>OZ014450.1:15874972-17157755 GCA_963966035.1 Acleris laterana
CGCGCGCCCCCCCCGCGCCCGCGCCCGCGCCGCCCGCGCACGCGGCCAGCGCCTTCCCGCGCAGCGCGCGCGCACGACAACTCGACTTCCAGGAGCGCAAGGCGCAGATGATCGCGGACGCGCGCCAGAGGTACATCGAGAAGCACGGGCTCAACCTCGCCGCCAAATGTTAATAAATACTGTTAGATGTGTTATTAATGCTGTTTTCTTTTGTTAGACGCTAGTGTTGGTTTAGTAAGGTCGATGCGAGAAGCATGCCTCTGTGAACTTTATAGATGGGTAGGATCGACGTAAGATGGCGCTCGCGTCGATTGATTATGTCGAATCCGAGGTTACCTGTCATGAGGTCGAATTTTAGTTACCGAACTGTTTCATTGTTTCGAATTACCTATCATAAGTTAAAAATGCATATTTTCTGAAACCGTCTTAACTTTCCTGGATTGTTATAAAACAAACCTAACCTTCCGGTTCTGTAGCTACTGTTCTTTACTACTCGAAATCAAAAACACAGGATAACAAAATGAAATTTCCTACATTTCTTAGGGCCGATGCCATTGGTACTTTGTTTAAAAAAAAAATGAAGAAGCAGAAGTTCGCAAGCAATTTTTATAACAGTAAGATTAACATTTCCGAACATATCGAAGAAAAAATACTATTCTAACTTATAAATTTTCGGGTAGACATAACTTCGAACTTGTGATAGGATACCTGATTCTATACGTTAAATAGTTTTCGAAAATAGACAGCAAACATAGAATGGATAAACAGAAGGCGGGCGAAATATCAACAATCTCTTGAAAATAAACAAACGATCTTCTCTATAACCGTTACAAACTAAAACAAAAATATAATATAAGTTTCAATGACAATTCACCAAAAGTCCAAGGGTCCGTATTGACTGAGAGACTCATCTCAAGACCAGGCCCAGTATTGAACATTTTAAGGTGATAGAACACCAATAATGGACGTTAACTCTCAATTCCAAGCTCAAACGGTTATAAAAGAATTGTTGCAAAACAAATGATCTTCTGTAAAATAAGAACCAAGTTCCATCACCCTATAAGAGTCGACTGAGATGGCATTCGTATACCTATTTATTTGACGATAACTTGTCGATTCGATTTTCATAAAATAAGTTCGAAAATGACCAGGGTCCAGGGTTAGGGGTTTAGGAAGGAATCCGAGAGATCTACTAGTTTAACATTGGTTTAATTAAATTCTCAATACAGTCGGTAAGACATTGTATCCACTTTTTAACCTTATTTAAATAAAACAAAAGTGAAATAGTGGGTACATGTCTTGCCGGTCGACTTGGTCGATATAATTGCTGAAAGAAAGAAATACAGTTATGTGTTCGAAGGCTTTTAATTTTCTGTCCATCAACGCCGTGGGCCCAAAATGGGTATTAATTACGACATTCCTAGGCCGCCCCCTTCTCCTTTGGGCCCTGAAAGGCTTTAACGCCCACTTTGCCCCCCCATTGAGAATCTAAGCAATTGAAGCATAATTTTTGAGATTTTATTATTGATCAATCTGTCCTCAATATTATTATGATTGAGTTGTCATTTTTGACCTATCTATTGAAACTGCTCAGTTATGGGTATCATGGACTATCAGTCGGCCTGACAGGCTGAGAGGGACGCAGCTATCTGGTAGAATGAGAGATGTATAAAGCTTTCTCATTCTATCTAATAGCTGCGTCCCTCTCGGCCTGTCAGTCCGAGTGATAGTCTGCGGTAGCCATTATAGTAACAGCGGAAAAAAAACATGTTATTATTATGTTATACAGGGTGTCCCAAAACTCAACGATAATCCGCCAAGGGCTGATAGAGCAGCTAAAAAGCTATCGATTTAACCCCTATGTATGTTCAGCGATTTTCGCTAGTTTCGGAGATATTGATCATTTTAATCTGAAATTTTGTAATTTTCCCTTATGCCCATGTCACGAAAAATCATTAATTTCGTTATGTATTTCATAAGTTTTTCAGTGGTATCTTACATAATTATAATCATTACGAATTGGCGAAGTTTTTAAACCTATTTGCTCGTTTATTTTATCAGTATTTTTTTAAGTAATCACCTAAAGTTGTTTTTTTCATACAAAGTGAAAAGCAACCACTGGGATACCTAGTATGGAGAAACAAACTTTATGTGATTACTTAAAAAAAATACTGATAAAATAAACGGGCAAATAGGTTTAAAAACTTCGCCAATTCGTAATGATTATAATTATGTAAGATACCACTGAAAAACTTATGAAATACATAACGAAATTAATGATTTTTCGTGACATGGGCATAAGGGAAAATTACAAAATTTCAGATTAAAATGATCAATATCTCCGAAACTAGCGAAAATCGCTGAACATACATAGGGGTTAAATCGATAGCTTTTTAGCTGCTCTATCAGCCCTTGGCGGATTATCGTTGAGTTTTGGGACACCCTGTATATACGGAAAAATAACTAATTAGATGTTTCTTGCACAGTCAAGTGTAAAAATATGTAGGTTTTGAAAAAATCCTCTCATAAATATGTTACGAAGTAGAGTAAGTAGTGTGCGGAATAAGTTGCTTTGGAACATATTTTTACACTTGACTGGACCACAACTTCGCTGTCGAGTCAACATGGAACCGTATCATAGTAAGTACAAGCTTAAAGTCATGAGAGAGATTAATAAAAAAAAAAAAACTGCGACATGGTTCTATAATGGCTCAATGGTTAAAGTTGTTTGTATAGTCATATTAATTAAATCAGTTTTCTTTTGAGAAATATAGTTTTTGAAGCGAGTTCCTTTACTTACTTTATTCATTTTATTTTTTCTCTACTAAACTGCATAGTAATTTAGTGTTAGTAATTGTTTGAATCCTCGCATGCAAAATAAATTTGTTGTAAATTAGTTTGATATTTGAGATTGTAAAAACGTGTAAATTCAATTATAAAAAGTAAAACTCTGTTTAGTTGTGTTAGTTAATTCTCAATAAAAAAATTGTCTAATTCAGCGAAATCTGAGATAAATTCTAGTTCTTAATATAAACGTGCCTAATTAAAATAAAAGTTGTAAATGAATGGCACACAATTATTATAAGAGGCTTTAGATTAAATTATTATCTTTTCCAACAAGTAACAGGACGATTATTCTGCATTTTAACCGTCGTCATTGTTCTCCGCATATTATTCCAGATAAAACTTACATCTTTCTAGTTCTTTCAAGTTAAATGGAAACTACCACAATGTCTGCAGTTTTTTACATCAAAAAATCCAGGTAATTAATATTATTTTCGTTAATAATATTGACGATAACAATGACGGCAGTCGAAACGTCATTATTCACTCAACACCATGTATTTAAATTTGTAATATGGCAATCCTTCTGTTATAATAAAAATAAGACAAAATAATCCAGTGTACTTTTAGATATTGTAAGCATTTGTGCTCTTAATATCATGTTAAGTTATTTTTAAATAAATAGCATAAAAATAAAGCTTCAGTTTTATTAATAATCTGCGTGATAATCCTATCTTTTTTGGTTACCTATGCAGTTACATCTTCTTGATTTTTTATCCAAGCAGATAGTTAAAACATACTGCTACAGCACATTTTTCTGACATTTTCGCGTGTTAGTCTTTTTTGTGAATCCAATGCAACACATTTTTATGGGCTCGCTGTTCGGTTAGATCTATCAACAGGCGACTGTACATGAGAGCCATCATAGCGTTGACAATACGATAACATGTCAAAGGCAATATCGTTTTACCAAATAGAATTGAGGCCCTGGCTCGAGCAGCCTGCAACTACAACATGTAACTTTATTTATTGCACATGTCAAAGCAAGCTAAGTAAAAAAATATGCTCATACAATTATTATCTAGTTTTTGGTGTGTGGATATGTTGAAGTTTCTACGACGATGTTAAATAAAATAGTTTTGTTCTGAAAAACATAAATGTTTTATTTTATAAATCACTTAATTGACTAACATTGTTATACATAACAGCAAGGTCATTTGATTTTTAATCTTTACATATCTCATTGTAAAATAATAGGTAATAATGAGGTTTGACAACTATCCGTGATCCAAATGATATAACAAAGTTTACAGGCATGGCTAGTTGACAAAACATTACGTTTTTTGCGGTCCTATTATTATGGTCGTTTTAACGATGTGGATAAAACATCTGTCTCTTTCTCACCAGTGTGTAAGTGCGAGAGTGACGGATGCTTTATCCACCGCCATAAAGGCGACCATAACCAAGAATCATACGAGCCCTTTACACAAAATCAAGATGAAATTATACTAATATTTGATGTTTTTTTTTTTTTTTTTTTTTATGGCATAGAGAAGACAAACGGGCACACAGGCCACCTGATGGTAAGTGGAAACTGTGACCCATAGACATTTGCATTCACAAGACTGCCATGCAATCCTAAGACTGCAAATGCGTTGCCAACCCTGAGGACTAAGAAGGAATGCCTCTATGCTAGTCATTTCACCGGCTGTCTTATCCCCAAACCGGAACACAACAATGCGAACACTGCTGCTTGGCGGTAGGTTAATGGATAAGATGGTGGTAGCGATCCGGACGGACCCTGCATAAGGTCCTACCACCCACGAAATTATTGTATTTAACGTATTAAGTATCAAGACGTGCCATAACAAAAATTTCAGAAAATTATCCCTTTTTTTTTGGGTTTGGCGCGAATTCTCGTCCCCCGACTGCCGAAGGAGGAGGGTAATGTTTTTGACATATATGTATGTATAGTTCTTTGTTTCCTTGTTTTTCGACAAGCGAAGTGTCGTTAGATTCGTCTTAGCGTCACGGGTATTTGTTTTAAACATTAATAAAATAAAAAAATTGATACCCTCCAGAGGTTTCTTGTACATAATACGGCCATTGAAATAAAGATTTAGTGTAAAGGTAGTAAAATGGAATTTATTTTGTTCCTCGTGATAAAATTAGAAAATTTACTTTATTTCGATCACAATACATTTATATTCCTTAAAAATTTTCGTTGTAGTGTGGGCCTTAGGGGAATACATGATACACGACAACGATAACATTTTCTGGCCGAGATCAAGATGTGACGGCGATCATTTGTCCACCGCGACGATCTCGGTGATTCAGTTAGTTTGTTGTAGCTGTTAAAAACCAGCACAGTGCGACGTCACGACACCGCCGTGGGTAGACAAGTTCCAACATGTTTTGTATTGCCGGTACGGTCACGAGCTTTAATTTGGGACCCATTTCAAGAAAAATATGCTTGATGTCGTCAATGTCATTAGAGACGTCAAGTCATTTGTAACTTTTAGGAAACTCAACGTTATTATTGTAGAATGTCAGATTGACTTTGGACCTAAGGTGGGTACGAAATTAAATCTCGTGACTGTACATTGCCTGATACAATCTCGGGCCGAGTTCTAGCGGTTGCGATTATCTACTCCAAAAATCGGCGGCCAGGATTACGGCGCTCGGACGACGTGCGGTGGAGAGGCTTCGGCGCCGTCACCAATAATATTTCATATTAAGATACGTCATCTGTGCGCAAAAGCGTTCCTCAAAAAGGAAGGCAATTTACCTTACTATTGTTTATTTGCGCCGCGGCCGCTGACAAACACGCATCAAAGACAATTAAACTTTACGAGAAGTAACAAATATATTTCATGTGTTTTTCGAGGCTGCCAAAATTATACTGTAACTGTAAAAGGAAGCGCTCATTCCCGAAATACCAGAATTTTAAAATACCAGACTACTCTCTTTACCAGATTCCCAAATCACCAGCTTCGAAATATTAGTTAAGCATAATCAACGATACCGAAATTTAAATGTTATTTTTTGAGATTCATGTAAGTATATTGAGAGTCTGGTATTTTAAAATTCTGGTATTTCGGGAATGAGCGAAAGGAAGAAAGGATTTCATTCGTAATTACCGTAAGTATTTTTTACATTTTGTTTACATTGCCATTTGTTTAATTTGCACCAGCGTCGCTGGCACATGAGTGCGATAAAGAGCTAAATGGCGGCCATGAGCCCTCGCTCGCCGCGTCATTCGGGTACGCAATTTGAAACAACTATATATCTCTTTCTAACAATAGCGTTCGCTATAGATTATCGTCTTTATCTGTAGAAATATAGTAACGTAGCAACTGTCAATAATTGGCAACGGGTTTTGAATGCGTTTAGTATGAGCATAACGTATCTAAAGGATGATGGTCAGTTTTGTATGGACACGGGCCTAAAAACCAATAATGACAAGCCATATGTCCTTTGAAAGATTTTTTCATATTCTACAACTTTTTGTATGGCGGGAAATCTTAAATCGCTGTGTGAAATATTTAAAAATCTGGAACATCGGGACGCCTACATAGACGTTAGAATAATTACTTGGAAAAACCGCGGTCTTTGCATGGCAATAACTTTTTTCACACAAAGATTTCGAACCACCTGTCATAGTAATAGTTTTACAACTTAGAATTACCTATTCGGGGACATATCGCTTGTCCTTATTGGTCATTAGGCCAATTAGCCTCTTTTAAAATATCACTGGCCGTCACCTCGTTATCGTTGTCCTGTCGGCAGGCGGTGGACCAGCCCTAAATTCCGAGCCGAGAGGGCGTGCGGCGCGGCGTGGCGAGCCCGGGCGTGGCGACGTCCTGCGTGACTGGCACGTCCTGGTCACGCAACTCCTTGTCAGCGGCCATCTTGAGCTCGGCCTGCTTCATCTCCTCCTCCATGCGCTGCAGGTGCACGGCCGCCTCTTTACGCTTGTCGCGGTTCGATCTGAAAGGAAACCAGCATATTTAGTTTGGTTCCCTTATTTATGAATGTATTACAATGTAAATTGTATTGCGTGTCAAAAAATACGAAATGACATTGAGAACGTCAAACATAGATACAGATGTAGTGCAAAATGATTTTCCTTCGGGAAAACTCGGATCTCAATCGGAATACGATGGCACCCGAACTGTCAATCAATGATTGTATTAAATGAGTGACGTTTTCATGTCCATTAAAATGGAACTTTATTGTTTAGTGTCAAATGACAAATGCTGTCATTTGTCACTTTTTCATTTGACACTAAACAATAAAGTTCCATTTTAATGGACATGAAAACGTCACTCATTTAATACAATCATTGATTGACAGTTCGGGTGTATCCGATTCGTATTCCGATTGAGATCCGAGTTTTCCCGAAGGAAAATCATTTTGCACTACATCTGTACTAATGTTGTCGCTAAGCGTCACTGGTCGGACACACGCACTATTAACCCACTAGTGTGCGGGCTCTATGCGCATTATGACTACACGTATGGCCCACACGCTTTTGTAAGAAAACCACTTTTTCAGTGTTCGGCTTGTAGTGGTCGGCACGAGGTTTTATTTGGGTAAAAATCAAAATAAATGTCCAGTTAAAGAGAGTTTTGTCACCGTCACGAAACTGTTGGTTAACGTCAAACATACGTCAATTGTAATGAAATTGTAAGTTAGACATCATTTAAGTGACATTTAAATAGCGTCCTTATGTACATTTATTTTGATTTTTACCCATTTGTACCTTCAATAAACAACCTAAAATTACTGGCACAAAACGTCTACGAAATACTGGCAGAGGTTTTTGAAAAATAAGTAGGTATTTTAATTCATTCTTCAATAGTTTCAGAACGATATAAATACATGAAATCACGCCTATTTCACGGAGGGGTAGTCAAAAACCAAGTCTTTCCACCTGTTACGATCCTGACAAAACTCTTTCGCTTCTTCCACATTCATACATCGAGTCATGCATACACGCCGGTTTCGGCTACTTAAGATTCGGTCCCTTTACAGTATTTCTCCGATTTGATTCGAAAAAGTTCGCCTAGGGCCTCCGTGATTAGAACGATACTTTTCTGTCTATTGAATTTAAAGGCTGTGTAGTACTGTTAGGCGATGGGCTTGAAACCTGTCACTAAAACACTGCTCAACATCTTAGCCTGATTGTGAAAAATATGGTTACAGAGTTGTGAACAAGTTTTTGGAGTGTTTGGTAATTCTGTAGCTCTGCCTACCCCATTCAGGGAATAAATGCGTGAGCTTGTGTACGTGTGTGTGTATGAATTTAAAACGTAAAAAGTTCCCTGATAATAACCACAAACAAGCCTGCACTCACTTGCCAGTCTCCTTGACCGAGAAGAACATGGGTCCCAGCTCGGCCAGCCACCGGCCGTCCACCGCCGTGACGCAGTGCATGTACTCCTTGGTGGTCATCATGAGCTCGTGGTACACCACGTAGTCGGGCGAGCTGCCGAGGCCGAACAGCGCCGACGTGGGGTGCAGGTGGCAAGGCATGCCCGTGCGGCTGTTAACGTACTCGCCGATGCCCTTGAGACGGGCCGCTTGTTGGAAGTACGCTGGAATATGAGAATTAATAATATCAAGGGAAAATCTCGGTAAGGTATAGAGAAATATTAATTTGAATACATAAAAAACATTAAGACTGCGCAGAGCAAACGCCGAGCGTCCAGTGGCGCCCTCGTTACTATTATTACATACATACATAAACTCACGCCTTTATTCCCAGAGTGGGGTAGGCAGAGCTACAGAATTACCAACAACTCTAAAAACTTGTTAATAATTCTGTAACCATTTACTATTATTATTATTATTCGTTACTATTATTGTGTTTTCTAATTAACTAAAGAATTTCCTACGGAATCAGACGAAATGTTTTTGTAGTGCAAGTAAAAACACAATTTATGGGATACGTAACAAACTTTAATACCCTTTGAGTAGTCAGCTTAACGGGAAAAGATGGCCACTTTTTTCCGTCAAGTTAATAACTCGAAGGTGAATTGTTATTAAACTATGTGATATACCCTATAAGTTATGTTTTCATTTGTAGTACAAAAACATTTCGTCCAATTTCAAGAAAATACTTTAGTTTATTAGAAAACCAATAAAAGTAATGAGGGCGCCACTGTACTTCCGGCGTACGCTTGGCGCAGTCTTAACGACTCACTAACAAATATTCACGCTTATCTTATGACACAGATAGAGCATTGGGTAAATTTATTTGAAAAATATTGCCTTTTTTTTTCAGCGGATCATTTTTACATAATTATTTACATAGAGGACCACAAAATAAACATAGATATACATAATTTATGGCGGTTTTTAATATCGGAGCCGAGATATTTAAAATTTAAGTGCTCAGATTTTGGTACTAAAAGGACACCCAGGTAAGAATATTAAATATCTCGGCTCCGATGCACTTAAGAGACATTACATAACAAAACATGTTTATTTTGAATTATTCTATCATAATTTACCACTTTTACTAATGGCCGCTCACCTTGAAAATGTATGACTTTTACAAATGACAACACTTTTACCCAAACCCCTTTGCCCTAACATAAATCGTAACCGGAACCGGCAAATATTACAGACACACATTTACATAGGTATGTATATCGCTAACACTATTTGTCTGCGCTATAATGATGCACTGGAACTCCATTCACACGGAGTCCAGAGCAGCATTTACTTAAAATGTATTTAAACTTTTTTTTTGTACTAAAATAGGTTTAGGCTCATGAAGATCGCGGGAACGCAGTGGATGCGAAAAGCACAAGACCGGTCTGAGTGGAGAGCCTTGGGGGAGGCCTATGTCCAACAGTGGAGGTCTTTCGGCTGACATGATGATGATGATGAAAATAGGTTTAGTATTTTGTAACCAACACTATGAATTGGGATTGTTCATATTTTTACAATTACTCCAATTCGAAAACCATTTCGAGGAATAGGGTTTTAAAACCGTTCTGCATTATTAAGTTTTGTAAATAGTTATTTATTTTGGATATTTCGGCAAATGTATATTTAACCGTTGTTTGACTTTCGTTTTCCGCTTGAAGCCCTCCTGGGTGTATCTTACGGGTTAGGCGAAAACAGCTTGAAATAGTATGTTAATATACACTATTACAATCACTTTTTTTCATTGGATATAATTTAATTGTTGTAATTTATTAGAAAATGCCGCCCCAAATTTAAAATAATCATGTCATCCATAAAATGTCTGCTAAATAAATACAGATATTAAAACAAAACTATTGGGTCCAATACAAAATTAATCAAATAGGTGTCTTAAAATATTCTATTCTTTAGAATGAGAAAGTAAAAACCGTGAGTAATTTTTTTTGATCAATCCCAATTGACAACATTTCATTTTGGTGACACCTGCAAATTACTATACGAATCGAAAGGGTTTTACCTCCTGAACACGGCATAATATTTATTTAGATTTATTTTTCTTTATTTACAAAATTACAAGTAAGTTAATAAAAATATCGAGTTTTACCAATACTATGCCTGAATAGATATAATACCATTGCCTTTTTCACGAGAAAAAAAAGCTGTCATACTTCAAATTTGACATTGACACTATTGACAGATGGATAGATACTTAGGGCCACTTGCACGCAGAATTTAACCCTGGGTTAAGGCACTAACTCGAGTTAGTAGACGTTAGATTCATACGAAAACTGTCATTTTAACTCGAGTTGGTGTCTTAACCCAGGGTTAAACTTTTCGTGCAAGTGGCCCTAACGCCCACTTGCGCGGACCAGAGTTAGCGTCTTAACCCGAGGTTAGGCGGCAAACCACGTACAAAAGTAGACGCTTAACTCTGGGTTAAGGGCTAACTCCGGTCCGCGCAAGTGGGCCTTAGAGAATTATCGGTTGACATGATACTTTTTTATATACAGATTGGACTAACGTAATATGTCCATTGTGTCGTAGAAATGAAGTTACGCCCTTTTAGAATAAGTACATCTTAATAAATTAATAATAAAATAATTATCCATTCTAGAGAATATTTAAAACTATTAATGTCTCCCTCCTTCCAAACAGTATCTATAAAACGAATAAAATTAAAGTCTTGAAAATATGAAATCTTGTCAATAGGCTATTTGACTAATTTTAGAAAACGTTTTTAAATGATTCTTTATCACATAACAAGCACACTACATTGATATTTCCTTGAGATTCTACTGTATTATCAATAAAAATGTAAGTTAAAGTTTAAATTTTCAAAACAACGCGAAAAACGCTGTTTCTATCTATGGCGGACTAGTGTGACGTCACACGCAAGTAAACAAACAAGTTCACTTGACAGCTTAGCATATGAAGTTTGTTTTGTTTACTTGCATGTGACTTCACATCACAGGTTATAAAGTATTTCTAACATCACATAGCGTTTTTGCCACAGATTAAATTTCAAAAAAAAATCCTTATTATTTCGTGTAATTTCCAAAAAAATATACATACATACATAAACTCACGCCTTTATTCCCAGAGTGGGGTAGGCAGAGCCACAGAATTTCCAACAACTATAAAAACTTTTTGATAGGTAATTCTGTAAGCACATTTCCAAAAAATAGACATAATTTAATGTGAAATAAAGTGAAATACGTTATTTTACGCTAGTATCAGATAGGATGACCACAATTTGTAGTATATTTTCAATGTTGTCAAATAGCCTATTGCTTCTGAAATGAAAGATTTGAATTTGAATTAACTCACCGGAGCATATGCACTTGCGCACGGTGTCCCAGTCGGTCCCGCAGCTGACGAGCGGCAGCCGCTGCTGTTGCATGATGTCCTTCAGCTGTTGCCGCACCTCCCGCACCTTGCGCATCGCCTTGCCGTGCACGAAGTGCTCCGTGCACCACGAACTCGAGTAACTGCAACGGAGAATAACGTTATACAAGGTCTATATTGGAATGCCTAGTCATTAATTGTCAGATTATGCTAAGGACATTTCCGCCTGAATTTTAAAACTTTTTAGTGTTGTTATATTACTTATAATCAGGGATCGGAAATTCGGATCGATATTTACCTAAAGTTGGCAAAATCCAGGAATTATTTTACATTTAGGATAAAACGTTCCGTCAATTTGCTCCTCAGACTTCGTTAGGTTAGGTTAGATGAGTGACCTGTAAATTAAATAACATTTTTGGTAAATCTTTACCTATTTAAAAAATAACTTCATATAGTGAATGTAAATACCTAATTATGGATTTATGATGGCGTAATTTATTTATTCCGAAATCCCGGGAATTTTATTAATAAATTAATATTCAGTCCGCCTCCATACAACTGAACAACAACGCCGCCGCCAAAGATTAGGTAAATATCGATCCGAATTTCCGATCCCTGCTTATAATACAACCTGACCCTAACTGTAGGTATTTTAAGAAAACTTAAAAAGTTGGAATTCGGACAATCGATACACTAGGACAAACATTATTAGGTTTTCCACCCGGTTATACAGCAAACATGGCACCTATTTATACTAGGATATTTATTTACCAACAGAATTCAAAAATACAATTACTTGCACAACTTAGATTTCGTCAGGTAGGTAGGTACTTGAACTAACAAGGAAAGGTACCCAACTGTCCGGTTCCGATTTGGTTAATTTTGATATATATGTTAGAGAGGAGTCTAAAATAATGGACTCCTTTTTTTATTTAGCTGCCCAAACTCAACCTGTTGGGAGAGATTGTCCTCCAAAGTACTGAAAAGTGACTAAACCATCTCTAACTTCTACAGGCCCCCCTCGCCTTTCCAACAACCAACACTGACATATTAGAGACGACGAAAAACCTGTAGCCCTTTTGCACAAAGTAGCATCGCCATCATTTCAGTGAATTAAATCAATACTCACTTGTTAGATTTCCACATGTTGTAGAGATGCAGTAGTGTGAGGTGATCCGACTCTGGCACCTGGAACTTCTCCTTGACCGAGTCCGCCTCCTCCTCTCGGCCCTGTGGCCGGTAGAATACTGACGGGACTGACAGCATCGACACTGGAAACAACGAAATTGAAGAGAGTCTATGGTAATGCGTTCGAAATGGTTTGTCCTTGAAATATCGAAACTCATTTCATGGAACATTTCACTTCGCATAATTTTCATTTTATCGACACGCTTTATCCACGTGCAGCTTTGTTTTTTTGTGGTCACAAGTCTAACTTAAACTAACCTACGTAAATAATGCTTAAGATAACCTGACAACTATAAGGTTTCAGCATTAGCCTTCGATGAAATGAAATTCGGTGAAATGACACATTCGATGAAATGTTTGTCGATATTCGTTCGAAATAGCTAGATCTGTTTAACATTTCTTTACTAAAACTGCGGGCGTAGCGAGAACGATCAAAATGATCTTTTAACTATGATCATAGAGTTGACAGGTTCAGTAATTGCAATAATACTAATTAGATGAATGTAACATATTCAGTCATTCGACTCTGTAACTGAATGTGTAATATAATAACGGAAAGCTAGCTAGCTATTAGTTAATAGAGGACTAACCTACAGAGGGATACGGAAAGGGCCCTTCTTACGGTTGGACCTGTATTATGGTTGCCTTTATCGTGGTTGATAAAGCACCTGTCACTCTTGCATTTTCGTAGAGGTCAGAAAGTGACAGATGTATTTATTATCTACGCTTATCCTCATCGATAAGCACGATCATAATAGGCAGGGGATCGATGTCCATTGGGATAAAGTTAGAAGTTGTATATCGCAACTGCCTGGAAAAATTTGATAGCATGATGATTGCGCTATAAAATATAGTTGCGCTGGCAGACGCTAGATGTAGCTAGACACTTACAACTAAAAACCTCGTGAGTCACTCTATAGCTAATATTGTATGATTAGTCAAGGCGTCTATAGATAGACCTGCACGTACCTATGATGAGCACCTCCTCGCTGCAGCCCATGTCGGCGGACACGATGAGCATGTGGAGACTGCGGCGGGTCGAGTGGGAACTCTGCCATCTACCGGCCCAGCGTTAATATCGTATGGTAGCGCAAGGCGTCCATAGATAGACCTGCACGTACCTATGATGAGCACCTCCTCGCTGCAGCCCATGTCGGCGGACACGATGAGCATGTGGCACTGCGGCGGGTCGAGCGGGAACTCGGCCATCTGCCGGCCCAGCGTTAATATCGTATGGTAGCGCAAGGCGTCCATAGATAGACCTGCACGTACCTATGATAAGCACCTCCTCGCTGCAGCCCATGTCGGCGGACACGATGAGCATGTGGCACTGCGGCGGGTCGAGCGGGAACTCGGCCATCTGCCGGCCCAGCGTTTATATCGTATGGTAGCGCAAGGCGTCCATAGATAGACCTGCACGTACCTATGATGAGCACCTCCTCGCTGCAGCCCATGTCGGTGGACACGATGAGCATGTGGCACTGCGGCGGGTCAAGCGGGAACTCGGCCATCTGCCGGCCCAGTGTTAATATCGTATGGTAGCGCAAGGCGTCCAAAGATAGACCTGCACGTACCTATGATAAGCACCTCCTCGCTGCAGCCCATGTCGGCGGACACGATGAGCATGTGGCACTGCGGCGGGTCGAGCGGGAACTCGGCCATCTGCCGGCCCAGCGCCGTCAGCGCGCCCGTGCCGTCCAGGGCGCCGAGGATCCACAGCTGGTACATCGAGTTCAGGATGGTGTCCTGCCCACACATTATGTTATGTTACAGACGGTTTACTAATGAAGCGGCGAAAAGTTGTATCGCAAAGCATCACTTCCCAAACAATTTTGCACTTAAGTTTTCGCAACTATATGTATCTTTTCGTCGAATGTATAGCTTGGCATAACGTAATTTTCCCAAAATAAAGTGTAGTATATAGTTTCTATCCTAAGTCAGTAGGAAATAAAATACAACTTTTAGGCCAATTAAAATTGATAGTTTAAAATAATGTCGACGGAGCTCCGCTTCACGGAGTCCCTATTCTTCCTAAATAGACGTCAATTTCCAAAATGAATTGACAATGTTAGGGGGTATATTAACTGTGACCTCCACACTAGGTTGGGCCTGTCATGTGGGGCCGAGGTCACCCTAGAAACAACTCTAGTTTGTGCGCTGTCCCTCAGGTATTGTCGAGGAGAGTAGCTCGTGCAAGCATCTTCTCAACATGTAGAAACAGTGATCCTATTACTAGAGCGACATAGAGTTGACGTTTTCCAATACATTACTAGATGGCGTTGTAATCAAAACAACAATACCATAGACCTATAAATCAGAAACCCTAAGCAATCCAAAGCGTAACTTTGTAGGTTTGCGAGTACAGAATTTCAACCCTTTAACACACAGATGGCGTTAGAGTCAAAATCATACCTGTGGCGGTGGATCCATGAAGTGAAACGCTAACAGATCCTCGACTCCTAAAGACTTGAGCAGTAGCACAGTATTGGCTAAGTTAGTGCGCTGTATCTCAGGGACTGTCGAGGAGAGAAGTTCGTGCGTGTATTGACGTTGTGTGTACAGACAGAAGGCCTTGCCGGGGCCGGTACGGCCGGCTCGACCGGCTCGCTGGCGCGCGTTGGCCTGGCTTACGGGGTATATCTAGAAAAAAAAACAAGTCGAAGTAGTTGGTGGATGTGGGTATAGATGGCGCTAAAGATAAATAAGATATCATAGTGTAAGTATAGATACTAATACTTATATCCAACATTGGGTGGAAACAGGCCTATTAGGGATCAATTTCACAACAAACTGACCTAGTTCCAAATTAAGCTCTAGGTTTGTAGTATGGGTACTAGACAACGATAGACATAGTTATATATAGTTATATATACTTAAATACATAGAAAACATCCAACACGCAGAAACAAATACTCGTGGTTATTACATCACACAAATATTTGCCTATATCGTGAATCGAACCCGGCACCGGTAGCTTCATAGGCAGGGTCTGATATTTATGTAGATTGAACTCGAAGGTAAATTACTTAATAGAGACGGTTTTTAGCTGCGATTAATATAAATCGGTCCGGCAGTTGCAAGAGTTTACAGGTTTCGAAATATAAGTTTTAATCTAGTGACAAAGTTGTCAGTACGAAACGAAAAAGTAATTTAATATTGGCAAGGCATTTTATTCCAAATATAGCTTACCTGCAGTGCGTCCATACCGATCCTAGGATTGTACACTTTGAGCTTGCAGTAGCCGCAGTCAATGACGTACATTATTCCGTCAACGGTGAGGGAAGTTTCTGGAAGCAAAACGAATAAAAATTAAATCGCAATTTTAATGAAAAAGAGACAAACAAATTTACACCTGAAGGCTTTCGAGGTCTGCCACACTCTGTTAGTACTTGAGAACAGATACACAAGGTTTTTTTTTTGTTGCCAACTGTTTGACTTGTCCGAATTTTCATTAACCAACTCGCGGAGCCCGCGGCCAACAACTACTGCGGCAAGAGGACTCGCAGTTACGTAACTCCTCAAATATTTAACACAATCTTCCCAGAAGATGAGTGTAGCAGCAAAAACATATTTAAAATAAGAATGAAAAAGTTATTATTAGTTAGTTGTTATTTTTAATGCATTTTGTTTTTGTGTTGACTTTTACTATTTTTACTATTGTAATTTAATTCTATTTCTCACGATCTCAATGTAACTGCATATAATTTGACATGTAATGTAATTTATACTGTGTTATATTGAGTAATAAAATCCGAATCTGAATCTGAATCTGATACTTTAAAATAAATTGTAATACTCTAATGTTGTCAATTCTTAGTGTTAGGTGCATGCGGAATGTAAAAGTGAGTGCATAATCGCCAATAAACGTACGTTTGGCGAGATGTTTAATTAAAATTGTACCTACTTACCACACTTTTTTGGGAAAAAAAAAAGAAAAAAAAAGATAAAAATGCATATTTTCCGAAACCGAGCCGAGTTAATAACGATACAAGAACAAGTCAAAGACGACATGGTTTTTTACCGCCTAGAATGGACGCCCTGTATTGTTATAAAGCAAACCTAACCTATGGATTCTCTAGGTATCCTTAACATTTTGAAAAGTTAATGGATTCTGGAAAAAAAATCTTTTCACAATATCTTTTCGGATACATGAAACAGTTGGGAAACAAAACTTCCGAGTAACGATAGGTTACCTCTGAGAACAGAGCCTCTCTATTCTACCCAGTAAAACCATATAGCCTTTGGCATCTTATCGTATTGTTTTTATCACAGCCACCATTACTTCCTAGTAAATAGATATATAACCCAGATATTATAGTACTACAGGTCGATTCACAGGAGTTGGCACGAATGGATTGAACGAAAGTAATCTCAGCTATCATTGTGTGAGTGCCGTCCTTTGAACCGATGTTCGAATTTCAAACCGAAAACCTGTTACTATTTTACACACTGGTATACTTTCATTCACTCATTCAATCCATTCGTGCCAGCTCTTGGGAATCGACCTGTACATACCGGCTATGTTTGTGGCTACAATACACTTCCGTTGCCCGGGCGGCGCGCGCTGGAAGATCTTGGCTTGCAGATCAGCCGGCAGCTGCGAGTATATCGGCAGCACAGTGAGTGGAGGGGAGCTGTCCAGCTCGGCTAGGCGTTCGGTGAGGACCTGTGAAGATTTAATGAAATCTTTAATAATTAGGGTCGATTTCACACAAATTGATCTGGAACTGGTCCCGAATAAGTTTTGGGCTTGTTGTCCTTGACCTTAATGTCATACAAATAGAGTCGAAAAGTGGGAAAGGATGTTCTTGGTCGACTATACTATAGGTTGTTGTCTAGTACAACGATAAACGTGTGCGTTGAACAAAAAGTGCGGTGGCGGTGTGATCACTTTTAACTTATAATTGCCATTTATGAAAATGATTTATTTTAGGCGCATAAGATCTAAGCTTTAAAAAGAGCTTGTAATAAAAAAACTCGACGGCAGTCACTTAAGTAAGCGCGACAAGTTTGAATTTCTGTATTTCTCTCATCACACACATTTTGCCTCCCCTGAGGATCAAACCCGGGACCGCTAGTTTCGTAGGCACTAGGCAGGGTATTTATTTATTTAATCTTTATTGCACAGAAATAAGTACAAATAGCAGACCTAATGCCTAATGCATTCTCTACCAGTCGATCAACCAACCAACCAACCTACCCGGTATCTACCAACTAAGCTACCCCTGTGTGACCCCTTGGGAAATGCCTATACATACCGGCCCCAAAGCTGCTATTAAAATCCATACGAAAAGGCAAGGGTTAGAATAAAATAACCAGTCGCAGGCGCCCCTTTATGTCTGGTGCCCTAAAACCGCTACTGCCATAAAGTATCCTAATCCATAACCTAACATTTTGGGTCAATTGCTTGGGTGTTCAACCGTAAATACGGAGCAAACAAATACTCTCGCAATTTAATATGATGACATTTTGAAAATGAAAACACCAGGATATCAGAAAGTGTTAGTTACCTCGCACGTCACTTCGATGTCCTCCTGACCCGGCATGAAGATGAGGATGTCACCTTCGTCAGGCTGCAGATGGATTTGAAGAGCCTGCAACAGCATATAAACTGGATACAGTATCCATCCAGATCAATACAACATTAGTAGCTAAAGTCTATTTTTTGTTCGATAGACTAAAATGACAGCTACAAATGTCAAATGTAAAAATAATGTGGCCAGCCTTCAACTAGCCGTTGGCCCTAAATGCTCTTTGAATAGCTGATAAAACAATTAAGTTATTTGAGTAACATACATTTGAGTCATAAATTTAAGAATCTTTAGGGTATTTAGAAAATTTCACTAAAATTGGAACCGGTTTTGGTAATAAATACTGTTTTTGGACAGTTTGCAACATGGTATTTTTTATGGCTACGAATAAGCTCTACTTTTCTCCGCTTAAAGTAATACGTATTACATTGGTATAACATTAAGCCACTCCCACTTTCCACACCACTTTTATTATAATTGGTCCAATAATTCAGGAGCTACAATGTCAACAAACTCCTAGCAAATAGCAAATCCAATCTTGTCGCAAGCCACGTGATACTTAATCCAGTTAAACATAATCTAATAACTCCTCTGGGCTTAATCTATTAACTTCTTCAACACATTTAAACCCAGAACTACCAAATCGGGTCGATTTTCTATGAAAAAGGTTAAACCGGGCACAGAATGCCACTGAATGTGCTACAAGTTAAAAGAGGTATAAATGCAACTAAATAGCCATAGGAAATTCAACCTTTTACGCTTCAAAATACAGTCGCATTGCTATTGGGAGTTTAAACATTGTAGTCTTTTTTACAGTAAGGATAGTGTGTTAACCAAGCTTTAATAAGATTACAAACTACTGCAGTAGCTGAAGACTAACGTCATTATGTGACGTCAACAGGCAAATACTAGATTAGGAAAACAAATTAGATATCCGAGATTTATGAGGATATTAACTTTACAATGTTGCTATGCAAACAGTTCGGTTTCCCTTCGACTTTGATGTTTAATTAGGAATGAGTATCCTGTTTATCTTTTGGGCTTTGACTTGTGACGGTAACATCTGTTACTTCACCGATTGAAGATACTTCATGTTTATACAAGAATATTTGCAGCTACTTACTTCGTCCGATTGAACTATCCCATGGGAACTGTGTTTTTTAAAAGATAGCCTGTCTGTAAATTCAGGGTACAAGGTATCTTCATGAAAATTTTCGTCTGAGTCCGTCAAATAGTTTCAGCGTGAAACAGTAACAAACAAACTTGTTAAATCATAAACTTTCGCCTTAATAATAAAATGAAAAAATAAATAAATATTACTCACAAAAATTTACCTATGTAGTTCCAAACTTAAGCTCTAGGCTTGTACTATGGGTACTAGACAACGATAAATTTACTTACATTTAGAAATATATAGAAAACATCATTTATAAAAGCTTCAAACACAACCTATGCCCCTTGAAGGTGGGGGTTGGGTAGGGAGGCGAGCGAAGACGCTTCTGTTAAAGTTATGTCAAACTAAACTACGCCCTCTAACTAAAAGGGGAGGTGAATTCCAGCCAGGCTTGCAACGCAATTTTCTACATAAATGTTCTGAATAATGAGGTTTAAAACCACATTTTAATTGGAGGATTCCAACGTTTTCACCAAGTTAGAAAAACTTGTTGCCTGGTTAACATCGTTGGAAACTTAATTTTACTATAGCAGCATTAATTTTTACGTCATTTATAATATTTGACATACCTTAATGTTTGTTTGAACATTTCATACCTTTCCACTTTGATTTTATAGAGTAACAATTTTGAGTAGATATCAAGAATTGAATTTTTAATTTTATTTTTAATTTATTTTTTATTTTATTTATTTATATTTGTACTTTCATACGTTTACCAATGCACTTTAAAACCTATTAGCAATATAGCCCTTGAAATAGATGCCAATACATTAACGTCAATAAATAAAGGTGGCCCCAGAGTGCGCCCTTGAGGCAACCCTGACCTTTGCACTCTTCTATGACCGTTTTACCAGCCATTACCGGTCACAGGGGGAGTAATTTGTTTTACTTTGTAACTTAGGTGCTCGTTGGATGTCGTGAATCGATTTAGTTAATTATTTAGGAAGAAGGTTTAGAGACACTAGTTTGTTGAAAAAGGCAGTTTAACGATATGAAAAGTTATAAGAGTAGATTTTTGAGAATGGAACTCTCTAAAGTTTCATTCGAAAACGAATGAGAAATCGTAAACTTTAAAGTTCGTGGTTAGATGTGACGATCCTTTGAATGGAGCTTATTTTTTACGTTTCAGCGCTTAAATTCTCATGATGAATGAAACCGACGGTATTTTTGAACAAACTAGGATTTCCTGTGCTTGCGGATGGAATATGAGTAGGTACCAATTATTCATAGTAGGCTAGAGAATATAACGTAACTTACTATATCAATCATCTTGTCAGGGTAAGATAAACTAAGTATCTCCTAGACTAGACTTGATTCATAAACCCTCACATTCGTTCCTTCCCTGTTGTTCGTTGCTTAATATTTGAAATTCCGAAGTAACGTCTTAAGTAACGAGGACATAATTGTATTTTCTAATCCATTTGTTTTCGGGAAAGTTCCAGTTCTAAAGTTTTTACAAGTACTTAACTTAATACTCGTGGCGGGTAAAAGCAATCCATTAGTTAATTGAAACAACGAAAAGCAATAACCACCAAAGTACCTACTTACTGGGAAAACAGCATGGTTTTTATTTTTGAGTAAAGGATACTTATAAGTTAAGAAGAGCTCAATGTGGTTAAAGAATTATCAACAAGTTTTTAGAGTTGTTGGTAATTCTGTAGCTCTGCCTACCCCACTCTGGGAATAAAGGCGTGAGTTTATGTATGTATGTATGTATGCAGGTAAATATACTAAGCATTACATTAATAAGAGACCATTTGTTATAGTAGGCTAGTAACTGAACCTTCTACACAAAAATAGAGGTAATGAGTTTGACGTCTTTGTATGTCTGGCTGTGGCATCGTAGTTCCAAAACGGAAAGACCGGACTGAAAGCCCTTTTTTTTAAATCGGAGTCTTGTTCTTGGTTGTAGATGGTTCTTATCATCAGAATGTTATCAGTTTATAAATCAACAGATTACGTTTCTTTCTTCTTCAATACCAAGTTGTTCGAGTAAAATGTTGTTTCTCTACTGATCACGAAGGCCGCATAGTTTTTGAGAATGAAAATGCCATCGTTTGGTCTGTATTGCTTAGCTAATACGTCTATACAAGTCGATTCATAAATATAGACATGAATGAACCGGTAGTGAACGATAGTTTGTGTTCATAATAGAAGTACTTAGTGCAACATTGATTGAAATTTAAAACAACTTAAAGTACGAGTGTTTACAAAACACAGCGACCTAGAGGTCGGCACACAGAGATGGTGTCAGTTTTGTTTATTCTTTCCTATAAGTACGTAAACGTGTGGCACGAAAGCGGATTGCGCTTGTTTTAACTGCATACAAGCGCACTGCATTTGCGTGAGTAGCAATAAGGTGGGAATGTGTTAAGTGCTTCTGTTAACCTGCATGCATCGTGGTAAATGTTCCGGTATGCATGTGGTAGTTTTTAAAATGATAAAGCATTGCGGGCAGAGGCAAAACCATATTGTCTTTGGTATGTTCAGTTAACGTATTGTCAACGTAACGTTAGCTTATATATTAATAGCGGCTGAGTCAAACGCAATATTGTTTTACATAGAATAATAGAAGGGGCTGGTATGCCGATAGGAATAATTTTCAAAATAGAGACATTAACCACTCTAAAAAATGCACGGTCATCATCTGCTAAGAAACCCAATTATAGACACACTACATTTAATTCTCTCCCGTTAGAAATCCTGTAGGAGTTTTATCTGAGACACCGCCATTTGTTTAAGCAGGGTAATATATCTATCGTGAAACTTCGCTTCACCGAATTCACATTACGTGCTCCACAAAACGTTCAATGTTCTTAATTCGACGTATGATTCTTCTACAACACCTCTATATCTTTTCGGGGCGACGCTCGTCTGTGACCCTATTCTGCCGTCCAAAAGAAATAGGCAGTATAAGAGTATGAAGTCCATATGCGCATACACCTTTTCGTTTTAGTCGGCACTATAGGTGTGCCTTTTTATAACGACATTTTCGACGCACCCTCATATCGATTGTGCTTGATAATTGAATTTGCAAAGTTTGCCTTTGCGAAGTGTCCACTTGGAAAGTTTATTACTTAGCTATACCTATATCTTCCCCCCTATTTTCCCTTTTACATAAACTAGGTACTACCTTTCATTTCAAAACCTATGTTTTGAAATGAAAGGTAGTACCTAGTTTATGTGACTGGTGCATAATGAGAGGCATTAATACACGAGTGTTTTTAATGCCTAATGATCTACATGTATAATATCATAAGTTTTGTACTGACACTGTGTGAGAAACTTGTACCTGTGGTTGCCCTGTATCCTAATGTACAGCATCTTAATGATTAAATTAAATCATCGGTCACCGATACTTTAATATGAACATTAAGATGCAATCACATCGACAACCGATACTTTAATAACATGCAACACTCTAATTTTACTATTAAAGTACAACCTTAATCAGGTTTCTTAATATAGGCCACTTGCTTATCGTTTCTTAACATTTTGTAGGGAAGTTACGATATGGATGTAGATAAACAATTTTAAATTAATCAATTTTAAATTTTGTTACATAATTATTTTGATAAAATTTGTCCATTCATTTAATTTGAGAGCTAGGCTCTTGTCGGTGGCGTAATTGCGACCTTTGTCTGTTATCTGCCTGTTTTTCCACCTCCTGACGCAGCAGCTTTGTCTAATTTTCCCAATATAAATAAGGCTTAGGGCTTCCTTTTTTTCTTTTTCCTTCGACATTGCCCTCTAGAATGTTCAAAAAGGAACTGTAATGTCGTATCAGGTATGCCATATTTTTTCCTCTTTTACATTCTACACTACACTTTTTAATTATAGACGTTGTTAATTATATTTCGTATGGATCGCTACAACCATCTTTTTGCTGAAATCCCGGTAAAATAAGTAGCATAGAGGCATTTCATCTTGGTCCTCAGACTTGGCACCCTTTTTGTCAGATAGAGATTATAAATCTTAGGGCCGTATTAATAAACTCATCTCGGCTCAGACGTCCGTCACAAGATACGTCAAAGTAAACATCAAAACATAGAAAACAGTAATTTTTGACGAATCTTGAGACGAGCATTTTAGAGTCGAGATCACTTTATTAATATGGCGCTTACATAGGCCTCAAAACCAACTTACAATAATTTGGCCTTTGCCTTCTGTATGCTATATAACGATTATTACAAAAAAAACGAGTGTTAAATAATACTGGCCCGTAGAAAAGCCACACAAACAACCCATAAAGCCTACAAGATCAATAAATTCACAGTTGAAAACCCAAACGACCTGGTATTTAGTAAAATAGCGTGTAAATTACATACCACACGCGACCTTTTACGGCAATAGTTCCTTAAAACTGGAGCAAACGCTAACAACGTGCTTAGTTAGTTAGTTTTAGTGCCACGGAATGTATGTTTCATAGAAAATCGACCCGATATTGACGCATTTGGCGTTCAATTGAAGGTCAAGCAAGTTTAATGGTCACCAGCGTTGAAAGTTTCGACGATTGCTAGAAGTGAAAGATATTGTGAATGTTGAAACATATTATAGTTGAAAATTGATAGAACAGGACATACCGGCCAAGTTAGAGTCCGATTCGCACTCGAAGGGTTTCCTTACCATGCCGAAAAAAACACGTTCCTAGAGGACTCCTTTTAATCTTGTTTGTTTTTGTTATTATAGCGGCCAGAATATGACGGTTTATGAGATACAGTCTTCTGACATACAGACAGACGGACAGCGGCGACTAAGTAATAGGTGGCCGTTGGCACGCTTTCCACCCTATTTGTACGGAACCCTAAAAATGTATCCTAGTTTAATTTCAACCACTTGATAGAAGAGTTCAAATGTGGTGGTACAGTCACCAGTAATAATATATGATCCAACAATAGGCCCAAAAATATCGGAGACATCTTTATTGCTAGGGTTGTAAGAGCGTGTCAGGTATTTTTAAGCGCAATGTTGGTTATTAGTGTTATTACATAATAGTCGAAAACTGTACCGTCCAGGCAATAATAATTCAGTGTAAAATTGACACTTCACGTGCAAGATTTAAAACAAACAAACTCAAACTCACATTTATTTAATGTCATTTACGATTGTCATCTATACCTATACTTAAACACATAAGTAAGCAAACTTAAGCTTTACCTTTATGCATTTTCTTTGCATTATTTGTGGATCTACGTACATACATGAATATGTAAGTACCGAATGACGTTTGTCTTGTTTTGTATTTTATATTTAATTTAACGTCACTATAACTTTAAATTCATGCAATCAGCACTGTCCAGTCCACAAACAACAAAACGCGTTTTTTTTTTATTTACCCTGCATAATAAATCGCGTAAGCTTTTTTGATAATATTTCAATATATATTTGTCTATCACAGAACTAAAAACTATTTTCGTTCCTCCCTTAGCTTGTAAAATTAATTTTGCACGTTTGTTATTCCTGTAGAATATTTCGTGGCTCTTTCCATTGCCATTTTTTCTCTACACATTCATAAAATATTTTGATTTCAATATGGTTAGCTGTCAATTAATTATTGTCAGTCAATATTTGAAAAGAGACGTATTGTATTAATCGTTGGAACATATTGTTTCGACCTCTACATTTCATTTTGCAATATTTTCTCGAATCATGAAATACAAAATGTTTTTAACGGGTAAATTAAATACGTAAAATTGATGTAAATTGAATACTTAAGTAAAATTGTTAAGCAAGTATTGATCCGAAGGTAGAGGCCTTACAGTTCATTGACACCGTCCAACTCGACGGACCACAGCGCTAAACAGGCAAAACATTATGGTAGAAAACGCCAATCCAAAAAAAATCAACTCAAGTATGTTATTAAAATTGCTTAAAAAAACAAACGACTTATTATTTCTTGTTGGTAGAGGATTTTGTCCACTGTTAAAATCTACATTAATTCATGAAGTAGAAGATTGGCGACATACTTTAATACACTCATAGCTTGATTCATGAATACAAAAAAAAAACCCTTATTACCATATGCATTACCATACGACTATCACGTCGGGATAACCAATGTAGGGAGAGATGTTAATAGACAGATCTCTCTCCAGGTGTAATGCCTGATCTATCTATTCCTAAACCAAGACCTGGTCTATGGTTAACAATATTTAGTAAAAAAAAAACATATAGTAATAATTTAGGATACTTTATTGTGATTTATAGATTTATATTCTTAATAATAAGAGAGTAGTTCGATCCCACAGTCAAACTGTGCAAACGGTTTTGTGGGACATACTCATATGTTCCTATATGTGATGTAATTTCATCTTATTTTCATAATAAAAAAAAAAAAAAAAAAAATTATAACAATAATAGTGTGCATGGAAAGCTTGAAGTGCTTACTTAATTATTTCTGCTTCGCTAACGCGCACTCTAAACCAAGTCCAAGGCAAATTCAGTACACTTTACTACCAAAACGCAAAAAAAGTAGTTATACACTTATTTTAATACAGCATGTTTCAAGCGTTTAAAGTTACAATCGACAACGCTGCGGCATTTCTTTTCTTTTGATCGGAAACAGAGAATGCAATCATAAAACGCGATAATGCCATTTGCAATTTCATAACGCCAGATGGCGATGATGCGGCAGAGAGCGATGACACAGTGACATGGAACGCAATGATGGAAAACCGATTAGTGTTCCTTTATCCAGAAGTGGAGTAGGTCTTTATTTGCTACAAAAAAATCGAGTCCGTCCGCGTAAAAGTTTTTAGCGCTGTTTCCTCAGGAACTGTTCTATTTTCCGGGATAAAAATGAAATCAAAAGTATCCTATGTCCTTCTCCGGGACTCAAGCTATCTCCATACCAAATTTCATTGAAATCGGTTCAGCGGTTTAACCGTAAAGGCGTAACAAACAGTACATTTATTTATATGTAATCAAATGCCAGGAAGTGAGTTGATCGTTAATCAATAAAACCTTTTGTCGATACTTTTCTTCTAAACTTACTAGTTTGAGAGATTTCCAAAATTTTGGAAATTCAGTCGCATCATAGCCTTATCTTTGACACCTTTGCACTGTGGGATCCTTCGCAAAAATTACCGTAATCTCCAGTATTACCTCTTCTCACAATGTTATTCTTTCATCATATGAGCATAGCTAGAGAAAGAGCCTTGCTGTCACGAGATGACACTCTATGCCTCTCGACCACAGATGCCTATTCACCTTCCAAATGAGATGCTGTAAATTTGGACGGACGAATTTAATAAAGTTTCAGTTTCTTCATTCTGGCTACAAAAGGAACCATAATAAAGTCAACAAGATCAAACATTATTAAGTAATCATTACATTGCTGCCGTTTCATAAACAGAGTAATTAACCTGCGCTTGCGGTCTTTAACCTGAACAGATAATAACATGTAATCCACCTGATAATGGGGGGCGATGATCTTAGGCATTCAGCACAGCTAAATCAATGATCTACCATTGATTATTACGTGCAATCAATAATTAAAATTGACTACTTAAGCCAATCTCTTGGACAGTAAAGAGAGATGAGATTCAGGAAATGAATGCGTTGAAAAAGTTAACCATGTGAGTGGAGAATAGCCGAAAAGAGATGAGAAAATCAATTAACGCTTGTATCTCGGAACCTAAATTTATAGTTATTAGCAGCAGAATTAGCTACGCAACCGAAGAGGTCAAAATGATCAGCACCCAACTCTATTGTCAAGAGAATACGGCGTGACTAGATCATTTTGAGCATGTTATTCTGCTTACCTACTTTTGATGCTCAGGCCCAGACAAGATGCACTACGCTAGCAAGCGTTTCTCTTCGTTTAGTTTTTAAACCAATCGCGTCATTGGTAGATGGTGTGATACGAAAAGTCACGTGATGTACCAGTAACGCGATTGGTTTAAAAACTAAACGAATACAAACGTTAGTTAGTGTAATGCATCTTGTCTGGGCCCTCTGGAACAATCAAGTTTCCAGTTCAAGTTCTGGAAGATTTGTTTTGCCGATGCGCTGTTAATCCTTCCATGTTGTATTTAGGCATCTTTTGGAGAAATTTGTCGAAATTCGAAATTATAGTAAGACAATGCAAGAAATAAGTGTTAAAGCCTCTTGCTGCTTGCATAATGAGGTTCCATGTCTCGTAGATCCAATGTTCGACCTTAGAAATGAACGTAATAATAATAATATAGTCCTCCTCATCGATTTCGATGACGGCGACCCTGATTTTTGTTTTGATTTTTTTCTATAATACGTAAAAAAAAAATGCAATTTATTTCCTAGCGTGAGCTCTAATGTGGGTCACTAGACCGAACTTAGTTTTAAATATTCTGTCGCAAGCTACGCAATAGAGCTGGCCCTGCAAGTTGTAAGTGTAGGTATAAGAGGGCTTGGGTCTATCTTTTTGAGTTTGGAGTTTTAGGTCAAGCACAAACGTACAAATGTACCAAAACCCAAGCTTCATACAACAACAGAAATCTAACAGAGAAAATAATCCAGCGACGCATAAACACGTAACTTTCGTCTGTCAGTTTACATAACGCCATGACAGTTGCGCAGTGTCATCGATTTGCTCGTCGGTCGTTTAATAACCGTAGGTTATTACAATCGGCGGAGCGCGACTCTTCCGTATCGTGATAAACAGTTTAGAAACAGTATTAAATAACATTAATGTTGATACGAGAATAATCGACGGTTAGGTTAGTTTTTATTTCAGCTGCGAATGATTCGTATTCGTGTTTTTATAAGACATTTGAATTTAGAAATGACAGTGCAAAAAATAATCCTAGTCGTAGCCATTATTGAATAATTGTACTAAAATCTGCACAAAAAAGGGTTCTCTGTCGTTTGCCCGAAAGTCATTTGCCATAATTCTATCACTTGCCATAATATTCATTCGCCATAAAGGCATTTTTTCTGAAATCGTGAACTATTCAGAATTGTTATAAAACAAACCTAACCTAACCTATTGGGCTCTATACGATGGCATGTAAAAATTACCTGAAAGGTTTACAGTTTCAGAATAAAATGCCTTTATGGCAAATTAACATTATGGCAAGTGACACAATTATGGCAAATGATATTCGGGTAAACGAAGTGATCCGCAAAAAAAGGTCATTCTAACAACAAAAACTCTACTACGCTTGGCCTGTATTTCTAATCATTGCTTTATGAAAACAAACACTTTTAGATTCTGATAAATTTATACTGCGCATACTGGCAGTGGCACCGCGAGTCACCACAAGCAACAGCAAGACGCACCAAGCCAGTTTCGTCGGGACTTCGGGACCGTTTGGTTGCGTTCGTATTAAGTGTCGAGTGACAATAGGTAAAAGAAACTCCTTAAGGACCGGAAACGAACTACTTTTCTATTTATACTATGCTCGTACTATAACAATTAGATAAAGTAGCTTTGACATACTATTCCCAAAGCCTAGATACATGGATCATAATTCTTGTGTCAATAGATATCAAGTTACATGCGAGATGAAATGTCTACCAAACACATTGAGTTATCTCGGACGTGACTATATCGACTAAAATAATAAACACTATGACATCTATATAGATGACATAAATAAAATAACTTTGGGTTGAGGTTCAAAAAGTTGGACCATAGTTAAGCGTTGTGTGACAAAAAGTATACATAAAATTTGTATGGCAAATTTTCAAAAAAAAATAGAAAATTTAACTATGTGAGTTAGCACTCTTTTGTGACCATAGGTAGGTCAAGTTTGAATTTATTTATACAACATCTTCCAGTAAAAAGTGTTAAGCAATAAAGTAAGTGGAATATTACACCGAGATTTTTATTTATTCACTGCGTAATCTGTTTCTGCACTCTCGTCCTGAATACAAACGAAATTTGTTTTGCAACTGAACGCATGCAGCTAGAAATTGGGTGCGGATGCACTTTATTTAATTGCACATTTATAATTCATGACACAGTGGCGACTTTCTGGAAAGTTGTTGAATAACAGAGGAAAGTAGATGAAATTCACATTGTTTTTCTTCATGCCAATTGTTTTTATTCTTGTCAAGGATCAAAAGAGTTTGGGACCAACTCAGAAAAGCCACAAACCACCAAAAACCTATTCCATCAAATTGTAAGGAAACTAGGGGATTGAATTATAATTAGACCAGTAGAAATACTAACGGGTTCCTCCAACGTCTGTCACCCTACAATACCATCGCCTACGTGTACGTGGGAGTCTACATATGTTAGAACGAGACACATATTGCGTTATCAATCGTGTTCATCAACAAACGTGACCTTGAACCTACCTGTGGCCTTAGACAAGGTGAATTGCGAAAACGTTATCGTTAGTGACCGACCGAAACATGTTATTTTGCCGAAACCGAAACCGAAACCGAAGGTTCGGTTTCATTGTAGTTTCGGCCGAAACCGAAACCGAACCTTTTATATAAAAAAAAAAGTCCTTGAAAAGTCGAAAAAATGTTAGTAAGCCCGTTTTTTTTCTAAAATTAATATCTCGCCGACCTATAATTACAGGTTTCTACTTTCAAAGATTTATCACAATGAAATTTCAGCACAGTTACAGAGGTTCTGTTTGAAAATTTAACTACCTACTATATTGCCAGCCGTGCCGAGCGCGCCCCACGTTAGCCGAGCGCGACCCGAAGGTACGATGTTGTAAGTTTCGGCGCGGCCGAAGGGTTCGGCCGTTTTTGGCCGAAACCGAAACTCGGGCCGAAACTTGATTTTTTGGCCGAAACTGGCCGAAACCGAAACCGAAACCGAAATTTCGGTCGGACACTAGTTATCGTTATTGAAAATGTATAGGATTGACGTAAGCTACCGGACGGTCGTGTCGAGCGCTATGTAATTTTTTTATATTTGGATAGTTTTCGACTATCTTTTACATTAGCGAATATGCATCTTGTCTACCCTCTACTCTCTTGAAAACAGCATTGGACGAGCGAAGTCATACGAGCAAGTTATAAGCTGCCTAATTGCAGAAAATGCAAGGCCTTAAGAGGACTGTTAACCTAAAAATTTACATGCAAAATGCAATGTTTTTCTCCCTTTAAACCTAGTCCTAATTTTTCGATTTTTGAATCTGTTGTAGATATTATGAAAAACTAGGTCTGAACGTTCTCCTTTCCAAGAAAATATTTCTTGGAAAGAAACAAATTAAAAAAAAACGCCACATAGTCAAAAATCGTTGCAATCGGACTTGATTTAATTGGTATTGAAAAAATTAACAGCTTCGCGATTCAAGCATCGGTTCACAATCTTCTTAAGCGTTTGTACGTTCTGACGGGCCGACTTAGCCTCGCCGGTTTTAATTCGCCCGCCGTTCTAACTAAAGTGAGTTGATTAAGAATCACTTACCTGTTTAACAGCCCCATCCACATAATCCTCGCAGACGTTCTTCGCGAAGAAGGTCTCGACGGGGAAGGTCCGTCCAGGGATGCTGAAGGTCGGCACGTTCCCGAAGAACGTGGAGAACTTGTTGGAGTCCATGGTGGCTGAGGTCACGATCAGCTTGAGGTCGCTGCGACGAGCTACCACCTGGAAAGGGAACGTTATTAGAATTGCTTTGAAAATGGTTGGAATAGGATGATCTATATGTTTGCTGGGCCCTCAGAATCTCTAACAACGTTTGTCCTAACACATCGTTTGTCCGAATTTTCATTTGCCCTAAACTGGTTTTCCAATTATATCTGCGGTTTGATTAGCTTTTGGTGGTATTAAAACAACACTAAGTTTTAAAATTTAAGCAGAAATGGGTTTTACGATAAATGAAAATTCGGACAAACGATGCATTAGGACAAATGACGATTAGGAATTCCATAGAGGAACCTGTTGGTTCTCTATGCGTTCCTAAACTGTTGATCAGATTGTGATAAACCTTTGATAGGGTATTCTGAGGACACACACTAGGGTTTTTGGACAAAAGTCTATAGGTACCTACTTTTTTATATTATTGCAACGCATGCTGGGAACAGCGAGATTTACTAGGTAATTCTACTAATCTTATTTGATATTATAAATGCGAAAGGAAGGATGTTTGTTACCAAATCACGCCAGAACGGCTGAACAGATATGGATGGAATTTGGCACAGATATAGATTATAGTCAAGAGCATATAAATTAATTTTAATCCTGGATACGGGGCCCTGGTTTAATATAGTTAATTTAGTTAAGACAAATCACTTTTTGGGAAACGGTACAACGTTAGACCAAAAATATATTTCACCCGAACATCAGGCTAGGCATTGGTATTTTGGACAGCAAATAACAAACAAAATAATTTAACGTTAACGTTAAATTATTTTGTAACCGAGGGTAGGTATTTAGTCTATCCGAACCCGAACATACGAGATCCGATTAGTTTAGAAACCTGCCGCGTTAATAATAGCAATTGCTTTTATCCGATAATTTCACGCGCGATCGGTCGCTGTTTTTGCGAAATCGCTGTAAAAACGTTTTCATTCGTTGTATTGTAAAGTTGCTTAACAAAGCAAAAAGCAGAAAAACAAATCACAGCTTCTTTGTGTTTATTTATAGCTGCGTTTGCACGAGTCCTTTTTGACGAGGTCTTAGTGTTAATTTTAAATTACTATTTTGATGATGTTTTTTTTACTTGGCTGTGTATTGGAAAATGTGCTAAAATACCAAGGACAATTTTTTCATCTAGCTTGATATTGAAGCGAGAATAGCTTCTTTTATGCAGGATTTCATCATTCATACAAATCATACATCGGAAATCTTTGTACTACAATGACAATTCCACGAGAATTCTTCTGTTTATAACAATATGTAAGTAATAAACAGTGGTAATATTACTGAATATTGGACCCTAAATTCAATACGTTTTAGCTAATTCAATCGATAGAATACAATTCAATATATTTCTCATCATTTTACTTGGCTTGGCAACAGATGGTTAGTAATAAATTGGATCCAATCAGTGTTTAAAACGTTGGGTGTTATTCTCTTACAGCCAGGGCCCAATATTCAAAACACAAATAGAATTGGCTACTTCGGGTCAAAACTTGATATGTGCCACATATAGAATACTAACATAACAGCCCTCACTTTGTTTCGGTTACGTGAGTTTTTTGTAACACACGTACATAAACCAGAATTTACTTTGCATGAAAAATGATCTAACTGATGGTGAAAGCCGCCTCGAGATCCGTTCCGTGGTTTAGGAGGAGTTAGCTAATACGAACAGACATACAGACAGACAAACATACGCGGGAAGCGACTTTGATTTATACCATGTAAAGAACGATGTCAAGTTTTAACCTGAAGTAACAAAATCCGCTTTAACAGACCCAACCAAGACAGAGTTCCTCTTCATCATCATCATCACGTCCAATGCTGCAAAATGACCTTCTCCAAAGCTGAACCGTGATCGGTACTGTGCTAGTCATGATAATTTCTATTAGTAGGCATAAATTGAATAAGATAGCTACGGTATTAATTCTACCAAAATTGACAAGTAAATCTGATAGTAACAGCACCTTAATTTGTGATATATTAAAGTGCATGTTCCACATTTTTTACTTGAATGCAGACACAAGTCCCGTTCGCAAACGACTGCAGCAGTGTGAGTAGACCTTGGTTACTATGGTTTCCCTGGACTGTGAAATCGATAGGACTACGACCTTGATAGAACTGTATTAGCGGCTCCCAGACTAAAATTTTCGTGCGGTCAAAAGTCTGACCAGGCCAGCAATCTTAAACTATGAAGTTCACAAATTAAATGATCCATGCGTGCGCCGGCGCCGGCCGCAATATTCCTACGGTCTTTGAAACTGACACCCTAAATCTTCACACACTAATGGTTTTTCGACAGCTCAGATAGAGATTAACAGTCCGAAAAATTTCTACCCCTAGGCCTCCATTCTACTGGGTGAAACCATATTGCTTTTGACTCGGCCGCCATACATTACTGTCAAGTAAATAACATGTCAAGGGCAATATAGTTTTACCCCGTAGAATAGAGGCACTGTAATGCCCTGTATGAGTGTTGAATGACAAGTGTCATCATTATAGCGGCCTCTAGGCCGCCTGCCGACCATTGGCCATCAGCAAGAAGTGTACCTACTTGGTCACGACTGCTAAGAGGCGGCGGCGGATTGTCCGGTCGAAACCTGTTAATACAGGTCCGCATTTCCGCGCTCCAGCTCATTTGCGGTTTGAAAAAACTTCGTAAAGCATAAAAGAAAACAATAGTCTGTGTTCTAACTGAGGAATACACAGAATGCTAGTTTCATACAGTCGACGCGTCAAAGTAGAAGCCCATAAAGTTTTTTTATTATCATAAATGGTAGCATTGATGCGTGGGCTAGGTTTTTATGTAAAATTGTTGTTCTAAGCTTTAAAGTAAGCGACTAAAGACCGAGGTTAAAGACCACAGTTGCAAATAACTTTGATCTTCTGTTGCATGTACGGTAACAGACTTTAAAAGATGAACCACTATAGCACCTTTTCGCATAAAACGAACGATTAATTCCTGTATAATTTCTATCTCGTCACTTGACACTGTCATTATCACAAGGTTCTATGGTGTATCAACATTTAAAGTGCTTGATGGTACCACTTTTCACCTCAGCAGCGAGAGCATAATATCCAAAGGTAAAAAAATACAACATGGTAAATATTGAACTACATGTACCGACCCAACCACCCTCCCATTTTTATACTGACCGAGCACTGTTCTCGCCGTTATTATTTATTAAATTAAAAAGTTATTTCAAAAGTAAAGTTGCTCACCGTCTTTAACAACCGTTTTTGTCTTTTTGAGGTGCTGAGGTGAAAACGTACCTAATTTATATGCGCTTATGGATAACAGGCTCGTTGGAGAGCCCGCCGGAGATATATCTTGAACAGAATAACAAGCTCTATCAGCAGCTTCCAGAACTTTCGGATCCCTTGTTCACTTGATTAAACCTAACAATATCTTGCCTCCCAGCTTGGCTCTACGCCACGCCGATTTGAGCTCAATGAAACAGAAAATTGGGTTCGCTTTATATTGTAACGATAAAACTTGATTGGCTGGCTACGTTATACCCGTAATAATTTTTGATACGGAATATGGAGCTATGTAGTTAGTTCAGAGTTTATTTATTATAATAGTCTCAAGACGAGTTTTATATGAAATCCTGCTGTAAATCTGGAATCCTATCTTCATAAATAGAATTTGTGTGATGAAGTGTTAAGTCATGGATATTTTCTAATTAAGTACCTATGTGTTTACATTTGTACTGGCTTCTGCTGGCGACTTTGTTCGCGTAGAATTTGCAATTCGGTACACTTCCGGATACGGATTCAGGATAGCTTATGTGTCAATGCACTGAATATAAGCTATTTCTATTCCAAATGTCATCCAAGTTTCAGTGTGAACGAGTAACAGATATAGTAACTCACACGCACGCACAGAACGGCTTTTTCTTCGACCGGTCAGTCTCACTGTCATGTGTCTCGATTGTTCTGTACCAATTTTACACTTCCAGAGCTAAGTTTGGGACCAGGGGGCCTAATATGGCTGCGTTTATCGCGTGATAAGTTTTGGATAAGGCATCCGTCACCTTCTGACACATAAATAAGTATACGTGTCAAAAAGTGACGGATGCTTTATCCACATTTGACACGCGATATAGATGCAGCCATATTAGGCCCGCAGGTCGATTTGTATATAAAACAACAAACAGCAACAAATGACATGATTCCTGCTTTACCCGAGATAAATTAAACCAACGCAAACAATGTCGCAGGCATTAGTACAAAAAAAACAAAAAATAAATTGAGCGGCAAAATAACTCTGTCTTAGCATCAGAAGTTTTTGTTCAACTTCTAAAACCTTGAACATTAATGTTAAGCTATCGATGTAACATTCCAGATCAACGACCTTCTCAACAGGACCAAAGTAAACTTTATTTCGTCAGCAGGAAAATCGGAACATTTCCACACTAACTTTACAAACAACCCAAGATTACTGATGTCGAAATTTCTACGACGCTAATAAAAATTCACGTCGCAAAGACGACGAAGGAATATAAAGAAGGGACGATGCGAAAGACTCCAGTAAATTGATTAAACCCTACGTGGTATTCTAACAAGATTGGAGCAGAAATGCCAAGCTTTGAAAACATGAATTTTGATGTCAACAGTTTTAAAGAAATGTATTTTATCGCAGAAGTTTCAAACGAAAGAGTTTTAGGATCGTAGTAACAGGTCACACTGAAAAATGGTTCACTTCTAACAAGATTGTGATTATAGTGCATAAGCATCTTGATTCCATACGAGCCTAAAATAAGACGTTTAAAACATCAACTAAGATGTCAGTTGAATCACTGAAGAATTTTCTGTTGTGACTATCGCTTTGGTTGATATAACTAATATCATAATTATTGTAGATTATTTATGTGAACTATGAGAAAACATCTTGGTTAGCTTTCATTTTTTTGAGATCACCAGTCAGGTCCAAACTACGTAGAGATCGTTTGAAAAATTTGGAAGACAAAAAAGTCACAAAAGTGCAGTGGTTCAAATGAAATCAATTGAATCGATGCAAACTACATTAATCCTAATAAAGTAAACCAGCTTGCTTTTATAGAGTTGCGATCTTGTATTATTATTGATCTGGGATTCTCTTGGTGAGCAAGGAAGAGCAGAAAATAAGGTCAAAGCCAAGCTATAATGTTACGATTGATATAAGACGATTGTCAAAGTGGAAGCTACCACCGGTTCTAAGAATGCCTACTAAGAGTTCAAGTTTATAATACAAAGGAAGGGATCGTCAAAACAATCCTCGAGTTATTTAAATGACTGGACTATTGAACATTGCTTAGATGTTTTGCTTAGTGTTGCTTAGTGTAGTTCAAATTTAAATTAATTGTCTAAAACGTATTAAGAATACGTAGTTAAACCACTTTTCACTAGCGTTTGCGTACAGTCAAACAAATTAAATTCTAGGCCACTATGGAACTACGTCAGAGTGACGCGACGTGACATGTCATGTTAGTGTGACCTAAGCCGCAAACGCACTGAGAGCGAAGGCGGCGCGACATACAAAAAACGGGTCTCTATTGACTGCCATAATTATTTGTAGTCATAATGTGTTTTAAGTCATAATTTTCGCAAGTCATAATGCATTTTTCTCAGGACACGGTTATTTTTTCTGGACATTTATAAAACTAACCTAACCTAACCTAACGAATCTACAGGATAAACGTTTATTAAAAACTGTAACTTCAGCCTGAAAGAAGTTATGACAAAAAAAAATATGACTAACAATACATTATGACCAACGATATGTATGGCAGTCGAAGGGATCCGACAAAAAAACACCTTCCCGTCACGCTTTGAAAACGCTCTTAAGCATGGATTCAAACTCCAGCAAACCTTTGGAAGGCACCGTTGTATGCTAAACGGAGTCCTTGCGGGGCCCGCGCCGCTCACAGTGGGAACGTGGTAGAAACCCTGCTTGTATGGGAACGATCCGCACAGCGCCGCATGAGCTCTTAGTACCTTTGCGGCTTTACGAGTTGTTTACACCCAACGACCTTCTCTTGTCCCTTTCATAGTTAAACACATAGTTTTGCGGGTGGTAGGACCTTGTGCAGGGTCCGTCCGGATCGCTAGCACCATCTTATCCATTAACCTACCGCCAAACAGCAGTGTTCGCATTGTTGTGTTCCGTTTTGGGGATAAGACAGCCGGTGAAATGACTAGCGTAGAGGCATTCCATCTTAGCCTCAGGGTTGGCAACGCATTTGCAGTCTTAGGATTGCATTGCAGTCTTGTGATTGCGAATGTCTATGGGTCACATTTTCCACTTACAATCAGGTGGCCTGTGTGCTCGTTTGTCTACTCGATGCCATTAAAAAAAAAACAATTTAACTTTTTCGATAACTTGTTTCGTTTCGATGAACAGAATATAGTCCCTACCTTTACTTGTATGGAATCAATCGCTATTACCTCCGCCATTCGGCATTAAATTACAAAGTCTATCCACCAGAACGTATTGTTCTGCCTGTCAAAAGCTGACGGCCGCGAGCAGTTGTTTTCTATTTTCACAGACAGATGGCATTGGTGAAAGTGAGACAACATGTTGATTGTAATGTCAGACGTAGATTACGTGCCGCTCTGTTTGCGCACACGCAAGCACTCTGCCCTAAACCGAAAGGGCCCATATCCAGTTATATTGTGAAAGCAGTTCTGACTTTATATACTACGGGAGATTTTAGCAGATGTTTTTCATTTAGAATGATCTAAGGGAAAAAAAGGATGATGATGCAGTTTTGTTGGTTAATATATAGGTATAGAATTCTTAGGGACCGGGCGTTTAATTCGGTGTCTCATTGCCGCCTTATTTTGTTAAATCTTCGTAAATGCATTCGTACATTAGTCAAAGGATATTATTCAAGGCTTTGGTTGTCTCAATATTAACCGATAAATGTACATGTTAATTGTTATATTTATTCTTAAATGTCTTAATTAAGCAAGGGGTTTATTTGACTTTCCAAAGCGAAATGGGCCGCGGGGCATCTATTTAAAGAAACAGTCGTATTGATTTTCTATTTTGTGTTGAAAACTTGAGAGCCAAGCGACGATTCCTTTCCTCAGTCGCGATATAATCTATTCTAGTCTGTTTTCAAACCTGAAGGATTAATTGAATTGCGTTACGGATAATTGCTCTTGGCTAGTCAACGATGAAGACATTAAAACTGCTCTTTATAAACATTGTGTCAAACATTCGGCCAACACGCAAATCCATTCGTAACGCAGTAACAAATGTTTGAACCAACACGAGTCACGTATCAGCTTACTTGGAAAAGAGACCGTTGGATGAATTAAATTTAAAATAAGAACATTCCGGCCCGACGAGCCCCCAATCACGTGATATTACGAGCAGCGTTCGAAAAATAAACGATGGCGTCTCATTGGGCGCGTTTAAATTTAGAAACAGTATTCGATTGCTCGGCGATTTGTTGAACGGTCGCAATTGTATTTTTGAAATGTTATTTATTACTTACAAAGTTGGCGTTTTCAATTGACCGTTGAAACGAGCAAACGTCGAGACGTGGTCGTTACCTAGAATGGGAGTTCCATTGAAGAACGAAAGCAAACAGAGCAGACGCAATTTTTAAACTCAAAACATCATCTTCGCATAACAATTGTAGGAACACTTATTTATTTTAGTTCTGCACACAATAACATAACTTATAGACACATGAGAAGGTTCCCGTGAAGAACCAATTGCACGAACGTTACGTCACGGCCGGTCGACGTATGCTCTTGACATTGGTATTAATAAACGTTATATGTACCTCGCGACTAGACCAAAAATACAGGAGATTCTATTTATATAATTTAGATAAAAAAAATCATAGATGCAGGGTTGCAGTAACAGTGACATAATATTATGTTATTTGTATATTTTTGCAAATTTTTCTATTTAACCTCCTAAGGCCCAACGAAAAATTCAGCTTGTAGTCACAACGACCCGTAGTCCTACCAGTAGTACTAGTGTTTGTACGGTATGACTACCTACACAACTGTCGAAGGAGCTGGGTCTGAATGACAAAGTTAATAAGTACTATGGGTAGGACCTTGGGCCTTAGGAGGATAAACTAGTACTTTACGGAATGTAATATTATGTGTTTAAAGTTATATTTTTACTTTAATTGTCTTTAAAGTCTTTCGTAGTAGTTTGTTTGAAATAGACTATAGACTAAAAAAACTAAAAAAAGAGACTTTAAATACACCTCAAAAATGAATGCCAGTACCTACAACAAATCAGTAGGTACCAATATAGGTACTTATATTTTGTTAATAACTCAAAATTAAAATCACACGTTACCTTCTAATGGTTCTTTGACGTACAAAGACAGTTTCTGAAGTGGAAGGACCATCGCATAGACACTAAGAGGATTTAACTCACGCTTCACCAGAGAAAAATAAACTAATGTGGTTACATTTACAGTTATTAACAAGCACGTAATAAATACCTTATAACTATCACTTAATTATTCTATGAAAATAAGGTTAACCAAGTCGGCAGTGTCTCTGCCTAAAAAGTTAGCGGTCCTAAGATTCACTATGAGGACAAGTATTTGTTCCAAAGTTCTTTGAAACAGGCGTGATTTAATGTATGTATGTATGTCCCCCCTACGAGACGACGCGCTGGCCTAGTGGGTAGTGACCCTGCCTACGAAGCTAGCGGTCCTGGGTTCGAATCCCGGTAAGGGCAGATATTTGTGTGATGAGCGCGAATATTTGTTCCTGAGTCAATGATGTTTTCTAATGTATTTAAGTATATATTTCTCTATATAAGTATTTATATCGTTGTCTAGTACCCATAGTACAAGCCTAGAGCTTAGTTTGGGACTAGATCAATTGGTGAGAGTTAGAGGTGTTTGTGTGAATTTGGCCGATGATATTTATTTAGATTTATAAGTGTTAGCCAAATTAGACAACACCTTTATTATAAACTATTCTAACATTAGCAGTCTCTAATCTATTTTGTTCTGATCAATCTTCTTTTCGAAAACATTTTGCTATCCGATATGGCCAAGCGAATGAGAGCTAACATTAGCGTTAACAATATGATAACGATATGGTTCAAAAAGTGAAACAGACGTAAATAGCTCACGAGGCGTAGTAAATTACCTATCTAATAACTGTTCGCCGACGTGTTAATAGTTCTTCGCATAGCGATCCAATGACGCATCTAGCTGCACTGTTAGTATATTTCATCGCGGGAAGTTGAAGTGCAAGAATATTAGAAGGAAAAAATAAAGCTAAGTGTCTAATGTTATGTCCACGTTTATAGCAAGTTAGTGTTTCAAAATCAGCCATGTTATTCTCTTAAGGACTTACACTCGTCGACGAACGAAATGAAGCGGCGAGTTAAAGTAGTTTAAGCGTACAGACAAAATTTTAGAGCATGCATTCTCAATTAGTTTTAACATTCGCTCGCTCGATAGACCGATCAACAAAAACCCTTTTAAAAAAATAACACATCTGGCATAAAATATAATGTTCCAAATTAACCAAATCGTATCAAAAATAAAAACGAGTTTGTACTTCTTACCTAGGTACATAAAAAGTATTAAATGGAAAATCTGCTGAGAAAACATGAACTATGCTTGTTCTAAGTTCTAATCCAATAACTGTGTCTAAACACGTATCTAGTATCTACTCATAAAACCTTAGTATTTTAGTGCATTTTGATGTGTCCTATGCTTCATTTGACTGAGGCCGTGCCCTGTCACAACTTGTCAAAGTCAGTAAAAGGAACAGACTTATAGCAGTCCTATAACTCCATCCCTTTCTACGTTTGAAATTTAGCAGAGTTCAACAAATCATAATGTACTTAAGGTTGTTAACCCTAGCTCGAAACTAAAGTCTAGTCGAACTAGGGCTGCCAGTATGCCAAATAGGGCAACGCACCCATTACTGGAGGCAGTAACCTCTAAAGTATACGTACGCCATTTTGGGCAAGTAGCATTCACCACAAGGCGAAATTCTTTTTATATTACCTCCTCATTTGGTAATGCGAACTTTATGAGAGTGGAAGTGCTGGATTTCGGAGTAAGATTTTACGCGAGGTTGTTATTTCTGTTAAATAAAAACTTTCATTTCTACCGCAGTGATAAAAAATATACAGTCTTCTAGTATGGCAGGCCTTTTCGTATCACAAAAGTCGTCGTCTCTTAGTTGCGAAAAATCGATAAGGTTACAAAGTCGCTTACAAAGGGAATTTATAGTTTTTGTAGCGAAGCAAAAATGAAGAAAGACTTTTAAAATAGTTAAACTACGCATTTGCCGTCTTAAGATTGCTAAGGTCACAGATCCCACTAAGGAACCATCAGGTTGCCTGTGTGCCTTGATACCAAAAAAAAGTTATTAAAAACCCAATTTGAAACTTTAAATATAGTTTAAAACTTTAAGAATGTGATATTGGAACGGAACACTCAGTCCGATCATTCAATACCGGTAACTACATTGTTCCGCAGATGTAACGTAACTCGAGCACAAGTCGAAGCCACCCCGAGCCAGTTGCCACCGGTTTGCACTGGTTTTGTGGCGTGTTGAACGCTAGCCCTTTAGATGGCTCTATTACCTACGGCAATAAATGATGGTAGGAGGCAGGTATTTACGATGTTTTGCAAGTCAATATGCAAGTGCGCAGTCAAAAAAATTATAGCCAGTGAAGAGATCTCTTAGTTGACATGAGTCGAACAAAATATCTGTGAAATTATATTTTTTAATCAACGACGACGGCACGCCACGCCACCGTTTAACTGGCGCTTTACGGTTGCGTCAAATCGTCAATGTAGGTACTATAGAGGAATTTGACATAATACGTAAATTTGCCGGGTTATCCATTTTCCATGTGTCAGTAGTCGTGTCACGGTAAAAACACTAAAGTTATCTTAACCAAAGTGGTATTTAACAGCAGCAAGTTCTTTAGCGATTGAACTAACGACTTGTTAGACTCGTATGTAGTTATGACGATTACTCACAACCATAGTCTTGTTAGGAGTCACTTTTATTTTTCAATGTGAATACTTAAGGCTTAAGCCGATCTTTAAAAGATGACACGATGACGTTCGTGACTGGTGTTGGAGGTCCCTATCAATGTTTATGATAGCAGTTTAACAATCGATTACTGTGCCGGAAAGAATTTTAATGTTTTAATAAAATTTCGAGTCTTTTTTTCTGTAACACTTGTGAGATAGGTAATAACAAAGAACTCTATACCCGAGTACTTATCGTATATATGCTAAGAAGCATTGCTGTAGAAACGCATATAACATTAGCGGGAAATATAAAAAAGACAGAAACCATGTTTTGATCTACATGATTAAATCTAACAAATAATACATTCTGAATACATTTACTAAAATAAGAGGACGCTCGTATCTTTGTACAGCTAAAATTAGTTTCTCGGTACTCCCTCTATTCCTTCCCGTAGGGGGTATAGACTTTCGCAAAAATCCTCTCTTAGTGCACTTCTTATCTGTCAATCTATCACAGATAGGGTTACCATTAAAGAATTTGAAAAACCCTGACAAAGAGCCTGACATTTCGATAAAAATTCTGACTTTTTAGTTACAAAATGGAAACATTACTCACGTAGTTACAGCGGTATGGTAGGCATTTAATATGTAGTCTAAATCATAATTCCATCTAATTAAAAAAAAACGGACATGAGCGGACTAAGCCGGACGATGAGTAGGAACTCACAGAAAAGTTATATAAGTATAATATCACTAAATAGTATAAAACAAAGTCGCTTTCCGCTGTCTGTCCCTATGTATGCTTAGATCTTTAAAACTACGCAACGGATTTTGATGCGTTTTTTTTTAAAAGATAGAGTGATTCAAGAGGAAGGTTTATATGTATATTATTTTTTTATTTTATGTACTGGTGTTACAGAAAACTCATATAAACCGAAGCGAAGCGAAGGCGGGTCGCTAGTAGATAGATAAACACAAACATATGTAATACAACATGGAGGCGAAGTACTGGTTTTGTAGAAAAGCGGCCCAGCCACTCAGTTGAGTTGAAGGCATAAACCAACTTATGGCAAGCTACAGTGGTTATTATTCAGGAGTGCAGTGCCGCCTACGCAGTGCTCGTTTACCGTCCAAGTAACAAGCGATTGGACCGTAAATATATTTAGGGAATATGTAACACTAGAGTCTTCATCTGCAACAAGAAACTAGAATCTGCAACAAGCAGAGCAGAACGGGTAGCACAAGGTGTATGTTCTCGCTTGTCGCTCAGTGCGTCTGTATCGTTAGTGACTAATTAGATAGAAAGGAAGAACCGAGGGACAAACAAGTCGCGGGCAACTTCTCCTAACCGTGCAGACTAGTAATCGGTAAAACGTTCAATACCTTTGTTTTTCCGATTTTTACTGAATGCCTTGAATGAACGCGTAGTGTATTATTTTAGATAAAAACTTCCGACACAATTAATTGCCACCCCTACCTTTAGAGTTGATATCTCTTAATCAAAACTGGTTAGAACCAGTTAAGATGCGATTAAGGGACAAGACAACTGGTGAAATGACTAGAGGCATTCCATCTTAGTCCTCGTGGTTGGCAACGCACTAACTGTCACGAATGTCATGATGATGCAAATGTGTATGAGTCTCAGGTCCCGCTTACCATCAGGTGTACCGTGCGGTAATTTGCTTTTTCATTGCCAAAAAAAGTATACTCCAATGTTATTCAGTTCCGCTTCCCGCATATCACTTGCAGTAATAGAGAAGTGATCAAATTTGCAAGCTGACATCTTACAACCCACTCCATTATTTTTTAGCGTATTCATATTAACTGGTGCACCGATCCCAAGGAGTTCATCATCAGAATTTACATTTTCCGCATTATGATGTTCGTTTTAGGGTTCCGAAGTCAAACTAGGAACCTTACGAAGTTGTATTCAGATTTATTCAAAGATAAAACAAGGATGTTACATAAAAGAACTCTGTCAAAGAAAGACATGTAATTATCTTAATTACGATGTAGTATTTTCCTAGTGTTATATACTAATAAAACTCGCTTTGTGGGAATTCATTCTAACGTCACCGAGTCATGATAGAATGTAATTAATGTCAGAAATATCATTATGAACTATAATCCATTATAATTTATAGTTTTGAACGGATCATTAAAATATGTAATGATAATCTGATTTATCAACAGATGACGACGTAAATTATTGATTTTCTTTTGCTGAGAATCATTCAATTTCTCCAACGTTTCAAAACAGTCAAAGGCATCACTTTTATAGCTTTTCACTTTTAAGTTGGAATAGAAAGATTTATACAAAATTTACAAACAGGTGAAAAAGAAAAAGGTTAGTTTTTGTTCCTCTAGTCCTACAATTTGTCATCTTTCTGGGGAATTAAATTTGATGTAGTTTAAATAGCTTGCTTCTTATGCGAGGGTACCTATTATTATATCGAAACACCTTTCAACGAACGTATAATGACGCAGAATTTTCAATTCATCGAAAAGCATTTCTCGCCGCATTAGATTTTCTTTTTTCATAAACGCAAGTCTATCTTTACCTAACCTACGTCATAATTGTTTAAGATGTCCTGAAAACATCACAGTTTCCGCAGAAGATAGCGTTAGATGAAATGATAACCGATGTGAAGATATTCGATGAAATGATGGGTTGCCGTTATGCGACCTATTTTTCCAACGTTCACCAACAGAAGTCTTGGTGACGTTTTGGCCAAGCGAAAACGTAGTCTACTTTTGTCGTTGACTAGAAAAAGTTGTAGATATCATTTCGCTGGAATTTGAACCGTAACACTTCCGGAATGTAATGATTTGAAGTCTGGTTTGGCAAGTGGGTGTTTGACGTCACAACTGTCAGTTTGCGTCATCGGATGTTGGTGGGCGATCACCTTTGTCTAAAACAATAGGAATTTGAATGGGATCGAACAATTAATTGTAGACTGAAAATTTATTCTACTAGGTAAAAGCATATAGCTTTTGGTACATAATAGCTATCATAAAGTTAACAATACGAGATCATGTCGAAAGCAACATGGTTTTACCCAGTAAGATAGAACGGCTGGTCGATGATGCTTTGAAGATTAAGATTGGTTTGATGAAAGAAGTCGTACCTAGTTTTAAACTGGTTTTTAAGTAATCAAAATTAAAGCCAGGTGTAGGTGAAAAAAACATACGTATGATAACAACGGTGAAATTACTATCATGTAGTATGAGGCATTCCATCATAGTCCGTTGGTAAGGCATTTGCTGTCTTGATAAATTAATGCGAATTATTTTATCCTATTGTCTCGCATAGGTATGTGTTTCCTTACCTTCTCAATGCCGTTAAAAAGGAAGGTTAACGTTACTCGTCACTGATTTTAAAATTCGTAATTGAACATCTAAACAAATTCCCACAATACACGTAACAGTTTCCAATTCACGGTATCGCGCTTGGTACAACTACGAGTACTAGGAGGCACGGTGAGCATGACATCAGATGCAACTCGCCAAATCAAAAAAATGCCTGCATACAGTGAGGCCCAGGATATACAACGGGTTGCCCAGAGAATTTAAAAACGCCTGTGTTAGCTAAAAACAGTTATATATATGATGTGCATTAGGATTTACAATAATTTACCTGACGCCATAAAAGACTTAAATTTCACCCGGTATAAAATACATTTAAAAAAATGGCTGGTAGAGAAATGCTTTTATAGCATATAAGAATATTTCAATTATAATTGAGATATAAATAGAATTATTATTAGAAATGTAAATAGAATTAAGCATTCAATTTCGCAAGCTGTGTTTGGCAAATTTTAGTGATAGGTACCAAAATTAAATTATATTATGTCATCTTATCTACCTCTTCTTATGTACCTGAAATTTTGTGAAATAATGTAATTTGAATTTGAACACACAGTTCACAAATAAACTTAAAGCCAAACTGGCATCTGGCATTGATGCCTTTTTCGAGTGCTAAACATTTCGTAGTAGGAACTGGTTCGCAGAACCTAAAAAATAACAATTATCAAACAAAATTATTACAATTTATATCTACCTATGCACCACGTGCATGATAGTAATGAATTTATGAATAAGGATTGACATGTAAAATTTTATATTTTATCAATAATCGATTAAATTGAATTGAATACTGGATTGTAACTATAAAGCATAATCTGACCAAACAAAAAAATGAGAAGATAATTTAAAGAAGAAACAGCCTTTTATAAGAAAGGTACAATAAGATTGCTTACGTTTTTCGTTTCATTGAAGATATAAGAAGCTCGTTCGATCAAATAATACAAGTCTAGATCATTCGACTGTATACCGAAGTGTAATGAAAACAGAAATCATTCGCGGTACAGATTTCCTAAACATTTTCATTGCCTACCGGCTGTTTTTAACCTTGATCTTTCTCTATCCTTGGCTTATGAACTTGCTCTACTGAACTGAGACTTAATTCTTTGACTTTGAAAAATTGGGGTGTTACAAGTTTAAGACTGCGCCGAGCGTACGCCGGATGTACAGTGGCGCCCTCATTACTTTTACCGTGTTTCCTAATAAATTAAAGTATTTTCTTGAAATTGGACGAAACGTTTTTGTACTACAAATGAAAACACAACTTATAGTGTATATCATATCACTACATAGTATAAAACAAAGTCGCTTCCCGCTGTCTGTCCCTATGTATGCTTAGATCTTTAAAACTACGCATCGGATTTTGATGCGGTTTTTTGTAATAGATAGAGTGATTCGAGAGGAAGGTTTTTATGTATAATAAATCTCTGTTTTATGTACGGGGGTTACAGAAAACTCACATAAACCGAAGCGAAGCGAGGGCGGGTCGCTAGTAGTTTAATAACAATTCACCTTTGAGTTATTAACTTGGCGGAAAAAAGTGGCCACCTTTTCCCGTTAAGCTGACTACTCAAAGGGTAATTGATATTAAAGTTTGTTACGTATCCCATAAATTGTGTTTTCATTTGTAGTACAAAAATATTTCGTCTAATTTCAAGCAAATACTTTAGTTTATTAGAAAACACAATAATAGTAATCAGGGTAGTGATTCTGTAAACAACGCCGGTCAAGCGGACTGTGGACGCTCGGCGTTAGCTCGGCGCAGTCTTAAGTTTATGTGTCTGTGGCATCCTAGGTCCAAAAAAAATTAACGGATTTGGATGCGTGTTTTTTTAAAGGAAAGCTAGTTTAATCGGGATGGTTCTTATGGCAAGGTTTCATGAAAGTCAAGTTTGGCCGTTAAGAGATATCAGCTCTGAAAGGAGTCATTAGTTTATTGGAGTTTCAAGGCTCTGAAAAAAGTTCCATTTTCGTCTTGGAGAATCTTTCCTGACTCATAATAAAAGAACAGGTATGATTTTAGTTACTCGCATAACAATGATATACGACTTGAATGTAATTTTCATCATTACGATCGGATTTATCAATTTTAAGAAGCAGTTTTGCACTTCCTTTAAATCATCAATGAAGGGAATATGAATCAAATCTGCATTTAAATATTACGTGATAAAATATTATAAACAGCTTTACATAAATCAATCGATTTTAGAGAAAGCGATCGATTTGCATTATAATACCTAACCACACCGCGGAAGTGTTAGCGGACTGCAGACTGACAGTTTAACGTAACTATAGTCTGTAATGGTTAAAAATGGCGTTTATACGCTTTCTACAATATAACTGTATTTAGAAACAGATTATTGCATTGGTTATCAAATACCTTGATAATTTTGGTACGCTCGATAAAATGGGCCGGATAATCGATTAACAATATTTGAACGATCATTAAATATGCAAGTAAATTGCATCATGCTTCGTCAATATAAAAGTATAGACTATATGCCAACACTCCGTGATTTATATGTGATAAAAGGAAACTATCACTACATATTATAAAACAAAGTCGCTTCCCGCTGTCTGTCCCTATGTATGCTTAGATCTTTAAAACAACGCAACGGATTTTGATGCGGTTTTTTTTAATAGACAGAGTGATTCAAGAGGAAGGTTTTTATGAATAATAAATTCAGCTTTATGTACGGGTGTTACAGAAAACTCACATTAACCGAAGCGAAGCGAGGGCGGGTCGCTAGTTTCGCATAAAACTCAGTGGCGCTTTTAGGTGTCATAATTGGATCAAAATGGCAGTGGGCGGTGCTGAACGTGTTGACGTAATTGAATACAGTCATTTAACTAATTAGTCTGTTACAGGCGTGGCATGCCCTGAAATAGAAACTATTAGCTAATTGAAATGTCAGCTGACTACGCGTGTTGTGGTCAGATGTAGGGTTATCGCACTTGGTAGTCCTCTATTCAAACTAGGCTGTATCTTATCTTATCTTATAGGCCCTTTCGGATACACTTTGAACCTTTGGGATCTTTTGTGCAATTACCCTCTTACACACTCAGCTGCTCGAATGAGCAGGTTAAAATTTTACGTCTAATGATGCAAAGGTTTACAACGTAGATTAACGCAAAAGTCAAATTACTAGAATAATTTTAACTATCCATTATCCATTTAACTTGACACAGTCGAGCGCTCTATTTTTAAATGTATAAAAAAAATAAGCTTATCTGGTAAACATTATGCAAAATGTGGTTACAGAGTTATCAACCAATTTTTAGAGTTGTTGGTAATTTTGTAGCTCTGCCTACCCCACTCAGGGCACGAGGGCTTGAGATTAAATGCATTATCTTAAGTTAACTACCATCTAACCCTAAATCGACTAGGTAATCTATTTACAGCCACTCTCGACAAGGGAACAGACATTTTTTTTTTAATAACACAAATAACCCAAAAGCACCACAATCAGTCATAATACTTGATAAACTAGGCTAGCATCATTAATTTGAATGAATAATCTTTGTGATTAAACACGAAGTCACACGTGACAAAAAAAAAGAATCATAACAGTCACTTGATACGTAATTACGCTGTAACTGTGTCACACGCTTGTCCAAAAACGAGACATAATATTGATATTAAATTTCCGCCATCCATCTATTACCTCAAGGCCACGGCCCAGATACTTTGCGTATCGCATTACAATATTCAATATAGCAAAATGATACGGTTAGAAATGTTTGTACTTAAAATATAACTAGTTTCCTTTCTACGACTTCGTAAAGTCAGTATTGTGTAGATAAATAAAGATAACACTTCCTTTTTGTTTATATATAAGACTGCCCATAAACACCAGTAACTCTAGAAGATTCGTCGGTGCGTTGCCGGCCAATTAGGGTACGCTCTTTTCTTGAAGGCACACATGTCATGACTGGTTGTAAATACCGCCACGCCTCCCGCTGAGGTCCTTCATCTTGATGGTATGCGCGTGGCTCACCAAGCCAAATGTTCAGAGGGCCTTGCGCGCTTTCTCGTACTGGAGGCCGAACAGACGCTGTAGGTACTCGGCCGGGGTCTCCTCCGTGGTCAGGTGCTCGCCCGAGTGCTCGTCGAAGCGGCCTATCCGTAGCCTGTGGTTCCTGATGAGCTCGCCGCAGATCGGACTCAGCTCACCGACCAGCAACTTGAGGAACGTGGATTCGTTCCACAGGCACAGTTTCAATGTACGACGCAAAACGTTCCTAGTGAAACGCACGGTGGAAGAACGCCATTTATCAAGGTGATGTTGATGGATCCTGGCTTTGCGACGAGTAGTTCAATGAACTCAGCAACCGTTAAAAGTGTGCATCAATTTTTCTGAACACTCTCCGTTGTTCCCGTGGATTGCTTAAGAGGCGACTAAGGGAATACAGGCTAGTAGTACTGTTAGGCGACCTTGCAACCTGTCACGGTGGGTTAAGACCAAACCAGCGAATGCTCTACATAGAACATGTTTTGTCTTTTATTTTTTACAAAGAAAACGTAAGAGACAATGCCATAGAATTCTTGTTCTTTTGGTCTAAACCCAAGAAGGCTCAAAGTCTAAACCTAACACGAGTAATTAGTTAAATACGTTACGACAATAAATACTATTATTGTTTTGTGGAACCTTTCAGGATTACGGAACACCAATACCTAGCAAATAACATTGTCGATTTTAACCTTTTTCAAACTTCGCCAGACTAATTTCTAAAGTAAGTAATGATAGATTGATTCAAGAGGCGCAGGACCGTTCCTTGTAACAAACCTTGGAGCAATGATGATGATGATGAAACCAACCAGGGTTACCAGTGGTTTGAAGTGTTTGAGGTTCAAGACCACAAGTCACACATTCCCCCTCCATCCAAAAACGTCAGTTCACTTTGCGTACTAGACTTTGTTACGGGAAGTGTTGCGAAGAATTGTTTTATCGGTCCCACTTCTAATTAATGTCATAATTCCATTAACATCACCTTGATGAATAGCATTCTTCCAATGGGCTTTTCACTAGATACGTTATGCCTTCTTGAGTTCATCTCATAAATAAATAATTATAAGTAATTAAATACATCCCGATATAGCTCCCCCGTGTGGTTGCCGGGTTAGAATAGTGCCACTCCATATCTTCCCCTGGATGTCGTAAGAGACGGCTAAGGGAATAAAGGCGTACAGTACAGTTAGGCGATGGGCTTGCAACCTGTCACTAATACACTGGTAAACATCTTAGCCTAAAAGTGCAAAATGTGGTTACAGAATTATCAACAAGTTTTTAGAGTTGTTGGTAATTCTGTAGCTCTGCCTACCCCACTCTGGGAATAAAGGCGTGAGTTTATGTATGTATGTATCCCAATATAGAAGTGATCTCCACTATCAGAGCTCATAACTCTTAAAAAGAGCAACCGATTTTTAACAAACTAGTTTTATTTAAAAATAGAAACGCGTGCGAATCGGTCCATTCATTTGGTAGCTACGATACTATACCTACACAGATACACGCGTCAAATTTATTCCTATAACACCCCTTTGTTTGTGTCAGGGCTGCAGGGCCCGTATTATCACCTTTACTTATCGCGGTGAATAACGCATTCGTCACTCTCGCACTTACGTACTAGTCAGAAAGTGATAAATGTTTTATGCACATCGATAAATAAAAAGCGTAGGGGTTAAAAAATTCAACGTATGTTGTCACTTTTAAACAAACGAAAGTTACTCCCAAGTCCTTTCACTTTAGCCAACGTGGTCCTATAAAGTGTCCAGACATCGGATCCGCCACGCGTACTCGATACGCGGTCACGCACGTGTCTAACAGCGTGTGCGCCGACTGGGGGGGACGTGGGAGGGAGTAAGGGCCGGGTAATGGTACAGTAACAGTTCTAAGTGATCACTTTTGTTCCCTGTCGCTTTAGCATCAGGGGTGTTATTCTCTCAAAAACAACGGACGGGCGGACGAACGAGCGAAATCGCAGCGGCGAGTTTAGGTAGTCCCGTCAGAGCGAACAAAACACATTTTAGCGCGTGCATTTTCAATTAAGCAGCCTTATACGTTCGATGCATTGGCAGAAACCATGCTGCTAAATTGAAAATACACGCGCTAAAATATGTTTAGTTCGCACTGACGGCACTACTTAAACTCGCCGCTTGGACATTCACTCGTCCGTCCGTCAGACCGTCGTTGTTCAGAGAATCACTACCCAGGTTGGGATTGTCGCATTCAAGTGTAAAACGGGGGAATGTGACAAGTTACAAATGTTGTCATCTGCTTTAGACGTTGACTTTACATTCGGTGCAATGAAGTTAATGTGGATCCCACTTTGCTTAGATACTGGTTAGTAAAGAAATGTTGTAGATTTAATGCCGAAAGCCATAAATTCGACACAATGAGGACAAGCGATATGTCACAGGATAGGTAATAAAAAAAAAACAAAGTTGTAAAATTATTACTGTGGCAGGTAGTTCGACGAAATCTTTGTGTGAAAAAAGTTATCGCCATGCAAAGACAGCGGTGTTCCAAAGTAATTATGCTAACATCATCTATGTAGGTGTCCCAATGTTCCAGCGGGCCTATTGTCTAAGGCACTCGCAATCACGATCGTTTTCATTTTGAAAATCGAAGGCTTGTATGCATACAAAATAAAAACAATTGTTTCACTTTAAAGCCGACTGCGATTGCTTATGCGTTAGACAATAGCCCCTCAGGCATTTTAAATATTTGTAACAAGTATTTGAGGTATCCCGCTACACAAAATTGCTGAACACTTCTGCCTTTTCTCCTTTAAAGGAGTGTGGGCTAATTGGCCTAATAACCAATAAGGATAAACGATATGTCCCCGAATAGTTAATTCTAAGTTGTAAAACTACTAAGGCAAGAGGTCCGAAATCTTTGTGTGACAAAAGTTATCGCCATGCAAAGACAGCGGTTTTTCAAAGTAATTATGCTAAAGTCGTCTACGTAGGCGTCTCGATGTTCCCGATTTTTTTATATTTCACACAGTGATTTAAGATTTCCCGCCAAACAAAAAGTTGTGGAATATGAAAAAATCTTTAAAATGGCATATGGCTTGTCATTATTGGTTTTTAGGCTAGTCCATACAAAACTGCCCATCATCCTTTATGGGTTAGAATCGTCACCAACGTACAATACTTGTAGGTACGAGTCAATTAAGCACACGCGGTCACAAGCATGGACATTAATTTATTCGTAGACGCCAATTCATTCAAGCAATATTTCATCAGGTTTTGAGATTTTATCGCGAATGATTAAATATCGTGTTGGACAATAAAGTAAATTTAAGGCGTCATTTGAAGCGAATTTGATTAAGTGAGTATGAATATCATTACACACCTATTAGTTTGAAGAAAGATATATTGAGATAGAATATACCAACAAAGTATTTTTTGATCAAAAAGAAAAAAAAAAAATAATAACAATCTGTTTATATCAATATTTGTGTTAAGTTTACAATTTTTACTTAGCTAAAATCTTTATCTATTTAAGATTATTTGGCTAAGTTAGTGAGGACACTATTTATAAGAATTAATTATAAGACATATTACTGTTAGGCGATGGGCTTGCAACCTGTCACTAATACACTGTTAACATCTTCGCCTAAGTGTGCAAAATGTGGTTACAGAATTATCAAAAAGTTTTTATAGTTGTTGGTAATTCTGTAGCTCTGCCTACCCCACTCTGGGAATAAAGGCGTGAGTTTATGTATATATGTATGTAATTATAAGACATAAGAAATCTTTCAACAATGTTTTTGGTGGACCCAGGTTTAGCTTCCATGCGTTCTAATACATGTTTAGGGAAACTATTCAAAATATAAGGTAGGAAATTTGACCAAATTCTACACCCGTATAGGTTATTACTTCTTGGAGTGATAAATGACTTTCCTTCTTTTAAATTTCGCAGATTATCAGATCTTCTATATTTAACTAATTCCCCCATATCATCTCTGTATTCCAGTACCATAGCTAGCTTCACCTTATCAAATACACTCAGCACTCTACAGTATTCAAATCGACTCTCGTCTCTGTCGTGATTTTGCAGGTGTAAAATATGTTCATTATTAATATTACCTATGGAAAAACATTTTGAAGTAAACAATCCTTGTAGAAATATAGGTCAATCATGCCAAGAAGCCTAAAAACAGAACAAAGTCACGAAAATACATTTGACTGGCGACCCAGTATAATTTTATCTTTAATTTCGATATGGCACGCGACGGTATTGAGTTAGAAAGTAATTTAGGTCATCCAGGACAAAATCAAGCAATGGTCTCCTATTGTACGAAATCGATTGAAGTGATTGAGATGATAAACTATGGGTGGTAAAACACGGCGACTTGTTGTAGCGATGAAGTCGCGCGTTTCGTATCACTGTCACTTTTGCTCTCTAATGTTTGAAGGTGACAACGGTAGTGACCGCGCGACTGTATTGCTACAAAAAGTCACCGTGTGCCATCTCCATAACATAAAATCTTTATCACCATCATATCACGAAAGACATCCACTGCCGAACATAGGCCACTAGGGTTATGAGCAGTTTTTGTACGAAAATAACCGATTAAAACCGGTTATAACCGGTTAATTGCATTCCGCACAATTATCGGTCCCGTCGTTCTTTATTTCAGAACTTCTTGGGTAAATCGAATTGTTACGTCAAATACATAGAATTTTTAATGGACATCTTTTCAACCGTGACATGGCAAGATTATAAAAAAGTATTAAGTCTATGCGCATACTGCCTTATATGCTGTATGCGCATAGACTTAATACTACTATTACTTGTAGGCTGCAAAAGGCAGTGCGTATAATCGTGGATCTTCGAAAGGATTTGGCAGTTCAGTTCATACGGCCTCAGTTATATCTTTTAATTGTAATAATTGGGAGACATTAATTATTTGTCAACCAATTTTTAACTCTTTGATTACAGTACAAATAAGCGATTTAATAAATCGTATTTTTTTAATGTTATTTCATGATTCCTACCTTTCCTGACATTGTTAATTTGTCATGTTTCGTCTCGTTCTACCTTTGCTTTTACTGCAAAAGCTAGAATGGGAAAATCAGAAATATACAAACCGATGGGGGAAGACGCATTACAACACTATATTTAACGCTGAACATTTATAACAAAAAAGGCTTGGATTAAAAACTTACTTCTCTTTTACTTTTTTTTGGTCAATTTCTAAAAGCAATTCTTCGCCGTGGTCAGTAACATTTATTGATTCGAATACTCATTATCAGTCTGATATGGAATCTAATCAATGTCACCGAGGTCGATATTACATGATTCTTATCTTATCAAGGATTATCATTTCGTCGAATCTGATGCAAATCTGCGTCATAGAAAATTCAGCGACACATCATTCTTTGTTGAATGTGTCAATTTTGGACGTCATCGCGTTTCCACCAGAGATGTGCGAGGTAGCTAAGCGGTGCGAGGCTGTGTAACGAGGAGGTGTAATGGTGTGAATGTTTCCACCAAAGATTTATTTATTTATTTATTTATTTATTTAAGGACACATATAGTCGTACATTAAAATATATACTGTAATTAAGTAACAATATAAAGACATAGAGGTTCATAAAAAGTACAGTAATAGGTACTACAGGCATTCATTGCCGCCGACCCGCTTGTATAAAATTGGCAATGAAAAGTATAAGGAAATTAAAAATGTACCAATACTACTATTTGGTACAATATTTGCACAAAATAAGCTAAAGTAAATCATTGCACAAAAATTATACAGGAAGAAGATAAAAGAGGGTTCAGAGATCATATTCTATTAATTGTACTAATAAATGGGTCAATATCATATAAACGCTCATTAATTAAATATGTGCGAGGTAGATGAGCGGTGCGAGGATGCGTAACAAGGATGTGTAGCGGGCTCTTTTTAAATAAGCGGGCGGGTATTTCCAGAGCTTGACCATGGAAATGATTCAGTAACACTCTTCTAAAAGAACAGGGTCATACACAGAATTAGGTAACATTTATTTATTTATTTATTAGGTTCGCCAACAGATATAACACCATTAACTTAATTTTAAAATTATACGTCTAGGGAAGAGTGACAGGGTGTTTACCCAATTACAGGCAAACTCAGCTTGCGTAAAACAATAGCATTTGTGCCGATGCGGCTCCATAACACACTTAACGATATAAGTACTACCATCTACCTACTAGGTTACAAAAAGGAACTATAAAGTCGCAAGGAACCTTGCATAACATAAAACAATTAATAAAATATGACAAAAACAAAAACATAAAACAAAACAATTAAGGGCTTAAATTTAAACTGCTTGGATATTTAACTATTTAACTAGGTACTTACCTACTTAAGAGTATGGAATAGTCTATCTATAAACAGGTAAGTAGACATACTCGAAGTAGGTAATTGATTCCAGACCTGAACCCATATCCTTAAGATGACAGCATAAATTATATGCACACAAGTCTTTAACTATTGACCACAGGAAAGACAACTTTTATTTTTTCTTGTGTATGACACCGTTTTAGTCGACCAGTGACACTGGCCACTCACGAAAATTAAATTTTCGAAAGGGTTAATTCCGGCGTTTCTCAGCGGGGCCAGTGATCTCCTCTTGGAAACTGCAGGTTGATTTTGACTAGTTAAAGTGCCCACACGACTCACTAATAAAATACAAAATCACTGACCTTTTCATTATCAATTTAAAGACCAGTCTTCTGATTCTGTTGGTAGTCGGTACTTTAATTGGCATCGTGTAAACCTTAGCTTAGAAGCACACCTTTCGACATTTTGTTACACACTCGCACGATCTTTGGTCAGTGTGAACGTTATAACGAGCAACAACATGCCAAAGTTGGTATTTGTTCGCGTACGAATAGTTAGTTTTCTAACGAGCGTGTTTGCGACAGTTCGGTGAAGTAATGGAAGGAAATGTAAATTACATTTTGATTGGTAAATTGCTTTTGCCTTACACTAAAAGTTCACGTAATAAAAAACTACCGAAATAAAGGAGAATATAGCAGATTTAACGGCCCAAACGAATTCCAAGAATCCTAGATGAGAACTGTTCCGATGAAACTACCTTTTCTTTTAAATAGCACCCACATCGGTCCATCCGTTTGGGACCTTCGATGCCACAGACAGACACAGATACACATATTAAACTACCACTTTTATTGCCGAGTGTTGAAAAAATCAATTCCCATACTGTAATTTCAAATCGTCCCTTTACTTTTTCAACCTCTTATCAGACCGAATAGTTAGATAGAAAAAAACACTCGTGTTCCAAGGATCATATTTTTTTTACTCCCGATAAAAAAGATCTATCTGTACATATATGTCTGAGTATCTGTGTATTTGTGTGTCTGTCTGTGGCATTCCAGCTCCCAAAGGGATGAACCCATTGAGACGCGTTTTGTTTTTTACATACATACGAACATAACACGCCTTCGTTCCCAGAGAGGGGTAGGCAGGGCTACAGAATTACCTACGACTCTAAAAACTTGTTGATAATTTTGTAACCACATTTTGTACAAAGAGGCTAAGATTTTTACAACCGTATTAGTTAGTGGCAGGTTGCACGCCCATCGCCTAAAGGGACTAGAAGCCTTTATTCCCTTATTCGCCTCTTACGACATCCAAGGCAAGATCTGGTGTGTAGCACTATTCTAACCCGGCAACCACACGGGTTTTTTTAACCTAGTTTAATCGGGGTGGTTCTTCTAGATGTGAAAAGAAGGGAACGTCATTATACTCAGGTGTTTTTTAACTATTCAATAGTTATTAATTATTAAATAATATATCATTGTTTAGTTCGATCATTTGGAAATGATGGATGAAAGAAGATTGACGATAGAGATATACAGATCGAAAGTGAGTGGACGGGTCGGAAGGCCGCCCTAGGCGTACTTTTTCGAGTCAAATCGGAGAAATACTGGAAAAGGGCCAAATCTCAAGTACCCGAAAACGACGTATGAATGTGGAAGAAGTGAAAGAAATTTGTCAAGATCCTAGCAAGTGGAAAGAAGTGGTCTCTGCCTACCCCTCTGGGAAACAGGCGTGATTTAATGTATGTATGTATGTATTAAATATCACGTTGCTCCAACGGATATAAATGTACATAACATAATGAACATCAACAAGATACATAACTCATGCCACTTACAAACGACCGAGACCTAGGTCTATAACAAGTAAACAGTACAGTGGGCAACATTATAGAACAATCGCTGTGTCTATTTATCTGTAACTCAAACTAGTAAGACACATTTTGCTTTGATTTGCAAAGTGTGGAAAAAATTGTAGCGCTTATAAAACTATGTATCAAGGGTGTTTTTGCTTTAATTTTAAATTGAATGCAGGTGGGACGTTGTATAGTATATTTAACTTGATGCGTTGCATCCAGTTAATTCAATGCAACTGAGCGCGAGTCGGTAGCGATCTAAAAATAGAATAGCGGCGTACGCGCATTCAATATATGTCGGCAACGTTATATAACGCTGTTTATATTTTGTGGTGTATCCTGATTAGTTCTATCATTATATCGTTCATGTCAGGAATGGCTAGACTGATGAACGAGTGTAAGAGAACGATCGAGAGAGAATGAATGCTAGAAAAAAACTGTTTGTTGTACAGCACTGTTTTTAAGTTTACGGTTTCAGAAAAAACCCAACCCAATAGGTAATTTGAACTATGTACTCGTATATATTATAATACGCACCCGGTTTTTGACTGTAGTTATAATTGAAATAAATAATTAACGACTTCGCTCAAAAGTCAATACTAATCAGATACCTAGTTAGTTCTACGCAACAAATACGAACCATTTCTTTAAATGATCGTGATTTTTAAACTATTTATGGTTTGCTTTCTTGAAGGCAGTCCAAGACAAATAACTTCGATATTCTCTACGACTAGTAAGCATATTGAACATTAAAAACGCGTGGGTAATGTCACGTCTTCACGCCGAAACGAAGCCAAGGAAAGACGCGATTTTGTGCACAAAGATAATAACCGGAGAGTGGTATAGGTTATTTAATTTCCCGGGAAACACAGAGTACCGAAATACCACTATAAGATTTCTATAGGGACAGAAAAAAAGATAGTATATCTAAGTTTCATGTGTTGTGTTGGTCGTCAGACATTTCTGAGTCCACGTGAAATTTGTATATGATTGGAGCAAAGCTATAAAGTTCCGGTTTATACAAACTAGTAGCAATGTCAAACGTAGGTGTTTTGGACAATATTCCAGGTTGCTGGCCTTTTGTTTCAGACAATACCACTCGCTGTGGGCGGAACAAGAGAAGCGCTTCGCGGAAGCGAAACTGATCGAGTTCCGCGTGTGTAGTGTAAGGGTCTTTTGTTCAAAGGCTGTCACAGCTGACCAGAAGTGTTTCTGATTGCTAGTATAGTGAAATAAAAATTTGATTGGGACAAACTATATTTTTAGTACTGTTAGGCGATAGGCTTGCAACCTGTCACTAATACACTGGTAAACATATTCGCCTAAGTGTGCAAAATGTGGTTACAGAATTATCAAAAAGTTTTTATAGTTGTTGGAAATTCTGTAGCTCGGCCTACCCCACTCTGGGAATAAAGGCGTGAGTTTATGTAAACTATATTTTTTAAATTTACGGTGTATCAAAACCATACTATTTAATTTTGCCGCACACCTTCCATCATCTTTATGACCCTCCACATTCATATTTAAAACTCTTTTTGTCACATGTCTTTCATTCCTTCTCATAACACGCTCATACCACGCCAATCTACTCCCTTCTATTTTGTCTCAAACTGACGCTGGCGCCATTATTAAAAACCTAAATTTGTATTCTTTCCAGTGCTGTTGCTCTGTTACTGGATATAGTCTGTAGATTAGATACTACGCAATGTGTTGTAAATTTTTCCAAAATGACTCCTCAATGCCACTGCATTGGAACTGTCAAGTTGTTTGTCCGGCTTTAGTTATTACAATGAATAGCAAAATAGCCCGTAACGATCTTTATCCCTATTAAAGTGTTTACGACCGCGATCTGGGTCGCCACTCACGCGCAGTGGTTTTCACGTGCGCCTAGTAGATTTATGTTACTATTAAATATTGTATTATTTACGTATACTGGCCTAAAGGATTTTTGAAATTGTAAGGAAGCTTCTGGGATTCAAATTGTGCCGATTTTAAGGGTTCTGTACCCAACGGTTTCCAAACGGGACCCGTACTCTACTAAGCCGACGTTCTCCATCCGTCCGTCTGTACTAATCTTCAAAGAGCTGCATCTTTTAAGTCGTTATAGACGAAACCCTCAGTGCGCGAGTCTGACTCACATATATACATCCTATGTATAACGCACTTTTTTTTTTTTTTTTTTTCATTTATTTTCCTGATAAAGTACACTTTTTTACAAAAATACTCTTCGCCAAACTGCGGTAACAGTTTGTTGGCGAATTTTAAAAACACTCTGTATATTTACTGTGTACCTACTTAAATTGGCTTAAAAAACAAAAATGTTAACCTAACATCCATGCCTAGGTTCCTTTCTCAGACTAGGCAGACAGATGCAAGCAATTAATTTTCTTACATTCGCCTGCCTCCTCCGAGGAAGGCGTCTATTAAACACATTTTAACCTTATATTTAAACATATTCTTACTTGTGCAATCACTCTTCAGGAGAAGTTGGTTATAGAAATTTAATTTCCGTAAAAAGTTAGATATTACTCGTACATATGAATGTTCACGTTACGTCTGTATGTTGTAGGCTTTGTATTCGGGATTTTTTTTTCAATATACCTACTTGGGAAGCTAACCTAATTGGATTCAGACAATCTAGAGAAATCCAGAGTTATTACATCTTACTTAGAGTTATTACATTGCTATCACAGGTCTCTCTTAGCAAAACCGCACAGCGGGGCTTCTGTTCTTGAGCGTTTGAAGTAGCTTAAAGAACTACCGACTCGAAGCCCTCTAGTAGGTTACCAGCAATGTGGTCAATATTCGAAGTAATTCCCATACTACACTATAATTTTCTTCACTGGTTGAGTGACAAGCATTTTCATTTTCGTCTTGTGCGGTCCGGTTTGAATCCTACGCCAGCGCTCAGAATTCTACTTCATTCTTCGCTTTGCTCTGGCTTCAATATACCGCTCTAGGTGGATATATCCTTATGCACCTTTGTAAATTATTAAATGATGTAAATTTTTGCCAGTAAGCCGGAGGGATAGTTAGTTACAAGTCATCATTCTAGGATTTTACCAGCTGTTTCTAAGAAGAGAAAAAAAATGTTAAGAAAAAGCACCATAAGGAACAGTTTTTTGTTAAGCTACCAAAAACATACGCGTAAATTTTATTGAAAGAATATGCTGTTGCGTAGATAAAAAAAGAAAGAAAGGCATTGCTCATCTTAAAAACGTAACATTTATAAGCCAATACATCTTTCCATAATCTAACACTTTATAACGAGTATGTACCCAATAACAAAGCTCCTAACAGTGTCAAGTACAAAACGTAACTAATTGCAAATAATACAAGAACCATGTGACTAATACGTTACGTGCGTCTTAACGCGTACGTGAAATTATCTGGAAGACTGCCATTTAGTCAAACTTTACAACGTCTACTAACATAACTACTGTTTTAAATATAAGAGAACTTAGATTGTAAAGGCTTGATAAAAGAGTTGAAACTTAAGAGGAGGCTGATGGTACATATGATGTTTTGATAACAATTGAAGGAGCAGTCGCTGTCTCACAGTTTAAGTAATGCTGTTGTTTTTTTCATGTTGTGCCGAGTTCAATGATTTTGAAGGCAAAATAATTAACCTTTTTTTTATTTTTTTTTATTCAATTGGACAAAAACAAGTACAAATGGCGAACTTACTGCCTAAAGACACTCTCGACCAAAATACTGACGAAACCGAAAGACCTTTTTACGTCTCCACGTTTTTAGATTAGTCTTATACAAGACATAATAAATGTCCAAGTCAATTATTCTCAATGTTTTACAAGCGCCTGTCTCAAACAGAATGCTTTACTTTATAATGATAACAGCTGCCACTTTAGCGAGATCTCAGCCAGAAAAAACATGTAATCTGGCGGATTTAACTAAAACTAGAGATATTTAAAATGACTTGGCACTGACATTGGCCTGGCGCGACACTTTGGATGACAGAATTTAATAGTCATTATTTGTTAACAACCAAAGACGATGCAAATGGGCGGAATATACTATTTATTGGCCATTTACTAAGGAAGGATATAGATGAGCACGCAGGAACAAAAATTATTGAATCCTAAATTAATATAACAATCAAAGTAAATTCAGAATAATAAGCAAGAAGAAAACAACTTGGTTATGTAATATCAAGGGCAACCCAAAGAGAAACAAATAAGAATATCCGAAAAGCTTTAGTTTCGAATATAAAACGAAGAAAAGAAAGAAAAGACATTTAATCACACAAAACGAGACGATACACAATTAACGAATTTGGCCGCATAAAAGAACCGATTCAACATGATACCAAAGTATGCCACACACCACTGGCTTACAGAAGCAAAAAACGATTACAAACAGACAGATAGCAAAACTAAAGATGCCTTGACCAAGTAATAAATTCTAAAGATACAAAAAAGATAAAAGACATTTATTCAGTAAGTAGGCCGTACGGGCCCTTTTATACGTCAAGAATCTACCAGCGCCAGCGCTTCCCAAGAGGAGACACTGCTGAGAAGAAACGCAGCAAGAAACTCAGCAGTCACTCATTTAATCTCTCTTTGATGTCAATAACAATCCGCAATGACTACTACAGTGATAGTTCCAATCCTTCATATATTTTTGGCATAGAGCCGCGAACGCCGCCGGGTGCTCGCTTTCAAAATAAGATATCCAAGAGAACGCCTAGCCTCTAGAAGTCTGCCAAATATGCGTAAGCATTGCAATAGGTGAGAGGACTGCAATTCGGACTATTAATAGCTTTAGTAAAGCCTGACTAATATTAAATTCAGAAGTGGGATTGCATGCCTTAATACTTCTCATTGCAGAAATTAAGACCATTTCAAAGGAAATAGCTACATCTAACTGTTCGCGGACGTAACCGAGAGCAGCAGCTGGTTAGATAATATAGTCGAAGAGGCAGAAAACGTTAAATTTGTGATAGAAAACACATGGGAAGTTAAAAGGAAATATTTAGGACAAATTTTAGGGAAAGCGGCAGCACTTACATGATGTGGCTCGACTGAGCAATAGGGCTAGAACATCTTCAGCTGAAATTGTAGACGGACGTGGACATTGTGATCAACTTTTTGGAATCATAGCACAAGTTAATACAGGTGTGAAAAACAGTACAACTAAACCTTATGCGAAAAGATAACGTAACGACAGCTGCAAAGATAAAACACAATGAAGGTAGTCTCCATGACGTATGTATGTAGATCACCAAGAATGCCGCGTCGCGTGTCAACAGGTTAAATTAAGAATTAAAACTGGGTTAATTAACGAGAAGGATGCTTCTTTCACTCGAACATTGCACCGGTAAAGTAAACAAGAAGTTAACGAAAATGACAAGCCAAAAATAAGTTTCTATAACTGTACTAACAAAAATAGTATACATTTAAAACGAAAACGAAAGGGATAAAATGCTTTGTAAAAGAGCTGCATTATGTTTAAATATAACGATTAAACTACTACCTAGGTTAAACTACTGAAGCACCAATTGTATATGCTTACTTACAAGTGTGAAAAGCAGGATACTATGCACAATTAGTAGCACTCAATCGATCAGCTATAGTTAGCATATACAATTTGTCGATTATCGATCGGCTATTCTTGGCACTGAATGACTTAATCACTTCTAATCTCTTTGAAGGCCATTGCACTTTCTCAGCCATTATTTAATTGAATCTTATATTGATAATACTGTGTTAAAGATTGATAGAGAAAAATACAATACAAATCTAAAGAAAAATAATCATGAAAACTAATCGAAACCATTTGAAAATCGGAAAAGATATTTTTATTTCGATTTTTTTGAATGAAGTTAACGATAGCACGCTAATGGGGCACTTTTACAATGTTTGTCTTTAATATTATGGTACTCGTGACGTGACTGACGCTATAAGCTGTGGACGTACTTACATCGTGCTCGATGTGCCAGTCATGAATTCAAAGAAAAAGTTTAAAAAAGGAAAATAGGTCATGCTTTTGTTTTTTTGCAGAGCCATCACCGTTCGGGACCAAACTAACAAGTCTGAACTTGGTTCAAAAATGGACAGCGGAGATTCTGTTGCCACCTTCCGTGTTTATCATCAGAGCAGTTTACAATTCGTATTTAGATATGTAAATGATGGTATTTTTATGACCTACTAATAGGGCTGGGTACTGGGAACTTGTGAAGTAGTCATAAGTGTATTCTGTGTCTAAGATTTTAGTACAAGGTATGACTAACTGCTGATTTTGCTTGATCTTTATTATCTTACTGGGAAATGCTGGTAGAATGTGACTAGTAAAAGTGACCGTGTGGTCTACTTACAGAATAAACATTCATAATTCTTTATTTATCAAAGAAGAAAGGAAAATAAGCTAATTTCCAAAGGGCAACGGAACTGACTGAACCGTATGACATTGTCTTTTGTTAACGATGGACTACATAATTACTAATTTGAAGCGTGACAAACAGTATTTAAGTTGGCTTTGCTAGTATGTTTCTAACTAGAGGTAATTAACGATACCCGTGGTGATTTTCGACATCAGAGGTCAATTGAGGTATGACCTAGTTTTGAATGCAAACTACTCATTCGAAGAGTGACAATAATCTTTATGCTTTGGTAGTGTATATTAAACCAAACACAATGCCCTTAGAATATCCTTAAACATTTGATGCTATGTATGGCATTCTCAAGGGAATAATAGAGCTATACGTATTTCACGAGGATATATTAAATTGTAAACACAAACGTAAACAAGACGATGCAGACAAAAAACCCGTGACATAATTAAAATTACATAAATAAAGTTGCACCACATTGAAAACAAAACAATTTTATAAATATAATAAATGCGATATACTAGCGCGACATATTTGTTATTATTACTGATATTATGACGCCTGTCAATGTTAATTCTCCCCTTCTTATCGTAAAGTACAGTCACGTGCGTGCATAATTAGAATTTATTATCACACCAGGGATCATAAGTACAAGAGCTAAAAGAAAACTTATCAAGCCAGAACGCTATATAAAGGCACCGTTTAATGCTATTTTAAGAGCAACTTGAGCGATGCCAAACAAGGACACAGACTGCATTCTGTTAGCGGAGAGAGCCGGTGGCCCATAGCGCACAATGGCGTCATGTAATGGTACAAAATTACGATTGTGGGCGGTCAATGTTTTAAGGCGACTTGAAGTGACCGCATCGTCTATAAATGGAACTAAATGTTAGTGTAAGTGATAGGGGCGTGGTATAAACCGGAATAGTAGGTTCTTTAAGTGAAGGCACAGATAACGTCAGTATTAAAGAAAAAGTTGCAAAGGTGATGATGATGACCGGTGATAGAGATAAGACAGATGACAAGCCGTACCAGCGGGCCTAGTATGGTTGCGTGTATATCGCGTGACAAATGTGGATAAAGCATCCGTCACTTTTTGACATGTGTACTTATTTACGTGTTAGACGGTGACGGATGCCTTTTCCAAAATTTGTAACGCGATAAACGCACCCATGTTAGGCCCCCAGGACTAAAAATAGGATCAATGAAATTTATTACTGAAAAAAACAGCTGCATCAGTCATAGACTGTGACACAGCTGTTTAGGCGTCAGGACCTTCAGTGCTTAATTCGTTTATTTTTTGTTCATTGAGAAGAGTACAAGTGTCTGTTGTTTCCATTTTTAAAATTTGCATTTAATTAACAAGCTACGTTATCGATGAATAAATTTATTATGACCACCGAAAAATCGGACATAATTATTTCCGCAAGCCACTTCAATGAAGTTTTCGGGGTTTCTTGATTAAAAATAACAACTTCCATGTCACTCAAGTACAACTCCAATTTAGTATTTTTTAATTTCACCCTTTTTTTGCGACAGTCAGTGACATAATTTAAAGACCATAATTAGGAAATACATATGATAAGTCCTCGAGTGACAAATAAATTCCTACCTCTTCTCTTATTTTTCATACTACCTATTATCTCATTAATGTGTCTCTTAAATGCATTCATTAAACGTAAGCACATTATGTTAAAGTGCATTGACATCCGGATGACAGGAAAAATACCCTTGCTTGGAAGTCTATTTCTGGAAATACATTCCTAAGGTGACGGGTAGTATGTTTTAGTATTTTTTTATGATATGGTAAAACACCAAATAACAATTCAGTTTTATGTAAAAAATATGAACTACCAACTATAGATTCGCTTCCTTCATTCGTATTTCCGGAAAGTAAATTTTATTAACTATTAGGAAGTAGCGTTCAGGGCCAGCGACACACTTTGCTTCTACAAATGACTTACGATTTCCAGTTAGTGGCAGTGAATGTAAACTTGGTTCTCTTCACGGTTTGATTGGCCTGTTACCGAACCAGCGAACTTTAACCTCGGCCTCATCGTCACTTTCCATCAGAACGCACACCAATTTATATCGCGTAATTAAGCAATCATTTTTAATAAATCAGTCCTTCAACGTGATAGCTCGATAGCTCTAGATCGCCATAAAATTACTTATTTTTTAACCGACTTCAAAGATAAGTCTTTTTACCCATATCTCTGTCAATTGTAGACAGATTACAAATTCTTTTTTTGTTTGATTGGGTGTACGGCGGCGGACGGTATGCGGCGAGCTTGAAATGTCATATATCTTCTCACTAATTGGGAAGTCGAACTACGTTACACAATTTCTAATACGAGGGCTGCTACTTAGGTAACCGGAATCCAGGATTCCAACATTTTTAAACGCTATATCTGACCTCCATGGTAAAATTTGAACTTTTTTTAATACTGGCCGCTATATATTTTTTTTCTTATGTACGCTAGTCTTTTGTTTTTGGCGGGTTTAAATTTTAATCTCGCTGCAAGAATGGAACTCACTCGTGAAAATATTCGTGCTATGATTTATTACGATTTTCGGCGTGGTTTAACGCAACAACAGTGCATAGATCAACTAACTTCGACTTTTGGTGATGAAGCTCCATCCAAAACTACTGTGTATCACTGGTTTAGTGAGTTCAATCGTGGACGTAGTATGCTCAGGGACGAAGTTAAGGATGGTCGCCCGAAATCGGTCGTTGTACCACAAAATATTGAAGCTGTGCGAAAACTTATAATGCATGACCGTCATGTTACGTATCGCGAGATAGAGGCGACTATAGGCATATGTATGACGAGCATTAATAAGATATTACATGAACACTTAGCTGTGAAAAAAAATTGTTCGCGTTGGATCCCGCACAACTTAACTAAGGATCAAAAAGAGGCTCGCGTCGAATGGTGCAAGGAAATGTTGAAAAAATATAACCGTGGTGACTCAAAAGCTGTTTATAATATCTACACAGGTGACGAATCCTGGATCTATGCGTATGATCCCGAAACTAAACAACAATCAACGGTGTGGGTGTTTCAAAATGAGCCGAACCCTACGAAAGTAACTCGTGCAAAAAGCACCTTGAAGCAAATGGTGGCCTGCTTTTTTGGTATTAATGGCCATGTGGCTACAGTGCCCCTAGAGAATCGTAAAACGGTTAATTCGGAGTGGTACACGACCATTTGTTTGCCGGAAGTATTTGAAAAAATACGGAAAAACAACCAGCGACGGAGAATCATTCTGCACCATGATAACGCCAGCTGTCATACATCACGTGAAACGACTCGATTTTTGGAAGGTCAAAATATAGAATTAACGGGTCATCCACCTTACAGCCCTGATTTGGCACCCAATGATTTCTATTTATTTCCAAATGTAAAGAATAAATTACGTGGTCAACGATTTTCGACCCGTGAAGATGCCGTCGACGCGTTCAGACAGCACGTTTTGGAGATACCTCAGTCAGAGTGGAAAAAGTGCTTTATAAATTGGTTTCAACGTATGCAAAAGTGCATCGATTATCACGGAGAATAGTTCGAAAAACAATAAAACCATATTTAGCCATGTACGTTTGTTTATTTTTTCTATTCCGGTTACATAAGTAGCAGCCCTCGTATGATCACTAAAAATTATAAAACATAATACATGTTAGAAAACGAACCCGTCTTCGTAAATGCATTTATTTATTTATGAAGGCAATCTTTTGGTTCTTAAAAGATTTATTTCACTAAGCTAACCAGGCGGCGCGGCACGCTTACACCTACCTACTTACAATTCTATCTACCTATTAAATATAATGTAATGTGATAAGCAATAAATGATTTGATGCCACACAAGGATCAACATTATGATCGGTCTCGTGAGCACTATAAAATAGATAAATCCCCCCACATAATTGCAAGCCCTACTTTCAGAACTGATGATTCCTAAATGACCTAACCTATTTTCATCAATTTCACCTCCCTATTTACAGTACATAACTGTAAAGAGTCATAATTCCGAATGGATCAGAATCCCGAATTTTCATAATTCCGAATGCTATGTTTTGATAGAAGAATTCGTTTTGTTGAAGGGTCATTAAATAAAGCTAACCTAACCTACGTATATAAATTATATAATAAATTTAATTTTGAATAAAAAAAGGAAATCTGAAAAATATGAAAATTCGGACAAATCAATATTTCTGTTCCCGCTTTCTATTTATTGGTCCATCTATATGTGAACTTTGATGTTACAGCCAGAAAACCGGAAGACGAAGGCATCAAACTTATAATTTGCGCCAGCGGTTAAAAAAATGTGCTAAGAAGAAGAAGAAGAAGAAGAAGAAGAAGAAGAAGTTGACTATACTATCAGTCTTGACCGGGCGACCGATCGACCGCCCGCCCGATCCAACCGCCGACCGCCCGCCTGGCCCTACTCATCATCATCATCACTATCAGTCTTTCATAAAACAAAGAAAGTTTAATCAGTATATGTCACTACCATAGTACAATCTGCTCTTGTCACTGATAGTCTGATAGCAATTCAATTAAATCAGTGGAAGTGGGACACGACGCGGACGCTTTTAAACATTTGCCGGCCTTGAATTTGAATAATGTACGAAGACGCATAATTTTGCGGAGAAAGCAGTAAACAGGCTTAAAAACAAGACTAAATAAAAAAATTGGTTTGGAAAAACAAATTATACTATTTCGGGTTTTTCGGAACGAGATCAGTGGGTACAGTCATTGGCTGCAAAAATATTTGACACGTCTTTATGACTAGAGGTATAAGAGCGTCTCAGATATTTTTGCACCCAATGATGGATAATATATTTTTGCTGGTCTGTACAACGATTCAAATCAAGGCAAAGAAGGGTGAGGACCAAAAAGTTGACGACAGCAAACAACGAAGGCGAAAAAAGTTCCGATGTGCGACGAAAAGTATCCTTACAATTGTATAGCTAATTTTCGTGACCCAACGAAAAAGTTTCATAGAAAATTTCATTGCGGGAGTTAGCATGCCCAACTTTTAGGACCTTACCCAGAAATGGAGTTACATCGTGAGATTCGTGAGAAAAGGGGATGAAGCGATCGGGACGAATGAAATTACACATTATAAAAAGCACTCATCATTTTAATGCCAGAAAAGTGATAGATTTTAATATTTAAAGCTAATTTGAAGAATTTCATGATTAAAAATGTGACTTTAGATACTTACAACGACAAAAAGACGAAGTGATTTTTAAATGATCTGTTGCAAGGTCACGCTGGATGGACGTCATTCAAACGTAATGTACCTGAATAAAAAAATGCTATGCATATTTTTTTTAAGTATTTTTAGAACTTGTATTTGTTTGTATTTGTAGACTTCAATTTACACCGCATTTCCTGTATGACCCATCTCCCTGGAGTAAATTAGCCGAACACAACATTACATTTATAGAGAATACAATCATGAGTTTCTATAATAAATAAATATTCGTGCCAATATCTTCACCAGATAAATGATTGTTTATCACATCACTTAAAAGAGATAGAGTGTCATAATATACTAATTTAACCATAAGAATATCGTTTGTTTTGTAAACAAATAAAATTTACATGACAACTTACAGCTGCTGTCGTCAATCTTAAGTGTCAGCTAGCTGTCTGAATTATACAAATAAAGTAACATGTTGGAGAGGTTAATATATCTATAGATATATCTGTATAATATAAAAGGCAAACCTGACTGACTTATCAACGCACAGCCGAAACTACTGTACCTAGAAACTTGAAATTTACAGGGGTTCTTTTCATGATGTAAGTGAGCACTAAGAAAGGATTTTTGGAAATTCATCCTCTAAGGGGTTCAAATAGGGGGAGGAGAGGGGAACTTATTGTATGCGCACGAAGTCGCGGGCGTCCTCCAGTTTAATATAAAACCACACAAACGGATATCTCATATCACACAGCGTTAGCTTTGTTAACTTGCTAGTTTGCTCTTAGAGCGATCGGAACGGAGGTCAATTCAGACCAGCTTGACCATACTGGCTTACCGCGAGAACCATGGACCCCTGGATGACATAGCGTGATTAGGTCCGTTTTAAGGGGTTGAATTAAAATCGCTAAAGTCATTATACTAATAGTTATTATGAATGTAAAAGTAACTTTGTATGTCTTGTTTGTTACGCTTTCTCAACTACACTGCTTAACCGATTTCAATTTAATATGGTATGGAGATCTAGAGTTCTGGGAAAGGACATAGGGTACTTTTTATCCCGGAAAATTTGACAGCTCCTTAGGGAAGAGTGAAAGTCAATTTTTTTGAGGACGGAGTCGCGGACAACAGCTAGCCGTAACATATTATTAAAATGTAATTGTAGGAATCGATTCGAGAAATCAATTCCGCGAAATGGTTTCAGGTTTTAATTAATTTAAAAACAGATGTATCCTAATTGTTAAGATACTTTTGATATGATCAATGCAATTAAAATTCCGTTGTGCTTTTTGATTAAAAACCTATTCTTTCCGGAACATATCACATCAATAAAAACGAAGTGTGAACTAACTGACAAGAACGCAATGTCGCATGTGTAAACATACTAATCTACAAACATACCATAAGAAAAAAATAAGATTTTAGAAGGGCACTTACTAGTTACCTTTACTCAATCAATTATTGATGGAATTCATACTGGTAGTATAAATAAATTAGAAAGTACGCGTCGGACATAGTTCGCGTTTGAGCGAGGACTGGTTGTAAGATTGTCCAAGTTTTCGATTTTAAATGCTTACACAGAGTTATGATATATGAGAAAGGGCTTTAGAAAGCGCATAGCGACGGGAATGAAATCACTTAAATAGAAATGTATTTTGAAGTTAGGAAGATAATTTTTGAATTAGATTTTCGTTTTACAAACGAAAGAAACACGTTTAACAATTCACAGACATTAAAGCAACAAGCAAAGGGTTGGTATACAGATGCTGGAATATACAAAATTTATTAAAATTTACATAATGAAAGAGCCCTCATATGGCCAATTTACTAAATCAGTATTTTGAACTTTAATTTTTTTGAATACCGAAGGACCGTCGTTTGGAATTAAAAATAATTTTCTTTAGTACCTATGTAAAACTTAATACTATATTTAGTAATAATAAAAAGGTTAGTAGTAAACACCATTGCATTGAAAAAGGTAAAGTGTTGAGCAAACAATACATAAAAGATAACGGAGAACGTCAACAAAAGCCGATAAAATTCGTAATTTGAAAACTTAACGGCAAATCGTAAAATCGTGATTGTGCAAAACAATGTTGAAGGATGTTGCACATAACGTTTAAGAAAGAATCTTGATTTTGTAGTTTTAATGACAGTAAGTAAGTAAACTGCTTATTTACCCTTTATTTCCGATAAAATTTACCTTAAAGTCTCTTATTATTGATTTATTTCCTGTACAAATTGTAGATTATACAACAAGAGCATAAAGCGAACCCTTTTAACCGATAATTACGTCGAGGATAAAATGATTTTTAAGACCGAGTTATACACTCTGCTTGTCACTTCGATTACCTACGAGGAAATAAAACAGTTATAAGGGTGGATCAACTTTTTGTTGTTGTTATTTTGGTGTGGGTGTCTCCTGGACAGCAGCGAAAGAGTTTCTTTTAAAAATATAATTGTTATAATATATCTATACTTCTAGCACACTCAGAAGAAAGGCCATTAAAGAATGGGTTTGTAATTGCCAATAAAACTGATTTTTAGTGGACTTTATCCATTGAAATAATAGTTTTAAAGAGTGGCCCAGGAGACGTCATCACGAGGTACAAAGAAAAGTTGATTGACCCATAATGGAAATTCCGTAACACGAGGAGTTTTGCAAAGAAAACTACTAATTGATAATGCAAAACGAGACAAAAACCTCATTGACGTCACTGTATTTTTTTAAATTTTCTGCGTGAGATTTTTAGATTAGGTCGAACGCAATAATGCCAAGTCATACGTTGATCTACAGTTTTATACTTCTTTTTTGTAATGCAACATATAAGGCAAATAAATTAAAGTGAATGTATTCAAAAAACCAGTTTATTTAATGCAGTCACTTCGTCCGTCTGGCTGTAGGGCTTAATTGTCTTAGTCTAGATGACGACAACACTTTATGCACTAGTGCGTAAAATACCATTTTATGCAGCCTATATCCAGCATAGAGAAGAACTTAACAAGCATGAGAAGTGAAAAAGAATTTGTTTCACAATACCTACCTAAATGAAAATAAAGTGTCTAGGAAGGCCAACTTGAAAATACGAACTTTAATCTGTTGATACATGTAATTTATTGAGCTTATGCTTAGTTTTTTATGACAAAGGAGAAGGCAAACAAGCACCCAGTCCACCTGATGGCAAGTGAGACATTTGCTATCTCAAGACTGCAATCCTAGGGTTGCAAATGCGTTGCCAACTCTAAGGATAAGATTAAACGCTTTCATGATAGTAATGTCACAGGTTTTTTTTAAATCTGTAATAATTTCTAAAGATTGACGTTGTTTTTCCATATTGAACATGTAGAACTGGTGGTTGCAACAGCAAGCTTGACGACTAATTATAATTTGCTCCATAAATAGGAAAGAAACTAGTTTAGCTAATCAATGAAGTTTCTTTTAAGAAAGTAAATCCACAAAAGTACAGACGTGATTAATATTTCCTCTTGATAAAAACGAGAAACGTTCTCGTCTTCATAATTTTGAATTAATTACAACCAATAATTCACCGTATCTTTATATTCTATCACATAATTCAAAGTTTATTTCCATATTGCTAACTTTATTTCCATTTTCAAGATCACAAATCATTGTGGTGTCAATAGTAACTGAGACGGAGGAAGAATCATGACACGTTCTGATATGCATTTTGAATCATTCATGTTTGATTTATTAACCATATCTTTTGCCTGTGTGGTATCTACACGCACTGCACCAACTAGTTTCTATAAATATTCATAAAAATAATAATAATGATTAATGTAGTTTGTTTGATTTTTCGATACGGTGGAGCGTCAAACGTGTATGCTCATATATGTATATACACTTATATTTGTAGTGGTGAAAGAACCTTGTGCAGTGACTGTTCCGCTACTGCAGTTTTTAAAATGACTAGCATAGAGGCATTCTATCTTAGATCTCAGAGCTTAAGATTGTGGTCTTGAGAATGAAAATGTCTATGGGCCTCAGATCCCGCTTACCTACCATCTGGTGGACTGTGAGTTCATTTGCCTTCTTTATGCCATTAAAAAATGTTCAAACTTTACATTTTGAAGTGTTCACAAAAATATCAATATCTGTTTTTGCGATTGATTTTGATTCATTCTCTCGTCGCATTTTTTATAATAAGAATACTTAACTGAAATGCACTTGCTTCGTTCGAGAAGCAATGTCACAAATATTTGAATTAATAATTTGTTACTATTGATTCAGATACATATTACTTATTATTCAGTATATTAACCAAGCATTTGTTGCCGCGTCAAACATTATTGTGAAGTTAAACGTTATCGAAGCATTAATATTTGACCCGGCCAGTTATAAATAGAATATCGACTGGTAGATAACAGGGGCGACGGAATGTACCATCTTTAACAATCCACAACTAGAACGATCTAATTTGGATTAATGGAAAATTCCTTATTCAGATCTATTTTACTACTTATTCAATGCTTTTCCAAGAATATTTTTTTTGGGCTTTTTCTTATAGTTAGTTAGAAAGTAACATACCAACACATAAAGAAAAAAGATTTATTGTCACAAAAAAAGAGAACATAAAATGTTCTGTGGTCTCAGCATATGCAACGAGCTGGGTCAGCTGCACAGCGCTGGTTTTCAGCCTTTTTTTTTTATGGCATAGAGATGACAAACGCAGCACACAGGCCACCTGATGGTAAGTGGAAACTGTGACCCATAGACATTTGCATTCACAAGACTACAAAGCAATCCTAAGACTGCAAATGCGTTGCCAACCCTGAGGACTAAGATGGAATGCCTCTATGCTAGTCATTTCACCGGCTGTCTTATCCCCAAACCGGAACACAACAGTGCGAACACTGCTGTTTGGCGGTAGGTTAATGGATAAGATGGTGGTAGCGTTCCGGACGGACCCTGCACAAGGTCCTACCACCCGCAAAATGATTTACTGTCACACAAAAAAAGAGAACATAAAATGTTCTGTGTCATCAGGCTCAGGTCTCAGCATATGCAGCGAGCTGGGTCAGCCGCACAGCGCTGGTTTTCAGTCTGCACCTAGCTCTCGGCTACATTATAGCGAGTTGCAAGGGAACATTACGCTACGCTGTACAGTCAACCAATTTGATTCCTAGGCCACTATGGACTTTGTCAACGTGACGTTGTAAACCAAATCATAGGGAGCCTCTTAAGTTTTGGTTGACAACGTCACTTTAACATAGTCCAAAGTGGCCTAGAAATCAAATTGGTTGACTGTACCTACCTATAGGTACCTAATAAAGAGCGTACAGATTATAATATTATTAGACGTTATATTCTATTCACCATATAAAATCAAATCAAATCGTGCAGCAGAGCACTCTGCGGGTGAGGGTTTCAATTTATCATTCACTTTGTTGTTTATTTAATCAAACTTTTCGATAAAACGCGTCGAATAAAACTTTTCATGTGTATTCCATGAATTTTACAAATTTTAATTGAATAGATAAAACATGAAAAATAATTGCGGAATATCTAATAATCAATTTCCAAGCACTCAAACTCACAATGCAACATATTTCTTCAGTCCCACAGCAACACAACAGACTAAGTACTAGATATTCTGCTGAGAATTCAGCAAACTGGCAATGAAAGGTAAACGAAACCTGTCTCAGTCAAAATTAAAATCAAAATTGTGTTGTGCCATATCACAAATTGATGTAAGTGATTCCAATTGCTAGCTAACCGGTTTTTAACTTTCGGGAGTGTCATGGTACCTTCCGTTACAGTAACTTCGATATTTACTAGAGCGAGGAGAACAATAAGGATAAACATGAATGATAGATAGCCCACATATTTCCGATGGCCTAGCTAGAAGTTTATTGACCAATGACTATGTAAGTTGTTGACAATTTTTAAACACAATGCCAATCTTTGGCTCATCACTTTGGCGAATACGGTTTACTTTTACTTTTCTGCGGTTACATGTGTAAAAAAAAACTCTAACCCGTTCTGAAACGTTTTTTTGAAGTCTCTTCTATTGTTAAGGTTTTCTGAAAGAGATCCCTATATAATTGCCGGGTTAGAATAGTGCCACTCCGTGTCTTCCCGTGGATGTCGTAAGAGGCGATTATGGGAATAAAATCTATTAATATAACCCTCTTACTTATAAACGTGGAATAAGCTGGAAATAGTTTATGCCATGCTTTGTCCTTATCTGTAATTGTGACATTTGCATCTGACAGAAAGTGACAAAGCATGGTATAAACTATTCCAAGCTTATTACACGTTTATAAGTAAAGGGGTTAGTGTTTTGCTTCATTTTGTAGTTTTATTTACGAGACTTATATTATTTGATTAATATTTTTTGAGAAATGGACCCCTGTTAGTTTTTTTTTTTTTTTTTTTTTTTTTAATTTATTGTACAACAAAAATACATTTTACATTTAATTGAACACCTCATAAACCACTTAAGGGTTTGTGCGAGGATAGATCGCTCTGAAATTACAATATAAACTCTTACAATTACAACACAAGTACAAGTACACTTCTACCCACAAACATTACAGTTTATTGACAAAGTACGATTTTAGTTTATACTTAATATTATTAGGAGTTAAGCTATCTCTAAATTTAACATCAAGGTCATTTATAAGACGAGGAATTAAGTAGGCGCTGGTTCTCTGTCCATAGACATTGGTGTATCCAGGAGTGGTGACGGGCTTGTCAACTTTTTTTCATTATTTGTTTCGAATTGTAGTAACTTTCCGTGGTGTGCAACAAATTGTACCGCGTGTACTGTAATGAGACATCTAAAATCACAGATCACCCTACGGACCATGTATATTGATGAAGTATGTAAAGATACAGTGCCAAGACTTGTTTATTTCTAAGTGTAACACTCAAAACAAGTGACAGACGCAATTTCACAGCGCAATCTCATTAAGCAGGAACAATGTAAACAATGTTCCACAAATACAAACTAATATATCACAAGATGGAACCGTTGCCAAATAGCCACGATGGCGCACCTTAATGCTTATAAAATTAATATGACAAAATGTCAGCGTAAATATAACGCGCTAACTGCACAAAATGAACTCTTGGATAAATACTCTTTAATGTAGGACGTAGAGCATACAATTGATGAAAATGAAGGAGACATAGTTGATACCAATGTGCAGGGAACGATGTGTAATCACGGCCTTGACCTAAAATAGTCATGTTTTGACTTTAGTGGGATTAAAGAACATACTGGCTCGTATTATGGAGTCTCCTGAGATATCATCAGGTTCAATGATATACAGAACTGTATATATTAAAATGATATACATTAAATGGTTATAGAATGTTTTATTTTTGGTCGATGCATTTTCTGACGTTCATATCTTTCATGCTGCATTTCAAGAACTATCTAGTCAACAGTATGGAATAAATACCGTTAATAGTTTTTCTTGAAGTACCTCGCTATTAAGAGCATAACTTTTCGTTTTAAAGCCGCTCTTGAGCTATGAGACGCTTGCTTAGTGTAAAAGATTTTCGAAAACTGAACTGTGTAACGAATTGACATAACAACACAATATTCTCGACAGCGACTGGAAGCTTATACCTCAATCCTATACATTTTCGATAACGATAACGTTTGCCGATTGCCATTTGTCTAGTAATGGTGACTGGCCACTGTACTGGCAAATCCATTTCAATGCTTAATGTTGCCAGGAGGGTACCAACAATAGAGTTGTTTGCCTTAATATATGACAGATTCTGTTCCTACTTGAAGGAAATACGGACTGTTCCTACTTGAAGGAGATATCTGGTGATAAAACCATAAGCAGGCATAGTGTTTTTAATCCTTATAGAGGCTCTTTACTATTATAATTTGTACTCTTTTACTTTACTTACTATGTAGTTTTAAGCGATGAAGCGCGTTTTCGTGGATTGAAGACCGAAGGAACAATATGACAATAATAATGTTGAGGGTATTAGAGCCAAAGTGACGCATGATAAACATGACACAAGTAGTACTTAATTTGCATAATAATGTCGCAATATTATAAAATTATGAATATTGTTTAGTACAGGTACGGAGTTAGGATAATGGTGTAACGTTAGTGTAACAACCGTAAATCAGTACAACTTTGCTGACGTACAAAAGTACGTCAATTGGATAAGTGGTGTTTTACGTTTAGACGTGATTTGGATCTAGAGATCAACTCATGTGACTAAGTTTGATTTTTGCTTTCGATAAAAGTATATTTTTTCTTCAATTGTTCAAAGCTGATAACACAGGTAAAAAAAATAACTACGACTTGATGCGTCTAGAAAAAAAGTAATATGTTTAATTTTCTATTATTGCCTAGAAAGTAAACGCATAGTCAAAGAGAGATGACTATGTTGTGCAATGTTATATAGGATAATTGAACACGATACATTTTTTATCTTGAATTTTCCCATAATTTGCTAACAAAAACGAAAAAAAAAAAACACAACTTCATGCTTGTTAACAACAATCAAAATTGTCTCAATTGCTAATTCCTCTTTGTCTTTACATTATTACCACCGATATGAAATGATTCTTCATTCTTTCTTCCTAATTTAATTTTAAATATCCAAGACCTTACAAAAAGGCATGACAAACACATCAACTAAATCGAGTCCCGGAAGCCCGTAATTCCGTATACGAAACACCAGAATGCAAACCGAAGTGCATTGTTTGAGCCAAATGGTTCCGTGCAAAGTGCAGTGTTCGCCGCCAACGTTTCATCCAACATTGATCAACTGTTATCAGATTAGATGAAGGTCACTATTGCAATGGTGCGAAATGCGCACATGACATGATAATGCTAACGCAGGTTCATAACAATATCCTTTTACGGGCGGTTTGTATGTAGTTGATAGTGAAATGACGGGTCGGAAGGGGCCGCCCTAGGCGTACTTTTTCGAGTCAAATCGGAGAAATACTGGAAAAGGGCCGAATCTTAAGTACCCGAAACCGACGTGCGTGCATGACTCGATGTACAGGGTTGGGCAGATTAAGTGTCCTAGTTGTGTATGGCTTTTTTACTTAAATATAACTAAACTTCTTATTCACTTCGTATTTTTTTTTGTTGACAATTTAACCTTCTTTATGATTTCTACACGTCAGCTTGATATATTTTGTTTTTATATTGTTTTCAACAATGGACGCGAAACGCCAGCTCGTGTGCGATTTGTACCAGAAAAAATACCGACCGTGTGAGATATTGAATACGCTGAAACATTTAAATATCAATATAAGGTTTATATCGCGGACCGTCAAGCGATTCAAAGAAACGGGATCTTCTCAAATCAGGCCCAAACCTGGGAGAAAGCCATCTGTTCGCACCAAAAACATCATTACAAATATTCGTGAGCGTATTAGACGAAATCCAGCTCGAAGTGCAACCAAACTTGCTAAAGATATGAAAATATCCCGTCGAACAATGAGTCGTATTTTAAAATATGATCTTGGGCTAAAGGCCTACAAAAAACAAAAAAATCATGGCTTAACAGATGCCCAGAAAAAAGCTAGAGTGAAAAAATGTAGGGAATTGATAGCTTGGCACGACGGCGATGATATTATTTTTTCCGATGAAAAGATGTTCCAGTTACAAGACAGTCACAACCAACAAAACGATCGTGTCTATGGTGCTTCATTGAAGGATATTCCTGTGGACAAATTAGCCGTACAACGGTTCCAGAGTGCATCAGCTGTCATGGTATGGGGTGCGATATCGCCTAGAGGCAAGTTACCGCTGCTGTTTATTGATCGAGGTGTCAAAATTAACCAAGACTATTACATCCAGAACGTGTTACAGGGTCATTTGCTAGAAAATGCTCAAAAATTATATGGAAACGACTATTACTGCTTCCAACAAGATAGTGCCCCATCTCACAAAGCTAAACGCACTCAAGACTGGTGTAGAACAAATTTGACAGATTTTATACCTTGGCAAGAATGGCCTGCATCATCGCCGGATTTGAATGCTTTGGACTTTTCGATATGGGGTTACATGCTGAGCAAGATTGGGAGCACACAGGGCATGAATCTAAACTCATTCAAGCATCGATTAGTCAAGATATGGGATGAAATACCAGACGAGGTAGTGCGTGCCGCGTGCAATGCATTCTATGGAAGAATGCGTCAAGTTATTAAAGCTGATGGCGAGCGATTTGAACTTATGAATTAGTTTTTTTAAGTATAGAGTACGCTAAAAATAAAAACGTGATAAATTTTAAAATTTTCTGTCTTGTTTTAATTTTATGGCTCTTTTTAACTAGGACACTTAATCTGCCCAACCCTGTATGAATGTGGAAGAAGCGAAAGAAAATTGTCAAGATCGTAGCAAATGGAAAGGAGTGGTCTCTGCCTACCCCTCTGGGAAACAGGCGTGATTTAATGTATGTATGATAGTGAAATGGTTAATAATAATAATAATAATAATAAAAATAAAAATATGTATTCACAACAACACACTTAAAAAGAAAAAAAGAAAACACATATAATAAAAAAAAAAGGTTGTTGTGAAACGGTCCCAACAACAAGCCGTAATGACACGAGATGTTTAGCCACCCAAAGAGAGTGGCACGCCCTTAATTTTTACTCGTACGCTCTGACGAGATAAGTTCAACTCGCGGGTTGATGTTTGGAGTTCTTTAAGAGAATCATCTACCTGTTTTTCGAATAGACAAAGCCCGAAAATTATTAATTCCAGGATATCTTAATGTATTTTTACCGTCGATAATATTTTCTTCCAATTAAAAAAAAATAATTGAATATTAATATTATACATAAATATTATTTAAATATTATTATTATTATTATTATTATATTTTTAATATTTTAATATTTATTATTTATATTTTTAAATTTAGAAAATGGTGTTTAATGTGATAATCATAATTATAGCATCAAGATTAAACACTAATGAATATCCACGTAAAGCCCACGTCAAATTTCGTTTATTCGAAACATAATATTGTGTCAGTCAACTAAAGTAAAAAAGTCACTTTGGCAACATGTCCTTAATTTAGGACGTTGGGCCTTACGAGGTTATAAGAGAAGTCAACAGACAAGATCACATAATAACAAGTCCAAGTACGTATTTACTTTCTCGTGCAAATATACAGAAGAATAAACACAATATTGTCATACCCTTGGTTCCTCACCTTTCGGCTTAAAATTTACTGTAAAACAACCAACAATTACCTAGTCATCAACCAAATATTTACACGTAAACGTGATAACTTCGAGCCAATTATATGTATTGCTGTTAAGTAAGATTCCATATTAATTTTATCTTTCTAATAGTAGGTACAGTGGAAAATTATTGTTTCGACACAAATTTAGAACATTAGCAAATATTTACAACTTAATTAGACATTTACGACTTGATAGAGTACAGTTCAGGATCAACGGTCGTATATTAGAGATTCCTATCGTGTCGCATCGTTTCACTTTGTTTTCGTTTTATTCCAATGTCGATGTTTTTTTTTTGATCATTCTTTCTCAATTTTGGGCATTTGAGAAATCATCCTCATTCACATAAGAGCTATATGCTTTTGTTGGTGGAGTAATTTTCATTATTTTCTATCCTAAGCCTTGTGAGACATAAAAGGTTGATTTTGAACGCAAATCTTTAGTAATCTGTTTACCTAAGAGTCGATTCACAAGAGTTGGCACGAATGGATTGAATGAGTGAATGAAAGTATACTAGTGTGTAAAATAGTAACAGGTTTCTGGTTTGAAATTCGAATATCGGTTCAAAGGACGGCACTCACACAATGATAGGTGACATTACTATCGTTCAATCCATTCGTGCCAACTCTTGCAAATTTTGTAATTTCAAAAATTGAAATTGAAAAAATGACCTTCTGCTGGAGTTTCTTGCGGCGCTTCTTCTCCGCAATGATGGTCTCGTCCGAAGCGCTGGTAGATTCACCCTATATTACCGACGTGTAAAAGAGCCCTCATGTGGCCTATTTACTGAATAAATATTTTGAATTTTCTTTTTTTTTTTTTTGTATTTCTTGTGAATCAACCTTGTAAATAGCGGTTTAAGTCTCGTGAAAATAAAACAATGACATACAAATAAAAATTTTGGAAATGTCAATTTTCAAAATGATACATGTAATCAAACAATCGTCCGATCAGCAGGCACTGCAATTGAAAACTCAGGTAATAGAGTACGGTGGAAAATTCAAATGTCGTAAGGGACATTTTGTCGTAAGTACACTAAATATACCATTGGAGTCAGTTTTTTTTTCCTATCTGTCTGTGGTATTGAAACTTCGATATGACCCCTTCTTAAAAAGTTATGAGATGGTGAAATTTTGTCGTAACTTCCTTATATTTAAAACACTATGTTGTATCAGTCAAATTTTTTTTTTAACGTCTTGTGGTATTAAGCGCAAGGTCGTACCTATATCTCAATAATTTTAAAATTCCTATGTTGTAAGGCACTAACAAGAAATGACATTCCCTTACGACATTCAATTAGTTAAAATGTGTATACAACTTTGAATTAATATTGTTGTAAGTATCAAGTACATTTTGTGCTTCATCCGTTACAACAATATTTCCATGAACATTGAGTCGATTACTATTTGCAAATTTTGTTGTATGTAGCAATTAACCAAAATAAATTAAAACTCTGATGCTGTAAGTCACAAAAATACAATGAACAAAATGTTCTACATTAAAAGCAGCTTAAAAATTACACTTACACCTCAAAATACTTACATTTAAAAAAAAGAACGTTATTTTGTGTCACTTATAACATCAGGTTATAATTTCTCGTCGCACTTGTAACATTATTGGGCGAGTGTGGGAACACCACCCGGGAGGAAGGTGAAGGCGGGAGGGTTAAAATACGACAGGCTTGTTGTCGCTTCGCACCGCGTCCAGTGACAAAACAAAACAAGTAGAAGGTCAATGCGTGCACAGATTAAATCGAAAGTTTAGTGTTATAATTATTTATGTTTTGTCGCGTGTGTTGTAACCATGTCTCAACGAAAACGACGTTTGGATCCTTTTCAATCCAGAAGAAAAACATTAGAAGCAAACAATGTTTATCAAAGCAGAATGTTACGGTAAGTTTTAAATACCTAAGTGTAACCTTTTTAGTGCCATTATTAAGGAATTATACTGATATAAATATAATGTTTTCATGAATGTTTGTTTAGACTTTTTCCTGATGTGAATTAACATAATTCTAAGCCATAGTATACCATAATTGAGAGGTTGTTATTGTCGTGGATTAATCGGAGTGATAATAATGTACCCACTAACTCTTTAGTTGGTACAGTATTACTAACGAGCTTTTAAATGTTTTACTGGATTTACTTATTATTTTTACTTACAACTTCCATTTTCTAATGGAGTCCCTGATACACTAGCGGAGACAGACGAGGAAGATGAGCAGAAAAGAGACCCAGAAGACTAACAGTATTTTTATTTAAGTATGCCTCGTTTTTTCTTACATGACCATTTCCAGAATCTGGGTCCAAAAACAAATATAACTGTTAATATGTAGATTTCAGGCTGATTATTTGAGTATCCTGTGTAATTAATTGTTGGTTGTTTTTTTACTATTTGTTACTAAGAAAAGTTAGTACCTATTTTCAGTATATTCCACTTTTCCGTTTATTTAAAACTGACACCTGTCATTCGAATCAAGTAAGGGAAAACGAGGTAAAGTGCTATATTATTTATGTTACAATATTTATAGTTTTTTGGGATACGTGATTATTTTGGCCTATTCCCAGTTGTCCGCACCTGTTTTCGAGGGTGTGGACAACTGGGATTTTTTTTCCCAGTTGTCCACAGTGTGGACAAAGGGGGTGTGGACAACTGGGAATAGGCCATTATTTTTGTCCCATTGATTGACTTAATCTTAAAGAATAATTTACTTGTGATCTCATTGTTGAAAGTTCGTTTTAATTATAAAGTTCATACAGATTTGAATTAAACGTCTTTTTTGTGATCAATGCAAAGCAAAATACAAATCATTTACAGCCCAGCCAAATCGGGCTTTTACAGCTCTACTTCGAGATATATTCAAGAAAGACCCCAAAACTTAACTTGAATAACAAAATCTGTATGACGCATGACTATAATATGTTATTTAGATGTGTACTTTTACTCATTACCAAAAATTAATAGTACTCACAATGTAACAAAGTTTTTTTTTGTGATTGTTAAACCTTGTTGAATAAGACCAGGTGCATAGATTAATGCATTTGATTATTTTATTGTGATTTTCATTAGCTTGGATAGCACTGCTTCTAGAAACCCGCCCTCGAGCTAAAACCATTTGTTAGTCCTTTACCTCAAAAGCATAAATTCCTTGTAGCGATTCACCGAATCGCATTTCACCTCGAATGAACAAAATTTCAATAGAATCTTTTACTCGAAGCAATTTTTCGCGTGGCTTTTTACATTAGTATAATTAATTTGTAGCATTAAATTTTTCGTGTAGGATTTTACCCTAGACGCATTTCGTCGCGATCGATGTTTGTTTGGGACTCTATTTAATTTGACGCGTTAATTGATGTTCGCACTCAAATTCTGTAACATTTTTTTTAAAACGTGTTTTGTACCTGTAGTTTCATGTCTTAAGTGCTATCAAACTCATTGGAATATTATCTTTGTGACTAATAAATAATAGATAAATACTCTGTCATTCCGACATTGAAGTACAGTGACATTGAAGTCAGATGCAATACTTACTGTAATTGTATAATTCAATATTTGTGAGGAAATATGGAGCTTGAACCTGGCTCCGCCTGTGATAGGCGGGATAGTTTCGAATTAATCGATAGTTCCCATGGAGGGAAAATTTTAATAAGGGCAGGGTACAGACACCGCATCAATAGGACAACGGAGGTTACTAAAAATATTGGCGAACTGTGACATTAAATGTTCACATTGATATCTGCTATTAAAATTATAAGCGAAAAAGGTACATTGCGACTAAAAATATTGTCTAATAGTGAAATAGACGATTAGGACAAAAAACGAAAATTTATTACACGATCGAGGTGAAACGCGACAAAAACTAATATAGTCTAAAAAAAAACCGATTGAGACACAACGCGATAGTTAAATGCGACTAAAACTTATAGCGACTAAAAAAGTAAACGATCGAGACACAACGCGATAATTAAATCGCACGTTTAATCAAACAAAGAATTAACTCAAAACAAAATTCAGTTTTAGATAAAGCTCTACTTTCAAAAGTTAGGGTTAAAATTGGAATGTATTTCTATTTAGAGATATTTGTTTGTTTGATTAATCGTGCGAAATATACGTTCGAGGTCAAATGCGATTCGGTGAATCGCTACAAGGAATTTATGCTTTTGAGGTAAAGGACTAACAAATGGCTAAAACTGTTCGAGGCGTTCTATCATAAGGCAGTTTTTGTTCTTCGAAAATCTCGGACGCCTCGAGAATAAGGCTATTATAGTGCTATTTTTAGCTGGTAGCAAAAGGTGAATTGATTAGTTCTAGGGCGTAAGACATTTTGTCGGATAAATAACGTGTCTTCGTAAGTGTAACGCACATTTTCTTCTTTTTTTTTTGCGTAAGGGACACTATTTTCTAAACTACTGCATAAATTGATATTCAATTGATAATTTATTGTAGACGAAGTTATTTGAAAAGTATACATCTAAGAATCATCTTTATGGGATAAGTAGTCTCCAAGTTATGAATTTTAAAAAAGTGGAATTTTGTTTTCTGGCTCCCCTGTAAGGTAGGCGTTTGTCCCTTACGACATTTGAAATTTCCACCGTCGATATACGAACAGATAAACGACTAACAACAACAGATACTGAAACGACGACAACGGCCACTGACAGTCTGCGCGAGCAGTCGGCGTTTTTCGATGACTGTTAACGTACGATGAAAATCGTCAGCAAAGCCAGCGTGTTAGTGACAGGTTGCAAGCCCGCCCAACAGTACTGCAAGCCTTTATTCCTTTAGTCGCCTCTCACGACATTCAAGGGAAGACATGGAGTAGCACTATTCTAACCGGCAACCACACGGGATATTGAACGGTAACAACTGAAATTGTCAACGATAATGTAATGCTCATTTGTGATTGTAATATAAAATCTGTTAAAAAGATAAAGACCTCCTCCGCATCCCGAAATAATTGCGACCCATTTTCAGAGCTGCTTACCCTTGAAAGGCTCAACAAATTTTAATCAACCTTAGCTAACAATCACCGTACGTAAACTAACTTTCTATTTAGTGTTACCGTTTCGGAGCTACGATGCAACAGACAGACTCTGATATACAGATACACGTGTTAAAATTAAAGTAAACGGTTGCTACATAAACTTATGGAATTGTTATTTTAATACGGTAATAAATTTAGTTTACCATTACGCAATTATTCAAGATAAGGCTATCTGAAGGAGTTTTTACAGCTAATTGATCGTTCTGATAACGTTGGATTTAACAAGATTAAACATGAATTATCCGTTAAATATTACTGATTAAATACCATAGCGGTGATTAAGGAAACTTCGCAATAGACATTCTAAGGTAATCATACAGAATTTGATTTTTCTGGTAATCCCCTATCCTATGAGATAACATAGTGATTGATAGAGACGTGCTTCAATATAACATAATTTATGGCACGGAAAACACAAACCTCTCACAGTCCATCTATTGGTATTACTAAAAATGTGAACCAAGAGAGGAATTCCTTTTTATATGTCATTCAGTCACTTACTGAGCGGGAGCTCTTTTAACAAGATTCATCATCATCATCATCATCATCATCATCATCAAATCCTTAATATCATTGTTCAGAGAATAACTACCCTGACCATCAGTAGGATACCAAATTTACCAGTTTTCGAACAAATATGTTTTTCTTTGCAGAATGTGGTAACAGAATTGTCCACAAGCTTTAAGAGTTGTTGGTATTTCTTTAGCTCTGCCTAATTCCCACTCTGGGAATGAGTGTATGAGTTTTTCTTACCTTTTACATACACATCAAATTAAGAAATACCAAAAATGGTTAGGTATATATAACAACTGTACAAACTCGCAATACCAATACATTACGGATGTGCCCGAAGACTGCGATGCGAACCTCATCAGGGGTGTGATTCTTTTAAAAACGCGTTCGGTGGGTCGAACAATGATTGCATTTTCAATTTGGCTTCTGTCGAGGAGATCGAACGCATGGCTGCTTTATTGAGAATGCACGCGCTAAAATGTGTTTTGTTCGCTCTGACGGGACTACTTAAACTCGCCGCGGCTGCGACATTCACTCGTTCGTTTATCCAACCGCGTTTTTGTAAGAGAATTACACATCAGACAATCATAATTGACCCATGAGAAAAATATTGACGCATATACCGGATTGTAAATATTTGACTCTCAGCCAACGCCGTATAACGACATCAATAGAATAATAGTGACATTGAAACATTTGAAACTAGCTCGAAGGAAGCACTTTATCAACGTGGGCGTTTCGGATAAACAAACTGTTACATAATATGATATAAGTGCATCGATATAAACCGCATAGTACCTAGTTTAATAAGATAGTTGTATAATCCATGGGAACGGCCTTCAACGATTATAATATATGATAATGATAATATTTGTAAAGCAGGGCTTGGGAACAGTTTGAAAAATGCCGATTAATTTTGGATAACAGTGAAAATGCAACTAAAGAGCTAGCTTGTACACATGATAAACATCTTAGCCTGTTTGTGCAAAATGTGGTTTTAGAATTAACAACTGGTTGTTAAGACTGCGCCGAACGTACGCCGGATGCACAGTGGCGCCCTTATCACTATTATTGTGTTTTCAAATAAACTAAAGTATTTTCTTGAAATTGATCGGTAGGTTTTTGTACTACAAATTAAAACACAACTTATAGGGTATATCACATAGTTTAATAATAAATCACCTTCGAGTTGTCAACTTAACGGAAAAAAGTGGCCACCTTTTCCCGTTAAGCTGACTACATACTCAAAGGGTAATTGTTATTAAAGTTTGTTACGTATCCCATAAATTGTGTTTTTACTTGCACTACATAAACGTATCATCTGATTGCAAGTAATAGTAATGAGGGCGCCACTGGACGCTTGACGTTTGCTCGGTGTAGTCAAAGTTGTTACCCTTTTCTTACTTTCAATTCAAGCCGCTTGCAGCATTTTTCCTCTAGTTCCATAAAACAAGTAATTTAAAGCGGTTATTAAAAACCATCCTTAAAATGTTTGCACTAATGAGACAAATTGCTTGATTACTTAGACATGAGCAAACGTCGAATAAGGTGACCATCATTTTAAGTTCCACATATTTAATTTTAATTTTAAGCTAATTATGATAGGATAATTAGAATGATAGGTCAAGTCAATAAAACGTTTAAATATAAACATTTTAAGTATATCAATTGATAGTCACAGCCATAACATATTTTGTGTCGGGGTGCAAAAGCAAATTATCTTTTATTTTATCGTGAATGAACTGACATCTGACATTGTAATCAATGTTCCAGAAATTTATTGTTTACATCTGTCGCCACCTACATCGCACAGCATCGCATCGTGTTCAGAGACGGATTGTAATTTGTTATTATTAATTAAATTTAATTCTTAAAGCTGAAAATGAGTAGCAAACTACTTTTATATACCTACAATCTAATTTTGTCCACTCGACTAGTTTTTAATATCCCAACAATGCGCATGTTTTATATGCGGTAAATATTGCAATTTTTAATGACTTCACATGCATTCGCTCTTATTTGTCCAAAAGACCAGTAATCAAAATTATAATATAATTTGCTGGTATTTCGGGGTTGCACACTTTGACCACTTTTTGAATCAATTTTCATGACAATGCCATTCTCCAAAGCCGCAACAGGCAGAAAAATTGGTGATGATGGTAGATGTCATTAGTTTTTGACATAAGTTGACTGGAAAGTTAATTATTTGATAGTAGATTCGTGTGGTCACCAACAACACTCACTCACTCTTATGGAACGCCAGGTTCCCACGTGGCTCTGGGAAAAAATTAGCTTCCACGCGAACGTTACGCAAATCTACTCACACGCGTTTATTGGATACACGTACGCTTGTTCTTGGGAGTTTTAAGCATTAAGGTGACATGGCATGCTATGTCACGATCTTTTTATCGTTACGTGACGATTGTGAAGATTCATCTGTGTAAATTCGTGGAAAGAGGACGTTACGCGTTACTGGTGGGACCGTGTGCAGGCACTACTATCATTTATTCTTATCATATTTTATCTTGTTGGTGGGATCCTTACGAATACACTTCGACTCTATGGGATCTTTTGAGTAATTACCCCTCTTTTAGCGCTTAATCCAATGCAGCCTCCACCCCTTCCAAGAAGCGGGTAGTGGAGTGCAATGGCGTGCCTTGACATCGTTTCGTTTTGGGTAGCCACAACCGAGGATTTTCATTCTTACTCCGGCGAGGGCATCACATTTACACAGTAAGTGTTTCATTGTCTTCACCTCTATGCCGCACATTCTACAATCTGTGTTGTCATAATGGCCCATCTTTGCTAGGAGATGTTAAGCCCTAAAGTGCCCGGTAAACACTCCGTTTCACTTCCATTTTCAATTTCCAAAGTTTTTTGGTTCAGCTCTGGTCAACTCTCTCTATGAAGAGCTTTGCATACCCTAGTTGTCCTCTCTTTTCGGTGGTATTCTAGGGCGTTATTGTTCAGGGCTGCTTTCATGGCACCCAGTGAGGTTGCCACAAATGGTTCAGGTCCAACGTATGCGCCCTTGGACCCTCCTCTTGTCAGCTCGTACCTACTCGTATTTATTCTTACTTGTACTTTTGTTTATTCCGAGCTGTCACCAAGCGGTCCCAATAGAAGACATGGGCTGAGATTCTACACGGTAAAACCTTATTCCTTTTGACGTGTTTCCGTATTGTCAACGTTTTGATAGCTCTTATTTACTTGACAGTAGTGGCGGCAAAAATACGATAGCACGTCAATGGGTTCAACTTGCACTGGGCCGGGTTTTTAGGTTTAGTTTTTGTCGGAGTAACATCACTGTTTGTAATAAAGAGCCTCCTCACTGAGACCATTCGCGTGAATATTCGAGAGGTGTAGACATTGAGCCCAGCTTTACAATGTTTACACAGCACTCGATGTTCGCGCAGAATGCTCATTACACGCGAATGCTCTAATTGAGGACCCTCCTTAACATCGTCCGCCAGACTCAAGGTAATCGTGCAGATCGTTATCAGTAGATATCTAAAACGTGCTGCGGAATATCTTGTTATCATCACGTTTACGACTAATTTAATGAGACGAGACAGATAATGTATGTAATCATACTACCGTAAAACCAAACACCGCTAACTGCCATGCAGTACTCGAAGCATTCTATACCCTATTGGCAGCTACATTAAATTGAAAATGCTTATCATATTACTGGAGTTGCTTTCTTTGGTATTGCGTCTGATTACTATTGTATACGTGAACTACATTTAAAGACTTAGGCGACGCTTTATGAGACTGATGATGACGAGGATAGGTTAACCTAGATGCCTCTCCCGAGTTGGAAGGCCCCTGCTGCGAGGCCAGTGAGGTAGGCGAGGGGGGCTAGTAGAGTTGGCGCAGGGCGCTGTTGAGGCTGCCATCTCGTTGCAGTGCGTCCGGCATGTTTGCCGATGCGCACACGGACGACTTTTATGCGCTAATGCGCAAGAAAGTTGCCTCCGTTGTTCGCAGAGTGAAGGGCAGCAGCAACAGCCTCCTGGAGGTGTTCGCGGGGCGGGGGGACAGCGCGGTGCGCGAGCGGCTGCGCAGGCTGCACGCCAGTGCTCCCGGCGGGGCCGCTCGGGCTCCGTGAAGTTGTCATGTAGTAGTAGTCTCGTTTAGTTACTAACAGTAGGTATAAGTCATTGTATAAACTAACATCTATGGACCATAATAGTTGTCTGAAAATAAAAGAATTTTATTTTTATTTATTTATTAACCCCCTTACTAATAAACGTTGAGTAGCGGTGGTATAGCTATACAATGTTTTGTCCTTATCTGTAATTGTGACATTTGAATTTGACAGATAAGGACAAAACATTGTATAGCTATACCACCGCTACTCAACGTTTATTAGTAAGGGGGTTAGAGTCCCTCGCCTGAAAACGAACACACAGGGTAACCGCTATTGGGGGGCTAGGGGGCTACGATTTGGCGCTATAGCGGTCCCGTAGCCTCCTCTTAAAGCGATTGGCGGAACGCCCGGGGTTTTAGTTCGTGCAAGTCGGACATCACCCACCCTGTGGGCCTAGTATGGTTGCGTTTTTTGCGTGACAAAATGTGGATAAAGCATCCGTCACTCTCGTACTTATATACGTGTCAAAATGTGACGAATGTCCACTAATAAAACCACGTTTAATAGGTTTTCGCCTAAAGAGCAGAACACTGATGTGTCAAAGTTCGACAAAATTTGATTGGCCGCTCAACAGAACCACGTGGTTATGTTGGTTTACATTTATTTCATACCATTCATTTACCATTTATTTTATACATTAACCTACCGCCAAACAGCAGTGTTCGCATTGTTGTGTTCCGGTTTGGGGATAAGACAGCCGGTGAAATGACTAGCATAGAGGCATTACATCTTAGTCCTCAGGGTTGGCAACGCATTTGCAGTCTTAGGATTGCATTGCAGTCTTGTGAATGCGAATGTCTATGGGTCACAGTTTCCACTTACCATCAGGTGGCCTGTGTGCTCGTTTGTCTTCTCTATGCCATAAAAAAAAACCTAATGAAATGGAGTATAGTTAGTATTTTAAGTGCTTTAGCTATGTTGAATAATTTCGCTAGTCCCATTATACGCTCAAGGTGTGTACTATGGGTACATGGGAACGATAAACATACTAATGAAGAGAAATAAAATACTTATATTATACCTATCTAACTAATACTAGCGCTCATCACACAAATATCTGCCCTTACCGGGATTTGAACCCGGGACCACTAGATTCGTAGGCAGGGTCACTACCAACTAAGCTTACGTGTTGTCGTGACGTGTAGTCATCGTATGTTGCATAAGTATATATTTACTTGCTTGACATTTAAATTAAAAACTTTTGAGTAAGGTCGCGAATAGGACGGAAATAGCATTCACAATTGACTCGTTATGTCGAGTTTAAGAATAGAACCCTCGCGTAAATTTACAGCCGTGACGTCAGGATCAAGTATTTAAAGGCCGGTTTCACACAGCGAGTTTTAGCGACGATGTAAGCGCGACATAAGCGATTGATAGGCGTTTGTATTGATTTAACAGCGCGATTGTATCGAGCCTCATGTTAATAAATAAAAAACCAGCAAGCAAGAGCATGTCGGACCATGCTCAGTCAGTGTAGGGTTCCGAAGCCGTTACTACAAACACATGAAAGTAATCGAAAAATAAGTTTAACAAATTTTCTTCTCTATTTCCGAAACGGTCCCCTAAATCTAAAAAATATATACTAACATGTAAAAACGAGCGTATGCATCGTGATAAATTTGCATCGCAGCTGTATGATGTTTGCATTGCGATTGTATCTCTGCTGACGCCGAGTTTATTACGAACACGAGTGATTTACAAATATATCACTGATTTAACTCGCGCGTAAACGATCTGCTGCAGAGAATCGCAGTGTGTAACCGCTTTTAGGTCGAGTTCAAGAATAGCACCCTCGTGGGGACTGTCAGCGGTGACGTCACGGTCAATTCTTAGTGGGTCGTCCGTAATGGATAGGTCACCTCCCCTATTCTGAAATACGTATACTACCAGTGACGTCATCCTAGTGACGACCGGACGGTAAAGGTCATTTGTAGCCTTCAATCACTAGGCAGATAAGAAGTCAACTCTATTGCACAATCATGACGTTTCTGTATATTGGAAATGTTGACAGCAGTAAAACAATGGTGTTGTTACTATTCCTTCTACATGCAATCAATAAATTTGATATTTTTTTGTATGATGTCAACATATCATAATAGTATTCAGAAACTTCATGGTTGTGCAATATTATGTCAGTTAATCTCATTGATATTAGCCTTTCTCTTATCTACTTGGAATTAAAAGTGATGTATCATCGGCAAACAGGAACAATTAATTTTTAACGCCCACAATATATTGGAGATCGTTGATATATAAATCAAAAACAAGAATGGGCCCGGATTTGAACCTTGAGGTACTCCTCCTATGGCAACTGCTGCTCTAGGAGATTGAACCAATGGTAAAGGTTATTTGTAGCCATTAAACGCTTCAGTACTAGGCAGGTAAGAGTCGACCTTATTGCACAACCAAGACATTTCTGAATACTTTTTAGTAAGGTTAACCAGCAGTTAAACAATGCTGTTATTATTATTCTTACACACGCAACAAATAAGTTTAGCATTTTTTGTTTGAACCTTATTAATATTTCAGGAACTTAAACTAACTTATCTGCATGGTACCTACTGTAGTATCACAATGAGTGTGATTTATGCAAATTAAACTAAAAACTGAGCTTCAAAACCCGACTGGAGGAGTTTTGATATATTTTATTAATACCAATGTAATTTTTGGAATAGTCATTCTCGAACAGTTATTTAGGGAAAACCTTATAATATTAATTATCTAGCTTAGTGTCGGTGGAGATAACGTTATTGGGTTTATCCTAAACCAAATAACACTTTGTCTTCTACATTGATAATTCCTATCGATATCTCTTGACCTTTGCATATGGAGAAAAAACATTTACGATATACCTACCTATATTATAATAAAATGCTGTAACACGTGCTAGTGGTTGCATATTAGCATGATCACGTCCGTGCATAATGTTGTTTCATTTGCATTCAGATTGTCTGATATTTCGTTATTTATAATCTGTTTAAGTAGTTTCAAATGATAAAAAACCGGTCAAGTGCGAGGTGGACTCTCGCACCGAGGGTTCCGTACCGCACAATAGGTATTAACATTCCGATTTCAATCGATTTTGAATCGAACCCGCTCGATCCCAATTCACACTTGACCATACCATACCAAAATTGACGCTTGTATATTTTACCATTCTTACTACAATACAACAAAAAGAAAATACGTTGAAACAAAAGTTTTCTTGTATGGGGACCTATTTTATTATGTCCATCCCTTAAAAAAAATGAGTTGTTTTTAAATCTGCCGTAAACGAAGTCAAAAATTCATAACTCAAAAATCTTTACATGTCATAAAACAAAATCGCTTTCCGCGTTTATATATTCGCTAGCTCCAAAACCACGCAACAGATTTTTATGTGGTTTGCCTCCCCGCCCATTCCCTCAAAATTTGGGTAAGACCTAAAAATTTTTGTTGGACTCGGCAGATCCTCATTTCTAGTGCCAAGATAAAGTTATAAACAACTAGCGACCCGCCTTCGCTTCGCTTCGGTTTATGTGAGTTTTCTGTAACACCCGTACATGAAACAGTATTTATTATACATAAAAACCTTCCTCTTGAAACACTCTATCTATTAATAAAAACCGCATTAAAATCCGTTGCGTAGTTTTAAAGATCTAAGCATACATAGGGACAGACAGCGGAAAGCGACTTTGTTTTATACTATGTAGTGAAGTTTCATTGATGTACATAATTTGCCGCCAAACTGTCATATTTAATCTTACTTTACCTGTATTAGTAGTACTAGTAAAAGTAATTCAATAAGTACATAAGAAGAATGCAACATTGAACTTAATTTTAAACGTGTCTTAAAAGAACAAGCATTCAATTTGACCTTGTAAAAAGATACCTGATCTGTATACTATGTAGTATTTTTTGGTGCACGCCCGTGTAAGGTAAAAAATTGTTTTCGAGATTTCGCATGTCATTATATAGCGTCCGTCTGGGCATTTGAAGGACAAGCTGATTTTGTAGGGTTATTCAAATAAAACTATAAAATGTTTACCTTACAGTTGTTATAAATCTAATTCGAATAACATGTAGCCTTTCACCCATACCATAAGAATAAATAATTATTACGGACCATAAAAACGAATGGATTAAAATGTTACGTAAGAAAAAACCGACATAAATTCAAAACTTTTTGCTGTCAATAAATATACAACAGACTTCAGTATTTCTTCGAGTTAAATAACTAGCAAATACAATACTTCGCATCTTATTTGTAACAAGGTCAGCGTCAAACGACCTTTCGCCTGGGGGTAGATAAAATAACTAGAAACGTTAGTTAGAATAATCTAGAATTCTAGATACATCTCTGTCCCTGACACGACTCGAGTCTAGAAACTAATTAAGATCCCTAGTGTAAGATGTAAGATTAGAGAGATAAAAAGGATAATGAAGATTAACAGTTGAATGTCAACCTCGTTTCAAGGACCAGAGATTGTGTTTATGGCTTGGTGAAGCTAAAGGATCACACAGGCCACCCTTACTATGACTTACTTTACAATTACCGTACTCGCTAGCGAGTCGAATGCTCTGTCCCTCGCATTCTATAAGAATACTGCGGCCTGGAAGGGACAGAGCATTCGACTCGCTAGCGACTACGGCAATTGTAACTACTGAAGATAAGCGAGGACATAGACAAAGTCAGTAGTGGATTCAGTATTTTAGTTTCAGAGGGGCTCAGCCCCATGCCCCCGCCCCCCTTGGATCCGCAACTTAACATACATTTTATAAAAGTCTTGATAGAACTAGAAATAATGATAACTAGCTCTAGCTAGCAAGAAGAAAACCAGGATAATCAAGAATAATCTGGGACCATTTGAATAAAGCTAAATTACTAATCAGAGCCGGATTATGTTACGGTGTTTAATTAATATGCATTTCACGTTACGAATAAATCAACGCAGAGGAATTTAGTTTTACTTGTAACCGACACTGTAGGCGTATAATGAATATTAAAATCGTCCAAGGACGGAAAACTTCGGATCGCTAACACCATCTTATCCTTTAGCCTATCGCTAAGCTGCAGTGTTTGTACAATAGTATTTCGGTATAGGGATAAAATAACAGCTGAAATTACTATCATAGAGACATTGTTATGCCTTAACACTGCTTAATGCGCTCTTGGAGTCAGCACCGGAATGGAATGTTTTTGCGTGGCGTGGCTGTGTGTCGGGAGTCGGGAGTGCTTAAAGTTTTTCGAGAAGATGGACAGGCCTTGTAGTGTTCCTCTATGAGGAATAACCCTAAGTCTCCATTTATTTTATATTAGTGCCACAGTGTATTAGAGTAATGCTGTAATGCTGTGTAAATATTCTTTTCAATAAATACATTTCATCTTAGTCCTCAGAGTTGGCAATGCATTCAAAATTCAAATTCAAAATACTTATTCACCAAATAGGCCACATGAGGGCTCTTTTACACGTCGGTAGTATAAATGTGCCAGCGCTTTGGACAAGACCATCATTGCGGAGAAGAAGCACTGCAAGAAACTCCAGCAAAAGGATTTTTCAATCGATTGCAGGTTTGAGATTGAGAATGCAAATGTCTATGGGTCTCATATCCCACTTACCATCAGGTGGCCTGTGTGCTCGTTAACCTTCTTTTGGGCATTAAAAAACTAACATTAAATTATGTAAGCCTGAGAAATAGATCTCATTAACAGATGAAAGTGATTGCAGTACAATGGAGCGGCTTCGTCCGTATGCAATGAATGATGTTCTTGAAATGAGCATAAAAAAAAACTGAGCAAGAGTCAGATTAAGCAAGCTAAATGTTAGTAAGCCGAGAACTTTAATGTCAATCAATATCGGGCTTACATTATGATTAAATTTCATGCACAACCTATGGGTATTCGATATTATTTCCATATGGAATGGTTCGTTGCTGGTTTACGTCTTACGACATCCAAAACATCAATAATGTTGGCTTCTCGGCCGATAATTTATTCATCGCTACCTGGACTGACCCAGTTCGTACATTTTTAAAGAAAATTGGTCACGTAGTTGTTTTGTGTTTTTGTGAAATGAATTATATAGTACGAATACACTTGTTTTAGTTGTATAAGTAGCAGTAGCATAGATTAAAAACTTAACACTCGCTCAAAATCCTCACAAAATCGAATTCATGTTTTATCCCTCGCTTTTCGTTCGGTAAGTCATTGTCTCCTGTCCGAATACTAAGGATGTGCCAGAAGTAAAAAGACTTCTTCTTTCTTTATTCTCTTCTCTCCATCATCCAACATTTTCAACCTTTCTAATTTTTCCCATTACAATTTAATTAAGCTCAGTAGTGCACAACAAGAATTGCAAGATTCTTCTGCTTTGGTTAATGGAGAAATGTTTCTACAGGGTCAAGGAATACTTGAGTGACAGGCACTCTTAGTTATGAGTTTTTAATGATGACTAAAATGTAAGTATATACACTCGCGGTCAAATAATTCGGGTCAGAGTGCGTTTTTCATACAAACGAGGCTATTTCGAAGCCTTGGTTCCTCGCCAGGGGATGCTTGTAGTGAAATCTGATGATGGATACCCCGAGCATCGATACAGGACTTCCAGAGTGCCTAGGACACCCAACTAATTGAATCTGCGGCTAACGCCGGAATTGTGCATCTTCAGAAAAACATCTAAAATGACAATAAAATGTAAGGAAATCCAAATGCTGACCCAAACTCTCTCGCTGTGGTGTCAACTGATTGTGCTATCAGTTAGGTATCTTAAGAATTTTTGACCTCCTCTATTGAACCTTGGAGTATCCACCATTAAACATCACTCAAAACAACCCCTGGCTAGGGACCAAGGCTTCGAAATAGCCTCGTTTGTATGAAAAACGCACTCTGACCCGAATTATTTGACCGCGAGTGTAGTTGGTGATAATGATAAGTAAGTTATATTGCGCGACCAGATATTTGTACGCTTGTATTGCATGCCGAATTCAAGAACAATAATGACAATATTTTAAGAGACAATTTTTACTGTATTTTGACAAATAAATTAATTTGAATTTGCTTTTTGGGCTGTTTATACGAGGACAATTACTTGATATTAAGCGACCTACTTCCTCATAAAACATATTAAAATAAACGCGTGCTTCCCGCACATTTTACCAGTCGATAACTTGCAAAATCAGTTTTGTTCCTCATGAATACAGTTGGCACATAAAGCCTACGGGTGCATTCTTAATCAAATGTTAGTTAAACATGCCATGCTGAGTTCTTACAAAAACAAGTCTGTCGTAAGAGCAACGTTAGGTTTTGTGATAGGTATTTGAAGATGATTAATGATACTTAATGTAGGTGGTGAGAAAAATACGTTTTTTTTTATGGAAGGCAAACGAGCAAAGTGGGTTACCTACTTATTGGTAAGCATCACCGATGGCCAAGCACTGCAGAATGATAGACAAGGACTACCTTGAGGACATATTTCCAGAATTTTCTCCTGATTCCATACGTAGTTAAGACTAAGAAATGAGAGGCAATGGTAGCAAGATTTTCAGACTTAGTATTCTAGACGCATCAAAGTTTGCTTAAGCTAAAGGCTATAAGGGATGTTATTCTCTCAAAAACAACGGACGGGCGGACGAACGAGCGAAATCGCAGCAGCGAGTTGATGTAGTCCCGTCAGAGCGAACAAAACACATTTTAGCGCGTGCAAATCAATCAATTAATCAGTCGTATACGTTCAATCCATCGGCAGAAACCATGCTGCTAAATTGAAAATGCACGCGCTGAAATATTATGTTTTGTTCGCACTGACGGGACTACTTAAACTCGCCGCTTGGACATTCACTCGTCCGTCCGTCCGACCGTCGTTATTCAGAGAATCACTACCCAGGACATTTTGCTACAAGAGAAAATTAGGGAATGGAGTGAAAACCCTTAATGTTGAGCAAAGTAACCTAAAGTAAGTGAGCCTAAGGAGTTGAGTGAAATACGGTATCGTAATTATTAAGACAATTGCGAAGAACTGTACAATTACAACTGCATTTTTTATGAAGTGTGGGATTTATGGCCCATGATGAAATGCGGATGTTGCGTGGGTATTAGTAAGCATTGTAATATGAAAAAATACACGCCGTGTTGAAATCTTCTGCACACACTAAGATTTTGTTGATAAAAGCAAAGGGATATAAAAAACATACAGCGTACATTTTTTAAGTCAACGAGTATAGTAAATACGTGGTAATAAATAATAGAGTGACCACTGCCGCCGAACTAAAAATAAAAATTTGAAATGTGTACTTACATATGAAATCTTGGTTACAGTCCGAATAAAGAACCTCGCAAGCCTAAGACCAGTAAGAGTAAGCGAGAGAACATTACAAATATGAAGGTCGTTTTTGATCTCGCAGAACATTCCAGAAGCAACCTGCTAAACAGTCGACATGGCAACGAATTGTAAAAAAAAACCAGAAAAATATGCATATCCTTATATAGCGCAAAAAAAAACCCACTTTTCCATAAATTACGAGTATAATAATAAAACTTGTACTATTACGTGAACCGTTCAATCAATTTATTATCTATGTTCTAGAAGTTTTACAGACAAACGGATTTAGTTGTTAACATCATGTTTTAGGCAGTGAACTTTTTTGCCGCCACCTGGTTTTCCGACCGTATTCTAAGCGGGCCAAGGTTTAGTCTTTATTTGGCAAAATAGACTATTAACGTCTACATGATTTTGATATTATCATCAATTCTGACTAAGCGTCTATGCTCTTAAACTTTTCGGTTATTATTAGTAAATTCATGGATATAAATATGTGTTGTCGATTGATAGACAACAATACAGCAGTCTACTAAAGATTCTTGTACTAGATACGACGTCTAAATATACAGGTATCTTACGTTATGTTTTGTTAAAATTTGTTTAAACTTACCAACTGGCTTACATTTTTACTATATTATCCGCCTGTTTCACAGTCGACAAGTAAAGCATATTTGACACATAACATAAATGTAGCCCTTTCTGTTTCTTGCACTTGAAAATAGACAAGGCCAATTTTCAATGGCAAATAAATTTACTCGTCGATTGTGAAACAGAGTAGTGATTCTGTAAACAACGCCGGTCGTGCGGACTGTCTAGTGAATCCAAACGGCGAGATTAAGTAGTCCCGTCAGTGCGAACAAAACACATTGTAGCGCGTGCATTTTCAATTTAGCAGCACGATGGGTCGAACGTATAAGGCTGCTTAATTGAAAATGCACGCGCTACAATGTGTTTTGTTCGCACTGACGGGACTACTTAATCTCGCCGCTTGGATTCACTCGACAGTCCGCACGACCGGCGTTGTTTACAGAATCACTACCCAGGCCCTAAATGGATTTCACTTTTGGTGATCTCTTATACGGTATTTTCATATGCTGTTGAGAAATGCGATTTAAAAATGCATGCTTATTCCCTATTCTTAGGTATAATGTCGGTGACAGGATCTCATTTCTGATTCAATCACGCAAAGACATTTTTTTTTTTTTTTTTTTTTTTTTTTTTTTTTATGGCTTCGAGTAGACAAACGAGCACACAGGCCACCTGATGGTAAGTGGAAACTGTGACCCATAGACATTCGCAATCACAATACTGCAATGCAATCCTAAGGCTGCAAATGCGTTGCCAACCCTGAGGCTAAGATGGAATGCCTCTATGCTAGTCATTTCACCGGCTGTCTTATCCCCAAACCGAGCATAGCCCTCTCCATCGCTCTTCAAGTAACCTTGACCTTTTTTATGAAGCCCATCGTGAGCGCCCACGTACTACCATAAGGTCACAAGTTCAAATCATAAACAAACAACACCGGTTAACATTACCTCAACAACAACTTTAATTTCGTTCGCGTTTACCTTAAAGCCGCATTAGATGCGCATTTGGGGCGTTATAGGGCTTACGTGACTGGACGCACGATTAGAAACGCGTGCGGAGTTGCGCGGAGCCGAAATACGCATTTAGTAACGACGTTTTCGCGGCCATGTTCCTTGCCCATGGCTCGCTACGCTATGCGTGTACCATAGAGGGAGTATAAAAACGGCCAATATACAATAGTACTCTTCGCACTTGTTATAAATGACCTTCGTTAAAAAGAGTCGTCTATATACCCGTGATTTCGATTAAATTTCAAAAGTGTACCACTTTTTATGCGTGTCTCTATGTGTGACTCTGCATCAGGGATGTTATGGATATATAATTTCGGATCCGGATATGGATATGGATATTGGTAAAATATAATATCGGTTTCGGTTACGGTTATGGTTATTAAATTATTTCGGATTATCCGATAGTTTCGGTTACGGTTTTTTTTTTTAAAGGAACTGTAAAATGATATTCAAATAAGATTATATTCGACTTTAATTGTACCTTGTAGGTTTCGCAATCTGTCATACAAGTAATTCTTTCTTACAGCTACTCGTTTTGAAATGTTATATAGGTAACTAATGAAATGCAAAATCAAAATTAACGTTAATTCGTACGAGTGTAGTATTTAGTTAGACTCCGCCCTATCCGAAACTATCCAAAACTTTTATTTCGGATTCGGTTACGGTTACGGGTATTTTTTTATTTCAGATATCCGATAGTTTCGGTTACGGATATGGATATCTCAACACTACTCTGCATTAGTGAGCGCAAGTGATGTGCGGTTTCTCAATAATATTGGCTACAAGCTGTGTTGTACACAGAAGAAAAAGCTCGCCTGGCATTTGGCTACACGGGATTTATGTGTTCCTACATCTATGGTAACGACCTTTTCGCGGCCATTTTCCGTGCCCCTAGCTCGCTTTGCGTGTACAAAATGTTACGATTTCTTGATACAATTGGGGTACAGCTGATGACGCAGTTAGACCACTTCCTCACTTGGCGGTATGCGTGCAGTAAAACTTACTGTCGGCGTAAACGCTGCGCGTTGATTGGTAGACGCCACTAGTTGCCTAGCAACCCTTACCGATTCCGTTTACTGCAAGTATACCGCCAAGTGAGGGAGCGGCCTTAGTTGTGTAGTGACCTTGGCTACAAAGCTAGAGGTCTCGGGATCCCCGGCATCTATACTTGTGGCTCGTCCCCATTTCGCGCGATTTGAATATTAATACATAACTAGAAGATACACACGACTTCATACGCGTAGAAATAAGGCATAAGTACATTCTTTAGTCTAATAGCCCGCATGATAGCAATCCATTGACGAGTTGTTTTAAATTTCTTGAGCCGACAGCTATTGCAGCGATGCAATGTATCATGTATGTATGTTGCTATCAACCAATGAAACGCCTTCAGTTTCCCGCGACTTCCTCTATTTTATCCCTTTCAAGTCCTTAGGTTTATAATTGTAGTATGCTGCCCATGTAAACAAAAAGGACGCATGTGCAATTTGATAGTCAAAGCAAATTGAACCCCCTGTTTTAAGAAATAAGGTCACTAATACATACGCGATTCTATGAGACATACGCCCTTTTTTGCTAATGGTAGTATACCTCTAGTTTCGCTTAGAATAGGTAGTTTAAGAATGTGCAATTTATTACATTTTTGAAGGACATAATGAGTAGCGTTCGGATTATACGCGGACGCAGTCTACGGCTAGTAAAATGCATAAAAAGTTATTATTCTTTACATGTAATCCCAAATGCCATTGGCAGAATCGGATTTCCATACAAAATCCGATATCGTATTATTGGTGCTCAACGCGTTAAAATGCCATTGATTCAGGATCGTTACTTTTAATCGAATGACCAGAGGTATATATAACCGTTATATTTAATTTGAATGTGCAAATGGAAAAGTAGCATTAAAATGAATTTGTTATATTGTAAACTTTTTAGGGTTTCATACCAAAGTGGTCCCAACGGGACTCTATTTATAACTAAGTCAGCATCTTTCCATCTACCTTTCAAAGGACTTTTTTTCACTGGGTGCGTATTATGGCCGTTATAGCAACTAATAATAAAAAAATATTCAAAGGGTTCCCAAACTGGAACGTGTTTTTTCGGCGGTTCTTGTTTGACCTTAATACTGTTCGGACCAAGTCAAGTCGTGCTTGTTTGGTTTTAATGTAGATAGGTACTAGCTTCTGCCCGCGACTTCGTCCGCGTTGAATTCGGTTATCGTAAATCACTCGGGATTTTTTTTTTCCGGGATGAAAAATAGCCTATGTCCTGTAACCTATGTCCATCCTAAAGTTCATCCAAATTCGTTCAGCCGCTGCAGCGTGAAGGAGTAACAAACTAACACACATACACACAAACTTTCGCATTTATAACGATTAGGGTCCGACCAGCGAGTGATGACACGAGCATTTTTCTCGAATTCTTCATATGGCAAACTTACCTATGAAACAAGCTGTCATATTATGAGTACAGTACCTACCTACCTATCAAGTCGCTATTCATGTCGTGTTCTGGTGATATTTTGAATTTGCCGCCTTTTTTCTGTGTCACCTGGTCGGACTCTACCTACTTCATAATTCTGTAGGAATTGGAAGAGCGCAGGCAAGCTGACACTGCGAAAGTAATAATAAACTTTAAGTATTCAAAATTAAATATGCACTATGTAAGAGACTAGGTTCTGATCATCGGACAAGGACAACAATTACATACATACATACATTAAATCACGCCTGTTTCCCAGAGGGGTAGGCAGAGACCACTTCTTTCCATTTGCTACGATCTTGACGAATTTCTTTCGCTTCTTCCACATTCATACATCGAGTCATGTACGCACGTCGTTTTCGGGTACTTAAGATTCGGCCCTTTTCCAGTATTTCTCCGATTTGACTCGAAAAAGTACGCCTAGGGCGGCCCCTTCAGACCCGTCCGATCACTTTCGATCTGTATATCTTTTTCGTCAATCTTCTTTCATCCATCCTTTCCAAATGACCGAACCATCGAAGCATGCCCTTTTCAATCTTAGTCGGGTCTCTATTGACTGCCATAATTATTTTTAGTCATGTTCTTTTTCAAGTCATAATTTTCGCAAGTCATAATGCATTTTTCTCAGGACACGTTATTTCTTCAGGATTTTTATAAAACTAACCTAACCTAACCTAACTAAACGTTTATTAAAAACTGTAACTTCACCCTGAAATAAGTTATGACAAAAAAATGTATGACTAACAATACATTATGACCAACGATATGTATGGCAGTCAAAGGGATCCGATCTTAGTCACTACATCTTCTTTTATTCCACATTTCTCTCTGACTTTTTCATTCCTTACTCTATCAATCAGTAAAAAAAAACAGTAAGTAATAATATTTTAATCACTCTTTGAGTCTGTTGAAGTTATGTATGTCAGTAAGGCTTAATTATAAAAGCGGGACGCAAATAGATAATTATCATTTGATAAGAGTGCTATAATAGTTATCATGAGTGTTATGTCAGTGTTCATTATGTATTATGCCTTTATAAGCGAACACTTCACAGTTAGAGTGCTAGCAAATACTTTGCTTTAGTGTATGTATGAATGTACCTATGTAAACTCTTTATTGTACAAAACACAGAACACAGATAGAATTTTAACCAAAAGAAGAGACTGACAGGTAACACAGCCTAAACTAAAATAAAAATAAATATTAGGGGACAATCTGCACCTAGACTTGAAATTTGAACGGAATATTTCTTGAGTATACCCCCCCTACAGTGCAGGAGAGGATTAGCAGGACTCGGACAATTACCAACCGAGAAGTTCTTGACATGATTAAAGAGAAGAGATGCTTATAATACCATTGGAAATAGAAGACGATACGAATAGGCTCTAGAAAGAGTCATGGAAGCTCCACTAACAAGAGCCTAGCTTTTAAATTTAAGAAGAGATACCCTACAGTACTAGGCATCTAATAAGTCCATCCAGCTAATTAAGATACATTGCACAACAATGAATATTCTGAATATAATACTGTCAGGAGAAATACATTGCTAAAATAATTTGTTGCGTGCGAAGGAAAAGTCATAACAGTATAGTTTTACTTTTTTTTTTATGGCATAGAGAAGACAAACAAGCACACAGGCCACCTGATGGTAAGTGGAAACTGTGACCCATAGACATTCGCATTCACAAGACTGCAATGCAATCCTAAGACTGCAAATGCGTTGCCAACCCTGAGGACTAAGATGGAATGCCTCTATGCTAGTCATTTCACCGGCTGTCTTATCCCCAAACCGGAACACAACAATGCGAACACTGCTGTTTGGCGGTATGTTCATGGATAAAATGGTGGTAGCCATCCGGACGGACCCTGCACAAGGTCCTACCACCCGCAACAACAAAACTCTGAAAATCTTCGGTCAGTGACATCGGTTATTGAATACACGGCTAAATTACGAACAATGGCCAGTGGCTCAACAGTCCCGGTTCGTGACTGTACTATGGGTTCTAACTAAGCAACGATAATCAAACCTATATAGAAAAATAAATACATAAGTTATATAGAACACACCCAAGAGTCATTAATGACTCAAATCGGTGCAGTGCAGCAATGCACGTAGGGTACCTACAGTCCGCCTTATGGTTATAAGTAGCTGAACACTTTTGTTCCTTGTCCCTTTACCGCCTTTGACAGATTAGTACAGCAATTCAAACATGACGTTGAAGTGACAAAGCCTTAAAGTGTGCAGCAACTTATACCGTACGATCGCGGACTTGAATTAATGAACCACTATAGAACCTTGTCGCATAAAACCAACGATTAATTCCTATGTAATTTCCACGTCGTCGCTTGACAGAGCTATTGTGAAAAGGTTCTAAGGTGGATCAACATTCAAAATCCTCGATGGTACGTGGAGTTTCTTCAGTTATTTACGTAATTTATAATATTGCATAGGTAAATGCAATCAAGTGCAGGGGTTTTTAGATCAAGTCCTAGTGATTCACAGACAAAGTGATTCACGGGAAAATGCGCAGTTTTCCTGTTATTTACCTACAATACGATAACATAACATATCAATAAGTAAATAGGTTCGGTAGGTATATGATTAATGCATTTCAAATATTTATAGCGATGCACTCAATACGAATACTTAGAAACACTTTGGTGAAGACAAAGGAAAAATTCAAGTTGCATTTACTCGAATGTTTAGTCATTTAAATAGGCTAATAACTTTTAAAATTCTTAGAAATTGTAATCCAATTTAATGTCCAAATAAATCTCTTTGAAAAAATAATATCCGCACAAGGTTTTATTTGATGAGTGTATTTTTAAAAATTTAGTCATCAACATCATACCCATGATAAGAGGTGTTATTCCCGTAAAAACTTGACCCTCTGGTGAATAGACGATAGAGCGAGCGAAGTCATATGACCGGGCTCACTCAAGAGCTGTCGAAATAATCGTACGTGCCCGTTTTCTGTGCAAAGGGATTTGTGTTTAAAATCACACTCGCTGAAGAGAGCAAGCGTTTAAATTGCATGTCACAGTTAGACAGTCGTGAGTTACTTTAAAAAGTTTATCTCTACATACTACAAGAACATCTCACAATGTTGTAAACCAAGTCACGTCCAGACATTTATCATTTGCATCTGAGAGCTCTCTCGGTCTCATCTCAGTTAGATTAGATTGTAACTGAAAGAGACTAGACTGGAATAATTTGAAATAATTGTGGCTACCTTCAGAGTTACCACTATCAAGGATTTTACGCTAGCAATAGAACCTAGTTCAAAGTTATAAACTCACTTTTTAATCATTGTAAACGTTTAATTGCATCCATAAAATAACTACAACTGATTACAAATAACTATTTACCAAAATGTAGATAAAAACTACGATCTGGTGGCAAGTCCATATAACCACAAACCAGACCCGATAAAACTGCTTCAAGATTGATTCATTCTTTTGAGAGCTACGTTGGCAAAGACTGACACACAGATTCACCGGTACATAAATACCTTGTAGGAGGTTGATAAGATTTTGTCAAAAATTTATTATGAGACCAGATTTTGGTGCAAATTACCTGTTTTTTACACAATCATAGTATGCTTATGCGACCTTCCAACTTCATCATCAGTTCAGATCAGTCTCAGGATACCACACTGGTGAGGTGTACCTCTAGGATAGAAACAAGTCATCTATTAAGAGGAGTACCTCAGGGTTGGTAATACATTAAACAGTCTTGAGATTGGCTTTAGAACCCACTTACCATCAGCCCCCTATTTCACATGACAATAAATAGGTGACAAGTGACAGTTCGGTTTACATTGCAAAGTCAACAACTTTCATCACTATGGTTCAAATAAGCTAGAACACCAAAATGTCACCTGAAATACCAAGATGGTAAAATAGGGAACAAGTGGCGAATAAACTAAATCTCGAATATTTTCCGGAATTCGAACTCAGATCATTCCAGACTAACCGATGTCATCATGATTAATCGTGCATTGATCTAGAAATCTAAATATTCCAAGGTCATTACTTTGTCCAACATTCTCAATCATTCTTGGCGTGTCCCCATTCAGAAATCGGTATTTAATATTATCTGCATCAGACCACACAAGTTCTAGAAATGCAACTTGTTATCAATCGAGGGTATAATGTTTGAAAAACAATGTGTGAATGACTATTCGCATCAATCTTATCTTTGATTGATAATGCCGTTCACCTCGGCTGTGATGCAAGGCGGAACTTTCCTTAAGTTTGCTTTAGCCGGCGCAAATGATAAGCACGTGTGTTTTTTATCTATAAGAATGCTCTAGAAACGAAAAGCGAAGATAATTATTATTTTATTTTACATACATACATACATTAAATCACGCCTGTTTCCCAGAGGGGTAGGCAGAGACCACTTCTTTCCACTTGCTACGATCTTGACAAATTTTTTTCGCTTCTTCCACATTCATACATCGAGTCATGCACGCACGTCGGTTTCGGGTACTTAAGATTCGGCCATTTTCCAGTATTTCTCCGATTTGAGTCGAAAAAGTAAGCCTAGGGCGGCCCCTTCCGCCCCATCCACTCACTTTCGATCTGTACATCTCTTTCGTCAATCTTCTTTCATCCATCCTTTCCAAATGACCAAACCATAGAAGCATGCCCTTTTCAATCTTCGTCACTACATCTTCTTTTATTTCACATTTCTCTCTGACTTTTTCATTCCTTACTCTATCAATAAGCGTAAAAGTGCAAGCGTTAAAAAAGGCGACTGAATTTTTTGATACTGTCATCGACATGCCTTGGCCAAAGGTGTTGAGCACCCATGCGTATAAAAATAAAAGTCAAAATTTAAAAGGTGCATTTATATCTTTTATTATAGATAGTTGTATATCTATCGGAAAGAGTCATATCTATTGACGTTCAGGGAAATTCCGTGAAATAAAATACAATTACCCAAATACATTTTATCGTAAAACCCGACTTTTTATATGAGTAACTTCAGTTTTCACACGCAATTAGCTACTTCGAAACGATATCTACGAGTACTAATGATTTCTACATGTTCAAACACTGTTTTATTTTTTACGTCTTTATGTATATTTTAAATTGAAAAATACTTTATCTAAAGTTACAAAGACAAAAAACGTGGGTTACTCAACACATTTGGCCAAGGCTGTATGTTAAAAAAAATACATATTATTTTTATTTTTATCACTCTCATTAAGCCTATGTTGCTCTCACAATCAATTAGACACCTCGCTCTTTACAATCGGCAAAGCCGTTTACGCTACAGGTTACAATGGAACGGACATGCAAACGTACATGCAAACCATATTATCCTCCTTTTGGGTAGGTCGGTTCGAAAAGATGTGAACAAAAATGCGTAGCTCAGTCCTTTTTGACCTCACTCCACAGCAGCAATCGACCTCTCTAAAGTCAAAATTCGCTACCTGTATTTAAATATATCAATGTCCTTTTAGTTTTCTCTGTTGAACTGTTTATTGTGTTGCGCTTTTGCAGTGTATTTTTTGTCAAATAAATGTAATTAGTGTGTTGTGGTATAAACAAATGTGTTGAGTTCAACTTTGAATGGATTTGCTAGACTGGTTAATGCGTTAAAAAAGCTGTAGCTAGGTTATTGGGCGTTTATTCCGAATCACTTTCATGGTCACATTTTTGTAGAAGTGGCTGCACATTTCGATTTCGTTTCTGGTTAGGTATCTAAATTTACCGGACATCTAACAAATATCCAAAAACGGCATCAAAATATACTACACCCAACTCTTCAAAAATATGTCCACAAAAGTGAGGCCGTAGAAACCAAGCTGATCAATAACAAATGGCAGTATAACATGATATTATCGGGATGGAATGGAAGCAATGTGTAGTCGAGAAAATTTAAAGGCCGCTTCTCAATGCTTGTCTTTAGATGTATCTTAGTTCATTGCTCTAGGTATCAGATGTCTATAATAGACTAGTCATAGTCGACGTGAGTCTTTGATTTACATCAGATCAGCTAGCAAAATTGTCAATTCTCGCCAGTTGTTTAGAGTTTTGTACGGTTTAGCGTAGTTAAGGGTATACTTAACGACAGACCAGTTGCAGCCTAGTTAGCCAAATACCTCTCAGTAGGCTAAATCTCCCCCTAAATAATATAAACCAGATAGCAAAGACATATCGAGAAAATGAAGAAGAATAATATCAAAAAACCCAAGAGAGATCGTTATAGAATAAGATGAAGATGACGAGGCAAAAACTCTTCAACAGTAGTAACACAAAGCAAACTATAAAGATGAATTAGCAAGTACGCAGACTAATAAAAAGCAGATTAAACATGTTGCTAACGTTGTCCTGATTACTGACGTCTCGTTGGTAAACATTGCGTCGTGAGATGATGCGATACATACAACGACGTTGCATAACTTTGAGAAGAGAGAACATGTGATCTGATGGTTAATGACGAAATTGTCGACATTACTTTATATGCTTTTAATAAACGTTAAATGTTCCGTCCTTATCCAGTTACAGTTGATTAAAATATAATTTAGGAAGGGTTTTCAAATGTTTATATTTAAACGGGAACAAGTCTACCACCCGTCTTGGACCAGATAAGTATTACTATCTAATCATTCAATTGATAATATAGTTTTGATTACCTATGTTTACAATTCTAATATCACATACGAGTAGATAGCAATATGTACGAGGGCCGTTCCGAAAGTTTCTAGCTGTGTCGACATTTATTGAAATATATTTAGTTATATTGTTGATGGATATTTAGGGCAAATTCCAATATAAACATTGGGTCCAAAAATCATAGATGTAAATCACTTCGTTTGTTGTTTACGATTTTTTTAACACTAGCTTGAGGTGTTAACGCTATGAAAAATCCAGAGACACAGCTAGAAACTTTCAGAACGGCCCTCGTACATACAGATTTGTTAGATCAATCTTTTAAAGTCGTTATTTTATAGTAGCAGAATTTCCATACGAATTCACCGACTCTTTTCCCCTGACGCGTTTTTTCCTATCGCATTTTTACACATTCCGGTAATCGATTGAATAGTGTCGACGGAGTTCCGCTATTTCTGGATGCTTTGCTCATCTGGCTTGCTGCAAAACTAGCTTAACCTAAACCTAGGAGCAGGAAAATTTGCGACTGGGCTGAGAGAAATCCGGATTAAAACATAAACGACTGGAAAAAAATGCGAATAGAAAATTGTCGTTAGTGAAGAAAATATTCTGGTAAAACTGACAAATCACATAGAAAGCATCCAAGACTCAGGAATACATACTCGTGCTGATCCCACTCACGGGAAATGAAATCAGGACCGCTAGCTTCGTAGGGTTACTACTAACTAGGCTAAAAGCAATGTCACGTCAGATTCCTTAGCCAGAAGCAAACGCTACTAACGGATGACAGTTGACCAAGTGGTTAATCGTAACGCACGAGAATGACATCCCATACATTTTGAGCGATACAAAAGATAAACGTCAGTAGCTTTTGTATCTTGGCTAGGCTGATCGATAACAATAGTTTCAATAGTAATTTACCTTCGCAATATGCGATAAGAAGGCCTTGAACCGACTACACCGAGTACCATACTGGCTTACCTTGGGCTAGTGGGTTGGATCCCACGTAGACACATCACATGGTTTCCGTGTGACCTTGCGGCACGAAATTTGGGAGTTAATCATCAACTCGTTATGTTAAGTATTTGTTTGTTTGGTTTGGAGCAAAGTTCGTAAATTGTTATTGTTTCCTGTAGTTGTCTTTAACAGTCCGGTAGAGCTGGTTTTCATAGTCAGAATAACGACCTCAGTCAAATTATATATCAGAGGGCCAAGCCAAGACGTAAACCCTACTAACGGTTTTCTTCTCTATCGTTCTGTATGGAATGTATGGAATAAAATTCCAGTGCTTTAAAATAAACCATGTATGTTGTCAAATGTCATGCCATACATTTCGGGCCTTGATTGTAATAGCTGTGGGAAACTAAAAACATATAAGGATGTAAGCATTTAATTCAAGTATGAGATCAGCGAGTCAGTTTTTCGAGCGAGAGAATCGAAGGCTCGAAAATTTCGAACGTGAAATATTATGATTGTTTTGTCGTGACGATCATTCGCATGCAATCGATCTTTATCTCTTAGGATCCATAATATTGCATCGTCATTGGGTTTACATATGTATTCCGAAAAATTACAAAAACGGAAACGTTCGAAATTTTAAACTAAACGTCAGGTCATGACTTTTTGTTTAATTGCCTGCATATTTGGATTATGCCATAGGAAGTTATAAATAATGTATAATTGAGTAATTATAAAGGAAGCTATAAATTAGTTTCGAAATAAGTTTAAAATAATGGTAAAATGTAAACATTACATAAAAAACTCGTAAGATTTTGAGTAGAATCTTATATAAAATTATAATAAATTAGGTTCTTAATAAATATACTCGTAGGTATTTAAATTTTTGCTAAGTTTCAAAGCGTTTAAGGATACATGAGAAGATTTTAAATAAGTTTTATTAAACATTTAGTCGCATAAAAGTTCATGGAAAAGGTAAATACCGAATAAAACCTATTTATATTCTGATCATTATAAGTATCCAAAATCTTTGAAACAAAGTTAAATTAACACTGTAAAGAAACGACGACGATACTTTGCCACTACGTTCCTTGAATGTCTGAGCAGATAATAATTCATCATTCATCATATTAATTAACTTGGTAATGAACGTGCAAAATCAAGTATCCAGAGTATTGAGTTCCTTGAACCGGAATAAATTAAAAATTATTATGCTTCTAGGTTCCATATTTATCTAATTATATACTACTAGCTGTTGCCCCCAACTTCGTCTGTCTAGCTTCGAAGGCAGGGTCACCACCAACTAGACTAAAGCCTTGTCACATACATACATCATCTCATCATTCATCATAATCGTCATTGACGATAGGGGAAGGATAACAATCTAGTAAGAGAAACAAGGATGTGAGTTGCACAGGACCGATCGTAGTGAAGATGTTGGAGGCTTATACCTAGCAGTAGACATGTTTCGACGGACATGATGACAATGTTGTGAAGATAGTTGATGAGTAAGAGCCTTTTTTGCTGGTATAAAAGGATAATTTCGTAAGAAACAGCAATAAACCTAACGAAAACAAAATTTCAACCAATTCCAAAGAAACAGCAATGCCCCTGCCATTTAGTATTTACGAGAAATCTACAATTATAACTCCTAACACATTACCTACAGGTAAGAATTCAACATAATGTTCCGGAAGGGTATATTTCAAACCAGTGACATTCGCACTACCAAAGCACAAGACATTATTTACAGGTATGTCTTCAATCTCGTTTGAATAAACATTCTTGGAAGTCTCTCACGATTCCCATTTCATAAATCAGCACATTTCTGCCGCAATACCTGACATCATTCATGTGATGGCTTTAACCTATTGTCGTATAGGATAAACAAATAAAGTAAAGACACATTTAATATAAATAAAATAAAAAAAGTAAATAAATAAATATCAGAAGACAACCTTACGTTTGACGTAATCAAAAACTAACAATAAGCTCTATGCTTGTAGTATTGGTACTAGAGAATCGTAAACATTCTTAGAAAGATAAATATTTTCATTTAAACCGTACAACGAATACTCGTGCTCATTAAACATAATATGGTAGCTCTTACCGAGATCGAACCCAGACACTACTAGTTAGGCTAGCTGTTCATACATACATACATACATAATCTCACGCCTTTATTCCCAGAGTGGGGTAGGCAGAGCTACAGAATTACCAACAACTCTAAAAACTTGTTGCTAATTCTGTAACCACATTTTGCACACTTAGGCTAAGATGTTTACCAGTGTATTAGTGACAGGTTGCAAGCCCATCGCCTAACAATACTATACGCCTTTATTCCCTTAGCCGTCTCTTACGACATCCACGGGAAGATATGGAGTGGCACTATTCTAACCCGGCAACCACACGGGACAATGGCTAGCTGTTCGACTTGAAGAAACTTGAAAAACCAACGCACAAGGTTCATAAAATGTATTGCCTTTGTCTTTCGAAAATAAATTTGATGTATCTTGACATCACAATTTACAGTAATCAGATCAGAAACCATTTCAAAACATTGACATTTTTCTGCAAAATAAATAAATCTATACAGAATATAATACAACTAGTGATCTCACTTCGCTACGGTTTAAACATAAAGAAATAACCTATATTAGCCAGGACGATTCCGTTATGTGTTGGTCAAATACTTTTTAAATCGGTTCAGTAGTTTTAAAATATTAGTAAAGAATTATAGATATAGATAGTGTTTCGATACACAGAAGCATAAAAGTAACCGAACCTCTAAATCCTAATGGCATTTCAACATAGTTCTACCCCTTTCATTGGCTCTACAACAACACAGGCTCGAGAAAGAACACCGTCTGGTGTCTGGTGTCTGAAATCGTGTTGTGGATCACGTAAGCACGCAGACAGTATTCCCAATGCATATAACAGACAAAGATACGTAATTTAAACGCGAAAAGAGTGTCACTGATGGTGAATGAGTTAATGAAGCTATGGCAGAAAGAGATAGGTCTGGAATCTTGACTCATAAATAAATAACCGCAATGCTATTCTTCAATCAAGTGGTATATTTCAAAAAGATACATAAAGAATTGACTAATCTAGAGGAAACTCCGCGTAAACTGAGATGAGTAAAATGAATGTGCGTAATTTGATCTGTCGAAAGAAAAACGATGTAGTGAACAAAATGTAGCGAAGAATGTGAAAATTGTAGTCTTTATTGACCTGACGTTAACAAAGTGGAGCTGTGTGTTGCAGAGGTCTAATACAATGGTCGATGATTGACGCCTCAGTTCATTATGTTCAACTTACTAGTCCAAAGTGAGTGACGTTTATATTTTAACTTAGCTTTCATCTGTATGTATATCTGTAGGTATGCATATGTACATAGGTAAGGCCCTTACAGGATTCTTATAAAGTTAATCCAGTCCTATACAATAAATGAACGCTGGGAACAATATCCAATCATCCCAACCTCGTGTGTGATTTCCAAGATCACATAGGATCACGTAGGATTGGTGAAGAACGTCCATCTTTCACCAATTCTACTTCTTCGTTTTGTTCTTTTAGTGACAGCAGGTTCTAATTTATAGTTTCCAAGTTAATTTTCCAATTTTACACTCTATCCCTTCATTCCTTCTTTGCAATGTTGAACCAGTTATCTTTATTGGAATGTGCTGAGGAATCGACATGTAAAGCTAACCATACTATCAATAATTTGTTGTTTAAGTCTATCTGATGATGAAGTTGGCAGGTAAACCCACCGAGTTAGAATTCGCTAGATTAATTTTAATAAGTAGCTAATACTGTCTGCTGCTGTCAAAAAAAGTAAAAGTTTTGGTACAAACTGGTCCTATCCACGCTTACGATTTACAATTCACTACTGTTATTATTGTATACCGCCACAAAGAAAGAAAACTGTTTCGTGTCGAACAATTGCTTAGACGTAGCGGAAACCGTTTGTAGCCGGACACAATTAATATGGTCCGCGGATTAAGCAATAAGAGACTCTTGGTCAACGGCGTAAGCGCTTTGACGCGCGCATAATTATGTGCTGCTGGACTATCAGACAAATCGTATTCTTTTTGGCAACAGTAGCACGAACATTTCGACCATAAGTCACGTTTTCGAATCGTTTTTGCTTTTCGAAAACGTGTTTTGAATACCTATCCGTATCGCTAAACGTTAAAACAGACTCACGTTCCAACTCCTTTACTCCTCGACGACGAGACGAAAGTCAATATCATCGGGCTATCACATTTAAGAACTTAATACGGACACAGGGCGTAGAAACCAATTGCTGTATTTTTTTTTTCGATGATAGACGTTCAGAGGTTTGAGAGGATGAAATATCCATACAAAATGAGGTAAACTTTCTACCCTCATAAACGTTTCTCACTCCCTAAATGAAATATGATTAAAAACTAGGTCTGTACGTTTTCCAACTACAACATATTAAAAAATCGTGAAAATCGGACTTGTTTTAGGGGGTGAAAAACGACACAGACCGGAGCTATCTGTAAAAAAAATACAACTACGCGTTTATAGCCTCACGTTATTTACTTGATAGAAGGAAAAATCGTGCTCGAGACACAGACGTAGAACTTAACTAATACGTAGCGTGTTCTTTACACGACACATTAGACTGTATAAAATAGAAAATCACGAATCAATCGTGCGGATAGATTTTAGCAAGTTCATATACAAGTCAATAATGCTAGTAGGCAAGAAATCTAAAGAAAAACACATGTATTCACTACAGACACAAGACACACAGAAAAAAATTAAAAACAGAAAACAGCAATAAACAAGTAGTTAGTGTGTGTTATGATCTATGTGAAAGACTGTAGGGGGTTTGTCTCTCAATCAATTGTCATGAAAGGGTAGGTTTAGCCATGAAACTTACAGAGTTATGGCTGATTTACATTGGTCCAGCAAAGGCATACCAATAGAAGAACCTACATTGAAGAGTTGGTTTTCACGTTTGAGGCGAGAGCTATCGTAAAGAAGCAACTATTGTACTTCTACCGGGGAACACATATACCGAATAACTTTTGTCCGGGTATTCATTTATCCGAATTTTCATTTTTCTGAACGTTATGTTATGCTGGAGGTATTTTAGATTAAAAACATAATTTAATTGTCATAATTACGTAGATTAGGTTAGGTTTGATTTATAGGCGATAGCAAAAAGTTAAGTCTTCTATCAGAACATTTCGTTCGGAATTATGACAATTCGGAATTTGGATACTGGCATGCTTTTGCTGTAAATCAGGAATTACTTTCACATTTATAATATTAATATCGATTCGTATCGATCAATAAAGTAAAACGTGGCACAGTGGCTCAAACAAAAGTGTTATCGATGGTCACAGATGGGAATAGCCTGGACTTTTTACTATATCCTAAACGAGTTCAAGGGGCCTATTATGCTCGTGTTTATCGACGACGTGGATAACCGTGAAAAAAAAACGTCTGTCACTTTCTGACCAGTATGTAAGTGCGAGAGGGACTGATGCTTTATCTACCGCGATAAAAGCGATCATAATACGGGATGTTCGGACCAAACCACGAGCTATGAATAATTGGCTCCAGTTCGTGACGAAAACAAAGTCATACAAAACGAAACGATAATTGGTTTTGCATAATTGGAATTGTAAAGTGCCGCGAACGTTATTAACACCAGAGTGATAAAATTTTACCTTTGTCAACGTCAATATTCTGTAAAGGATAAGGCTCATTCTTGTTGAGCCTGAGTTTTAGTGCTATTTGGTGTAAGTATATCGCAGTCGTATCCTAATTAACTAAGAGCTATAACTACATTTGGTTTGATTTAGTTCTAATCTAAATAAGAAACTTAAACAAATTAAAGGTTTTCATGAATATCTAATTTTTGTACTCGACGTAATTTAGAAACTGTCAGGGGGACGATGGCCGATTGAAAAATAACCGGCTCTATATACTGACTTGTGTTTTTTATTGATTTATTTTATTTACTGATTACTACATATTATAAAACAAAGACGCTTCCCGCTGTCTATCTGTCGTCGCTATGTATGCTTAAATCTTTAAAACGACGCAACGGATGTTGATGCAGTTTTTTTTAATAGATAGAGTCATTCAAGAGGAACGTTTTAATGTAAGTATAATAAATTCTGTTTTATGTACGGGTGTTACAGAAAACTCACATAAACCGAAGCGAAGCGAGGGCGGGTTCGCTAGTTGCAAATAAATATAAAACAAAAAAAAAAAGAAGAATAATTTTACAGTGATATCTGCGCAAACTGTAAATTTCTGGGACAAAACAGTTTTTTAAATCGGGTCAGTAGTTCCATAGATTATCTCCGTTCTGTAAACTATCAAAACAATTTTTTGTCTAAATAATAATGTTGTATACTAGTTTAATGTACTGTGCTGATAACTAAATGAGAGACACTATTCTGAATAAAGCCATAATCAGTTCTCATAAGGTTTACAATGCAAGTATGTTTTATCTTGAGTTGTTACGTTTTGATAAGCAAAGTTGTTAAGCTGATGTAAAGAACTAACAGTTAACTGCGCATTTACTTTTGTACCGTGAGTGCCAAAGTTTTGCGATTTATACGAAAAATGACGCCTTCTAGTGTCACCTGTGTCAGTGGTATTGAGAATATTTTACAACTTAATAGAGCGCACGTCAAAGATCTTAATAGTATTGGCATAAAGTATAATATGGTGGATTCAAAAGTTATGCTTGAGTTAATCTTAAGATTTCCAGGGGTACCTCACGGGAGATGACTTTTACGAGTTCAATCTCAGCTATTGATGTACAAAGTTATGCATTCTGATAAGTCGAAAGATTTGTGAAGTTTATCATATCCCAAAAACCCGTCTTCTTTCCAACCCGCGATGCAAAAAGAGGGGTGTATTTGTACGTCTGTTTGTGGCATTAACCACTTTACTCGCGTTTTATTTCAGTTTTTTTTAACGTAAGTACTGTTGTAAAATTATTGGCAGTAAATGCAGAGTCCATAAGGATCGCCAACACCGTCTCATATCCTTAACTTGCCGCAGCAGTGTTCGCAATATTATGTTTCTGTGAGAGAATGTTGCATTAAGAGAGCCGATGAAATTACTACATACTGGCATTCTATCTTAAGTACTCAAGGTTGGTGCACCCCTTATGCAGCTGTAAGTAGGACTGCACTTTGTTATAAGCAAAGATCGGAATAGGTAGAGCTAATTTGCCTAAACCTGATGCACCTTCATTCAATAATGTATTCCCATTTCACTCACGCATGAATGAATATGCCTCAAGTTTAGGCAAATTAGCTCTACCTATTCCGATCTCTGGTTATAAGTCACAGATCTCACTTACCATCAGCTCCCTATTGCACCATCCTGACAATGTCTGGTGACAGTTGACATTGTATACATGGCACAGCTTAAATGAAACCAATGACATATCAGCGTAATAATTTTGCAATGTATAACGAACTGTCACCTGTCATTGTCAAGATAATGAAATAGGGGCTAGGTTAGCTTGCCTCAATGTCATAAAACAAATGACTAGTTCCCGCCCCTACCCGCATATGGCGATAATGGCGATCCATCAGAAACAATGGCGAAGGTCAAACGGCAGCGTCTGCGCAAGGGCAGAGTTACTTCCGAAGTGCTGCGGAAACTTCCGGCTGGGAGTACTTTTACAAGTCTTATCGTTATCTTTATGGTTTGATCTTGAACCTTAGGCTTATAGGAACTAGTTGACAGAGATCTTAATTATCATTATTATTTATTTATTATGGAGTGTTTTTGTTTTGGTAGTCACAATTGTCTAAACTTATCTAGCCTGCGTTATTCATATTCAAGATATCCTGAAAACATGGTTTCAGCAGAAAATAGATACATACATACATAGTTCGGGATTGGAACAGCTGTCAATTAATATGCGCTTTGACCTAAGTATATATGGTAAAACTGTCACTTTTAATCCTTTTCTAATTGCGGCTAGAATACCTTTTTGTTTTGGGCATATTGCTTATTTTATTTCGAGGAAGATTTAAAAACGATAGATCGCAATTATATATATATTAACTCCGTTCATCCGCGAAACCGTTAGGGTTAGGTACTGATAAGTGATAATGATAAGTGTGTAAACAATGAGATAGAAAAAAATATTTTCACTTCTCATGCTCTTAAAATGTTACTTTAGTCTCTGCACTTCGGGACTAAAACTCTTTATTAAGCTCTAGGGACTAAAGTAATATTTTTTTAATTTATTTTGGAAACCTATTTCCTAAACAGCCAATCACTGTGTTTGTGAATTGAGGATAATCGCCATTTTCAGTGATTGTATATGGACCATTTTTTGAGCGTGGAAATAACCTCAAAATGATAACTGTGCAAAAATACCTATAAAAATAACGATTTAATTTCGTGTAACACGATTAATGATTACGAACCTGAATCTATTTAATTATATTAAGGATAATTCATTTTATTATGCATGGTCCAATTAGTTATAAAATAGTTTTAATGTCTTGGCTAAACACACAAGCATTTAAAACGTCACTTTACAACAGAAAAAAACCGCGGAACAATTTTGTAAGAAACTTTGTTATAATTATAATCAATATTGTAATTTTGTATATGTAGAACGTTGTTTTTTTCTTCGCATTCAAAGTGAAACGTAGAGTGTTTAACGCGAGACTAAACAACCTTAATGACACTCGAACTAATAACCACCCGCGGTACGCTTGGGTGGCTAAACATCTCGTGTAATTTTTTGGCTTGGCTCGTGGCTTGTTTTAGTCCTTTGTTGCACAATCTACTATTAAATAAAAAAACCATTTTGTATGGAGTCAGCATCACAACAACCCTTTTTCTTAGTATAGTTAGGGTAAAAAAAGGTTCGTCACTTTTGGACCTTAACGGCGTTGAAATAGAGTCGAAAAGTGACGAATCTTTTTTTACCCTGACTGTACATTAGAGGTATTATCTATCAGGTACTTTATCCTCGGGCCCAATACCTTATTTAAATAAGGTTGTAAAAGCAACCTTTTCCAATAAAGTTTAGGGTGTCTTTTGTCTTCGGTAATTTGTACTTTTTAAAGTACCTGAAGACTTACGACGCTAGATACCATCTAACGGAGTCTTTATTTCAATTCATTCATTGCTATGTAAACTATTTATAGGTACTAATACTATATAGAGAGAAAGCAAATTTAGTATGTATGTATGTATCCGACAGGTAATCTCCGGAATCACGGAACCTATTTGATAAATTATTTCACCATTTAAAAAGCTACATCAATTTTGATGATCACTGTCTCAATCCAGGCCCCCTTAAAATAAGCGTCGAGGACTATAAGTCAAGAAACAACACGATCATGAACATGACAATTTGTTTTCAAAACAAAAAATTATAAAGGAGGATGAAACGATGACTAACACAAAGTGTTCCCATTTAATAACTTGAACCAAAACAACTTCTAAAGAAATAAGTAAGTAATGCAAATTACTCACATTTTTCCACAAAATGTAGGCGTTTAAAACATTTGTGACTTACCTATAGGGAATACCATTTAACCGGTTTTTTGCAATTTTTTTATGAGTACGATAGCTTGATAAATGGGCTATCTAACACTGAAATATGTTTTCAAATCGGACCAGTACTTCCTGAGATTAGTGCGTTCAAGCAAACAAACAAACAAACTCTTCAGTTTTTATAATATTATCTTAGAGTATAGATTTGCATTCCCTACCTACCTATAACTATGAAATACTAACCCAACCGGTAAAAAGGTCATCCCTGCTTTCAGTGTAGATGTCTCTTAGACGGGAGCCTACTGTTTCCAACATTTTTTTCTTGGCCATAATTATTGTGTTGGTTGTCATATTTTTTAAATCGCTGGAACCGTTAACTTTTCAGAATTACTTACACATCTTACGTGTAAGTCAGTTTCATAAAAAAATACGTTATGACTTGCAATAATTATGACGTAAAACATATTGAGTAAAAATAATTATGGCTGACAATATAATATAACCCACTAAAGCATCCCAACCGATTTTTATGAAACACTAGCTAGTCTATTGTTTTGTCATATTCGACTAGTTCGATTCCCAGTTAAGGCAGACGAACTTTCAAAAATCCACAAATGCAGTTAAGTACTATTGTTTTCAAAAATAAAACCAAGTCTCCTTTGCGTAGAAGCTATTTCCAATACTTAAGGTAGATGCCGTCCATGTGGCGTTCATTTATCCACCCTGTATATTTAAAAGAGTAGATAGTTAACATGCCAGTTTAACTTTCTTTTAAAAAAAAAACGAGTCGGTCCATCCGCTTAGGAGCAACAATGCCACAGACTTGTAAAACCCCTTTTCGCGTCCGGTGTTGACAAATCAATGAAACTTAGATTCTATTTACAACAACATTGGAGCGTATTCATCCTTTCTGATAATACGCTGACTAACTGTAACAGATTCACTAACCGTTCATTAACAATCTGTTTACACACATATAATTACTCTCATTATCAAACCGTGAAGTTATGTTCATTACTTAACGCCGGAAGCTAAGTTTTTACATAGTTAATCATTGAATTAAAAAATATATCTGGCGCCGGCATGTCGCGAGCAAGCGAGGCGGGAGGCGGCGGAGGGGGGGAGGTCAAGCTCGGTGCAACGGAACGTAGTAAGGGGGAGAGTGTATCGATAGTCGATAGTGAGGCTATCGACCGTCGATGATCTGCAAATTCGTGATTTTTGTATTCATAGAGTATTCATACTATCCATACTTCCATACTTATATTAAAATTTGAAAGTAGCTTTGTTTGTTTGCAGCTGAACTGATGGATACATTTTGTACGGAGATTCCTCTTATGTTTTAAAAATGCTTTGACATTATCTTTTATAGTGATAGTTGTTTTCTAAAGAAAGTAACAACGCACACTTTAGCCTGCGTTTATAAATAGGGATGGACTGCTCTTTGATTTGAAAATCGCACGTGGTTTTTTTATTTTACAATAAACATACTTATTAAGAAAAAACACAAGTCAGAACCGAAACAAATGACAACATTATTTATATCATCATTATAATTATCTAATGACTTATTTTAATTGATGAAGTGATTACAACAATCGTTATGGTAATAAAATGCCAGTCACAAATATTACTTGAAAGAGTTTATTAACAAAGGTGTCATTAAGGCATTTGTAATTAGCTCGATTTATGATTGATTATAAGGATTACGGAAAAATCTCACACAAATTGGCCTAGTAACAAACTGAACTCTAGGCTTGTATTATGGATGCTAGACCACGGTTAGCATACTTACTTATATAGGGAAAAAACCTAGATATATGGAAAATACCTATATAAAAAACAAATACCCGTTTTCATCACACAAATTTTTGCTCTCACCGGACATCGAACCCCGGTCCGCTAGTTTCGTAGGCAGGGTCGTTACCATCTAACCGCGTCGTCAATAATAGACGTTAATCCGGTAGTTGCATCAGTTTTTTTTATTGAAACAGTTCAGCGTACCTTTGTTTTTCTTTATTTAAAAAATATTATTGAGTTGTTAAGAAGAACTGGACACGTGACCGCAAGTGCCGTGTTTTCTATTTTTTTTTAATAGAGTACCTACTGATTTGCTTAACACTATGCTGTGTTAACTTAAAACATATCTCGCTTCGATATTTATTTAGAAAACAGTAACTTCACTTAGGTACTGCAATAATTATAATACAAACCCAACAATCAACCAAGCTGTAATCCAAATGACGCTTCTAATTAGTAAATGTTTATATAAAATCAGGGCATTTCCACCTAACACTCGAAAGATTAAAACGAGACTTATCAGCAGACACTCAATAAACTTTACGCTCCAACCATCACGGAATCTGGATCAGAGATAAAACTAAGTGTACCATAAACTATCGTGAATTGGAGCACCGATACATCGCCCATCACTAGTAAGGTCAGCCGGCGGGGAGGGCGCCCCGCCCCCCGCGCCCCTCGCCCTCCGCCGTATAAAACATGGCCCCCACACGCGCGCCGCGTCTATCGCCACAACGCCGCCGTATAGCTTTGTGCTGTTACGAACGCGAAGCCACGCGCACAAATTTGTGAAAGTGTTGCATATAAAACGCGATTTCTCGTCAGCGAGAATATATTTTAACGCGCCTACGGCACTCCGACGTCGGGATATACATAAGATAGTGTTCGTGGGTGGTTTAAATCGATTTTGCACAATCTAGAGAGGAGAGGGTTCAATGGAAGCGAGGTTCGTGACCTGCCGTAGCTTTCAGCAGATCAAGCCGCCGGAGAAGAGCCTCGCTCCGCCGCCGACGGTGAAGGGGCTGCTGTCTCGCTTTGGCAGCCAGGCCCAAGCTTTGTTCGCGCCGAAGAAACCCCGCTTCGGATCGTCAGTGGCCATCCACAAGCTCCGCGAGACCAAGTGGTTCAAGCACGATGAACAGAACATCCTGTGCGCAGTCCTCGAGACAGGGTTCATCCTCGAAGTCAGAGCGGAGGACCCTCTGCCGCCGGACTCCAACTTGTCCCCAGAGTACCATATGTACGCCGTCGCCATGTGGAAGAAGGGTAAAGGTACGTACGAACTCGTAAAACTATTAAAGCGAGACAAATCGGAATGTAGCGATGCATGTTGCACAGTTTTGAGTCAAGGGAAACAACACATACGCGTGAAACCGCGCAGTTTATCAAATAATTGGGACATATGTGATATGATAACGTTCGCACCGTGAGAGGCCGCAAGCGACACTGGATTTAGTTGCGGCGCCCACGGTCGCACGCAGGCATATAGCCAGCGGATTCACATCACGTAAATAATTCATGTTGTTAGCGTAATCCCGCCTAATGAAATCGATGGAACAACTATCGGTAAACGTCCGGTTTAACAAGAATTTTAATGTCCTTTAGTGAAGAGGTCAAGAAACTTCAGGTAATTAAATACTAATTATATTCGTTTCGTTGACAGAAAAAACAAAAAACCCGGAACAGATAGAGGTGTACACGGTGCAACAGAAAGGTGTAAGAAAACGCGTCGTGAAAACGACTCTGGGTGCATTCTGGAAGAAAGATTCTGTGATACGTATCAACAATGTTGACGACAAACAGGAGTCTCCTAACAGCGAAAAGGACATCCGAGCAAAGGTAACACCTCCGACAAGTCGCTACGTGTTTCCAATTCATTATCTAGACGAAGTCATCGTTCGCGCGTCCTTGATTAGTCATGATCTAACGGCTGTGCACATATTTAAGCAGTGACGTCTCAATAGATTTCTCAACGATATTTTATCTGTTCTTAAATACCTTAACGGCCTTCAACCAATACTACTTTCGGTTGAAGTTGAATTTCAAATGCTTACGAACAAATCTGCGAACAAACCCAACTTGCAGCCTGTTTTACAAACAATCCCTACTTATGTTTCGATTGCATTCGCTTATTTGAAAACAAAAAGCGTGAATTGCGAGATTCCAATCCAATTTGTGAACAGCCTCGGTTAAATGCAAATTAGCAATGACCCTAATACAGTTAACACATGCGACAGTAGCTACGTAATCGTTACGATTCGTTAACGCTTCGAATTGAGCATCTGTTACTTTCGTTTCTCAATTGTCTTTGAAAATTTCCATTAATGCATGAAACTTCCGATCCTTAAAAGGTCTCATCAATTGTTCAATCGTTCTTCCGAGTTCCTCCGTTTAGTAGGCGTGCGACGTCAGAATTGGAAACGTCTCTTTTCAGATTGCGAAAGCCTCGCGGGGCTTTCGTTCTTTGGAAACAGTGGCCACGGTATGATGGAGCTACTAAGGAGCTTCTCCTGATTCCAGCTGGATATGGCTACAAAGTCGAGGTTCGAGAGAAACTGGCATAATACCCTGCACTTCGTCCACTGGTGCCGATACGGCGAGACCCCACAGGAAGCTCGCATGAGACAGGTAACCACCGTTTCTAAGCATGCCTTTTAAATAAGCAGTTTCAATTTACGAATCGATTCTAGAACCCACCGGTTACTCTGATTGCCGGTTCACGTAAATCGATTGACGGCAATGCATTTCGCCGTGTAATCTAATCTCGTTTCGCGTTTTATTTCTAGACTTTACTACTGTTCGGTCCGGTTCTAGAATGTACTACTGTTTTTATCGTGATTGCATGTGTAAACGGGATCAACTTAACAGTCCCCTCTTACCCGTTCGCATGTAATCGTTTTTTATATTTTAAATTCACTTCTTTTCCAAACTTTCTTTTATATTTTCGAGCTTATTGTGATTGTCAGTGCTCAGTTACGCTTAAGTTTGAGTTTATGTAATCGGGGCTCTCATTGAAAAAAAAAATCATGAAAAAAGACGGCGATCATTCACGGAGCGAGATGGGCGTTGGCTTGCATGGGATCGTCAAGGCATGGAAGGGATCTACGAATAAAAAAACGAGATCGCACAACGTAGAAATTCTGTTACAGATCAGCTTAACGACGTCGAAAACACCCATGATTATCATCTTTTGATGGTAATCGTTGAGGCGCTTTGGACAACTGGCAACTTTTACAAACACCGGTGAGGTTTTTTTATTACCGATTGGTATAAAGTTCCGGAATTCAATGTGCCCCTCTATTTGTGTATGTTTTCTCTAACGTTTACTTTGGATATCAACTAATATTTGTTTACTTATCACGTGTTTAAGGATAAGTGAAACGTGGTGGTAGATAACGAGAGATTTTCTATACTAGATTAGAAAGATTAGTAATAGTCACGAAATAATCAAATTTTAATTCTATACGCCCTTTATCATTTGTAGGAAAAGATAACTAATATATATAAAGCTACATCTGAGAATATCAAGGATTTCGTCTACATAAACTCCACGTGGTGAATATTTTTTGCTAAAGACAAATAAAGAACAAAGGATACTTAAATTCTATAGAAAAAGGAATTTTAAACTTTTAATACAAATGCACGAATATTTGTTCAGGCTGGTATTGAATGTACGTCATGTCAGTTGCCAACGGAGTAAAAAGACAATACGTTATATGAGTATATCTTAACAATTTATAGTGCTTATACAAAGACAAATATCCACTAATTCATTAAATTAGCTCTTTGTTTAATGTGTTTTTTTTTAATAACAGAATCTTTTGTCTTTATTGTAATAAACTAAGTATTCTCAATCATATTTACATATCACATTATCATATGCAGTTGATTTTTAATAATTAAAAAAAGTTTACCTTAAAGTCTGATTAGAATTTTCGTCATCTTTGCTTTAAGTTACAAGTTGTTGTGGCATTGGATTGAGGAAAAAGCTTAAGAAAAAATATCTTTAATTGGTCAATCAACTCGGTTTATTAATTATGTAGGAAACGTGTAGGTACTGTAGGGATTTACCGCAATAGATAACGGGTTTTTTCTTTTCGCAATTTTTGGCATGTTTTGCAAGTATAATAGAATCTGTTTATTTGTTGTAAGTAGGATTATAGCACTGTTGTGTTACCTGTCTAAACAATGTTATACGTTTTAAATTTTTGATAGACACATTGCAACGAATCCCAAAACCCGGGTATAACTCAATAGTAAAAAACAATATAATATATTACAAAACTGCAAAATCTCAATGGGTACAAAATCTAGTCACGCGGCTGTGTAGCAAAGCAAAGTCCGGAAAAATATAATTTTCAAAGTTCTTGAGGAGTTTCGATGTGTTTCTCAATCCCACATAAAATGTTCAATAGATTTTAATAAGATTCTGCACTTGGGAAAATAAAAGTTGTCTTCAGTATTAAACTGCTTCCTTTTTCAAAGACAGCTCTCGTTGAAATTTTCGAACGATGTAACGGTTGAACGGTCGCTGTACCATTGTTTTATCTTGTAATTATTATATCGAGAACCAATAACTGCGTAGGAGCAAGTTATGTAATAGTACGCAAGCTATTGTTATGGTGGTTGACACTTATCGACGGTGTAAATAAACATAGGATAAGGAAGCGATAAGGGTTTACGATTATAGTCTAGCGTCGTTCTAAATATAATGTGAAAAAACAACTTTTGTTTAACACACGACTGAATAGATTTTTGTCAGCAAGCTTATTTAATTTCCCAGCTTCAGTTAAAAAAACTATGATGTCACTTATTATTATCCAAAACAAATATTATTTTTAGGAAGAAATAAAGGTTATCAATTATTTACTGAGTTACCATGTAGACTTTGAGACGTTATAAAGGTCAATTTTAACTTGTACAACTTGAATTACAGATAACACCAAGATCGTTTTAGTTTTAAAAACAATTGATTTTTCTAGTAAATTTTTATTTAAAATGAAACTAACACAGAATAGGATAAACGTTCAAATAAATAACTAACATAAAAAATATCCAAGTAAAATTACCATAGATAACAAACGCTATAACGAATACTTTTTCTTTGTTACAGATAAGCGAGTCGCTCAAATGGGGTAACATCGGGATGAACATGGGCGTTATGCTAGTCAGCCAAGAGAACGCGCGGGCCAAAGCGAAGTCGGTCTGAGTGCAGCCAGCCAGTGGCACCTCCACTGGCAACACCTGCTACGCTTGCTTCTGGCCGCCGTGGCCTAAAGGTCTTGTAACCAGGCCATAAAATCCAAAAAAAAAAAAACTTCTGGCCGCCAAAATTTAAAAACATGGATGACGTTTGAATTTTGAATAAAGAAGGCGGATTCGGTTTTGAGCAGCTCTCAAATTCTTCTCAAGTTCCTTTTATGAATTTCATGTTTTTTTTAAACGTATGACTGCCAGTATTTAATTTCTCTATCGCTCCGAGTTGAATTGGAGGTTTTATTTATAGTGAAAATTCGTGACATAAACGTTTGAAACATTCCTGAACTAAGAAAGACCCGTTTGTTCTTATAACTGTTGACATATTTTCTAACTTATGGATAACTTTTTAATAATATCAATCGTATTTTTAGCGATAATTTAAGAGATATCTTGTTATGGTCTGGGAATGACACCCTAGTCGTACGCCATGAGTATTTTCTACTTTTGTATTTCTGATTGAAAAGACTGTTCTGTTTTTTAAGAAAATTAAACAAGTAAAAGCCGACTATGAAGGTTGAAATCTATTACTATTTAAATATATGAAGGTTTATATAACTGTTTCTATGTAAAGTACCCATTATATTCAAATCTTATAGGTATACATATAGTTGAGATACAATATTGCTTTTGTTCATAGTCGGATAAAGATAACGAGAGTATTTCTATTTATTTATAAACTACATACTATGGCCTAAAGTTTCGAGAGTATTGTAAGTTAAATGTTCTATTTATAATGAAGCATTTTTATAAATAAATGATTACGTAATGATTTTATTGTTTTAATGTACATTAACACCCATCCACATTTTCATTTCATCTGTCCAACATTGATAAAAAGAGAACGTTGAAGTCGTTAGTCTAGTTAAATGCAAAATAATCAATTATTAGGAACCTATACTGGAATATCACCGTACCGTGAATATATCATGTGGTGGCCGGGTTAGAATAGTAATAATAATAAATATCAGGGGACAATGTCACACCAATTGACCTAGTCCCAAACTAAGCTCAAGGCTTGTATTATGGGTACTAGACAACGATATAAATACTTATATAGAGAAATATATACTTAAATATATAGAAAGCATCCATGACTCAGGAACAAATATTCGAGCTCATCAAACTAATATCTGCCCTTACCGGGATTTGAACCCAGGACCGCTAGCTTCGTAGGCAGGGTCACTATCACTACCAACTAGGCCAGCGCGTCGTCAAAAAAATAGTGCCACTCCATGTGTTCCCGTGGATGTCGTAAAAGCCGACTAAGGGAATAAAGGCTTGTAGTGTACTGTTAGGCGATGGGCTTACAACCTGTCACTAATACACTGGTAAAATCTTAACCTAAGTGTGCACAATGTGGTTACAGAATTATCAACAAGTTTTTAAAGTCGTTGGAAATTCTTTAGCTCTGCCTACCCCACTCTGGGAATAAAGGCGTGAGTTTATGTATGTATGTGTACTCGAATATTTTTAGAGATAGGAATTTGTATTATAATAATAAAAGACTTGCTCTACATGCTAAAACTTAGCTAAAAATAAACATTCTGTTAATACTATCGACTTGTTTAGCTCAGGATAACTATCAACTGAAAGATTTTAAAAATATCTAAGGTTGCTAAAGGGTGGTGTTAGCTAAAGAGATAGTAATAAGGGTTTAATTCTCTCTCTTCATGAAAGGAGAGCCATAGCCTACATGCGGTTTTAGAGGTTAAAGAAGGTCAACATAACAAATAAAATGTTTTAAAAGCATAAATCACGATTAATCACAGTCCCGAAACCCAAATATATATTAACCTAAAAACGAATTACCTTCAAAGATAAACGTCGCAATAAACATTTGAAACATTACGCATTGATTTTATAAAATGCTGTTGTTACTAGCGACATCTAGATTTCACTTTAACGTTTACGATTGAAACGATAAGTGTTATAGTGCGAAGGAATGTCGAGAGATGGCGCTATAATCAATACACGAAACGAAACATAGCCTTCCTTGATTTGCTAGCTTTGAATGAGTTATCAACCTTGGCAGCTTGTTCTTTTCTAGGCTCTTTTGCCTTTTCCATAAAGGACGTCCGTTTTAACAAGAACATAATGTCATAATGCTAACATAGAACTACCAGACACGATTATTTAATTGTCCCCAACTTGACTACATAAGTAAACAATTACACTACAGATGTCGCTATAATCAAAACGAATCAAGACAGTCAGTTATATGGGATTATTACAGTTTTCTCTCAGTGGTTTCTTTATGTGAGGGAGGCATACGAACATGCAGTTTATTTATCTGATAAGGAAGTTATCACCAGCGTCCATGAACACCAGCAACTGATGAAGTATTGTCAGTCCGTTGGCGTCATTTAGGGAAAGAATAAATGAAAGCTCTATCAATCATAACCAGTGTTCGGAATTTTCACGGCAAAACAAAAGACTGTCGCAAATTTACTAGGGTAAGAAATAATTTTTCATCGATATCGAGAATTACTATGGAATAATTTATAATTTAAAATAATATGCAAAAAAAAAACAGTAATTCACAGATCATTCAGTGTACATAAATGGCTTTATAGTGATAAATGGAACCGTTTACTCCCAGAGAACGTCGAAAAATTAATGACTATCTACTCTTATCACTATCAGAAACCAAATAAAATGGCATGTGCTGCTGTGTGTACTGATGTGGATTTTGAAGAAGAAATTGAATCTGTTTCGATATAACTTTACACAAACCTAATGTATTTTATAATATATTTATATTTATTTGGTGGACCATTATTTATTTTACTATCGATATCGATGAAAAATTATTTCTTACCCTAGTAAATTTGCGACAGTCTTTTGTTTTGCCGTGAAAATTCCGAACACTGATCATAACTGTTCAGAAAAAAACAGAAATTGGTTCAATCATTTTACCAGTACTAGGCAACAAGTGCTTAGTATATATAACCTAGCTGTGGTATAACGCAAACTAGAATGTGTCTTTTCTACAATTAGAGATGTGCCGAATATAGGTTTCGCCGAATACGAATATTCGGCCATACGTAGTCTTGCTCTCGCAAAACCGATTATTCGATTACATAATTCAATACGTTGGTTAGGAATAGGTTCGCACTGCCACAATTTGACAAATCCCGTACATTATAGTGCTCAGCCTCGCAGTACAATAAAGTTCATAACCTATTCTTGGGTTTGAGGTTTTTTTTTTTTTTTTTTTTTTTTTTGCCCCGCGGCGACTTCAACAGCTACTATGTTTCCACGAATTAGTGATTTCGCCAGTGTCAAGTGTATATAAGTATAAATCAATATAGCAATAAAGTACAATCCAATCTTCTCTGGGAAGATTGGGGGCGACGTTGTTCGGTAGTTTGTAGGACAGAGGTCAAGATAGTTTTAACCTATGTACCACTTCGAGTCCACTTGCAACGAGAAGAAAGATGCCAGATACGCGAAATAAGTCCAAGTTTTCAATCACTGTGCAACACAATGGCATAAAAAGTACAAATCACTATCAGAAAAGAACTTTGAACACCTAAATACACAAAAAAATAAAACTAAAACAAATTACACATCCGCCATCTTTTAACGTTGCAAATGGCCTCCTTTGAGGTTATAATTTGTAGGTATTGGAATGACAGGTGTCAGCAATTGACTTCTTCTTTTCGGCGGCAATGTTATGTTGTCAAAATTATAAAATAAATAAGAGGCTGTTTTGATATTTCATCTAATGTTATCATTTCGCGTGACCAAGTTCTCCAAATATTCATATTAAACCTTATAATTTTTTTGACAAATACCAAGTGAAGTGATAACATAATATTATGCCGAATGTGCCAAATACCGAATAATGACCGAATGTTTGGCACATCTTTCGTATTGTTGTATTTCAGCCAGTTGGGACTGACATGTTCAAGCCTGAACAAAGATAAAAACTAATAGGAATTGTAGAGACCCTCAATAATGAATTCAAAACCATTCTTGGAAACCTATGGATGGGTAATACACAGATTTAAATTCGCGTCTTTCCTGTGGACATACCCAAAGTTAACGTTTTCCAGGCCTAATTTTCAGGCTGAACCCACATCCGCATCAACGGCGTCAGGTCTACTTTAGTCCTATCAAATAAAAACATAACTTATTGCACACAACCTTTAACTATTGACCACAGTCGAGACAACTTTTGTTTTTTCGAATGTGTATGACCCTCATACTAGAACATCCACTAACCTCTCTCAGCAGCCCGAACAGCATGTCCGTGGACAGACTCCTCTCGTGGGCCTCGTCCATGATGATGGCGCAGTAGTGGTCCAGGTCAGGCTCGCGCAGCCCCTCGCGCAGCAAGATCCCGTCCGTCATGTACTTGATCACGGTGTTGGGGGACGTGCAGTCCTCGAAACGGATCGCGTAACCCACTTCGTCTCCTGAAGGTTGAAGATTCATATTAATTTATGATGCCGTTTTCCTAGCTGGTACAGAACACAATTTATATGGCGTGTCGTGAATCTTCGTTCGCACAGACACGAAGAACGATTCCGATGATTTCCGAAAGCACGATTAAAACCCACGATCAGACTTGTACGTAATAGTTATAAGGTGCAAATTAAATTGCATCTATTTTTTCCATCTCACTCACGCACGTTTGACGGCTGACTGAATCAAAATCAAAATTTATTTATTATCTTATCACTTAGCCAGTTTATAAAATTACAGTTGCTGAGGCCTCCCTTTAGACTTAAAAAGTCTGTGTTTTAAATGACACGTGCGCGCATCAACATGACGTCACTAATAACTAGTGACCGACCGAAACATGTTATTTTGCCGAAACCGAAACCGAAACCGAAGGTTCGGTTTTATTGTAGTTTCGGCCGAAACCGAAACCGAAACCGAACCTTTTATAAAAAAAAAAAGTCCTTAAAAAGTCGAAAAAATGTTAGTAAGCCCGTTTTTTTCTAAAATTAATATCTCGCCGACCTATAATTACAGGTTTCTACTTTCAAAGATTTATCACAATGAAATTTCAGCACAGTTACAGAGGTTCTGTTTGAAAATTTAACTACCGTAAAACCATACAACTTTGCCCGCTTTTTGCAATTATTGCTATTTTTTTCACGTTTACAATAACTTTTTGAATTAAAAGTCTGTGCTAATAACACCTTTGGACTCTGTTCTTGGTGTCTGTTATGGATAGAATACAAAAATACGCCTTTTTATTGGTAAAAATGCCTCTCAAAGCTGCGGGCCAAAAAAAAAACTTTTTTCCAACATTGCCCACTTTTGTATAAGCGCTAATAACTTTGGCATCGACGACTTTATCATCAGGTCCTTAAAAACCTATAATATACATTAACTATGACCTCATTCCATATAATTAAAAGTCTTTTTTGACGACGGATTCTCCACCTAAATTCGGTGGGCAAAGTTGTGAATCGATTTTGTGACACCTTCATACAAAAATGAAAGTCAATTAGGGTTGTCAATTTTTGATTTTACGCGACTAAGTCGAAACCTAAAGGAGGGTAATGTGTTTAAGTCTGTATAAATGAAGAAAGTCTAATCTTAGCTGTAAGCATCTTTTAAAATATAAATAATAGGCTCATTAAGAATCAGATTTTTATTAATAACATAAAATCAAATTACCTCAGAAATACTTATTCATCATTAAAAAACAATATTTTTACTATACTCGGTTTTTATGGTACAAAGTACCTTGCCATACAAGTTCTATGCAAGAAACAAATGAGCACCACGTAGTAATTTCTATGGGCAGTACTTTATAGTGTAAAAAACCAGATTATAATTACGAATTAAACAAAAAAATGGCGTAACATGTACAATAAACAAATGACATTCTAACAGAAACAACGGTGTGATGTTGCAATATAATCAAAAATAAAATGAATAATTCAGATATGCATATAGTTGTCCTTTTAATTCCGTTATCACGTCTTGAGTGACAACCCTAACGGTGAAATTGTGCTGGGCAATGTTGCGAGCAGCACTCCCGGAATTAGCATATAACATTGCCCACCGCCATAACTCAGAAATTAATTGAGATACAGTGTTGAGTTTTTGTCTGTAGCGATTACTAACTATAGAGTTATAACAGTCAAAAGTACATACCTGTTGGGACGTCGTAGGTGAATTTACCACAGAAGTTTTTTCGCACTTTTTGGCCCACCAAAATACACTAGGTACTGTGTTCGCAGCCGTCTGACGAGTGACTAAAGCATGGTGGGGGGTCAGCCGTTACTCGGTCTAGCCAGCGATATGTTTAACTTTCTACCACAGATTGAAAATAAGGTGTGCGTTTGATATTTTTTGATTTATTTCGGTTATATTCAAAAGTGACGACTAGGGCAAAGTTATGTTCAAAGGGCAAAGTTGTAAGGTTTTACGGTACCCTATAAAGTGAAAAAAATACATTATTTGTTACACAAAGTTAGCGATTTTTGACGCCCGACTTTAGCCGAGCGCGACCCGAAGGTACGATGTTGTAAGTTTCGGCGCGGCCGAAGGGTTCGGCCGTTTTTGGCCGAAACCGAAACTCGGGCCGAAACTTGATTTTTTGGCCGAAACTGGCCGAAACCGAAACCGAAACCGAAATTTCGGTCGGACACTACTAATAACCAATAATAGTACAGAATACAACCACGCAACGCACGGATCATGCTGATTGGTTCCCGCGTTTCGAAAAGCATAAACCTACGGGAAGCACATTATGTTCTATAGGAAAACAGGAAGATGGTATCCATGCTGGATGGGAGCGTCGCCGTACCCGTAACCTATGGCTCAATCAAGGGGAACTGGGCAGAATCAATCGCGGAACGAAATATAGTAGCGGTGTGAACACCTACCAAGCTTTGTATTCATCTCATCGGAGACGCGTTTGGCCACCGACATGGCGGCGACGCGACGCGGCTGCGTGCAGCCGATCATCCCTAGCCGACTGTAGCCTTCCTCGTGGAGGTATTGGGTCAGCTGAGTCGTCTTTCCGCTTCCAGTCTCACCTAGGGAAAGGAACAGAGAACAATACAGAAAATATATCTAAATAGTCTAATTTAGACGACGCGCTGGCCTAGTGGGTAGTGATCCTGCCTACGAAGCTAGTGGTCCTGGGTTCGAATCCCGGTAAGGGCAGATATTTGTGTGATGAGCGCGAATAATTGTTCCTGAGTCATGGATGTTTTCTATGTATTTAAGTATATATTTCTCTATATGAGTATTTATATCGTTGTCTAGTACCCATAGTACAAGCCTAGAGCTTAGTTTTGGGACTAGGTCAATTGGTGTGAGATTGTCCCCTGATATTTATTTATTTATTTATTTAAAATGGTTAACAGCGAGTCAGTGTCGAGCATCGACAGGCTTATTCGCCATATTAACATCGTAAGCTTCAACGTCCTAAATTTAGGATATTTGTCAAAGTGACTTTTGACTTTAGTTGACCGACACAATATTCTTTTTTACACATACATAAACTCACGCCTTTATTCCCAGAGTGGGGTAGGCAGAGCTACAGAATTACCAACTCTAAAAACTTGTTGATAATTCTGTAATCACATTTTCTACACTTGGGCTTTACCAGTGTATTAGTGACAGGTATATTCTTTTTTGAACTAACGTTTGACGTGGGCCTTACGAGATTAAGATAAGTCAAAAACATCATGAAAATAAGCCCTGGGTGCTGTTACCGTAAATACGTTAGCACTCACCAACGATGATGACGATGTTGTTCTCTCGAATGACCTGCATGAGCTCTTCCCGGACGGCGAACGCTGGCAGAAAGCGCCGCTGCTCCCCTATTGTTTTGTTTTTTACAAAGCTTGACTTGGATTCCGGCTCTTTTGTCTCTGTAAAATGCATTTAGATACGTAGGTTAGTACCGCTCTGACCAAAGCCAAGCTCAGAACATTCTGGAAAAAAATGGTGGAGGCTTTCACCAAGAAGTCTCCTTAGGATCCATAATTTTAGGTGTGCACTGAAAGAATAACTTACCACTGTCCAAGTGTTCGGCGTACTTATAAGCTTCTTTTGTAGGTCCGTCTTCCAGTTCTTCCTCCTTTTTCTGTATTCCCATGATATTACCTGAAAGAAATAAATATTATCATTACAATATGTAGTAATAAGGCCATTTGATGGTAACTGGCTGAGGCATTGTAACATTTAAAATCTTCAGACTGAAATCCCAAAACTGTCGTATTAGATGGAATATGACCAGTATTCTGCCACACGAATGGCATTGCCAGTGGCATTATAAAGATGCTGCCGCGAGCATAGCAACGATTGAAAAGTTTATTTTAACCACTCAGGGGATGAATTTTCAAAAATCTTTTCTTAGTTATCTTCCTGTTGGGGGTCGATTTTGGAAAATCCTCTCTTAGTGCTCAGTTACATCATGAAAGGAACCCCTGGACTAAATTTCAAGTTTCTAGGTACAGTAGTTTCGGCTGTGCGTTCATATATAAGTCCGTGAGTCGGGTTTGCCTTTTATATGTAATTATTAAATAAACTCTGATTTATGTACGGATGTTGCAAGGAACTCACATAAACCGAAGTGAGGATAGTTTTACAATAAAAGTTAGTACTAGGTAAAAATCTAAACGTACCAATCTTAGTGCCCTCAAGTTTCCAATGTTTCTTCTGCGCTTTCCGCCTCTCTTTCTGTTCCCTAAAAGCCTTTACCAAAGCCGATCCTTTGCGTGCGTTCAGGGCCATGTCTGACGTAGGATCTTTCACCTGGAAGGTAAATCATAAAAATACAACTTTTATCTGTCGTAGAAGTCCGTCCAATGGGTTCTAAATAAGCGATACTTACTGGTATGACAGGCTCGGGCTGCTTCGTGAACACGATTCTCCCGTCGAGGAAGGGAGGCACGATGTTGTGGACCAGCAGGTGCACTCTGTCTACGCTTTCCTGTAACAAATCGGTTACATTAGCCAAGTTGTATAAGGTTAGACGGGGCTATTGCGTCTGAGGGGCTGTTGTAACTTTTCATACTACGTGTTCTACTTTTAAAATTAGTATGAAAAGTTACAATAGCTCCACCTGATCTTACGTTATATATTGGAAGTCATTGATGTCCTAAGCTAACTAACTATAAGGGCCCACGGCGACTTTTTATAACAAATGCAATCGTGCGTTCCGTATCGCTGTAACTTTTTCTCTCTAAAAAGTGACTTGATTTAGAGGGTGAGAAACGTTATCACCCAGAGCTAAATTTGTATGAAATTTTTTTAAACTACGCGACTCAACCCTCTCTTCAAAATCTTCTTAACGTCAAATTTTGTTAGTTCGAAAAATAATCTTGTGTCAGTGAACTAAAGTCAAAAGTCAAATTTGACAAGTCCTACATGTAGGACCTAATTTGAACTATATGATTATATCACTAACATACTCGTACCTCATCCATGTCGCTGTTAATATTGATCGCGTGAACGACCCCGCTGGTCAACATCCTGTTCCTCTCCCACAGCTCGTTGTCCCTGTCTATCTGCTGCCGTTGCGCAGACACCTTGCGATTCCGTCTCTTTTCAATCTGCTCCTCTTTGCGAGCTACGTACTCGGCACTGGTTCCAGCGAAAGGATCTGATTCGTCCGTCTCCCCTGCAAAGGAATTTGGATTATACTGTTATTGGAGGATTAACCTTTCGTATGCTTAGTAGCAGATCTGCTCCATATACGCAAACTGCTAGAGAGCAGATCTGCACCAAATACTTTGCGTGCCTCCAGAATTTAATTTGAACCTTATTGTGAAGCTACCTAAGGGTTAAAGTTTATTGTAGGTTAGCCAATAAAGTAATCTTTACCAAAAATTGCTCCTTACATAAAAATATTCAGTATGGCCGCTATTTTTGTCGGTTTGATGTCACGTGACTGGTCACGTGACCGCGTTGCCGCACTGAGCCGTCAACAATTTTTCTGCCCACCGCATAGGAAAGGTTAAATTCCCGATTTGAGCGATTTTAGTTGTTTTTGGTTGGAAAATAAACGAAATTAATAAATATCTTGGCCAATCCGAACGACCATCCAATAATGTGAAAGAATCTGAGAGTTTTTGAACGATAGTGGCATAAACTGAAGCTACTGTGTCAGGATAAGCTAAGTGATTTTGCCCCCACCGAGTTTCAGTTTGTAATTTTTATGGAGGGTGTGGCTCTACATTAGTAACGAATATGCAAAATTCAGTTAAGCTTTAAAGTTTGGTAAAGGACGCGTACCTATGTCACATATGTTATACATTTACCAAAAATGATATTGTAATGATTATGAAATAAAATACTTATTTAAAAAAACCCGCTTTCTATTTTACTTACATAAAAGATTAATTATTATAACGATTGTTTGTAGGAAAAGTTTTATAATATTAAAGTTCGGACAGGCTTCCGCATTAATACCCATTGTAGAATATAAGAGTAAGTACTCAAACTGTATAGAATGATCATTTACCCTCTCCCATGTTGTACCACTCCCGGTCTAACTTCTTCTCAGCCTCGTGCCAGTCTGAGTCCTGGACGTCAACATTACGCCGGGAGCTGATCCACCTGCAAATTAATAATCATTTATATATAAAAGTAATTAATTAGTGGTGGTAGAATCTGTATAGGCCAAATAAAACAGTTTAGTAGTAGTCGTTTTTAGTTAGACACTAAAAAGTTTTACAATTCAGGTGAAAAGTACTTAAGGAAGGATACACGAAAATTGTGACAAACAATGCATTAGGACAAATGACGATTAGAAATTTCATAGGGAACCCTTGTTTATGCATCCGTGCTATAATAATCAATTCACACTCACTTGTGAGGCGAAGCCCTCGGGGTATTCTCATACGGCCTCCCCTTAAAGTCCTTCAAAGGCCGCCCACTACGTTGTGATCTCTCTGACCCTGGGACCAGGTCCTTGGGCAGAGGAGTCGGGAAGTCCCAGCTGGACTTCCGGGGAGCATCCTTGTCATCGTCATCATCGTCCCAAGCCGTTTTTTCTGGAGGCTTTAGGACTTTTAAACTGAAAGAATTATTATAATTTGTATAGTAAAACTGCTAAACAAAATGGTAGGATGAAGAAAAATACCAAGTCCTATCCTCTACGGTTTATGATAATGTTAATATAAAAAAAAAACGAAAAGGTACCCGAAATTTAAGAATGCACCGAGCAAACGTCGAGCGTCCAGCCAGTGCCGCCCTCATTACTATTACTGTGTTTTCTAATTAACTAAAGAATTCCCTTGCAATCAGACGATACGTTTTTGTAGCGCAAGGAAATTCTTTAGTTAATTAGAAAACAGAATAATAGTAATGAGGGCGCCATTGTACATACGGCGTACGCTCGGCGCAGTCTTAAGCATGGATCCAATTTCATGCATAAGGATAGGAGGGGTTACTGGTAAACCAATATCATATGAAAACAATCCATTTGAAAATTTTGGATGTTTTCTAGCATTAGTTTCTTACTCTAGCAACTTCCTCACACAACATACTTAATAAGCATTGCTATTCACCAAGGGAATGCTGCTAGCATCTTTGGCACTATCTTCTACTTAGATTTAATTTAGTACTTATTCTATACTACATACCATCTGACTTGACTTGTTTAGTAAACGATTTTATAACCTCAAAATTATCCCTATTTGCTTAAAATTACAATTTTGTCATAAAAAAACTATCCATGATGTAAAATTAGGAAAATAGTGTGCGTAATGTGGTCTTTAGTTGCTTTATTCACCAGAAAACGTCCGTTTCAGCTAAAAACATTGCATTTTGAGGTTATGTTTTTTTTTACTAAATAAGACAAGTCAGTTGGTATGGACGTATAAGGCAAAATACATACTTTGGAGTCCTAGGTTCATCTTTAAATCTGGGCTCATAATAACTCCTCCTAGAGCTATCTCTGTCTCTCCTCTCACTATCTCTATTTCTTCTCTCACTACCTCTATCTCTATCCCGTCTATCATCTCTTCTTCTATCTTTATCCCTGTCCCTGTCCTTGTCTCTGTCTTTCCTATCATCACGCCTATCTTTTTCTCTGTCGCGCCGGTCGTATCGGTGTCTGTAGTATGGATGGTCATCGTCTTTGGCGTGGGTTTTTTTTTCTTCTTGAGTGGAGTTATGGACTCCTTTCTCCTTTACTTCCTTCTCCTTTCTGAAAGTGAAAAAAAACATGATGCAATCAAATTGTGCAGATTTTAAGGCACAAAGACAAACTCCCATACGATTACTTTTGGGTTTGTTCTCTCTCACTCTTTTATGTGAGGGCTTTTCAAGACCTCTTGCACTGTACATTAATCCAACCTTGCAATCTTGTTGTACACTCATTAAAAAAAACGTCCCCTAATTGATACCAATGTTACAAAAATAATATTGGAATTCTTATTGACTTTATAGATCTATTTTAAATTTAGCTCTTTAATTTAATGTGGCTGTGATGCTTTGAATTATTTGACAACTTAGTGCTAAGGCTGCCATTTATAATAGCAGAGCAATAGTAGAGCAAAAGATTACCATGCCAAAAATTAACATTTTGTAGTAAAAAACAGCAGTAAAAAGAGGTTTACTAAATATAAAAATGAATCCCTGTTTCCTTTGGTCACACCATAACTCAAGAGTAGATTGACCTTTTTTTTTCGTGTTCTTAATTATCAGGACAAGGTTTATGTAAAAAAAATACACCTGGACGGCGCCACACAGGGACAGCTATTTTAAATAAATATGGGGACAGTCTCATACAAATTATAATGTGTAGTTGACAGTAATAAACACACTTATCTAGAGAAATATATTTAAATACATAAAAAAGATTGAAGACTAGGAAACAGTTACTTATACTCCCCACACACTTATTTGTCCATCCGGGAATAGAACCATACAATGAGTAATGTTTGGTGACCGGTAGCATGTGACTTTAACATCAAACGTCATGACATGACTAATATGGATAAGTCTGTGTTGTTAAATATAAAAACAAAATTATAGTGTTAAAAATTAACTGAATTTCATATGTTATGGTAAATTATTATATTTTTCTATGCTTGATATTGTCAATAGATTCCTTTTAACACTGAGGATCCATTTATATAAAGACAGACACAATTAACATGTCTACATCAACTGATGTGGGAGGTGAGTAGTTGTAAACCAATATTTCATTGTTGAAGACATGTTACAACCTCGACATTACTATACTAAAACCGCATACACTTTTAATGTATATTTTATGCACATAATTTAAATAGAATCATATCCACGTTATATTTTCATCGAAAAATAGCTACCGGTTGCTGATCATTTCTTATCAGAAAGTAGATTTAAAAGAACCATGTATTTTTTACAAACAGAGAAATTAAAAAGCAGACCAATGTAAATGCAATCTAATAAAACATGGTAGAAATGTGCTAAGATAGTAACATACATAATACTAACATGATCATAATATATCCTATTAGGATTTGGTATTTCATTCTGTTGTGAAAAAATCAGCAAGAACAAAAGTTTTAATTTTAATTAGAAACAATTTCCCGCAGAATAGTTTTTGAACTATCAAACCAAAAGTTATCAGACAGCTGAGCTTTTGATAGACCCTTACCAACAAATCCTATTTATTAACAACATAAACAACATAACCTCAAAAACTAAACAAACTCTTTGTATTACCTCTGTAGTCTTTCCAGCATTCGCTCCCGGGCTTGCTCCGATATGCCACCTGTATACGTCGGTGTTTCTTCATTATGCTTTCTATATTTACGTTCTTTGCTTGCGGAAGTTTCAGATTTGTCCTCCTCTTCATTATCATCGTCTTGGAAAGAGATAAGGCGATTCTGCTTTCTCTTAGCTGCTGCAAGCTTATCCAGTCCTAGTAACGAAGGCCTTACAAATTGAAATTCGGCCGGTGGGTCCTTCTTTTTGATGATTAAGCCACCAATAACATCGCTAGAAGTGCCTTCAAGACGATGCAGGTTTTCTTCGTTATCTGACATCGTATTAAGTCTAAAAAAACACTAATACTTAACTTAAAATATTAGATTTCAAATCTGTGAAAGTTATGTTTTTCAGTGAGTTGGAAAAAGTAAAAAACACATAAATAAACTCGCGGGAACAACGCAACGCAAACTTTTATTTGACGTTTGATATGACTGACAGCTTTCAACCTGTCAATGCTGTCACCTGCTTTGAGATACGTTGCCAGATTAAATAAATATTGTGATGCGTTCAGGTTAGTTATTTATACAGTTTCGATAGATGATGTATTTGATTATGATAATTATTATTGTTTATCCAGTATGGCCTGGGGCCTGTTTTATAAAGCTACAAATTACAATGTACGGGTTACATTTGACACAACCCCGACCAATGACAATGACTCCAATAAATGGAGTGTCCGTGCAGCGCAATCAGCTTATAATATAATATACAGTACGCACTGCATAGGTAGTGCTTAACATATCGGTTAGAAAGCGCATCTGAATGAACGTTTTGACCCTTACTTTACTGCTAAAGACTGTATCGAGTAAAGAATGACCGCTCAGTTGCGCCCTCTGTACTATTGTTTGTGTTTTCTAATAAACTGAAGAATGGTTTTAAAATCGAAGTGGTTTTTTGTTATACAAATGAGTAGGTACAAATGAGATTTTAACAAGATGTAAAAAATACTCCAGGGCTAGACTAATTATGTTAATTCGCATGTCATGGCTTTTGTTTTATTTCGTCCATTTAGTGCAACGAGTTTGTTAGGAATCTAATAGATGGCACCACTGTTACTTGGCCAAATATATTAACACTTTAGTTCGCACAACCTTATCTAGGTGTATATAAATTAATTCTCAATATTAGACAATTCAATACCGGGATTATAATACTGGAAAAATCTGACACCTCACAGTGTGGGTTAAGTCGAAAGCCGGTAGATGGGTCTATATTTTTACCCAGTAGGCCCCCAGCGCTCCAGCCTGGAACAAAACAGACCGTCAACTCTCACAAATAGTAGTCAAAAGATTCAAAGTCAAATGATTTCTATTGAGAGGAGAGCTGGACTGTTCAGTGGGTATCACTGTTTATTTTGAAATATGTAAGTTTGTGAAAAAAAATAGTCAGTTATTTGGAAATTCAAGGGATAATTGTTCTAGACCCCACACTCTGAGGAGACGAAACAAATTAGTTAGCTCATTCACCAACTTGCATATAGTTAACTCTGGTACCCACCATATGGCAATAAAAATTTATAATAATGTACCCGTACAAATAAAACAAATAGAAAAGGTTAAAACTTTTTGTAATAAATTGAAGGATTTCCTTATTTTAAATTGCTTTTACAGCCTTCAAGAGTTTTTCAGTTTTAAAGATATCAATGTATGACTGAGTAAGAATATGATTAGATTTAGGTTGGGATATATAGAATAAGTTTTGTGTTGCTGTGCCCTAACAGGGTTTATGCTGGGACGTATTGTATACTTTGTTATTATTAAGATCTTGTAAAACCCATAACTGCAATGAATAAATGAATTATGAATTATGAATTATGAATTATTTACCTATTAATTCAATAACAGATAACATAATTTTTGTACAGTCAGCAGCAGAAGTAGCTACGCAACCGAAGAGGTCAAAATAATCTGCAATCGATTCTATTGTCAGAGTATATGTCGTGTCTAGATCATTTTGACCATGTTATTCTGCTTATCTACTTTTGATACAAAATATTAAAGCTTGTCAGAAAATCTTTTCGGGGTGTCAAACACAAATAATATAGTTATAAAGCCTATTGCCAATTACGGACATTTCAAATGCCGCCTAATTTTTTTCAAGTTTTTTTTTTGTCATGTAGGTACAAATTTTATTTTGTTAGGATATCTATAAAAAGCATGCTACGCGTTAATTATAACCTAACTTTACAGTTATCTTATGAATATGTGTTGCCTGGGTCTTGCCACTGTTTACAACTTTGAATTAAATGTCTTATTCAGAAGCTGGGGCGCGAATAACGGCTACCGCTAAATTTCAAGGGCGGCTGTAGACGGCATTGGCAAATATAACATAAATAGGTAGGTACCTAATAATAATGAAAATTCCTAATTGGCTTATGGTTTAATTGTAATTACTCGTATGTCTGATTAAGCCTACATTGTAATTTGTGCTGTAGTTGTATAAATAAAATACATTAAAAAAAAACAATAATTAACAATAATAATTGACAAATATTCCCAAGGCAAAAAGGCTACAAAAATTTACATAGCTTTAACCAACCGTTAGGTGTTGATATTTTTTTGGCATGTGGCACCTAAAAAGATCTTGCTATTACTAAGCAAGGGCATCAAATTAATTGAACTCTATGTAGATTTAGATACATACTTTATTAATAATCTTACAAAAAAATGATTGTCAACTCCTTAAAAAATGATAAATCCTGGTCACGCCACCATGAGTTATTTCGAGTTTGATTTCCCGCTTGGGAATCTTTATTATTTATAGTTAGATCTGACAGAAACATCAAATTCCTCGACATATTGTTGAAAAAATATGATCTACAAGTACGTTTTACTATCCCGTTGCAACTCACGTAATACAAATTAAAAAGGATTATTGCCGACCCCATTTGATATTCATTCTGGTTATAATAGTCTAAATTCCACCGTTTATGCTTTGTATGGCGGCCTAGAGCGACATAATTTCTCTCCCTGAGGCTCAACACGCAAAGTCGTAAAATATTTCACACGTGAAACGCGAGAACGGTGGGATTTACCGCTTTTATTTCAGGCCTACCCTATTATTTAGAGTGTATCTTTACTCATATGAGCGCTGCCTTTAAGAAATTCAGTGCCAGGTTTACTTATACTTCCCTACAAAATTCGACCCTTTTTAGGGGTCTTGGCACTGTAAGTGTTTTAAATAGTTGGCTGTGTTGTGATTTAGTGTACACGTAGCTTTACCTGGGGAAAGGAGCCCACTTACGTTTATTTGTCTCATTTAATATGTATTTTTATCTACCGTAAACCTAATATTGGTAACTTTAAAATTCGCATAACTATGAGTTTTGATGTGTGACGAAGATATTATATTGGAAGCACTTTAGTTTATCACACCATGCACGCTGTCTGTCTGTCTGTCCCTACGTATGCTTAGATCTTTAAAACACCGCAACGGATTTTGATGCGATTCTTAATAGATAGAGTAGTTCAAGAGGATCGTTTTTATGTATACTAAACTCTATTTTATGTACGGGTGTTACAGAAAACTCACTTAAACCAAAGCGAAGCGAGGGCGGGTCGCTAGTTTATAATAAATGACACAGGGTAAAAGACTTTGGCTAACACCGCAGCTAATCCAGACACGTACCTATACGCATGCGCGTCCTCCTGCTCTGCCTCAATTCGCAAATAATTAATTAATTACTAAATCATTTAGTGTCTGTTGAGTGTCTGCGAAGTTTCTTCTAGTAGTAAAGACCACACTTGGCAAACGTATGTAGTGTGCCATCCAGCTAAGGGGAGCGATGACACACGAAAAGTAGGTATCTGAGAGCGGTTGGAAACAAAAACTCAATACTAAGCTTAGTGGAGTGCCATTGGAGAGGTCTATCTGCAGCAGTGGACGGTTGAGGGCTGATGATGAATGAAGTTTATTTTGCCATTTTCTTTCAAAAATGAACAAACAATACGTTGATGACATGGCAGAGCACGAAGATTAATCAAAATAATAAAAACCAAGTGAACTTTTTAGAAATTATCATATTCCAAAACCGAATCCACAAGGAAGTGGCGTTCTCAGAATTATACTTACTCAGCTGTTCTAATACTGACTTCTTGGGAACGTAACTTACGCAGCCCAAAGGTAAATTTTATATTTATCCTTTGATCATAGATTATTCAACCTCGCTCTTTATCCTTCTTGCTTAGCCTACTTATTTGGTTTGAACTTAGAACATGAACGGACGTCCTTCGGGAAGGTTGATTCATCTAGAGACGTTTAACGGATGTGGATGTAATGGCTAGGCGCAGGACGTGAACCAATCTGCATTCAATAGTTTAATGGAAGCAATTTGAACGGGGAATCTCTTGTCTCAAAACTACATGAACCTACTTGTTATTTGTCGGATCATCTATGCATTATTCAATAACTCGAGTATAATGGAAACCTTTATTCCTGACTTTTACACATTTGTATCCATAGCAGTACATAAAATACCTACTGTTGTTAGTTAAGTATATATACCTTGGCTAAATATAAAACTGGTAAATTCATGTAATGCATCATAATTATAAGTAGGTAGGTCAATCAATCAATCAATCATGGAATCAATTTCCTTGACCCTAAGTACTATTAACCGATATTAGTAAATCTATTTAAGTACCTACCTGAATCTTAAGTAGGTATTGAAAACAGATTTATAATTAACTCCATGTATAGTTGTATGATGGCAACATCAAACTTGTTAAAAAGTTCCAATTTTAAAAACTAAGTACTAAAAGGTACCGTTCAGTTGAGTACAGTTTTATAAGTTTCTTTTGACAAACTTTTGGCCAACTTTTCCTCAAAGAACCTGCATCAGATTTGTACCAAGGTTCAATAAAACTGTTTATTTGGTTTATAATTATTTATAAATGTCAACGTGCACTTACAAATTTAGAATCAGAATCGGGATGTTTTTATTGGATAGCGGAAATACTAAAACTGCCATCTGCACCGGCCATCGAAACGTTTCGTCGGTCTCATTAATAAACATATTTGCGGTGATTTTGTTAACTTTTCCAGAATTATTTGTGACAGATATAAATGAGCGTTCGTATAAATCGTACACTGTATCTCTTCAGATGTCTCCAGAGTGTTAATATAAAAAGATAAAATGTAATCTTGAACATGAACTGGATATTTTTATCTTTTCCGTACACAAAGATTGTCAACAAGAGCTTAATACTAAGCCTCCGCTGTCCGTGTGTCTATTTGTCTGACAGCGGGCCATATCTCATGAACCGTAATTTAAGTAGAAAGCTGGAATCTTCATAGAGAGTTTCTATTACCACTATAACAACAAATAATCTAATAAAACACTGGTACAGAAACCTTAAGTGAGAATAGACTTGTACTTGGCCGTTTAGGGTTCCGTACCAAAATGGTAAATAAGGAACCCCTATGGTCAACTTCGGTGTCGGTCACAGCAGTTTTTCTCAAAATCTATAGAAGCTATCAACTCGCTTGCCCCGCATCTGTTTTAAGTCAAAAAAAAAGAAATTATTTTTCTATATATTTAAAAAGAGGTCTATAATGGGGGGTTAAAAAATGAAAGTGATTTCATGATAACCAACGGAATGTCAAAATTCCTGATTTAAAGATATTTACTTATATTTTACGCGAAAAATAAAATAAAATTATCAAACTTTACAGTTTAGGAAAAATATTGAAAAAACTTTAAAAATAGTATTGAAATTTAGGCTACTCAAAATGGATCTTACTGCATAGATGCTTGTAACGTTTTTGTGGCATCGTAACAATCAAAAGCGCTTTCAAGCTTATTTCAGAACTTACTGCGTAAGCTCTGAGACTTGTTTGATTTATTTGAACAGCTATCTGCGAGCATCGTTGCCGCCTTTTCGTTATTGTTCAAACGCGAACTTTTATCTTGTCTGCCATCATTCATATGTTCAATAAACAATGTCTGGGATACATCGTGGTATCTTTTAACGTCTGATTGTTCTGCGTTCCATCTTCATCTCAGTTTGCACTCCGGAAAATCATTACACAATCCAAATATAGGATTTATATATTTATATGTTTATCAGCGTAGTTTGGTTCTGTTCTTGTATTTGAATAATCAGGTGTTTTTTAGGTCGATTTAAATTTTTAAAGTATTTTTTTTAATACCCTGTTGCTTGATTATCCAAGGGACTTGACAGAAGCGCGTAGAGCTAATCCTATATACTTACTCCTGTTTAGTCCTTGAGAAAAAATGCTTTTATACCAAACAACTTGTCCTCGCGTGTGATATCTATGAACATATTTCTGTAACTAACTTTTCCCATGTGGTTGCCGGGTTAGAATAGTGCCACTCCATGTCTTCCCGCGGATGTCGTAAGAAGCGATTAAGGGAATAAAGGCTTGTAGAATTGTTAGGCGATGGGTATGCAACCTCTCACTTACTCGTATACGACGATAAACATTTTAGCTTAAATTGTGCAAAACGTGGTTACAGAATTATCAACAACTTTGAAAGATGTAGGTAATTCTGTAGCTCTGCCTACCCCGCTCTGGGAACGAAGGCGTGATTTTATGTATGTATCTGTATGTACACCTGGTGGACTCCGTTAATTAAAAATAAGAATTAGAATTTGCTTACCCAATCTAAGCTCACACTAATGATAATATCCGGTTCTAGAAAGAGTCCCTTTAAATAACCGACAGTAACAACCATTAAATACGCTGTAGATTATGCATTACCAAATCCGAAATTTTGTAAGTGTGTAACCAAACGGATTTAAACGAAATTTGAAATGGAGATGGCTAAGACACTGAATTAAAACACATGAGACTGAATTAAACCTTTTATCCCGGATAATATACCGTGGGTTGGTTAACGCGGACAAAGTCGCGGGCAGAAGCATGATAAGTCTATGCCTTGGTCTGGCGTTATAAAAAACTCCAGACTCGTAACAATTATAAATCAAATGATTTCCAAGCAATTACCCGCGGTGTATATAAACAAAAATATTCTCGCCTAATTGCACATGCGAATAAATCTTTTCATTCGTACAATCAACTAAAATAGAACAGTGTTTGGCGATCGCCTGTTGCACAGGGACGTGTGTGCCGGGCTTTAGAAAAACTCGCGTTGCGTTGGCGCGAAAGTTGACGCGGTTGACATTTCGAAATTAACTTTTTTTAGGTACTTTTAAGTTCTCACAATATGTTCGTTGTAAAGTACATAGTGTTTCAAAATGACTTTGAAAATAATCCAAAGTGTTTTACCGCGAAGCGATGCGTAGCAAGGTCGATTTAGTGACAATGTGTAGCGAGTGACAGAATAAAATCCGGTAATTTTGGTGTCATAGTGATACGTTAATAGTTTTGTGATCATGGCTGACAGTGAAAATCCAGTGGGAAAGATTGCGTCAGGTAAAACAAATTGTTAATTTTTTCGTGTTATATGTTATCGATTGTTGGGAAGGTCTCTTTTAATTGGTCGTTACTACACTGTTATTTTATCCAAGGTAAATAAACGTACCGCTAAATACCACACACGGCAACGCCAACCGATAAATCCTCATTTTCCGAGAAATAGTTATTAGACGAAAAGCGGTTTCGTAGCGAAATAATAAGACACACTTGTTGGTTTGCGTTACACAGTAACAAGCAATTAAAGTGATATTGTATTTATTGTGACGAAATTATTACACTGATTTGAGAGCCATGAAAAATACCTCGATGTGGATATCTCAATAAATTATCGTCTGTAGTAAAATAAAAGTGGGAGTGAATTGCAGATAAGTATTAAAAAAAACTGGCTAGGCAAATTCACACAGTAAAAGTCTTCAGGTGAAAATAATACATTTTTTATTTCTCACTGTTGTTTCTTTGTGTGTTGTAGTAAATTTGTCTTCAATATTCAATGGAATGCCTATCCTAGCCCATTAAAATGCGAGTGCCTAGGAAAGTTTTACGTGTAGATCAAAATCAAATTAAAGCCACCGTTATTAATTTTTCACTTTAATGCCTTTATAATACACTGGCGGTTCATGTCCGCTGTCGCATAGTTTTTTTTTGTACAAACCGTGTCCTGACAATTACAAACACTTTTTTTTATTTAAGTCGATTCAGCTGGGCTTGAGTTTTTGCAAGACTAACGCACAGCAATTGATTTATAATATATATTTATTTTTATATATTTACTAGATACCCTCCCTCACTTCGCTTCGGTTTATGTGAGTTTTCTGTAATATCCGTACATTTATTATACATGAAAACCTTCCGCTTAAATCACTCTATCTATTAAAAAAAAACCGCATCAAAATCCGTTGCGTAGTTGTTAACGTCTAAGCATACATATGAACAGACAGACAGCGGGAAATGACTTTGTTTTATACTATGTAGTGATAAATAATAATTTACACTATGACAAAAAAGAGCAGGGAGAGTTTTGAAAATTAGTACCGTTTTTTGGCTAAACTAAAGAAAACAAAAAGCCGCGAAAAGCGAATTAAGAAATTTAAGAAACAAAGCCTTCTTTTTCTTCTTCTTGCTTACCTACCGAGCAAATCTACAATATTTAAATTGTTAGTTGTGTTTTCTAAATTGATAGCGTTTTACATAGGAACAGACATTCCTGATTAGTCTTTAAACGAATGAAACGTGTTTTCACTTACAGCTTAGCGAATTTATAACTTGTTTAAATAATACTTAAAAAAAAAAAAAAATACTTCTATGTAAAGTTGTAAGCTGGCAACATCGAAGTATCATAAACAGCAATTTTACAATTAACAATGTTAAGTAAAGCATAATCGAGAACGCGACCTAACCTCATCAAGGGCGGCGCGACACGTTTATTTTCTCGAAAGACTACGGTATAAATTTCTCTGTAGATTAGAGAAAATTAAACCAAGGAAAGGCTAAAGAGTTCATTTGAATTGTAAATTTAATAATCAGGGGACCGCTAATGAATATAATTTGAATTAAACCTTCATGGATTAGGGTATAAATTAACTTTACTTAAGGATTTATTTGGGTGAAAGAATTTCATTACTAAGGTATGTTATTGAATAGCATAATGTTTTACGTGTTAGTTTATGAATAATTTGTAACAAACTAACTACATTTTATTATTTATTTGTAATTGAAATATGGTTTTAAAAAATCAGTAGTATAATCGTTACAATATTTTATCTTTACAGATATTCGAGATTCCTTTTTTTTCATTTAATCTAATTAATATGTAGGTAGGTATATAAAATTCTCGTGTCACAATGTTTGTAACAAAACTGCTTGACAGATTTTTGAAAAAAATTGTGTGTATATTCAGTAGGTCTGAGATTAGGACGTAAATTATATTTCATATCATAACTTCATACGGTTGGTATGAAAACACATTTTACCCTTAGGAAGAAATAAAAAACCGGGCAAGAGCATGTCGGACCATGCTCAGTATAGGGTTCCGAAGCCGTAACGACAAACACAAAAAACTATCTCAAAAATCAACATGTATGAACCAATTTTCTATTTAAAGTTATTTGGCGCTGTCTTAGATGATTTTTAGTAGGTATAAACCCGTTAGTCGCCTGTATCTCAGGAACTAATTAAGTCTACTTAGTAATGATTCTTTTTCTTATAAATTCGTATATAATATCTCAAACAAGAGCCAAGCTTTTAAGTGTGAGATCAGTATACCTATGTAGGTAGTTAGGTATCTAAACTGCTTCAAACCGACTTTAAATTACAATAAAAGTTAAATCTTTTATATAGTAATTAATAGACATTGAAAAAAAAACAAGGTTCAGTAAATAGAATTTTAAGTTTTCCAAACGATAGGTACTCAACTCAAATCAATAATCTAATCGAAAATTTGTAAACTTTCAGATCGCAAATCGCAAACTTGTAGGTAGCATTCCGGGGCACGTCCAAACAGCAACTAGGCGCTCGCGCTTATGAGCGCGGCTGTCGCTCGATTTGTTGCTTGGACAGTTTGACTCCCCCCGCGCGTCCTGCACGCCCCGTTAACAAATTTTTCTATCAAAGTTATCATAGGCGATTTTGATAGGTATAAACACTTTAGTCGCCTGTATCTCAGGAACTAATCATGTCTACTTAGCGGTGATAGTTTTCCTTTAAAATTCGTTATATGCGCTTTCGTTAAAAATATTTTTCAGATTTTTAGTATTTGTAGTTTTGGCTGTAGGGGGGGGAGACACTTGACTCTAACAAAAAATAGCGCTTTAAAGCTTAATATTTCATAAACGGATCCCTTAATCGAAAAATTGTTTTCATAAACCCGCAATATTTTTGAAAGACCTATCCAACGACACCCCACACTATGGGGTAGGCAAGAAAAAAAAAGGCATCCCCACGTTACGTGTAGGGGAGGTGCATTAAAAAAAAATATTTTTCAAAATTTTATTTTACCACTTTGTTGGCGTGATTAATATGTATATTCATGCCAAATTACAGCTTTCTAGTACTACGAGTCTCTGAGCTAGACTGGGGACGGACGGACGGACGGACATGGCGAAACTATAAGGGTTCCTAGTTTGACTACGGAACCCTAAAAACCTTTATCAACCCTGGGCCACTACTTTAGAAATCGTAGTTCAAAGTTTCTTTAGCTCTATTACTGTCTCTCAATTTAATTACGAATGACGAGTAAATGGAATAGGGTATCCGCATTTTCGCATTTAAGGCTCGTACGGACTAAAAAATTATATTTTTAACATGTTCACCAAAAAGGGAGCTCCGTCCATGGCCGGTTTTTTCCCATAGTATTTAAAGGAAGCACGGACTTTGTGCCGTTTTAGGTTTTAACATAAGCCGCTAGTGTCACAGCAAAAAAGGTCTAGGGCAACCTCAACCTCATGCACTACTCTAAAAGGGGAACGGCGCTTGTGTGTGGCTGCCACAATATGTAAGATTTTTTTGTACGAAATTACATACACATTAATTTATTCCGTCATAAAGTGGCACAATGTTTGAAACAACGTTAAATGTGACAGTTCGTCCATGGCCGTAGATAATGTTGTATGGAATTTATTTGTGCCATATCATACAATTTCGAGGATGGTGCTGTGTCCGTGAACGTGTTAACCTACTTCGTTCGTATGTCTTTCATTCCGTTTCTTCCGTACAGTCACGAGATTTAATTTGGTACCCACCTTAAGTCCAAAATCAATCTGATATTCTGCAACAATAAGGTTGAGCTCCCTAAAAGTTACGTAAAGACTTGACGTCTCTAATAACATTGACGACTTCAAGCATATTTTTCTTGAAATGGGTCCCAAATTAACGCTCGTGACCGTACAAGTCAATGTTGAACTACTTCCATTTATCATAATGAGCTGAAATTTGGGAACCTTAGTAAACTCAATGCAATGCAATAATTGTCCAATTATATGACATTATAAATGCGAAAGTGCGTGTGTGTGTATTAGTTTGTTGTACGGTCACGAGCGTTAATTTGGGACCCATTACATGAAAATATGCTTGAAGTCGTCAATGTCATTAGAGATGTCAAGTCATTTGTAACTTTTAGGCAACTCAATCTTATTGTTCTAGAATGTCAGATTGACTTTGGACCTAAGGTGGGTACCAAATTAAATCTCGTGACTGTACTCCTTCACGCTGCAATGGCTTGACGGATTTGGATGGAATTTAAAATGGAGACAGCTTATGCCCTGGGGTTCTAACATAGCTGCGTTTATCGCGTAATAAAGTGTAAATAAATTATCGTTTACTTTTTGACACGTGTATAACCGGCGAGAGTAACGGATGCTTTAACCACAATGTATCCACAATGTTTTTGCACGCAAAAAAGGCGCATTTTAAGTCGTCGAGTTGCGGAAATTAGCCCGCTACAATCTATACCTATACCTACCTATCCACAATGTAACCCGTGTGGTTGCCGGGTTAGAATAGTGCCACTCCATATCTTCCCGTGGATGTCGTAAGAGACGGCTAAGGGAATAAAGGCGTATAGTACTCGTACTGTTAGGCGATGGGCTTGCAACCTGTCACTAATACACTGGTAAACATCTTAGCCTAAAAGTGCAAAATGTGGTTACAGAATTATTATCAATTTTTTAGAGTTGTTGGTAATTCTGTAGCTCTGCCTACCCCATTCTGGGAATAAAGGCGTGAGTTTATGTATGTGTATCATGCGATAAACGCAATCATACAAGGCCCGCACACACAAACACATAGGCTACTTCTCATCTCGGAAAATTGTTTACTTTAAATAAAGGAAATAACGATAATCGAAATCTACATGGCCGAAGTCGCGGGCAGAATTTCGTGCAATGATTTTGTGGTATACTTATAAAAACTAATCTGATGGTGGATTCGGAATTTGGCAAGAAGAACTTTGCTGCACTTAAAGTAGACGGTAGAGCCAACAAAAGCTTGACACAAACATAATTTTTTGATCGCAACTTAAGAGAGTTAGTCAAAGATATTCCAGTGATCACGAATTTGATATTATATTCCGTGTATATTAAAGTTTTCTACTGACTTTAACAGAAGTGACGTAATTAACGTAGGTAAATCAACTGAAGTTACACCTAGACTTACTAACGGTCCTAATTTTACTTGAACCCAATTTAATTTTGTGGCGGCAGGCAAAACTTTGTTTAACCTGAAACTTTGTATTTACTTATAATTTACTTACTTAGTTCATAAAGGATAAACTTAAGTAGTAATAAAAAAAAACTATGTTTTTTTTTTGACAAGCTTGTTTGCCGACTCAAGTTGTATACAATAGCACATAACTGCGAATCAAGAACGTACCTAACCATAGTATAAATAGAACAATAGTTCGTTTCTGGCCCTCAAGAAGTTTCTGCTACCTATTGCCACTTGGACGCTAGGGTTGCGATTGCGACGATGCGCGTCCGTCGATACTTAATACGCGCGTAACCAAACGCAGCGAGACGGCGGCGGCGCGACCCTGACACAACCGGCTGGATCCGTCTTGTTAAGTTTACTTGGGGTGGCTCGCTATGCCTATATATTATATATATTTCAGCTTAATCGTATCACAGCCAGTTCTTACTTAAAACCTCGAAAAAACTATTACATTATTTTATAACAAGTCTAGAAAAAAAAACCCCGTTTAGTGACCTAAAAATTCTAAAGTGCATGATTTTACTTGCGAAGAAACATATTTTCAGAGCCAGTGAAAAGAAATCGGTATGTAGGTACTTAAATTGTAACCTAATAATCCCTTATTTAAAAAAAATACTCTTCCAAATACGTATATGTTTTAGGCAAAATAAATTACCCTTTTGGCAAAGACATCCACTCAGTAGCCACAGAACCAAAATTGGCTAAAAGTAATTGTGTTTAAGATAATACAGGATTATACTCATCTTATAACAAGAATATGTCATGTTTTTGTCAAAATATAGAGCTACGATATTAGGCAACTCAATTATTTCTACATGAAGTAACATGCATAATTTATTAATAAAAGTGTCTGGAAATTAACAAAATGTAATTTGCCCTGAAACAACCCATTCGCAAATGTTCAGTTCGAAATTTAAAATGTTTTTAATATAACGTTGCGACTCAAATGAAAAACAATCTAACAAAATATTCTTATTCCAAAATTTGTATTAGTTGAATGCCAGTCTTTGTTGCCAGCAGTACTCCCACGGTATCACTGGCTGAATATAAACTCGAATGAATTATCAAAAGCAGGGTCGCCATTCCGGACGCTAAATGATTCACGTTATGGGCTCGTGTCGCTGGCTGGGATTGAAAATAAAATTGTTCTGTTTTTGAATGGGATTGGCGGTTGTTGTTGACGAAAATTCGTATTTCAAATTTGAATCGGATTCCCTTGTTTTATTGTTTCTATCTGTGAAACATTTCTTTTATGCTAGCTCGTTTAAATTGCACTGACAATCGTCCGAAGATTTATCAATGCGCAAGTCAAATTAACTTCGCCATACAAGACAAGATACTGATGTTCTTATAATAGGCAATAGCTGTCAATGCATGTTTATTTATTTAACAAGATTCCAAACTTCGAGGTAGCAAGAATTGACGTCGAAATTAAATAGGATTTTTGCGACAAAGTTCTATAGTAACAAGAACTAAAGTGGTTGACCGTAAGTATCCAATACATTATTATCTTTTTAACAATGTTTACAGTAATCTCACTGAAGTAACACGTGTCTCTATCGATACTATTCTACATGCATTCTAATCGTAAATCGCTTTGAAGCTTCAAATAGTCGACTTCAAAAGAGGTTGACATTAGCAGGCGATGTTTACGGCAGACGTCGGTTTCACTCGATTGAAAATAAACAAAGCGAGTTTACTACTTTGAGTGACGGTTATTAACGGAATTACATTTCGCACACCAAAGAGCGAACTAAAATAATCCTGAAGAATATCTTAATGATTAGATGTAAAAATAAAATGAAATAAATGAGAACGTCAAAATGTAACTAGTCTGACCATTATGGTAACTAGGTTGGCGACGCATTTTCAGTCTTAGGCCCGTATTAATAAACTAATCTCAACTCTAATGCTCGTCTCGAGATGTGTCAAAAATGACAGTGTTCTATGGTTTGACGTTTACTTTGACATATCTTGTGACGTGCATCTCAGCCAAGATGAGTTTATTAATACGGGCCTTAGGATTGCAGTCTTAAGATTGACCTCTTAAGCATGCAAAGGTCTACGGGTCTCAGATCTTACAACGTAACAATCCCCTGGATCGTGTTTGTTAATATGTTTTATTATTTAAAAAATATGTTTTCCCAGGAAAAAGAGCGAGGGGCCTACCACGTATATCGAGATCTTATACCATAGTGGCATTGCCCAGCCCACGGGACAGGCAATACTCGAGGAAATGTGGGGGACAGCCTTCACTGTAGGCAATTTATAATATTTTTTTTAAAACAATTTATATATTTATAATATATTTTTTAAACAATTTTCATTTGTTTTTGTATGTACACTTAACTATAACCTTTGACTCGTTAGTAAGGACCCAATTATGATGACTGCAGTAAGAAAATATTGTCTCTAAAATGAATTATTTGACAGAAAATTTCATTAATACTTGGTTCATGATAATTAGTATAGTTAGTTATTTTAGGAGAGTTCGGCCGAGGGTTCGTGGTATTTGGAATTGAGGGTTCCACTTGTTTGTGGGGCGCTTAAATGTTGTTTTAGGACTATAAAAACTATTTTATAATGGGCTTTATGTATTAGAATTCTACGATGTTTTTTTATGGCACACGAGCTCACAGGCCATCTGGTAAGAGGAATCTGAGACTCGTACATATTTGAATTCTCAAGCCTTCAATCTTAAGACTGTAATCTTAAGACATCAAATGCGTTGCCAACCCTCAGGACTAAGATGGAATGCCTCTATACTAGTAATTTCACCGGAAATCTTATCCCACACCGGAACACATAATTGCGCTTGACGGTTGGTTATTGGATAAGATGGTGATAGTTATCCGGATGAGCCCTGCACAAGTTCCTGTCACAACTATTTATTTTGCGATAAACTATGTTTATCTTTACTGGTTACCCTAAGCAAGGTTTTTTTTAATTCAACTCAATTATTCCTTGTCCTTAGAAAAAAGGAAAAGTAATAAATCAATATTACACGACGATCTCACAAAATTTGACATGGTTTCAAGACTAAGCTGCTCTAGGCTTTGTATTTTTTTTATACCCATCGATGGGCAACCAGCCAGACAACCCACCCGATGGAAAGTGGTCACCGTCGCCTCTGGACATTTGCTACGCCGGAGGCGTCACCAATGCGTTGCCGGATTATGCATCCTATACAACTCATCTCACAGCTTCTAACTAGAATATCCTTTGTAGACGACCTAAAGGTCTTGAAATTAACGCCTGATATCTAAATAAAAAAAAACTCCTGTTATTTTTAGTCCATCAACACTGAACACCACGTAAACAAAGTTCTCAACGATGTCATGGCAACCCCGAGGGCCACTTTGTATCATAATAGCTCTCTAAACTTGTCCAGCTATTATACTGTCACTGAGAAATCTCCTCCAAGACGTCTACAATATTATATTAAAACAGCTGACAGCCGGGCAATGTGCCAAAAGTAAATTTAATCCCAAACATTCGCTACACCGATGACGCGGAGTTGAATGTGACCCTGCCTACGAAGCTAGCGGTCGCGGGTTCGATTCCCGGCACGGGCAAATGTTTTGTGTGAAGTGTGAGATGCAAACGCTCGCCAAAATGTATAATGACGTAAGCTATCGACAGATGACACCGCTTATGTCAATTTCGAAGCGATAGAAAACAGAAACGTTAGCACCGCGCATCTTGGCTAGACCTGAGACCCTAGTCAAGATAAACGAATAGAACTAGCGTTTCTATTCGTTTCGTTTTTAAACCAATCGCGTCACAGGTAGACCACGTCATACGAAAAGTCACGTGATCTACCTGTGATGCGACGAATGAGACGAATAGAAACGCTAGTTAGCGTAATGACTAATGAATTGATTCTATTATGTATGATAAATATCTGTAGACAATCTCACACCAATTGTCTCTCAAAAACTAAGCTCTAGGCCTGTATTATGGATACTATGCATCGATAAACATACTTATAATAGAAACATACATACTAAATTACTTAGAAAACATCCAAAACCCAGGAAATACTCGCGCTCATCACTCATCACACAATTTTTTGCCTTTATCGGAGATCGAACCATATCATTCCAATGTTTACCCTGAGGCGTACCGTTTTTGGATACTTTTTGGACACGTTAGCCAAGTTGGTAGTTACTCTGTCTACGAAAGCTGGCGGTTCCGGGTTCAAATAAACACAGATATTTGTGTGATGAACGCAAGGGATGTTACGAATTTCATATTTTCAAAGATTATGCGAATTGATTGTGTTAATGCGAATGCGAATTTTGAAGAATTACTAAGTACCTAGCTAATCAAGCGATCACGAAAAATTCAGCGAGGGAAACTATTTCTGTTGGTCGAAAATTAAGTACACTTAATGTCAGCTGCACGCTCAAAATAAAAGACGCGCGGCTGCCGACTCACGCACCATGACAGATAAAAAAAGTATTAGCGGCGATCCTGTTAATGGTTTTTTTTCTAGTCAGGCTTTATCTGCACACATTCGCATTTTTTATGTGAAAAAGGACGCAGACGGGCAAGCGATCCTGATGGTAAGTGATCATCGCGACCCATAAACATCCGCAACGCTAGAGTAATTGCGTGTGCGCAGCCGGCCTTTGAGAAAAGGGTAGACTCGTTCTGCAAAGGCCCCCAAGTCGTATTGGTTCGGAAATACAGACGCCGAGAGTTGGGGTGTTATTCTCTCAAAAACAAAGGACGGTTGGACGGAAAATGCACGCGCTACAATATGTTTTGTACACACTGACAGGACTACTTAAACTCGCCGCTTGGACATTCACTAGTTCGTCCGTCCGACCGTCGTTGTTGAGAGAATCACTACCCTGATTCCACACTGATATGGTGCGTGGCAAAAAGGCTCTTGAAAAACGGTAGTAGATTTCCAACTATATAGGTGTTGATGAAATGATAGTTTGGTACGAGTTGTACGATGGTGGAATACTCTTCGATACGAATATTTAAAATGATGCAAATCATTCGCATAAGCGAATACGAATGCGAATGAGTCTTGGGTGTTTATTGGGTATTTAACATACACATAAATACATACCTTCACACCTGTCTCCCAATGGGGTAGGCAGAGATTATGTAACGCCAGGTGCACCGTTCTAAACACACAATTTCCGCTTCCTCTACTTCATCAATCTCTTCACGCACGTAAGTCGGTTTCGGGTGCTTTTGATTTGGCCCTTACTCATACATCGCGAAAGCGCGTGTGTATTAATTTCTCTATAAGTAAGTTTATCATGGTATAGGCTTAGTTTGGGACTTGGTCGATTTGTGTGACACTTTCCTTTGATATTTCAACTACGTTTGCATCGATCGGACCAGTCTGTCGTCTCCGACCGAGGGCGGGTTTGGTGTATACCATAAGTCTCCTTTCGGGAGGGCACGTTAAGTTTGTGGTTGAAACGGTTTTCCGGCAGAGGAGAGGACACACAATTATGTTTGTTCAGGAGCTTATTAACGGCAGGGTAAATATTTGAAGACAGTAAAAACGGTCTTTGCATAATGTAGTAGGGAGAATAAGAACAAACATACGAGAACGACAAAAGTTAATCAAATATACAATTGGTTTATTAACTTGCGTGGTGTTGTAAACAAGGTACAGTCGGTTAAGGAGTAACGTCTGACACTCTAAGGCTGAATTTCGTTTGTATTTTGTTATACAGTAGATATATGCGCCTGTTAATTTTAAGTATGGACTTTAGCGACATTTTATTTTGATAGGAAGTTGTGGCGTGTATGTAGTAGAATACCACCAGTGCTTTTTCATATTATTAAACTTATTTGAAGGTATCTAGAGGTCGCCTAAATAATTTTTTATAAAAATATTTTGTGCTTAGGTAGTTAAAATAAAACAGTTATGTTCATACAAACGTGGCCATTGCCCTTAGCGCTTGTAATATGCGTTAGCGTTTTTAATGTAAAACAAAAAAAAAGTTACAAAATGTCTCTTGCTCATCTTAATAGGTCTCTTATATCAGAAAAATCTTGGCTTGGTAAGAGGGTACGGAACCCTAAAAACGAAGAAGATCGTTTTTAACACACGTTGTTTTAATGACGAAAGACATTGTTATATGGAAATATAACCAAATTTGTATATTGTCCTCACTTTGCTATTGTCCAGATGTGCTAAAGTCGACCATAAAGCACGAAACTACCAATTTAAGCATTAACTGCTGCAATTTAATATTTCATTACGCCATTAAAAGGCAAACAATGCTTTGACTAAAGTTTGTTTAGGTGCTTACCCACATTTTATCCGGTTTATGATTTTGAACGGTTGCCATAAAATATAATACAGCATTAAAGGTGCTTGAAATTATCTGATCACGCTCTAACGCCTTTAACAATGGAGTCACGTTTGTATATTTCGGGCACCCTGTATGTTCTGATATATTTGAATGTGTATTTGTAATTCAGTGTTGTGCAATTTGTTGGTGTTCTTATATTGCCAAATGTCAGCGTCCCTGTATCCTACTAATATAAAAAATTAAAAAGTTTGTGTGTGTGTTTGTTACTCTTTCACGCTGCAACGGCTGGACAGATTTGGATGAAATTTGGAATAGAGATAGCTTATACCCTGGATTAACACATAGGCTACATTTCATCCCGGAAAATTTAAAAGTTCCCAAGTTAATAACGATATTCGAAATCTACGCAGTCGAAGTCGCGGGCAGAAGATAGTTTTTCAATAAAATATAAAATCTATTCTAGCGGATCTTCGGTTGAATCTTTGGCGAGTTTATTTTTTTTTACGCATTTTTTTATGTATTTTTCGCATTATTATATCATACCGAGACATCGAATGGATTATATAAAGTATGTACCTACATAACTGTTCAATTAATATTAATAAGCAAGATTATTTTCCTTTGATAGTTAACATGAAAAATACAAGTTTGAAACAAGTATTATACGTGTATTATTGCCTAAACCTCTAATTTGTATTTTATGAAAATTACTCATGTATTTTATAGGAATACAAATACAAAGTTCGGAAAAAAAGAAGTAGTTTTTTTCCCTAGTCAGCGTGCATACTTATTTAGTAGGTACACTGTTTGACACATATGTTTTAGGAATACCTTATGCCAAAACTCCCTTTCGTCGCCACTCAATATTATCGGTCCTAAAAAGCCGTAACACCGTAGGTATTCGTAAATTATCACCTAATTAATGTCACACACTAACGTGTAAACATTATAATTTATAACCTACATATATTGACGCATCCTGTATCCACCTAAAGTGAAGTGGTTTGGTGATTAATGATTATGGTTTTTGCATGACGCACTTCTGGTTGAAACTCTTGATTCGAAACTTTTTCGGAAGAAAGGGGTGGAGCTAACTTAATTTCGAACTTCTATTTCTGCAGGTCAGGTGTATTAGTGACAGGTTGCAAGCCCATCGCCTAACAGTACTACACAGCCTTTATTCCCTTAGTCGTCTCTTACGACATCCACGGAAAGTCATGGAGTGGCACTATTCTAACCCGGCAACCACGCGGGGACTGGTATGGAATAACCGAACTAAATATGTATTTAGTAAATGCTGATTGAGACATAATCTATTGGCTTGAAATTTTGTTTTAATTTAATTTCTTCATGTCAGAAAATCAACTAAAATCCGTAGAGTTAATTAACGTTGACGAATTCTAATGGGAGCTACTACGCCGGGTCCTCTTTTAATGCACAGGGTGGTGATTCTGTAAACAACGCCGGTCGTGCGGACTGTCGAGTGATATCCAAGCGGCGAGATTAAGTAGTCCCGTCAGTGCGAACAAAACACATTGTAGCGCGTGCATTTTCAATTTAGCAGCACGATGGGTCGAACGTATAAGGCACGACCGGCGTTGTTTACAGAATCACTACCCTGAATAGTCCGTGCGATACTTCTCTGTTGCTCACTGTTGCGACGACCGTGAGTGTTGGCCAATTTTGCCTAGACGACACAATACCATTACATTCGTAACAACATTATATTGTAAGAACCCACGGCACTAAACCTAAGTTCATACATATTATTAATGGGGGAACACGAAATGGTGATGCTGCAATACAAAAAAATCCTCGAAACACGGGATGGGTAGGACTATACAATAATGCAGTGCTACAAGCCCCCATCATTTGCCTTATCAGTGGCAGCAGCATGTTAGTTCATTTTGAAATATGACCATACTGAAAGTCAAAATCAAAGTGTCATGTATTACCTATAATAATAAGGAAAGAGCGACTCCATGGATTCTAGAACCAAGATAATGCCACCGAAATCCTAACCCTAATTATCACCTAATTACTGTCCCACACCTTGTAAACATTATAACCTGTATTGACACATCCTGAATGTCACCTGTGGCGATTGTCGGTTCGCTGACACGGGACTGTAATAACAGGTTTGGACGAGAGCCAGGGTATTGTTGAATGCGCGTCTCAAGTTCACTGTCGCAGATGTCTCGGACTAACAAACATTAGTAGAGTAACTAAGGAATTTGGAAGAAAGAAAATTATTTTATTGGAATCAGAAGTGGTCATCCACCAACTTAATTGACATTAACATAACAAAGTACAGTTGCCCCGGCTTCTTTATATAGCGTTCGATCGGCTATCGCTATACGCTTGCTCTCGAAACTAACAATATAAGGTGCTAACAAATTAGATACCGATATTTTTACAGCTGATAGTACTCCGCTCTTGGAGTACATTTAATTATGAAACATCATAGGTTTTCTTATGTTTTTTTGGAGAAAAGTAGGAAACAAATTTGCTACGTTAAAACACCCTGTTAATAAGATAATTAAATGAGACCTCTTTAGACATTCTAGAACCTCTTTAAACTATCATTCAGATGCTAGTATTTAATAACCTACAGTTTTCCCGCCGAATCATAATGACATTTATGAAAAACAACTTTTGACAAACAGTGTTAAACATCTTGACAGGTACATAATAGGGGTGATTATTTTAAAGATTAATTATAATTTATATTTTTTGTTCGGTAAATTAAAACAATAAAATGATATACAAAGGTTCCTTAATTACAGTTAAAAGTAAATTGTTTTAATGTAATGTATTATCTCTTAAAATATCCGTAACTAATTTGTTAGCACCTTATATATTTGTCACGAGTCGTGGCAAAGAAAAACGAAGATGGCCATTTTCTTAATAGTGATCCGTTGTAATCATAAAATGTGTCAAAATGTGTCAATAAAAATACGGGCTAAATAAATCCATATTCAGTCAGCAGGTTTTTTTATTGGCTTGAAGAAGGCGAACGAGCACACAAGCCACCAGATGGTAACTTGGATCTGTGTCCCTTAGGACCGTATTAATAAACTAATCTCAACTCTAATGCTCGTCTCGAGATGCGTCAACAATGACAGTGTTCTATGGTTTGACGTTTACTTTGACGTAGGTATCTCGTGACGGGCCTCTCAGCCAAGATGAGTTTATTAATACGGCCCTTAGACATTCGCATTCTCAAGACTACGATCTTCAGACTGCAATCCTAAGACCTCCAAATCTCTGGACTAAATTGGACGGCTTCTATAGTAGTAATTTTCGGTTGTCTTATCCCCACACCGGGACACCACACCTGTTTGGCGGTAGGATAAAGGATGGGATGGTGGTAGCGATCCGGACGGACCTTGCTTAAGTCCCGCCAACACTAAACCACTTGTGATGCAACTCTGATTTTTAGAGGATCTCCAGTTTGCGTGGGATGGTAATTGAAGTTGTTATTTACACGATTTGTTAATTCATTTTCACATAAGCGTTTTTTCATAATAACCTTTTTCCATAGCAGCGAATTATTCTCTTAGTTTAGCGTGTTTCATATAGCGGCGCGTTATTTAATGTTCGTGTTTTTTTTTAAACAAGTAGATTATTTTATTAGTCGCATTTTTCCCATTCCAAAAAATCCTTAGCTTGGCGGAGCTCCTATGACAGGGATATTTTGGCCAGGGTATTATGATGTAGTTACTATTGTGAAAATTCATTACTATTAATGTAAAAATGCGAATAGTAAAAATTGTAAATTTGCGGGTGGTAGGGCCTTGTGCAGGGTTCGTCCGGATCGCTACCACCATATCCATTAACCTACCGCCAAACAGCAGTGTTCGCATTGTTGTGTTCCGGTTTGGGGATAAGACAGCTGGTGAAATGACTAGCATAGAGGCATTCCATCTTAGTCCTCAGGGTTGGCAACGCATTTGCAGTCTTAGGATTGCTTTACAGTCTTATGAATGCGAATGTCTATGGGTCACAGTTTCTACTTTCCATCAGGTGGCCTGTGTGCTCGTTTGTCTTCTCCAAGCCATAAAAAAAAAAATAGTAAAGCTACATGTCGAAAAAATGCAATGTGGAAATTCACTACTATAAAAAAAATGCTTGTTGTGAAAACAATCTAACAAACCCTCTCTTTATAGTTAGGTAAGCCCTTTCACTTGTTTTTATTGGGTCACGAAAAAGCCTTCATTAAAGTAAGTGATTTAAAACGATAGACGACAAATAAGGAAGGCTCTGTGAAGTTACTAACACAACATCAAATCATAAAATCGAACTAAAACTATGAATTAATTATTACCCGTTCAACTTCCTTAGTAACAAAGTGATGGCGTGACCGAAGATTGACAGCTGTATTGATCGAAATGAACTCGTTGGAGTATGTGGTGGTATCCTCATTCTAGGTGAAGGTTAATAGTCTTGTGGTTTAATAGGTCTCAACCCTGAACCCTTACGGCCGTATTAATAAACTGATCTCAACTCTAATGCTCGTCTCAATGCGTCAAAATTAACAGCTTTCTATGGCTTGACGTTTACTTTGACGTATCTTGTGACGCGCATCTCAGCCAAGATGAGTTCATTAATTCGGGCCTTAAAGTCGCCGTCAATAGAACTTGCAAAAGATGTAATAGTACATTACTTAACAAGGGCTGTAAAAGAAAGAAAGCCCGAAATCGCAGGTATTTGAGACCCGAGCCGTAGGCGAGGGTTGTAAATATGCGATAGAGGGCTTTCTTTTTTACTGCCCGTGATGAGTACACAATTTTACGTCTTCACCTGGCCACAATGCGAGTTTTACCGTGCGCGCAGCGTGCGATAAAACTCACATTATGGCCAGGTGTTACGTAAATAAACCAAACGAACCTCACCATGATAACTCTATAAACACGAACTTTTAAAAATGAAGTCAGGTCTTTGCAATGTTTTATACCCTAGATCATCATTGTTATATTAAGTTTAAGGTGAAATAAGTATTAATTATACGTTATTTTTAATAAAAACACGTTTGGTGAATATTTGAGGTTATGTGTCAAATAGTAGTACTAATTTGTTTATGCCTTTACATCGTCATAATGTCATCAGGAACATGTCTATTGGACTTCTACTCAACAGGGTAAAACAATATTGCTTTTGATGTGTTATCGTATCGTTGGCGTTACGATAGCTCTTATTTACTTGACGTTAATGCTGGCCGAGGCCGAAACGATATGGTTTTACCGAGTTTAATAGAGCTGGTGGATATTCATAAACAATTGACGACATTTTTAGCCTAGTTGATAGTGACCCTGCCTATAATACGAACGGTAGTAGCTCCCGGTAATGACAAATGTTTGTCATCTCCACACTCGAACACAACAATACGAAAACTACTGCTGCCGATTATCGCTGTCGTAACGCCAAATTTTGGACTTGCTCAATTTGTGAGAGATTTTTCCCTTGACGATCTATTAACGGGGCAATTGCTTAACGCACTTGCGATCGCAGTCATTATCATTTTGAAAATCGAAGGCTTGTATGGATACAAAATGAAAACAATTTTTCCCCTTTGAAGCCAATTGAGATTGCGAGTGCGTAAGGCAATAGCGACGCAGGCGCAGGTCCTCTATTCTACACGGTAAGACATCTTCACACTACGGGGAATTTATCTAATTGGACACGTGCTTTTTAGACCATCTGAAGACGTGGTCATTGTGATTCATATACGATTTGGTACTGAGCCGAAAAAACCATTTCATCTTCAACACAGTACACACACAGTGACAGTCATTACTCGGCCGAGTTAAAAACAATACGATAACATTATCAAAACCAATATTTTACGAGAAAATACAGCCCTGCGGGCCTATTATGGCTGCGTCTATATCGCGTGTCAAATGTGGACAAAGCATCCGTCACTTTCGTACTTTCGTACTTATTTACGTGTCAGAAAGTGACTTTATCACGCGATAAACGCAGCCAGATTAGGCCCTCAGGGACCCCAGGGGCCCTAATATGGCTGTTTTTATCGTGTGACAAAGTTTGGATAAGGCATCCGTCACCTTCTGACACGTTAATAATTACGAGAGTGACGAATGCTTTATCCACATTTGACACGAGATATAGACGCAGTCATACTAGGCCCACAGGTCAAATATCCAGAATCACCTACACTATCAGTATCTCTTCCAATATACACAAATTACGGAATAAACTGAGCAGGCGCACGCACAGTGAGCTAAGGTTTGTTTCAATAGAACTTGCCAACAATGTAAACAAACCTTGCTTGCAAAATGTCTTTAATTTCCATTTTACATCATCAAATACTGCAAAACCATGTTTTTTTTTTTATGGCATGGAGAAGACAAACGAGCACACAGACCACCTGATGGTAAGTGGAACCAACAATGCGAACACTGCTGTTTGGCGGTAGGTTAATGGATAAGATGGTGGTAGCGATCCGGACGGACCCTGCACAAGGTCCTACCACCCGCAAAATCAATCAATTAATCAATTCTTTCCACATCTTTATCCTAAACCATTAAAATAATAAAGTAGTGCTAGAATATGGATATCTCATTGAATGTTTTGTTTACATTGTTGGCAAGTTCTATTGAAACAAACCTTAGATCAGCAGAAAATTATGAGCGCAATCATACACCGAGTAATTCATTCGTAAAATGTTCAAATCACATCGCATTATCTATGTTTGCCAAGGCATCTGTGAAATTGCGATACGAATGAGATGCGAAGCAGAATTATAGTGGAAACATGTTGTTATAATGTCTGTTGTACATTATAATTATGTCGGTTTCAATGTCACTGTTTTTGTAGCGACTTGGCTGTGCTCCTGGCATCACTGACGTCTACGAACGACGGTGACCGCTTTCGATCAGCGGGTCTATATCGCGTGTCAAATGAGGACAAAGCATCCGTCACTTTCGTACTTTCATACTTATTTACGTGTCAGAAGGTGACTGATTCCTTATCCAAACTTTATCACGCGATAAACGCGATATTAGGCCCGCAGGGGTCTGTTCTACGATGACAAACAATATTGCTTTTGACCTGTTATCGTATAGTTAATGTGGATACCTCTTATAATTACTAAACAATATTGGCAGCCGAGTTAGAAACATACCATAACATCAGTGGTGATTCTCTCAAAAACAACGGACAGGCGGACGAACGAGTGAATGTCCAAGCGGCAAGTTTAAGTAGTCCCGTCAGTGCGAACAAAACATATTTTAACGCGTGCATTTTCAATTTGGCAGCATGGTTTCTGCCGATGAGATCGAAAGTATAAGGCTGCTTAATTGAAAATGCACGCGCTAAAATCTGTTTTGTTCCCTCTGACGGGACTACTTAAACTCGCCACTGCAATTTCACACGATCGTCTGATCGTCCGTTGTTTTTGAGAGAATAAAGAAGACGCTTGACACTTAATTCAAATTGTATACGGTGGTAAATCGATTGTTGCAAAACAAATGAATACCTAACCCTTATCCTCTGTAAAATAAAAATTAAGTGTCCATTATTGCTACGTCACTCTAATGAAGTAATAATAATATATTAACATGAGGTAAAGTTACCCGGTGTGTGGGCGCGATGCTAAAGATATGTCTAGTTTTATCAGTCAATATAAACAGGATAGCAAAGGCCATAAATAAAGTAATTTCAATATAATCTGCCCAAGGGCGATCTCTCAACCCGACTTTATAATAATACTCACGATACCGTTGATACCATACCGTTATTATGGTGGGACCTAGTGCAGGGTCCGTCCGGATCGCTACCACCATCTTATCCATTAACCTACCGCCAAACAGCAGTGTTCGCATTGTTGTGTTCCGGTTTGGGGATAAGACAGCCGGTGAAATGACTAGCATAGAGGCATTCCATCTTAGTCCTCAGGGTTGGCAACGCGTTTGCAGTCTTAGGATTGCATTGCAGTCTTGTGAATGCGAATGTCTATGGGTCACAGTTTCCACTTACCATCAGGTGGCATGTGTGCTCGTTTGTCTTCTCTATGCCATAAAAAATAAATAAAATAAATAAATAAAAATAAACTATGTATAAAACTTAAAAATATGAGTTAAGTAATTTTATATTTAGTGATTTCACTTTGATTTTAGTTGGCTGTAAATCAAGAACCAATGTAGTCAACTTAGTCGTTAATTAGTTATAAATGTGTTTTTACTCGACTGCGTCAGAAGGAGGGTTATTTAATAGTACATTGTGTATTAAGGGTGGTAAAGAAAGAATTACAAACGAGAGTCTGTTTGAAGCCCGAAGCCGAAGGCTGAGGGCTTTAATGACTCGAGCTTTGTATTTCCTTTACCACCCGTGTAACATACAATGTTTTTCATCACAATTGCGAGGAAATGAAATAAAATCAGACAAAAGTTCATATTTTTATTCTATTAGCGGCAGACTACATCATTGTCTGTGACTTACCACAGATACCTAATGTCAAACGTGTTTGGAGTCCGATTCTAGTGACAGTCGAGATCAATAGTTTATATGCGAGATTTTTAGGAAATTGTATGCAACTGACATTTCATCTCGAATGACACTTCATATCGAATAGCACAAGAATTGGGGTCCTGACGTATTGTGATAGTTTGAGTCCACGTATAATATTTAAAAAAAAAAGCTATTACGCACTTTAGTAACGTAATGGTAAAAAAAGGCCCACGGGTATTATTTTGGATTTACGGTCGATTTTTCTAGCATGTTAGGACACTATTTACGAGCAAGTGTGATGAAAAGTATTTTTCGGACACTTATATTAAGCATTCGTAGTTTGGCTGTAGGGAGTGGGGACACTTAAGTCTAGTGAAAATGAGCTGGGTAGTGATTCTGTAAACAACGCCGGTCGTGCGGACTGTCGAGAGATACCAAGCGGCGAGATTAAGTAGTCCCGTCAGTGCGAACAAAACACATTTTCAATTTAGCAGCACGATGGGTCGAACGTATAAGGCTGCTTAATTGAAAATGCACGCGCTACAATGTGTTTTGTTCGCACTGACGGGACTACTTAATCTCGCCGCTTGGATATCACTCGACAGTCCGTACGACCGGCGTTGTAAACAGAATCACTACCCTGCCCTACTTAGAGTTGTCTTTTAAGTTGAAAGCTCGATTAAAGTTGCTGCTGTCACATTCTTTGCTATAGCAAAAGAATAAGACAAGACGTCACTAAACAGACTTTAAATTTAATTGACGTCTCTGAGTGCGGCAGTTACTTCCCTTAATTTGGTAAAAATATAAAAAGTCGGGAATTCAAACCCTTTTTGATTTTGAATCAGCAAAAAAAAAACAATCCAAACATAAAAACGCTGTGACGAACATTCCCAAATTAAGGGTTAAAGTTCCATAATTATGTCCTTAACCATTTCTTAAATATGAAAAAAAAACCTTCATCCGTTTAAGAGCTACGGTGCCACAGACAGAGACACACTTACACGTCAAACTTATAACACCCCTCTTTTTTGCATCGGGGGTTAAAAATGGATAGTAAACACAATGGTTTGAGAGCTATTCAACCATAGGTACGTCACACGATATTGTAAGACAAACATAATAATTATGTTATTTCTTTACAGGATGCTTTTTAAATGAGTTTACAATACGTCTTCACTTTTTTTTTCTGACAGACAGTCGGACTTGGCAAAACTATGAGCCTAACCTAGCCTATTGACAACGGAACCCTTAAAAGATCAAAGGCCCGTGCGTTTCGGAGCTTAATCAATACTTACCCAACAATGGGTAGTGATTGGACGGGCGGACGAACGAGCGAAATCGCAGCGAGTTTAGGTAGTCCCGTCAGAGCGAACAAAACACATTTTAGCGCGTGCATTTTCAATTAAGCAGCCTTATACGTTCGATCCATCGGCAGAAACCATGCTGCTAAATTGAAAATGCACGCGCTAAAATATGTTTTGTTCGCACTGACGGGCCTACTTATACTCGCCGCTTGGACATTCACTCGTCCGTCCGTCCGACCGTCGTTGTTCAGAGAATCACTAGCCTGTTATCTAACTATTACTGGTAATAACCAGTTATCGCGAGCGATGGTATAGCAGTCATTAGACTTATCAGCACGGCGGTTTGATTGATGCACTCGTAAAGAATCGCAACAGGTGGTCGACCGCCTTATGTTTATTAAGTAGGGATAGCAATGGCGGAGGTTTTTTAGCTAAATGAATAAAATATATATCTGCGTTATACTCTGTTTGTTTAGGTACTAAAAAAAGTGTAAAAAATCCAAACCACGTGGCATTGTTAAACAGCCAATCAAAACTTATCGAACTTTGACGTATCAGTGTTTTGTTCTTATTGGCTGACGAACTACATCACGTGGTTGTTTTGTTTGCATTTTTTGAGAACCTAAACAAACGGAGTATAGTGATAGTTTTTTTGTTTGCTGATAATGTGTTAACCTGTTATTTTGAATTATAAATAAATAAATAAATATATTAAAGATTGTTGCCTTAAATATTATGACAAAAAACAAATGAACGCAGATTAATAAATAAACTCAAACAGTTAGTAATTAATTACTAAGCTTGTTACACACTAAATGAATACTTATACGACAAATTGTAATAATACAAAATACCTAAATAACACATAAATACAATAAATACTGGATCCTACTCATTTTTATGAAAAGTTTAAGCTTGTGAAAGAGTTTTTTTTAACTTACAATGTAACACAGGGCATTTATTGTACTTAGTCAAATCATATTGGCTTTGACATATAAATAATAGTATAGTTTTTAAATCGGTTGTTTTTATAGTTAAGCAAATATAACTGATTATAATATTGACGATAGATTAACATGTCAAAAGCAATATTGATATACCGCGTAGAATAGAGGCCCTATTAACGTTTAAAGTCAAAGTTTTTATCATTGATTTCTTTTTAATTTAATATATTTTTTACTTTAATCAAATAATATTATCATTTTAACACCAATTTATCTGTTGACGCTACCATGCCCGCGTCAGTTTTATTTAGCCGCTCGTTTTATTACTTTCTACGAATGTCCGAAATAGAAGCAAGGTTGGGGTTAAGTTCGCTAGACCGTAATCTGGGACTGGGGCGTTTTAGAGGTTAATATCTAGTCCAGGGGGGTGATTCTCTCAAGAAGCAAAGGTGAACGAATGGACGAGTGATCTTCAAGCGGCGAGATTAAGTAGTCCGGTCAGTGCGAACAAAACACATTTTAGCGCGTGCATTTTCAATTAAGCAGCCTTATACGTTCGACCCATCGGCAGGAACCATGCTGCTAAATTGAAAATGCACGCGCTACAATGTGTTTTGTTCGCACTGACGGGACTACTTAATCTCGCCGCTTGGTATCACTCGTGCATTCGTTCACCTTTGCTTATTTACAGAATCACCCCCCAGGGAGCTTAAAAGCAACCAGGACTATCGCGTGATAGACCTGTCTATTCGCACTAGCTTACTTTAAAACTATTTTAAAACTAATTGGACTATGCGTATAATTAATTCATCCTTTATATAATTAAATATATTCACGATCATAATCATTAATCGTAATTCACGAAATTAAATCGTTTTTTTATATATTTGCACAATGGTCATTTTGAGGTTATTTCCACGGCCTAAAAATTGTTGATACGCAATCACTGAAACGGGCAATAATCCTCAATTCAGAAACAACTTGATTGGTTGTTGAGGGGTTTCCAAAATTTAATAAAATAAATACTTTAATCCCTGGATACTAACAAGGAGTTTTAGTCCCGATGTGCAGAGACTAAAGTAATATTTTAAGAGCACGAGATGTGAAAAAAATAATCGAGGACCTTACCAGTCCCCCCTCCTTAGGAATTCCTACGGGGACTTTTCCATCCATAATCATTCGTTGCCTGGAAAATAAAATGTAAATTTTAGCTTAAGCCGGCTGGCTAACGCATTTGCAATCGCAATCGACTTCAAAATGGAACAATTGTTTTCATTTCGTAAGCGGACAAGCCTTCGATTTTCAAAATGAAAACAATTGCGATTACGAGTGCGTTAGGTCTCTGGTCATCTGGTCCAAATATTACTGATACCCGACCTTTTGCAAAACACTTCATTTATTACAGATTTGGACCAGAGCTGGACCAAAAAACTTTGGATACTAAGCAGAAGACAACTCCGATTCGTTATCGGAGTGTTTACAGGGCACTTTGGGGTCAAACATCTCCTAGCAAAGATGGGCCTATATGACAACACAGATTGTAGAATGTGCGGCGAGGAGGTGGAAACAATGAAACACTTATTGTGTGAATGTGACGCACTCGCCGGAGTAAGAATGAAAATACTCGGTTGTGGCTACCCAGAACCGAACGATTTCAAGGCTCTGCCATTGCACTCCACTATCCGCTATTTGGAAGGGGTGGAGGCTGCATTGGATTAAGAGCTAAAAGAGGGGTAATTACACAAAAGATCCCATAGGGTCGAAGTGTATCCGTAAGGACCCCATCCATAAGATAAGATAAGATATTACAGATTTACGCATAATAAATGAACAAAACAGTAACAATAAACATAATCACAAACCCAGCTTTCCGCTCGATCCGCCAATCGCTCGATTTACCTAACGTGCGCTCGGACGTCGGAGAGGCGCTACTCAGTGCCCAGAACTCCATATTAAACACAATTTGACATAGGAACCGTTGAGCTGGGCACTCATTGGCAAGATCGCTGACCTGTTAGATGAATGGAGCGTTAATACGAGTTGAATGGAGATGTTAAGATGAGATCAGATGTCGTTGTGTCCCTTTACAGTGTTGAGTTTATAACTCAAACGTGTGCAAGTCGTATTAACTAGAGTTTGTTAGTAAATTGTATTTTTAGTATCCCTTTTAGACCCAGCAGATTAAGTATATTGAATTTATATAATAGATAATTCAGAAACTTTTTTAAATGGTGCTCTGAAAAAAATCATGCTGCTACATATTGGAATCATTACGATTCAGCAAACTTTTTGAACCTGTTTGACTGTTTAAAAAAAAAATTTTTTTTAAGTAATCATATTTAGTTTGTTTTTCCATACTAGGTGTTCCTTTGTTTCCTTCTCACAAAAAAAACACTGGCAAAAAGTTTTCAAAATGATTCTAATTATGTAAGATACCACTGAAAAACTTATAAAGTAAATCATGAAATTAAAATTATCATTATCTCCGAAACTAGTAAAAATCGCTAAACATAGAAAGGGGTTAAATCGATAGCTTTTTAGCTGCTCTATTAGCCATAAGCGGGTTGACGTCAGTTTATGGGACAACCCTGTATATCGACGACATTACGTATCAAAAAATGCAGATGGGTTTTTAAAGCTATTATTGTAATTTACCACCCTAAATTGTGGGTTCGTCTGAAAGCGACACAAAATGCTATATTTCTGAAGAGCTCGGTATATTGAATTTACAACGAAGCTCAGAATTCTTCAGAATTCTGTAGAATTCTGAGCGGACCTAATGAGGTATTCAGACGACAACGTCCAAGACTCTAGTTGCTTGTGAAAGTAGCGGTCCTAGAATCGACGCCCGGTCAGGGCATATATTTATGTGATAATCACGAGTTTTTTTCTCAAAGCTTTTATATGTTTATGAAAAAATTTGTGAATTCAAACCCTATTTGATTTTGAATACCCATAGAAAAAATGATTTATTTTTTACAAAAACTTGGTATTATGTTATGATGGATATTTCCATCGCTATGCAAAGAAGGGTTAAGTATTTATTTCCATGAAATATGTTCATCGTTATTAAGTAGGTACTCATCCTTTGTTTTGAAACTAAACCAATATGTAAGATTGTTTTCATATTAAATTAATTTATTTAACATCCTGGTTTCGTCAGAATGTATATTTTTTTTCTGTCTGTGTGTATGTGCGAAGAAATACTTTATATGTTCATAGCTAAATTGAATATACATACATACATACATACATTAAATCACGCCTGTTTCCCAGAGGGGTAGGCAGAGACCACTTCTTCAGGCAGAGCTACAGAATTTCCAACAACTATAAAAACTATTTGATAATTCTGTAACCACATTTTGCACACTTAGGCGAAGATGTTTACCAGTGTATTAGTGACAGGTTGCAAAATTGAATATACTGTTTTGTAATAGCTTTTCTCTGAACTAGATTAAACTCATCATATCCAGCATTTGTGTTAAATCACATGGCGTAACTTGCTATTTTGCGGCTCGGCGAGCTGGCAAAATACTCTCTTTATCAGCTGACTGCAGTCGGTTAGAGATGCAACTGTAATGTAACTGTACGATATAGGATTGACACCATTAGTGGCTTGTAGTGATTCTGTCTACGAAGTTTAGAGAACCAGGACCTGAGCGCCTATTGCCTAATACACTTGCAATCGCAACCGACTTCAAAGTGGAACAATTGCTTTCATTTTGTATGCCGACAAGCCTTCGATTTTCAAAATGAAAACGATTGCGATTGAGAGTTTGTTAAGCAATAGCCCCTCTGGTTAAAATTTAGTGGTAGCAGCAGCATTTAGATGATTGATGTTTTGTTATGTAATGTAATACTTACTCTTAAGTGCATCAGAGCCGAGACATTTAATATTCTTACCTGGGGGTACTTTTAGTACCAAAAACTGAACATTTAAATCTTAAATATCTCGGCTCCGACATTATTAAACGCCATAAATTATGTAGGTATATATCTATATGTGTATTTCGAGGTCCTCTAAATAACTATGGAAAAATCATCCGTGGCCGCTGAAAAATGATAATATTCTTCAAACAAATTTACCCTAATGCCCTTTGGTATAGAGATAGTTTAGGAGAAGGACATAAAATAGTTTTGATCCCGAAAATGTATGTATGTATGTATGTAAACTCTTTATTGTACAAACAGAAAATAACAAATCAAAAATAAACAGAAACAAAAAAGGTAAGTATGTACAAAGGCGAACTTATCCCTATAAGGGATCTCTTCCAGTTAACCTTTGAGCGATTGAGAGAAGAATAAAAACAATGGATGGCTAAACGTACAACGTATTAAAGATACAGAAGATTAAAATAATAATAGCAAATAAATATGTAGGTATAATAAATATATAAATTAAATAGGATAAATAAATAAATAAATACATTGTATGTATAAATAAATAATAATAAGTGAAAAAAAGTGACTCGAGTCCAGAGTCAATGTCAGATACCGGTTGTTTGTATTATAAGAGGTTTGCACATAATTAAAAGTAACGCTATTTTTCTTTTTACTTTTACTACCGCACTTCTGTTTCCTGTGGGCGACCCTGAGGTCTCCATACTTACTGTCTTTTTCTGTTTTGTGGATTCAAGAAAAATCATTTTGACGCCTCTTCTCTTAGCAACCGCCGAACCTACTTCATACTGTCATAACATAAAAATAACAACATTATTTTGGATTACTTACCGTTTTACCTTTCTATTTGATCGTGTTCCAGTTTCAGTGCCAGTTGTTTCGTGTTTTTTTTTTAATGTGCTTTTGATAATGTGGTTCTTGTTTTTTTTTATTCAAGTGCTTTTTTTTTTATTTATATAAGTGTCTAGTTTTTAATAGTGTGCATGCAACCCGCGACACAACCCGGTAATGGCACGTCGGCAAACTTACACACATGCCACCAGTGTTCAAAATCATTCAAGAGTATCAGAGGTTTGAATATTCATGTCACTAAAACCCACAGATCATGCCTTAGCCAACATTGCACACCCATAAACGTTAATCCTCTTATTCCATCTTTAACTCCTGCTGCCATTGACCCACCTACCGGTTCTTTCCATTTTCATCTTAGTACACTTAAAAATAACTGTTTAGTTTTAAAAAGAATTCCTCGCGGGGCCAGAATCTCCGTCGCGACTCATCTTTCGCACATTATTGATAAATGCACTCAAAGCAATAGCACCGAAGACTGGCAGAACCTTTTACTTTTCTCATACCGCACCCTCCATGTCCATGAAGATGACTCGAAAGTTTCCCTCACACAAAAAATTAAAAACAACTGTGTAAATCCTTCATCTCCCTCTCTTAGTTTTAAAAAGAAATCAACTACATTTTTTAACCTTCGCAAAAACGTTGAATCGAAAATTAGCGACGGAGATTTGAAAGGCGCCGCTCGTCTCCTCTTCTCAAGCGACGTGCTGTCACCGGATACTCCTGACACCCTTTTGGCCTTACAGACTAAACATCCCCCAGCTCCTCTAACTCCATATTTTTTCGACCCTCCAACGGCAATCCAGGCTTGCTTAAAAATTCAAAATAATCATATTGTTACAGCGATTAATTCTTTTAAAACTGGTTCTGCTGCTGGTCTGGACGGAATCTCACCCCAACACCTGAAAGACCTCATTTCTCGCTCGGCGGGCGATGCGGGGACGCATCTCATTAATTCAATCACCAATTTAATTAACTTTATGTACTCCGGCAATATCAATCCAGAAATTGTTCCCATTTTATACGGTGCTAACCTCATCGCCCTCACTAAAAAAGACGGGGGGGTGAGACCGATTGCCGTTGGATCAACACTTCGTCGCTTAGCATCCAAAATTGCAGTTCGGCACATCTCATCAAAATTACAGGCTCAGTTCGAACCTATTCAGCTAGGATTTGGCATAAAAGGAGGGTGCGAGGCAGCTGTCCATGCCTTACGCACGTACCTCTCCATCGGAAATTGTGAAGTGTTGATCAAAATTGACGTCAAAAATGCATTTAACTCTGTGAACAGGGACACCCTACTGGCAGAAATAAAACAGAACGTCCCGGAAATTTATAATTATCTTTTACATTGTTACGCGGACCCAACTAAATTGTTGTACCGCGGAAACGCATTGTCTTCGGAAGTTGGCTGCCAGCAGGGTGACCCCCTTGGGCCGGCAATTTTTAGTTTAGCTATAAATCCAATCATTCAAAATTTAAAGTCAAAATTTAACGTTTGGTATTTAGATGATGGGAGTTTAGGAGGTGATGTCGATACAGTTTTATCTGACCTTTCGTCCATTCAATCTAAATTCCAAGCAATAGGTTTAGAACTAAATTTCAGTAAATGCGAACTTTTTATTCAAAATTCTTCCTTGAGTTGTTCTGTTATCAAACAAAAATTTGACAATCTAACACCAAAAATAAAAATAGTTGACAAAAAATCACTCAACCTCCTAGGGTCCCCTGTTTTTGAAGACGCAATTCCAGACTTTATTCAAAACACTGTTTTAAAATTTCAAAATTACGAGGACCGTCTTCTCGAAATAAGTCCACATTATGCTTTTTCGGTTCTTAAATTCTGTCTTTTTGTTCCTAAATTTATGTACCTGCTTCGCTGCTGCCCTTTTTGGAAATTTCAAAATCTCTTAACGCAAATCGATGATATTATTAAATTAAATTTGGATTCTATTTTGAACATTCAGCTAAGCGAGCAATCCTGGACTCAGGCATCCCTCCCCATCCGCTTTGGTGGACTAGGGATCCGCAAAATTTCTTGTGTTTCTTTTCCAGCTTTTTTGTCTTCCGTTCATAGCTCGGCCAGTTTAGTAGGTAAAATCCTTTGCGCTTTGCCCTCAAACTACACGACTGCCGACTTGGAGGAAGCCAAAAATGCCTGGAGACTTGCCTACCCAAGCAGTAATTTTCCAGACAATTTAAATTCTCAGAGGTGTTGGGATGACATAACCTCTAATATAACTTATAACACCCTTATAAGGAGCAGTTCAGGGTCTGAGCGTGCCAGGCTCTTGGCGGTGGGAACCAAAGAAGCTGGCTACTGGCTACATGCACACCCATCGCCAAATACTGGTACTTTTTTAGAGCCTGAAACACTCCGAATTTCAACTTGTTTGCGTCTTGGTGTCCGGGTCTGCTCTCCACACATATGCCCCTGTGGCAATGAAGTCGATTGTCTGGGTCACCACGGACTTTCATGCCAAAAAAGTGCGGGCCGCTTCTCTAGACACGCCGCGCTCAATGACATTATCCGCCGGTCTCTTGCCTCCGTCAACGTTCCCGCTTTACTAGAGCCAACCGGTATCGCTAGGGACGACGGCAAGAGACCTGACGGTATGTCTTTAATTCCGTGGAGTATGGGGCGAGTGCTGGTGTGGGATGCTACTTGTGTAGACACCCTAGCCTCGTCACACCTCCGCGGAACGGTAATTAAACCAGGCGCGGCGGCTGAGGCGGCCGAAAGCATGAAGAAAAATAAGTACAAGGGTCTCGGTGCGGAATATCACTTCGTTCCTTTTGGCGTCGAGACCCTTGGTCCGTGGGGACCCGGTGCTATTAGCCTTTTTAAGGAGTTATCAAAAAGGCTAATAGAAACCAACGGAGACCATAGAGCTGGCAGCTTCCTCGGCCAACGCTTAAGCATTGCTGTACAACGAGGAAATGCTGCCAGCATCTGTGGTACTTTGCCACGGGGGCCCTTTCTTAGTTTTTAGTTTTTATTTAGTTTTAATTTTATAGTATTTAGTTTAGTGATAAGTAGGTTTTATTTTAGTTTTAATTTATTGTAAATTTATTTGTCCTGTAATTGTTTATGTGCAATAAAGGTCTTTAATATATGTATATGTATATATATATATAAATATATATAAATAATATATATAAGTATGAAAGGAAGAAAGGACACACAGTCTTAGATCAGGAACAAGAGTCAAGCCAGTACCTCTTCAGCCTAGATCTAAGTGAAGCAACAGATTGTGATTGCCTGATATCAGTTGGAAGGCTATTCCATAACCGAACAGAATGTACCGAGAAGGATTTAGAGTAAGATTTGATTGGATTTGGATTTGGATCCCCTAAGGAGGTGAAAGTTAGTATGGAGCTACGATATAAACGAGTTCCACGCGGACGGAGTCGCGGGCATAAGCTAGTTAAGTATAATATAAAAATACTAATAAAAAACCAACCTTACCTACGGGCGCAGAAGCAGATTCTATTATATTTATTCACAATTAGCTAAAAATACAATTTTCTTGCGGTCTATGCTAATAAGATAACATTGTTCAACTAACACACTGTTGGTACAAAATCCAATAAAACTAAAATAAACTTTTCCTGTTCACACATAAATAATCGGCCATTATAAACGCTAATGTATGAAACTTTAATATTGGCGGCGACCCACATCGGGTAATAAATTGTTCGATATAATACCCAGATGTCTATTCATTTCGTAAGTATAAAGAGATTGCCAACATCTGCGTTCATAGCTATTTATTAAATAAAAATCCCCGATATAGTGGAAATCCCTTCTTTAACAGCTGATATCTCTTAAAAAGTTTAACAAAAAGTATTCTTCAAAAACCCAACAAAACAAACACACAGACACTTCAAACTTATAACTACTACTTACTTACTTATTACTTGTTTTTGCGTCGGGGGTTTAAAATAAAAAAATAACGAACGGAACCTAAAGATGATTTTTAAATACTTATTCAATGATACCTGCGCGTCTGGTTGCCGCCATGTTGACTATTTATTCAGGTCATATCTTTAGTGATACACACATATATACATAAGCTTACATAGGAATAAAGATTCCCAGAGTGGGGTAGGCAGAGCTACAGAATTACTAACAACTCTAAAAACTTGTTAATAATTCTGTAACCACGATTTGCACATTTAGGCTCAGGGTAGTGATTCTGTAAACAACGCCGGTCGTGCGGACTGTCGAGTGATATCCAAGCGGCGAGATTAAGTAGTCCCGTCAGTGCGAACAAAACACATTGTAGCGCGTGCATTTTCAATTTAGCAGCACGATGGGTCGAACGTATAAGGCTGCTTAATTGAAAAGAAAATGCACGCGCTACAATGTGTTTTGTTCGCACTGACGGGACTACTTAATCTCGCCGCTTGGATATCACTCGACAGTCCGCACGACCGGCGTTGTTTACAGAATCACTACCCAGATGTGTAAGATGTTTTGTGATACTCACGAGATTATGACAAATCGATTGATATTTTATTCATCAAAATCAGTTCACGCGTTTAGTTTCTAGAACGCCACTAAGGAACAAACATAAACAGGCTGATAAACACATTACCCTCCTCCTTTAGCAGTTGGGTAATCATACAAAGTTTCATGAAACCTAGAATCTTAATTGAACTAGCTTTCTTAAAACATATCGTCCACATCGGTCTTTCCGTTTGGGAGCTACGATACTATAGACCGATTTATATACTGGGTGTAATCGTTAAGTGTACCCACGTGATTATTCCTTAAATATAACAGATAACAGAAAACTTTAAACTGATATCGAAAGTACGTTACCCAATGAGTAATATCATATCAATAATTATGTTTTAATAAAATCAGAAGTATCCCAAATATTAACTTCAAACCTTCCCATACATTTACCTAGTACGTAAACTTAATGATTTTTTAATAAAATAGTAATGTGATTTCACTCATTGCGTACCTAACATACTTCCGATATCAGTTTTACCACTAAACCTTAAAGTTGAATAATGTAAAAGTGGTTAACACTTTTTACACACGAAGAAAACATTTAAATTATTAAACACCGAAAAATTTCATTTTATCATGAAGGCCAAATGATGTTTACGACAGAATGCTCGGACGTTGTGGGCAGATAACCAGTTATTTCGAACGTTTCATAGGAAAATGATCATTAATATGTATTTATGAACCAATTAAAATATTGTTGGAGAAAAGAGAATTTATGGTTCGGATAGTGACGTAAGACACATTGCCTTGGACTAGGGGCAATATTGATAAACGTCGTCACAAGATACGTCAAATAAAAGTCAAATGTATTTGCTAGCAACATTACGAACCTCTATTTTTTTATTTATTTTATGTTGTTTTCATTTTTATGAACCTCTAGGTCTTTATATTGGTACTTATTACTTGTATATATTTTAATGTACGACTGTATGTAATCTTAAATAAATAAATAAATAAATAATAAACATTACGACCGCCATTGCTTTGATTCTGTTTTAAGCTAACATCTTCTGAACCCTACATAAAGTATTTTTATCCAAATACATAATTCCCCAAAGTTTTATTTGCGGGAAATAATTCCACCGCAGTTGTTTTATATTTTATGTGGTCACAACACAAGTCTAACTTAACCTAAAGACGTAACAAGCGGTTTCGATGAACAGGATAAATAAAACAAAAACAATACAAATAGCTTTTTGGGAAATTATACTTTTGACCATAAATACAATGGATAAACGGCAAGCTCTTTTTGTACACACTGACCGAACTTAAATGTGCCAGTTAATAATTCGTCTGTCGAGTTAGAAAGTGTGTTCAGTTCAGAATAAGACGGTTTTTTTTTCAATTACATGTACTCGTACTCGTATACGTTTTATTACACAGAAAAGGACTGTAAAGTTGAAGTAAAGTTTGTAGCGCGGAAGCGAGTGCTGTCATTTTCTTTTCGATTATAGCTAATAGCTGTTGCGCGCGACTCTGTCCACGCAGAAAAATAAAACATAGCCTATGTCACTCAGGGTGAATGTAGCTTTACAATGGTGAAAGATTTTTTGAAATCGGCACATTCTTTTTGAGTTTCGTCATTACATACACACACACACAAAAATACAAAAATACAAATCTTTCCTCTTTATGATATCATTATAAGATGTAGTGTAGATTGAAGTAAACCGATGGCAGATCACGCGGAGAAGCATGGCCGCTTCTTCCAAGCTGCGCGATCGGCTCAACTACGTTGCAATTTCTTCGTCTGCCTCGACTTGGCAGAAAATATTTCAGAGAATATTTTATTACATTTTTTTTCGATTTGACTTGACAATTTTACAATTATTTTTTTTAGAAATCGTTGCGAAAAGAGCTGCTCAAACTTGATTTCCATTAAGTGCCTAATTTATTTTTAAAGTGGTTTATAAAGATTGTCTAACCAATATACGCAGAAAAATAAAACATGGCCTATGTCACTCAGGGTGAATGTAGCTTTACAATGGTGAAAGAATTTTTGAAATCGGCACAGTAGGGTTTGAGTTTATTCATTACAAACATACACAAAAATACAAATCTTTCCTCTTTATAATATAAGTGTAGATGTAGATAGATAAATGTAACGTGATTGTCCGTGCAATACTTGACCAAGTTATGACTTAGTTGTAAGGAGTTATGACTTAGTTTAGGTTGTGTCCCCACTTACCCCTTAATCCCTACTCACCCCGTTTTACGGTATAATGTATCTAACCTTAGTGAAACTCAGAAAGTTTCTAAATGAGCAACAAAAGTTTGTCAACCCTTGCTGCTGATATCTCTGGCACATCGCCAAATATATCGAATGAACTAGTGCATTTCATCCTTTTACTCACTCAACCCCGTATCTGATCGTATAGTTATAAAGGAAAAACGCTCATGTTCTATAAGGAATAAAGTCTACTTTCCTATCTAACTATTCAATTAGATACGAGGTTGAGAAAGTAAAGGGATGATTTCTAACGAAAGTTATTACATTATACTCGTATATATATGGTATGAACACTTTGAGGTTGATATAAGATTGTACTGTGAATACAATGAAGATAATATACATTCAGTTGGAAGGTGCATTGAATCTAGGCAATCTAGCTAAGGAGAGGATGTTATGGCTTGCTTTGTATAATTATAGAAGACAGGGGGGTTCTTATAACATGGCTATCCAGCTCATTTTACAGCAAGCGTAAATGTCAAGGCGATAGCTGTTATAAAGCTGTATTTTTCTCTTAGCGTAAACTGAATAGCTGTGTCATGATATCTCCCCGGTCTAACTTAACACTATTTATTGGATATTTTAATATTATCGTCTACGTATACATCCTATTTTTAAGATCTTCCTCGGCAAAGCATAAAGGTTCTAACGACGCCATAGCCATAGACAATCTTGTCTATGCATCTGCATTGCGAGAACGTTATTGATTGCAGTATACTGCTGGACAATGCCTAACTCTAACGTAAACGATGTTCGAAAACTGACAAAAATATTATGGAATTGACATAAGCGTTCGAAGCAATCTGTCATTAGGTTTTTATTTCTAAAATCGCTAACTTAGCTCAAGAAATGTAGCTGTTTTGCGTGTTATATTATTTAAATAAGCTATTTTACTTTTTTTTAATGAAAGTACCCAGTGACACTTACTTTACGACGTCAAGACTAATCGAGCCATCCATTTAACCTCTATCAGGGAACAAAAATACATACAGACACACATACATTGAGGTTAAAAACATTATCCTACTTCTTCGACAGGTCGGTAACAATTGTTATAACTTATAAGAAACCACCAATACTATACCTTGACAATGTTTTTCTATTTAAAGTAGCTGAAAAACAAATACATCTTATTTTAATATTAAATTAAATTATCACCGCTTTCCTTGTCTTGACAGTTTACTTCCCGCCTTTTTCGTTTCCAGTTACATTTTTTAAATTTTTAAACTCTAAACAGCCAGTACCAGCTGCCAGTGTCAAAGGACTCTGATTACTTTTCCATACTTTTTCAAACACAATGTAGTTGATTTGCGTCTGACAATTTGAAGGGGTTAACTTTTAATATTATAATTTCACAGAAAAGTATGAATGAATTAAGAGACTGTAGGTACATTCGTAGTTGCAACATGAATTCTATCAATCAGGAGGATGTTATGGTTTCTTTAAGATAGTAGGTACAGTCAAGGGCAATAATATGTATACACTTTAGTACCTTGTCACTTTAACCACTGTGACAGTTCATATATGGCAGTTCAAATATGACGACAATTAGACAAGGTACTAAAGTGTATACATATTTTTGCCCTTGACTGTACGTTAAACGTAAGAAAATGTTAACAAGGAATTTTCTACTCAAACAGACTGTCATAAAACGTGAACTTCACTTTACTAGAAAATTCCGTGGAAAAATATCCGCCAAGCTCCAAGTCTATATTGCCTTCGCTTTAGAATTTTTATCCGTATGCCGAAAAGAGAAGGTTGATTTTTTGCCGCACTTGTTTAATACACTGGCTTTATAGTCAAAGTTAAGATTATCGGTTAAACCTAATCAATATCCGATATGAGCTTAAGGTAAAACGAAAAAGCTCGTTTAAACTTGAAAATGGTGAAGAAAAGTTCCGTAAGACAACTTTTTTTCCTGCAAATTGCTTTGACATAAGAGTAAAAATACCAAAAAAATCCAGGAAAATACTCTTTACCGAAGAAATTGTCTTGCGTGTGCACTTACATCTGTAATAACTCCATTGGAGTATCTACAAATAACTGGATACTGGCGAAATACACCTTAACAGGACTAAAATGCGTAATTAAAATTTCAATTAGATGCATCTGCTAAAGTCGTGCGAAGGTTTTCTTCCTAAAGTGTGCTGGGTAGTGATTCTCTCAACAACGACGGTCGGACGGACGGAGGAGTGAATGTCCAAGCGGCGAGTTTAAGTAGTCCCGTCAGTGCGAACAAAACATATTTTAGCGCGTGCATTTTCAATTTAGCATCATGGTTTCTGCCGATGGATCGAACGTATAAGGCTGCTTAATTGAAAATGGACGCGCTAAAATGTGTTTAGTTCGCTCTGACGGGACTACTTAAACTCGCCGCTGCGATTTCGCTCGAATAACACCCCTGCTTGCATCTTGTAATATTTATTGCGATATTTGAATTGATTGTTCTGTTACACAAAGAGCACAATCGAGTGATTTATCGATACAAGCATTCAAATAGTTGAGAACGTCATAATCGTCAACAAACTACCACAGAAACCGTTTACCAACAGTTTCCTAATTCTAAATTTAACTTCACCTTACCGGCCAGTGCCGGTTTCCTTCAATCGTCGCCTCTCTGTTGGCGATAGGGCAACTCAATCGGTATGTGTTGATGGCCAGTATCATTTGAAGGAAAATATTTTCGTAGTCTATGGAAAATTTATACAGATGCAATGCACAGCACAAAGATAGAATTATTACCCGTCCCGGTTTTGCAAGAGGAGAGCGACAGGGATGTTTACTAAATTTATTTGGATAAGAGCGTGGATCCCAACCGCAGATTTCCGGGTTGATGTTTGTTAGGTAGTCATTACGAGGAGAATTGAATAAGTACACAATTTGAGGCAATTTTATTAAAGGTTGTTCGAATTTGATGCCTACAAAGATATGAACGAACAATGCCCGTGACTTTGTCTGTACAAAAAAGTCTTTATTTTTTGACGTGCATTTTGTTCACAAGACAAAATACTCTGCAACCAAGCAATTGGCCTTATGATGACTTATTTTAATTACCAGTAATACATATTTTTTATAATTTTGTTATCTATAATGTTAAAATATTTAACGGTATCAACTACAATTTCTGCAAGAGTGCATAGGAAAGTTTGAGAACATTCGCGAAAATATTTCAATAGAATTTTTTTGAAAGATAACTGATATTTATAACAGTCATAACTCTAAAAAATGAATTAAAGAAGATAACATCGCCATTTTTGCAATTAAATAAGTGCTCATACCGTTTGTCCATGTCTATTAGACAAACACGCGATATTTACACGAACCGACTGAGGAAGAACGAATCAAAGCCCAAAACGTAGTTATGGAAATTTAAATATTATTTAAATAAGATTATGATATTAAATAGAATGGAGATGCATTATGACTTGTGCCATTATTTAATTAATTTAGTGAGTTTTTAATTACCTTGACTGTTTGGTTTCAAAGTTTATACATTTATATTTACTTCAAAGAATACACTCAGATATTCAATTGCGTAAATTTATAAACGGTAAACATAATTATTTTGGTATATCTTTGGATTGGTTTCATGTTGGTAGGTTTTAGACAATTTTCCTTTTATATTTTATCGAGTACAATCGTTTTTCCTTGTTTCTTAGGAATTTGGTGATTATACTCAAAGGTAACCACAAAGTTAGTTTGGTCTGCTTCTATTTAAAACGCCGACAGTACGGTAAGAAGAAAAATGTATAGCTTGCATTTTTTCTGTTTTAAATAAATGAAGAAGTAGGTGAAGCTATACAAGGTTATGTCAATAAACAAATAGGTACATAACAAAAATACACGCAATACCAAAGGATCCACTACGTTTTAGTGATAATATTTTACAACGCCTTTGTTGGTAAGTGGTTGCAATCACTTGCTCTTAAACTCGACACACCAAATATTAACCAGCGACTTGAAGTTGTCACGTCAGAGCGTAAGATCATCATTTAGAACCCCTGTAGAGATTTGGGGGTCCTGTCTGTTCACGCCTGCAAATACTTGTTTTCCAGACAGTTTGCCGTTTTGACGCTAAGACCTCATCTTGTTGTTTCTTGGTGATTGTTTTTATAATTATTATATTTTCCGGTTTAGCTTTTTACTTTTAATTTTGTATTTTGTTAAGTTACAAACGGCCGTCATTAGATTCAGTTAATGACGATTACGTCGTCTCTTCATGTTGATTTTTCATACACAACAATGAACGCAAGTTTGAAAAAGGAAACAAGTTTTTGTCTCTCAAATGTCTTTAAGTACTCGTAAGTATTTGGTACACTTCATTTCCTAGTGAATCGTTTTTGTTACTTAAAAAACGCTTTGCTAGAGTTTCTTGCAGCGCTTCTTCTCAGTATAAAACTCATTAAATAAATGTTTTATTTGTCAATGTAGCCTTCAATACCTACTGCAATTCATAACTTTAATGTGGCCCTCGCATTACAAAAACTTCTCTTATGTCTATAGGATTATGGAAATATTGGCATTTTCCGAGCCGAACGTTACGTTAACAGGTGGCTTCCGCCATAAAAAACTGAACTAACTCAATCGGGCATAATGGCCTCAATAAATAAAAACAAACGGATAACCAACAATGAAACCGACATTTTTTTATTACTTACCTCTTCTTTTTTATAGCAAACGTCCAAGTTTTTAGAACCTCTGACTTAGTTAACCAACCTTTTCCCTCAGTCTGTGCTGCATGGGAACAATAAAAAAGTAATCCAGACTACATGCTCGGAATACAAAATACTGGCTAGCTAGGCTTTCCCGCTAAAACGCAAATGGTTTTCTTGTTTTCACTTCAGTAGCGTTTGGTTAGTCGAGGGGAGAGGTCGCGCGTTCCTCCTCCTAAGCCTCACGAACTTGCATCGCGTTTACATCTCGGGAGTCGGGTTCAGTTACTTGGATTAGTGTCTTTTGTGTTTTTGTTGAGTGATTAAATATGAGTTTTGTGGGTTTTTGTTAAGTTTTAATTAAAATCATGGCCGATTTGGACAAGGAAGAGGATGTTGAAGGTATGTTTTTTAGTTGTCTTTATTTCCACTCCATTAAAATTCTTAATAATCTTTGAAATGATGTACGAACGATTTTTTATGTATTGCCTTTGGTTTCATTAATATTGTTCTAAAATACCAATAAACATTAAAACAACATTTACATCGAAAAAAAACCGAGCGTGTATACCTACGTTTTTGGATGAAAAGACAGCGTGAAAAAAGCCTAAAATAAATTGGCTTACGAGTATATACAAACTTATGCGAACTGATATGCTAAGGGGCAGGGCCTAAGTAAAATCCCATATAGTCCTATTCTGGAAAACCATACATGTGTACCTATTTAATTTAAAAAAGTAAATTAATTTCAGCCATATTTAACTTAACCACAATCATGACTAGAATAATTCTAATAATTCAAAATTCAAAATTGACATTCAAAAGATCATGATTTAATACTGATATTCCAACGTGATCACAAAAAAATTGTTAGTATATGTCATAATAAAGGCAATTTTAGACTACAGGTCCTTTTAATATATTTTTTTAAACGGTTACGCTTTTCGCTAAACAATAAAAAAATACAACAAGTAAACAGAGTAAGCTTAGAAAATCCGAATTACTTTTTGGATTACAGACATTATCTATCAGCAGAATCTTTATTTGAGGATCAAAGAGTGAAGTATTTACCTATATAGTCTATGACACCTTAGATACAGGTCAATCTAACGATATCTCGCATTTTCAAATCCGTCAAGCCGTTTAGTCTATCAGGTGTGATATTCTCTCAAAAACAATGGACGGTCGGACGAACGAGTGAAATCGCAGCGGCGAGTTTAAGTAGTCCTGACAGTGCGAACAAAACACATTTTAGCGCGCGCGTTTTCAATTAAGCAGCCTAATACGTTCGATCCATCGGCAGAAACCATGCTGCTAAATTGAAAATGCACGCGCTAAAATATGTTTTGTTCGCACTGACGGGACTACTTATACTCGCCGCTTGGACATTCACTCGTCCGTCCGTCCGACCGTCGTTGCTGAGAGAATCACTACCCTGGATAGTAGAATGGATATTCGTACATATTTACCTACAATATATTCTTTGGTGACATTCACCACAAACCTCATAACAACACGGAAAGTAAATACAAAAAAAAATATAAAAAAAGTTACCAAGTGAGTCAGCCGGCGATCTTATCGCTAAGTAGCTATCTCTTCTAGAATCCAGACTACCTTACAAAGAAGAGAAGTTTATTTCAAATAAAATGGTTTTTCAATATTCATATGTTAGAAATACAAACTGACCTTCATTCGTTTTTAAATAAATCATTATGCGGCCGAGGGAAATAATCCTCCCGTAAGTCATCATCATCAGGTCAACACCGTTCATTGTCTTTGACTTTTCTAACAAAACACCATAAGAACCTTGTTTGTGATCTGTTTAGTCTGCAGCTTTTGATGTTTTGAATGCTCTTGTTTTTATGCAGACGAGTGTATCCTTTTAAAAAACATCTACAGGCAAAGATTGAAGCTAGAGATGAGTATCCTTCTATTTAAAATTGCGTAGCAAAATCAATGAGTCATTTGATATTATAAATGGAGAAATAAAATATCAGCTGGCTGATTATGGTCGTGTAATTATCGATGTGAATGAGCGTCGATAAGACATCTGTCACTTTCTGACCAATATGCAAGTGAGGGTGACGGATGATTTATCCATCGTGATAAAAGCGAGCATAATACGGGCCCAGGGGACAATCTCACAAAATTAGATCGAGTCCCAAACTAAGCTTTAGGCTTTTATTAAGAGTACTAGGCAACTATGAACATACAGATATACGAGTAAACAAATACTTAAATAGTTACCAAGTCTCGCGCCCTTTACACAAATGTTTGCTCTTACTTACTTAGATGGACTAATGTTATTAAACGTGAGTATATGTGAATTGTTTTTCTAGTTAATAACACTAAGGGATTGAAGGCTGTGTAGTACTGTTAGGCGATGGGCTTGCAACCTGTCACTAATACACTGGTGAACATCTTAGCCTGATTGTGCAAAATGTGGTTCAAGAATTATTAACAAGTTTTTTTGAGTTGCTACCCCACTCTGGGAATGAAGGCGTGAGTTTATGTATCACTACATAGTATAAAATAAAATCGCTTCCCGCTGTCTGTCTGTCTGTCCCTATGTATGCATAGATCTTTAAAACTACGCAACGGATTTGGATGTCATTTGTTTTTAATAGATAGAGTGATTCAAGAGGAAGGTTTTTATTTATACTAAATATTTTGATTCACTTTTGTCTCCCTATCAGCACGGGTTCAGAACTGGACACTCGGTGGAAACAAATCTTTTTTGTTTCGTATCTGATGTAGCACGGGGAATTGATGGTGGTGGGAGGGTGGATGCGGTATACACAGACCTGAGTTCTGCCTTTGACAAGGTGAATCACCTCGTGCTGTTACGCAAACTGGAGGCCTACGGCGTTGGAGGTTCACTTCTGGTATGGTTTTCGTCATACTTGTTCCAGCGACTTCAGTCAGTTGTCGTCAACGGCTATGAATCACAATTGTACATCGCCGGTTCTGGCGTGCCGCAGGGCTCTCACCTCGGTCCGTTGCTTTTCAATATATACATTAACGACATTCCCCTCTGCATCAAACATTGCGGGGTATTACTTTTTGCTGACGATTTGAAAATTTACAGGTCAGTAAAAACTGATTTTGATATGGAGCTCATCTAGAGTGATTTGGATGGTATTCATGAGTGGTGTCAGTCGAACTGTATGGCGCTAAATGTTGCTAAGTGCAAATCTATCAGCTTCACAAATAAACTGCGTCCTGTAGTTTCTACTTACTCAGTTGGTGGTGAGCATTTGGTGCGAGTGGGTGAAATTCGTGACCTGGGGGTTTTGCTCGACGCCAAGCTCAAGTTTACATCTCATGTGAACTCTATTACCAGCAAGGCAGCACGGATGTGGGGATTTGTCAGGAGAAACACACAATCATTTAACGTGTCGTGCAAGCTTTCACTCTACAAAAGCCTTGTGCGGAGTCAACTCGAATTTGCCAGTATTGTGTGGAACCCTTCGTATGTCGTACATTCACAGCGCATTGAGTCAGTTCAGAGGACGGCCACCAGACACCTGGCTTATGTCTCTCAATCTATATCACACAGATGTTCCTATGATGCCCGTATGAGTTTTTTAAGTCTCATCTCGCTTCGCAATCGCCGGAAACTCCAGGAGTTAATGTTTCTCAAAAATTGTATTAACGGAAGCATTAAGTCTGTGTTAATTCTGCCTCTATTTAAATTTTCTGTTCCACCCCGCATACCTAGGAAGCCTGTTAGTAAAATTCTGTTTATTCCTACATATAGTACCAACGTTGGCAGACACTCTCCGTTGCCTCGTGTTTGTGATGCATTCAATGGCATGAGTGCAACTCTGCCTGATCTCGATTTATTTTTTGATTCGCTTAACAAATTTAAAACTAAAATCTTGGCCTGTTTATTACGAACTGATGTTTAGTGTAACCTATTGTTTCTATTTAGTCCGCTAAGTTATCTGGAAATGTTGTGTATAAGTACTTGTAATTGGCTTGTACACTAGACATAATACCTTAACCTGTTACTATGATGTGAATGCTTTCTGTACTTGCTGTAAGTGTACCTTTCAATAAATAAATAAAAAAAAAAAATGATGTTTAATGTACTTGTGTTAAAAAAAAGAAGCGAAGTGAGGGCGGGTAGCTAGTGTATGTATATTTTAATAACGGTTACATTATAAAACATAGTACTAAGTACTAGCGAGTACTAAGCTGTAGAGACTCAATTTACTGATTCCGCAGTCAAACCGTGCAAGCGGTTTTGCGGGACTTTATTTATAAGTTAAGTACTGTATTTTTGAGATTAATAAATAAATAATAATAATATAAAAAAAGTACTAAATGAAAATGGATATCTATATTATGTAGGTATGCATATAAAACTCTTCCATGACTGAGTAGAGTGACTAACTGGCAGATAACTCACAGCCTAAGGCTGCCTGACCACTGGAGCGGAGCGAGGCAGCGGAGCGGTGAGCGATGAAAAGATCCACCAATAGGAATACCTTATTTTCCTAGCCTCGCTCAGCGCAGCTCTCCTATTGGTGGATATTTTTCTCGCTCACCACTCCGGTGAGCCTAAACCGCTGAACCTAAAGACTTGATGGAGAATTTGGAGGGAATATTCCTTGGGTAGTCAAAGGGTGCACTAAGAAAGGATTTTTTGAAAGACGACCCCCAACGGGAAAAATTGTGGGAGAAGCAGGAAAGTGTTTTAGGGATGGCAAGACCATGTGCGCTACCACCATATTTTCCTTAAACTCACACCAAGAACATTGCTCGCATTATTATATATATATATATATATATAGCAGCAGATATAGCAGAGAGGACTCTCCGTGTACCAAGACCCCAAATAAAAGACTGTGTGATCTAGGTTAAGATGTACTAACCCTAGTAACGTAAGTTTGTAACTAACAAATTATGGGCAAACTGGCCTGGAATAAATAACTGAATTGAATTGAATTGAATCATTGTGTTCCGGTGTGTGGATAAGACAACCAGTGAAATTACTAGCATAGAGGCATTCCATCTTAGTCCTCAGGGTTGGCAACGCATTTGCGGTCTGAAGATTGCAGTCTAGAATCGAAATGTCTATTGGTTAACTTACCATCAGTACCCCTACCATGAGTTACTCTGTACGAATACTGCAAGGTCTGTGAGCGACAGAGCATTCGATTCGCTAGCGAGTACGTTAATTGTTGCTCATGGTAAGGGTACAGGGGGGTTATTATGACACAACTATGCAGTTCATTTTACGATGAGCGTAAAGAACGGAGCTATAGCAGTTACATAACTTTGTCCTTTTCTCTCAGCGTAAAATTAATTGCACAGATACGTCATAATAACCCCACAGGGGTGGCCTGTGTGCTCGTTTACTTTCTTTATGTCATCATAACACTTATTCTGCGCGTACGAAGTCCTCCACATTGGTTCAGCAAAAGCATGCCAGTAGAAGTACATTGACGAGTTGGTATTCACGTTTGGGGTGAGTGCTATTGTAACGACGCAATGTACTGCTGGATCAATGTAAATCAGCTATTAGATTTAGAGCAAAAAAATTGTAAAAACTGACCTTCGTAACGCCACAGTCCGCTTCTCGTTTCACGATTGGGCAGAGTCAGTAATCATCCGTGCAGTAGCTTCTGCTTTGACAGTAACTGTCAGTCAAGGTGAACATACTTGATCCGTGCACTAGTTATGTATATGTTTCTCTATATAAGTATTTGTATCGTTGTCTAGGTACAAGCTTAGAGCTTAGTTTGGGACTAGGTCACTTGGTATGATGTTTATTTATTTATTTACCTTTTATGGTTAGCCTTGGTTGACCAGTAATGACTTTGACTACGAAGTTAGGTCCCGGGTTCGATTCCCGGTATGGACATATATTATGAGCGTGAATATTTCGCTCATCCAACAGAATAATGACGCATTGCAAAAAAACTATTTTGAGATTTTTATTTTACCAATTTTAGTTTAGTTTCAAACAAGGTTCACTTAGGTGAGATTTTTTGTCTGATATTTATTTATTTCACTTTTGCTTAAGTTATTGTTAAAAAATAACCAAGATGACCAACTTCTCTCTTTTTTGTAGATACAGTGAGTTTTTAACGGCTGAAACTAACATGGTGTCTAAAATCATGTATTTTATTCGTCGCTGGACGAACTATAAATAATAAATAATACTGTTGTTGTATTTCAGCTTTTAAAAAGAGCCAAAATCACCTCTTAGCAAAGTGCAATTTGCCTAACTTTCCCAGAAATAAGGAAATTTATAAACTCAACAAATTACTGTGAAATTGTAGGAAGCGTTTGAAATCATTAAGGCCGTTCTCTTACAAATATTCAGAATGATTTCAGAAATTATCGAGTTCCACCGACTGACCGACCATTGTCTCTCTCTTTCTGTCTACAGTAGGGCATGCAGTATCGGACGATTTCCAGTATCGGAATTGAAAGTCGGTATTGAACCTCAATATCGGAATCTCGGAATTACGCAGGGCATACAATATTGACTTTTCCAATACCGGAATTGAAATTCGGTATTGTGACTCAATCTCGGAATTCCGATACTAGTATCGGAATTGGGGATCTTTTAGAAAAACGCACTTTTTAAGGGAAAAGAAAAAGTATTTATTGAAATTTATTAATTAAAGCGTCTAAATAATCAGCATAACTGAATAAACAAAATAATTCTTTTAGGTAAGGTTTTTTGTATTAACAAAAGACATATTTTTTTACCATTATTTTAAGTTAATAAAGACCTAAATGTTGAATTATAGAATCATCTTCTATACTTACATTATTAATAAAAGGAGATCACGAATTTGGCTTAACAGAATAACTCTCATTTAAACCCATCAAAATCAAAGGTGAAGAGATAGAAACACTCAAGGAAATAAAATACCTGGGTGTAGTACTAGACAGCAAACTGCAATATAAGACACATGTAAAGGAGCAATGTCGGAAAGCAACAATAGCCCTGTGGCAATGGCAATGCAGAAAAGCCATAGGCAGAAGATGGGGACTAAGACCACTGATAACACAATGGATATACAAAGCAGTGGTCCTACCCAGACTGCTATATGGAGCCATAGTGTGGTGGCACAGAGCAAAAATAAAAGACAGAAAAGGAGTTGACGAAGGTCCAGAGACTAGCATGTCTAATGACAACCGGGGCAATGAGGACAACTCCCACACAGGCCCTGGAGATAATGCTAGGACTGAACCCTGTACTCCTTGAAGTGGAAAAGAGAGCCACAGAACAGTGGTATAGAATGAAAATGAGCAGAGAGTGGATCGGATCCGAGATGGACAAGAGACACGCAAGTATACAAAGAGAGTCAATGTTGAACATGAACATGCTCATGACTAACAATGACCTAATAAAGAAAAGGAAGATCTTCGACAAGAAATACAGAATCCATATAGGAGAGAGAGATAGTTGGGAGACAGAGATACCGGAACCCAGAGCGACATGCTTCACGGACGGTTCATAGAAGTCCTCAACAAAAAGAGCGGGGGCAGGCATCTACAACCTAGAAGCGAATGAGCATACAACGATACCACTAGGAGGCTTTACCAGTGTGTTCTAGGCGGAAGTGTATGCCATCATGAAATGTGCGCAGGATCTCAAGGAAAGAAGCGATATAACGGGAAGCCACGTTATAATCTACTCAGACAGCCAAGCACACTAAAAGCACTAGACAATCCGGTCATCAAATCCTCCCTGGTGCAGGAGTGAGGAGTGAATGAACTGAACAATCTAGGTACAGCATCCAATGTAACACTAGCATGGGTACCAGGCCACAGTGGAGGAATAGGAAATGAAAAGGCAGATGAACTGGCCAGAGCAGGGGCGGATCAACAGTATCTGGGCCCGGAGCCAGCCCTTCCGATATCCGCAACGGTAACGAAAGGAGTCATCGCCAGAAGAATAGAGACAAAGACAAATGAGGCATGGATAACAGCACAGGGATGCAGACAATCCAAACTCATGATAGGAAGGGTAAACAGGAACAGAACAAGGTATCTACTAAATCTTGGTAAGTACAATCTAAGTATACTGACAGGGATATTGACTGGACATTGTCCACTCAACATACATCTGACGGTAATAGGAGTCAAACAGGATCCTCGATTCCCACACTGCGGCAAAGAGGAAACTAGCCAACACCTTCTAACCGAGTGTGTAATGTACTCGTCACTGAGACATCGCACATTCGGGGAGGACGCATTATCAGCAGAGACACTAATTAAAAGCATTAACCTACAGGACGCACTTTTGTTCTGTAGGAAAACAAGAAGATGGGATCAGTGCTGGATGGGAGCGCCGCCGGGCCAATAACCTGAGGCCTGACCAAGGGGAACAGGGCGGAATGACTGAAGAGCCACTCGACCGCCCGTCTGCCTCGGCCGCGTCCCCACTCATCATCATCATCATCATCAACTCTCATTTAAAGATCTACAAATTAATAATTGAACTAATAATCTATGGAAGGATTGACATGTAATTATTGCATACTAGGTGCTGCCATCTATGTGTTGGAGCTTGTAACTAAACCAGGGAACTCCATAGATAACTTCGAAATAATCGCAAAATTACGTTTTGTTTCGGTATTAGAATACCGGAATTAAAAGGTAATGAATACCGGAATTACGGTATTGATAGGCCCAATATCGGAATTCAATTTCGATATTAAAAGTGTTCCGGTATTGCTCCGTCTAATCTCGGAATTGTAATATCGTAAAAAATGGTCCGAGATTCCGAGATTTCGAGATTCCGAGATCTCGGAATTCATGCCCTAGTCTACAGTGATCATCTGATCCGCCGCTTCTCATGCCTTTGACAGCAATTGCCAGTCAAGGCAAACATACTTGATCTGGGTACAACTAGGAAACACAGCCCGGATGTTAAAAACAGTACGAAGTAGTTTTTACTGACATAAAATTATACTTACATAAACACATCGTTGCCACTGTCGTCTACATGCACGCTTTACATGATGTGTGACATTATTATTATTACGATTTAGCATCCAATGTAGCAGATCATTTGTGTAATTTATCGCTTTAACACCGTTGGCAATGTTTCTGACATTACTTACGTGACTATGAACCCATACTAACTAACTACGTCCAGTGTAACTTTCACTGTTATACGTTTGGCTATTGGTTATTTCAAACATTTCCCAATCGCTCACGTTTTGTGTTTTTGTCTATTTTGTTGTTTCTTATCTTCCTCTTTGTACAATAAAGTATTTACATTTATACATAAACCGTCAAAGTATACAATTTCATATCTACTTTTGATCGGTTAAATAATTGTTTTATTATCTCAGAAGAGAGAGAGAAGTTATGAAGAGTACCTATGTGTCGAGCGACATTTACGCTTAACAGTTTGTAGTGTTAGACTTAATATTCACACTTTTTTTCATTAACGATTGAGATGTGGTATTTAATCCTTAAATTAAAAATTCCCTGATGATTTCAATATCAACAATTATTGAAATCTCGCCATAGATACTTGCCTACTTGCAAAGAGTACATGGATGACATACTGCTTCAATTGTTTCTACTGTGCCACGGTCATTGGCCTTGGGGCGACTTTGGCAGATCCCCAACATAGTTTTGCGGATTCGGAAGATTATCGTTTCCTTAATGCTGAAGGATTAAGGTTTCTATTTACGTGGCACGCCGGAAAATAGATCGGTTTGATGAAGCGGACGGATTGACAATATACACTAGTACGAGTCAAATGGTCAAATGATTTAATTTAAGTTCAAGATTTTCCTTAACGTTTTGTGATTATTGTTTTAAAGTCCTACCCCCTTACTTATAAATGTGAAATAAGCTTGGCATAGTTTACGCCATGCTTTATCCTTATCTGTAATTGTGACATTTGCATCTGACAGAAAGTGACAAAGCATGGTATAAGCTATTCCAAGCTTATTCCACGTTTATAAGTAAGGGGGATGGTGTTTAACTTTATAATCACCCACTTAAAAAAAATGCCACTCTGAGTGTCATATCCTTTGCATGACCTTACAATAAAACAAAATTATAGGACAAGTTTGCAATACCTGGCAATGAGCATTAAGAAAATCGTAATATTAAATACCGTAATAATATTAATAATCAATCATGGATCATAATACACGGTGGGGCCTGTAACTAGAGCAAAAATTATAAACGTATACAGTATGTAACTGAACGAAAGGCCAACCTTAAAACCGGTGGATGTTAAAAACGGGTATAATACAATTGACGACACGATAGCCTAGTTGGTAGTGACCCTGCCTACGAAGCTAGAGGTCCTGGGTTCAAATCCCGGTAAGGGCAGATATTTGTGTGATGAGCGCAAATATTTGTTCCTGAGTCATGGATGTTTTCTATGTATTTAAGTATATATTTCTCTATATAAGTATTTATATCGTTGTCTAGTACCCATAGTACAAGCCTAGAGCTTAGTTTGGGACTAGGTCAATTGGTGTGACATAGTCCCCTGATATTATTATTATTATTATTATTATTAATTAACCACTTTTTGTTTTAATCCTATCACGTTTTTTGTTTATAATTTTACTAAATGTAATAACTTAACCTCTTTCTCATCAGTCGGTTAACGAGCTTAATAACATCCTGTGATGTAAGTTTGACATTAGTTATCAACTTATCACTTATCACTTCATAACTAAAGTAAACAAACTAGGTATTTACAAATAATCTAATTCTGCATATCAGGCTATTACAGTTTCAACTATGACTACATTACCGTATCAAGTTAACATTAGAACACACACGCTTAACCGCACTGCACAATGAATTTTAAGCAATCCAATCCAATTTTTGTAGTGGCAAGCGGTTACTATTATTGAGTGACCATTACCTAACTGCCGATGACGTATTCTGGCTGTTGCAGCAGTTGCAAAGCTGTTGCTCGGCGTAGAAACTGATTGACCAGTAGAACAAATTGATCTAAAATGTGTAAATAAATAACAAAGACTAATAAACATCGTCTCTGACATTTTTCCTCTGTCATGATTGTCTCAAACCATAGAACGACAGATTATTTTTTTTCATAACAAAAAGGTTAGGCTAGGTACCAATAAATTGTATTTTCTTTCAATTTGATATTTGACATCCTTCACTTTCGTCATATAAATTTAAATCGTAATTGCAATAATAATGCCTTTAAATTTTACTGCGGTTGAGATAATGGATATGATCCTTGCGTACGGAGAGTGCAGGGGCAATGGGAATGCAGCCCTCCGCTTGTACTCCGAGAGGTATCCTACAAGAAGGCAACCAAGTAATGCTCGTGTCATTGTTAATGCCATTACACGGCTGAGAAATAACGATCGGCCGGTGCCTGTGAAATCAGGTGGTCCTCAACGTGTTCATGTTACGCGGGAAGAATAGGTATTGGATCATTTTCAAAACCAACCAGGTTCTAGTACTAGGCGAGCAGGACGCAATTTAGGCTTGACTCACACCCTCGTACACAAAATACTAAAACGCGATCGGCAACATCCTTTCTCCGTAACTATAAGGTTCGAGCGTTGAAACCTGACGATTATCCCAGACGGGTTGAGTATGCTAATAGGGCGTTAGAAAAAAAAAAGAGAAGATCCTCACTTTCTAAGAAAAGTTATTTGGAGTGATGAGAGCCTCTTTACAAGGAATACTAAGATGTGGAATCGACGGGTTGTCCATCCAATGATGGACAACCCGTCGGCTCCAAAAGTTCGAAATCCACACGTGGGTCGCGAACTGTCTCATCAAACCAGGTGGTCAATAAATGTATGGGCCGGTATAAGAGACAACGATATCATTGGGCCAGTGTTCATAATTCGCACAACAAACGCTGAGCGGTATCTCCAAGTGCTTAACGGACCTCTCAGTCGCTATGTTGATAGCTTACCTCTCAGTCACAACGTACAGACATGGTTTTTTTTTTTTTTTTTTTTTTTGTTGAGAGTCGCCTGAAGGGCCAAAGACAAGAGTCCTTGCTTTTGTTTGCTTTAAGATAAAAATTGCTACTTTTAGAGAGGCAGAGGTGAAACAGACATGACATGGTTCCAACATGACGGTGCTCCTCCTCATATCGCGATTCGAGTACGGAACAGGTTAAACGACATGTTTGGAAACCAATGGATCGGGCGGTTCGCACCAATCCCTTGGGCTCCGCGTTCGCCGGATCTCACTCCGCTTGATTATTTCTTTTGGGGTTGGGTGAAACAGTTGGTGTTCAAAAAAGAATCAAGTACTCGCGAAGAAATGGAATTACGAATAGTTCAAGCTTTCGAGAAAATCAAACGCCGTATTCGAGAAAATCCTAGTTTGATGAGAAGGGTGCATGACAATAATTATCGTCGCTTGCAGAGATGTGTACATAACGGCGGACGACACATAGAACTGCGTCGCATTTAATACGTGAATGTGCACACACCTTTATACTTTAACTGACATTATGACGTTTACGTTGTTGTCACTGATAAGATTGTAAACAAATGAGATAGGGAGTTACATTTTTATTACATTATTATTATTTTTTTACACTATCAGTAAAAAGTTTCCTGATTTTATTAAATTAGGTACCACATCCATTTTTCTCGCCTAAACATTAATGGATCTCTTTCTTGGCCTTTCGTTCTGATACATACTGTATAATATTCTTCTCCTCAAACTACGCAACGTTTGTTTGACGACTTTGAAAAAAGACTTGCGGTTTGAATTTTATTACATTTTAAAGTTAATTCGAACACGCAATGTACTATGAAATTGATTATGTCTGTAGAGTGACTAGACTTACAGGCGATGTCAATTAGACGGAGTTTTAAGTACATTGAAAATACTATTTACTTTGTTTGAAAAAATAACAATCTAAAAACTTTATGACTTTAAAAAGTTGCTAAACAAAAGTTATCTAGTTTGACGAGTAGAATCTACGTTTCAATTATTTGCTTTAGTTACAGGCCCCACCGTGTATACTTCGGATTTTATATTGTAAGTATTTTTTTTAGTTGTCAATTCTTGTGCCAATAGTGTTGAAGTCAAAATTAAAAGTCAAAAGTTTCGTACAAAATTCTTACCTATGTCAGTTGATGAAAGTTTAAGACGGGTGAAACGTGTTATAAGTATTTTTTTTCAATTTATTTTTCAAAAACATGTATAAGTAGGTACAATTAAATCAATTTATAAGTTACTCGCCAAACTGCTTACGCAGTTTGTTGGCGAGACAGCATGTGCAGTCGCATGTACAGTCGGACAAAAATGTGGTCTACCACCCTGCGGTTGAAATACAACAAGTTCGATTTTCGCTTGCAATAATATTATGACAGTGACAAGTGTCAACCTTAGCAATAATTAGATATCACAGATAATTTTGTTTAAAACTGTTAGACCACTTTCTTGGCCAACCGTACCTACATCGTTGTCTAGTACCTACCCATAGTTCTTGTCTTAAGCTTAGTTTCGGAATAGGTCCATTAGTTGCGAGATTATCTCTATTTTTTACAATTTCATCTCAATATTCATTCTAGAACCACTCAAATTTCAACCAAGTATGACTTACCCTCCACTTTATCCATCTCACGTACTAAAAGTAGTGAGTACATACCATAAAACGTGTGACGTCACAGCAATTTGCGAAAGGAGTGCCTGACACGCCTGCCTGGCAATTAGTCAAGGGTGATCGGTGTGTAAAGCCGGGGCCAAACTCAATTTACACCAGAACACAATGTAATGAAAGTACGGCACGAGATTGAACGACATGGTTAGGGTAGGTTAGGTAAGCTAAGGGTTTCGTTTTTTATCTCCAGTAAGGGCGAATTTTTGGTGATAAGCGCGAGTATTTGTTTCTGAGTATTACAATTTATATTAATATATAAGGTGCTAACAAATTACTCACGGATATTTTTACAGCTGATAGTACTCGGATCTTGGAGTACATTTAAGTATGAAACATCATAGGTTTTCTTATGTTTTTTTGGAGAAAACTAGGAAACAAATTTGCTACGTTAAAACATTCTGTTAATAAGATAGTTAAATGACACCTCTTTAGACATTCTAGAACCTCTTTAAACTATCATTCAGACGCTAGTATTTAATAACTTCATCTTATTATTAACAACAATCTATTTTTTTTACTGAATCTCAACACAGGATCAAGAAAATAACATGAGAACATAAAAAGTAACCACTTCAATTGTAATCCCAACTAATAAAGTACCAAGACTGGCAACGTAACCCCAATTGTAAAAAGTGGCGACACATGGACTTTATATCAATGTGATATGGTTGCAATTAACTCTTAATTGTTACAGCTATTACTCACGTGACATACGTGCATGGTACGTTTCATTAGCATGGAACCGCATGCGATGTAGATGAAAATAAATATAGAGGGGCAGGTTAAGAACCAATACTTACCGACACCAGAGATTATATACAAGTTACTACGTACACACTACCCACAGATCAAATACGCATTCAGGTAGAAAAACAATCATGTCTTTACGACCTTACGATAATGTTTTAGTACCCATATTGTAAACAGTTGCATGAAAATTCCCCGAAGGCAAATTAATGAATGAATATAGCTTATGGACTAGGTATATCTTATGGACTCACTCGTTAACTCGACCGACGAATTTTGAACTGGCGCGTTTAAATTGTCCCTTCAGAGCGTGCAAACAACATTTTTAAGCGTGCATTCTAAATGAGGTATCTTAAACCTCTCTTAAGAGAATAACACAACTAAATACCTACTGTACGGGTATCACATATTTGTATTTTCTCGCTTGTTGCTAAGCGTGTCTCTATCGTTACAGACTAGATAGAAAGGGAGATCCGAGCGACAAACAGGGATTCTCTGAACAACGACGGTCGGACGGACGGACGAGTGAATGTCCAAGCGGCGAGTTTAAGTAGCCCCGTCAGTGCGAACAAAACATATTTTAGTGCGTGCATTTTCAATTTAGCAGCATGGTTTCTGCCGATGGATCGAACGTATAAGGCTGCGTAATTGATAATGCACGCGCTAAAATGTGTTTTGTTCGCTCTGACGGGACTACCTAAACTCGTCGCTGCGATTTAATATTGAGAGAATCACTACCCTGGTCCCAGACGACATGCGCTGGCCCTCCAGGGTTCGTATAAAGGTCACCCTTATCGCGGTGGATAAAGCATTCGTCTTAGGTACATACCTGTCAGAAAGTGATACTTGAATTATCAACGTTTATCCACATCAATAAACACTATCATAATAAGTCCGCTGCTTTAATGATACTACACTACAACACCCAATACTCCTGGCAATGATAACGGATCACTGTCAAAGTGTCAAATTGAGCTAGAGCCGAGACACTAATTATAACGAATCTAACTTTAATTACATCTTCGTCATCGCACGAGTGCTCATTTATATTCAGATATAACCGGTACTATTGCATCTAGACTAGCTTAATCCAGTTAAAGTTTAACATTACAAATAATTTCACAAAAGTACTTCATGTAAACACGACAAAGTAGTTAAATAATTATATCTGTGGTGGTAGGACCTTGTAAATAGTCCGTCCGGATCGCTACCACCATCTTATCCGTTAACCGACCGCTAAGCAACAGTGTTCACATTGTTGTGCTCCATTACTGTCAACTGACAACTATCCTTGACCAATATAAACTAATTTGCCAGAATAGAATTGGTTTCTATTTTTTTACTCCACTTGGGTAAAAATCAAAATAAATGTACATAAAGACGCTATTTAAATGTCACTTAAATGATGTCTAACTTACAATTTCATAACAAAATGACGTATGTTTGACGTTAACCAACAGTTTAGTTACGGTGACAAAACTCTCTTTAACTGGACATTTATTTTGATTTTTACCCACTTGACCAATGTAAATCGGGCTTTAGATACTTGCAATCAACTCAACATAATAGAACCGTGACCTACCATAATGTCACAGTGACGTTATATATTAGATCGTAATCAGTATCAAACAAATTGTTTCATAATGTCACCGTAACAGTACTAGTCGACAGGGTGACTGCGGGGTAATTTTCCCAACTCCGTATGTAAATGATTGAGATTCTATTAGTATAATAGTGGTTTTTAAAACAATTTTAAGTTTATCATATTGTTAAAATAACATTATGTTAATGCAAAAATTATGGTCACCTAAAATTTTCATCTTAAAATCTATTTAAAAGCAACCTATCAGACAAGTGTAAATTGAGTAAGTAGGGTGACCATGATCCTGCTAAAAAAAAAGTTTATTTTAGTTAAAAAACGAAGTAATCGTCTTAACGCTTTTAAATTTAATACGTTATGTTCCTAACAAATTTGGTGTTGTGAGTTTTAGTTTACTTTGTTGCTACGCGACCCTGCAGTCACCCAATGAGTTACAATTAACGTACTCGCCAGCGAGTCGAACCTCTATCCCTCGCAGACCTCGCAAGTATTCTCATAGAGTGCGAGGGACAGAGTATTCGACTCGCTAGCGAGTACGGTATTTGTGACTCATGGTAAGGGTACTGATTCTATATTGATAACTGTAGTAAGAAATAGGAAAATGTCGGAAAATAGTGAGGTTAAGATTTATCAAATGGGTTATAATATAACCGTAGGTAAGGGCTGATAATTCTTTGTGTGTTGAGCGCGAGTATTTTTTCCTGTCTTGGATGTTTTCTATGTAATTAAGTATGTATTTCTCTATACAAGTTTGTTTATCTTTGTCATATTTAAAAAACGACTTACTGTTGAGTTTCTTGCGGCGTTTCTTCTCAGCAGTGGTCTTTTGAGAAGCCCTGGTAGATTTTTGACGTGTAAAAGTGCCCGTGCGGCCTACTTACTGAATAAACATCTTTTATCTTTTTTTATCTTTTTTTATTACCAGCCTAGAGCTGAGTTTGACACTAGGTCAATTTGGTTGAGATTGTCTCCTGATATTTATATATTATTTATTATAACTCAGTCACAAGTACACAAGTACAAAACATATTGTATACCTCTATTAATTATTTACTACATCAATACTTGTGAGCAGCTTATATCGTTGCACAAAAGTATATTTTAGATTATTTTTTGTATAACCTTCGTAAATATGCATAAGAATTTCTCTAGAAATCCTCTAGCAGAGTAAACTAGGCTAAATTATGAAATTAAACCGTTTGGCCTCGTAATTCACAGTCCGCTCCAAATCCAGTTGGTTAAAACGGCCAAAGTGTCCTTACAAAAAACTTGATTAAATCTTTAATGGTTTATGTTTTATTGTGCTTCTAGCTATAGGGTTGTGCGAAGAATAATTAATTTTGTTTCTTTGTGTTTATTTTCCTTAAGCATGTTAGACTTTGAGTGTTTGTTGTTCTTGAACGTAAGCGTCGCGTCGCGTCGCGAACGTCTGCGGGTGGTAGGACCTTATGCAGGGTCCGTCCGGATTGCTACCACCGTCTTATCCATTAAACTACCGCCAAACAGCAGTGTTCGCATTGTTGTGTTCCGGTTTGGGGATAAGACAGCCGGTGAAATTACTAGCATAGAGGCATTCCATCTTAGTCCTCAGGGTTTTCAACGCATTTGCAGTCTTAGGATTGCATTGCAGTCTTGTGAATGCGAATGTTTATGGGTCACAGTTTCCACTCAGGCGGCATGTGTGCTCGTTTGTCTTCTCTATGCCATAAAAAAAAACCTAAACTCGACCTTTATTCAACACAGTAAATCAATATTGCATTTAATTTTGCTAATTTTCTTGACAGTAATGGTCGAGTCAAGAACAATATCTGCATTGTGGTATTTTAGGCTGCAAAAACCACAGTGCTCGAGGAGATAAAAACATAACATTTAAGCAGTAATTATTAATGTGATTTGTCCAGTCACCAGCAATAATGTACTATTCAACATCGGGCGCAAAAATATCTGACACGTCTTTATTATTAGACGGCTAAGAGCGTGTCAGATATTTTTGCGCCCAATGTTGGATAGTAATATTATTGCTGGTGACTGTACCTATGCCTCAAATTTTCGCTCCAGAAGCCATAATATGATGGCCAGCTTGCCTTCTAGGAAAAATATTTGCCTTCATAACACTGTGAACGACATACAACCAAAGCTTTTCAGTTACTGACTCGTTTTCACTATCACGGAAATAACTTTAACAAAGTAAAACTGAATTAGATTACCTATAGTTACTTATATAATACCATCCACTCACACAAACACACGAACACACGTAATGCCTCACAACTTTATAGTCCCTCTTATTCTAAAGACTTTTTTGAGCTAATACCTACTGTATTTCTGTAATCTTAATGAACTTCCTACTCTCAGTTTACCAATATTTCGTTAATTTTAGGGACACATCGTTTGTCTATGTTAAGTTACTAACTATTCTAAAAGCATTGCTTGGCTTTACTTTTTAGTATTGTTATGCGATGGGTTTGCAACCTGTCACTAATACACTGGTAATCATCTTAGCCTACTTGTGCAAAATGTGGTTACAGAACTATAAACAAGTTTTTAGAGTTGTTGGTTATTGGGAAAGGATTATTCACTACATTTTTTTTTTTCTAGCCTATTTGAGTGTCCCACTGCTGGGCAAAGGCCTCTCCCCTTGATCTCCATGAATCCCTAATAGTTGCCTCTTCCGGCCAGTTGCTGAAGAATGCGTCCAAGTCGTCCCGCCATCTCCGCCTAGGCCTGCCCCGTCTGCGTCGCCCATTTTGCGGTTCCCACTTGGTGGCCACGCTAGCCCACCGGTCCGGGTGCATGCGGCAGACGTGACCGGCCCAATCCCACTTGAGCCTGGCGGTTTTTTCACCTACGTCAGCTATGCGTGTTTTGGATTCACTACATTTGTATATGTAATTATTTTAATACTTACTTTCAAATCGCCGACGATACACGCCGAAAACAATTATTTATCTACATTTTGCATTTACATTTGCGGGTGGTAGGACCTTGTGCAGGGCCCGTCCGGATCGCTACCACCATCTTATCCATTAACCTACCGCCAAACAGCAGTGTTCGCATTGTTGTGTTCCGGTTTGGGGATAAGTCAGCCGGTGATATGACTAGCATAGAGGCATTCCATCTTAGTCCTCAGGGTTGGCAACGCATTTGCAGTCTTAGGATTGCATCGCAGTCCTGTGAATGCGAATGTCTATGGGTCACAATTTCCACTTACCATCAGGTGGCCTGTGCTCGTTTGTCTTCTCTATGCCATAAAAAAAAAACATTGCTAGTGCAACGTGTGCGACAACGCGTGCGCCGCAGCAAAATACCAGTTTTATCAGCCCAAAACCAGTTTATTCCGCATCGTCCCAAACTCCGAAATCCACATTATTAGCTTTATTAACAAAGTTCACGGCGACCCTAATAAAACGTCCTGGAGCAACGGCGAGGAATTACGGAAAAGTCACGCTGTCCGGATATTCTCTAAAAGAGTTATTTTGGTGCTGACAAGAAATATTACTTTGTTATATAAGCTAGTCTGTAAATATACCTACAATATTCATCTTCATTCATTCTCAAGATGTCAACACTTTTCTTTGCATTATTTAACATTTTGTTATAAATTTGGAGTTGTTGATCGCTTAGAACGCTATTTTTCTTTTTACTTTTACTACCGCACTTCTGTTTCCTGTGGGCGACCCTGAGGTCTCCATACTTACTGTCTTTTTCTGTTTTGTGGATTCAAGAAAAATCATTTTGACGCCTCTTCTCTTAGCAACCGCCGAACCTACTTCATACTGTCATAACATAAAAATAACAACATTATTTTGGATTACTTACCGTTTTACCTTTCTATTTGATCGTGTTCCAGTTTCAGTGCCAGTTGTTTCGTGTTTTTTTTTTTAATGTGCTTTTGATAATGTGGTTCTTGTTTTTTTTTATTCAAGTGCTTTTTTTTTTTATTTATATAAGTGTCTAGTTTTTAATAGTGTGCATGCAACCCGCGACACAACCCGGTAATGGCACGTCGGCAAACTTACACACATGCCACCAGTGTTCAAAATCATTCAAGAGTATCAGAGGTTTGAATATTCATGTCACTAAAACCCACAGATCATGCCTTAGCCAACATTGCACACCCATAAACGTTAATCCTCTTATTCCATCTTTAACTCCTGCTGCCATTGACCCACCTACCGGTTCTTTCCATTTTCATCTTAGTACACTTAAAAATAACTGTTTAGTTTTAAAAAGAATTCCTCGCGGGGCCAGAATCTCCGTCGCGACTCATCTTTCGCACATTATTGATAAATGCACTCAAAGCAATAGCACCGAAGACTGGCAGAACCTTTTACTTTTCTCATACCGCACCCTCCATGTCCATGAAGATGACTCGAAAGTTTCCCTCACACAAAAAATTAAAAACAACTGTGTAAATCCTTCATCTCCCTCTCTTAGTTTTAAAAAGAAATCAACTACATTTTTTAACCTTCGCAAAAACGTTGAATCGAAAATTAGCGACGGAGATTTGAAAGGCGCCGCTCGTCTCCTCTTCTCAAGCGACGTGCTGTCACCGGATACTCCTGACACCCTTTTGGCCTTACAGACTAAACATCCCCCAGCTCCTCTAACTCCATATTTTTTCGACCCTCCAACGGCAATCCAGGCTTGCTTAAAAATTCAAAATAATCATATTGTTACAGCGATTAATTCTTTTAAAACTGGTTCTGCTGCTGGTCTGGACGGAATCTCACCCCAACACCTGAAAGACCTCATTTCTCGCTCGGCGGGCGATGCGGGGACGCATCTCATTAATTCAATCACCAATTTAATTAACTTTATGTACTCCGGCAATATCAATCCAGAAATTGTTCCCATTTTATACGGTGCTAACCTCATCGCCCTCACTAAAAAAGACGGGGGGGTGAGACCGATTGCCGTTGGATCAACACTTCGTCGCTTAGCATCCAAAATTGCAGTTCGGCACATCTCATCAAAATTACAGGCTCAGTTCGAACCTATTCAGCTAGGATTTGGCATAAAAGGAGGTTGCGAGGCAGCTGTCCATGCCTTACGCACGTACCTCTCCATCGGAAATTGTGAAGTGTTGATCAAAATTGACGTCAAAAATGCATTTAACTCTGTGAACAGGGACACCCTACTGGCAGAAATAAAACAGAACGTCCCGGAAATTTATAATTATCTTTTACATTGTTACGCGGACCCAACTAAATTGTTGTACCGCGGAAACGCATTGTCTTCGGAAGTTGGCTGCCAGCAGGGTGACCCCCTTGGGCCGGCAATTTTTAGTTTAGCTATAAATCCAATCATTCAAAATTTAAAGTCAAAATTTAACGTTTGGTATTTAGATGATGGGAGTTTAGGAGGTGATGTCGATACAGTTTTATCTGACCTTTCGTCCATTCAATCTAAATTCCAAGCAATAGGTTTAGAACTAAATTTCAGTAAATGCGAACTTTTTATTCAAAATTCTTCCTTGAGTTGTTCTGTTATCAAACAAAAATTTGACAATCTAACACCAAAAATAAAAATAGTTGACAAAAAATCACTCAACCTCCTAGGGTCCCCTGTTTTTGAAGACGCAATTCCAGACTTTATTCAAAACACTGTTTTAAAATTTCAAAATTACGAGGACCGTCTTCTCGAAATAAGTCCACATTATGCTTTTTCGGTTCTTAAATTCTGTCTTTTTGTTCCTAAATTTATGTACCTGCTTCGCTGCTGCCCTTTTTGGAAATTTCAAAATCTCTTAACGCAAATCGATGATATTATTAAATTAAATTTGGATTCTATTTTGAACATTCAGCTAAGCGAGCAATCCTGGACTCAGGCATCCCTCCCCATCCGCTTTGGTGGACTAGGGATCCGCAAAATTTCTTGTGTTTCTTTTCCAGCTTTTTTGTCTTCCGTTCATAGCTCGGCCAGTTTAGTAGGTAAAATCCTTTGCGCTTTGCCCTCAAACTACACGACTGCCGACTTGGAGGAAGCCAAAAATGCCTGGAGACTTGCCTACCCAAGCAGTAATTTTCCAGACAATTTAAATTCTCAGAGGTGTTGGGATGACATAACCTCTAATATAACTTATAACACCCTTATAAGGAGCAGTTCAGGGTCTGAGCGTGCCAGGCTCTTGGCGGTGGGAACCAAAGAAGCTGGCTACTGGCTACATGCACACCCATCGCCAAATACTGGTACTTTTTTAGAGCCTGAAACACTCCGAATTTCAACTTGTTTGCGTCTTGGTGTCCGGGTCTGCTCTCCACACATATGCCCCTGTGGCAATGAAGTCGATTGTCTGGGTCACCACGGACTTTCATGCCAAAAAAGTGCGGGCCGCTTCTCTAGACACGCCGCGCTCAATGACATTATCCGCCGGTCTCTTGCCTCCGTCAACGTTCCCGCTTTACTAGAGCCAACCGGTATCGCTAGGGACGACGGCAAGAGACCTGACGGTATGTCTTTAATTCCGTGGAGTATGGGGCGAGTGCTGGTGTGGGATGCTACTTGTGTAGACACCCTAGCCTCGTCACACCTCCGCGGAACGGTAATTAAACCAGGCGCGGCGGCTGAGGCGGCCGAAAGCATGAAGAAAAATAAGTACAAGGGTCTCGGTGCGGAATATCACTTCGTTCCTTTTGGCGTCGAGACCCTTGGTCCGTGGGGACCCGGTGCTATTAGCCTTTTTAAGGAGTTATCAAAAAGGCTAATAGAAACCAACGGAGACCATAGAGCTGGCAGCTTCCTCGGCCAACGCTTAAGCATTGCTGTACAACGAGGAAATGCTGCCAGCATCTGTGGTACTTTGCCACGGGGGCCCTTTCTTAGTTTTTAGTTTTTATTTAGTTTTAATTTTATAGTATTTAGTTTAGTGATAAGTAGGTTTTATTTTAGTTTTTATTTATTGTAAATTTATTTGTCCTACAATTAAATATGATACCTTCTTTAGATAGTATAAAACAAAGTCGTTTCCCACCGTCTGTTTCTCTGTATGTACGCGTAGATCTTTCAAACTACGCAACGGATTTTAATGCGCTATACATCAATAGATAGAGTGATTCAAGAGGAAGGATTTGATGTACACAAAGTTCTATATTATGTACGGGTGTTACTGAAAACTGACATAAACCGGAGCGAGGGTGGGTCGCTAGTTCATACATCCTTTGCTATCAGGAATTTAATACAAACATTCCCAGACATTTTCAGGTTTCGTGGTCACACGTATATTACGGTATTATAAATTCTAGACAGGTTGATGTGAAATGTTTTGTTATTTATATGAATAATCGTGTTAACCTGGAAACCTTTATGATGTGTATTTTCGTTTACATTAAACTCGTTTATTGCTACTCCATCAGAAACTTAAATTACAAGTACCTACTTTGTCCTTTAACAACGGCTAGACACTTATCATATAGTGACAACATCTTTTTTTAGAATTGATATCTCTTAAATGGCTCAAGCAATTTTTATAAACCCATCCTTAGCTCATCTTCCATTGACTAGCTTTCGTTTAAAAAAAACTGCGTTCTAATCGGTTTATCAATTTTTAAGCTACAATGATAAAGGCAGACACACAATCCGTCACAAAATTAAGCTTATGGCACCACTTTCAAAACTTAAACTTATATCTTCCGGCCCCTTTTTAACATCCATTATAAGCTGCACTAATATTATAAAGAGGAAAGTAAATTGTTTGTTTGTTTGTTCGTTTGAATTGAATAGGCTCTGAAACTACTGGACCGATTTGAAAAATTCTTTCTTCATTAGAATCATACATTATCCTTGATGAACACAAGTTGTGTTTTATTTTTCGCGGGCAACAGCTAGTTTGTAATAAACTACCGGAATCACTAAATAAAGAAACGAATTCACATTCGTAAATAAGTAAAGTGAAACAACTACAGATTAATACATATTATTATTCGCTCAATGAACACCATAATGACGAATTTGAAAACTTAAACTCGTTACACAACATCGTCAGTTGAGGGTTAAAAACCACCAATTCAAATCATAACCTATGTTACCTCTCTCTCTCTTATCTTTAGTCTCGGGGTAAAGATAAAGATAAAAAAGATAAAAGATGTTTATTCAGTAAGTAGGCCGCACGGGCACTTTTACACTTCAAAAATCTAGCAGCGCTTCGCAAGAGACCACTGCTGAGAAGAAGCGCCGCAAGAAACTCAACAGTTAGTCGTTTTTTAAATATACAATTTTAAAACTTAACCTAGCATTATATAAAACAATGAATATAACATACGATAAGAAATAAATGTATTCACGCGTAGTTGAGCAGGAAAATGTGTCAAAACTCTGAATTTTCTCCAGAACGAATTAGTAGTAAGTAATAGAAAATATTTATGAAAATTATACTTAATTATGATGGTGTAATACAACTACATAAAAAGTTTCGATACATTCTCCTACAGAAACCGTGTCCCCTAGACAATATACAATGTTTAAGTACATATTTCTTACGATTAAGTTATTATTAAGTTATTTGGGTGTTTAGTTTAGGCCAAGCACTTTTATCTGATAGATAGTCCTCGACCCTATAGTAAGCTTTAGACATCAGCGACTTTTTCAAGTAAGTTTTAAGTACTGGAAATGGTAAGTTTAAAACTTCGTCAGGTAATTTATTATAGAAATGGATGCATTGACCTACAAATGATTTAAAAACCTTACGAACACGAAATTTTTTAATAGCTATTTTATTTTCATTTGTTGTATTAAAATTATGTATATCACAATTCTTAATAAAAGAGTCCTGATGCGGTGAAGATACTTTTTGTAGCTAAAATTACCGTCAATTCGCCATCGCCAACACTACCTAGTTCAAGACGCCTCTAGATTAGTTGAATTAGTATTTGAAGCAAGCGTTCACGCAATTGGTCGGGGTACCAGTTTTATCGCCGGTGGTTTTGATTGGTTAAATCGAAACAGATGCCGCTCCCGCGCCTGTTACTGTAATATGATATCGCAAAAATGCATCCGCCTGTCTGTCTATTTGATGTGTTTATTTAGTTGAGCTTGCTGGATCGATTTCAACGGAACTTGGCGCAGTGGACAAATAATTAACAAAGATCGGAATAGGTAGAGCTAATTTGCCTAAACTTGATGCACATTCATTCAATAATGTATTTCCATTTCACTCACGCATGAATGAATATGCCTCAAGTTTAGACAAATTAGCTCTACCTATTCCGATCTCTGAAATTAAACAACTATGTAAGTATATGAAAATGTTTTGAAGTTTGTTACACAATCTTGCATTAAAATTGATTTGACTTTACTGTCCAATGTCGCTGTTATAGGTAAGTAAACTTAATACAACCCCTTGAAAAGAAACAAAACAAGAAATAAATAAATGTGATATCAATTAAAGAACTTTTGTTTATTCATAAACGAGTAATAAGTGTGCTTAAACAAAGCTAGTTTAAAAAAGAAATGGTTCATTCCCTGTTTTTTTGAAACCGACAAACTAGTGGAAATAGCTTTCGCTGGTAATATGATCAGCCAGCGATCAATTATTTAGGTAGGTACAGGCTGAAAAACAGCGTAGTGCAGACCTGTCTCACAGCATATGCTGAGTTCAGAACCTTTTGCCATACTTTGGTAGACATTGTTAAGACTTGCTGTAGTTTTTGTAGTTCTTGTTATCTATCCTAAGGAATAATATGTAAAACTACTGCGCTGAGAGGGCAATAAATCTTTTTCTGTTTAAATATCGCTGCTTAAATGCAAAAGCGGCACAAAACAAAAACAAATATAGTTTTATTTAAAACTTAAAGTATTCCGAATTTAAATGCAACACGAACCCATTTTGATTTGTGGCCCTTTTGTATTTAAGCAACGATATGTCTCTCTTATTGACACGGAATCTATAGGTACCTTTTGTTCGTTTACTGAGCGGGAAAACAGTCGATAGTTTATCGCTTTCTCGTTAGCAGTGGGACTAGTGCCTCTAACCTATTGCTACGTCCCTCTTGTTAGTCACTAATTCAGGAAATTCTACAACTTTAGCTTTGACTTTACATGTTTATTTGTTTGGCAGTATGTTTAGTTCAAAACTTGCAAGTTAATGTTAAACCACTTCCCATTCTTAGAATTTGTTTAAATCTGGAATAGGTATCTATACATATAATAATATGTAAGCACGATGGATGACGATGCAATCTTCTAGTGTGAAAGAGGTGATCTGATTAGAGTTCGAAGGTAGCACAGTCTTCACCGTCGTAACATGTCTACGTTAAATGGATTGTCTAATATCACTGCGTTTTTTTAAAAATTCAAATTCAGTTAAATATGGATTATTCGGGACTAGATTTAATAACAATTGCTTAAGACATTAATAAAAAGTTGTCAACTTTTAAGGACCTCAGTCCTAATTATGTCTGGGATTAATTAATTATTAATTCTTAATATATTTTTTTGCTTCGTACATTCGGCGCCATAAATATGTATACATTTAACAAGGTTTCAGAAATATATATACAACCTTATTCACTTGCAGTAGAGTCGTGTTTGCATATTTTTAGAAGTTTAACTGTATCCATATTATTAGGCGTGACTGTAAATAACAACTTTGTTAGAGGAAAGTCTTGTGTATGCAAATGTCTATGGGTCACAGTTTCCACTTACCATCAGGTGGCCTGTGTGCTCGTTTGTCCTCTCTATGCCATAAAAAAATACCATCAATTAACTTCAAAAACATATTACCCAACTCAGAAAACATTACAACATAAAGTTTACATTACTTAGCGTAAAGTTCTATTTAAGACTCGACAAGTTTGACAACTGAACATATCTTTTTGAACAAGTAACGATATAAGTTTTAAAATAACTGCGGAACATTGTTAGACAACTGTGTATGACTATGGTCGGACTTTTAATTCACTGCAGTAGGATGACAGGTTCAGTGTTATCAGTTTTTGGTGTGTAAAAAATAGTCGTGTTCCTTACTGAATGAATGAAAAAATGAAGGAGGAATGTAGTTAATTTGAGTGATTCACTACACTACTTTAATGAATAAATATTTGTAATGCTAGAACGCCTAAACTGATTACAATTGTATAAAAAAAGTGACCTGACGTTTTTTGTTTCGTTATATTCCTTTGATTTAAGTATGTCACTATCTTTTTTTTTGTGTTTTATCAATGCGTTATTTATCAGCTTAGTCTGTGACTTACTCGTGTCTCATATTAACATTCTGTTGCAAGCAAAATGTTCAGCTAAATATAATAAAATAACACACTTAGCTAAGTACGTAATAATCATAAAATATTTAGTTCGATCTTTGATCAAATCATTCATTAGCTGAACGTGGTAAGTACTATTAAATTAAATGTGGCATCATTATTTCACAGAATGACATTTGGCCATGTCATTTTACTGCAGTGAACTAAAAGTCCTACTTTAGCACAAGTTGATTTTCTCGCTTGTCGCTCAGTGTGTCTCCATTGTTAGAATAGTTAGAAAAGGAGATCCGAGCGACAAACAAGTCGCGAACAACTTGTGTTAGACAACTCTGGTTGCTAACACCGTGGAACTTGTAGGTGATTCTTTAACAACTCTGTGTTGGACTCAACGGACAAATTATTACGCAGTGAGTTTAAGTTGTTGTTACAGAGTTAATACAACGTTTAAGGATGTGCATTTTGAATAAAATTTACGTGCATGCCGAGTGAGCCTGTCAATTCTTTGAATAGTATATACCTAAAGAACATTATATTTAGTGAAAATAATAAGTGGATTGTGGTCCTCGTGGAAATTTTCAGTGTTTTTTTTAACAATCGTGAAAATCGGAAAATAGCTTAAAGGGGCGCAATGGCATTTTAAATTAAAGTGGGCAGCTTTCATATATTTTTAAATGTGTATAAGGAGTACGCGTAAGGATTAAAATATTCTTTGTATGACATAGTGTTCATTTAACACTGTATTTTTAAAACAGTACATACACATACATCAAATCACGCCTTCATTCCCAGAGTGGGGTTGGCAGAACTACAAAATTAAATACCAACAACCCTAAAAATTGTTGATAGTTAATTCTGTAACCACATTTTGCACAATAAGGCTAAGATGTTTACCGGTGTATTAGTGACAGGTTGCAAGCCCATCGTCTAACAATACTACGCAGCCTTTATTCCCTTAGTCGCCTCTTACGACATCCACGGAAAGACATGGAGTGGCACTATTCTAACCTGGCAACCGCACGGGACATAAATATATGTAATGTAATTCAAAAACCATTCGGAGGAGGCTTAATAAACAAAAATGTAACTGTCAGATTTATAATTTAAGTTTTTTTTAGGACAACCGTGTTTTGGTCTTTGACATTGGTCTGACCTTAAAAGTTCTGTAAGACGGGCACATTATCGTTAAATACTTACATAAAAGGCAAAAAAAGTTATTCCAATGCAAATAAAATGTAATAAAATGTTGTTTTTCAAATGCTCAATAGCAACATTTTAACGTCTAGCTCCCAATTAGGCATGCCTTCAAAAAATATTCATAACTTGGTGAAATTATAATGTTGAGAACCGAAAATGTTTGCCCACAAATTTTCAAATTTTACTTCGTCTGATTAGGTATCTGTACGAAAAAACTTTTATCAGAAAATAAAAAATCATCTCTCAAGAAAAACTCTTCATGTTTCAAATTCCTGCGGGAAAAGTACCCCTTCTTGCCCTTTTGAATATAGAATATTGAAATAAAAACACAATAGAATCACTTATTAATCCGTGCGATAAAATACAATCGAAAACTTATTGTCAGAATATTTTACATTTCATATCAAAAATAACAAAGTTTTTGCGTAATAATAATGAACAAACATCGGTTACTATTGTGCGATTGATCTCGGCAGATGTCAGGGTTGGTACTACATGAGTTTTTTTGGAAGCTAAAAGTTATGTTAAGGCCATCGATAAAATATGTCGACAGTGATCATTTGTCCATGGATTCGTGATAAAAATAATTACAGGCCCGCAGGTCATAGAAGGAAAACTTGAAAGCAAATAGAAATAAACTGCTTAACAGTAATCAGTTCGGCTTCACCAGAGGACGATCCACAACTGATGCAGCATCTGTACTCATTAAATATATGTACAATATTTGGGAGAAATCTTGTGATGCAGTAGGAATTTTTTGTGACCTTTCCAAAGCTTTCGATTGCGTAGATCATGCGACTCTTATAATAAAATTAGAACATTATGGTCTGTCTAATAATTCTCTAAATCTCATGTCCTCGTATCTTAGTGATAGGACACAAACGGTTGTTGTAAACCAAACACAGTCCACTGGAGCAGCTGTTAAATTAGGTGTGCCTCAGGGCTCTATATTAGGTCCTTTCTTATTTTTGGTTTACATTAATGACTTACCACCCATGGTAGAGAATCTTTGTGATATAGTGTTATTTGCTGATGATACATCATTGATTTTCAAGGTAGACCGTAAATCCGTCAATTACACTAGGATAAACGCCACGCTAGGTAAAGTACTTAATTGGTTTACTAGTAACAATTTGCTACTCAATGCTAGGAAAACTAAATGTGTTAGGTTCGCTTTGCCTAACGTTAAACCGGTAGATTCTAGAATTTTCTAAATGACGAGTGTTTGCAAATGGTAGATAAGGCAGTTTTCCAGTAAAATTTGCAATGGAGTCCCCATATATCTGTACTGGCAGGTAAACTAAGCTCGGCAGCTTACGCCGTTAGGAAAATTAGACAATTAACCAATGTTGAGACAGCTCGCTTAGTTTATTATAGTTATTTCCATAGTGTCATGTCGTACGGTATTCTGGTTTGGGGTAAGGCTGCTGACATACAAACTATATTTCTTTTACAAAAAAGGGCCATTCGCTCTATTTACAACTTAAATTCCCGTGACTCCTTAAAAGAACTTTTTAAAGAAATTAATATCTTAACTGTAGCGTCTCAATTTATTTATGAAAATATTATTTATGTTATTAAGAATTTAGATTCTTTCACCAAGAATTCTGATATACATAATTTAAATACTAGAAATAAAAATAAAATCGCTATTCGAAAATTCCGCGTCCGTAAAGTACATAAATCATTTGTTGGTCAATGCATTCATTTCTATAATAAATTACCTGACGTAGTTTTAAAGTTACCATTTCCAGCACTTAAAAATTACTTGAAAAAGTTGTTAATGTCAAAAGCGTATTATAGGGTCGAGGACTATTTCTAACAGACAAAAATGCATGGTCTAAACCCGAAACATAGTCAATAATAATTTGATCAATTGCAAAAGCTTTATCTTGTCTAGGGGACACCATTGATGTAGGAAAGCGTATCGAAACTTTTATGTGGTCATCTTGCACCGTGTTATAAGTTATAAACAAATGTAAGTGAGTTTTTTTTTTCTCCTATTTCTTCCTTTATCTCTCACATAACATTTTTGGCATGTTTTCCTGCTGATCTACGCATGTTATTTAATATTATATTGAATTTAATATTTATTGCTTTATATAATGCTAGATTAAGTAGTACCATTGTAATATGTTTAAAAAATGACTGACTGCTGAGTTTCTTGCGGCGTTTCTTCTCAGCAGTGTCTCCTCTTGGGAAGCGCTGGTAGATTCTTGACGTGTAAAAGTGCCCGTACGGCCTACTTACTGAATAAATATCTTTTATCTTTTTTTTTATCTTTTTATCAAAAGAGGCAGAGAGCGATCAAGACGAAGTTATTTGTGATAGAGAAAGCTAAGGTCGTGTCGTATAAAGATATCAAGAACATAGCAAATAAGTAAGGACAAACAAGAGAGCAATGATGGCACTTCATCGACAAAAGTATAACTCTCAAGTTATGATGACGATGAATAGAAAAATGAAACAAAACGACACGCTTTATTTTGTAATTCTTGAGAAACACCAGAAAAATTTAACGTTGTAGTTTTTGAGCACACAAATTAAAACGAGACATATTACCTTTGTAATTCTTAACCAATGACATATCTGTTACTATTGACGCCATTTCCGAGTATGCTTTCGTATATTTTTTATTATTATTAGGCGGATTAATTTTTCAGCAGCCATTTTTTCCATCTAACAGATCTTTACGATAAAAAGATATATTCTATCGATTCGCTTAACGTTATTAATAGACTACAAACACTGTACCACGAATTGCACAATATCTACACCAATGTTTGATAATGAGTTGCAAAACTCTGTTTATTACGCCGTAAACAAACCAAATAAAGTATCTGTATCAAGCTTTTAATTAAACTCCCAAGTTACTTCAATCGGATTTAACTTTACAGAAACTGGAATATGTACTTACATGTATTACTCCTTTGTTTACTTCCAAGCTCTTCATTCCTTTATTCAAACGTTGAAGCTCTCATTTGTAAATAAGTATCAAATCTAAACCAAAAAGGCAAAAATTTCACTCACTAAAATGGATAAAAACAGTCGGAAACGTGGTCGACATATCAGTCGGCCTTCATCAGGAATTCAGGACTGAATCTAACACTGACTCTATCTCCAACTGTGGGGTTATTATCACGGTATCTGTGCAATTAATTTTACGCTGAGAAAAAAGGACAGACTTATGTAACTGCTAACTAGCTCCGTCCTTTACGCTCACCATAAAATGAACTGCATAGTTATGTCATAATAACCCCCCTGTACCCATTAATTCTTCTGTAATAATTTTTTTTTGAGTCACATGATGTACCCTAAATCACATAATTGAGTAAGGAGAGGTAAACCATATTAGTTTTTAGGGTTCCGTGCCCAAAGGGTAAGGACGGGACCCGATTGCTGAGACTCCACTGTCCGTCCGTCTGTCGGTCTGTCACCAGGCTGTATCTCATGAACTGTGATAGCTAGACAGTTGAAAACTTCACAGATGAAGTGTGTTTGGGGCAAACACCAAGCATATGGACCCCGCATTATAATACCAAGCTCACAATTAAAATGGTCAACTTTTACTCTTCAAATCAGTGCCAAGCATTCAATACAACACCCAAAAAGCACCCGATATCGTGTCATCGGTATTCACCGTAAAAACGTGTACAAAAATCCAGAAACTTCGTCCGCAACGTCAAATTGCTTGGCCGCTAAATGTGGGCCTCATAAGTGAGCTCAGGGTCACTCAGCGTGCAATGGAAAGAGCTATGCTCGGAGTTTCTTTGCGCGATATGATCCGTAATACGGTAATACGCCAGAGAACCAAGGTCACCGACATAGCTCAGAGAGTTAGCATGCTGAAGTGGCAATGGGCAGGCCACATAGCTCGGAGAACTGATAACCGTTGGGGAAGAAAAGTTCTCGAGTGGCGGCCCCGCATCGGTGGACGGAGTGTTGGACGGCCTCCCACCCGGTGGTCTGACGACCTGGTTAGGACCGCGGGGAGCCGCTGGATGCGAGCGGCTCAAGACCGTGACTTGTGGCGCTCTTTGGGGGAGGCCTTTTTGTTTCCAGCAGTGGACGCCCCCGTAAACGTCACGTACAGAGTATACTAGACATACATATTTACTACACTATACTACTTTTCACTATATTAATCACAGATTTATTTCTCATCATGCGTTCGCGTGCAGCTACGAATAGGTGAACACCAGGGTTCAGCTGAAAACCAGCGCCGTGGCTCCTGCTGCAGCACATGCTGAGTTGAGTCCTATTTGACTTCACGCTACAGTGCAACGATTCTATCTATGCTCTAATATTGTCTCTACTTTTTTTACCGTCTGCGTGTTTTTTTGTCAAATAAATGTTTTGAATTTGAGTTTGCAATCTCGGGAGGCTTGTATCATTTTTGACTTTGGTCATAGAATTTGCATGAGGGCTCATCACCGAGGTTATCAACGCTCCGATCTCTATACGAGACAATGTATTAAGTAAGGGTTCTCAACGCCCCTTGTTGGGAGGGTTCTTGAAAAGGCCGAAATGCACAGACCATGGGACCAGAGGTTTTTCTATCCAAGGCTGTATCGGTCGATCTGGATTTAGATAGTGAAAAGAATAAACACGAGCAGGTGGCTTGCTATTGTATGACGTATGTGTGTATAAAAAAATATTTGTTGCTAAATTTAACTTAGACAAAGTTTAAAGACAATTCTATCCTTAAATGGGACCTCAATAACACAATATTAACCATAAAAACGTATTGACAAACTCCACCTTTTTTGAAGTCGATTGCTGAGCGAAAGCAGTTGTGCTGTATTTCTATGGTCTGTGCTAACGTCGTTATGAAATTCCGGCTTTAAACTAAAGTTACTAGTAGCTATGGAAATTTATAACGTTAACTATCAATTTACCCAATCTCCGAACGAAATACCGTCTTAGCGAAGTTTTCGGCTAAACCAACCGATTAAACCGAGATCATGAAAGCAATTTATATTCGACTTCGGCCTGCTTGTCTTTGATAATGGCGTCTTCACCATACCATTGCTTACATTAGTTTAATTTAACTGAAATTAAACTTAGAAGAGTTGAGATTGGAGGCTTAAGGGATCTAAGGCCGGTCTTACACCTGTAAGTTTTACTTACGTAAGTAGGGACACGGCTATCTGTTAGAATGAGAAAAAAATATTTCTATCTTAGTCTAACAAATAACTGCGTCCCTACTTACGTAAGTAAACTTACTAAGTGTAAAGCCGGCCTAATAGTATCGTCCGTAAGTTTTGGTATTATGTTGATGATAGTGTTAGAGAAAGAGATTTTCAGATCGAAAGTGAGTGGACGGGTCGGAAGAGGCCGCCCTAGGCGTACTTTTTCGAGTCAAATCGGAGAAATACTGAAAAAGGGCCGAATCTTAAGTCCCCGAAACCGACGTGCGTGCATGACTCGATGTATGAATGTGGAAGAAGCGAAAGAAATTTCTCAAGATCGTAGCAAATGGAAAGAAGTGGTCTCTGCCTACCCCTCTGGGAAACAGGTGTGATTTAATGTATGTATGTATGTAGTGTTAGGTATATATCTGAATAGTATAAAACATAGCTGTTATTCGCGTCTGTCTGTATGTTCGGCCGCTTACTTCTCTTACTATCAATTTTACCAAACTGGAATAAGACTTACTCCGAGATTAGTCTGTACAAATTCGGCGTTTAATCTAGGTATAAGACCTTGTTCTCGTTTGGTCGAATCCGCAATTATGCTACGCAAAGTCGTGTCTCACTTCATTTGTATCTCATTTAAAATTATGAAGACTTTAGAGTGAAGACTGAAGTTGTGTAATAGTCTTGTTCAGTTGAGGAGAAGTTGTTCTATTATGTGGATGATGGCGTTAGGATTGTCTTTAATATAAAGAAGAACTAGCTGTTGTCCACGACTCCGTACGCGCAGAAAAATAAAACATAGCCAATGTTCATCAGAGAATTCAGGGATATCTAATGTAGGATTTTAATAGTTACGACGCGCTGGCCTATTGGTTAGTGACCCTGCCTACGAAGCTAGCGGTCCGAGGTTCTAATCCCGGTAAGGGCAGATATTTGTGTGATGAGCGCGAATATTTGTTGCTGAGTCATGGATGTTTTCTAATGTATTTAAGTATATATTTCTCTATATAAGTATTTATATCGTTGTCTAGTACCCATAGTACACGCCTAGAGCTTAGTGTGGGACTAGGTCAATTGGTGTGAGATTGTCCCCTTATAAAGAATAAAGAATAAAGAAAGAAAGATTTTTTCAAAATGGTCCAATAGTATCGGAGCCTGTTCAATTCAAACAAACAAACAATCCAATATTTCTTCTTTATAATATTAGTGTAGACAAGGTCGCTACCCACATCATCTGTCTGTTTGACTTCTTACGTCTCTTAAACTACGCAACGTCGTGTCTCACTCCTTGTATCTTATTTAAAATCATTTCAGTTTCAGTGTTTGCTATAAAAACATGCACTATCAAAGCAGACAATGTAAATTTGCATAGCTTTTCAAGACGTGGTAGAAGACGACTTTGAAACTACATTTAAAATTAACATATTCTTTATCACCGCATACGAGTCTGCAAAATTACAATGAGACATCTGACCTTTAAGCTCCCGTTTTTAGCTCAGTGCATCTCTTTTGTACTACGTACCTATTAGTTAGAATATTTTAAGAGCTATCCAAACATACCTCACTAGATGTCATAATGTATTATATGATTGGAAAAAAGACCTGCTGGAGTTTCTTGCGGTGCTTCTGTCGGTGCGGTGTTTGACGACGCGCTGGCCTAGTGGGTAGTGACCCTGCCTACGAAGCTAGTGGTCCAGGGTTCGAATCCCGGTAAGGGCAGATATTTGTGTGATGAGCGCGAATATTTGTTCCTGAGTCATGGATGTTTTCTATATATTTAAGTATATATTTCTGTATATAAGTATTTATATCGTTGTCCAGTACCCATAGTACAAGCCTAGAGCTTAGTTTGGGACTAGGTCAATTGGTGTGAGATTGTCCCCTTATATTTATTTATTTATTTATTCTTCTCCGCAATGATGGTCTTGTCCGAAGCGCTAGTAAATTCAATCCATATTACCAACGTGTAAATGAGCCCTCATGGCTCATGTGGCAAATTTAATGTATAAAATATTTTGAATTTTAATTTTGAATGTAAAAAAAATGTGTTTCTTGCTTTACTTGGGAGGTCAACGAGAAAGTTTTTTTACAAGATTTTATTATGGAACTTTGCTGTCATAATTGAAATGTATAACTATGTAAAATTACTGCTTTGTACTAAGAGTCTCTAAGCTGTGGGTACGGGTGGTAGGACCTTGTGCAGGGTCCGTCCGGATCGCTACCACCATCTTATCCATTAACCTACCGCCAAACAGCAGTGTTCGCACTGTTGTGTTCCGGTTTGGGGATAAGATAGCCGGTGAAATGACTAGCATAGAGGCATTCCATCTTAGTCCTCAGGGTTGGCAACGCATTTGCAGTCTTAGGATTGCATTGCAGTCTTGTGAATGCGAATGTCTATGGGTCACAGTTTCCACTTACCATCAGGTGGCCTGTGTGCCGGTTTGCCATCCCTATGCCATAAAAAAAAAAAAAAAAAAAAAACTAGCTGTTTTTTTGTTGTAAAGAGTAAGCAGAGGTATTGTATTTGTTATTTTTAGTGTGTGTGCGCGTGTGTGTGTGGAAAAGGAACGGACTGAAAACCAGAGCTGCGCAGACGCGGCTGGTCCGCGCTCGCAGCGCACGCTGAGCCCTTGCTTTTGTCACTCGACCGAGACAATTTAAATATATACTTAAGTGCTAAATTGTAAATACTGTTTTGACATTACTAAATAATCCGCAATATTAAATGTATGAGAACCGTTTTCATAAAATTCTCCATATAACACGACAATCTCATAAGTAAGGACCTAATATTAGAGTAATAACGTATCTTAGTATAAACTATAACTAGTAAAAAATCTGTTTGATGTTGCTTTTCTACTCGTATGCTAAACTTATACATTTATGATTCCGGTAAACTTTGCACATTCGCCAGGAAACAGGTGTTCTGGCTTCTTCAGTTTATGTTAGGAGTCTGGTAAATATATGATTACCTACTCGTTGTTTTGGAGCTCACATGGCCTACTTAATGTTCGACATTAGTAATAAATTACTTCTGGTTGTTTTGTACTTGATATTTAATCAAAAAAGACTTTTCGCTTATCATGCTCTTAAAATGTTGCTTTAGTCTCTGCACATCGGGACTAAACCTCGTTATTAATCTCTAGGGACTAAAGTAATTTTTTTTTGGAAACTCCTTAACGGCTAATCACGGTGTTTGTGATAATTGGAAAATCTTTTCAAATAATACATACTAGTCAACTTGCTAAAAAAGTAAACGTACAACATTTTTTTAAATTAAATCTGTTTACCAGAGCAACTAATATAATTCAGAGGAACCTATTAAAGCAAAATAAAATAACATTCTGTTTTTCTTGCGAAACTAACGTTATGTTTTTTGCTTCCGCCCCCACGGACTGTCGTCTTGTCTCGCTTGTCTCGTTGTATCTTAATCTTGACAGACAGAGACAAGTAACGCAAGATTGGTAAAGATCAAACGTACGTCAATCTTTGTATGGTAAGGACAACCATTATATACCTAAAATAAAATAAATATTAGGGACGATCTCATGCATATTGATCTAGTCCCAAACTAAGCTCTAGGCTTGTATTATGGGACTAGAAAGCGATATAAATACTTACATAGAGAAATAAACAATACTAAAATAGGGTAAAGACACCAATGATCAGCCAGAGATCAGTAGGCGACCTTACATGAGTGCGAAGAGTGGGAAATATATCTTTTGTACTCTTCCCACTCATGCAAAGTATTGGCAGAGGCCGACTTCAGGTCTCAGGCTGACTGGTGACTTTACCCTATACAGAAAACATCCAAGACTGAGAAACAAATTTTTGCGCTAATCACTCAAACATTTGCCCATTCCGGGAATCAAACCCGCATCCCGCATCGTAAGTACGGTCACTACCAACTAGGCTCACGCGTCATCAACGCAAAAAGTATCAAAAATCACACAAAAGTATCAAGAGTTTATATACTGTACTTACAAAACTTTAGCCACCTGTAATTTTTTAAACGTACTCAAATTGATTCTTAAATACGAGTAAATAGTCTATTTTATAGGTAGTATTGATATATAGTACAATAGACGAAGGTTACTATTATCTATTTATAGGGAAAATACTACCTATCAAATAGACTTGCTATTATCTATTTTCCCTCTAGATAATAGTTACCTTGGTCTATTGTTCTCCCTGTGTATGTAAGTAACCGTTCCACAAAATACCAACGACACCTTTATGATTAATGATTTTCGTGTAAGGGTCCTATTCCACCATTAGCTACGTGATATTTATTAAAAAAGGTGGCTTTCCCATATTTTATCCGTTGAAGGCAGGATTTCTGGAAATTCTTTTTTAGTATAACTCTTCATTTATAATTCAAAATCTCGTGTTTTTAACCTTTGAGATAAATTTTGTACTCACGAAGTTAAAAACACATTGTCTGAACCAGTAAATATCCACTAATCTCCGGAACTACTGGTTCGATTTGAAAAATTCTTTCAGTGTTAGATAGCCCATTTATCGAGGAAGGCTATAGGCTAAATATCATACTCATATAAACCCAAGCGAAGCGAGGGCGGGTCGCTAGTACAATATAATACGGCTCGATAATATTTTTTTAGGTTCATAATCGTACATGCTTTCAAAGTATACATTGTACGGGCAAGAAAAACTTTAAATCCCAAGGTCTGCTAAAAATATGTGATAATTGAAAAATAACAATGCCAGGTAACTTTTAATTAAAAGGTTTAAAGTCTTAAGGATTCATAAGCTGATTTAAAATTTCTATTAGAATTAAAAGCCACTTTTGTTTAGTGTCAGATTAACTTGTCATTGTTTGGGAAGTTACAAAGCGAATTTGTTAAAATAATGACGAATAAAGTGAGTTATTAACGTTATTATAAAATGAGTAGTGTAAACCACGTTATTCCTACATCTTCGTTGCGGGTTTTTTTTTATACATACATACCTACATAAACTCACGCCTTTATTCCCAGAGTGTGGTAGGCAGAGCTACAGAGTTACCAACAACTCTAAAAAAAACGATAATTCTGTGATCACATTTTACACAATCAGGCGAAGATTGACCTGTGTATTTTAGTGATAGGTTGCAAGCCCATCGCCTAACAATACTACAAGCTTTTATTACCTTAGTCGCCTCTTACGACTTCCATAAGAAGACATGTCGGCCAAGAATGTGGACTACCAGTTTTGACTAAAGTTTCTGTGAGATATAATTATGTATGTATGTATGTAAACTCTTTATTGTACAAACAGAAAATAACAAATCAAAAATAATCATACATACATACATACATAAACTCTCGCCTTTATTCCCAGAGTGGGGTAGGCAGAGCTACAGAATTACCAAAAACTCTAAAAACTTGTTGATAATTCTTTAACCACATTTTGCCCTTTTTTTTAAAATTATCACTAATGTTGAAAAGTGTTGAAAAATTATTGCAAGGGAAAATCGAACTTGTTGTATTATGACGTGCAAATGAACTTCTACCGTAGGATGGTAGACCACATTTTTGGACGACTGTATAAGCTGGCAACCACAGACAGGCAGGGCAGATATGTACATACATAAATACATTCATACATGCTTACACTGGAAAAACAAAATTTCGTGTATTCGGGTAAAAAGCACCGCTCCAACAGTGAGACAAAGCCTTATTCGTCGTTTACGTAATTGTTTTGCCCCCGACCTTTCCAAACTGATAGGCCCACGAATTAATACCGACGAATGATCATTAGTCGGATAGATATGTATCTGGTGAACTAGACGGTAGAATAGGTACACTCCTGATAACAACGTGTACAGTTGTTGCTGAATTTTACATATATATTTGGTAGTGACTAAGATTGAAAAGGGCATGCTTCGATGGTTCGGTCCTTTGGAAAGGATGGATGAAAGAAGATTGACGAAAGAGATATACAGATCGAAAGTGAGTGGACGGGTCGGAAGGGGCCGCCCTAGGCATACTTTTTCGAGTCAATTCGGAGAAATACTGGAATAGGGCCGAGTCTTAAGTACCCGAAACCGACGTGCGTGCATGACTCGATGTATAAATGTGGAAGAAGCGAAAGATATTTGTCAAGATCGTAGCAAGTGGAAAGAAGCGGTCTCTGCCTACCCCTCTGGGAAACCGGCGTGAATTATAAATTATTGAACCTATGGCAGAGAATGCACCTTTATTTGTTTGAAAGAAAATCACACCAGGGCGACACCAGGCGCGGATAGCTAGTACCAATATATAAAATTCTCGTGTCACAGTGTTTGTAACAAAACTTCCCCAATACGGCTTGACCGATTGTTGTTCTTTTTTTTTATTCAGTAGATCTGAGAATAGGTCGTAAATTATATTTCATAAATAAATTACACCCGGGCGGCAACGGGCGCGGACAGCTAGTATAATAATAAATATGTGGTTAGAGATTCTACAGGTTACTTTGGGACTGGGTGAATTTATATGAGAGTGTCCCGTCTGTACGCTCAGATCTTTTAAACTGCGCAACTGATTTTGATGCGGTTTTCATCAATACGTAGAGTGATTCAAGAGAAAGATTGTTTCTGTTAAATTCTGGTTTATACGGGTGTTACATGAAACTCGCATAAAACGAAGCGAAGCGAGGGCAGGTCGCTAATAAAGCGTATACAATGTTATTTGACTTAGGTTGACGGAACCAGTAATGTACAAGGACCAATGATGGACATTAGATTCTTATTTTACAGAAGATACGTTATTCATTTGTTTTGCAACGATCTATTTAGGACCGAATGGAATTTGAGTTAAGAGTTAAGTGTCCATTACTGGTGCTTGTCAGTTACAAGTGTAGAACACTGTTGCCGGTACTCTCACCTTTTTTAAGGGTACATTAAATAATTCTGAAGAGTCATTCTGAATGCAATATTTTGATAGGAGACTTAATTTTTTGAAATAGCTTATAAAAAAATTAAACCTATGTTAACCTAAGTATAGCAATAAGATTATGCATTGGATATAAAATAGCTAAATCATAACATAGCGTTCAAAAAATTTAAAATTCGGAATTTTAAGTTTATCCCATCAAACCTTTTTCGTTCTTCCATCCATCCTGGATAAATCATGACAGCATTTTTTATTGTTCACAGAAGAGGAAGGCACAGAGTTGGAACTGGAAGCGCTGTACCGGCGGTATTGCGTGCGGCTTAAACACGCCCTCTTTGTGTCGGCGCTCTGCGTTACTCTACTGTTCACGCTAATTCTACTGTGCGCCGTGTGCATACTACATTCAAATGTAAGTACTCAAATTAACCCGTGTGGTTGCCGGGTTAGAATAGTGCCACTCCATGTGTTCCCGTGGATGTCGTAAGAGACGGCTAAGGGAGTAAAGGCGTATAGTACTGTTAGGCGATGGGCTTGCAACCTGTCACTAATACACTGGTAAACATCTTAGCCTAAGTGTGCAAAATGTGGTTACAGAATTATCAACAAGTTTTTAGAGTTGTTGGTAATTCTGTTGCTCTGCCTACCCCACTTCGGGAATAAAGGCGTGAGTTTATGTATGTATGTATGTATGTATGTACTCATATTGTAGGTATTTTCATATGGTGATTAGATTGGCAACGCTCCTAAGCCGATAAGCAGTATCTTAAATTCAATCACCAAAGCATATTCAATTCTATGTCGTTAATGATAAGGTTGATATTACTACAATAGGTTTATCTTAGTTACTGCGTTTTTGCTTAGGGCGGCAGAACATCTATCCGTACTAAAAAGGTACTAGCATATATCGACATCGTCTAGGTTCAAAACCTTTTCTTTCGTAGATATATTAGGTATCTGTTTTATTTAACTAGTGCGTCTCCATTCTATGTGTTTTTTATTATTTGATAATTTAAATTATATAAACAAATTAAAAATTAAAAAAGCGTCCTATATAAAAGAAAAGTATAGTATTGTTATTTTACCATAGCAATAAGGAAAATTGGCAGAAAATAAGAAAGGCGTTTGGGTGGGTACCTTCATATTTTCAATGCCCTGAATCAAATGCAGACATTGCTTATTTACTTTGATTTATTTTTGATGTGACGTGTTTGGAAAGAATCTTAATAACTGGATGAAATCCTTATAGAAGAGAGTAATATTTAATATTTTTTTAACCGAGCGATTAAAGTGATGTCTTCACGAGTTAGAGAGAGAAAACAGGAGAGATGAAAACATCTGTATAACGTTTGTCCCAAACATTAACTTTCTCCAATTAAAACATATCTCATGTTAATGTGACAGACGCTTATGCTTCCAACAGACCACAGGACCTAATCACATGTTTGTTCTGGCTAATGTGACCGCAATGCCGTTTGACGACGCGCTGGCCTAGTTGGTAGTGACCCTGCCTACGAAGCTAGCGGTCCTGGGTTCAAATCCCGGTAAGGGCAGATATTAGTGTGATGAGCGCGAATATTTGTTCCTGAGTCATGGATGTTTTCTATATATTTAAGTATTTATTTCTCTAAATAAGTATTTATAGCGTTGTCTAGTACCCATAATACAAGCCTTGAGCTTAGTTTGGGACTAGGTCAAATTGGTTTAAAAAATATAAAATATAACAATAAAAAAAAATATAATAAATAATAATATAATATATCTGTTTAAATTTGTTTTGGTTCGTTTTATTTAAATACATAAAATTAAATAACTTAAGTAAGTAAGTACTTATCTAGCAAGTTGAAACTTTCATGGGTATTTTGTTAAATGAGATCTATGGTAAGTAATAATAATTAGTTGAACGCTAACCGATAAACAATTCATTTCGAAAATCTAACAAAGCTCTGTTCCCGTCGGACTAGATTGCTCAACATTCCCTTTTTTCATTAAACTCACCTCAGTGACAGCTCTCGAGTGGCGTATTGTTCTAAGTCTGAAGTTAAAGAAGTTGAGAAAATGATGGTAGACGTTAAAAGTATTTTCTTATGATGCTAATGTAATAAAAAAATAATATAAAGGGACTACATACATACATACATACATAAACTCACGCCTTTATTCCCAGAGTGGGGTAGGCAGTGCTACAGAATTACCAACCACTCTTAAATAAGTTGTTGATAATTCTGTAACCACGTTTTGCACAAACAGGCTAAGATGTTTACCAGTGTATTTGTGACAGGTTGCAAGCCCATCGACTAAGAGTACTAGAAGCCTTTACAAATAATATGTATAATATGCAATTAATATTTTTTCCATATTCGTATCAAGGATTGCCGTTTAGGTAAAAATATCCACTTTAATTTACTGAACGTAAAAAACGAACGTAATCGAAGGAACGTAATAAAGGGACTATCCCTCACAAGTGTCAACTGTGGATAAAGCATCCGTCACTTTTTGTCAATTGTACTTATTTACCTGTCAGAAGGTGACGGATGCCTTATCCAAAATTTAACACGCGATAAACGCAGCCATATTAGTCCCCCTGGAGATGCGGTACGTGACAAAAGTCCAGACGAACGGCGGCACGCGCTTCTAATTTGATTTACCTATGCGTGTATCGACTATAAGGAAATATGCCGAAGTATAAAAATGTCCACTTGAATAATTTCGTCCGTGCATAATTTGGTCAAAGTATAAAAATGTGCACATATATTTAGACGACGTATAAAGATGTTACGACAATAGACTTTAAGGAAATATGCCGAAGTATAAAAATGTCCACTTGGTAACCGCTCTCCGCACTATGTACGGTCAGCTCCATAAGTGCATGGACACCTTAACGACGATAATCGTGTGCGCCGTTGAGATCACGTTCTCAAAAATTGAACTAGATGGCGCTGTTAACGACCCTAGTTTAGTTATTGTTTAAAGGTGTAGCAATGTAATTATTTACTTCTTACTATCTGAATCGATAATTCGACCGTTCGTCTGAATGAGTTGCTGGCTTAACAGGTCGGCGCCTCGCCTGAATCGCGATATGATTCCACGGGACGGGAGTTCAAATATGACTGGGGCAAGAAAGTATTTTTTATTACAATTTAATATTACGGGATAAAATTATTGATTCTAGTTTGATTTAACGATTTATTTATTTAAAAAATAATTATTTTTAACCAGAAATGATGAAACTTGATTTTCAAGATAAACATATATTTATTTATTTTACAATAAACCAGTAATCGCATTGAATAATGGTTGGTGGTTATAGAAATAATTGTGGTTCACTTACTTTACATTTAATACATTTTTAATTGACAACAATATGCAAGAAGGAAAAAAAAGTTAAGACGAATTGTCAAAATCAATATTCTGTTAACGATATTAACGGTGTTAACTATCACTTATTACAAAAAAGTTAGACACTTCAGACACGTCTTAAATGACAGATTTCTATGAACTGACATTTGATAAACACATGTTCAACGACATGTTTGTTAATAACACCGTAAGTTTTTAACAATAAAACAACCACCAACCGTATTGAGGTAATAGCTTAAGTATTCGTTTCCGAAATCGGAAAGTGGATTGAAGCTTTACCAAAGTAACATATAGTGGTAAGTATAATGTGAAACTGGAGACCGGGTTGCCATAAAGGTTATACGCTTAGGTGCTGGTATGTTTTACATTGCAGTTTTTATCACTTACCTTAGTTATCAATTTTTGAAAGTACGAATAGCTAAGAGTACGCTAGTGTATTTGGTTTGACCTTAAGTATATAAAATAAGGTAAAAATTTATAATCACAAAGATATAGAAAAAAAATGGGTTTAGGTTTTGTTTTAAATATTGAGTTAAATTAGGTGTAACCCGGTCTCCATTTTCAAATCATAAATCATTTATTTGTTTGTCCAGCATAGGTTTATACATATAGATCTTTAATACAGTTATGAAATTATGTCCCTTTATGCTTCTCGGCATACAAACATGCTGTGCAGCGCGCTTAAACTAAAATAACGTAAACATATTCACTAACATTCAATTCTATTACACATATTGCGTTTTATCAAAAATTACATATCGCTCATTGAATACAAAACGGACACATTCCAAAATAATTTGCTCTTGCATTGAAAATCTTATATGAACCGCTTCTAATTTTAAAATCCAACACTGACTCATTTTGGAATGTGTCTGTCTTGTATTCAATGAACGATATTTAAACCTCAAACTCAATTTAGTAACGAGTATAACCTCCGTTCTGGTCGATGACAGCTTGCAAGCGGAAGCGCATTGAGTCGACGAGATTCTTGCACAGATTTGAACCCCGGATACTGTCCCATATTTTTAAACAGTGAGCCTCCAACGCTTCTGGAGTTCGCTCATTCTGGTTTTCCCAGCGTTGGACAATAATCCCCCATAAATTTTCTATGGGATTCAAATCCGGCGATCTGCTAGGCCAAGGAATAACGCTGATGTTGTTGTGCTGGCCAAACCACTCCCGCACGATACGCGAACGATGCACCGGACAGTTATCCTGCACGAATGTAATCAGCGGCGTTTCTTCTTCCGGATATACGGTTCGTACTGTAGGCAACATGGTCTGTTCCAGCACTTCCACATAGTTTGCGCTATTCGCTCGACTAGGTATCTTGACTAGCTCACCTGGATCGGCTGAACTCATCCACCCCCACATGTTCACTGTTATACGACCAGATTCCATATTGGGCACTACGTGTCCGCTATCGTATCGCGTATTATTCCGACGCCACAAACTTAAACGACCATGTTGGCTTGATTTAAAAGTTTTTTCATCGGTAAAGATTGCACCATTCCAGTCGAAATTCAAGTACTGTGTAGCGAACTCCAACCGTGCTCTTTTATGATTCTCCGTAAGTAAAGGTTTGACGGCATGCCTCCGATAATGCAAACCCTCGCCATGAAGAGCACGACGAACAGTGCCCGCACTCGTACCGAATAAGCCGGCGTAATGGTTCGTCGGTATGAAACCATTTTCCTCATACTCGCGTACCATGGCTTGACGCTGCGGTGTGTCTATGAGACGTGGTCGACCCGATCTTTGACGTTGGAGTAAAGTTCCCTCCTCTTGGTATCTTCGTACCCATAAAACAACCGTTTTCCGCTGTAGCAAAAATCAAACATTTGAATACATAATAGTAAGTAATTTATTAGAAATTAGTCATTTTTATTATACAAGACATATTATTAAACACATCATTATGGCTTCTGCTGGGTGTATAAATATAAAAAGAGGAAAAAAAATATTTTTCAAAATTATTCTTGTCTCACCCGGGAATCGAACCAGTTAAAAAATCACTCGCTATAATTAATGTTAAATTTTACGATCTTTTTTATTTCTAAGACCAAATGTTTATTAGGGAGATTTTATCCTGAACAATAATCCTATCGATAACCAAAGAATGAACAAAGTTTAGTGTAACTGGCCTCTACTCCTAAAGATAACAATATTGTTTTCTAAGGAAGTGATTTTGTAAATCTTTTGAGAAATAAACATGACAATACAAAAAAAACTAGTTACTTACGTTTACACCGGTATCTCGAGCAATATCCGACACATTTTTGCCTTCATTGTAGAAAGCAATTATTTGTGCTCTCTTGACCATGTCAATATTACAACGAGAACTCATTATAATCGAATGATCTAACAACAGTGAATATTTACCAAAGAGGAAACAAAGAAGCAGCGAACGAAAGAACGAGCAGGAGTCTTTGTGAAATCCTAACAGGTATTTATTAATCTTCAGACTACCCTAAGTGTTAATATAAATATATTTGTTGGGAAATAAGCCGTATAAGTAAACAAAGATATACTTAATTTCGAAGATATAATTAAACGTTCGACGGTCGAGTGGCATAAGGGATCACTCGCAGTCCCCGTGTTCGCGGGTTCGAACCCAATCGATACAATTACATCTGTGATGAATGTTTTTGTATTTGAAATTTGTAATAAGATTGGATTGGAGATTCGAAACAATCGGAACATTCGGAACATTGGCTGTCACTAAGTAATAATAAAGTATAGGAACGTGTCGTGCTTACTTAATCTGCGGTAAGCGGAAATTAAGTTTTTCATATTTAAGGTAATTCAACGCCATCTAGTAGAATATTACTGAACTAGTGTAAATTATAGATAACTCAGCTTACAGTATGACCAGATAGATGGCGTAATGTTTTGCCTCATAGGAATTTGTTTGCAATCTGTCCATGCACTTATGAAGCTTACTGTACATAGTCGATTTTTATATAAGACATTTACTTACCGATTGTAGACATTTTTATACTTTGAGAGTAGTCATTTCTATATTTCGGCTTAATAAGACTTAGACGTTTTGAAGTATTGGCTTTCTTATACTTAGACTAATTTATGATTTAAAGGTAGACATTTTTATACTTCGGCATATTTCCTTATAGTCAATACACGCATAAACTCCAATCTCTCTGGACTCAACCCGTGTCCCGCTACCCAACAAACAATTCATTTCGCTAATCTAACAAAGCTCTGTTCTCGTCAGACTCTAACATTGTTCAACATTCCCTTTATTCCGTAAACTAAGCGCTTCGGTGACAGTTGCAGTGCCTTTCGAGTGGTGGCTGCCCTCCTAAAAAGCAGTATCTTAAATTTTATCGCCAAAACAGATTCAATTCTATGCCGTTCGTAATAAGGTTGATATTACTATAGCAGCTTAATTTTAGTTACTGCGTTTTTGCTTAGGACGGCAATTTATTGTTCCACGTCCGGAGTTCAAAATAATTGTTTACATTGTAAGTACCTAGGAATTGTTTAATGATACATTCTTTTCATACTAAAACAATAAATCAGGACTCTTTCACGTACCTAATACATAAACATTTGCCTCAAAGTTTCGACTGTACTACAAAAGCGGTAGTCGAAAACGAGAGTGAAAACATCGAGGTAAATACGAATACGACGTTTTTTTTATGGCATTGAGAAGACAAACGAGCACACAGGCCACCTGATGGTAAGTGGAAACTGTGACCCATAGACATTCGCATTCACAAGACTGCAATGCAATCCTAAGACTGCAAATGCGTTGCCAACCCTGAGGACTAAGATGGAATGCCTCTATGCTAGTCATTTCACCGGCTGTCTTATCCCCAAACCGGAACACAACAATGCGAACACTGCTGTTTGGCGGTAGGTTAATGGATAAGATGGTGGTAGCGATCCGGACGGACCCTGCACAAGGTCCTACCACCCGCAAACAAGATAGATTTCGATAATAACTGCACCCTCGGGAACTTTAAATTTTTCCTGGATAAACTATCCTATGATCTATTCCAGGACCTAACCTATAGGTGTGCCAAGTTTCATCCCGATCTGTTCAGTCGTTGAAGCATGAATGAACATCCACGCATCCACACTTACCCATTGACACCTAATATTTAGTAAGAAAAGATTATATGTATAAAAAAATGTCGCAGTTATCCATAGGAAGGTCTAAAATGTTATACCGAAAATAGAAACCTTATTGAGTCGATTCATTGATGTAACTAAAAAAAACATCAAATTTTCATGTTATTACGAGATTTTGATTGCACATTAATTGTATTCCCAATGTTTATTTAAGCATTACCTTAATATTATTTAAATTTAATTTATCTACTTGATGTTTAATAACTGTAACTTGTATACTAACACTAAGACTCGCGGATCCCACAGTCAAACTGTGAAAACAGTTTTGCGGGACGTTGTTATAGAACTAAGTTTGTTAGTATGTTATAATCAGGGGTCGGATTTTTCATCGCATGGTGAGATAAAAGAAAACCGTGGAGTCGATATGAAAGTTAAATTTTAATTCATATTCATACTCATTCATTTAATTAAGAACGAAATTAAATTATAAATAAAATAAGTCATATGAGTAGAAAATAATTATATCGTAAATAAAAATAAAATAAAATATTACTTTTATAATATGCTCCTAGTTTCCAATATTCATAAAACTTGTAGATATAGGAATGAGTGCCTCAAAATCTTGACAAGGTATGGCATGTGCATTGTCCATTTCAAAATCACAATTGTAAAACGAGTAAATAATGGTAACTTTTTCCATATTTTCTGGGCTAAAACTGGTTCTATATTGGTTGAAAATCCACTTGTGACTTGAAAAAGGTCGTACTACACAAATAATTTAAATAATAATAATAATTTTAATTACATTCAGTAACATTAATTTTCGATTAACATTTTCGATCTGTCAACCTGCACAAGGGACAAAAGTATTACGGGACTAAGAAAATTGGTGAGTATGAGTATGAATATGAATTAAAATTTAGCTTTAATATCGACTCCACAGTTTTCTTTCATCTCACCATGCGATGAAAAATCCGACCCCTGGTTATAATAAATAAATAAATAAATAAATAATAGTATTTTCGACGCTAAATTAAAATCAGTAGTTAAAATAAGTCATAATTAAACCACGAATGAATCCTCCACCCTATGGTATAACGCTTCCAATAAAGTATTTTTTACACAGATCGTCGTTTTAATATTTAACACTACTTAGAGCTTATTAGGTATTAAATTTCATTAAGTGCCCGGCCCTAAGATTTGTGTTAACTTGGTAAGCCGCAAGAAAGCTCAGAGAGAAGAAACCCTTCACTTTGTACACAAACGCTTCATTAGAGGGTAACCATGCCGTCACGTTCATACACATCATTGTTCATGGCAGAGATATTACGATGGATCACAGATTCCGCTTGCCATCAGATGCCCTGGCCCTCTATTTTAGGCTGTAAAAACCGTAACATCTTTGACCTGAGTATTACTTTTAACTTGGCTGCTATTACTGTCAAGTAAACAAAAGCTATCAAAACGTTGATAATACGATACAACGTCCTGTGTGCTTGATTACCTTATTCATGCTATAATAAACTCCTAGTAGATTATAAGTCAGCTAAGATTGAAATCATCGAAAAACACCTACAAACCTATCGTCAAACTCCATCAAATGAGATATATAGGACGTTTAACAGAAAAAATTACATAAGTATCAACATGGAAAATTTCTCGAAAATATAAATACCAAAACATAAACTGTCAGATTTTTCAAGATTGATTTTCAGAAGACTTGTTAGATATTTATATCGACCTGTCTTAAATCATATCAATAGTCAACACGCAATTAAATGTGCAAGTTGAAAAATATTCCCAAATATTTTGAGATCAAAATATTATTGAGAACTTTCTCAAAAACATTTGAGCGCATTCACGTTCTGATTAATAGCAAATTTTAAAATGCGGCCCAATTGAAAAGTTTCTTACTGGCAAATTACTCACTTACTTGATCTCAGTTGATAATAAGCTTTTATAAATGGTATTATCTTAAGTTCTAGCGTGCATACCCAACCACCTAGGCTACTATATCTGTATCCCACAGCCTATACCAGTAATCTCATAAACCTCTAATTGAGTCGGCCTTAACGCAATTTCTGCTGCACGGACCTTCCTCCTAATCCTGCTAATGTATGGACGTCCATCGCTTGCCTCATACATACATACATACATATGGACTTAAGTACCTGGAAGATCAGGCGTCACTTAAGTTAGGTGACCTATCTCGTAATTAGATTTCTATGAGATACGAGCTAGGCTAGGCTTCTAATTCTAAAAGGTAAAATTTAAAGCTTAAAACAGTCTTTTAAGTATATGTTTGCGCAAGCATTTCTTTGATTATATACAGGACTAGCGACCCGCCCTCGCTTCTCTTCAGTTTATGTGAGTTTTCTGTAACACCCGTACATAAACTTTAATCTATTATACATATAAACCTTTCTCTTGAATCTTGATTTCTATTAAAAAAACCGCTTCAAAATTGCGTATTTTTAAAGATCTAAGTATGCATAGGGACGGACAGACAGCGGGACGCTTTGATTTATATTATGTACTGATTAAGTCTCTGCATATTGGGTAGGTATGTTTATTGTATGTATTTATTTATGTTTTAGTTATTGTATTAATATGATCTTTATTAATATTTTTGTATTTTGTTATATGTCATTGTATTGTAATAGTACTTATAGGCATACTCTGTAATTTATGTTTAGCTGATTTTTAAAATAAGCACCAACCTTTGATTTTTTTGTGTTTGGTCAGTTGGTTGACTGGTAGAGAATGCCTTAAGGCATTAAGTCCGCCATTTGTACTATTCTTTATTGTGCAATTAAGTTTAAATAAATAAGAGAAATATATACTTAAATACATAGAAAACATCCATGACTCAGGAAAAAATATTCGAGCTCATAACACAAATATCTGCCCGTACCGGGATTCGAACCCAGGACCACTAGCTTTGTAGGCAGGGTATGTCGTTGTCTAGTAAGTACCCATAATACAAGCCTTGAGCTTAGTTTGGGACTAGGTCAATTGGTGTGACATTGTCCCCTGATATTTATTTATATGACGAATGACGAGGAAGGCCCTGATCTGCTGGTGGAACACCAGAGCCTTTTTCCGTACTCGCACTGTCGTGAAAACGACCATCTTCACTATCGTCCATATTTGGGGGTAGATACACGCGTGGGCGACAAAATGAGAACACGTCCAGATAGCTGATCAATGGTTGTAATTATCACACTTAACTTTATTACAAAATAACACGTGATTGCTTTAATTTAAACGGATTAACAATGATGATTCACCATGACCAAAGAAACGCGGTGATCCCAAAGATGGCGTCACGTCACGACCGCTCAGTTCCAATGTCTCCACCATAATGGCCGCCCGCTGGCCTGTTCCCGCCATATTTCAACTGTCAGTTCTCGTTGATGAGCTGTCACTGTCAACCGTGACGATACGCAACGCCATCTCTGATTTCACCCAGGCAACTACCTGACGTTTCCTTGTTTTAAATCGACAATCAAATCAACTAGACTACTAGGTGGCGCCACTTGTTGCTTTAGCCTTCTGATAGATGGCTCCACTCCGACATATATATTTATTTATAATTAATGAAAACAAACAAACACATATTAAATCAAGATTTGAACTGTTCTTGAGAACGTAATTACAATCAAATTAATTAAGACCTACTCCACAAGGTTTCTTTTTAACTACTTCCTATCGCTGAGCTCTTAGTCCGTCTGTTTCCTTCGTTTTTCCATCTTAGAAGTTAGAAATCCCCCTTGTATTGTTTTTTTTTTACAATATTGTGACCCACGAGTAAGGGTGATGTTTGTTTTTAACCGCGCACTTCTTTACTTTGTGTAACTTGACTACTTCGATCTGGTCGCTTCTAATGTTGATGTGTAAAATATGAGGAGTGTACACTCAACTGTAGGCCTAGCTAAGTTGCAAACAAAATGTATGGAGTTGAGACAAACGGTCGACGTGATCTGTCATCAGCTTAGGTCAAGCCGACATTGTGTCGATTTTCGAAAATTGCTAATTTACCATTATGCTTCTTGACTTGGTCCTCTGAGCATTATATCGACGAACTTTGACCTTTATAATGAGCCACGACCTGCTTAAACTCTTTTGCTAGCAATTTTACCGCTATTGATTGGTTTTTGTTGGGGTTACAGAGTCATCAACAGGTTTTAGGAGTGGTTGGTAATTCTGTAGCTCTGCCTACCTCACTCTGGGAATAAAGGCGTTAGGTTGTGTGTGTGTTTGATTTATCACTACTGAAACAAAACTAACTCGATTGAAACCTACTTTTAGTCACTTTAAGTAGTCAGTATGACTTGAAATTTTGCATATTTATGTAATTCCGATGACAAAACTATGATATTGTACCATCAAGCTGATTATGAGGATTTACTGTCATTAAGTACAAAAAGAAATTCGTCCACAGAGAAGTAGTCGTCAAATCGGAAAAAATGCTAAATTGAAATATAACTATTAGGATAGTTTTCCATCCAGAATATTGTCCAAAATAGAATCATGTCCTCTGGTAAAATTGTCCAAACTTAATATAGGCCGACAGGAATAATAACCATTTGTATTTATGTTCACTTGGAAGTATTACCATTTGAAATACTTGTACTTAAATTTACATTACGGTCTCAAATAAAATTAGACAATATTCACTTTGTGCGTATTAAATTTTGCACATTTTTTATAATGGACATAATTCATTTCAGACTTAATTCATTTTTACCGAAAATAAATTTGGTCATAATTACATTTTATCAGATTTACACTTTGGTCAAAATTCCAAATGGTCAATTCAAGTGGACCAATTTCTTTTTGTACTTAATGACAGTAAATCTAATTATCCGGAATATGGTAATAGGGATTCCTCAATGACAAAAATATTAGATAGTGACAGTTTTTAGTGATCACCGATAAGAGTACAGTCGGCAACAATAACCGAAGACAACTGTTTTTTCAATCTTATGAACATTATCAATATATTTAACAGCTTTTACACGGCGGTCCTTTTTGTTTTAAATATGATTTAAAAGCAGCGTAAAACTAAGCTGCAAATATTCATTATAAAACCACTAAGATAATTGGAGTAATACTGGAAAAGACTCGGCTTAAGTACCCGAAACCGACGTGCGTGCATGACTCGATGTATGAATGTGGAAGAAGCGAAAGAAATTTGTCAAGATCGTAGCAAGTGGAAAGAAGTTGTCTCTGCCTACCCCTCTGGGAAACAGGCGTGATTTAATGTATGTATGTATGTACTAACATAAACCTTTGAAAACGTCAAGTGATCAAAACTACTAAGTCTAGTTATAAAGACCAATGCCTTGAGGCTGGATCCCTACAAGCAGATATTGGAATTCCTTTCGCTCGTTTTTATTGGCTTTTCTCTAATAACTGGACGTCAACGCGCCGCAATCACGGCGTGTTAGGACTTTAATTCTGCTGCCTTTAATTTATACTTAATTCCGTTAGAAGTAGAAGAGTTTTGTGTCTAGGACTTAAGTATATGTTTTTCATGTTTCGTACTTTGAGGCCCGTTTTTGTAAACTAATCTCAACTCTAATGCTCGTCTCGAGATGTCAAAAATTGAATTTTTCTATGGTTTGACGTTTACTATGACGTATCTTGTGACGCGCATCTCGTCCAAGATGAGTTTATTAATACAAGCCTGAAAGTAGGTCATTCTTTATCTAAGAAGCGGGTTGAAAGTGATACATGTCCAACCTAGGGAAGAAAAGTAATTGTATGTTCAAATAAAGTACCAGGAGCGCAGCGGTAATAAGGAGGTGCGTAGCGCAACTTAGATCGCAGGAGGTGCGGCGCAGCGGCGGGCGGGCGCACACGACACAGTTCGGACGTCTCCCATACATCAAAGCAATGTACTTTTCATGTTATTATGCACTCCAGTATTTGACATTATATTTTTTTCTCAAACATGCTATGTAATGTCGGCGTTATGTTAGTTATTTTAGGCTTCAAAGTGCCACGTTCCCGACGGAACAACTCGAGAGAACTGTAAAGGAATTTCATACAAAATTGAAGGCCTAGGCCGGGAAGTAATTTTTTTTAATTTTAATGTCGCCATGACAGCTGGTTTTATGAACAGGCTGAATATCAAAATTATATTTTTAAAATTTTTGAGAAAATTTTATAACGTCAAATACTAGGAGTGCATAAACGTTTGGGAGACATCCGCGCTGTGTCGTGTGCGCCCGCCGCCCGCCCGCCGGTTGCCCGCACCGCCTGAGATCTAAGTTGCGCTATGCCTGATATACCTCCTAATTACCGCTGCGCTCCTGGTACTTTATTCTAACACCCAATTACTTTTCTTCCCTAGGGTGGACCATTATCAATTTACTTTTTTGAGTGATGTCTTTTTTTATTTCATTGCATATGTTTGAGAAAAGCACTATACATACCTCGCCGTGAAAAGGGGTTGCCAGCCTCGTAACTATCCGGCCTCGCTTCGCTCGGCCGTCTATATCACTCGGCCGGCAACCCCCTACTTCCCGGCCTCTGTAGTAATGTACTATTTTTTTACATTCCTCATAAGGTGAAAGTGTCGATTGCAAATAAAAAATATCTCGGGCTGCAATTGGTCACTTTCATCCCTTTGTTAACAATCTACTACTGTATGTTTGCGGGTGGTAGGACCTTGTGCAGGGTCCGTCCGGATCGCTACCACCATCTTATCCATTAACCTACCGCCAAACAGCAGTGTTCGCATTGTTGTGTTCCGGTTTGGGGGTAAGACAGCCGGTGAAATAACTAGCATAGAGGCATTCTATCTTAGCCCTCAGGGTTGGCAACGCATTTGCAGTCTTAGGATTGCATTGCAGTCTTGTGAGTGCGAATGTCTATGGATCACAGTTTCCACTTACCATCAGGTGGCCTGTGTGTTCGTTTGCCTTCTCTATGCCATAAAAAAAAAAAAAAAAAAAATGTTTTCACTGATATTGTATATGGAGTTTTCAGTAGAGTAGTGGCCTAATAGCTTAGGGTGTTGACTTGTGGTCGTAGGGTACCGAGTTCAAACCCAGTGGCCATGTACAGTCAACCACTATGAATTCGAGGCCACCATGAACTATGTTAAACTGACGTTGATAACCAAAACGTAAGAGACTTCCTTTGATTTGGTTTACAATGTCACTATGACAAAGTCCATAGTGGCCTAGATCAAATTGATTGACTGTACCAATGAGTTTTTCTAATTTAAGTACCTACCTACATTATTATTATTCAGGGGGTGGCTATTCAAGGCTCCAAAGCCTAGTATCACTGCGACCAGAATTGATCTATTGTGATCGCCACGACCTACAGTTCTCCGCTGAGTCCTGTTATTGCGAAGAATTTCAGGACTTTGTTGGCGCCGAGATACCTGATCTCCTCTAGGCACATTAGATGCTTTCCCAGTGAGGAGCTACGGTGTCGCATTAAGGCCGGGCAGACGGTGAGAAGGTGCAAAGGCGTTTCCTCCTCCAGATGGCAGAGTCTGCACAACCTTGTGTCACCTTTCCCAATCGTCTGCATGTGCTTGTTCAGGCAACAGTGCCCTGTGAGCGCCCTGACCAGAGTGCGAATATTGTTCCTACTCAGCGCTAAGGCCTCCGTCGATGCCTTTTTGCTAAATGCTCTTATGAGAGCCTTGGAATGGTTTAATCCTGGAGTTGTTCTCCAGAGTTGAATGGCTGCATAATAGCAATATGTCCACAAGGTAAGTTTTGTTAGGCTTTTGGGGATACCGCAAAATGGTTCCGGACAAAATTGTGTACCCTTAGCTCCTACCCGTGCGAGTTCGTCAGCTTTCTCGTTGCCCACGATGCCCGCATGCCCTGGGACCCAACGTAAAATCACCCTGTTATTCGTACCCAGAGTGTTTAAAAGTGTCCAGCAGTTCTCGACCAGCCTTGAGTTCATGACATCAGAGGTTAGGGCCAAGAGAGCCGCCTGACTATCCGAGTGGATATAGATGGTACTGTTGAGGTAGTTGCTTTGCAGATTGGTTGCCGCACATTCAATTATGGCGTATACCTCCGCCTGGAAAATAGAAGAGTACTTGCCTAAATTCAGACTTAACTCCTTTTTAGGCGCCTCTCCATATATTCCGCAGCCTACCTCAGAACCGGATTTGGAGCCATCAGTGTACCACCTTAGGCTACCTGGTTTCCATGTTAAGCGACCGTGTGACCAGTCTTCCCTGGACGGAAATTCCACAGAGATTCGAGATTCTATGCATGCTTGCCTTCGCCTCCTTTTCCAAAAACAGGTGAAGGGGCGGCAGGTTTAGCAGTGCTACAAGAGCTAGTGTCGGAGAGGTTGACATGGCTCCCGTAGCGATAATACAGGCAGTTCTTTGGAGGCTGCCAAGTTTCGATATTACAGTTTTTTGTGCCGCTTTTCTACACCATACCACAGAGGCGTAAGACACCATCGGCCTCACTATGGATGTGTAGAGCCAGAGTGCAATTTTGGGTTTTAGTCCCCATCTGCTTCCTGCTAGCCGGCAACTTAAAGTAAGTCAGTCAAAGTACATTACCCGATGCTCTTATGATACAGGAACGATATTGCATCGCTCTTCACACATCCCATCCATCTCTTATTAAGCTAGTTAATAACTAGCAACCTCGCGTCGCTTCGGCTTATATTTATGAGTTTTCTGTAACACCCGTATATAAAACAGAATGTATTATACATAAAAATTTTTTTCTTGAATTACTCTATCTATTAAAAAAACCGCATCGAAATCCGTTGCGTAGTTTAAATAAATAAATATAAGGGGACAATTTCATACCAATTCACCCAGTCCCAAACTAAGCTCTAGGCTTGTACTATGGGTACTAGACAAAGATATAATAGTTATATAGATAAATATATACTTAAATGACGACGCGATAGCCTAGTTGGTAGTGACCCTGCCTACGAAGCTAGAGGTCCTGGGTTCAAATCCCGGTAAGGGCAGATATTTGTGTGATGAGCTCGAATATTTGTTCCTGAGTCATGGATGTTTTCTATGTATTTAAGTATATATTTCTCTATAATAAGTATGATTATCGTTGTCTAGTACCCATAGTACAAGCCTAGAGCTTAGTTTGGGACTAGGTCAATTGGTGTGACATTGTCCCCTGATATTTATTTATTTATTTATTTATTTAAATACATAGAAAACATCCATGACTCAGGAACAAATATTCGCGCTCATTACACAAATATCTGCCCTTACCGGGATTCGAACCCAGCAGGACCACTAGCTTCGTAGGCAGGTTCACAACCCACTAGGCCAGCGCGTTGTCAAAGTTTAAAGATCTAAGCATACATAGGGACAGACAGACAGCGGGAAGCGACTTTGTTTTATACTATGTAGTGATGATTAGACCTCCCTCTACCTATACATAGCCCTCCACATTCATATTAAAAAAAGTTGTTACAATTAGTAATATCTCTAATTAAATTAAATCACAGTAGCTCTCAACATCAGCCATCTAAACAATTACCAATACTCCCGATCTGAATGCAGTTGCTAATTGCATTCCGCGAATAATTACCAAAGCCTACAGATGCAGAAGCAAACCTACTAACTGAAACTAACTTTACTATGGAATAGGTTTGCCTGACACACTATGCCACATTGTTCAATTGGGATTGTTCATATTTTTACAATTACTCCAAGTCGAAAACCATTTCGAGGAATAGGGTTTTAAAGCCGTTCTGCAATATTAAGTTCTTGAAAAATTTATTTATTTTGGATATTTCGGCAAAAGTATATTTAACCTTTGTTTGACTTTCGTTTTCGGCTTGAAGCCCTCCTAGGTGTATCTTACGGGTTAGGCGAAAACAGCTTGAAATAGTATGTTTTAACACACTATCACAATCACTTTTTTTCATTAGATATCATTTAATTGTTGTAATTTATTAGTAAATGCCATCCCAAATTTAAAATAATCATGTCATCCATAAAATGTTTGTTTAATAAATAAAGATATTAAAACAAAACTATTGGGCCAAATACAAAATTAATGAAAAAGGTGTCTTAAAATTTCCTATTCTTTCGAATGAGAAAGTAAAAACCGTGAGTAATTTTTTTTGGTCAATCCCAATTGGTAATTACATTTTGACAATTGAAAATTCGAGTCAATTAAATGTTTTTACCGGATTGCCTGTAAGGAAAACCTTTTTGACCAGCGGGCCTAGTATAAGTTGTACTTGACTGATATGGAAGTTGTTATTTATTCTTGAAGTGGCTTGCGGAAATAATTATGTCCAAATTTACGGTGGTCATAATAAATATATTCATCGATAACGTAGCTTGTTAATTAAATGCAAGTTTTAAAAATGGAAACAGACACTTCTCAATGAACAAAAATTTAACGGAATAAGAACTGAAGGTCCTGACGCTTAAACAGCTGTGTCAGTCTATGACTGATGCAGCTGTTTTTTTTCAGTAATAAATTTAATTGATCCTATTTTTTTTAGTCCTGGGGGCCTAACATGGCTGCGGTTATCGCGTGACAAATTTTGGATAAGGCATCCGTCACCTTCTGACAGGTAATAAGTACACGTGTCAAAAAGTGACGCATGCTTTATCCACATGGGCCTCTATTCCAGGTAATTAAAGCCATATCGTGTTTGATCTGTGAAAGTAATGTTTTTTACTCGGCCGCCATTACTGTCAAGTATAAGTGCTATCAAATCGTTGACAATACGATAACAGGATTAAAGACGATTATCATTAATTTCTTATTAACTTTACGTTGTGTGACAAAAATTATCCATACAATTGTAAGAATACGTAGTTAAAAAACTTTTTCAACTTTGTCACTCAACTTTTTGAATATCTCACCTAGCTGTGCATTGTTTTTACCGTCTTTAGTGTGGTCTAGGTCAAAAACGTTTTCTTCTTCAGTAATGGGCATGTATTCGACAATATTGCTTTGCTATTGAATTCTTATTATATTTAATGGCTTTCACTCCTGTCGAGTTATTTCTAGACACTCCTATGACGTAATTAGAGAAATAAGTCCATGGATATCACACGCGAGAAGAATTGTTTGGTAAACGAGTATTTTTTTTATGGATAAACAGAAGAGCATGGGATCAAATCCTGCCTAATATTCCAAATAATGATTGATTGAGGCATGATTGATGGTATATTTTACACTAAATTGACAGCAGTCACATCGGGCTTCTTAGACGCGAGTACTGTAACTGGTTCTTATGCACTTTATTATGAAATAAGTAATTAAGAATATACGTGTCACATTTTGTCCACCACCCTTAGAAAATGTTATTTTTCCCCGTTAAAATCTATTACTACAGGTTAAATTATTGTTACTTAAACAATCCCTCACTCCAAATCCAATCTCTTCCTTATAAAGGTTGGCGCAGACATAACCTCTCGGCACCGTATTAGCTCAAAGTGAGATATTGAAAAGTGAGATTGCTTATATTTGTGTTAGTACGATACATTTTTCAGTGGACGACGTGACATCCGAGCTCAGCTTTTGTTTTCACTTTAAATTTGAAAAAAGTATCGTCATATCTAGACCACATTATCAAGCGTGCAGTTTGGTGGCTAATGTGGCTATGTAACATTAGTGATGTGCAATGTCAATAAAAAACTTTTTTAACTTAAAAAGCGGTTAAACGTCCATCACGATGAAAATTTTAATAAATGTAATTAATGGCTTTTAATGGTTATTGTCAAAATTTTAACATTGTATCTCAAACTTTTCTTGGTGACTTAGCCAATGAAATTGAACAATATTCACAAAAAAATAAGTTCTCATACTTACAAAGCTACAACGTCGAGACTTGGATAGTTTGTATTACACATCACTAATGTAAGGTGCCACCAAAGACCCTGCAAATCTCACTTTCCAATGTCTCACTTTGAGCCGATCCGGTGCCGAGCGGTTATATTTGCGCCAACCCTTATCCTGTAAAATCTATTATGGTAAATATGGCACGCCATCTCTACCCGTGGTCCGATCGCACTATTATCACGGTTATAATAATAAAGGGATGAAACCGGGTTCCAATATGACGTAAAAATACAAGAACATACTACCCTCCTAAGCCAATAGGCAGTGTAAAACTCCTATTAGCAATATCAACCTTATTACTAACAAACGAGAATCAAAACTGATTGGATTCTTGAATTTGAGATACGGCTTATTGGCTTGGAAGGCAGAGTTAGTCGTGGTCGTACTCGTAGCCTTGCTACAAAATGCTACAGGTTCTTCGGAGTTACTACGAACGCTACGGCGTAGCCACATCGTAACATCATTATTCAAAGTGCGGGAAAACAAGCTTTGGTAAATGATGTTGTCACTCGAAGTGATTAATGATCTTCAAATTCATTGTTTATATTCAGTTTTAATTTTTTTTTATGTAAACCCTCTTAAATGTTTGTCACTATGATGAAACTAATGCATACTGGTAGCATATTGACATACAATTTTAACTAAAAAAAATATGAATAAGGGTAGTGTAGTTTTAAAATAGTGGTTCAAAACCTGTAGCAAAAACCTTTTTTTTATTTATGCCCGTCTTACAATTTTTAGAGTTGCGTTTTGTTTGTACAAAAAAACACCGTAACATTTTTTTTCTTCTAAATAAATACCACAATATTTTTTAATGTTTTCACCACACGTTCAAATCCAATAAGCACTACACCAAATCTAATCAAAACTCAACCCTTACACTGAATGAACAAAGGTTTAAAATAAAACTTAATCTAGTTTGAAGTTGTCCTTCTTTTATAAAGTGTCTCTCAGTGTAGCGGAAATTCCTTTGTCGGTCGGTGTTCCAGTAATTGTGTTGTATTTCGTCGTGTATCCTATTTTTACAACATTCTGAAATTGTTAAGAGCTCAGTGCCAAGAGTGCGATATAGAGTCTAATTCCAATAGAAGAACATAGACTCGATGAATGTACATAGGGTGACGGAACCAGTAATGGACTTGATTCTTATTTAACAGAAGATAAGGGTTATTCATTTGTTTTGCAACAATCAATTTAGGACCATATGAAATTTGAATTAAGAGTGAAGTGTGCATCTGGTGCCTGTGAGCTAAAAGTGTCTGGAATTGGTGCCGTTACCCTACATACATACATAAGCTCACGCCTTTATTCCCAGAGTGGAGTAGGCAGAGCTACAGAATTACTAACAACTCTAAAAACTTGTTAGTACTTCTGTAACCACATTTTGCACTTTTAGGCTAAGATGTTTACCAGTGTATTAGTGACAGGTTGCAAGCCCATCGCCTAACAGTACTACACAGCTTTTATTCCCTTAGTCGACGGAAAAAAGTGGCCACCTTTTCCCGTTAAGCTGACTACTCAAAGGTTAATTGTTATTAAAGTTTTTTACGTCTCCCATAAATTGTGTTTTTACTTGCGCTACAAAAACGTATCGTCTAATTGCAAGGAAATTCTTTAGTGGATTAAAAAACACGATAATAGTAATGAGGGCGCCACTGGACGCTCGATGTTTGCTCGGTGCAGTCTTAAGATTGTAGTCTTGGGAAAGGAAATGGATATGGGTCTTAGGTTCGATCAGGTGACGGGTGCCTTCACCATGTCAAAAAAAAATACATTCAACTCTTCATCTTGGTTTTGGTTTGTTGGTACCTATTTGAAATCTTTTTCATCTTCATTTTACAAACTTTTCATTAATTTATTTATATTAAAGCGATATTTCTTTTATAACGTTAATATTTTTGAAAACACAAACTAAAAACCATTTTTTTCTTTGTACAAATGACGTACTTTGACTTACCAAGATGTATCTCGATTCCAGTTACTGGTAAATCATTTGTTTTAATAGCATCTCTGTCTTATCGCAAGAAAGCAATAAAACCAAGTAAAGTATCCAAAGAGGATTAAAGGTCATTCGGAACATGGAGCCCCTTAAGAGAAATCGACAAGCCCGGGGCTCTACTTTGAAGATCGAAGAACTATGAAGTTACGTTGTTTCTATCCTTTTCTCACGCTTTAGTCACAAATAACGAGAAGGGATTTTTAGCAAAAACATCTTATACATTGAAAACTAGTGTATTTCTTTATACAGGGTAGAAGGGGACGAGGGACCTCCCCGGAACTATAGCGTTAATTAAGAGGTACACAGTCAATTTGTGATGGTAATAATGATGAACTAACTAATTTAAAAAAAAACAAATTGACTAATATTTTCATTTCGGTGACAACCCTGTTACACCTACCCATTACGACTTGACTATGAAAACTCGAAACTACGCTTATTTCCGAATGTTGACGTTGCCATAGTGATAAGGTGATAACTTATGATTCATAGACGTCAAATAATCCATGAACAAAACGAAATGAAAATTATTTTTATTATTTACACAATTGACAACATTTCATTTTGGTGACCCCTGCAAATTACTATACGAATCGAAAGGGTTTTACCTCCTGAACACGGCAAAATATTTATTTAGATTTATTTTTCTTTATTTTCAAAATTACAAGTAAGTTAATAAAAATATCGAGTTTTACTAATACTATGCCTGATTAGATATAATACCATTGCCTTTTTCACGAGAAAAAAAAGCTGTCATACTTCAAATTAGACATTGACACTATTGACAGATGGATAGATACTTAGGGCCACTAGCACGCTGAATTTAACCCTGGGTTAAGGCGCTAACTCGAGTTAGTAAACGTCAGATTCATACGACAACTGTCATTTTAACTCGAGTAACGCCCACTTGCGCGGACCAGAGTTAGCCCTTAACCCAGAGTTAAGCGTCTACTTTTGTACGTGGTTTGCCGCCTAACCTCGGGTTAAGACGCTAACTCTGGTCCACGCAAGTGGGCGTTATAGTGACTTAACCCAGGGTTAAACTTTTCGTGCAAGTGGCCCTTAGGGCAGAATTTAACCCTGGGTTAAGGCACTAACTCGAGTTAGTAGACGTCAGATTCATACGATAACTGTCATTTAAGGCCCACTTGCGTGGTCCAGAGTTAGCGTCTTAACCCGAGGTTAGGCGGCAAACCACGTACAAAAGTAGACGCTTAACTCTGGGTTAAGGGCTAACTCTGGTCCGCGCAAGTCCGCGTTAGTGTCTTAACCCAGGGTTAAACTTTTCGTGCAAGTGGCCCTTTATCGGTTGACATGATACTTTTTTATATACAGATTGGACTAACGTAATAATATGTCCATTGTGTCGTAGAAATGAAGTTACGCCCTTTTAGAATAAGTACATCTTAATAAATTAATAATAAAATAATTATTCATTCTAGAGAAAATTTAAAACTATTAGTGTCTTTCTCCTTCCAAACAGCATCTATAAAACGAATAAAATTAAAGTCTTGAAAATATGAAATCTTGTCAATTTATTAACCATTAGTTTAGACATTATGATGTTGTTATAAAAATCTACGTCTCACGCAGCGTGAATAACATGACTCAATTTTTTTTATCATTTTACCGAAACACTGAGGGTGACCAAGCTATCAAATGAAAGGAGTGTAGTGTGTGTGTGTGTGTATTGTGTGTGTATACAACGTTAATGATTTTTTCATGTTTATTACATGATAACTGGTACACTCGAGTTAACTGTCAATTCCGATATCTATGATTTATAAGCGCTTTGATAATGTCGGCAGTTTGTTTTACGTCAGATACTTGTGTGCAGTGTGTTGAACCATGTTTTTCATTTACTTACACGTTCGTAAATTGACCTAATCCTATGTTTAGCTCTAGGCTGATACTATAGACTCTAGACAATTATTTACACAGTTATCAAGTAGTTTTACCTACCTAAAAACTGTTTTTTGTGAAATAAATTAATACATACATACATATATTAAATCACGCCTGTTTCCCAGAGGGGTAGGCAGAGACCACTTCTTTCCATTTGCTACGATCTTGACAAATTTCTTTCGTTTCTTCCACATTCATACATCGAGTCATGCACGCACGTCGGTTTCGGGTACTTAAGATTCGGCCCTTTTTTAGTATTTGTCCGATTTGACTCGAAAAAGTACACCTAGGGCGGCCCCTTCCGACCCGTCCACTCACTTTCGATCTGTATATCTCTTTCATCCATCCTTTCCAAATGACCGAACCATCGAAGCATGCCCTTTTCAATCTCAGTCACTACATCTTCTTTTATAAAAAATATAGAGTCAAGTAATAACTAAATACAATGTAATGTTTCAAAGTCGTTTCCATAATCCGTCCTTTTCTGATATTGCTCAAGATATTGTCAAAGTTTCACCATTTGCAACAAGCCGTGCCTCCGCGTTATTTAATAACTAATGCTTCCAAAATATATTTCGTTTGTTTTTGCTTTACTTTTAATTAAATTTTATTTAGAAACTTACTTATTCTTCTGTACTGCTAACTTCGGAGATTTCTCGCGTATAAAAATGCCAATCAACAAAATGAAGCTCTAAAGAAGCAGTGATGTTCTAAGTGAGACTAAACAGGGAAAGAAGCGGTCCTGGGTTCGCTTCCCAGCAAGAGCAAATATATATTATAGTAGAAATAGAAATAGAAAATATCTATTCCACGCACACTTAAGAAAAAAACAATATAAAAGAAAATAAAGTAAAAAGGAAGACATTACGTTGAAAACGACCCCTCTCAGTATTGACCCTGACTTAAAAAACTAACTATAAATTATACAATAAACGGGTAACAGTGAACAGTTAACAGGTAACATTACAAACACTAGCAACAATTTTATACAAACAATAAAAAAACAAAAAAAAACACGCTTAAAACGTTAACAAAGACTAACAGACTATTTTGTGTGACAACACCAGAAAAACACAACCGTTTCCTGTTGGATCGTTGCAAGTCACGGCCAGTTTTATTTCAAACGTATGGATTACACAATATACGTACGTGGTTACGTATATGTGTGATGAACGCGGGTACCTATTTGTACCTGTGTCTTGGCTGTTTCCTACATACACATACATACATACATAAACTCACGCCGTTATTCCCAGAGTGGGGTAGGCAGAGCTACAGAATTACCAACAACTATAAAAACTTTTTGATAATTCTGTAACCACATTTTGCACACTTAGGCTAAGATGTTTACCAGTGTATTAGTGACAAGTTGCAAACCCGTCGCCTAGCCGTACTATACGCCTTTATTCCCTTAGCCGTCTCTTACGACATCCACGGGAAGACATGGAGTGGCACTATTCTAACCCGGCAACCACACGGGAATTGACGGGATATTACAGTACATACATATTTATATTTATATGAGTCTGTCTATCAAATCCTTATAGAACCAGTCTCTTAGTTTAGTTTGTGACTAAGCCCATTTTGTTCGAGATTTTCCCTTGTCATTATTTGAAATTATTATTGGATTTTCTGTATATGAGGTTTTTATAAGTATAAAAGTAAAATAACAATTCTAATAATACAAAAACTAAAAATTATAAATAAACCTAACCTACGACGGGGTATGGCTCAATGGTGGTTAGGGCTGCAGATAGTATCTGGCCCTTGATCCAACCATCTAGGGAGAGTCTCTTGCGGTGGTCCCCTAACATTTATAATTAAACAAAGTTTTCTTTCTCGTATTTCCTTGATTAGTGTTATGTTGTTATTTTATCATTCCCAGAGGTGCTTGTCTTTTTCTAGACCTCGTCGCGTCTCTTTCTTAAAAACATTAGGGATCAAGAGTTTAAAAGACAATATGTACTTTGTTGACCAATATCTTTTTCGTCGCCTAGTACCGATAGTAGGTATAGAAACCTAACTATGACATTTTATTGTGTACTAACTATCAGTTGACCGTTGAAGTCGTTTATCGTTTTTCATGGAAATAAGTACCTTATGTCCTTCCTCGGCGTTTAAGCTATTTTTATACTAAATTTCAATGAAATTGATCCAGCAATTTAGTCGTGAAAGCGTAAACAGACAGTTAGATATTTATAATATCAGTAGAACATTTAAAAGTTTGGCCCTACTAGCTGGAAAGAGATGCATGTTTTGCTTGTCTAACAGTGCTTTAAGTGCAAATAACTTATCTTAACAGAAGCCAACTTACTTTAATAATATTAATAATAAGGGGCCGCCCTAGGCGTACTTTATCGAGTCAAATCGGAGAAATACTGGAAAAGGGCCGAATCTTAAGTACCCGAAAGCGACGTGCGTGCATGACTCGATGTGTGAATGTGGAAGAAGCGAAAGAAATTTGTCAAGATCGTAGCAAATGGAAAGAAGTGGTCTCTGCCTACCCCTCTGGGAAACAGGCGTGATTTAATGTATGTATGTATAATTTAATAATAATCTAATATTATTCTTTAACGGTGCGTATATTACGGTGCGTCAAAAACGGCGAAATGTTATTACTACGACCCCGCCTTTTGTTTATCCGACGACACCCTGGTTTAAATACGCAGCGGTGGAGTCGCACCTTTACAGTAATCTGTTACACCGCTGAACTAATGTTGAAAACATAAAAAGGACAAAGAATAATGTTTGCCCTTTAAAATAATAAACTATATTATTCTCCTTAAAAAGATCTAAAAAACAAAGTTGGTCTTGAGTAACTTGTTCCCGTAGAGGCGGCGAGAAGACAGAATAGTAAATTGAGCCATTAAATTATCTCGGTCGACTGCCCGCTGTTGTGTATTTCAAAAGTTAATTATTACATTGTTGGAAAATACCTAATTAGCCCAGTACTTTACAGAGCCAAGTTATTTTAAAAGCTTTGAATTAACTTGCAATGTATGTAAGTTAAATTTGACCCACTTCCCGGTCTTCCATGAAGCTGAAAACTTGCATACGCGTTTAGTTCTGATGACAATACACTAATATAGTACCATCGAGCTGGTCTGAGGATGGAGACTCAGAGTGGCCATAGGAACTCCTAAATTACATATGATAAACCCGTCGTGTTAGGGCTTGTTAAAATCGTCGTGACAAGTTCTGCCCTCCTAAGCCAAAAAGCAGTATCTTAAATTCAATCACCCAAGCAGATCAATTCTGTATCGTTAATAATAAGGTTGATATTACTACAGGAGGATCATCTTAGTTATTGCGTTTTTGCTTAGGACGGCAGAGTAGATGACGACTGTGCAAAAAAAAGTACAGTCTGCAATAAAATCTTGTCCTAAAAATGAAATTTTTGACAGAAACTTATTTGTCATTTCATTTTATTGCGATGGTGAAAACTATATTGTTCTGAGTTGATTTGCTTCCCGCCGTCTGTTCCTCTGAATGTACGCTTAGGTATTTCAAACTACGCAATTATTAATGCTACTTTATAGAGTGATTAAAGAGGAAAGTTTTTATGAAAATAAATTCTGGTTTATGTACGGGTGTTACAGAAAACTTACATAAACCGAAGCGAAGCGAGGGTGGATCGCTGGTATATTTTAAAAATATTATGGTTTGTCGAACTTGCCCTGTCGACGCACTGGCGCCGCCTGACCTCACTTAGTGGATTTAAAACACTAGGTAGCACATGCTAAAAATTATTCTGTATAAGAAAAACTAGTTTGGCGCTAATTTCCGGCCATAGATGCAAACACACCGAGAACGGCAGCGGTGCGTTTTTATAGACGCCTCCGCCACGCTTTTAGTAGACGAAGCCACATTTTAAATCGCCCTGTTTGTTTCAGGAATTATCAAGCCAAGTTCAAGCACTGGCGACATTGTCGGTGATACTCTTCGTGCTGTCCATCGTGCTAGCCATGGCGTTGTTACCCGCTGCGCCCGAGTGGGAAGCGCTAGCGCTGTCGGGTTCTGTGCTAGTCACGACGTGTTTGGGCGCTGGCACGTTGATGGCTACGCATCACGCACCTTTGCCACTCTTCGCACTTATATTAGTAAGTAGTAGAGTTGTGTAACTAGATTTGTTAAAGCGCTAGTACTATCGGGTTCAGTGCTGGTCACGACGTGTTTGGGCGCTGGCACGTTGATGGCTCGTGAAACATTGCCCCTCTTGGCTCTTAAAAATGAAATGTAATAAAAGTAAATAGTTTTACACCGGAAAACGTGCAGCGTTTATCGCGTGACAAAGTTTGGATAAGGCATCCGTCACCTTCCGACACGTAAATAAGAACGAGAGTGACGGATGCTTTATCCACATCACACGCGATATAGACGCAGCCATACTACGCCGGCTGATTGTGTTAGGTTGTTAGTAAGGGAGCGCTAGCCGTGTCGGGTTCGGTGCTTGCTAGTCACTACGTGTTTGGGCGCTGGCGCTGCTGGTACGTTGATCGCTATACGCACCACGCACCATTATTGCTACTCTTCGCACTTATATTAGTGAATAATAGAGGGCTTAGCGCTATGCTGTCGGACTCTGTGCTAGTCATGACGTGTTTGGGTGCACGCACCACCTGACCAAGTAGCTTCTGAAACACTGTTATTACACTGTAAATGAATTTTTGACATGTAAATTGAATTGAAATATAATTAGTAATAAAATGTAGTAATCTAGTATAAAATATGTAAATTTAAAAGCAAAAATAATTAGGATTATTAATGTTATTATAATAATTTGCATACCTTGTTGGTGAATAAATACAATGAACAAATTAAAATGTAAGACTTATTTAAATACAGTATTTTTGCAAATAAATGATTGATTGATTTATTGATTGATTGATTGATTGATATTGCCACTCTTCGTACTTATATTACATAGTTATAGTGTTATAGTTATAGTGTGTTAGGTTGCTAGTATACATAGGTAAAGTGCTAGCACTGGCGGGAGTGGCGGGTTATATGCTTGCTAGACTAGTTACCACGCACCATTTCTGCTCTTCGCTTTTATATTGATATGCGATAGAGGTGCTCTATGCTAATGACGTGTTTGGGAGCTGGTACGCAAAAGCTTCTCATTTAAGTACTATTGCCTATACTAAGTACTTCGTTATTATTTATTTGTAAAGGAATAAACCGCCATATTGTTCTGGGTGTTACAAAAGGGTATTTCTAAACCCAACAAATTACTCACTCATCCATCTTCTATAACGCCTACTTCAAACTTCAATCAGATAAAAAACATCTGTAAACAAATTGAACTTTTCCGCGGCATTCGGAATACATTTGTTACGTGTCAAAGTGTCTGTTTGTGTTATAAACGTTTAACATCAAAGGTTTCGTTACTGTCTATTTAAGGTAACGTAGTAAGTACAAGGTCTATCGAAAATAGATATCAACATCAATTATCTAAAATCGATAGACACCTACCCAAATTGTTATTTTTTGAGTTTTGGTTCTGAATGAAAAATAGATAATAGGCTAAGTAAAGTTTTTGGAAGATATGTATATTATATTTTTTTTCGATAGTCGTCATCCTAAAGACCAAGAAATTGCGGCTCTTTTATTTTTATTTCCTCTAATATTTTAGAAATATTTTTTTTAGTTATGAAGTTGATATTTGTACACTTTAATGACCGACTAGCTTGTTGCCTTCGTACTTAATGAAAAAGAAAAAAAAACACTTCTATATCTGTCACTGTCAAATCAAATCAAAGTAAACAAACGATTCAATACAACGTCTCTTTTCTGTTTGCTTGTGTTTCATGTGATCAGTGTTTTTAGAAATATTTTTAACGATCTCAGAACGAACTCCGGACTTTCGTTTTGCCGCTTTGCTCTAAGACCTTTGCACGATATTTGGTCTACGATTTATTTTCGAACCCTTTGGCACTTCTTCTTGGACACCGATTTCATCCTTTCTCGACGACTCTTGTCCTGCTTTTTGATAGCCACGAGAGCACTTTTGAATTGTACAACCCACGCAATGAATTCAGGCAATCCCACACGGACTGTGGAGATGGAGTATTACAAAGATTTACTTGAATTTACTTATTTGAATTGAACTGTTTGTTTACTTTGATTTGATTTGACGTTGACAGATATAGAAGTGACAGTTTTTTTTTCTATTTCATTAAATACGAAGGCAACAAGCTTGTCGGTCATTAAAGTTTACAAATGTCAACTTCATACCTATAAAAAATATTTCTAAAATATTAGAGGAAATAAAAGTAAAAAAGCCGCTGTTCCATGATCTTCAGGATGACGACTATCGAAAAAAAATATAATTAACATCTCTTCCAAAAACTTTACTTACCCAATTGTCGTCATAACTACTTAGACGTTCAGAATATACAGGCTTATACAGGGTGGCACATGAAGAACGGTCAGAGTGGGCAAGTCTGTAAAAATAAGACATACAAATATCTGTTCTTAGGAACCGCAATGTCATCGATTTTAGTGACTAAAAAAATGCATACACATAGATTTAAAATAAAACTTAACTTTGGAAATGCTATATTAAAAAAAAGGGCGTCATTTCGACCCACCTATTCATTTAACACATCATGTTTCATAGCAAAATTTACTGTTTATGATCTACACAATGCATGATTTTTGTACACATGTTGCCCTTACTCACCGATCTTAATGTGCCACCCTGTACTCATGTATTATATCAGGAGATCGGACGACATGTTTGGGACTCGTGGATGGTTGGGTGTTATGTAGACAGGCGGAAACATATATGCAGTTCAAGCGCGATGCATCCAGAGTAGTTCCGAAGTTCCAGACTGACGAATATTTACGTGTACAACATTCAAAATTAAAAGAATTTATTCAGTAAATAGGCCACATGAGAGCTCTTTTATTATATACTTCAGTAATATGGAGTAAATCTACCAGTACTTCGGATAATACCATCATTGCGTAGAAGAAGCGCCGCAAGAAACTTCAGCAGAAGGTCATTTTTTCGATCATAAAAACATAATAATACTTAAAAGTAAGTTAGTTACATTAAGTAATAGTAAGTAAAATTATTACAAATGTAAGGTCAATAAATCTTGAACTAAAAAGAAAGACTAAAACGAACACGACGAGGTCTCTGCGTCAAAAGCCATAACTAGAATAATAATAATTGAATATGATGCAAAGCATGTTACATATCACCAGTCTATACGCAGCTTTAGGAATTCTTAATTTGCCAGTAGACCTGTTATGGTCGTGTTTATTGATGAGGATAAAACATCTGTCACTTTCTGACCAGTATGTAAGTGCGAGGGGGGAAGTACAGCTAGTACTCGGTCGCATAATTACCGGACTTGCAAAATTACCACATGTAAAATGTCTGAGTTGCTAAATTACCACTTTGTTTGCGATACTCAGTAGGTTAGGTTCGTTAGGTAACATCAAATGCCCAAAGGGAGCGTTGCCCAAGAATAGGAGCCCCGCCCAGCGGAGTAACGTCGACCGCAAGACAGCTACAAAATTAAAAAAAATATGTGGTCATACATTTTGAGATGTAGGCTACTATCCATGTGGTCATTGTTCGTGTCGGTAATATTGCGACCTAATCATTTTACTACTATCCTGATAGGGTATAATGAACATTACTTACCAAAAAAATAGTACATTGTTGCCTAGGCGCGGAAAGTAAGGGTTTTTCTGACGAGGTGGTTAGCTGGCCGAGCAATAGCGAGGCCTGCTAAAATACGAGTCAGGAAATCCGCATTTCCGCCGCGGCATACATAATGCTTTTCTCAAACATGTGAGGAAATAACACAATTACATAATTACAAGTATTTTTAAAAACTTATGACAAATTCGGAGATAATGTTTGTTTGAAAACTACCGAGTATTAGTGGAGATAGTTTCACGCACAACGCACCGCCGCCGGCCCACACTGCACCCACAAGTTGGGTGTGCGGGATTTTTTTTACGTTCCTTTCGATTTTGTATGCAATAGAGAGCACTTTTAATAAACTATATGGACATGGACGGAAAGTGTTTTCATATGGTTTTTTTACTCCTAGGAGTAAAATGAGACACTTTCCGTCCTTGTGTTTCAATCGGAAAACCGTTATTTCCGAGCATGTTTGAGAAAAATACACTCTTCTCGGTGATCGAACATAGTTATAGTTATAGTGACAAAATAGTTTTATACCAAACACTTCCCCCAGGTACGCGAACTTTTCTAACGGCCAATAAATAACTCCAAACCTATTTCTTGAGAGTAATCCCTTGAGAGGGGACGCCTGTTATCCGTTAAGACCACTCCGGGCGCAAATCTGACGGCGTTCCTCAGTTATCATCCGGATGATCCAGAAATACGAGCATGTGGTTAGGCTGCATGTGTTGTAATTGAATCATGGTATAAATCCTGTCGTATTTTTACGTTTTCATGAAATTAATTCGAAAAACCAGTCTTCAAAATGTCACTCACGCAGATATACACCTACACATATTTCCGTTTAATATTGTCATTTGAAATGTTTTTATCTTTAGGTTACTTAAAATTATCTTGTTATTATAGTGGATCAGTTAAGACACTAAAAAAGTTTTAACAAAATAAATGTTTAAAAACCACCTTAAAAAACGCTATTTAAAAGAAACTTATTTCCTGGGGTCTTGAATGCCATTTTTGTTTTTTTAAACATTTTATTTTTGTACTTATTAATGACCATAATAAAATGCTGTTATTAATAATCAACGTACGCACACCACCTCGAAAATATACGCTATGAAACCAAAAAAGAATTCTCAAAATCGGTCCACCGGTGACGGAGAAATCGGTGAACATATATAAAAAAATACATATAGATTTTTTTGAGTCGTGAAATGGAAAAAACATTTTAGCTAAAAATTTATAGGATAACTCCGTAGAGACTAATCGATCCTTATTTTCTTTATCTCAAAAAAAGGCCATTGTAGAGGATAGAATTCTGATGTAATAAATCTTAATTAAATTTCCCAGAGGGTTTGCGAACTGGTAGACATTTAATGTTTTTATCTTGCCTTTCTTTTGGTCGATAGGGCTTGTACTATGCTCCCGTCCTACGGAGAAAAGGCACAAGTTCAATTCATTCATAGAAGCATATTAAACTCTCAATGTTTTAATAAGGTTGGAAGTGCAATATGAGAGCAATATGGGTATGACGATAAATTTACTTACAACATCCAAGACAGGAACAAATACTCGTGCTTATCACACAAATATGTGTCTATACCGAGAATCGATTCTGGGACCGCTAGCTTCGAAGGCAGGGTCTTATCTTATCCTATCTTACAGATGTAGGTAGTAATTTTCGGTTTTCTTATCCCCACACCGGGACTCAACATCTGCTTGGCAGTAGGATAAAGAATGGGATGGTGGTAGCGATCCGGGCGGACCCTGCACGAAGACCTACCACCACTAATTGCTTTACTTTCTGGTACGACACAGCCCTAACCTGTACATACATAAATAAATCCTTACTGATATTATAAACGCAAAAGTTTGTATGGATGGATGTTTGTTACTCTTTCACGCTGCAGCGGTTGGACGAAATTAGATGAAATTTGGAATGGAGATAGCTTATAATAATAAAATAAAACATACCGTAAAATGTTCCAAGTCTACTCTCCTACAGGTAATTATGCTCCATGGTAATATTGAGGTAATCAGGTATTGTAAAAAAATCTATTGCTTTCATTCAGTTCGTGGGTGGATGTATACATCAATTATATTTAGCAAATTTGTCATCGACTTGACTTATAACGTAAAAAAACAAAATAGTCACTATGGAGCAATAGTTACCCATAGGGAAGCAAAGTAGGAACATTTTACGGTAGGTTACTTTTTCTCCCGGAAAATTTAGAAGTTCCCAAGGGAATAACGATAATCGAAATCTACGCAGAAGAAGTCGTAAGCCGAAGCCAGTACATACATAAACTGTACATTCGATGTACCATGTTATTTCCAAGTGCAGAACTAGCATGAGAGGAGTAACAAATGGACCACTTAGGAAAATCTGAGGGCGGAAAATTGAAAAATAAATCCTGCCCATGCCATGGGTTGTTATTTTTAGGCAAAAGGGCTACTGAAAAATGTGTTTTGTTTTATTTTACCCAATTTCACATGTGAATCTTCAGTCCATCCATATAAACCTACATTATTATAATATAATAGAGAAGAAAGAAGTTCTGGCTTGACTCTATCTCCTAATTATCAATTATCCTCTAGGCACGTATAATGTAGTTAATGTATGTATATTTAACTATTAATATGTATATTTCTGTATCTATTTATGTAGGTATTTGAATTCACTCTTCTCAATTTCTCAAGGGTTAGCTGGAAGAGACCCCTTAAAGGGATAAGTTCGCCTTTGTACATATTTTTATATTAATTGTATTGTTATGGTTTTTCTTTTGTACAATAAAGTGTTTACATACATAATATATAAAATACCTAACATACATTGTAACTATAATGACCTCAACTGTACAAATACCTGTATTAGGTACTTGCCATAATTATGTTACCACTACGTTCTCGTAGCGTCAGCGGTAATCCCGAAAATGTTCATCCAATCGACTGAATTATTGATCGACTCAATCGAACGAGGTGTCAGTCGCTTTGATGTTTCACGTTAATTCGGGTCGACTCTACACGTGTTATGGAAATAATGACATACTTTTGTAAGAATTTTGACATAGTATTTCGGAAGCACATATTATGTGAGAAGGCAATAAATTCGCTTTTACAAGTTTAAGACAAGTCTGCCAGCGCTTTTCAAAAAGAGATCAGAATTTTGACATACACTATTAGAATTGAAAAATGGCGGCTCAGAAATTAGAATGCCTTCAAAATCGTTATAAGGCTTGCTTATTTTAGTTCCTAAGTTAGGTGATAGTTTATTAAAGTTTTTTTTTAAGTTCTAATGATGTAACGGCAAATACTCATACAACTTAAAAAAAATATTTCCAAACCCCCATAAATTAACAATACATCGAATCAAAATCGTTTCACTTTACAGATATAGAACGTTCGAAGGTCGAATCACTTGCAATTTGTATCCAGCCAGTAAAACGAATGAAAAAAGAAAATGCATTCGAAATTCAATTTGCCGCTCGGCCAGACCCGAGGATGCTTGTGTGTAATTTAAAATTAGAAGATGTTCCAAGGGTTTATAAAAGTAGAACGGGTATAAGTGAAACACTTGATCGTTACATTGTAATACTAACGTGGTTGGCTTAAGATTGAATTCGGGTCAAATCTGTTTTTTTACTTACTTAGTCTTGTTACAAGCCTCACAATGTCTTCAGTTTTTTCATTAAGGTAGTGTGAAAATCAAGACGGTTCTCGGTTCTTGTAAGAAATTACGTTGGCAACTATAACCTTAAAACGTGGACTTGCTAATTAAAAATAACTTTCCCACATGCTCGGAAATGTTCACCTTAGTGTTACAAAAACAGCTTCGCGGAAGTTTTAAGTCCCAGGAGAAGGCAAAATTTAAAAAAAAAAACCGGCAAGGGCCACGATAATTTGTGAAATTTCATTAAATACCCCTTCTTTCTCTTATAATAGCTAAAAAGCTAAGTATTGTCTTCGTTTTATTTTTAATTAAGTATTTAGGATAAGTGTACCTACTTAAAATATCATTATTAAATAGATAAACACCTTGGACTAATTGCAACCCTACTTTCAGAGGTGATAAATGATATCTCTTAAATGAAAAAACCGATTTAGACCACTTAAAAAAACGGATATGCAATAGTAGGGTAGGATGGCGAAAAAGTGTGGAGCCCTTTGCCGCAGTAAGACACTAAAACAGGCTTAAAAAAGTTAAACTTATAACACTCTCTGTCGGGGGTTAAATTAAAAGTAAAAAGAACATAAGTTTTTAATTAAAAACAAACCAATAAGGCTAGAAACAAGAACAAAGAAAACTAAGAAATATCGTTCCGGATAGATAAGTGTTAACGAGTTAACTTTTATATTAAACTGCTAGAGTTTGCGAAGGGAGAATTGTTTTAACAGTTCGTTTCTCGCAACGTTGCAGTTTTTCAGTTTATCAAGGAAAGTTGGAAAAGCGATTGGTTTTTTGTTTGGTTTAATAAGATTAAAACTTGCTGTTTTCTTTCATAAGATTATAGAGTAAATTCTAAAGTTAAACCATATAAGTAGACGACTTGTTCACTCATAATAAAGAAATAAATTTACCATTATTACTCCATATTCGCGTACTTTTGAAGGTTGAGCATGCTCTTATGATACATTTACACTATACACTCATTGTCGTCATGTTTATTTTGAGATAGTAATCTCTATTTAATTTTGTGTTTTTTGATTAAAAGCTCTGTCAGTGAAATAACATAGACACCGACTGATACTTGGCATATACGTTTTGTTTTTTCGAAATATATTTGATATGAAAATATAGTGATCTTTGATAGATTTGATTGATTTTCGTCAGGTTTTCGTTTCTGTCGCACCTTTTTTTATAAACTCATTAGTGGTAATATTATTCTCGTTAAAAGTTCATCCTCTGTCTAAAAGACAATTACTGTCAGGTAGGTATACTTACTTCATCACGATTACTCTACAAAATATGACATTCGCAAAAGATCATACTAGCAAAACATCATAAATATACGCATAACATCATACCCGCAAAACATCATAATTATACGCAGAACATCATACTAGCAAAACACGATATTCGCAAAACATTATAATTATTTACAAATAGTCGGGTTTTGTTATAAAATCATTAGGAAGGTTTAGGTTATGTTAGACTTATATATCTACCACCTTACAAACGAGTGCCCAAACGAAAAATTCCCTGCTGGAATGGAGGGACTGAACAGGATGACACCGGAGGCTGTAACCTGGCTTCAAAATACTAACCTTAATCTATAGGAAAATGCAGGATTGACCGTACGAAGAAGAGAAGATCAGGCCCGGAGGGGCAAACTACCCAGAAATAGGAGTTCCGCCGTAGCGGAGCTCCGTTGACACTATCTAATTCATGTCTTAATAATAGTTAAGTTTTGCTAATGTGAAGTCTTGCTACTATGATGATTTGCGAATGTCATGTTTTGCGAATATCGTGTTTTGCTTTTAAATATGATATTTTTCAGAATATCATGTTTTCCGAATATGGTATCCAACGACGGAAGGTATTTTATTATCATTGGCAGTCTGAATAGGAACTGACTTTAAGTATTTAAGATAATATTTTGTGTAATGAGCGCGAGTATTTGTTCCTGACTCTAGGATGTTTTCTACGTAGGTATTTAAGGTTTTTTTTTCTTAATAGAAGTATCGTTATATATTTCCTATAGTACCAACCTTGAGCTTAGTTTGGTACTGGATCGGTTTGTATAAAATTGTCCCTTGATATACTCGTTTACTAATAGGTTTGTTAGGTGGGAGATACATACATATATACATTAAATCACGCCTGTTTCCCAGAGGGGTAGGCAGAGACCACTTCTTTCCACTTGCTACGATCTTGACAAATTTCTTTCGCTTCTTCCACATTAATTCATACAAGAGGAAGATGTGGCTACAGAATTATCAACAAGTTTTTATACTTCTTGGTAATTCTTTAGCTCTGCCTACCCCACTCTGGGAATGAAGGCATGACTTTATAAATATGTGTGTATGTTAATTCAAGAATTACCTAGCCTGTTTAGGTCCGTTCCACATGTAACTGTGCTAACCTTACCTCATTCTTCCAGATGGTGCACACCATGATGCCCATAGCCCGGTCCATTGCTCTGGGTATGTCTGCAGCCCTGACCGTCGTCTACATGGGGCTGGCTTGGGGCCAGGAGTCAGGCAACGAGAGCCAGTTCTACAAGCAGGTAAAAACCTTTGTTTCTACAATATGACGCCTGCTACTAAGTACGCGTAGAAACAGTTTCCCGCTACTTCCCCCTATTTAAATCGCTTAGGGGATGAATGTCATTGCGCCTCTAGAATATTCTCTCTAAATTTCAAGTCACAAAAGTAAATGGGGTAAAACAGTCATTTGTCTTTTTATAATTAGTTATCATAATCTTGCGAGCCATCGCGTGACAAAGTTTAGATAAGGAATCCGTTACCTTCTGACATGTAAATAGAAGGTAACGGATCCCTTATCTAAACTTTGTCACGCGATTATTAACCATATAGCCCCTGATTTCTCAGCCAACAAATAAAAAATAATGGAATCATTTACCTATTCGGCTATTAAATAATGTTTTTTTTAATGTTTTTATCTTTATCATATTTTGTTAATTGTGTTATGCTATGCACGGTTACTTACGACTTTATAGTTACTTTTTAGCCTAGTACATAGTTTGTAGCATTTATTTAAGTAATTAAGTGTGTTATTAAGCCGCATCGACACAAAAGCGGTTGTTTTACGCAAACTGAGTTTGCCTATAATTGGGTAAACACCTACACAATGACATGACCTTTAAGTTAATGGTATTATATCCTTTTGGAAGCGACGGTTTCGCAAAGGGCCTAGACAAGATGGAACGCTGCGATTCGTTTCTATTTTCTATGGAGTCAAATGTTGACATAGCGGTCGAGCGATTTGTAATATCATCTAACGACAATTTTGTCTATTTTCAAAAACACTTGGCGTCATACCTAGGTAAAGTAAAGAATTGATAATTGATTCTTAGACCATTTTGGACTTTGCATAGTGACGTTATCAATCAAAACGTAAGAGATTTTTTATGATTTTATTTACAGTGTAGTGAATGTTGGGTGTGGCAGGACAATCATAAAACTCGTGTAAATGCAGTTGAAATGCGCTCTTTGCGTAGTATGTGTGGTGTGAAACTGATTGATAGAGTAAGGAATGAAAAGTCAGAGAGAAATGTGGAATAAAAGAAGATGTAGTGACTAAGATTGAAAAGGGCATGCTTCGATGGTTCGGTCATTTAGAAAGAATGGATGAAAGAAGATTGACGAAAGAGATATACAGATCGAAAGTGAGTGGACGGGACGGAAGGGGCCGCCCTAGGCGTACATTTTCGAGTCAAATCGGAGATATACTGGAAAAGGGCCGAATCTTAAGTACCCAAAACCGACGTGCGTGCATGACTCGATGTATGAATGTGGAAGAAGCGAAAGAAATTTGTCAAGATCGTAGTAAGTGGAAAGAAGTGGTCTCTGCCTATCCCTCTGGGAAACAGGCGTGATTTAATGTATGTATGTATGTACAGTGTCACTTTGACATTGTCTCGGAATTAATACCAAAGTGCGGTCACGAACGTTAATTTGGGTCAAAAAAATATGCTTGAAGTCGTCAATGTCATTGGAGATCCCAATTCATTTTTAACTTATAGGAAACTTAACCTTATTGCTGTAGAATGTCAGATTGACTTTGGACCTAAGCTGGTCACAAATTGTATCCCTTTATTGTCTGCACTTGCCGATAAGCTCTTTCGAATAGCCATTCATTCCATGCAGCAAACCGCTTACGCCAAACGGCAAAGCGAGGTTCGAGTAGACAAAGGCATAAAACAAATGAACGGGCCAAAACGGGGATTGTCGCCATTGTTTTACCTTATCGCTGGCTACTCAAACTGTATAGCGATATTCTATAACGCGGGCACGGGCACTGCTACTGCACTGATAACATACATACATACATACATACATAAACTCACGCCTTTATTCCCAGAGTGGGGTAGGCGGAGCTACATAACTTCCAACAACTATAAAAACTTTTGATAATTCTCTAACCACATTTTGCATACTTAAGCGAAGATGTTTACCAGTGTATTAGTGACAGGTTGCAAGCCCATCGCCTAACAGTACTACACGCTTTTATTACCTTAGTCGGCTTTTACCCACGGAAAGATACGGAGTGGCACTATTCTAATCCGGCTACCACACCGGCCCTGATAATGCATAATATAAGCGTGTTCTTGGTTTTCACTCAGTGAAATACATGCAGTGCTACCATTTTCTTAATAGCGATCGGCAATCTTTGTTTTTCTATGACACTCGAGTGATAAATATACTGACAGCTGCAAGTGCAAGCGTGATAGCGATAGCCAGCCAGCTATTCAGAAGCTGGTGATACTGTATATCTATTTTTAGGGTTTCGTACCTGGGTCATACACAGATTTAGGTTCCCGTCTTTCCTGTGGACATACCCGAAGTTAACGTGTTAAGGCCTAATTTTCTCACTGAACCCACATCCGCTTAAACGGCGTCACGTCTGCTTTAGTCCTATCAAATAAAAACATAACTTATATGCACACGAGCCCTTAACTATTGACCACAGGAGAGACAACTTTTGTTTTTGTGATTGTGTATGACCCACCTAAAGGTCCGTCTGCCCTTACTCCAAAGAGTCGTTATCTCTTTTTTTGATCTTTTGAACTGTAATAGACAGGTTTTTTTTGACAGAATGGGTAATAAACGGTTATCGTGTAGATTAGTTAGGTTAGGTTAGGTTAGTTTTATAAAAATCCTGATAAAATAACCGTGTCCTGAGAAATATGCATTATGGCTTGCGAAAATTATGACTTAACACACATTATGACTAAAAATAATTATGGCAGTCAATAGAGACCCCACTCAAATATACTGACAGCTGCAAGTGCAAGCGTGATAGCGATAGCCAGCCAGCTATTCAGAAGCTGGGAATACTGTATATGCATTTTTAGGGTTTCGTACCTAAAGGTCAGTCTGCCCTTACTCCAAAGAGTCGCTATCTCTTTTTTTGATCTTTTGAACTGTAATAGACAGGTGTTTTTTGACAGAATGTGTAGTACGACGGATTTTGTAAAATACAAAAAAAAGTAAAATTAAGAGCGTCCCCATAGCGTCAAAATTAGTATGATTATCGCGAAAACCAATCGCTGGTTATATACAAAAGCGCCACAAAATAAAAACAGTATATCTGTTTTTGTTTTGATTTATTCCGAAATTAAATGCAACACAAGCACATTTTGATTTGTGTCTCTTTTGTGTTTAAGCAACGATATAATAAAAACCAGCCAAATATAAGGCGGGCGGTACAAACCTCTTGGCGCGCTGATCCAACTTGCACTTACTGATTTTTATTTAACTGCTTATCTTAGTCTTGATTTTTCAGCCAGTGAACAAAAGATCAAAGCTCTTTCACAAACATTCATTTAACATAGAAAACGGATTACGCCATAACAGCGAGGCTCCAGTTAGCAAAATAAATAAAACAAATGAAGGGCCCAAAGCAGGGATTGCTGTCATTGTTTTCCTTATCGGAGTTTTTGTCGCACGGTAAGACTATAGCAAGCTATGGAGTCGTCATTTAAATCTAAACTCTTATTTATATTCATACTCATTTATTTAAATTATCTTAAAATGCCTCTATAGCGGTCGGTCGTGTATATTTCTTAGTCAAGTTAAAAAAAATATCTATTAGATTATAAATTCATAACTTGAACTATACACCTGCGAATAGGTAATTCGCCACTAGTGTGGACTAAAACATTCACTTCTGCCGTGTTTTAATGAATCTTTTGTTTGTGTATAAATTTTCGTAATTAAATCAGTATAAAAATGGTAATTATTTTTTATTGTAATATTTATTTTCCAAATATAACATTAAATAATCGTTTCTAAACTCGTCAACGTTATTGTCCTTGATTATAAAAAAAACCTAAATAATTAAATAAATAAATGAGTATGAATATGAATAAGAGTTTAGATTTATGGCAAAGTGACGACTCCATAGCTTGCTATTAGTCTTACCGTGCGACAAAAACTCCGATGCCTAGTTATCGCCGTCTACTCCGACTGAGGCGATATTCTATGTCATCTCATCCAGGGTAATGATTCTGTAAACAACGCCGGTCGTGCGGACTGTCGAGTGATATCCAAGCGGCGAGATTAAGTAGTCCCGTCAGTGCGTACAAAACACATTGTAGCGCGTGCATTTTCAATTTAGCAGCACGATGGGTCGAACGTATAAGGCTGCTTAATTGAAAATGCACGCGCTACAATGTGTTTTGTACGCACTGACGGGACTACTTAATCTCGCCGCTTGGATATCACTCGACAGTCGGCACGACCGGCGTTGTTTACAGAATCACTACCCTGCGCTGCGCGTCATAGCGGACAGACTAGACAATCGCTATTTAAAGCACTGGGCAAGCCTGGGGACCGATTTTTGACTTTCGAGCGTTCGAAAGTTACATTCAATAGTGACAAAAAACAATGAAATGGTATTTTTGACTTGCGAGCGATAGAAAGTATTAACACGAGCGGTCCGTGTCATTCGTTTCGAATTCTATCAATAGAAAGTATCATTTGACATCTGTCAAACTGTAGAAACCTAGCAACGCCAAAGACATCCATAGACGAGAAAGCGTTCTATTTTTCCTAAATTTATAACCAGTCAATAAGCGAAAATAATTAATTAAGAATGAGTGAAAATAAGCGTAAAAAAATGACATTCGCAATTAAATAATAAATTCCTTATTGTAATTTCAACTTTTGTTAGATGTTTTTTTTTGCCTTCCGGAGGATTTTTTTGTTTTTGAACTATTTCTGTGGAACTAGTTGTGAAAAAATACGTAAATTAATAACGTTTCTGTCTCTGATTCTTAAACGTGTACAGGTAATTCTAGGTTTAATGCTGATAATAAATGACTATTATGTCGTGTATGTAAAACAAAAGAAAAAAAATGATTTAAGTGATTGCTTTTTAAAAAAAAAAAAATTAATGTTGCTTCTCTTTTAAGTTTTTTTCAAAAAAAGTCAGATAGACTTTTTTTGAAAAAAACTTAAAAGAGAATTATCTAATAAATTGTTCATTTTGCATAAAATACATTATAGGGTCAAAATGACTGCACATGACCTCCCCTATAACCTCTTAACGGAAATGTATGCAATAACCAATAACCCTGTATACAGTATAGTGTATTTCATCCACGAAAGCACTTCCATCACTCTAATTGACGTTGCATTATTGCATTAATGTACGTAAAATTAATTAGTTTTGCGCAGCATTGTGGACTACATACACTACCTATACCGGGTGTCCCGCGGCTATGCCACATGAAGGGAAAGTACCTTAAATATGGTCCGTAGGAGACTTTGCTATTCAGAAACTTTATTTTATTTTTAAAAGTAAATAATATTGCATCCAAAGATTTAAAAAAAAAACTTCAGGTTTTGCATGTATTTTACATACTAATGATTTTTCTAGTAACTTTAATGTAACATTTCACATTGTTCCTTTATTTTTAGATACAATGTTACTTGGAGGGAATTATTTCTTATCAGTTACCCTTTTGACTAGGATCATAAAAGTTTTTTTTTTCATATTTGGTCTGTTTGATTCTCAGGTGAGGCATGCAGTTTTACAAAAATCTTTGAATACAGTGTTACTTACTTTTTAAAATGAAATTTTGTCTTCATAAAGCAAAATCCTCTATCTACAATATTTAAGGTACTTCCCCTTCATGTTGCATAGCCGTGGGACGCCCTCTGTAGCTAATTGGTTAAGCTGATTCTCCACTGAGATGGAGACGAGCGGAGTAGAGTGGACAAGAGCTGTGGAAAGAGTGAAGTGATTCCACTGAAGCGGAGACGAGAAGAGCTGATTGGAACCGCAGCCTTAAGCAGCATACAGGGCGTGACAAGACTCCGTTAGACTGTTTCCACTGTTGAGCGGAGATGACATGTGGATTATTTTCTTTATGTTCCTTTTTATGGCATAGAAAAGGCAAACTAGCACACAGGCCACCTGATGGTAAGTGAGACATTCGCAGTCACTAGACTGCAATGCAATCCTAAGACTGCAAATGCGTTGCCAACCCTGAGGACTAAGATGGAATGCCTCTATGCTAGTCATTTCACCGGCTGTCTTACCCCCAAACCGGAACACAACAATGCAAACACTGCTGTTTGGCGGTAGGTTAATGGAAAAGATGGTGGCCGCAAAAATTCAACTAATATGATTGATCGATTCCTACACGTCTCCTCTCCGCTCTGCTTATTTCCGCTTGACTGTTTCCATTGGTGGAGTGGAGATGAGATGTGGATTTCAACCAATATGATTGGTGTATTCATACACGTCTCCTCTCCGCTCCGCTAGTCTCCGCCTCAATGGAGCCGCAGCTTTATAGTTACAATGTCAAGCTCGATACTGTTTCATAAAAAAATACTCGATAACATTCGATAAAACTCGATAGCGCGTGTTATCGCTTTTCGTGGAGCGCAATTTCAGAACAATGCAGCTTACAGGGCCCGGTGTAACTATAATATGACGGTTAAACCTGTCAAGTTCCAGGAAAAGAACAATAGGGCTGTCCCTTTCAGTGCCTATAATTTAACTGGTTCTGACAGTTTATAATATGATGATCTCAGTTGTTTTAACGCTTTCAGGTAATCGCGTCTCAAGCCAGGTATTTCGAGTAACTATAGAGCCTGAGTTAAACTTCGTCATGAAGTTATATAAGGCGTCCGGGATATAGTGGCCAACCTTACAGGGCTGGATAACCTCGCGTTTTAACGCGATACACAGATACACAGATAAGGAAATAAAATCCAAAACCTCAGCTAGGTAGATCCAAACCTTAACAAACTCATTAGATGTATTTCTAAACTGCAGTTTTCCTTTACTTTTACTGTCCACGAGTCTCATTACATGCACTAGCATGGACAGTAGTGTGTGAACCTTTTAGCCGCCCCCGAGCGCCTGCTAGCGCGAGATAAGCAATATGTCGTAATTGAGAATCTTTGCTTATTTGTTTTATGCAGGCGCTTGCATGGGAGAGGCTAATGAGCTAACTTGTAATGTGTATCGTGTATCGCCTATAGCATAGTATACTCGTAGCTTAGAGTTTTTGTAGTTAGTTTGTTTAGCAGTTGCAGCAGCAAGATAATAATTACGTTATAAGCTAGTAGTTTACAATATTCCAATTTTGAAGTTAGTGATAATATGTTTTAAGTGAGTTTGTAAGCGTTCTTTGGTTTTATTGTTTCTTTTCCACTTGTATAGGTGAAAAACTTAAATGACCTCTTGCATGTAGTTGTGAACAAAACTAATATGGAATTTACGTCAAATTTCAAATAAAGAATGTCGAACGGTTTATGCAGACGTGTTACAACAACATACAAGAGGTCATGTACTTAAGTTTTTACCTATACCTCACTAATCACAAAATAAATTGTTTTTTTTACTAGGTATTTAAAAACACTAAAATAATGTTCGAAATTACTAAAGCGATTTGTTAGACATATTATTTCCGTATACACTTAATAATTTTCATATCAAACGATTTAATTTTAGACTTAGATTCAGCTGCAGAATGTAAAAAATACATAACCCTTCCTCTTTGGCAGTCGGCCAACAATGAATTACTTTTTATGTCAAAAGCTTTGCATGCTCAAAACTTTCTACACAGGACAACTAAATTCACAACCCTTTTAAAAAACCAAGTTGTCTACAAAGTGGAAACAAACTTTCCTTTAAAAGATTTTTCAAAGGATCAAAGGATTTTTACTTTCGTCTACTCGAAGTGCAGGATCTTCGAAATTAAGTCTCAACTGAAGTATATTGACATCGAATTCAGTTAATTTACATGATAATTTGCATTTCGCACAGATATAACTAAGTATAAATAAGTACTTAAGGGTTTTTTTATAGAAAACGTCTGTTCGAGACTAAACGAATTAGGTATAGATTTAGAGAAAAAAACCGGGTAACTTGACAGAAGCGCGTGGAGCTAACCCTTCCGTAAGCATACAGAGTATCCCAGAAACCGACACGTCAACCCTCCAAGGGCTGATAGAGCAGCTAAAAAGCTATCAATTTAAAAATGTATGTTCAGCGATTTTTACTAGTGTCGGAGATATTGATCATTTTAATCATAAATTTGGTGACAGTGATTAGATAGAGAGTCACTGTGACGTCATGTAACAGGTCGGCCATATAAACTCCATGTTAAATTCTTTTTTGCTAGAAAGAGATGGGAACAAATCTATGCTGGTTATTTTATAGCTATTAAAAAATATATTTTTCTCAATTGTTTGTTACATGTTGTAGCATAAATAAGTGATCATTTATGTACCTCGTCACTTAAACGTCGTGTTTGAAATGTTATACAAAATGGTGAAACGATTGAAAGCGACAAGGTGCAGAAATGATCAGTTATTTATGATGTTGGCTGTACCAGCTTTTTAGTAAAAAAAAAACATGAATATGTCCTATTAAGCAAAAAAAAACGCGTCCGAATCGATTCATCCGTTTATGAATTACTTATGATGCCACAGACAGTCATACAGGTTCAGATACACAGACAAACAAAAACCCAGGTACACACGGTTAACTTAAAGGCACCCTTCTTTTGTTTTCAGGGGTTAAAAATCATAAAGGGGTATTATTTTGTATGCATATCCGTGCTCGTCCAGCAACAGTGTTAAACTTGAAACTACTTGGACTAAACCAAACACTTGAAGTTTGAAACTTTGCCCCTAAATTTGATTTACGTTGTTGAAACTGCGGACTTTGTGTATTTCAGGAAGGATTAGACGATGCACCAGTCTTTACTGTGTATTGGATACAATGCGTTTAGTGTCTTTGTTCTTAGAAGAATATTTCGTCATGATCGTAGAACAACGACGGTTGTACTTCAACAGCATAAATAAGTGATCATTTATGTACCTTGGCACTTTAACGTCGTGTATGAAATGTTATACAAAATTGTGAAACGATTGAAAGCGGCAAGATACAGAAGTGATCACTCGTTTATGCTGTTGACTGTACAAAAACAAACGAAAAATATTTTATTTTATCAATTCATCAGGTGGCATACTTATTTGTTGAAATGAAATTTGTTTTAATTAGTGTGAAATTAAGGGTATTTAGGTATTTGATTTTTGTCCGCGCGATAAAGGCGGCGGTTTCGCAGAATCGCCGATGTTCCCCGAAACTCTTTGCCCCGATTCCATTTCCGCGGCACGTCGGACTTGCATTTCCGTCTATGTTCTAAGCAAAAGCCAAGCAGTTTGGTCTTTCGAAATTAATAATTGGTTTTAAGCGTTTAGTACAGTCAAGGGCTTTAATTGTTAAGCCACTATAGAACCCTGTCATTATGACAGCGTCAAACCATAAAACTAATGATAAACGTTATGCGACAGGGTTCCATAGTGGCTTAACAATTAAAGTCCTCGACTGTACTAATAACAGAACTTTCAATAAAATGTAAGAGTTTTTGGGTGAGCATGATTAAAATAGCTTAAAATCTTAAACGACGTTTTTTTCGGACTTCAGAAAAAAATGTTGTCTTTCTTCGTCCTTGGTGTTACGTGTTGAAAGTAGGTACACCAGTAAGAAACTTACTTAAGTTTTTTAAGTATAATGTCGCCCGTCGTCAAAAGCAATATGGTGTTACCGTTGATAAGATATCGTTAAGATCGTGCTTAAAATATTAAACTCTGCTAGCCTACATAAAGTTTCTAACAGCATATTCCCGTCTCGCACCTCGGATCTAATACTAACCTGAGTACCCTCGCACGATCCAAGAACACGTCTAAGCGACTCGATATTCAAAAGACGTCGCGTTGTAAGTAGCGAAATTATATCAGCGGAGTTGCTTGGTGTAGGTACGTGCTTTTGTTAAAATGTGGAAGTAAATCTTAGGTGAATAGAAGTTTTTGAGGTTATTGTTATCAGAGCTCGGATACCGGATAAAATTTTCTAACCGTTTCTATGTTTTGACATAAAACCTTTTCAATTCGATTCCGTACGCATAATCCGGTTTTTTTACCGGTTTTTTCGAATTAACAGGTTTCGAGCCGGTTTTATTTAGATTAATCCAGACGCAAACCGCGCGCGTCTTCACATTACAAGTGAAATAGGTTTCTGTAAAAAAACAAAAATTTGGGACAAGCTTTTATTGCCGACCGTGTTTTTTTTTGCACAGTCATCATCTACCTGTCAAGACGATTTTAACAAGCGCTATTACGACGGGTTTACCATGTGTAATTTAGGAATTCCTGTGGCCACTCTGAGTCTCCCTCATCAGACCAGCTCGATGGTACTATATTATTAGGCTACTAAAGGCGTATGCAAATTTTCAGCTACATTGGAGTCCGGGAAGTGGGTCAAATTTAACTTGCAAGATTTGACCCTAACATAGGTACATACATACATTGCAAGTTAAATAAAAGGTTTTATAAATGAGGCTGCAACGAACGCGTTGGTTTCTCGACTCGTCGCTCGTGAACTAAACCAGTTAGAAAAGTTCGGAGCAAAACCGGACTAAACCGGTACTAACCGGTATTTTTAAATCGGTTCCGAGCCCTGGTGGTTATTAGTAATTTATTTAGCACAATTAAATTAGAAAATTATTACTACACAAATACATGCATGAACAATGTCAGTTACTTATAATGATCATGAATTTAATAATATTTTGAAATTTTAATAAACGAATTTATGAATAATAAACCTAAAAACCAAAAACCCAAATCACTCAAACAACTTGTTTACCTATAGTATTTATATTTTATTAAGCAGGCCACTATTTAATAAGGTCAAATTATAGTTTAAGCAAAGTTTTATATTACAAGTTTAGTGATAACGTGTACATGACAAAAAGCAATGATAGCTAACCAACTTCCTAAACAGAACTTCAATTTTTATTTATTTTTTAACAACGAACCAACAAGTAACTATTCAACAGTTTCCTCGCGTTCACACTTCTTTCTCGTGGGAACTTTAAAATCATTGACGGCCCATGATCATCAATTTCTAAAGAAATATAACTCAGTTTGAGCCGTGGGCGCTGAAATATAAGTAACACCATTCAGTGCCGTTGACAAGCCAGGCGCGTCAAAGTTATAATACAGTTTCTAGTTCACGGTATTGAATGAGGACAGCTTGAACAACAAACTGAATCTGCCGTGTCAGCTGCCAATAAAGAGGACTATTCATTTGTTCCGCTGACAGCACCTTGACATTGTGACCTTGAAATATTCTCTTTAGCAAGAGCGTATTTGATGTACGCTTTATTGTTACTAGGTCTTTATGATAATCGGGGAGGGTTGATTTTAATTTAGCAGATAAATGGTTGATGTACCCTTTTCCCAGGCGGCAGTGTTGACCTTCAAATTAAAAGGTCACATTTTCAACTTGATAATCATGCTATATTTTAAAACTGTTAAAAGGCCACATAAGGTTTAAAATTAAATAAAAATCCTCAAAATCTACTGATTTTGAGGTTATCGCGTACATACGGACAAATGGCGGAAAGCGACTTTGTTTTATACTATGTAGAGATGTAGGTAGCGATGAAAAGAGTTGTAGAACGTGACTAATGTTAATCAGGGTTGGAATTGGGTCAAAGTCTGTGTTTGTTCAAAGGATTTTTAATTAAACTCGTACAAGCGAAGATATTTTTTTATTATCTCTTCGTTTTCCTCTAGTCTTTGCTCTCGAGTGCTTTTAACCTTATTACCCAAAAAAGGGGTGGTATTTTTTGGCTAAATCTGGATTATTCAACTTTTAAGGTAAGTCTTCCCGTGGAAGTCGTAAGAGACGGCTAAGGGAGTAAAGGTGTATACTTAGTATTGTTAGGCGATGGGCTTGCAACCTGTCACTAATACACTGGTAAACATCTTAGCCTAATGTGCAAAATGTGGTTACAGAATTATTAAGAAATTTTTAGAGTAGTTGGTAATTCTGTAGCTCTGCCTAGCCTACCCCACTCTGGGAATAAAGGCGTGAGTTTATGTATGTATGTATGTAAGGTAAGTACTCCTTCTTTTGCAATATTAAAACTGTCCTGTTGACTTATGGTTCATAATATTGTATGAATGTTAAAAGCAGGCCGTCAACTTTACAGAGAGATTTTTCATACAAAACTTGGCGACAACGTCTTCCCCTGCATTAACAACGAAGTATATTAAAACTTTAGCTTATTTGTCTGATTTAATAAACGGGTAAGCTACATCGTTAGCAAATATATACAGTTTTCTAAAAACATAATTATTATTTGTGATATATGTCAAAAAATGCGGAGTACGGTCACGCGTTAATTTGGGACCCATTTCAAGAAAATTATGTTTGAAGTCGTCAGTGTTAAGAGATGTCAAGTCATTTGTAATTTTTAGGAAACTCAACTTTATTGTTGTAGAATGTCAGATTGACTTTGGACCTGAGGTGGGGACCAAAAATCTCGTGACTGTACCATAAAAGTTGATTCACCCATCTATGTATCCATGTTCCTTTGTTACCTCGTAGGCTAAACGCCTTGACCGATTTAAAGTGCGGGGTATCCTTGTTTTGGTATTCATTCAAGGAGTGTCATAACTAGGGTTAGGACTTTTTGTGGCATATCGTGGTTCTAGAATCCATGGAGTAGCTACTTCCTATTTATTATAATACTTTGATTTTGACCTTCATTATTTTAATATTTCAATATTCATTTATTCATTAAACCGCTAAACCAATTTAAATTAATTGTGGTATGGAAGATAAAACTGCCTGTGAATACTGGCTGTGAAAGCGGTAAAACAAGCAAATGTTAGTAGGTATATATGAACCGAACTAAACATGTATTTAGTTTATTTTGAAATATGAACAATACTGAAGGTCAAAATCCAACTTTCATGTACATTTATAATAATTAGGAAATAGCGACTCCATGGATTCTAGAACCTAGAAAAGTCCTAACCCTAGTCATAACTTCATAAGTAATGGGCTGACAACGGATGCGAATTACGTCAAAATAATGTCAAACTATATCCATAATATGGATATGACTATAATTGATTTATAAAAAGAGAACATCACTGCAAAAAATTACAGAACCTATAGAATATCATATTCCTTTCTTTATTCCTCTTATAGTTCTCTATTTACTTAATAGGGATAATGACCTCTCCACATCTACAGACGTAAGCGGGGCGTATTTGTAAAGCGATACTTCATTTCTTTCTTAATATAAAAAATATACATACACATACATAAACTCACGCCTTTATTCCCAGAGTGGGGTAGGCAGAGCTACAGAATTACCAACAACTGTAAAAACTTGTTGATAATTCTGTAACCACATTTTGCACACTTAGGCTAAATGTTTACCAGTGTAAAAATATGTACTGATTTATAACAAAACTGCATATTATATTTTCACACAACGTCATTAAATACTAGTACTAGACATTCATTAAAAGTCTTACCCATCTTGTGCTTTCGTGACCATGAGACATAATATGAGAACCTCCTCAATCGTGATGCTGTAGGTTTTTTTTTAGACTTGTTAAGTAATGCGTTAATTTTGGGATGATCTCAAACGTTAAGTTACTCAAATTATTTCAAATTGCACCCAATACATACGAAAGAATATAATGTTTCGTTATTTTGCATTATAGATACACGCAACATGTGTATTTGTTACTACTATAGTTGTTTCTAATATTTAGAACCGTCAAATTTAACCGCGTTGTCCATATTGGTAACGTGCATTGAATTTCTTGAAAAAAAACCTTATTTTAGTTTTTTTTTTCCTTTTGTCATGTATTACAGTTAATTATGTAAAACTTTCTGAACCTGAGTATCTCAATGACTAAGAAACCACGTCACTCTGAATCACACCAATAAGTTTCCTCGATTACTCATAAAATTGCAGTTAATGAAAAGTAGGTCATAAAAAATGTTTTGCAAAATATATTACATTTCATTAAAATAATATCAATAACAGTTGCGGGTGGTAGGACCTTGTGCAGGGTCCGTCCGGATCGCTACCACCATCTTACCCATTAACCTACCGCCAAACAGCAGTGTTCACATTGTTGTGTTCCGGTTTGGGGATAAGACAGCCGGTGAAATGACTAGCATAGAGGCATTCCATCTTCGCCTCAGGGTTGGCAACGCATTTGCAGTCTTAGGATTGCATTGTAGTCTTGTGATTGCGAATGTCTATGGGTCACAGTTTCCACTCACCATCAGGTAGCCTGTGTGCTCGTTTGTCTATTCGATGCCATAAAAAAAAAACAATGAACACCAATACTAGAATTTGAAATAATTTTCTGAATGGTAAAAAAAAAAATTTTTAAGCCTTTCAAGAGCCTAACATAGCAGCGTTTATCGCGTGACAAAGCGTGGATAAGGCATCCGTCACCTTCTGACACCTAAATAAGTACGAGACAGATGCTTTATCCACGTTTGACACGCGATATAGACGCAGTCATACTAAGCCCGCTGATCTAGAGATTGGACATAAAAGTTGGTTATCCTACTGGTTAATGAACACCCCTTTTTTCACTGTCGGGGGCTCAAAAGTTTTGCACCTAGCGAGAACAAAGGCTTATTATATTTTTTTCTCCCTCAGCTAACCTGTGAGCTGGCTCTCCTAATATCCGCCAGCGGCATCGGCCTGTACTACCGCGCGTTGACGGAGCGAGCTCACCGGAACACCTTTGCTGGCACCAGGACCTGCTTGGAACAGCGCGTCAAGCTGGAGTGCGAGAGGGAGCAGCAGGAGAGGCTGCTCCTGTCGGTCATACCAGCGTACATTGCTGCTGAGGTAAGTACTTTTTACCAAACTGTGATAGAAAGAGGCAATGTATATTTCATTGGCACGCTCTGTAACCTAAACGGCTTGATGGAATTCAGCAATCCAACAGTAACAGTATATGAAAAATGAATATCTCTTCGGGTGGCAGCTCCAGTTAAACAGTTGAAGAAGTGGCACGGCCATTTTGGAAAATATACCGTCATGTGGCAGGGTCCGGTCATGGTGGGCGGGAACCGCGGAAAGATGATGCAATTTCCAACGAACTTTGCTCAGCGCGGCAATTTGACCGTTATTGAAAGGCATCCTCGTCTATTGACAAATGCATGTTGCAAGTGTGACCGAGCCAATAATAGGTTTGATGGTTCTATTAGGTGAGAAATAAGACATCGCAGATATTATCCGGTCCGAGAGCCGGACCCTGCCACTTCAAGGCAATAATGTTGACATTGGGTGTCATTGATGAAGCGTGAGGTGAGGTACCGTTACTTTCGTCTTGGTTGTGGGAGTGACATGGGCTATAATATTGTAATCAAAGTAATGAGAGGGTTCTTTTTTAACACTTCGATGACTATATCAGAAAATGCAATCGCGTTTTTAAAGGTTGCTTCTTAAGCACGAATTAGAATGGTAATAAAGGTTGAAAAAGTTGATTGGTTACTTTAACTTGTAGTATATTCTTAAGCAGTTCCATATTCAATAAGCATTTTAAGTCAACTAGTAATGTCCATGCCTCGGTCACGATGGCATAATTAATCTAAAATTAAATTACTTCCCATCCTTTTAAATATTCATTCACTTCCAATAATTATTTTCCTTCCACCAGTTCCGCTGCCTAAATGCCCGAATAAGTAGGCAATGTCGTCATTCACAAAAGCCGCGGATATGACAGCGCATGACGTGACGATCACGTCACTTAAATTTAATGATAGCAAATTACGCGTTCTACCACTTTTACTTGACCCTGACGACGAATGTTAACTAACGACGTTGAATTAATGTCAACGCAGGCAGGGCCGAGATTCTAAGCTTTATAATAGTATTGTTTTTGACGTGTTTCCGTATTGTTAACGTTTTCATACCTCTTATTTACTTGACTGTAATGGCGGCCAGTTAAAAATAATACGATAAGTCAAAAGCAATATGGTTTACCGCCGCGCCGTACAATAAAGATCCATCCTGAAGGGCTATTGTCTAACGCACTCGCATTCGCAATCGTTTTCAATTTGAAAATCGAAGGCTTGTCTGCATACGAAATGAAAACAATCGTTCCACTTTGAAGCCGACTGCGACGAGTGCGTTAAGCAATAGCCCCTAAGGTATGGTTGCGTTTATAGTGACAAAATGTGGATAAAGCATCCGTCACTCTTTTACTTATATACGTGTCAAAAAGTGACGAATGTTTTGTCCACATTTTGTCACTCTATAAACGCAGCCATATTAGGCTCCCGATCATAAACAATTCGACACAACCGCAGAGTTTAATAATTTTATTGCAGTCGTGATACATACTTGTTATTTAATAAATGTTGTAAATGTCTCTATAAACTTTCTTTTCTATTTATTTTTGGCGTGACTTGGTAAAACAAGAAATATTAAAAACTGGCCAAGTTTGAGTCGGGTATAGAACCCTCGGTGCGCTAGTTCGATTCATGTTTAATAAGTTTTTTAAGGTAAAATTCTATTAGTTCCAGAGACTTTAATCTGTAAACACTAAAAAATAAAAATGCGTAAACACTTAAAACATGAAATAACAAGTAATTAAGTACGTAATCAAAACATTTATAAATCGTTTATAAAATCTTTAACTGAAAATTTGTTAATATTGGAAAATAATTCAACACAAATCCACTTCAGGGGCTCACTCGAACATGTGCCTTAATTTATAGTTGAAAAGTTTATATTTGATTGAGTACACTCGTAGCTTAATATGATCTGATAAATTGAAATAACTTCAACGATCCGTAAACGAGGGCAGTCTCTACTTTAACACAATAATTAGTTCTTTCAGTACCAATTTAGTTTAAAGTATGTCGATATGAATACAGTGTGTTACCAGCACCCGGGCTTTTTTTAAAGTAGGTTAAAATAACGTATATCTGTAACGTAACTATGACATTAATTTAATTAATAAACACATTTTCAGGCTTTGTTAACTTTCTAACAAAATTTTAATTGCCAGCAATGTAAAGCACAGCAAATTGACAAGTGCAAATGACAGTCGACGGATACTTTGATTATTTATGATTTGCCCCCGTACCACGACGTGCCTTGTACCAAGCAACAGCGATACTGATAACGATGAACACGCAGCACATGCACTACATTAAAAATGGACAGTATCTAAGAACAATAATTGTGAAGTTATTTTAATTATTTTTTAATTGATAATACTTGCAAACAATTGCTAAACCAGCATATTATCGGCAGTTTTAATAAATGCCCGCATGCCGGTAACACACTGTATATGGACTACTATTCCGCCGCCTTTATATACCTCTACATGGGTACTGTAGGCCATGCTTTTGGCTGCTCTTAAGAAACTCTGCCTACCCCTTTAGGAAACAAGCGTGTTTTAATGTATGTATGTATACCTCTAAAGATGCTTCTTAAGTGATTGATAAACCTAACTACATGTTCGACCTTCGAAACGATGTCACTGGATGACACAAATCGTGTATATCGCGTTAACACTACCTTGTTTGTTCAGTCGCAAGTAGGTAGCTAATAATCGCTTTCTTTTGTCTATAACTACCTGAAAGAAATTCAAAGAAACGTTAGCCGTTTTCCTTTTTCTATTATGTACTCGTACGTCATTAATAAGCAGTAAAAGGAATGGAGATTTTGAGGATCCGAATTAAGTGTTTCGTAGAAATCAGACCATGTCTTTGTGTTTTTTTTATCCCTCGTGAGTGGTTGAAAGGAAACTTAGTAAGTACATATATTCATGTTATTATCTTAATAGCGAGATGGAAAAAAACATTTACCGCCCTAAGGAGGAAAGTGATTTTGAAAAAAAGCAATTGGTCAAAAACCATTTTTGCCTTGTTTTTAGACCATGGAAGAATCAGACATTACGAAACAACATTGGCTTTTTATAAACTCGTTTTTCAATAGTGATAATGAGAGTTTTGTACGACAGTAATTATAGTACAGTCAGCAGCAGAACCTACGCAACCAAAGAAGTCAAAATGATCTGCACTTGACTCTATTGTCAAGAGAATACGTCGTGTCTAGATCATTTTGAGCCTGTTATTCTGCTTAGCTACTTTTGATGCTGACTGCACAACTATGAAGTTTCTTAATTTTTGATATTGTTGACAACAGTAAAACAATGCTAAACTTATTAGTTGCGTGTAAAGGAATAGTAGTTACAGCATTGTTTTACTGTTGTCAGTAGGTATTATCAATATTCAGAAACTTTATGGTTGGATGTGTCGGATTGACTTCTTATCTGCCTAGTGTAAGACAAAGTAAATTCAACACATTAAGTTACTCGTAGATCATTTTTGTTTTCATTCTTGTTAGTCGAAATGTAAAGTAACGTTTTAACTCAGTTGAAATAATTTCGAACGCAAGGGAACAAAAATGATATTTGTGTTCGTAAAATTCAGTAAAAACGACTTTTACTCTTTTTATGCACGTAAACCGGCACTTTACTTCTTAGTTCTTTGTAGAAAACAATTAATTTAAAAAGCCTTTGGGGTTACCATAAGTCTTTAATTAATTGTCTGAGTGTTTTCCGGAGTCGGAAAATGAAAATAAAATATTCAAAGAGGCCAAAAGCTTAAAACGTCTTTTGTAAAAGAAATAGGGGCTATGTTACGCTATGTTGTTCTGAAAACGTTATCCTGAAATAATGAATTATAATGGACTACGCTTTGCTTTGTGAATGACAATAATGTTACACGTGCCCTCTGTACCACGATATTTAATATGACTATATCACGTGTCAAATGTGGATAAGGCATCCGTCACTCTCATACTTATTTACGTGTCAAAAGTCAAAAGGTGACAGATGCTTTATCCAAACTTTATCACGCGATAAGCGCAGCCACACGTTCGTATCGTATACTATCGATCCATCGGCAGAAACCATGCTGCTAAATTGAAAATGCACGCGCTAAAATATGTTTTGTTCGCACTGACGGGACTACTTAAACTCTCCGCTTAGACATTCACTCGTCCGTCCGTCCGACCGTCGTTGTTCAGAGAATCACTACCCAGCGCGCTCACTCGACCGGTAAACCGGGTAAGTTGAGAATACCCTTAAATGTTGTTTTTAGGCTCTGATGGGACAGCTTCAACTCGACGGTTTATAATTGGTGCTTCCAGTTCAAGGTCAAATCACTTCGACAAATTTTGGTTACATGTTTTGACGTCGTCGAAAACATTAACAGTCTACCTGTTCCGTTTGATCTTTACCGATTGAGTACTTTGTGACCATATTCTCTAATACCCGTACCAAGCAACACCATGTCATATCTCTGTCTCCGGAACGGTAGATGTTCCCGTACCGTGCAACAGTGGGCCCACTGTCCACGTCCGTGCGTAGAATGGTAAACAGTTGACCGTTACCGCCCCAGTTGCTGCATTAAGGCCGCCTGTTAGCATTTAGCTCCAGAGACAAGGCCGTGTGTAATGGGATCATGCGGGGTAGCTGACCATGCCACAACACGCGTATAAAGTTAACAAGTTAGTAGATACATATCAGGGGACCATGTTTCATACATTAACGAAGTATAAGACTAACCTGTAGGCTTGTATGAAGGTATGGTAACGAACGTTAATTTGTGACCCACTTCGTCTAGGACTAAAGAAATGCTGAACGGATTTTGATGCGGTTTGTACCATCAGTTGGATAATTTTTACGGTAGTTTTTTATAAGTAATAAATCCTGAGTCTAGTTCCTGATCTGATCGAATAGTTAGATAATAAATGCACTGAAGTTCCCAAAAAAAAAGACTACTTTCCTATCTAACTATTCCATCAGATACGAGGTTGAGAAAGTAAAGGGCGATTTAAAAAAATATAGGCTTGAACTCGTCAATGTCATTAGAGATGGTAAATCATGTGTAACTTATAGTATACTCAACCTTATTATTGCAGAATGTTTGACTATGGACCTAAGGTAGGTCACACATATAAGTTATTGAATGTATGGGCACTAGATAGTTATAAACATACCTATATACAGCTTTGCTTGGTTTATGTAAGTTTTGTGTAACACGGTGGGTGAGTGAGTCAGACTTTTCTTTACATGAAAACCTTTCGTGAAAAATACTATAAGTGATGGTAAAAACCGTATTAAAATCTGTTCAGCATTACCCCTTAGTCCTTAGTCCAGGGTTCGCAATGCATTTGCAGTCTCGTGATTAGGGTCTTGAGAATAAATCCCCATGTGTCTCAGATCCCAGGTCCATCAGGTGGCCTGTGTGTTCGTTTGCCTTCTCCTTCCCGTTGAAAAAATCTTCTTCTTCTCTTTTTCACTATTTATTCCTTTATTCAAATCTGTCTTGAGTTCGATGTCGTCCTCGGAAGTACCTTTACCCTTAAGCTGCACACTTTCGTTCCTTGTCGCTTTACCACCTATGATAGATTATTACAGCAGTTCAAACATAACGTTAAAGTGACAAAGCACTGAAGTGTGCAGTTACATAATAGTCATTAATTTGAAAAAACCTCGTATCTCATATTTTGTGACGTAGGTTTTAAAACTTAAACGCGAAAAGAATAAGATTCGAACTCATACATCTCGAAGTATCAGATACGAGGTTTCCTAATTCCAGCTCATTACTGAAAAAGCCATCACATTCCTATACTTTTTTTCAAATTGTAATAATCATCAACGCTAATGTTAATTGTGAAAAGTAAAATATGACTAAATTATGAATTAAAAGTAATTCAAACTATTCTACGAACCTTATTTTAATAATACATTGCATGAAAACCAAATAAACAAATACAAAGTCAATGAAAACTAATTTGTCAAATTGATTTAATTTATATTTTCATTTATAATTGAGACGCAAGTAATGAAAATCGAGTTGATTAAAAATTCATAAACTCATAACTCAAAAGGATCAGAGAAAATGAATTGAAGTTGTATGGTATCAGATTACTTTCATATTATTATTGGAATACGCTCAATTCGGTAAATACGACGGCTAGACTCGTATTTATATTTAACTAGCGACCCGCCCTCGCTTCGATTCGGTTTATATGAGTTTTCTATAACACACGTACATAAAACAAAATTTATTATACATAAAAACCTTCCTCTTGAATCACTCTATCTACTAAAAAAAACCGCATCAAAATCCGTTGCGTAGTTTAAAAGATCTAAGCATACATAGGGACAGACAGCGGGAAGCGACTTTGTTTTATACTATGTAGTGATATAAGTTTTATAGACCACTAGATACTAGTATTAGTCTAGACCACTTGCATTATGCAACCCTTCGTTTGCAGAATCGAAATAATATGTATGATTTGACGTTAGTTGCATTCATGAATTTCAATTCTCTACATTGTGACAGATTTCACTGTCGTTATCTGGAGCTCTATTTACTTTGTCTCTATACGTATTGTCATTCCAATCCAATTCCAATGTAATTTCTTGTACTTTTGACATAACATGCAATGTATACTGTGACTTACTTTGGAAAATAAATATCATTCATTCATTCATTCATTCATTCATTCATTCATTCATTCATTCATTCATTGTATTGTTTTTAAATCGGCCGCCATTAAAGGAGTTCTATTCTGCACGGTAAAACAATATTGCTTTTGAAATGTTATCGTATTGTCAACGTTATGACGACTCGTTAAGGTACCTACTTAGTTGCTCTTATTTACTTGACAACAGTAATGTTGACCGAGATAAAAACTACACAATCTAATTTCAAAAGCAATATCATTTTACTGACTAGAACATAGCCCTTAAAAGGTTTACAGTTTAACCTTGTCGAATCGCTTGTGCCGTGAAAAATTGCACAAGTACATAATGAGTGTTTTATGTGACTGGTACATAATGAGAGGCGAGCCTAAAAGCGAGTTCATAATAAGATCACACGAGTGTCTTAATACCTAATTATGTGTATAGTCGCAATAGTCGCATTGGAACATAACTTTATCTACATGCATATCAAAAGTTTTCTACAATATGTGAGAAACCTGTATCTTAGTTATACTCAATCTTAATTGCAAACACATCGATAACTGATACTTTAATGACATGCAATACTTTAATGTTAACATTAAAATACAACCGCAGATATAGCTTTTTTAATAAAGGCCATTTGCTTATCGTTTCTGAACATATTATAGGGAAGTTATGATATGGATATAGATAAAAATATATCCTGATTTATGTTTTCACTACAATTTATTCTATCAAAATTTGTTCTAAAAAACATTTCTTTGAACCGAGGTTTGACACGATGGTCACGTGCCGCTCCCGAAACTTGGGGACCGTAATTAAACTCGTAAGAATTCCAAGCAACTTGACGCAAGACGTCCTTTAGGGTTCACATTTGCTTATTTATTTTTCTCTTTGTAGAGGAATTGATAGGAAAATTTCTGTGCGGACGCAGTCGCGAGCAACAGTTAGTTTCCAATACATCCGGTGTTGCATCGTGCAACCGTTTTGTGGCTTCCCATTAGTGGCCGTACTCGTAATATTAACTAGTTTGTAGATTAGCACTTGTAGGTTATACTAGAAGATGCCCGCTACTTTGTACGGGTATGGGTTTCCCGTTATTTATATTTTCTGCTTATCTTTTACTGGCTGATTTCGAATAATCCTTTCTGAGTGTGGTCCTATATGGTACCTTTCTTGGCCATTTTCTTTTATCATTTAAAGTTTATAGGTACCGAGATTTAGGCTGTCTGTCAGTCAGTCACGGGAGAGCTTTATAATGTTTAGACTAACTTTTGCGCGCAACTCCGTCCGCGTAGAAGTCGTTTATCGCTATTTTCTGGGAAATAGACCGATTTTTCGGAATAAAAATAAACCTCCGTGCTTTTTCTAACAATAATCTATATCTTCGTGCCAAATTTCATTTAGATCCGTTCAGCCGTTCTGGCGTGATTGAGTAACGAACAACCAAACTTTCGCAATTCAAATTCAAGTTTTGCCAATTTTATATTTTTCGGTATGAAAATTAACCTAGAGTTACTTCAGGGGTTAAGCTATCTCCATTTCTAATTTCATAGAAATCTGTCCAGCCGTGTATCATGATCAAACTAGCACACAAACTTTTACATTCATAATATTAGTAGGATTAGTTTTTTTTTTTTTTTTTTTTTTTTATGGCATAGAGATGGCAAACGAGCACACAGGCCACCTGATGGTAAGCGGAAACTGTGACCCATAGACATTCGCATTCACAAGACTGCAGAGCAATCCTAAGACTGCAAATGCGTTGCCAACCCTGAGGACTAAGATGGAATGCCTCTATGCTAGTCATTTTACCGGCTGTCTTATCCCCAAACCGGAACACAACAATGCGAACACTGCTGTTTGGCGGTAGGTTAATGGATAAGACGGTGGTAGCGATCCGGACGGACCCTGCACAAGGTCCTACCACCCGCAAACCCGCATTAGTGCCGTTGTCCGGCAGCATGAGCATGTCACGCTCGCTCAAAGGTCTTTGCTTACGGCGGCGTCGTTGATCGGGTCGCCACTTTCCCGAACATATGGTTGAGAGAGGCGATGGCTGAGATACGCGTCATACTCGTGAACGGGTGCTGTTTGTGGGGTCCGGTCTGTTCACGTTTGCAAGGACTTTTTGTTAAATAAATTATTCTAGTTATGGCTTTTGACGTAGAGACCTCGTCGTGTTGTTCTCATAGTGTTTTATTGTTTGTTTGTTTTTATTTAAGGTTTATTGACCTTACATTTGTAATGATTTTATTTTTGGTAGTTTTAAGAAATTATTATTTATTACTTTATTACCTAATGTAACTTACTTTACTTAATGTAACTTAGTTTCGCGCTTCTTCTCCGCAATGATGGTCTCGTCCGAAGCGCTGGTAGATTCACCCTATATTACCTGGAGCCTGTTTACATCTCCGAAATTGTATTATTTATTTTAATCTGACATTTTGATGTATTTAATTATTATTACTACTGGGACCTGTACATCCCTATGACATTTAAATTATGTAGCTTAAGTTTAGTATTGTAATAAGTGATTTATTTTTAAAAAACGGCTTACTGTTGAGTTTCTTGCGGCGCTTCTTCTCAACAGTGGTCTCTTTGGAAGCGCTGGTAGACTCAGACTTGTAAAAGTGCCTACAGGGCCTACTTACAGAATAAATGATTTGATTTGATTTGATTTGAAACCCTGTACTTGTTACATACATACATACATTAAATCACGCCTGTTTCCCAGAGGGGTAGGCAGAGACCACTTCTTTCCACTTGCTACGATCTTGACAAATTTCTTTCGCTTCTTCCACATTCGTACATCGAGTCATGCACGCACGTCGGTTTCGGGTACTTAAAATTCGGCCCTTTTCCAGTATTTCACCGATTTGACTCGAAAAAGTACGCCTAGAGCGGCCCCTTCCGACCCGTCCACTGACTTTCGACTTACTTACAATTGCTTGTTATTCCATCCCTAATACATAGTGAGAGAGGTATCCGACGGCCTTTTTATGATCTATGGATCTATTCATATTTACCTAATTTGGGCCACAGGTGACATAATGTACAAATTGAGTATTACTTGCACATCGATTGCAAGAGAATAAGTTGTCATTTTAACTTAATTACTTAAATGATTCAATGTTTTCTAACTTTCATCGAAAACGTACGTATCTACGTACCGAAATTACCGTAGTAGAACTTTAGCGAACTTCTAACTTCCTTTTGAGGGTTTGTGAGACTTAGAATAAAATATTAGGCCCCTGAGATTAGGTTAGATCGAAAAATATTCGAAGAGTGAGTTTTATTATACTAAGTTTTACTAGGTATTTGATAAGTTTGTGTACAAAAACTTGATATTTTAATTTTAACGGAGTAAAAGGACATTTAAAAACCAACAGGATGACATTTTACAAAATTTCAAAGCAGCTCTTAAGAATATGTGTTTTATTTTAATTCTAAGAACAAAGAGGACGTCTCAGTTTAATCATCCCTTACGTCACGTTTGTCTCCCATGTAGCGTGACTATCCCATCAGTCTGCCAATAAATGGTGCAGGGAAATAAAAATGCTGACGTATCGTAAATTCTAAGTACTTTTATTCTTATATGCATCTTAAATAGTAATATTATACCTAAAATTAAACCTAGATCAGTCACAATTGGTCCATCCGAGACCTAAAGTTCATTTAAATCACTTCAAACAATCCACAAGTTTATTATGAAGTCACTTATACAGCATGATCTTGATTATGGGTTCAATAATAACAATATTATGAGGCCAGTGACGATACTGATATGGCATATAATGTCGCCTTTATAAAAGATAACAGACAGTTTAACAATTTTGATACTATTTTTTTTAAATTTCAAAACAATAAACAGATCTCTTTTTGTGAGAACGATATGACTTGACTACCTTGATACCGACTGCATTGTTCAGATACTATGGCATCACGCTCTAAATTTAAGAGCAATGGGTAACACAATACACTGAGATAGTTGAGCAATTCCTCATCAAAGGACACCTTTCGATTCACACTCATTACTCCATGGAAATTTCCAACGACGCAGTTCCTTTTATCCTTGACTTATTCATCGTCACATTACGATTCCGCATAATCTTTCCGATCGACGTCGGATTTTCCAATGTTAACATGAATAGTAATAGCTTCATCGTTTTCAGATTTCATGATGATATCGTTCCACTGTATCTCCGCCTTCTTACTATAGTTTTCATTCTCTATCAATATAGCTGACTTTGTACATAACGCTTTGGATTGGAACTCCACTAAAGCGCAGTAATCGCTTTTCCTCGATTCTGATTTAGCGTCAGCGATGTATCCTAATTTCCTCCTCATGACTTCCACTCGTACGTGGTAGTTGTAGATGCATACTTTGATAATGAAAGCGCTTTTTTGGTGAAGCAGTATGATTTTGTATTTGGTTCTGCAGCAGGCGGTTTTCTTTAGTTTAGTTTGGAAGTTTTCTATTAAGATTTTGATCTTTTGGGAGTAGACCGCGATGATGTTGTGGTTGCTCTGGAGGTGCGCGGAGAGTTCCTCGAAGGGGATGGAGCAGCAGTTAGCGGTGATGGGGCAAGTCATGGTGTCGAACTTGCATTCTTCCTCGTGTTTAGACCTGGTAGCAGCTGTGAGAAGGTCTGTGCAGCCACGTCTGTTGACAAAGAAATAAATAGATTAACTAAACGTTCCGTGGGCATGTTAAAGGAGATTGGGGCCAAGTAGTCGTCCTTGCGTACGCCTTATAGATTTAACGCATAATGTCTCAATTATAATTTGCAAGGCATAACAAAGTATTTTTAAGATTCTAGACTTTGTTTAATTAGCACTTGACATGGCATTTAATTAGCATAAACTGTGTTTGACGTAAATACCTTTGTGTTAAAGATGGGGATAAAATGCCTTGTCATAAATTACCTAGTGTAAAACAACTTAGTTTGCGTGACTAGTAGTTGTAAAATTGTCTTTACTATTCATAATTATCAACCGTTGATACACAAACCAGAATACTATTTCAATGATGTGTAATAACACTTGTTTGCGTTATTTATTATTAATGTTTTATATGCAGTTATAAAGTCTTTACATCCGTTAGTTACTTGTTCCCTTGACAATATTTTAATACTTTTTAATTAACTCTTTAAACCATAAAAAAAAAATGTTAATATGAAAGTGCTTTAATTAAAAATAACAAATGACTTTTACTTACGCGAAAAGCTTTTAATTAAGGTCTTAACCTATAATTTATAATTTTAATAATTCATACTTTTTATAATTATTTTTTGCAATGACAAGTTCTGAAGGAGGCCCTTTATTAAATTATCTAAGTCTTTTAATTAAAGAAATAGGCAGTCAACCTATACTTTAGTCATTACGACAGTTTAATTTCAGTTGAATTATAATCAAATTAGTCTAAGTCATTACTGACAGTGTTTAATATTCTTTAATTTCAACAGATTATAGTATACAAGTGTTGCTGTTGACAAACTGGAAACCGTTTTAATAATGTAAAATTACATATTACTTATAGATCTTGCTTAGTGTTGTCGATACCGTATTTATACGATAAAAGATACTCGTGATTTTTCATCACCACATAAAAATATCTTAAATGTTTCAGTACTAAGAACTCCATCATAACAGTAACTTTATATTTAATACAAGAAACCTGGCGCCAAATATGTTAAAGCCTAATAAATTAGAGTGTATCACTTTATACGACCCTATATTAAGAGAACACCCTCTATATCCCCATAAAAAAAACTTCTAAAAGGTAACAGTTTGCCAAACGCAATGATTCGGGCAAGGCCTCGGAAACATCGTAAAATAGATTAAAACTGAGTTTTTATGGGGTGTTGAGTTGAGTTTATTGGGTTCTCCGCGATATTTACGAGGCTTGTTCTAGAAGTGTTATTTGGAGCTAGTACGTGTTCATTGTGACATTTTAGAGTGCGTAGTATACATCACGCTGTATAAGCAACGTTCTGGTTTGTTACCGTACGAGTTTTTTTGTTACCTTTCAAGGTTATTTGGAGACTTTAGTCTCTTCTGTCACAGAGAGCAATAGAGATAAGCGGTTGGCTAACCAGCTTGGATCGGATTACACCGTAAATTTATATTCTGAAAATTATATAGGTACTTATCTATCCATTGTTTAAAAAGTGTTCTGGTAAATTAGATCAATAAAGACTGAACTTGTCTGAGCCAATTCGGATCACATAAGATATAACTAGTTGAATGCTTTTTATTAATTTTAAACTTTACAAGCAGTAAGAGACTTATTTAGTAAAAAAAGGATTACTTTTTTTTGCTAAATTAAGAGCCTAGAGGGGAGCCCAGCATTCAAACATCGATTGAGGGATAAGAGGGTAATTTTTACCCCAAAAGTTCTACTGTTTTCAATCATGCTTTGGACACGGTTTTGAACTTCCCAACTTTGAAGTGACCTTAAAGGAGAACGAGATAAAATTCCTTATTTTTTTCAAAATTAGATTTCTCCAGAAGCTATGTTATACTGGTGCTATTTTAGATTAAACGCATTACATAACTGGTATATATGTAGGTTAAGCTACGTTTGATTTATATTTAACATCAAAAAATAAAGTGTTCAATCAAAACATTGCATTTGAAATTATGAAAATTCGAGATTTTGATCAATTTTACATAAATCCGAAGAGGCATAGTTATGCCTCTTCGGATTTATGTAGTGTAGTCAAAAGATATCACGATATCAGGCCAACTGCTAGACAACGGGCTTCCATCCGCTCAGAGAAATATATTATATACCTGTAATTCCGACAAGGCAGCATCAGATCATTGACCAGCCTCTGCAGCGCCAGGCAGGGCGCGGCCGGCGCCCTTAGGGTCCCTCGGCACCATGCGCACCGGGAGATGCGTCGCGAACAGCGCGCACACCACACACCGCCGCACCATGGGCACACGCATGGGCCGCAGCACTGGGGAAGGAACAAATAAATATTAGGGAGAAGAAAACTGTGCCCGTGTGGTAGCCGGATTAGAATAGTGCCACTCCGTATCTTTCCGTGAATGTCGTAAAAGCCGACTAAGGTAATAAAGGCGTGTAGTACTGTTAGGCGATGGGCTTGCAACCTGTCACTAATACACTGGTAAACATCTTCGCCTAAGTGTGCAAAATGTGGTTACAGAATTATCAAAAAGTTTTTATAGTTGTTGGAAATTCTGTAGCTCTGCCTACCCCACTCTGGGAATAAAGGCGTGAGTTTATGTACGTATGTAAAACTGTGAATTGTGGTATTAATAGTTTTGAAAGAATCGCTCTCAAGTAAGTAATAATTAAAGTTGCTGAAATCATTTTGATCTTAATAAAACTGCCAGTGGGGCGATTTACGATAGTCAGATGTATAAATGGGGCTGAGATTCTACACGGTGAAACCTTATTGCTTTTGACGTGTTATCGTATCGTTAGCGTTACGATTGATCTTATTTACTCGACGGCAGTACCCTTACCATGAGTTACGATTACCATACTCGCTAGCGAGTCGAACGCTCTGTCCCTCGCACTCTATAAAAATACTGCGAGGTCTGCGATGGACAGAGCATTTGACTCGCTAGCGAGTATGGTAATTGTAACTCATGGTAAGGGTACTGTAATGGGGGCGAAGTTTAAAACAAAACCATAACATGTCAAAAATAATATTGTTTAACGTATTAAACAGATAAGTGGAAAGAATGCATAACTATTTGATCAGCAAAATATTGTCTTAATTAATTCTCAAAATTAAATAAATTTTGTTATCAATTTCAAGTAAAACTTCCTGATTAATATGCGTATAAAATATAACGATTAAGTTCAAGCGGAAGGTCGACTGGTAAAATCGACTCTTGCGCAAGTGATATAAGGTTGCCAATCGAGGAACTGGTTTCAGGTCAAGGTTTGGGTTATGGTTATGTGTTATCACGTAATGCGTACGTCTGCAAGCTTGTGCAAAATATTTTGGTGATAAAAAACTGTTACGAGTAAATAGATAAAAACTGATATTTATATTCATTGGGTCCCGGGTGGTTGCCGGGTTAGAATAGTGCCACTCCATGTCTTCCCGTGGACGTCGTAAGAGGCGACTAAGGGAATATAGGGTTAGTACTGTTAGGCGATGGGCTTGCAACCTGTCACTAATACGCTGGTAAATATCTTAGCTTGTGCAAAATGCAGTTACAGAATGATCAACAAGTTTTTAAAGTTGTAGGTAGGTAATTCTGTTACTCTGCCTACCTCACTCTGGGATTACAGGCGTGAAGGTATGTGTGTGTACTATATTGTTACTCATTAATAAATAATTCCCTTTCTTCCACGTAGCCCTATCTTGCGTAGTCCCCCACCAGCGTCTTTATTGAAGGAATCAAGCTCAACTCGCTAATGTCACTTTGGTCTACCGCGACGCCGAATTCTATCGCGTGTGACCCATTTGGTATACACTTTAGCCCACAATTCCTCCCAATAACTCTTATACGGCTTCAACAATTTTCACCAACATACATACATACATACATAAACTCACGCCTTTATTCCCAGAGTGGGATAGGCAGAGCTACAGAATTACCAACAACTCTAAAAACTTGTTAATAATTCTGTAACCACATTTTGCACTTTTAGGCTAAGATGTTTACCAGTGTATTAGTGATAGGTTGCAAGCCCATCGCCTAGCAGTACTATAGGTACGCCTTTATTCCCTTAGCCGTCTCTTACGACATCCACGGGAAGATATGGAGTGGCACTATTTTAGGGTGGTAGGACCTTGTGCAGGGTCCGTCCGGATCGCTACCACCATCTTATCCATTAACCTACCGCCAAACAGCAGTGTTCGCATTGTTGTGTTCCGGTTTGGGGATAAGACAGCCGGTGAAATGACTAGCATAGAGGCATTCCATCTTAGTCCTCAGGGTTGGCAACGCATTTGCAGTCTTAGGATTGCTTTGCAGTCTTGTGAATGCGAATGTCTATGGGTCACAGTTTCCTCTTACCATCAGGTGGCCTGTGTGCTCGTTTGTCTTCTCTATGACATAAAAAAAAAAACAAAAAAAAAAAAATCTAACCCGGCAACCACACGGTCACCAACCTTAGCTAGGAAATTGTAGTAAAACTAGATTGCTATTAAAAAATAACTGCACACATTGATTCATTCGTTTAGGAGCTAAGTATTGTTTTTATCTCGGCTGCCATTAGGTACAGTCACCACCCGCGAATGTTACGCCACTTGCCACTCTTCTTAATTTAGCCGTGTACTACACTCGGGTAATATGTCAAGTCGGCTGTCAACCCAAAATGCATTACACGGTTAAATTAAGAAGAGTGGCAAGTGGCGTAACATTCGCGGGTGGTGACTGTACCTACTAAGTAAATAAGAGCTATCATAACGTTGACAGTACGATAACATGTCAAGAGCAATATGGTTTTACCGAGCAGAAAAGAACCCCTTGTTCGTCTTATATCTCTATACTGATCCGTGAATACATAACACGAAAAAAGTTACCTATAGAGTTGTACCTAAGCGGAAAGGAAGCTTTACGTTAGTATTAATTAACTTCTAATTAAAAGAAGCTTAAAGCTACTAAGCCTATCAATAAGAAATATAATCTAGCTTAAAAGCTTTCATTTTAGATGTTTGAAATGTTTTTTTAACAGGACGCCCGTGTGCGCTTCGTTAAAATGACTAAGCACTAATTTGTGCAGCTATCTAATAAGGCCATCCTTACCTAACTCTGCTTTCTGTGTCTATAAGCGTACGGGGCAATTTCAGTTTGCCGGTTAATTTTTCATAGTCGAATTGTAAAGTGAGTTGATAAAAAATAATACATGCACGTGATATCGAGTTTTAATAATATTAATTATTAATTTAAGGAAAGTAAAGTTACTCGAGATTAAAGTCAAAGCATAGCGTATGAAAAAAGAAAGCGTATCTACATTAAAGGTTACGTATCAGAACGCCTAAAATCAATAAGCCTAATGTATCACACAAACATGACATGAAATTTGTTAATGTATTTTTATTATTTTTTATTGATCCTTCTGAATAATATTTTTATTGAGTAATGACTACTAGTATGAGTTATGTTGTAGTAAATAAGGTAACATTTGCAGCCATACTTATGGTTAAACATGTGAACTTTTCATAAACTGAAACACCTTTTTTTGTACCATGTTTTTAGCAAATAAATGATTATTATTATTATTATTATTATCATAATACCTAAAAGTTCATAATACCTAATGGACTTTTTTACAGAAACCGAAAACTTTTCAGGATTTTTAAAAAAGCCATTGCATTAAACTCATTAGGTTAGGTTGGGTTAGTTTTATAACAATCCTGAAAAATTTACGGTTTTAGTAAAAAAGACCATTAGGTATTATGAACCTTTAGGGATTAAAATGATACATTAGGCTTATTGATTTTAGACGTTCTGATACGTAACCGCATTAAATAATGTGAAGAACTAAAAGAAAATGAATACATAGTAATTTAACTAAGTAAGCATTGTGTTCTCTCATAATATTGTCGATATTGTGTCTCATAAAATAATTGAACAATCTTCTCAGAAAATTAATTAGAAAATTTAATATTGACGATTTTCTATAGTTTCTGTAACTTATCTTAAATTCATTTGTGTTTTCCAAAGAATTTCATCAAAAGAAGTCCTCTAATTAAATTTCATTTGATACGAATCACTAAACGTTTAAATCAAATTAAACTTACTACTATTCAATTCATTGGAATTGGAACCTTAGTTTTCTTTCTATTTACACTATCTTTAGAATGTTCGAGAGAAGCAATGCAGAATGATTAACCAGGTTTAAGCATTGAGTGCCACGGGCTCTTATAGTCCTATAAAATGGACCCGTTACAGAGTTCTTCGTGCCGAATGCCTTAAAAAACTCTGTAGGAAGACATGGACAGTTTAAAAATTCAGTACAGTTCTATTACTTAAAAGCTTTTACGGTGGGAATTTGTGCGAAGAGAATTTACAATTCAGTGATTGTAATTAACTGCCATTTTTAATCTTGTTTTGCGGAAAAACATTAACCATATTACTTTAAAAACTGAAACTTTCCAAATATTCGTACCTTCGGTAGAACAAGAGCACAACGTACTATATGACAGGAAGAGCAATTGTGCCCTTGTCGTACCGAAGGTGCTTATTATTTAAAAGAAGGAACTGATAGAGTAACTAACTGACATATCAACGCACCACCCAAACTGCTGGGTGACTTTTAATCCGAACGATTGTATCATTCTGTAATGTAACGGATATATGAATTTGATTTTACAGTCACGGAATGAAAAGGTTGACCACCTTAAGATCTGTTTTTGCTTGCTCAGTATAAGTTATCACTTATCAGTATCTGCTTATCGACCGAGTATGACACATTTTGTCATAATGAATGTAATTTCACTACATGGTTACCATGGTCACATATAAACAACAGCCACTGTAGGTTCAAACTGAACTCAAGTCTTTATTGGTCATTACAAAAGGGTTACTATGGTCACGTATAAACAACATCCATTATTGATTCAATACTATTTCTCTCGTCTGTTACACAGTTTAAAAAGGTAACATATGTTTGCAACGCGTAATAGTACATTGTGTATTAAGGGTGGTAAAGAAAGAATTACAAACGAGAGTCTGTTAGAAGCCCGAAGCCGAAGGCTGAGGGCTTTAATGACTCGAGCTTTGTATTTCCTTTACCACCCGTGTAACATACAATGTTTTTCATCACAATTGCGAGGAAATGAAATAAAATCAGACAAAAGATCATATTTTTAACTTATTAGCGGCAGACTACATCATTGTCTGTGACTTACCACAGATAATGTCAAACGTGTTCGGAGTCTGATTCTAGTGACATATGAGATCAATAGTTTATTATGCGAGATTGTTAGGAAATAGTATTCAACTGACATTTCATCTCGAATGAAACTTCATATCAAATGGCACAAGAATTGGGGTCCTGACGTATTGTGATAGTTTTGAGTCCACGTATAATATTTAAAAAAAAAGCTATTACGCACTTTAGTTACGTAATGGTAAAAAAAAGGCCCTCGGGTATTATTTTGGATTTACGGTCGATTTTTCTAGCATGTTAGGACACTATTTACGAGCAAGTGTGATGAAAATGAATTTATTTGAAAACTGGTCAACCTTTTCGTTCCGCGACTGTACATACATAGGGTAGACTTATAACTTCCGTAGCAACAACGCCTTACCTGTAACGGCTCCAAGCAAATGCTGCACTCAGAGAAGCGCGTGAGCACCTCATCACAGTTCGGGCATGCGCACTGCGCCGCGTGGCCCTCCTCCGGCGACGTCAGCGCAGGCGGCTCGACGATCGGGAGGGGTTTATCTGGAAAAGAGATTTATGCTGTTATTATAAAATACACTGTCAAGATTACCCTACTACAAATACTCTTTATTGAACATCATAATAAACACACAGAACAGTGACGCTAGACAAGTTTTCTAAAACTGACAAAATGTATCCCGTGTGGTTGCCGGGTTACAAAAGTGCCTCTCCATATCTTCCCGTGGATGTCGTAAGAGACGGCTAAGGGAATAAAGGCGTATAGTACTGTTAGGCGATGGGCTTGCAACCTGTCACTAATACACTGGTAAACATCTTAGCCTAAAAATGTGGTTACAGAATTATTAACAAATTTTTAGAGTTGTTGGTAATTCTGTAGCTCTGCCTACCCCACTCTGGGAGTAAAGGCGTGAATTTATGTATGTGTATGTATGTATGTATGTATGGAGTTGTTGTAGACACCCGCCGCGACCGTCTGACAGCTTACGTCAATCCTATACATTTTTGATAACTGTAATGACCGCCGAATACATCTTATCTAGGGCCTCGGTACATTTAAATTACAAGTATTTACATGCGGACTTACCGCTAAATGGGGATAAGTTCACCTCTGTACATTACTTCAATAATAATATTTATATTTTTTGTGCAATAAAGAGATCTTCCAGAAAACTTTGGACATAGAAATAACTATGGACCAGATACATGTAAACTAATTGCTTTAGAGCTTAAACTAAAAAGAGAAACTAAAAGAAATATTTAATTAAATGAGACCCCGGAATGTATGTTTTGCAAAGGAGAGAAGAGTTCATTTAGAACTAAGTAAAGTTTACTATTTTATATTTTATTATAGCAGTAAGTACATCTTATGTCTCCCATCAAATTTCTAATATAATTGCGTAAATAGCGTTAACGTGTTTTGTTGAAATGATTCTAATCATAACTAAAATCCACTTAAAGAATAATAAACTAGTAAAATCCTCATCCACTTAATTAGAAAATCATGTTTTACATTAACCAGAAATCTAAAACTGAAAATGCTCATACTAAAAACACGTTAAAATCTCGAAAGTTTGAAAAGCAAACAGGAGTTTGTTAAGCCTAGTCATGGTTAAGCTAATTGATTTTCGTCGCGGGCATGAAAATTTGAGTTAATTAGGTTATCTTTAGCATAATTAGGAATTGCGAATCCCTGGGGAACTCGATTGTGCAAATTAAATAAAGAACAAAGCATTTTCTGACGTAAAACACTCTTTCTCTTCTGTTAGGCGATTGACTTTGCAACCTCTCACTAATACACATGAGGCCCTGTTGTTTGATCAGTAGTTAAACTAACTAATTGTTCAAATTTGAAAAAGGAATCGAAAATTTGAAGGAATCTCAAGGAAATGTGTCAAATTTTCAGTTCCTTTTTCGAATTTTAACAATTAGTTAGTTTAACTACTGATCAAACAACAGGCCCTAAGTGTACAAAATGTGGTTACAGAATTATCTACAAGTTTTTACAGTTGTGTACTCTATCAGTTGAAAACTCTGCCTATCCCACTCTGGGAATAAAGGTGTGAGTTTATGTTTGTGTATGTATGTAAATACTCTTTAGTTAATGAATTATGTAGTATTTCAAACTATATTAGAGATTCTCTGAGTCAAATATCGAAATTTACATGAATTTGTTTCGCTTTGCAAATAAAAGGAACATAACAATGATATAGTTTGTGATAAAACAAAAGATGTTAGATATGTAACGGCTAGTTAATTACTTGCGGAAGATAGGCTGAAGATGCGAAACATTGCACAAAGATTAATGGAAGACGTATAAAAACGAAGCGGAAGGGTAAGGCCATATTAACCTCGTAAGGCCCAAGCTAAAATTATGCTATTAGATCTAAACGCCCAATGTTCATTCTAATGTACAATATCTCTACATGTATTTGCGGCCCAAGAATTATTTTTCAGTTTTTTTTGTGAAGAACTTGTCTAGGATTTTTTATTTTATGGCGGTAAAACCTTAATAGAATGCTTTGAAAAAGTTATTGTACATTGCAATGTACATTGGGCGTTTACTTGTGGGTAAAGCCCAATTTGACTGGGTCTGAGTTACAAGTGTTACTTTGTGCATTGTGATGTACACTGGGCCTTACGAGGTCAGATGGTTAGAATTTTTCCGTACGCTTAAACATTTTTTGCATTATTGTGGAAAGCAAACTTATTATAATTTTTAATTCAATTATAAGGTAAACCCGTCTGAAAAATCAAATCAAATCATTTATTTGTGAACAATAGGTACACACATAATTTAAATTATGTTAGATGGTGAGTAACATACAGGTGAAAGTACATACATACATACATAGTAGTACATACTGAAAGTTTCCAAACATTAGATTCGTGTATGTAAGAAAATCACACTTTTAAAAGTGCTCTTTTTCAGGATACTTCTTTCTAGTAAAACATGGACATATTTTCCAAGTTTATCTACTTTTAAAAGACGCAATCGTTTTTTATTTCACTAACCTTTGTCTAAATTCAACAGTGTTTCTATACAATCCAATTCCATCAACTTCATATTGCCCTCTGCTTCTTTTATCTGCTGTTTTTCAACGAACTCTATACTCCGCATAGATTATCTTTAATTGAACTTATTTTTTTACACTAAATGTTTTTATTTTAATTACGTCACGTTGCTCGTCTACACGTTCAAGAATGACTGGGTTATTATATCTGATACCATCACTTTTTATACCGTTACGCTCTGATAAGGAGATATTTACTTACTTAGATTCATTTGAATACTTCGTCGTTGTGTCATGAATTATATACTTAATTAATTAAATAATATTTGCAATTCCATGCATTCAAGTGTTATCTTTTTCTACTTCTAATTAATCTCTAACATGTTGTTACAAACTGATTGACGTTTGAAAGCTGAGATAATTCAATTTACGACAAGTCACGTTTAAAAAGTCGCTTTTTAATTTTGCTGTGCATATTCAGATATTTAAAGTAGAGTGGTCTATTTCAAAACGAATTATTTGTTTATTTATACTCGTTGAAAAACTAACAGCTAACACAAAAATTACAACAATGATCTCAAATCTAACTTAAAACGTTAAAATTGTTTACGTTGAATTTGGTTTACTTAAGTTTTTTTTGTAGACTTCGTCATTATCATGCCTTACAATCACTGCGCCACAAATCACACATATTTATTCCTTAATTTTAAAAACAATAGTTCATATAGCAAATGACATAGATACCATTTTCTTACAACTAATCTGATTTAACAATTGTTTTCATAAATCTTTACGGTAAGTAAAACCTTTATAAAGGCCTATATTTCAGAACTCGCATTGCAAATTAACCAAATCGGTATTTGCAGACAATTAACCTTGCTTAAGAATATAATCGGCCTGCACACACAATACGTGATCCACACGTTATCTAAGATCAAGATTAATTACATCATCAAACGCAACTATGTTACTACAATTAGGAACGATACTGCTATAACGTTGTAGCGAGATGACGCAAACTGTCAGGTCAGGCGAAAGAGAAAGGTTTTAAGGCCATGCTAACGGTGTGGAACCTGCATCTAGGCTTTATCAGCTACGTCAAGTGTATAAGCATCACTGCAAGCATTCGTGTTTATTGCAGATAATTCTTCCTCATTTCTTGTCTTTAAAAGGATGTTAAGGTCTGCTACTTTGTTAGTTCCTATAATTACTGTCTTAAGTTACAGCATGTCAGCAGATGTATTAGGGAGGAGTACACCACTATGTTGAAGATGTGTCGAATTAAACGTTGTAGCAAGTTTCGTTCATTTTACTAGCTCATCAGAAAGTTTTTTATATAAAATTAAAAACGGAAATGTATTTAATTAAAAAATGTTTCGTAACCAAACTTCCTCTTAAAAACAATCACGTGCTTTTTAATACTCCGTGACTGTCAAGGTTGTCCGTTACATCAGAGGTTGCACCAATCGGCATACTTACGCCATCTTGAAATCACACCAACTTATTAGTTCCGGTGGCCAACTGCAGGAAAACAAATACTGCATATTAAATCCTCAGGATTAAATGACAGTGACGACTCTGCCAAGCGAAATTATAAATTTGTTGTTACCACGTTTGATTTACAAAATATTTGGCGGTTTCAATTTAGAAACCGTATCGAATTACAGTGTGATATTGTAAAATTTACTGCAAGAAGAGGTTATTCAAGGGCAAATGTTTCGACAGACAAAAACAATGTCCACTTTTAGATTGAAGTTCGATTCAATTTAACTAGATTGTTTGTCATGTAAGAGGGCAAAACGAGACGAGTTTAATAAAAATTCAACAACTTGCAAAGATACTTGACCAACCAATTTTGTATTGGACTGAAAATTCATTAATTTTTAGTCATCCAATCGAGAAGTCCGATTCGCTTGTAAAAGTACTCAAGTCCGTCATTTAAAAAGGGCTAAATTAATTGGTTCAAATAAGTCAGAATTACTTTTCTGATCAAAAAGGTTTTTGATTTACAAATTTTGTAATAGAATCTAGAAAAAAATATAATAACCTCTTCGTCGCTGTCACTAACAGCAAACGGTTGACCTCGAAACGAATTCTGTTGGATGATGGGTCGGCACCGTTTCGATATAAGTTTTTTGCACAGGGAAAGTGGGAAAGTAATAGGTAACTTTAGTGTAATCTAACTTTGATTTTTATAGCATTGCTCTGTTAAAGTAAAACTTTCAAAAAATAAAGGACGTATTAGGTTTGTTCAGAAAAATATGAGCTAAGCAAATACTTTAATCAAAAGAATCTTGCTTCGGCAGTCTCATTCAAAATCCCTTTTATGACCCTATTGAAGTTAAATGTCAGTGTTTTTACGCAGAGCTGAGGTAAATTACTTACTCGACACGTACATTTACTTGAAGGACTCCATTATATTTTATATGGCATATAACTTTTGCCTTGGCTACTAGCTTCGTGAGACATTGTAACATATTTATTAACTGGTTTACAAGAAATATAATAAAAACTAACAATTTTAGTAGTTAATTCACGTCTTGAGAAGTTATTACTTGCTGTTACTAGCTAGTCATAATTTCTTACTATGTTGTTTAAAAAATTTCATGTTGCTTCATGTATTTATATTTTATATACTTTACTACAGTGTACAAACTTAATTTAGATTATACAGTGCTACGGTTTTTGGTATTTTTATTAATTCAATAAATTTAAACCCAATTTAAAAAAAAACCAGACAATTCTAATATTCTTTGTTGTTATTTCTAATATTATTTTTATATGCATTTAGATCACGCAGTTTCTGTAAACTTTGTCTTGTACTAATGTCTACCACATTCTACTTTTTTTATTTTCCTCGATCACCTAAAGGTTAGCTGGATGAGATCCCAGAAAGGGATAAGTTGAAATTTGTACATTCCAATTCTGTTAATATTATAATTGAATTTCTGTGTTTGGTATAATTTTTACAAACATAAAATACATTTTCTTTGACAAACAAAATCGAACTATCATAGGCAACTTTAAAAGTGTTGATCTTTACAATAGTAAAGATTTCACTACAAACATGATTCGAGTTCAATGAAACGTTGTCGATTAAAGTCTAACATACAAAAGAACATTGACACGGCAACGGATTTCACGCGATGCTTACTCATAGGAATGACGACTCAGATAACTGCGCAATTTCTAGAGAAACTCCAACAGGCCTTGATGACGCTATCAATGATGTCACAGTTAACTTAGATATCTGAGATAAATCTGATGATGGCATTTAAGTAAACGATGATAAAATTAATTTGAAGCATAAATTAAGGAATTATGCATGAGTAATAGTTGTTTTAGCGGTGAGTAAAGATATACAATCATTTGATCTCAAGAATGATATTATGTGATGTAATGTTGATGAGAACGTGGAATTAATGGAATTCCGGTTGATGTCTCGTGACAACTATATACATTGTAAAGTTGTTTATGGAATTCTTGCTAAGGATAATTTTATCAACTAGGTAACTTCCAAGAAGTTTGTGTTCTTTCTCAATCATAACTTAAATGTTATCGGTCTACACGGTACTTCTGTGACCACAATAACTGGTTTTTATTCTTGTTTGTTTTAAAATTTGTAAAGCAAAATTCCGCATAGGGGAAACCCCTGTTAAGGTCACAAACTAACGTAGACTTCTATTTGTTCAAGTAATGAAAGCCAACTCAGTGGATGTTTTGTTTTTATTGTCTGATCTAAGGCCCATAGACATTGTTTTTGTAAAAGCTTTTTTTTTGTGTAACCGTTTATTTACTTGCTTACGTACTTACAATTGCATTTGCAATCTTAAGATCGACCCTGGGGATAAAGATGGAATGTATCTATACCTACTTACTAGTAATTATACCGATCGTCTTAACACAATATTGCCAAAAAGCAATTCCTGTTTGACAGCAGGTTCGTGGGTAAAACGAGGCTCTACCAGCACTCTCTTCTGACTCATAACAAAATTGTATATCTTATTTGGTTACTCTTAAAGCAGCCATGTCATAATAATATTGGAAATATTAACAATGACATACTTTGCGAAGTTTTCCTGTCGCATTGTGAGAAAACAGAAGGTCGATTCCTTACTGCCATTGTTGACATAAAGAAATCTCAAGTCAATGCATCATACGTTACGAGTGTTCATATTGTGCAGTATCTTATGTAATAGCATTGAATAGAGGCAATTGCTTTTATAGTGCGATAAAAAATATGATGACATTACAGTTTTACGTGATTGTAGCAATATACGCCTGTTCGTTACGTTAGTTTAACTAAAGACATAGTTTTCTAGAGAAGATGAGTAAAGAGGTTTCAATCGTGACTGACAACTAATCTCATAATTACAAGAACCGAGACTTACGGTCTTTTGTGTTCAGTTAAAGTCGTTTAAGAACGCAATGTGTATTTGTCAAAGATGCTGACTAACCACTGATTCATCTAAAATTTTCTAATTTAGTAAACTTTACGAAAAATATCAAGATTGAGGAACATGAAGTTGTGTTGTTCCTAAAATCACTAAGTTTTACGAACAATGATTACGTAATGTATGTACTTGACCACGTTACCTCAGCAATACCTCAATAAGCCTACACAATGGCTATTGTTTAACCAATCAATAGAAAAGATAAAAAGGTTGCAGGAGACTATTAACATTTTTAAGTGTGTTATGGTGACAGCCATGGAAGCACGACAAAGGCAAGAAAACGCATATAAAGAATTTTAAAATAGTCAAATTGTCTAAGGGCTTTTGTATGCAATCTTTGTAAACGATCTTACCATGAGTTACAATTACCGTACTCGCTAGCGAGTCGAAGGCTATGTCCCTTCCGGGCCTCGCAGTATTCTTATAGAGTGCGAGGGACAGAACATTCGAATCGCTAGTGAGTACGGTAATCGTAACTCATTGTAAGGGTACTGTTCCCATATTACTATTCTATGTAATTTTGGCGAAAAATTCTTTGATTTTTCGTCAAAATGCACACGCCTTATGTACCTTTGTTAATAAGAAGAGAAATAAACAATCTATCTGCTAAGATCGCTGAATGCAATAGGTACAATGAATAATGAAATTAATACTTAGGGGATCCAGTTAGGATTGTTCGTTCTGTTTTAGTGGCCTCCACGGATCAAAAATATCGGTTTACCTACAGAAAATGATCTATGAAAATAGCATCGGACATGCATTTTAGAAATGGTTAGAGAAATAATGATAAAGATAAAATTGGTAATTGGTGTAGGTATTCGACCCCCAACAGACTTGCACTTGCCTCATGTAGTACAGAACATTACGTTTTCTAGCAATGAATTTTCCGGAGATGTTATGTTTATAGTAATAATACTTATTCATAAAACAAACGATTCCATTCAATGTAAACATTCATTTTTATCCAGAAAAACACTACGATACATAAAATGTATATATCGTATTTCTTATAACAAAATTTATTAAACTGATAAATATCTTTCGATAAAACGAAGAATAATACCTATGACATCGATGAAACACCGAAATTCTTAAGAAACTAACGAAATACTGTCTTAGCTTTGAGAATAATGGTCGAACAATTGATAAAGCTGATGAAATCAATTGTACACGGTTTTGCTTGAGTTGCTTTGATAGGAAAACTGTTCGATTCGCATTAAACGAAATTATTCTATGAATTGATTTAGTAATTTAGTATACTTAATAAGCAAGCTACAACGAAAAAATATACTTCAAAATGGTCTTGTTGTGATACGTCTCCATTAAAGCAATATAATATAATAATGCATCAGGCCAGCAAAAAAACTGTTACGTCAGTCACAGTATGCATATTAAGTGACTAACCTTCAATTTCGACATTTTCACCACTAGAAGAGTCTGATGAATCATCTTCCATCTTCTTCTCTGTGACTATCGTGACACTGTTCTCTCCGCAGTCATTGTGCTGTCTCTTTTCTGTCACCGAATGAAACTGTGGACAAAAGGAGACAACAAATTTTACTTCACTTTCATAAAAAATGAAAACTTCTGTTATCAAATTCATATACATGTTTTCCAACTTATATATTGGAATATTATAGTCAATGCGGAAATGACCTTTATTATGCAGATTTTTTTAATCGTTTCAGCAATAAAGATTAGGAACAAGAATAACAATAGTGTTTTTTAATCGTTAATTGAAAACGATTAAGTGACGCGCTGATGATAATGGATTATTAAACCCGGTAACCTGCATAAATAGGAGCTGTAAATAATGTTATGCAATTGATATAAAAATCTCCATTAGCAATAGTTTAAAATTTAACGTAATAAATATCATTTAAAAAAAAAACTGCATTTTAACTAGAAATTACTTACAATGCAGACAAAATCAATATTAATATCTGGGTAATGGGCAATTTTCCACCCATCTCCCGGAAGTTGTCAAGCTCAGTCAGATTAATGAAAGTCAAATATTATGTTTTCAAAATAATTTACAATATCCAACAAATAAACAGTAAGGAGTGAAACAAAATGGATAAAGCAAGCACATAAGCAGTTCTAAAGCATATGAAGATAAAGACGTCACTAGAGCCTAGATATAAAGATACGGTTCTTGCAGTGCAGCTGTTACGTAAACTTTAATGCACTTTGCGTAACTGCAAACTGCAGATCTAGGGTTTTGCAAGCATAAGATCACTCTTAAATTATGACACCAAATGCGTTTAGCACTTGTATGTAGATGCTAGATTCATCGGTAAAGTTTGGATATGTTTATGTTGTACATGGATGATTTTATAATATTTTAATTTCTAAACAATAGGCTTAATAATAAATCACTGGTTACGTTCCCTTTGATTTTATACAAAGTTTTATTTCACTTATCAGAATGTACTTACTGCTCGGTGGATTTAAGAGTAAAAACTTGTTATTCGACTCGTAACTGGAAATTGCTTGGATTGGCTTTCTACATTTATTTTAAGTTCTATTTCTGATATGTATAGCTGTTGGATCTCCTTGAATAAATAAATAAATAAATAAATAAATAAATAAAATTTTGAATTCATACATTGCTTCAATGCATAATGTACTCATTATACTTTTAAAGATAATGCATATTTGTACAATAACGCGTTTCACCTACTTGTAAAGTTATGTCAAACGTCAATCGATTATCATAATTAACGTTAGTACGAGCTGTTATAAGTAACAATGACAATTCATTGCTAATAAATAATTGATTAACGGTTACTTAACTAATTACTAATATGCTAATGGGTAGGTGTGCTAGTTATTCAACGTAGATGCAGTCAATACAATAGTTTCAACAAAACATCAATATCGTATATTTGAATACTATCTCTAGTCCTATTATTTTATTTAAAACCATATATCTTTCTATGTATTAAGCTCAATATCTTCTTCCAAAATGAGTGAAAAATATTAGATCATAATTTTGACCACACCTTGTATTAACCAGGCACCTAAGTAGGTCTTCAAAAACTGAGTCCTTTAAGATCCCACAGTTTTAAGTCGTTATAATATTTCGACCCTATAAGGCACATTATACTAGTTAATGTGATAACTCGCATTACTAGTTCAACAGATGCGTGTGAGTTGTACAAAAAGGGCATGAGAAAGAAACCTGGCCAGCCAGATCAACAGGTTTTACCCGGATGGTGCCAGGTAGTCTTTTTTTAGAAGCCTGTGTAAGTGGGTAGGATAACAGTTGTTAGGAATATGCCACGATGGTAAAAGTAATTTAAAAAGAACAGATTTTTGTAAACATAAGGGCTTAGTATAATATTAGATACTTACTTTGAATGGAAGCCAAACACTAAAAAATATAATATCCATATTTCGATAAATTTTTTACCTAGTTAAATGCCAAAAGTATTTAGAAAGAATGCTTTCATAGTTCAAATGATGCTAATAATGATTGTATTTAATAGGATTGTTATTTGTTATTGATACAACAAAACATTTGATATTGGTTTTGTGATGAAACTTCCTTTGAATCAGTCAATCAAAACTAATAAGGCTATTGTTTGCGGCCAGTCATGTAAGACAGCTTGTTAAAACGTAATCACTCCAGCCTAACATTGGCATGTGTGTGTGTGTTAGCGTGCACATCTAGCGTGTACAGTGAAAATTATAGAATAAAAACAAAGCGTAGAAACCGGACTATAAAATGAACAAAACACGTATCTTTGACCTTTTAATTATGGCATTCATGACGAGTTAAAAGGAGGTGTGCTTAAAGTTATTACTTCGTCATCTTGAAGGTCGTTAAAACCTATTAAATGAAGAGGTTATCGTGACAAAATATATCTGGTCGTTGTAGCAGCTTTTTTTGTACTGGAAGGTCTTAAAGAAGTCCCCCTTGTGACAATTACAGTTGAAGAAGAAAAAACAGCCCAGTTTTTGTATCTTTTCCTTTTCAAAAAAACGTCATCTAAAAACTAGAGAAAGATAGCTGGTGCAAAGGTCATCTTATAGTCCGACCTACTTTTATGCCATGTACTTAATCTGTGGTGAAAATATAATTCTCAATCTTGCGCAAGCACTACTGTGACGTGTGTGCTGTAATTTTTTTCATGATTTCAATATTAAATATCGCAACGCAACCTGAAATTTGATTGACATTCAGAACTCAATTATCAACTCTACATTCCTTGAGTCAAATAATTTGTATGCAATATTATGGATAGAGCAATTTATAGCTCATAAAATAAATTTCAGGATTGTAATAATCATTCACTGCCTCTTTTACGGTCTAAGGCCCGTATTAATAAACTCATCTTGGCTGAGATGCACGTCACAAGATACGTCAAAGTAAACGTCAAACCATAGAACACTGTCATTTTTGACATATCTCGAGATGAGCATTAGAGTTGAGATCAGTTTATTAATTCGGGCCTTAATGCTAATGTATCGGACTTTACACGACCCCAAAAGACTTTTTTAGAGCAAGTCTCCAAAATCTGAAGGTCACTGAACTTGAAACATATTTGTAGATAACTGTATTATGATTTTTTAAGTAAATGTTTGATAGCCATTCAATATTAGGGATAATATTGCGTCAGAATCAGTTACTGAATTTTTTTTTTATGTTTTCTTTAGACTCTGTGAAGTTGCTATTAGATTTTGTACGTGAGCGGGATTTGCTCCTGATTGAAACGATGTCTTATAAGGGTAATAGGTTTTATAAGATGTCACGTAATGTATTATATAAATTCAGTATTTGGGTTTCAGTTTCTTCAGAAGGCCTTTTCAAGTTCACGAGTCAATTTTGCTTTTATTCTTGTTTAATGCTCTCATGATAAGTTTTCTTACGAAGAATATTCATATTGCTTTAAGTGGGATGAGCAAAGAAGTTATTATATTAGTATTACGCACTTTAAATTTCAGTTTAATTAGTTAAAAAACAGTCTAATCAGTTTATTGAGTTATTATTGAGTTTCGATGATAAATAAGACGAATGTTCACCAACTGAAAAAGGTATAAGACATGTTAAAGTGCCCGTGCGGCTAACACTTTAGAATCACTACCTTTTTGGGTATCATGTTTCAAAATATAGTTGACAAAATATAGAACTCTTCGGCCCCATCAACCATCCATTTCAATGAAACAGAAAACGAGCACAATGGTCAGCTGAGTAGGATTTGAGACCAAAAGACATTTGTATACAGAAAACTACAATCACAAAACAAGAACTTGAATTTACTTAAGTCTAGTGATTCCTATGGGCTTAATATGGCTGCGTTGGTCGCGTGTCAAAATGTGGATAAAACATCCGTCACTTTCTACCACGTATATAGGTATGAGAGTGACGGATGCCCGCTGGCATGAATGACCGTATCATCTCCACGCCGCATGATTCTAGGTTCAATGGAAACTAGAGAACTCATGATCCATATCGATTACCACTGTGATGTCAAGTACCGAAGCTTGTTAGCGACTTTACGACAAATTATATTTAAACACGATAATGTATTAACATAGTTATAATAACGTGATAAAACGACAGTTTGATCTAAATCTTGAATTTTCTGGCTGAAGCCACGCGGTAGCCGCATGGTCTCACAAAATGGTTGTCGGGTTAACATGTTGGTAATGAGTTTTATAATGGTTATTATCGTGTTATAATGGTTTAACTCTATTTACCTCCATGAAGGCGTAGCGTGATAGCCGTTCCAGCCTACACGTGTTACAAGCTAAGTGGTAAAGTAAGTAAATATGTAACACTTTATGGATCATTGCAGATGTAATTTGTGTTTATAGAAAATAAATGTGACGAGGGCTTTATAATTGAATGCTATTCACAACCATTTCACTATACTACACTTAAAGGGGTGTTATCGAATTTTACTTCATCGATTGTACACCTTTTAACAAACGTATCACATTATGCACAATTTTCATTTCATCGAATTTCGTTTTCTTGAACGCTATTATCTGCTGAAACAATGATGTTTAATGAGACTTTGTCTAATAGTGTAGACAATTATGGAAACCCTGTGACTCTGTAACCTTAAAACATACGCTTTCAAGAATATTTACTTCAATATAAAAGACTTTAGAAGCAGAGTAATTGCGACCGTCCTTGAAAATTTATATACGTTCATACATACAATCACGCATTTTCTAGTAGTCGTGGCAAAGACCACTTCCTTCGACTTGCTACGATCCAGACGAACTTCCCTTGCTTCCTCCACACTCGTAAGTATCTTCATACACGAGCCCTTCCTTAATACGAAATGTTTATAATATTATAATATAAATATTGAAAACGTCGTAGTTACTAGCAGTTTAATTGGTTATCAGAATGAGTTGTGACCTACAAGTTCTATCAGAGGAGATGTCTTATTTATTTAACTAGCGACCCGCCCTTGCTTCGCTTCGGTTTATGTGAGATTTCTGTAACACCCGTACATAAACCAGAATCTATTATACATATAAACCTTCCTCTTGAATCACTCTATCTATTAATAAAAACCGCATCAAAATCCGTTGCGTTGTTTTAAAGATTTAAGCATACATAGGGACAGACAGCGAGAAGCGACTTTGTTTTATACTATGTAGTGATAATGAGCTAATTTTACTACTCACTTCCCTCGTCGTCCTTCGAAATAACACCATTTTACTTTCCCGTCGCACGCTCCGGTAGTTCGCACTACAATAACACTCATCTTCTTCATCCGAAGACGGCACGTAATAAACTGCGCGACGTCTCATTTCGAAAAGAAAAACACAGCTACAATACCATTAGAGCACTAAAACATTGTTACATTTGAATATTTGGAAATGGAACATGGATTTTCCGTTTAAATGAAACACTGGCCGCTTTAATTTAAGAATCGAATGTAATTTGCAGCACGTAGACGAAAATATCTATTTGAAGTACGAAATACTGGCTGGAAATTTATTTTCTTAATTTTAAAATTCGAATTTGATTACGCCCGACTTGGGCCTAAGATAACTGGCAACTGACAGTGTAACGGGCCATTAGAAAAAGTTTCGCAAGCGACAATAGGCCAGAATAAGTGTAAACTGCCATTGTTGTGAGCAACAATGGCGCAGTTTTTACTGATACCGCTTATTTTGTCTGTTGCGAAGTATCAAAATCGTAAACCGATAAAAAATGCCACAAGGCGACCTATTTCTGTAAAATGTTGTTACCAAACTAGTTTACAGCAAATAAGGCAGTCACCACTTTATATTTAAGATTAAGTTTTTGTCAGTAGTATATATTAATGTGTTCATTTTAGAAATATTTCTAATGTTTCTACCATGTACCGTTAATTTAATAATTATCCATGACAAATGATGTTATTTTTAAGTAGGCCACACTAACTCTTATTACAAGTTAGTTTTCCAGCGCTTCTTAAGATTATAACGATCATCACTACATATTATAAAACAAAGTCGCTTCCCGCTGTCTGTCCCTATATATGCTTAGATCTTTAAAACTACGCAACGGATTTTGATGTGGTTTTTTTAATAGATAGAGTGATTCAAGAGGAAGGTTTTCATGTATAATAAACTTTGTTTTATGTACGTGTGTTATAGAAAACTCAAATAAACCGAAGCGAAGCGAGGGCGGGTCGCTAGTACTTAATATAAAACATTACATAAAAATCTCATGATAACAACATTTAAGTCGTATGTTAATGTATGCAAATCATGATTACAGCCGTAGTACTATAAAAATCATCACAATGCATGTAATGCTTGTGGAGTAAGTATGCAAGAATCACGACCAGAGGCTCTACTTTGAAAATCGAGGTTTGAAGTTACGATAACTCCATCCCTGTCACTCGTCATTCGAGAGTAAATCGAAAAAAGGGATGGAGCTAACGTGACCTTGAACTTCGATTTTCAAGGTAGAGCCTCTGGTTAACTCTGAGGATTAGGTATAAGTCAATTTGAAGGCAAATAAAAGAGTAAAGGTTCGCTTTTTGAGATAAATACATTATGAGGAGACAATCTCACACAAATTGAATTTAGTTCCAAACTACATTGCCCGGATGTTAATAAGTCAATTTTGACACATTGCGCAACCATAAAGTCTTAATGTTGATAATGTTGACAGGAGCAAAACAATGCTGTTATTACTATGCCTTCACACGCAACATCTAAGTTTAGCATTGTTATTCTGCTGTTAACATAGTCAGTAGGTATTAAGAAACTTCATGGTTGTGCAAGCCAGGATTAACTTCTTATCGGTCGTGGCTTTAGCCCTATGTACACAAAACAAAAACAAACATTACATAACATTACGTTTATACAGGAATACATATAAAATTTTAGAAACTCAAGAACATCACACAGTAATATGCTCATACCGTGACCACTAGCTGTGCCACTAGGGTCTCTCAACTAGGTTAATCGCGTCCTCAATATACAAGATATTATACCTAACCCGGGGTGTCTTTAACACAACAGTGGGGCTAGACAAGTTGCCATCGTTCACGAAAGCTAGCGTTAGGTGATCACTGGCGACATGTGTTGTCATTGAAAAATGTATGGGAATGACGTAAGTCACGTGATATATCACTCGTTACAACTGACACGCTAAAAACTGATTGTCTAGTATATTTAATTTTGACAGCGCCAAGTGACAGGTGATCACCAAAGTGATCGCCTAACGCTAGCGTTCGTGAACGATGGCAACTTGTCTAGCCCCACTGTTGTTGTGTTAAAGATTCCCCCGGTTATAATATCTTGTATATTGACGACGCGATTAACCTAGTTGAGAGACCCTAGTGGCACAGATGGCAACTTGTCTAGCCCCACAGTACAGTTGTAGTGAATAATCCTTTCCCATCGTTTTTGGTCGGATAACTTCGTATTTATCTTGCTTTCTCAGTCGGCATATTGATGGGTACTGAAGCTAATTGAGAAAGCTAGATAAATACGAACATATCCGACAAAGAACGATGGCAAAGGATTATTCACTACATCTGTAAATACATAGTGCCATTCCATCTAAGTTCTCAGGGTGCCACTGCATTTTGCTCTCTTAATAAGATTGCAATTTTGAGATTATAAATATTGGCATCAGAATCCACTTACCATTAAGTGGCAAATATAAAAGCCTCTACTCGTTTTTTTTTCTTTTGACGGTTTAATCTTTTTATAATACGTTATGACAATTCTTATTTAACTGACATTAATGGGGACCGAGATTTAAACAATACGATACCAGTGTCAAAAGTGATATTGTTTTACCGAGTAGACTTGAGCCCGTGTGTACTCGTTTACCTTTACCCATATCAAATAAAAAAAACCTTTTCATAAAGACTCAAACTTCATCTTTGACTTCTACGTCACCTTTAATAGGCAAGATACTAAATAATACTATGTAAGGAAGATAATGAATCTGTAAAGAAAACAGATGAACTTTTATCCCAGATTTTTTTATAGATTATCCGAACTTGGCGTGCGGAGGGAAAAACTATAAACCACGTTTACGTGAAATATAGGCAACATAGCCGTTTGTAGATATACGGCCTTTTTATACATAAAATATTATGCGGAAATGCGTATGAGTTGTAAAGGAAGCGCAAACGTCTTAATGACTTCCGTGTATGAATGGATGTTTATTACAAACCGCGCATGCGTAAACCGACCCATTGAAGAATCGGTCTGTTTAGACTACTACCACGTCGGAAGCATATAAAGTTGCTGTATTTTTTTTGATACTGTGTTCAAATGTAGTTTCTTAGCAAACTTAGGCCCGTATTAATAAACTTATCTTGGCTGAAATGCCCGTCACAAGATACGTCAAAGAAAACGTCAAACCATAATAGAACAATGTTATTTTTGACACATCTCGAGACGAGCATTAGAGTTGAGATTAGTTTATTAATACGAGCCTAATACGCGCCTTAGTGACTTTCGCCGGTTTTTGCCAAATCTACATGTTAATACTGACATCATTATTTTGTACACAGGCCATCTGATGGTAAATAAACTGTGCAGCTCTTTTGCAATCTCACGATAACAATCTCAAGACCGCCAAGTGGTCATTTCATTGGTTGTGTTACCGCACCGGAACACAACACTACTGCCGTTTGGTGGCAGGTTAAGGGTTAAGATGGTGATGAGAATGGTGGTGAAGAGTGAATAGTGGGAGGGTAACGGACATTTGTTTTAATTGTTGGTAAAACCACACTGGTAAGAAATGTTCTACATTTGAATATTATTTGACTTAATTATGTAATACAACAAATAATTGCTACCAGCACACTAATCACATATCAGAGTCAAAACATTTGCTACGTAATGAATGAATTAAACTTTGACACTCATACGTCAATGTAGTTATCATATCACTTTTATCAGTTTTATATTAGCTGTTAGGTACATGGGTGTTATTCTCTCAAAAACAATCGGTTTTGATACCTACTATCTCTATCTTATTAACCCTAGCCAATAGTCCGCGCTAAATATTATCATATCTTTAAACTTTACTGCTGACAAAAAAAAACGCCTTCGATTCTAGCATTTGTTGTTGCAAGGGTTATGATGATTGTATTATGAAGTGTTATAATAATATTATCTGTTACAACTTGAATCCGTTGAATCGAATACGTGTGACCCATATTTAGTGACACAAACTATCGAATATCTCAAGTCGTACTCGATAGGTATGGATTGATATCTGCTTTCGAAGTAGGACGAGTATTGGTTACAATGCCTAAGATTGGCCGGGTTTTGTTATGTTATCAGAACCCTTTTAACACGTAAACAATGCGATATTATAATAAAATTTGTAGGGAAATTTATCTCGTTGTAAAATATATATAAATCTTTTTAAAAACGAAATCAGAATGGGATACTGATACAGTTTTCAGATTTGGGTCGTTATTTTGATAAAACTGCTTACCTAACCAAATTTTCGACTTCTTGATATTGTCATTAAGCTGAAATTTGACATACATATTGCATTTTGATGAAGATGCAAATAGTGACGCAGTTAGTTTGACCTCGTTTTATTGAACTAAGCTGTTGATGATGCAAAAAGGGCAATAAATAATTACTGATATGATAAACTACTGGTCCTAATATACGTTCTTTTTTAATGCAACTACGCCGCGTATTAAAAGCAGAGCTTTCTTCGACTATAGGGTCTTGTACCCAAATGGTCACCACCACTTTCCATCCATCCATCCGTCCGTTCGTCCGTCCGTCCGTCCATCCGTCCGTCTGTTTGATAGTGTGCTGTATCTCGTAAACCGTAATAGACGGCAGTTGAAATTTTACAGACAACCATGATAACAACAAAAAATGTCTCTATCACAACAAATAGTAATATATTTTTGTAGTACGGAACCTTTCGTGTGCAAGTCCGACTCACACTTGGCCGTCTTTTTATTCGTTATCAGTAATGTCATTGAACCCTACTCAATCCGCGTTATCGTATTCGAGTCAATCACTGTTTACTCCGCATTTTGTTGACACACATGTTACATTATTGTCAATATGTCGTGTTACATTTAGGTTTGTTTGGACTAGATATAGTAAGTTAAGCCGCAAACGCACTGAGTGGCCATAGAGGTATGAAAACATAGAGGGAGTTTAAAAACGGCTAATAAAATAGTACTCCTCGCACTTGTTACAAATGCCCTTCGTTAAAAAGAGTCGTATATTATGACCGCTTTCGATCGAATTTCAAAAGCGTACCACTTTTTAGGTGTGTTAGTGTGTCACTCTGCATAAGTGTGCGTAACTATGCAGTCATTGATGTGCAGTTCATCAATAATATTGGCTACAAGCTGTGTTGTATACAAAATAAAAAGGTGGTACGCTTGACATTTGGCTACACGAGATCTTTATTTTCTTATATCTATGGGTGTGGAGCTTCCCATACTACAACCGCTTGGCATCAGATTAGCTCGAAGTGAGACATTGAAAAGCGAGCTTTCTTCTGTTATTACGATATATTTTTCAATGGACGACGCGGGTCCCGCAGCCGGGTATTTTTTTTTTTAACTTTAAAAATATACCCTATTAACACAAATTAAAGCTCACTGCTCAAATGTTTCACTTTGAGCAGATCCGGTGCCGAGATGTTATGTCTGCGCCAACCTTAAAACAGCTTCTGCCATACTTTTTAGTATGTGAACGTGATACTTGATGCGGGAGGTTGTGCTGCCACTATTGGGTCACACCCAACGCAACGTACTAACTGCGAAGGGCAGTTAAAAAAAAACGAAAAAGGTGCTTTTTCAACGCCTAAGCGAGGCGCGGCATGAATTTTTCATCCCTTCTTCGTGTCCCACTGCTAAATAAAAAATTGTGTAAAGAATTAATATTCGAAGGAAATCTCCAACAAATTGACCTAGTCCAAAAGCCAAAAGCTCTAGGTTTGTAGGTACCTACTATGAGTATTAGGCAACAATAAACTTACTTATATAAATAAATAAATACTTAAAAACCCAAGACTCAGAAACAAATCGTTGCTTAAATGCAAAAGGGACACAAATCAAAATGTGTTTGTGTTGCATTTAAATTCGGAATGCTATACACTTTAAGTTAGAAATAAAACTTTATCTGTTTTTGTTTTATGGCAACTAGGCTAGGTGCGCCTGCGTCGTCAAACAAGACAATACACATACATTAAATCACGCCTGTTTCCCAGAGGGGTAGGCAGAGACCACTTCTTTCCATTTGCTACGATCTTGACAAATTTCTTTCGCTTCTTCCACATTCATTCATCGAGTCATGCACGCACGTCGGTTTCGGGTAATTAAGACTCTACCCTTTTCCAGTATTTCTCAGATTTAAGTTAAGGTTTAAATGAAAAAGTACGCAAAATATTTACTTTAGCATTATTTATATGGTAATAGGACCTTCTGCAGTGTCTCAAACAAGACAATACAAATTAAAATTCTCGCGCCGCTTCGTTTTACCTCGCCTCCCCAGAGGAAAAGCACATTAACATACTCTTGGCTCAGTAATTAAAAGAAACAATGGAATAATAGACTATGCTTCGATGTATCTTAATAAACCTCTTCAAAACAAGTCTCTATTGAGGAAATCTCTTGACGTCGGGGAATCATTGTGGCCATTATGTCATCACTGACAGCTGATTTACCTTATGGAGTGTTACTTAATACGTCCATTATTCATATTCGTTTTACCTACCTATAGTCTCCGTCAGACGCTGATACGTCATTATTTGATGAACAATAAGTTGTGAAAAAGGTTGCTAAAGCTAAAAAAAAAAAAAAAGCTGAGGAAAAGTATTACTATCTAACTAGCGGTTGCCCGCGTACGTAGACGTACTTTATCGCGGGTAAAAAAAAAACACAAACAAACAAACTGGTAAACATCTTCGCCTAAGTGTGCAAAATGTGGTAACAGAATTATCAAAAAGTTTTTATAATTGTTGGAAATTCTGTAGCTCTGCCTACCTCACTCTGGGAATAAAGGCGTGAGTTTTTGTGTGTGAAAAAAAAACAAAATTTTTGCGAAATCGGTTCACTAGTTTAACCGTGACAGCGTTACAAACAGACAGACAGAGTTACTTTCGCATTCATGATATTTGTATAAGTATGGTCTTAAGACTGCATTGCAGTTTTGTGAATGCAAATGTCTAATGGGTCACAGTCTCACAGTTTCTACTTACCATCAGGTGGCCTGTGTGCTAATTTGTCTTCTCTATGCCATAAAAAAACGTCAATAATGTTATGACGATAATTCATGTTTATTTTGCCTTTTAGGGTGTTACTTCAGTCTCTGTCACACATTGTCATGATACGTCATTCTATGGTGAACAATGGGTTGTGTAAAATATTGCTAAAGCTGAGGAAAAACATTACAAATAAGCGTCATTATATGACTTTGGGTCGTAGTTTTTCACGATGAGGCGTGAGGTAGACGTTGAACTGTTTGATATGATTATTTTCGATTGTGTCTATATTGTACCTTACCTAAATTACTAAGCATGTTTAGTAACAAAAAGATTGCAAATGCTTTGCCAAGAACTAAGATGACATGCCTCTACGGAACACAACGCACGAACGCTACTGCTTGGCGGCAGGTTAAGGGATCAGATGCCGGTAGCAATCTGGTCACTGCACAAGATCCTATTACCACTACCAAATAAATAATACTAAATTAAAAATATTTAATGAAAAAGTATGTATATCTGAATCTATTTCTCACGGCACATCACGAGCACACTTTATGTTTATTATCTGTGTAAACCATAGCCGTTCTTATTTATCGCTTATTAACCATAAAGGTGCGAAAGAGATACGCTCTACATTTACGATGTATTGTCTGTGGTTCGTAATTTTTACGACCTTGTTTTATTTGTTTATGGATTATGATTTATCAATTTGCTGATAAGTCTGTTGTAGATTAAATAAATAAATATATAAATATCATGGGACAATGGTTTTATATTGTGTCCATTTTTAAGTGTTAATAAAAATCCGAGGTAACGAAGCCGTAAAGCTGGTCTTTTGTATGTAAAAACATGATAAAGATATTTTTTACCTTTTAATTTCAAATAGACAAGGGGTATTTACTAAGGTAAAATAAAGTAAAATAAAGGGACACAACAAAATATGGACAAGCGCGTATTGAAATCGCTTGGAGAGGGTTCCGTCTTATTCTTAAAGGTTTTCATGTCATCTATAAGCACAAATACTCTACGAGACGTGACGAGTTTATTAAAAAACACTTCACACAGTCTTAATGTGTAGAATCAATATTTTTATGGTCTAATAAGTTTTAAGCATTTTAAATTGCCTAAATGATACAACAAACCCTAGGTATATTGTATAATGATGATCCTAGGTTTTTGTGAGAAGACAAGGTGTTATAGAATAAAGCATGACTAACCAACCTCTAACTTATTCTTTGAATTAATCATCACCTCTTATGTCTAGTGCGGTTTCACTTATGCTTTAGGAATTCCCTAAGAAACTAACGGGAAAAATAACTGAAAAATACGTCATTGCAATAGTAGCTACGTGCTGTCTAGGTTTGGAAAAATCGCTTTAGATTTTGCGATAAACCTCCAAATGTCCTCATGATGTAAAAATGTTTTTTTTTTTAATTGCTTCTTTAATTCCTTCTTATACTGCTATAGATAAAAAAATTGAATACCCTGTTGCATGTAAGTATACAAAACTAATATGGGATTTGCGTTAAATTTCAAATATTACATAGAATGTTAATCATAGAACGTACTGTACAGATGTGTTAATCGCAATGGAAGAGAGGCGTTACATATTAAGTTTTAACCTATATGCAGAGTTGAATGAAATGTTAGTATTTAGTATTGTACGATTAATATCTCGATTATTTCGACAAATTTGCACAAATAAATGTTGTTATCAACATTTAATCTGTCAAAATAGGTCGTTAAAATCTTTCAGTATCTATGCAAAGAAAGTACAAACTCAGTATCGTGTCGTGTCGTTAGTTAATTGTAATTATGATGACATGTTTGATTTTTAATAACGTAGTTTTATTGAGTTGATTGCAGCGCCCTTACAGGGTTTATGTTTGGAAAAAATATATTTTTAAGATCATGTATACACTTAATGCAATAAATAAATGAGTATGAGTATGAGTACGACTAACTTTTATTTAATAGGTGGTGGTACTGGCTAGTACCTACAAATCCACTGCTTAGTTTCGCCTAAGAAATTTGCACGCACACATAGAACCAGCTACATAATGCAAATATTAATTAAACCTGTATCGAATTGACGTAACCGCACACGATTACGTTTACAATTGTAGGTTTGCGTTAATATTTGCATGCTTGAGGTATAAACTTGTTTGAATGCTTTAATTCTCATTTCGAAAATTAAAAAATAATAAGTTTTTGAGTGAAATAAGTATAATCTTTACTATTCAGGGTTATCTCTGTAAGTCCCGTCTGTTTTTACAATCTGTATTTAATATTACTTAGGATTTTTTTTAAACATTATAAACCTCGCGAGGCCCTACGTCCTCACTTTAGGTCATTTTGTCAAAGTGACTTTTGAGTTTAGTTGACTGACAAAAGATTGTTTTTCGACCTACGAGGATAAATTAATATTTGACGAACGTTTTCTTTTTATAGTCAAAATTAGAAATGAAAATACAATTGTATCTTGTTCAATATCAAGTATTAGGACAAATAGACAAGGATTTTTTTTTTGTATCATTTACGTTATTATTGGAGTATTTGTGTGTTGAAATAACCGAGGAAAGCATGCGATGCGAGTAAAGTTTCAACCAACCACTCCTGGGTTTATGTGAGTATGATAGCCTATTATATTATAACCTTCCTCGATAAATGGGCTATCTAACACTGAAATAATTTTTCAAATCGGACCAGTAGTTCCTGAGATTAGCGCGTTCAAGCAAACAAACAAACTCTTCAGCTCTATAATATTAGTATAGATTTTTAGATATATTGAGTGTATATTATTCAATAGTTAACTAATCACAAATTAATAAAGTAATTAAAAAATTCAATTAAACTTAATTGTGTAACTCGACTTTATCACTATAATTACCTACTTGTTAAATTAACTAAATAATGAAACGCGTTATCAATTTTGGACGGTGATTAAAAACTGTTACAAGGCGAATGACTTTAATCGCCAGATAATTATAAGATTTTGAACTAATATGCTTGATATTCAAAGGTTAATTCAAATGCATTTAGCCTCGCATTTATAATAAACTACGCTTCTTGCTTTAATAATGATTATTGAGGTTTCTTACAAAGTTTTTATAACACCACAAATAAAATAATGGTATAGTCATTTGACCTATTATGGTATTCTTTTTAATTCAGACGCCATTACTGTCACGTAAATAAGAGTTATAAAAACATTGACAATACTATAACAGGTGGGGTGTTATTCTCTCAAAAACAACGGACGATCGTCGGGCAAACGAGCGAAATCGTAGCGGCCTTATAAATACTTTCGATCTTATCGACAGCTGGAGCCATGATGCCAAATTAAAAATGCACGTGCTAAAATTCGTTTACTTAACTCGCCGCGTTCGTCCGACCGTCCGTTGTTTTTGAGAGAATAACACCCCTGGCCAACAAAAGTAATCGACTTCAAAGCGGAACAATTGTTTTCATTTTGTATGCAGACAAGCCTTCGATTTTCAAAATGAAAACGATTACGATTGCGAGTGCGTTGTGTTAGGTGAGTTTAATAGGTCAAAAACGATACGGTTTTCGATTTCAATATGGCGATAACATTATGTTAAATTAAGTTGCGTTACAATAACGTTATAAATAGGGAATATTCATGTTTTATATTACAGCTTCAATAAAAGCTTATTCATGTAACAAACAGGTGAGAAAAAACATTTTTTAAATAGCTATAAAAATAACCAAGATATAAACCAACAAAAAAAAAAAAAAAAATTTAAAAATTGTGCAAAATGTAAATTGGTAATTCTGTAGCTCTGCCTACCCCACTCTGGGATGAAGGCGTGACGGTATGTATGTATAAACCAACAAAGATTTTGTTCCTATTCTTTTTGACAGTTTTTTTTAGAGTTCATATGGCCGACCTGTTGCAATGACGTCACAGTTCACTTCGGCTCTCTCTGTCTAATTAGCAGTTTACAATATTTATCATCCGTATTTCTTAACCAATTTTAATTTTAATTTCACTTTCACTCTCTTTTACGGTATTGTCATATTATTGTTGAGAAATTTTTGCTCATTTAGAAAGGATGGATGAAAAAAGAGTTACGAAAGAGATATGGCGAGCGAGAATGAGTGGAGATGTCGTTAGGGGACGACATAGACGGACCTAGAGTGATCAGATTCGCGATGTACTGAATAAGGGCCAAATCAAAAGCACCCGACACCGACGTACGTGTATGAAGAGATTGATGAATGTAGAGGAAGCGAAAATTGTGTGTTTAGATCGGTGCACCTGGCGTTCCATAATCTCTGCCTAACCCATTGGGTGACAGGCGTGAAGGTATGTATGTGTATGTATGAGAAATGCGATTTGAAAAATCCATACAAATTCCCTATTGCGTGTTGTTTCCGGTTTTACGTTTCACATCCAAAGTTAGAGAATCGTGCTGTTAGCGAAGTATGTGATGCTTATCAGATAGGTGGCATTTGAAGGCCACTCGCAATGCACGATGCAGTGAAGCGAGTAGTAAAAAGATGACGTGTAGTGTAACGTTATCGTTTTGTTCTAGAAAGTGTCCATATTCTATTTTGATATTTTTTTTACATCGTTTTGATGAATACCTCTATAGATCCAGGTTTTAACAACGTTGTTGTAATTGTCAATATGTAAACATGCTTATGTTAGTGAACGTTTCTATCAGTCTAATTCGCCAAACTAAACCTAGACCTAAATTTTCGCCGAATACGTCTAGACTCTACTAAACTCGGAGTAAGTCTTATTCCTAGTTTGGTGAAATGCGGCCTAAGTGAATGTATATTATATTATATCACAGGACAATCTCACACAAATTAAATTACATACATACATACCTTTACGCTTGTAATCCCAGAGCGGAGCAGGCAGAGCTATAGAATTCCCTACAACTTTAAGAACTTGTTGATAATTCAGTAGCCACACTTTGCACAAATAGGCTAAGATGTTTACCAGAACGTATTAGTGACAGGTTGGAAGCCCATCGCCTAAAAGTACTACAAGCCTATATTCCCTTAGTCGCCTTTTACGACACCCACGGGAAGACACAGAGTGGCACTATTCTAACTCGGCAACCACACAAAATAAACATACTTATACAAAAACATACTTAGAAAACAACATACTTAAACATACAAAGAAAACGAGCAAGACTCCTGTAACTAGTTTACCATTCTTTTCTCGTCATGTTTTTATTCTTACTCTACAATAACGCTAATTGGGTCTGTTAGTTGTTTAATATGTGTATCGATGTCACCCGAAACCCGGTTTTTGGTGTTTTTGTCTGTGTGCCTTAAATACACGTGATTTGCATAGAAACCACATTAGTCTAGACTAGACACACCCACTAATTAGTAGATTTGTTATCTGTATGATAATGAATTTACTGTATCTGAGCACGAAATGTTTTTAAAACTGCGCCGAGCGTACGCCGGATGTACAGTGGCGCCCTCATTACTTTTATTGTGTTTTCTAATAAACTAAAGTATTTTCTTGCAATTGGACGAATCGTTTTTGTACTACAAATGAAAACACAACTTATAGGGTATATCATATAGTTTAATAGCAATTCACCTTCGAGTTATTAACTTAACGAAAAAAAGTGGCCACCTTTCCCGTTAAGCTGACTACTCAAAGGGTAATTGTTATTTAAGTTGGTTACGTATCCCATAAATTGTGTTTTTACTTGCACTACAAAAACATTTCGTCTGGTTCCTAGGAAATTCTTTAGATAATTAGAAAACACAATAATAGTAATGAGGGCGCCACTGGACGCTCGGTGTTTGCTCGGCGCAGTTTTAATAACACAAATATGTTTACTAAATAGACGCGCTGGCCTAGTTGGTAGTGATCCTGCCTACGAAGCTAGCGGTCCTAGGTTCAAATCCCGGTAAGGGCAGATATTAGTGTGATGAGTATTTGTTTCTGAGTCTGATGTTTTCTATATATTTAATTATATGTTTCTCTATATAAGTATTTATATCGTTGTCTAGTACCCATAGTACAAGCCTAGTGCTTAGTTGGTGTGACATTGTCCCCATTATGCTATATATAGACAAGATACATTGTGATATATATAGATAATTACAACTGAAATTCAATCTAACACAAATAAGCTGTGACTCCGATTTCACCATCTTGACTACTACAAGGGACAGGAAACATTTTGGTGTACAAGGCGCAGTTTATATGAATCCCAGTTATGTGAAAACTTTTTAACTTTGCAATGTACACCGAACCTATCATTGTCACGATGTTAGAATAGGGCGCTGATCGTCAAATATCGCTTATTTTAACTGACATCAAAAAAGTCGAATCGGAATCAAATTATCTATTTGTAACCATAGGTAATATAATAAGGTGTTACAAATACTGTTTATGACTATATGTTTTGCCGCTAGGCATACAAATATGACTTGTCATGATAGCGCATACACATTTAATTGCTTATTTTATTTTTATCTTCTGCCTCTTCAATTGTTGTACGAGCCCTTAGTTGTTTTTATTTCTTTCTCAATCGCTATGTGTTTCTGTTTTTTTTTTTACTTTACCCTTTTTTGTTTCGTACCCACCTTAGGTCCAAAGTTAATCTGACATTCTACAACAATAAGTTTGAGTTTCCTAAAAGTTACAAAAGACTTGACATCTTTAATGACATTGACAACTTCAAGAATATTTATCTTGAAATGGGTCCCAAATTAACGCTCGCGATCGTACAATAAAGAGTCCACAGACATCACATCGTTCATTGAATACAAAACGGACACAATCCGAAAAGAGTCAGTGTTGCATTTTAAAATTACAAGCGGTTGGAATACGATTTTTAATGGAAGAGCAAATTATTTTGAAATGTGTCTGTTTTGTATTCAGTAAGCGACATAGTTTATAGTAGTTTTACTAGATCATCGAACTGTGACGTTTCGTTTTTATCACCACTAAAGTAAACATATAATTAAACGCCGCGCGCCGCGAATAGTTTGGTTGCTACACTTGCTACAGACAGAGGAGGGTATTTCGGGAACAACGACTGACTCATCCCGGATGTGTCATCCCGGCAGACTGGAAGTTTGTACTAACTTTAACATCGTAAGGCCCACGTCAAATTTAGTTAGTTCGAAAAATAATGTGTCAGTCAACTAAAGTCATAAGTCACTTTGATAAATGTTCTAAATTTAGGACGTTGGGCCTTAAGAGGTCAAGGTCTTAAAACCACGTGGAATAATGACCTTTGATGAGGGGGAATGGGTTTTGAAACTGTGCTGGAGTCAGAGGTGGTACAAGTCAAAATTGTTGCGATTGGGCGACAATTCGATTATGATTTATTTATCTAATCGATAATTTTGGAAAAATACTTTTTTTTCGAATTACTAGAGAAAACAGAAAACAACTTTAGCACAAATTGCATTCAAAATTTGGTTCTGCTTTAGTAATGACTTCCATTTGAAATACAAGCAATAATATGTTAGTAGACGAACCGTAAGAAAAGAATCTAAAAATGTCTTAACATCCACCAACGTGGTCTCAGGAGTTCTTGCGGCTGATGATGCTAATGATGAAGATACATATAGCATTCTTAAACATTGTAAAAAATCTTGAGGGGGCCTATGTATAGCCCAGTAAACGTATTACACGACAGACATGTTGAAATTCTGCGGCAGCCACCAGACGATTTTACTTTCAACTATTATTCCCTCACTAACCTAAATAAATAATGTAAGTTTCAAAAGTGAAGGATCTGTAACCCTCGTTATATGTTACCTCGTCGTGCCCAAAATTGTCAAACGCATGCCTGGAATCCTTATTTAGGTAACCCACCCATTCCACGTAAGGTCTTTTAACCTTTATGGAATGACAACAATAACGTTCGCTTCTTATTTGAGACCAGAAATATTTTTGCTTGAAATTTGCTTACATTTTTTTAACGAGTCATACGAGAAAAGTAAATTGAATTAACTGTGTACAGGATGCGCATTTGTATTTTTTCGTTGCCATTTTGAAATGTTATGTCATCAACGTAAACTGGATTTAGCTATACGAATTCCGAAGCACTTAAAATCAAGTTATATCCTTTATTTCAAGATCATTAATTCCATGTTCTTTTTGGATATTATATTTATTTACTACAAAACAACGGTTCTGACTTACCCAAAAGGCTTTTGTTTTTGTGGTTTCGGTAGATTTTAGCTGTATTTTTTCTTTCATACCACTAAGAAAAGGAAAGTAATCATTTTAACAGTCAGATTTTCAATATGATTGAGGAAATTGCCCTTAGAGAAATAAATTAAAATCAAGCATCGTACGATGACGGTGGAATCGCAAATAAACAAAATGACATAAAACTATTCAAGTATCAAAAGAAACCTTCCCAGAAAACTGAGTAGTCTGCTAAGGAAATTCCTTGCGAAACGTGTGACTCAATCACGCGAAGACGGTCATGCCGCTAGAGGTCGTCAGCATTGATAGTTGCATTATTGCAAAGCAGTAAACACTTTACGGTGCAGCCATAAAGATAAAACTGCAGTGTTATTGCAATCTTACTATGTATATAAGTATAATGGACGGGAACATGAATAGGAATTTTGCAGTTCACATACTGTATTTAGATATTTGACAAGTAATTTTCGTGACTGACTGAATGACAGACCACGTTCTACCTAAAGCCGTACGAAGTGGTGGGCATATTATATTTAATTATAATCCATCTAAATTTGAAGTTTGTAATAGTGTCCGGCCGTTAAGAAGTCAATCATGACACCTGTCATTTCAGTACAAATTATAACCTCAAACCCAAGAATAGGTTATAAATTGTACTGCGGTGACAGTTGATAGTGCCCAAGGTATTGTGTTTTAGGCTGTGCTTTGTCGCAGGGAATAGTTTTCTATGCATAGATAATCACCCAATTCTTGTACCTTTTAGATATAACGTTAAATAGGTATAAAAATCTATTATGCGGAAGCCCGCTAGTACAAAATTTGATGATATTAACCAGAGAGATAAAATAAGTATATTTATGGCAAAGCAAATATTTATAAACTATGAATCGCTTCTGTTGCAACCGCGTATAACTTACCCATACCAATTGTTATTGATTTTCGTCAACTTTTTTCAAACATTGTTCAAGTAAAAAGAAACATACTTCGTATCTGTTTCCAAATAATAGACGTACGTGAATGTTTCATAATTTGTGTGTTTTTTGATAATTTGTTTACTAAACCTGTCTAGCCAGCCAGACACAATATTTTCGAATTTTATTGCTAACTAGCGGTTCACCCGTGATTTGCTTCGGTTTATGTACGTTTATTGTAACATAATTATTTATTATACAAATAAAAATGATAAATGAAAATTCGTTGCGTGGTTTAGGAGGATTTAGTGGATATACAGATAGACACATACGAAAAGCAACTTGGTTCAGTACTATGTAAAGATAGAAATTACAAAGAAAACATAAGGCTTTACTTCCACATTGTCAAATTTCGCCAAGAATTACGTTTTTCATTTTTTATTATTTTCTGATTATGGAAAAGCACTCTCTGGTGACGTGATAAAATTCAATTTGGCTTGGAATTTCAGAACATGTGAATACAGAAATCAAGAGCTTTGTAGTAAAATCAATTGTATTTGGCCCAATTGCCGCGGAATTGAAATAATAATGGAATGTTTGCAAGAACGAGCGTCAATACAATTGAATTAATCATTTGTTTGCACCAATTCCAATGGAGTTTTCGTTTGTTCTATCGACGTTTATTTGATAACGACTACTTATATAGGTGCTCACTCATAAATTTTCTTACCTTACTTTGTTTATCGTTGATTATATAGAACTAATAGAAAGCCTATTTTTGATCTTTGGATTTAACACTAGTTTGTGAAAAAGATCACGACAATTCTTTGCCACCTAATTGATAAACAAGATAGTTTGAATAAAGTAAACTTTAAATATTCTTGTACGTGTTTTGAGGTGTTGAGATAATTTTTACAACAAATCCTATATTGGTGCCGTGACCAGGATAGTAGTATAGCAAAATTTAATTTCTGCTGTAGGCATTTCTGCTAAGAATTTAATTTTAGAATAAAAACAATAATAATGTTTACAGTCTTTAGATTCCTTCATTTACCAAAAGCGATTAATGATTTTCTACGTATTTTTTATTGTTTAAAACAATTGAGACTACAATTCTTTGTTAGCTCATAAGACAAGTGTTATCTTGTGTTAGAATGGATACAATCGCCTAAGCAATAACGTTTTATTACTCAATGGTTAAGTTTTCATGTTTAAACGTGACATTGAACCGCGATAACTGCACTTTACTTTGTTGCGATATTATACATGTAAATAATAAGTTACATAACCTATTTACTTACCTTTAACAATATTTCTCAATAGCATAGATCACGACTATTTAACCAAAATAATACTTAAATGATCATGAACATCACAATATAACCATATAAGCAACCATTAAATTTATAGCACACTTGTTAAATGTATTGCATTACTGAAACATATTTATATTTCATAAAAGTTCCGGGAACCGTATATTAAATTAAAGGTCAAGCCATACGAGTCTTTCTATACTGAATCAACTTCAAGATGTCTTAAGAAAAATATGGTCCTATAAAAGTGAATAAATGTGATGATAAAAATTGATGATTTTTGGGAGAAGTATTTGACCAGTAGTGGTTACCATTGGGCTGAGGGTCGTAGTCATCAACTTCCTACTAAATAACGTTTGACTGTAGTGTGTGTATCATAGATAAATCATCGAATTTTCATAACTATTATAGCCATATAATATTCATAGTTATTTTCAAACTACACCTACAGTGAGAGAGGCGAATTATCACGAACCTCTTTTCTACAAAAACAACAAGTTTTTGACATATGTCAAACTATAAATAACAAAGTCTACGTTTTTTTGAGTTGCCACAAGACACGTCTTGCGTCAATATAAGTGAAGTTTAAGCGAAACGAGTCGTTAAAAAATCTGTCATTACTTTTCTAACAACTTCATCTCACAGTGACGGGAGAGTAAAACCTTTACGTTACGCTGCGGTTTACGTGACCCGAATTATTTTTTACATCCATTTCACTAATTTGGTTACAATTTCAAGGTGACATGTCACCTTCACCTCGTCACCGAGGTCGGTCATTATTTGCGTTTCCGCGTTTTTTGTTATTTTAACACAGTTCAAAGACACGGCTAAGGTATAGAGCAAACATGGTGAAGGCAACGCAGCGAACTAAGAGCGGTGCAGACTTCTTTGGCTTAACGTGATTTTAAAGTAACATGTACTCATGGGGTTGATTTTGGATAGAAATAAAGACACAACTCCTGATGTGTTAATAAATATAATTTTAATTAAAAAAGCAAAGCAATAAAGCATCATTTATGTCTGTGTTGCTATTCTAATAAAATTGTCTGTTGGCTGACGTAATTTCTGTTTGACAAATATAATTATTTAGGCACAAACTAGGATTTCCTGACATATTTTCATGTGTATAAAATAATGGCTGTCATACATATAAATGTATAGATATACATGGTGACACAGGAACGAAAAGTTTTTACTCATAAAATGAATCTTGTCTGTTTAGAATTATGACTTATAAAGTCTTGGTTTAGTCAAAAGTACCAGTGGGTAGTTACAGTACAAAAAATTTATTCCAAGACCATTTTGGATTATGCCATAGTGACGTAATCAATCAAAACGTAAGAGACTTGTTATGATTTTATTTACAGTGTCACTTTGACATAGTCCAAAATGATCTAGGTATCAATTTCCTCGACTGTATCAAGCATTAGATTAACGAATCAGTCGAAGACGTCAGCCATAAAAAAAAAACTTAAAATGGCGTCACAAGTGAACTAAAGTACCAAGGCTTCATAACCGTAAAGCAGTTCACGAGCTCCGATTGAGTGTTACGGGTATATATTCCGATAAACACGCAGTCACGACTAGGTTGCTCCCATAATCAAAATAAAGGTAATTTACATTGCTATTTATTCCACTTGTTTAAATATTTGACATAAAATGGGGTTAACTTCGTTTGAAGTATACTTACTAACAGTCTGTGTTATAATAGATTGTGAATAAACCAAAACTAATATTTAAATTCTAGTTTAAATAGACGCGCAAAACGAGTAGACAAATTAAAGTACTTAGTATCATTAGACAAACTGAACGACTCTGACATCTATACCAGTTAGTAGACAGTACACTTATCATTAATCTATAAACAAATATCTTATGTGCATACATAAAAGTAAGACTCCATAAGATTTAAAAAAGGAAAATAAGCTGGATTTACACTATTTGAATTCAAGAAAAGTTACTGGCTAGCAGCATCACAGTTTTAACAGATTGTTCGAAAATTGAATTTAAAATGCAAACAGCACTAATAAACTTCATGCAGCCAGTCTTATAGCTGTTGGAAAATTGGATTTCGAACGAACGCAATTCAAATTGTGGAGTGTTACAGTGTTTTTAATGTTTCTATGGTTTGGAAGCGTTTGTTTCATTAAGAAAATATCTCATTGTCCAATTTAAGACTATTTATTTATATTGCTCTTTTCATGCATAGTTGACTCATGTAAAGTTCTTTGTTGCGATAAAATTAATATCTTAAACCGCTTAGTATTCAAGTAAGGTGTGCTAAATTTTTAAATGGGCAGCGGCCTTGTTCAAATATGAGACATGTTTTGTACATGATGCGTTGATGCCAAGCTCAGACCATTCAAGATGTATTTATTTATATTTTATGTAAAAGCCGAAGGTTGTAGTTGTAAGACGTAATAGATGGAATGTTTGTTTTAAACTCTACATAGGTATTTACGCTTTTTTTCTGGTTGTCTAGTACGAAGTACTAAGAATTATTCAATGTCATACTTATCTTAACATGCATACCTAACATACAATCATGCTTTAGACAGATGTCTACCGCTAGCTGGTTTTACACAAATTTCGAGAACAATCGTACAGGTTTTTCTAAACAATTAAATTTTATCCAAAGCCTGTAAAGCATTGAATTATTCTCCAATGCAATTACTCAAGTTAATCTTGTTCTACTGGTTTTAACAACAAACTATGCAAACACCTGTGTATTAATTAATCCTGTCTTGCCATATTGAGATGTTTTTCACTAAAACCTTGAAATTGTTTAGTGCTATATGAAAAAGTAGCGCGGAGCGGCGGGCTGTTGTTAATTGGTGACATCCTGTGGGAGTATCGACAGGTGCTCTACAGTTATGCTGCCCTGGTACCTTGCTTACTTGTATGACGTGACTTTGAGGGGTTTTAAAGTGTTTTTCTAATTATCTGACACAGCTTTTTTAAGACAAAAGATGTACCTAAAACAAGTTAAATTTGGTTACTGTTCCTAAATATAATTAGAGGGTAAATAGAAATTTCTGAATGTCATCCTTATTAGTTACCGTAATTTTTATCATTATTATTCATGTAATGTTGGAAGGCTTATAAAACCATTTTATGTAAAGTCTAACGTTGATCTATGTTTGATATTTAGTATTACAATTAAAATTAGTTTATGTTTGTAACCCCTCTACATTTCTTCTTTCATGACATGACAACCTTGTCCCCAAGTTTTGATTTGGTTTGGTAATGGCTTTTATCTACGCCTATCCAATTCTAAAACATCCTTCCTTTATAAATTCACATCCGCTTCGTACACCCTTTGCTATCACGTTACCGTTCAATCGATAGCGAGGAAGCGTGTTACCACTTCCTCCTTTGAAAATGCGATATCCCTTTTAAAGTACACTCAACATTTATTACGTTAAATATTTTAACTATGAGGTTAGGAGCTGACGTATGACTTTGATGAGGAGACGGTAGGTCCTTGGGGTAGGGACGCCAAGGAGTTTATTAAAAAGTGGTCGCGCGCTGAGGGACAGAGCTGGTGATTCTCGCTCCGGTTAATTTCTTCTGCATCAAATTTCTTTAGCCATACAACGCGGGCCAGCGTAAAGGGTACATTTATGACATTATCGTACCGGTTTGTTTAATACATACTTGTTTTTTTGTGTGTATCATGCAACTTCTGCTGTAACTTTTTATGATTCTTTGACTAAGAGCGGATTCGGCCAAACGAGAATAAGGTCTTATACCAAGATTAAACGCCAAATTTGTATACATTAATCGCGGATTAAGTCCTATTTTAGTTCGTTAAAATCGATGGTACATGTTGGATGTCTTTCTATTTGAGATTTTTATTGGCATATCTCGCAAGTTTATTTAATGGGTTTTTCTTGGTAGTGTTTTGTATGCGTACTGTTTTATTTATTTAAATCTGACACTGTTTACATAGTGTTCTAATTAACGGCTTCCTGTAACACGAGTGGGATTATTCCTAGTAAGAATTTGAGTTTACCTTACATAAATTACAGATAACTAAGAAACAGGAAAAATTATACACAACTGTCTAATCTTAAAATAGTCATTAATTAATTACTCCATTAAGCTCATATGTATGTCATTCATTAGATTGATTAAAACCTCAGATATAGTTAATAATGGTGACCCCTTCTTTTAGATCTGATATCTATTAAACTGCCTAAAAATATTGCTAGTAAACCTTTCTAATTAAAAAAAACCCGCATCTATTCGGTTACCCCGTTTTACAGTGCCACAGACACACACACATAGTGTAGTAAAACTTATATAAGCTCAATATATACGACGTTAAAGACTGATTTATTTCAATACTAGTTTTACCAAACCAATCCTTTTTAGTAAATGAATTCGTGTAAAGGAACGTCAAAGAAACCATCGAAGCAATTGAATTTGGGACGATTCCAAATCAAACTATGACGTTGTTCCATTCACTGTACCCTTCTAAGGAACGCGTTTGTTCCAAGTTTCAAGTTAACATGACTGCAGTCACGTAGAACTTCGCTGCAGAACCTGTTGCTAATGATAATCGTAATGCATTTAATATCGATATATCAAATGCTCCGGTTCGCCTTGGTTATTCTATAACTATTATAGGTATAATATAACACGTGGTTTACAACCATTTATTTTATAAAACTGTTTTCGAAACGATTTATGTCAACTATATTATTGGAATTCGAAGACGTGATATCTACTGCGTTGCAAGATTTGAGGAAAACGTGGTCTTAAAAGTATTAGACGGTAGATTACGGTAGATTTGACAGAATACTAAATAACGTGCATTAAATTAAATATGCTTCTACTATGTACGTCATCTTTAAACATAAAAACGTTTGCTACTCTTTTACCATCGTGCTTAAATATATTGTAGAGTCAGTTAACTCGTTCCTTTTTCAAACTTGTGTATGAATTTTTTTACACTAAGGAACTACTTAACCAACTATAAGTGCTTCCGTTTACATTTTGGTTTTTCCACACCTAATCCGCCATTGCATCAAGCGATAAAATGTAATGTTTATTATTATTTGAATCAATTTAATTTCCTTTATCCATACTTGTTTGTGGTTCTCCTTCATTAGCTAAGGTACGATCATCTGAAGCCATTGTTTAACAATAGTTAATAATCTAATGAGGTCTCTTGCAAAATCCTTGACTCATTGAGGAAGTGAGTTTAGTGTTTGATGTGAATCATCGTCTTCTCAATTCTTTTGTGGTGTCTTGAGATTGTTCACTGTATCAATATTGCAAAACCTTGATTTCAACACTTTGATAAACATGTATCATCATGTCAAGAATAAAATAAATTGCTAGTGATGCTTTAACAGCAGCAAAAATAAATCAAAAGGTGATCATGGTTTAGGCATTGTTAGGTACATTATTAATCTTTTTTGTGTAAATTGTTTTATTCCCAAGCACCTCCAATGTCCTTAAATATCTCGTACATCCTTCACCTGTCTTTTTATGTCATGGTTTTACAGTTCACCAAATTATCTTGAACTAAAAACCGGTTTTAATACCAGTCCTGTTTATTTACTTGCAGAGCATTGTTCCCAAGGCAACGCGTTCAAAATTATGGCTTTCTCTAGATATTGTTTATAAACACTTAAATTTGAACGTGTGGTGTTTTCCTTTTTTAACAATGTTGTGACTAAACAACGACCTTAGGTTACTTTAGTGACACCTTAATCAGCGCAGAAAGTATTTATATCGCAAGTTTTATACGTTGTGTTAATGACTTACTTTCTGAATTAGGTAAGTTTCTAATCACGTCTTAACCTAGTTTTATCAATCACTATTCCGCTCGCCCCTATACCATTCCCGGAGGTAAACCTCCTCTACCAATTATAATACCCTACGTGACTATTGCATCGGTGAAATCGAACGATACGTACGTGATCATAATACACACGGGGATCCACGAAATGGGTTTATCTATAATTGAGTTAGAATTCACATCCTAGATAACATCATCCACATGAATTCTAAAATCGATCATGTTTTAATTTAAAATGACACATGCCAAAATAATGTCAAGTGTCATCACTACATACAAATTTAAATCTAAAGCAGTACAATTTGAACTCACCAGCCCTTGTATCCTAGGAAACATTGTCACTTAACACCGCACTAACACAACACAACAAAGTTATCACACACACAGTAATCCGTAGAGCGTGCGCGCGCGCTGACGAGTGGGACGCGAGTGTCGACACCGATCGATGCGTGTGGGCAGCGACATGCGATGAATCATGGGAGGGGGAACTGCCCTTTATCTTTTGTTTTTGTTGCAGTTGCAGTCTTAGGGATGGTGTTTATGTTATAGTCGATAAATAAAAAAGGTTATACACCACGCTGTTCAGTGTTGACATCGCCTGCTTTTTACTCTATTAACAATAAGTATTTACTATGATTTAAGCGTGGTGTTTTCTACAGATCTAATTTGCCGTAAATTATGTTAATTTAATAATGGTGTAACAAGTGTTTTAATAGTCAGATGTTTATTAGCGAGATTCGTAATTTCAGCCTTATGTATTTCTGTTTCTGTCGGACGTGTTTCTGTTTACCTTCTATTGTTTCTTCGATTTCATGCTCTACTTTTACTAATTGCCATAACGTTTACATAGATTTCCATCGTTTAATATTTCCTTGCATATTACTCATAAGCGTTAAATTACTACAAAACTGGCGTGGTATTTCCACACACATTTAAAATACCACAGAGTACTTCCTTATCGAGAATGTAAGCGACACCAGTGCACTGAAACCAAAATATTTTTCTTGTAACATTGCTTGTGATAGAACGCGAGCTTCGAAATCCGGGTTTCCATATTTTCTCTCATGTGACTTTTCACACTGAACCGTTACATACGACCTAATACCCCAAAAAGGCTGAAAATATACCAGACGATGACTAACAAAGGTAATAACAAGTGTCAATGGGTGATAATGTTTTCGCTTTCTCTTAGAAGATGCGTCCTGTGAGCGTTGAGGTTAGAATTATAGAAACTAGGACAGTTTTGTTATTCTTTAGAAACTAAAGGTTTTTTTAGACTTCAGTTGCTTCCAGACTACAGGGGGGTTATTATGACACAGCAATGCAGTTCTGTTTACGCTGAGAGAAATGGACAGAGCTTTATAACGGCTATCGCCATGTCCTGTACGCTCGTTGTAAAATGAACTACAAATCCATGTCATAATAACCCTCTTGATCGTGCAAGCAACGCATTACGATGCTTTACTCATGTCATGATATAATTTTGATCTAAAGTATACCTAAGTGAACAAAATACTTCATCATCATCATCATCACCTTAGTCCACATCCACCCTCTGCAGGGTAAAGGCCTCATTTTCACGCCATTTAGCCCTGTCTCGTGCGAATGCCATACATCCTTTCCCAACTGTGTACTAAATGTCATCGTCATCAGAAAAAATAAAACAGGAAGTTATATATTTTTTTAAATGCTTTATGGAAATACCAACACACTGGGCCTCTATTTAACACGGTAAAACCATATTGCTCTCGAAGTGTTATATCGTTTTTAAATCGGCCGCCATGTGTATATAAGAGCTATCTAAACGTTGACAATATGGAAGCACATACCGCGCACTAATAACGTTTGTCCAAATAGAATGTCAGCCCAATTTTGATAGGCTTGATTTTTTACAAAGTTACGTAACTCATCGATACATGTCATTAATGATAGTGAAGATGACGCAATAACTTGGACGCATTGAAGGATAATGTTTTGTAATACGAGTACATATAGGCATCAGGTAAAATATTTACCTAATATACTGAACATGTAATAATCTAATAATGTAAGTACATGTTTTTTCCTTATGAGTTGTAAATAAATATAAACTTGTTGTTGATGTTATTAAGTATGACATTTTGAGGACAATTACAAATCTTAAAAGTTAATTTAACGTCTTAAATGGCTAGCGTTACTAATATTACGGCAAAATGCGGCAATTACCCGTAAAGAACACTTTGAAATTAAACTTTCTCACTATATTAATTTACACATAAATTGCTCCTTAATTATTTTTAATGATATTCTGAGGGTAGAAGACGTTCTTATTATGAAAGTGGGAAATTTAAACGAGTAAAGTTCAATGTTCGAAAAAATAACCGCCAAAGGAAAGGAATTGAAAAGTGAATAATTTGAATTGAATAGAGTTATTTCCGGAGCCGGTTTTACTTTGGAATAATTAATGGGGTTGAATAATTATTTGGACAAGTTTTTTGTGGCAAGAAGGTAATGGATGACAAACTGCAGGACGTAACAAAAGTAAATCACTTCATAGTTTAAAACAAAGTCGCTATTTTCTCAAATTTCAATTAGACAGCCTTATACGTTCGATCTCATCGACAGAAGCCATGCAGCCAAATTGAAAAGGCACGCGCTAAAAAGTGTTTTGTTCGCTGAGGGGACTACTTAAACTCGCCGCTGTTACATTCACTCGTTCGTTCGTCCGATCGAATTTTTGAGAGAATCACACCCCAGAGCTATATAACTGCTATAGCTCTGTGCTTTACACTTTACACTCGCAGTAAAATGAACTTCATATCCATCTGTGGAGTTATTATGACGTATCTGTGCAATTCATTTTACGCTGAGAGAAAAGGGCAGAGTTATGAGCAGTTACATAAACTCTGTCCTTTACGGTCACCGTAAAATGAACTGCATAGTCATGTCATAATAACCCCCCTGATCGGAGAATTTACGAATCCTATATTCACGTTACTAGCATTTATTGTACTCAAATATAATATTTAATCGCCTACCTTACATGAATTATTCATCAAATTTGATGCCAGTAGGTACGTATTACTGTCTAGATAATAGAATAAACTTACAATAAAAAAGTTTTTTATATTATTTGTTAAGAAATCCGTCGCTAATAACACATTACTCAGTAAAAAAAAAACCGGCTGTGAAAAATATTTCAAGAGATCTTAGTCTTTAAAATAAGGGCGGACGCACGGACAACAACAGTAATAGGGTTCCGTTTAGAACCCTTTGGGTACGGAAGCCTAAAAGGATCAAGAGAAATTTGACTTTACGGTTAACCTACTTAGTTAGTTAGTTAGTCTCTGCCTGTTAAGCTAGATATAGGGTTAAGTTTAATATGAAATAACTTCTTATTATACGTTATTTTAAATAAAAACACGCTTTATAAATATTTGAGGTTACGTGTCAAATAGTACTAACTAGCGACCCGCCCTCCCTTCGCTTCGGTTTATGTGAGTTTTCTATAACACCCGTACATAAACCAGAATCTATTATACATATAAACCTTCCTCTTGAATCACTCTATCTATTAAAAAAACCCGCATCAAAATCCGTTGCGTTGTTTTAAAGATCTAAGCATACATAGGGACAGACAGCGAGAAGCTTGTTTTATACTATGTAGTGATTTGTTTACATCTTTGATAATTTCAATTGACACAGACTGTACATAATTTTTTTTAGAACCAATATATTATGTAAAGCCTACAATATACCATTTTATAATACACCTGAAGTGCATCAAAGCATACAAAGATAATGCAATTGTAGCATTTATCAGCCGTAATCGACTATCTTAAGCACTTGTCTGTAGATTTTGCGTGAGTACCCTCAAGTGGTCTCAAAGTTGTGGAGGTATTCTGTCTTGGTTTCGGGTCAAACAGGACTTTTGTTATAAATAGGGAATATTCATTAATTTTGACGTTGAGATTAAATAATGAAGATATAAGCCAACAAAAATTAATAAATAAATAAATATAAGGGGACAATCTCACACCAATTGACCTAGTCCCAAACTAAGCTCTAGGCTTGTACTATGGGTACTAGACAACGATATAAATACTTATATAGAGAAATATATACTTAAATACATAGAAAACATCCATGACTCAGGAACAAATATTCGCGCTCATCACATAAATATCTGCCCTTACCGGGATTCGAACCCAGGACCGCTAGCTTCCTAGGCAGGGTCACTACCCGCTAGGCCAGCGCGTCGTCACAAAGATTTGTTCTTTCCTCTTTCTAGCAAAATAGAATATAACATGGACTTTATAACGACGTTTTACATGACGCCACAGTGCATATCGGATCTCTCTGTCTAATCACTGTCTAACTAGCAGTTTAAAATGCTTATATCATCCATGTTTCTCGGCCGATTGTAATTTTGATTTCACTTTTGGTGATCTACGGTATTTTCGTATTCCCTATTGTAACAAGGGTCAAATTAATCTAGTTCAATTGTGTGAACGTACGTTGTATGAGAATAACACCGTAGTATGTAGAGTCGCCCTCGATGCGTTATCTAAACATTATTGTTACGGTTTTATCCAATTGCTTGTTGATATACTGCTTCTTTGTTCGGTTATGTCTTTATCATCCTACTGCCCTTGTCTCACACTAAGAAGTGGGATCGGCGTAACATGATCTCTTAATTCTTCCACTCTCCTCTCTTAACTGTCAGCTGTCACGCGGTGAGATGTTCAATGGAACATTTTCTCTTTCTTACTTCACGGTTGTGTTTATAAACGTCGTTCTTTTTCTATTAACATTAGACACCCTGAGAATTACAAGCCCTAGGGCTAAAAATTAATATTTTAACCATCTTCGTCACTATACCCTTATAAAATGAAGACTAGATAACATTATTTATTTTAACTTAATTTCGCAAAATTAAGTTATATTTAATGTGGCTAAAGATTTTTTCATTCTTGGTTTAAAAAGTCTTCGACCTCAATACCTTCCCTTTGCTTTAAACACCGCCTCTTGCTGTACGGTCCCGAGCGTTAATTTGGGACCCATTTCAAGAAAAATATGCTTGAGTTCGTCTATGTCATTAGAGATGTCAAGTCATTTGTAACTTTTAGAAAACTCAACCTTATTATTGAAGAATGTCAGATTGAGTTTGGATTTGTGGGTACGAAATTTAATCTCGACAAACAAGAATCATGTCTAAAAGTCTCGTTTTACCAAAAAATACCACGTGTTCATTTTGTTTTTAGTATCGTGGATGTAATTTCAACAAACACTAATTGCTATAAAATACCATGGGTTTTACACCCTTTTATAATTGCAACGTGTTATTTTCCCTGCTATGTCTTTTGTTCACTGTCAATCAGCTTCTATTATTAAAACAAAGAGATGGATCTGCTATAGGAATTATCTTTACCGACCTCATTAACATTTTGTAATCGTTGTTATGTTTTTATTTACTTAGAATCAGAATACGTGTCTCATTATAGTCCTATTATCAGGTAATTAAGAAGTAAGCAAGGACAGGTTTACGCCCTAGTTAGGAAATGTTGTTATTGTTTTAGGATTTGAAAGGAAGACGATTTACGTATTTGTTTACAAGTTTAATGATAAACAAAGTAACATATTAGGAAATGTGTTAGTTTGTATTTCATTTAACCAATACCATTATATTATTTTGATTTTTATTTGGTGACATGATGGTTTTAAATGTAGGATTATTTTAAATTCGTGATATTCAATATTAAGATACGACTACTTAATTAATTCTTTATTTGTATTAACTTAGAGGATTTTGTTCGATAACCCCTTATTCTATAATCGATAGGGAAATCTGTCTGTCCCTCCCTATGTATACTAAGATCTTTAAAACCATGCAACGGATTTAAATGCGTTTTTTTATAATAGATAGAGTAATTCAAGAGGAAGGTTTATAGAATCTATTATTCTGATTTATGTACAGGTGTTACAGAAAACTCACATAAACCGAAGCGAAGCGAGGGCTGGCCGCTAGCAAATATATAAAATACAACCAAGATTCAGGAACATCATTCATTCGGTCATCATGCAAAAAAATTACCGCGGGAATCGAACCTGAGACCGCTGCTAGCATTGTAGGTACAGTCAACCAATTTGATTCCCAGGCCACTATGGACTTTGTCAACGTGACGTTGTAAACCAAATCATAGGGAGTCTCTTACGTTTCGGTTGACAACGTCACTTTAACATAGTCCAAAGTGGCCTAGAAATCAAATTGGTTGACTGTACGGTACTAAGCGCCAAGTACCAACTAAACTAACCACATGTATTTAATGTTAATTATTACTTGCAAATTGCAAATCTAGCTATAGGTATGGTCACAATAAGAATACTTCGTCACTTTTGGACCTTAACAGCGTTGAAATAGAGTCGAAAAGTAACTTTTCATACCCTGACTATACCTACCAACAAATAACCTTAGGTTTTCCAATAAAAAAAAGTTGTAGAACAAGCCGCAAATGACAAAAGACTGATAGTTGGGTTTACCCTTTATACTTAGCCGTTTTCCAAGACTCAACTCAAGTTAGACTGGATTCAAGGGCTTTGTGACAACTAGTGAGAAATATAAAGGAAAACATTGTTTAATACACACGATTCAATTTCTAAGAATCAATAATGTTTATTTTGAGTAGGATATCTGTCAACTGAACATTGATAACAAGCAAAATATATAAACTTGTAATTGATAAAAGGATTATGATTAATACATAACTGACGTTATGGAGGAAAAAATGCGAAATTTGAAATTACGAAAATCAATAATATTTAATTATATACCTACATTATGTCTATTTTCCTTAACATTGGCGTCATTGATAAACATGAATAAAATAATGTTTTTAACATTTATATTAAACTCCTACAAGAGTTACCATTGAGTGTCCTTAACTTGTTACCACGTGATGTCATTGTACGTTTACGAGAAACCGCTTACCTTGGCTGACGTTTCTTACATACAATATATTTTACGTCTATTTACCGAAAAAAAAATGTCACACGTCAGCTGACACTCGTCTAAAGGTCCTGAAACTATTAAAAATAGTCAAATACTAGTAACTATAGTCCCCGTCAATAGAACTTGCAAAAGATGTAAACAAAACCAAACCAACCAATTCACCATGATTACTAGATAATCACGTACTTTTAAAAATCAAGTGAGGTCTTTGCAATGCTTTATAGACTAGATCACTATTTTCATATCAAGTTTCAGACGAAATAACTATTCATTATACGTCGTTTTTAATAAAAACACGTTTGGCGAATATTTAAGGTTATGTGTCAAACAGTACTAATTTGTGTACATCGTTCACAAATTCTATAGACGGCGTATCTCGTACCAATACACCGTGAGACACCTGCAGCGGCAAATAAAGTGTGTTCAATTTTCGCCAGCTATTAGGAGTGCCTCCACTGAGAGCATTTACGTATAATGAGGTTGGGTAAGTAAGCTATCCGCGAACAGTTAGGAGCATTTTCGTTTTGGATACTATCAAGGAACTGTCAAGTGGGTTCATGTGTCATTTGTAATCCTAGTAGCATAGTGTAAAAATACACCAAAAATGTATACAACATGTGCATTCAAATCTATAATGCTATACCTGTTGACATACAGCTACTCCAGGGAAATAGATTAAAGAACAAATTGTTGAACTGGCTCCTAGATAGGTGTTTCTATAGTGTTAAGGACTTCCTCGAGCAATGTAATAAAATGTAATAATTAGTAATAACTTGTGATCATTGTCATTTCTGATATTTTAAAAAATTTAACGCGTCTATTTGTAAGTAATTTAAATGTGTTTTGTTATTTAATATTCTATATTGCATAAAATTAATATTTGTACGCTTGCTTGCAGGCTGGATACATTGGACATTATTATTATTTAAAGTTGACTGTAACATCTTGTGTACTGTATTCTGCAAATAAATGATTGAATAAATCTGTAATTTATTGCCGTTTGGCCTAGTGCCCGATTTGCGTCAGTTCGCGTCACTCGATACTTTTAACGCAGGCAACCAATCGCGACGACGGCGCGGCCCCGACTAAACCAGCTTGTTACGTCCTGTTGAGTTTGCTTGTGGTGGCTCGCGGCGCGTACGGACGAGACACGCACACACGCAAACCGTACGATATACGAGTACCTTTGTTTGAAGCAGGGACCGGAACCGCTTAGCACGTAAGGGGTTTTCGATATGCTTTTTGATAGACTTGTTGTTACAAACCCCAAGGATGCGTTAAGCTTATCGTCGACTTAGCTCAAAGAAAGGGCAACCAAACGATACGGTTAATAATTCAACTAAGCGCTAAGCCTATCCCAATACCCTATTGTCTATTACCTTATTCAAGCTTATTCGAACGGTTTCAAGCGGTTTAACCTCTATGCGCAAGAGTTTAGACTTATTATTGAATTACCTAACAATTGAAAGGGTGGCGGCAGGCAGTAGCCGCTTAAGCGAGACGGCGAATTGAGCGAGCCGAAATGTGAAAAGAGAGAGGCGATCAATGGGGTAATACCCAGTCAATGCTAAGCGCTTAAATATTAAACTATACCGAAAGCCTAATGAACCGGGTAAGCTCTATGGATGCGGTTAACTACTTCAAAGGGGTTCGCCCTAACGTTAAGGTGACTCAATCATAGCTAAGCACGTCGATTGGCTAACCGAATGATAGGCTAAGCCTATTGATAGGGTTAGTCAAATGAAGGGGTTTTCCGGTCCCTGGTTTGAAGACGAAATACTGTTTAATCTTAGTAGACAGGGCTTGTAGACCTAGCCAAAATAGAATAATGGATAACATGTAGGTATACTTAAGATTATGTCAATTGCATACATTTTTCATGATCGCAAGTATTAGATAGTGGAAATACGCGGAAAAAGTTCATTTTGTAAAGTATCACAATACAGGAAAACAACGTAACCAGGTCACTCGTATCGATGCGTTATCTTATCTTATCTTACGATGTGTGTTAACAGCCTGATTTGTTTAATTTAGGACGCCAATTGTTCTACTTTTATCAGATAGTATAAACATAGTGAGAGTTTTATCAGATGCCGCTTCATACGCGATAAAATTATGGGTAGATGATAAAAACCAGCCAAGTGCTAGTGGGACTCGCGCACGAAGGGTTCCGTACCATTATTTTCTGAAAGTCCCCTTTATTTTGTATATTTGTTGCTATAGCGGCAATAGAAATACACACGTTGTGAAAAATTACACTTTCTACCTATACCAGAGTCTCTATTCTCATCACATTACACTTTTTTTTAGCCTCCTGCTGGACTGAGGCCTTAGAATTCGTTTAAAACTAAACAATCGTTGGAGATACAGCCACAATAGAAAACCAATTCCAGCCTCTCATTTCATTCATTCTTTTTTTTTAATTTCATTTTGACGTCGCGCTGGCCTAGTTGGTAGTGACCCTGCCTACGAAGCTAGCGATCCTGGGTTCAAATCCCGGTAAGGGCAGATATTCGTGTGATGAGCGCGAATATTTGTTCCTGAGTCATGAATGTTTTCCGTGTATTTAAGTATAATTATGTTTATCTTAGCACATTATCACAAGCCTAGAGCTTACTTTGGGACTAGGTCAATTGGTGTTTCATCGTACCCCTGGTATGTATTTACTTATTTATATTATTTTTGTTTTGATTACTTGCATTTTTTGCTAGAATAGACCCAAAATAAAAAATCTTAAATACAATATTATTATTAATAATAAAAACCAGTATAATATTATGAACTAAAAGATTGATGAAAACTAAGAAACACCCTTGGAACCCTTTGGCTAAGGAACCCTAAAAACAAAATATTTAAATTATATATCGTTAAACGATAATTGATAAATAACGTTTGTAATCCTCTGGTCAAGGACTTTTTATCGTAAGGCTTTGCTTACTGAGCCTAGTTTCAAAGCCCTTAGATATGTAGGTACAACCAAAAACAAAATGAAATGATAAAATAACTGTTAAATAGTAGTTCTGTACTATCAGACCATTGGAACCTTGACCCACCATAGAACTGTGTCACAGAGACGTTATGATTCAAGTCATAAGAAGTGTCAAAGAAATTGTTTTATAATGTCACTGTGACACCGTTCTATGGTGGGTCAGGGTTCCATTGGGCTGATAGTATCAAAATCCTTTTCCAATTTTTAGTTCCTCATTCTATGCAAATACTTGTTGAAACACTAAGACGCTAATTTGGTATTCAAGTTTAAATTTTAAAGTCCTTAAAATATGCAACGTTTAAAATAAAGTGAAATTAGCTAAATCTTAGAACAATGGGTACTTTGCTTACAGTTAAAAATTAGTGTTTAAATTATCTATGACCGGCTAAAATGTAATTGGCGTTAATACTTATGTAAAGTCTGTTTCTATTAACTCGGTCACTCATGTAAACAAATCAATTTTACCATTATTACTCCATATTCGCGAACTTTTGAAGGTTGGGCATGATCATACTGTCTATTTATACACTTAATCATTGTATTCATGTTTATTTCGAGGTTATAATCTCTATTTAATCCTGTATTTTTTTTATGAAAAACACTCAGTTAAACTACCATGACACTGACTGAAGCCTGTTATAATACTTTTTTTTTTTAATTTTTCGTTACATATTTGACATGAAAATTAAGTGATGGTTGATAGATTTGATTGATAAAAGTGGGTTTTGGTCTCTGTCGCACCCAGCATAAAAATACGATGATGACGAGGAATATAATTATTCAACCTTTTTAATAATCTAATTAGAGGTAATTAGAGGTAAAAGTATTCTCCTCACTATTTCATTCTCTATCTAAAGACAATTATTGCCAGGCGTACTTGTTATTATAATTGGCAGACAGAATAGAAACAGACTTTAGCGTGTGTCATACGAGATTAAATTTGGTACCCGCCTTAGGCTTAGGTCCAAAGTCAATCTGACATTCTACAACAATAAGTTTGAGTGTCCTAAAAGTTACAAATGACTTGACATCTCTAAGGACATTAACGACTTCAAGCATTTTTTTTTCTTGAAATGGGTTCCAAATTAACGCTCGTGACCTGTGTGATGGATATTGTTGTCATGATTAAGTAGAATGTAAGACTAGTTAGTTATACAGGGTTGTCCGGGATATAGTGGACTACCTTACAGGGCTGGATAGATACAGCCCAGGAGTGTTGAAAATATAATAATTCATGTTTTGTTAAAGTCGCACGGAAAACCAGATATCTAAATTTTTTTGAATTTTGGAAATGCGTCACCCTGGTTTACCATTTTCAATGCCACGACCACAGTTATTGGAACTTTCAGTTTCGTTTGCTATGAAATAAAGCTGATTAAATTTGAGTTAAGACCCTAATGACTAATTAATAAATTAAAGTTTTAGAATCTCAGTTTGTCTAGGTTTGTTTTTTTATCGCGTATAGAATGAATTAGAATGAATAAAAATAAGCAAAATATACTTTTATAATACTTTTATCAAAGTAGATAGATATCTTAGGGTAGGATTACGATTACGTGGAATGACATTTCGACGGAAATTCGTTATCAAAAAAACGGTTTCCTGTTTGTGGTTTGTGTAGTAGATCTGTATTTCTCTAGTCTGTAGTGGATTTAGGTATATCATTTCAACAAAGTCGATAAAGCTCCGCTTGTGCTAATGTAACCTAAACCTAGCTAGCTATTTCGGCGTTGGGGAAGTTTGCGACTGGGAACAATCCAGAATGGTAAATATGGGACTAGGAAACATGAAGCATGGGAAAAATGGGATTCGGTAAAATCACGAAAGGGGACAAAAGTCTACGCAAAATAATCTAGTTTGGGAAACAGATTCAAACCCGGTGGTATATCCCTTGAATGTGAATCTATAGTTATCTCTTTAGTTATGATGCTCAATTGAAATGTTTATGTAAATACGCTATACGACTAAATAAATAAATCCCTAAGATAACGGAGGTTAGATCAAAATCACCAAGAATTTGTTTATAATCATTATTTACATTCAAGCTAACATAATCGTGATAAAACATATCAAGTTTCCCGCCTAAGGCTGCTCACTCTACACCTGTACGAGTATAAAGTACCACGTCATTGGCTCATAAGGACTCGAATGTCGCGATGCGTCACTGTGACCCACTTTGCAGCCGTGACTCGCTGGTTAAATTCTTACGGTTCGTTTTCCACTTTAAAAAATTACGTGTTCATTTTCCTGGAAACAAACGCTTAAACACACTTAAGGTGCCTTTCCACCAGAGATGTACTATGCAGGTATAATAATAATAATAATAAAAACGTTTATTTCACCTCACAAAGGATATATGGATAACTTACATAAATAAGCCTAATAACATACATACATACGTAAACTCACGCCTTTATTCCCAGAGTGTGGTAGGCAGAGCTACAAAATTACCAAAATCTCTAAAAACTTGTTGATAATTCTGTAACCACATTTTGCACACTTATGCTAAGATGTTTACCAGTGTATTAGTGACAGGTTGCAAGCCCATCGCCTAACAGTGCTATACGCCTTTATTCCCTTAGCCGTCTCTTACGACATCCACGGGAAGACATGGAGTGGCACTATTCTAACCCGGCAACCACACGGGTAATAAGCCTAATAACTTAACGAATAAACCTTTGTGAGGAACTGGAGTCCGTACTAGGAGTGATCCTGTAACACAGGTCTCCAGGCCCCCACCCCGGAAACAAGTGGAGTTACTAGCTAGTCTTAGGTTTACGCTACAGTTTTAATGGAGGTAAGTAAAATATAACATAAAAATAACATAAAATATAAAAGGAACAGAAAGAGAATCACTAATCTAAAATTATGTGTTTGTTGTGTGTGTGTGTTGTATATGCTGCGAGGATGTGAAAACTACGCGTTGCTACCAGTATTATAAGTGCACCAATGAATGTGTGTGGGGGATATCGGTTCTCTGCTTTTTGGCAGAAATGTTTGGTAACCGTTTCATTTGCCAACCCGCTTTTATTCTGTAACTGTGAATATTACAGGATTTTTAAACAAACTAACCTAACCTATAGAATTCTACACGATGGTACTGAAATAAATCCTCAATGATTACAGTTACAGGACAAACAAGGGGTGGGAAAATTAAATTGTTGGGAAACGGTACATTAGCCAAACATATTTAGGCCAAAAAAAATAACCCTGCTTTTAAAACTGGGAAACTTTTTGAAGAGAATTTATTGGTTCCCCTAAAGAACTTGTGTATGAAAAATCGTCACTAAGCATCGACTTAATGACACCTACAAAATACATAAATATATAGATAAGGTGATGTGTGTTAAATCGATTTACAACTGCGCTTGTTGCAGCAGATGCTTATGAAGCATCCGGTTAAAAGCTAACTTGCTTAATGATGCGCTTCAATGTCAATTTTATTTAGTAGAAAAAAGTCATTATCTTTTAGTTAACCCCTCGTTTTGCGTCGTTTAGAAGGTAGCGGCTGCACAGACAGACAGACATAATATTTGAAAACTGACTTTGTGTGCTACTGTGTAAAGATATACAATATACAAATGGAGATCCTTATGACATAGTTCCATAGAAGGCTAGAAATCCATTATATTTCACTGTACAGCCCCAAGATTTAATTCGGTACCCACCTTAGGTCCAAAGTCATTCTGACATTCTACAACAATAAAGTTGAGTTTCCTAAAAGTTACAAATGAATTGACCTCTCTAATTTCATTGACGACTTCAAGCATATTTTTCTTGAAATGGGTCCGAAATGAATGCTCGTGATCGTACTTACTTACACACACACATATATTAAATCACGCCTGTTTCCCAGAGGGGTAGGCAGAGACCACTTCTTTCCATTTGGTACGATCTTGACAAATTTCTTTCGCTTCTTCCACATTCATACAACGAGTCATGCACGCACGTCGGTTTCGGGTAAGTGCTTAAGATTCGGCCCTTTTCCAGTATTTCTCCGATTTGACTAGAAAAAGTAAGCCTAGGGCGGCCCCTTCCGACCCGTCCACTCGCTTTCGATCTTTATATCTCTTTCGTCAATCTTCTTACATCCATCCTTTCCAAATGACCGAACCATCGAAGCATGCCCTTTTCAACCTACCTACTTATTAATTCTAATTCGGTGTCTAATGTTCTAAGAACAAAGCATGTATCACATGATCATCAGATCGTCGTTTAATGCAATCAATGACGTCATGATGACTCGTCACCCATCCATTCTAGGACCTAACGGAATTTCAACGATCTTTTACTGACTATAGCACAAGACCACAAGTAGCTAATCATTTTAGTACCATATCACTTTCACTCATCAGGCAATGATGAACGGCAGTTCATACATGATAATAAAGCGACAAAGTTCTTAAGAGTTCATTGATCAGGCCGTTGACTGTGCGGGTTTCACGGAAATGATAATTTGCTACCCGGAATTAGTGATATGACGATACAGAGAGATTCCAGTTATAAACAATTGGTTCTTAGATGTGGATGACATAATCTTTTAACAAATGTCAGGGTCGATGATTGTCATAAGCGCATATGTTTATGTAAAACTACGACTGGTTGCCAGGTTAGAATAGTGCCACTCCATGTCTTCCCGTGGATGTCGAATAATAAGGGAATATAGGCTTGTCAGTACTGTTAGGCGATGGGCTTGCAAAATATTTCTGCAAAATTACCTACTGAATTATCAACAAGTTTATAAAGTTCTAGGTAACTTGTAGCTCTGCCTACCCCACTCTAGGATTACAGACGTGATGTATGTATGTATGTAAAACTACGATCTGAGAAGCTAGACAAGTTACAAACTCGCACCTAACACAAACGCAAAAGATTTTCGAGAACTGACAAATTGTATGGAATTGTCATAAGCGTTTGACGCGACCGTCTGGCAGCTAACGTCAATCTTTATAATAAAAAAAAAAAAAAAAAATTAAATTAAATTAATTAAATTAAATTTTAATTATATAAAAGGCACGCCTGACTCACTGACTTATTGTATATCAATGCACAGCCGAAACTACTGTACCTAGAAACTTTAAATTTGGTACACGGGTTCTTTCATGATCTCAGTGAGCACTAAGAAAGGATTTTTCAAAATTCACCCCCTAAGTGGTTTAAATAGGGGGAGTAGCGGGAAACTCATTGTATGCTGACGAAGTCGCCAGCGTCCTCTAGTCCTTTATATTTTCGATAACAATAACGTTCTCGCAAAGCATCTTGTCCAGAGCCACAAGGGCCTAAAGCTAAAGTGTTTTTCTAAAATTTACAAAGCGTATAGGATTGACGTAGGCTCATGACCTGACGGATCGCGTCCATTTACTTTCTCAACTTCGTATCTGATCGAATAGTTTACTAGATAGGGAAAACACTCATGTTTCTAAATAATAACGACTACTTTCTTATCTAACTATTCGATCGGATTGACGTTACGCTAACTATACGTTCAGAGGGCTCAGACAAGATGCATTACGCTAACTATCGTTTCTATTCGTTTGGTTTGTAAACCAATCGCGTCACTGGCACACCACGTGATTTTTCGCAAAAATATACACGCTGTGCTGTGATTGTTACTGTGTTCATTAATTCACAGACACACATTTTGTAAAGATTTATTAAATTCGACATCAAATTGTTTAAAAGCTCTAACTTATTAAAACTTAACTATTCCCTTAAAAGCAAAAGCATTGCTCTTACATAGCATATTGAATACATTTATCATTTAAATCTAGAATTCATTTCGTTTTACTCGCTTCTGCGCCTGATTAAAACGTCGTAGCAAAACGTTCTCTCGACGAAAACGTGAACAGCAATTTGTAGGCGCTTTATTTTATTCGTGCTCAAGTTAAATTGGGGGCTAAAAATCAGGATTTATTTTTAATTATCTTTCACAATCTCACTGTCACCAGCATCACTAAAGTTTGAAAAAGTCTGATCACGCGAATTAAAACTTTGCGAGCAAAGCTCTTCGTGCGGATTAGGGCTTTATTTCCGTCTGAAAGCTCAGACAAGCAAACTAATTAAAAGATATTTAATGTCAAACTTTTATCACTATTTACAATATAACTTAATTTAATTGAACATAGGTGCTGTTGACAATAGCAAGAGTTAATAGAATTCAGGAGTGACGTGAATTGAGGAATGGATGTGAGGAACCGAAAAAACTTTGCCATTTAAATGACTAACCTTCTGTTATTTTCAGTTATGTATGTACGTTTGTATGTAGGTATATGTACTTTTTATTGAACAAGAATAAAAAAAAACAAAACACAGGCAATAATAACAAGTACAAAGGTGAACTACGCTTTAGTAGTTATATTTGTCTACAATATCGCATTTGAAATAGCCGTAAAGAAATAAAAAACTGCAATGCGAGTACACCGGAACGGATGTTTAAATGTATTATAAATGCAAATTTGTGTCTATCTATCTGTCTGTCTGTTACCTCTTCATGCTTAAACCGCTGAACCGATTTAGGTTAAATTGGGTGCGAAGATAGTTTGACTCCTGCGAAAGGACATAGGATCGTTTTTTCCCGAAATTCATCTCCTAAAGGGGTGAAATAGAGGGTAAAAGTTTGTATGGAGCTACGATATAAACGAGTTGCACGCGGACTGACTCGCCGGCTGAAGCTCGTTAAAAATAAAACCATTCCCTTGTTCCAGGTGAAACGCTCCATAATGCTCAAGATGGCCGACGCGTGCGCCGACAGTTCCAAGCAGACCCGCTTCCACGAGATGCACGTGCAGCGTCACAACAACGTGAGCATCCTGTATGCAGACATTGTCAACTTCACGCCGCTGTCCGAGCGGCTCAGCGCGTCTGACCTGGTCAAGACATTGAACGAGCTGTTCGGACGATTTGACCAGATTGCTCAGGTCAGTATTGTTTTTTTTTTTTTTTTATGTCATAGAGAAGACAAACGAGCACACAGGCCACCTGATGGTAAGTGGAAACTGTGACTCATAGACATTCGCATTCACAAGACTGCAATGCAATCCTAAGACTGCAAATGCGTTGCCAACCCTGGTTAAGATGAAATGCCTCTATGCTAGTCATTTCACCGGCTGTCTTATCCCCAAACCGGAACACAACAATGCGAACACTGCTGTTTGGCGGTACTTTAATGGATAACACCAAACATATCACTAAGCATCACACATTGGTATGCGTCGTCAAGCGAAAACACTATGATACATACATACACATACATAAGCTGATGCCTTTATTCCCAGAGTGGAGAAGGCAGAGCTATAGAATTACTAACAACTCCAAAAACATGTTAAGACTGCACCGAGCAAACATCGAGAGTCCAGTGGCGCCCTCATTACTATTGTAGTGTTTTCTAACTAACTAAAGATTTTTCTTACAATCATACGATACGTTTTTGTAGCGCAAGTAAAAACATAATTTATGAGATACGTAACAAACTTAGTAGTCAGATAAACGGGAAATGGTGGCCACTTTTTTCCGTTAAGTTGATAACTCGAAGGTGAATTGTTATTAAACCATGTGATATACCCGATATGTTTTTTCTTTATATGTAGTACAAAAACCTACCGTCCAGTTTTAAGAAAATTCTGTTGTTTATTAGAAAACACAATAAAAGTAATGAGGGCGCCACTGTACATCTGGCGTACGCTCGGCGCAGTCTTAACACTAAGATACATTAACATAAACTGGATTACCTCCAGCAGACTATTAGAGATGCTAAGTTGGTATAGACGGCAGTTGAGCTATACCTGGCTTCAATATGTACTAAGTTGCGGTAGCTGTCCATATCCCTCGAATTAGAGACGGATGTAGAGAAAGGCCAGTAAGTGCTTTCACTTACTTAGCAATTCTTGTATTTCGGAAACGGCTCCAATGATTTTTATGAAATTTCGTATCTAGGGGCCCTAATATGGTTGCGTTTATCGCGTCACAAAATGAAATGCAAATGAACTAGACACTGGCCGGTGGAAGACCACTTGAACATTTGACAGATTATTTCCTACATTTTAGTTCTCCCTAAACACAAACTATTTAGTTACCACTTTGCAAACTAAAACAATCCAACGCCGTGGTTTGCTAGGGTCTCGCCACAACTATTAATAACGTGAACTATCGTCGCTTTAAACTTCGGTTGGATAGTTTCAATTTGAAACGGTACTTTTTAAACGAGTTTATAACGAAACCTGAGCCGTACCTTAAGTCCCTGTTGGACAGTTACACTAAAACCTAGTTCGATAAAACTACCGGATGATATACATATAATCAGCCCGACTGGCTGTTGACAATGGAGTGCTGGCTTCTTATCACCCATCACCATACATCACCCTGATGTATGGTAGTGAATGTTCGGTGTGGCAGGACAAGTATAAAAGTCGTGTAAATGCAGTTGAAATGCGCTCTTTGCGTAGTATGTGTGGTGTGAAACTGATTGATAGAGTAAGGAATGAAAAAGTCAAAGAGAAATTTGGAATAAAAGAAGATGTAGTGACTAAGATTAAAAAAGGCATGCTTCGATGGTTCGGTCATTTGGAAAGGATGGATGAAAGAAGATTGACGAAAGTGATATACAGATCGAAAGTGAGTGGACGGGTCGGAAGGGGCCGCCCTAGGCGTACTTTTTCGAGTCAAATCGGAGAAATACTGGAAAAGGGCCGAATCTTAAGTACCCGAAACCGACGTGCGTGCATGACTCGATGTATGAATGTGGAAGAAGCGAAAGAAATTTGTCAAGATCGTAGCTAGTGGAAAGAAATGATCTCTGCCTACCCCTCTGGGAAACAGGCGTGATTTGGTGTTTGTATGTATGTGTAGTCACGTCATTATTGGCGGAACACGAAATGGCAATGATTGCCCTAATCAATTGCAGCAGCATGATATGTGACACTTCGTAGTTATTTATTTATTTATTTATTTATTTATTTATTTATTCAAGTAGACCCAACAGCTATACATAACAGAAATAGAACTTAAAATAAATGTAGAAAGCCAATTATAGGTTCTCACAGATAGAAAAAGAAAAAAAAACGTAGTGATTAACACCACAAAAAGCCGGTTCAACAGAGGCAATTCCGCTAAGCACGGACAAAAGATTAAACACTTAAAATTGTTATGTATCTAGTATGATTGTTCTCCTTAAAAACCAACGCTCATCTGAGAGATCATAAATTTCTGCGTAAGGAAAACCACTGCTATATTTATACATATGTATACTCTCGTATATCGAAATAATAATTAAAAAAGAAAATTTTGGTACAATGGCGCAGGGGCCATTCTTAGATTTAATGCTTTAGTTAATTTATATATTTAGAGTTAGTTTTATTTAATTTTAGTTTTCTTTTTCAGTTATTGTGTTATGGTTGTTGTATTATGTTATGTTGTTTTTCATTACTTAATTAAAATATTAGTTCCCTAAAAAAAATAAAAGTCTTTGCCAGGTTTTTCGCATTACCGCATTTCCATTTCGTGTTCCCCCATTAATGACGTTACTAAATATATATTATTTAAACAAATCATCTGGTAGTGTTATCGAACTACGTTTAGTGTCGTGGCTCTTAGAATATGACAAACTAGGCAAGCTTGCTATTACACGCTGAAGACCACAAGCTAACAGTTAGACACAGACTGTAACACAATTAGCGCGGTTGAAGCTACTCTAACAGACTAATTAAACTGACTAACTTACTTTCTGTTGCGTGAGGACTGAGGACTATTAAGGGGTGTCGCTTGAAATATCGACAAACGTTTGAAATTTGTTTAATTGTAAGAAATATTTTCTTGGACAGGATAACGTATAGACATAGTTTTTTTATGATATCTACAACAAATAATAAAATCGTAAAAATCGGACTAGGTTTATGGGGAGAGAAAAGTTATGGCATTTTGTATGGTTTTTTTTAGATTCATCTCTTAATTTAATATTTATTTCTCGTATTGCGAATAAAGCAAAAAAATATAGAAATTTATATGTCCTGAAAGGTATTTTTAACCAACGTCAAAGATGCAAAATCTTCCCGAGATTAAAGTAAACAAGTGAACACAAATTAAAATGTTAATTTTTTAACTTCTGCGAAAATTTTCGTTCCAAGAACCAACTTACTGAAACAAATACTGTAATTTCAATAATTTTACCTTCCTTCGCTTTGGGGAATATAAACCGTTGGTTTATATTTCCGTAATATAATTCTGTCTTCTGTTTAAGGGGGAACACGGGAGGCATTTTAAAAATAATATTTTTGTTATATCTTGTTTCCTATCGGGGCCTCTATTTCACTTTACTTTAGACATTGTCTTAAATATCGTGATCATATTGCTTACTAACTTCTGCCCGCGACTTTGTCTGCGTATATTTCGATTAAGTATCGTTATTTAAGTAAATAACCAACTTTTAAATTTACTATGATGAAAAGTAGCCTTTATGTTAATCTATAGTCTATACTTTTAGGTAAGTATTTAAAAAAATGTAAACAATCCGAACCACGTGACATTGTTAAACAGCCAATCAAAACTGTTTTATTTGCACTTTGGCGTATCAGTGTTCTCCTTCTATTGGCTGACGAACTATCGTATCGTATCGAACTAGCCAATAGAAGCAATCACGTGGTAGTTTTGTTTACTTTTTTTATTGCCTACAAGTATAGATATAGACTATAGGGTGTAAGCTGGCTCAATTTGAAATTTCGTCTGATTCCGTCCACCCGTTGCAGCGTGAAGGAGTAACACGAACATACAAACTTTCACTTTTTGGTAAAATATTAGTAGGATATTATTATGTACCTATTTACTTAACTGTAACAACAAGTATTATATCAGCCGTATGATAACGATATATTTAAGAATCTTATTTATTCATTTGAACTCTCTCTATCAATTGCACAGTACAATGACATGTAAAACGTACAAATGGCTGACTTAATGGCATTAAGTTTTAGTTTCTCTTCAGCCAGGGTTGCGTTTTCTTTTAACGCATTAAGCGCCCAAGCTCGTCATTTTGTATGAATCTTCGACCTCCAATCCGTGTCATGGGCATTAACAGGTCCAGCATATTCAAATCACAGCTAAATTCTCGTCTGAAGAGTTAAATCAACATTGAAAAGGCATCCCATTTGATATTCAAATTTTAAATTTAAACTGGTGCAGTAAATTCTAACTGTTACTGTTACGGAAAGTTACTGCTTGTTGGTTTAACGCTGTAATTAAAGTTAGGAGGGAAATTATTTTGATATTTCGCGTAGTTGGCTAAATTGGACTAGTTTACGCGCAGCTAATGGATAATGTGTTATTGTTGCACAAGGGCCAAATTTCAGCCGTTATTTTGTAGTGTTGGATAATTAAGCGTTACTTTCGTACCTTGCGCCTTGTACCTATAGACCACGCTTTTTACGGTTCTATAGCCAAAGTAAACTTTCGCTGTCCGTCCATCAGTCCGTCTGACGGTCAGTGGGTTGTATCTCAAGAATCTGAAAGATTGAAACTAAATAAAAAAATATAATTAAAAAGGGCTCCTATACAAGAATGGTACCTACTGAACCCTTTATGTTTGAGTCCTACTCGCACTTGGTCAGTTTTAAATAAGTATAAACGGGTTTTTTAATATTAACTTTCGCTTGCGATTCCGTCTATTCCGTCTGCGTCGTCAATTATCGATATTCCCTAAAAAAAAAGTCTCCCCATATCAATGTTTGCGCTACAAACTATCTCTGTATAAATTTTGACGTCAATCAGATTTAGGCGTTTAACCATGTGAATGGAAACAAACACACAAACAAACTTTAGCAAAATATTAGAAATAAGTAAGAATGTATATTACTAAGTTTATGTCATTATTATCATAAACGGGTCCTAATATCAGTAACATTAAAGAAAAAGAAGATGAAAATATATACCTAAGCATAAGTCACAAGGGATGACATTGTGGCTTTTTTACTCGCCGTGGGCACAAATCACTTTTATCGCACCAAAGCGTAATAAATAACATTATTATATTGGCAATTTCCAGGCGAGCTGGCAATACTGGCATTGTTGGTGTATGGAAGATTGTATTTACTAAGGAATGTGGTCTCGTAGACTTTTTGAAATAGGTTTTTAAATAGGGTCCATATCGGTTTCTTTAATGGTTTTTTTCGTATATTGTATCATTTCACATAAAGTCGTTTGTCCTTAAATTATTTCTACAAAGGTAAAGGTTTTATTTTAACTACACAATACACAATAGACGTTTATTAAATTCGGCAATGTTAAACTAAAAGGGTATTTATGCCAAACGATTTTATGCGAAATGAAACACTATGCGAAACAAAATGCGTTTCAAAGGGGTTCCATTTAAATAAACTAATACTGTCGCTCTCCGAGCGCCGAATAGAGCAGGAAAGGGACAAAAGTTTTGATTGATATGTCGATGTAAAACAGACAATACCAGGATCGCATAATTTCTTAATATCCTCATCCAAATATTATTTTTGCAATACTTTTCAATAAAAACGTTAGAATAGCTTCGTCGTGTTCTTTTTAAGTTGTTTGCTGGGGCTCTATTCTACGTGGTAAAACCATATTGTTTATTCTTTGGCATTTTTTATGGTGATTTGCTTTGTGATATTTCAAGAAGCATGATTGTATATTTAAATAAAAAAAAAAATTTACGAATTAGGGACAGCTTTAACTTTGACTGAGTTGACAATTTACGGTTCATTTTCAATTATTGCTATTTGCTCCGAAATTATTTGACTTTCCTGATTAAAAAACTGTCTCAGTCTACAATTAGCTTTGTACGAAATTTTAAAAATATTGGACGGTAACAAAGAAAAACCCTTAAGCATTTTTATTATTAATAAGCGTATTAGAAGGATTAGTGAGAATAAGATTAGTAAAACAATTGGCAACATTTTATAATTGTTTTTTTTTCAATTTATAAGATAACTAGCTGTTACCCGTGACTCCATTCGTGTCCTTTAGTACCCCGTTTCTTTCCTCTGGGTTAAAACTTCCTCAAATCTGCCAAATTTCATCGAGATCGGTACAGTAGTTTAGCTATAAAAGCGTAACAGATAGACAGAGTTACTTTCAAATTTTATAATATTGCCCGCAACTCCGCCCATATGAAATTCATTCAAATATTTTTTTTTCAATTTCAGGGTATAATGTCGCACCAATTGATCTGGCCCAAACAAAGCTCTAAGCTTGAACTATGGGAACCAGACAACGATGTAAATACTTAAATAGAGAAATAAATACTTTATATACTTACAAATACATAGAAAACATCCATGACTCAGGAACGAATAATTACTCTCACCATCTACATACATCTCATCTTACCGGGATTTGAACCCAGGACCGCTGGGTTCGTAGGCAGGGTCACTACCAACTAGGCTAACGCGTCGTCAAAATCATCGCTATCCCCTCGGGAATTGTCCAATTTCCCGAGATAAAAGTACCATAATTATTATGTCCTTTAGCGGGTCTCGAACTAGTTCCACACCAAAAGAAAATAAACTTACACATTTGTTATTTTAATACTAGCTGTTGCGCGCAACTCCATCTACGCAGAAAAATAATAATATTGCCTATGTCACTCAAGGTGAATGTAGCTTTCCAATAGTGAAAGAAGTTTTGAAATCGGCACAGTAGTTTTTAAGTTTATTCATTACAAATATACACACACAATAATACAAATATTTCCTCTTTATAATATTAGTGTAGATGGATGGATTCTTCAGCAACCTTTGCCCAACAATACAAATTGCTTCATACCATGTTAAATTCACCATAGAGTACCTACTGTTTCGTCACTTTATTTAAATTACTGACGCTTGACTTACCATTTATTCAGCCACTCGCAATTTCATATTTTACCAGCTTCGCCAGATTTCTTGTTTCGCAATATTCATTATTATTCTCTCTGAGGTTTATTCAATTTTGTAGTCCGCTCAGTGAAGCGAGCTGAAAGAGAATTAAAGGGGTTTATTAAATCGTTGCATGAAGAATGATAAATTTTATCAGTCTCCGTAAAGTGATGAAGGAATTATAATTAAATGTAGGCACGCTTTTTATTATCTATGTCGCCACTATGACTACGTAATAAGTTTCTGTCAAAAAAAATTTTTTTGGGACAAGCTTTTATTGCTGACTGCATTTTTTTTGCACAGTCGTCATCTACTCGTCAACGCAATTCTAACAAGCCCTAAGGCCCCGTTCTCACGAGCGCTTAAAAAGCGTCGCGTTACAGCCGGACGTTGGCGGTATTGTAAGCTCAATTCAATTTAACGTCCAACGCCCAACGTCAAAAATCGAACAGTGTTCGATAAAAAAGCGCCGCGCTTTAAAACCGCCTTCGTGTGAATAAACACATGGTTATCAATTTGAGTCATTTCAACGTTTTTTTAACGCGCGTTGAAAAAGCGCTCGTGAGAACGGGCTCAACACGACGGGCTTATCACTACATAGTATAAAACAAAGTCGCTTCCCGCTGTCTGTCCCTATGTATGCTTAGATCTTTAAAAGTACGCAACGGATTCTGAAGCGGTTTTTTTAATAGATAAAGTGATTCAAGAGGATTGTTTTTATGTATGATAGATACTGTTTTATGTACGGGTTTTACAGAAACCGAAGCGAAGCGAGGGCGGGTCGCTAGTCATGTATAATTTAGGAGTTCCTATGGCCACCCTGAGTCTCCATCATCAGATCTAGTCTAGTCATCAGCTTCATCGGAAACCGGGAAGTGGGTCAAATTTTACTTGCAAGATTTGACCCTTACATAATGTACATACCTACATACATTGCAAGATAAATAAAAGCTTTTACAAAGTAGTAATTAGTTTTCATAAAGAATTTAGTAACAGTTCCTTTCAACTGTTTTTTACATGAAATCACCTTTAAAATAGTACTTTATGCAATAGTTGTATAAGAGAGGTCAAAATATATGAGTGGCGTGAGTTACGATGTGAGCCGAAGGCGAACATCGTAAAGGAAAGCGCCACGAGTGTTTTTTGACTTAGTTATACACCGTTGCATACAATACTTTTTCTACGACTAGGTTTCAAATGAAATGCAAAATTAAGCGAAAAAACTTACAAACGAACGAACGAAGTAAAGAACAACAAACGAGCGGGAAACAAGAAAATGACAAAATATGTGTCTATGGTTTACTTTGTTTTTAAATTGACGGAATGGAAATATGATTAACAGGCTACACTTAGTAATCTGTGGCGTATCGTTAGGGCGACTTTACGACACCGAGAGCTGTTATGGGGAATAGAGTTATAGACTTTTCTGAAGTCATATTATCTATGTTCTTATAATAGTGTTCGTGACTATGTAAAAGACTAATAAAAGTACAGGAGTAGAAAAACGATTTTTCTCAACTGTTTGTTACATGATACAGTTTTTATAGAAGGTGTGAAAATTCATGAATATTCCCTATTTATACAGGTCGATTCACAAGAGTTGGCACGAATAGATTGAACGAAAGTAATGTCACCTATCATTGCGTGAGTGCCGTCCTTTGAACAGATTTTCGAATTTCAAACCGAAAACCTGTTACTATTTTACACACTAATATACTTTCATTCACTCATTCAATCCATTCGTACCAGCTCTTGTGAATCGACCTGTACTCTTTTCAAATCTAGTCAAATAACATTGTCCCTTACTTAAAATTTTCGATGCCAAGACTCAGGTTCCCTTACAAAATAGACACTTTATCGAGCCCTTGGCGTTCATCATATTAAAGGCAAGCAAAGAATCTAAAGTCGCGCGACAAAGTAAATGATTGATCGATGGGATCGTAATACGAGCTTAGCCACTTGGAAAGTTCAATGGAAAATTCTCGATGGAAAACGATGATAACAGTTTAATGTGACATTTAGTTGATTTACTTGAACCACAGTTATTTTCTTGGTTTTTATAGACTTATCTTAATGTATACTTAAATAGATGCGTTTTTTCAGGTAGAAGGAAGATAATAAATGTATGGCCATGTCTTGAGGAGGAATGAAAGTCATGTTACAAGAAGAGTTTTGTTTTGAGTACGAATAAGCAAGGGAAAAGCCTAAAAAGGAATGGATGAATTGTGTGAAGAGTATTCAAATACTCAAATCCGTTCAGCCCGAGCCCCAGGTCCTCTATCCCACAATGTTAATCAATTTTGCTTTTGACTTGTTATGTTTTTTTTCTTTATTGTTCTTACCTCGTCCGCCATTCTTGTCAAGTAAGTAAGAGCTATTTTAACGATGGAAACACGATAACATGTCAAAAGCCAGTAGGCTCAGCCCGTACCCCAAAGCCTTTATTCTACAACGTTAAACAATATTGCTTTTGACGTTTTATGGTATTGTTTTTAAGTCTACCGCCATTACTGTCAAGTAAATAGGAGCTATCAAAATGTTGACAATACAATAACAGGTTAAAGACGATATGGTTTTTATCGCCTAGAATACCGACCCTGGGTGATTCTCTCATCTTCTATTCTATTCTAGTCCCAAACATATTTTAGCGCGTGCATTTTCAATGTAGCAGCATGGTTTCTACCGATTGATCGAACGTATAAGGATGCTTAATTGAAAATTCACGCGCTAAAATCTGTTTTGTTCGCTCTGACGGGACTAATTAAACTCGCCGCTGCGATTTCGCTCGTTCGTCCGACCGTCCGTTGTTTTTGAGAGAATAACACCCCTGGTCAAAAGCCATATTTTTTGTCGTTGTATGTTAGGCTGCCTAGTGATATATTGAAAAAATGCAGCGCTGTTAGGTGAAACCCTGATATTTATGGCTTTAGCAATATTTTATGAAACGTTCCTAAAGCTCTAGCTATCCTTTTACCAACCAATATCCAATGATCCATCATGGTGTCACCGATAGCTTGCTTTCATTTTGTTCAGCGTATTTTCTAGGGAAAATTATTCAAAGTTTTGAAAGTTGCAAAGTTGTCTGGAAAGGATAAAAGATTACACTACTTTTAAAATTGCAGTGTAGTTTGTGAGAAATTGTTCACAAGCTAATTTGATTTAATTGTCTTTATGCATTGTTTTCATACTTAGGGATGGCGTTTAATTAAGTAAGCTTTTTTTTATGGAATAGAGAAGACAAACGAGCATACACGCCACCTGATGGTAAGTGGAAACTGTGACCTATAGACATTCGCATTCACAAGACTGCAATGCAATCCTAAGACTGCAAATGCGTTGCCAACCCTGAGGACTAAGCTGGAATGCCTCTATGCTAGTCATTTCACCGGCTGTCTTATCCCCAAACCGGAACACAACAACGCGAACACTGCTGTTTGGCGGTAGGTTAATGGATAAGATGGTGATAGCGATCCGGACGGACCCTGCAAAAGGTCCTACCACCCGCAACCTTACTTAGATACTTGCAGTTGAATCAAAAATATATAGGTAAATGCAAAAATAGCAGTTTTTTTTAGCGATTATCTACAATTAGCGAAATCAAACTATAATCCACCATCAATTAACTATGTCTCAGTAACATTTTGTTTGGAAACTCTTACGATTCTATTTATAAGCTCACTGTGACACAGTCCTATTGATCTTGGTTCTTTTTGCCCATCGTACATTAGACCCAAATTTCAGTAAAGTGGTAAATTCGGTAAATTGCATACTTACTTTTTATCATCTTAGTTTTTATGTTTTTATTCATTTCATTTAAATTATAATGTATTTAAGTATGCATTTCTCTTTTTAAATATATTTATCGTTGCACACGCCTGAAGCTTAGTCTGTGACTAAGTCAAATCATATGACATTGTCCTATGATATCTATTTATATTAATACGGCATTGGTGAGAGTGATCCACATGTAACATGAAAATTAATAACAACTCAAACAGAGCTTATGTTTTATATCACGTTTATCTTGATGAATACCTCACGATTCTTTCAGTATTCTATGAGCTTCCTCCTTTTATGTTCTGGAGTTATAAAACCTGAAAGCTTATATGAAGGGTCAATGCGATATCGTGACCCGGGTAGACGGGGAAAGTTCAGAATTTATGACACTTTAGGGCATTGTCTGCTTTTAGCTTTTCAGTTGAGCTTAGTTTTCGTTTTAAACTGGAAATTTATCGTGGAAATTTAATTAAGGTTCTAATTGAAAGTTTAATTTGAACATTGACACAGTTGCTGCTTTCTGTAACACTATTATGGATAAAAAATGGTATGTTAATTAGTAAGACCATTGTGATCCAGTCTCCGTGGAATATGTTGAAATTCAGATATTTATTTTGTAAACGTAATGACAATCTAGTTTGTTTGTTTGCTTAAACGCAGTAATCTCAGGAACTACTATTCCGATTTGAAAAATTATTTCAGTCTTAGATAGCCTATTTACCGAAGCGAAGCCAGGGCGGGTTGCTAGTACAATATAATGGCGTCTTAAACGGAAACACCGTCAAAACTCCTTTAAATCATATTTTAAGTAAACATTATAATAAATAGGTGATACCAAAAAAAGCCCACTATTTGGGTTATACCAGACTGCCAAAGAAGGGCAATGTTTTAACCTGTATACGTGTATGGTCCTCGTACATATTTTGTTCCCTTTGTAAGGCGGAATCAATGGTTTGATTTCGACAAGAGAGGTGCCCTCAGATTCGTCTTAGCGGTGCGAGTATCACTGGGTGCAATTGGCGAAATACAACATTAGACTGACAACCGAACTGCATACTGGATTAAAAAATAAAAATTAAGTACTTTTTAACCTGTGTTCATATAACATTTTCTGCTAGTTGTGAGATGGATTGGGAGCGCTCTCCTCTGTCTTCAATCCAGTGGCCCTGAAAACCAGCGTCAACGCTAGGCTTTTCGGTGTTCATTTTAGATTTAGTACCTATTCTAAGTTTGTATTACTCTTCTTTTTATAAAGGTTTTTGCTGTTTTTTATACCGAATAAACGATTTCTATTCTATTCTATTCTATTCTAAAGTTTGCTTCTTGTTAGACTTGTAAATGTAGTGTTTGCAAGTTGCCACTTGAGGCTATCCTATATCCCTCATTGAGTACAAAACGGACACAATCCAAAATAATTTGCTTTTGCATTAAAAAACTTATACGAATAGCTTCTAATTTTAAAATGCAACACTGACTCATTTTGGAATGTGCCCGTTTTGTATTCAATGAACGATATATTGTATGAAATTGTTCACAGGAAAACCAGTGCATGCGCATCAAGATCCTTGGTGATTGCTACTACTGCGTGTCAGGGCTGCCAGTGTCGCGGCCCAACCACGCGTACAACTGCGTCAACATGGGTCTGCAAATGATTGACGCCATCAGGTAAGCTGAACAATTAACTGACTGTTTAATTTATTGAAGTTAATGATATTGTTAAAACCAATCACCACTGGATACATGGACATCCTACATTAGTTATTGAAGTGAAGTAGATATGTCAAGTGCCATCGCTTTATATTATTTATATTTATAGTATTATGATATTTCGAGATGTATGAGAAATCATACGTTACGAAATATGAGATACGAGGATTTTTCAAAGCAATTACGAAATATGTGGATTAATAGTTACTATTATGCAGGTTCGTCCGCGAAGCGACCGGCTTCAACGTCGACATGCGCATAGGCATCCACACGGGCAACGTGCTGTGCGGCGTGCTGGGCCTGCGCAAGTGGCAGTTCGACGTGTGGAGCGATGACGTCACACTCGCCAACCATATGGAGTCAGGCGGCATTGCTGGGTAAGCATTTCATAGATATATAACATACCTACATGTGGTAGCCGTATTAGAATAGTGCCACTCCGTATCTTTCCGTGGATGTCGTAAAAGCCGACTAAGGTAATAAAGGCGTGTAGTACTGTTAGGCGATGGGCTTGCAACCTGTCACTAATACACTGGTAAACATCTTCGCTTAAGTGAGCAAAATGTGGTTACAGGATTATCAAAAAGTTTTTATAGTTGTTGGAAATTCTGTAGCTCTGCCTACCCCACTCTGAGAATAAGGCGTGAGTTTATGTATGTATGTATGTAAGTATAAAACTCTTCTGCAACTCACTAACTAATATCCGTACCACACACTCGTCGAGTGGTATGGGAAGTAGCGGGGAAAGAACGGAGGCAGAGGAGGGGAGGAGGGGCTACGTTACTCGTCATGGTGCACGTCTTGCTCCTTGTTATGCTCGTTCCCTGTTTTATCCTTAAGGACCTAGTGCGAAGCTTTGCAAATAATTGCTCAAGGTGTGCAGAGAGGCCAACATCGTGGCAGCGCGAGGAGGAAAACGATGAGCAGCACCAGGAGCATAGTGTGGTGGGGTTATAAGGTACTTCAAATATGGAGGGAATACTCCTTGGGTCTCCTAGGGAGTCGCGGACGTCTTCTAGTCCTTAAGTGGTTGTACACTAGGAACTTTTGCGATTACAATCAAAGGCCGCTCCTTAAGGTTACGCCATTTTGGAGTGGGGGGACTTCCTTTACTCCAACTAAGCCTAATTGTGCAAAATGTGGTAACAGAAATTAACAAGTTTTTGGAGTTGTTAGTAATTCAGTAGCTCTGCCTACCCCACTCTGGGAATAAAGGCATGAGCTTATGTGTGATAATTGTTCTAAAGCACATTTTACACAAAATAATTCTCCAACGAAGTTAAAAATATTCTAACCATCAAATTCAAATTCAAATTCAAATTCAAATCATTTATTCTGTAAGTAGGCCCTGTAGGCACTTTTACAAGTCTGAGTCTACCAGCGCTTCCAAAGAGACCACTGTTGAGAAGAAGCGCCGCAAGAAACTCAACAGTAAGCCATTTTTTAAAAATAAAACACTTATTACAATACTAAACTTAAGCTACATAATTTAAATGTCACAGGGATGTACAGGTCCCAGTAGTAATAATAATTAAATACATCAAAATGTCGGATTAAAATAAATAATACAATTTCGGAGATGTAAACAGGCTCCAAATGTCAAATTAAAATTAAGAATTAAATATAATTAAAAAAAAAAAACACAAAACAAGGGAGATGTAGAAAGTCTCCACGGTCAATTTTGGAGATGTAAAGAGTCTCCAGATGTCAAATTAAAATTAAATACAATTATATAATAAAAAAAAAACACACACACACACAAAAAATAAAATAAGGGAGATGTAGAAAGTCTCCACGGTCAATTTTGGAGATGTAAAGAGTCTCCAGATGTCATATTAAAATAATAAAATAATAGGTAATCAGGTAGTCATACAGGGAGATGTATATAGTCTCCACGGTCATTAATAATTGTAATACAAAAAAATATATATATATCAGTCCCAAGCATTGTCATCATTCATATAATCTTTAATACTATAATAAGCTTTAGAAATTAGTTTACGTTTAACGTATCTCTTAAATTTATTTACTGATAAATGAGTAACACTACTTGGGAGCTTATTATAAAACCTTATACAATTACCCATGAAAGAGTTTTTTATTTTGTGAAGCCGTGTAAAGGGCACTGCGAGCTTATGTTTATTTCTGGTATTAACATTATGTATGTCACAGTTCTTTCTAAACTTACTGATGTTCTTATGAACATGCATAATGTTTTCATAAACATATTGACTGTATACGGTTAATATATTCGTTTCTTTGAACTTGTCTCTAAGCGAGTCTCTATGACCCATCTTGTAAACAGCACGAATAGCCCTCTTCTGTAGAACAAAGATGCTGTTTACGTCAGCACCACTACCCCATAGTAAAATACCATATGACATAATACTATGGAAGTAACTAAAATAAACTAATCGAGCGGTTTTCAAGTCTATTAGATTCCGAATTTTACTAACTGCAAAAGCTGCAGAACTTAGTCTAGTCGCTAATTTAGCCAGATGAGGACCCCATTGGAGTTTTGAGTCTAACGTTATACCAAGAAATACTGTATCATTAACTAAGTCTAATTTGTCATTTTTAATAGTTATAGTAGTTTGTCTATTTTTCACATTGGTAGTCATAAATTTAATACATTTAGTCTTTTTCTCATTTAGTAATAAATTATTAACACTAAACCAATCTACTACTTTTGATATAGCATTGTTTACATCCACATTAAACTCCTGTTGTCGTTTGACTTTAAATACGAGTGAGGTATCATCAGCAAACAATACTATATCATGGTTGTCCTTTATAAGGTATGGTAAATCATTTATGTAAATGAGGAATAGAAATGGACCCAAAATTGAGCCCTGTGGCACGCCCATTGAGACCAAAGACCCGGGTGATCGTTTTCCATTCACGTCTACCCTTTGTATTCTCCCGAATAAGTACGTTTTAATTAAGTTTAGCGCAGTATTTCTAACTCCATAATGGTGTAGCTTCCTGACCAATGTGTCATGGTTAACGCAATCGAAGGCCTTGGACAAATCACAGAAAATACCTAAAGCATCATGTGACCCCTCCCAGGCATCAAAAATATGTTTAATTAGCTCAACACCAGCTTCGGTTGTCGAGCGACCCCGAGTAAAACCAAATTGTTTATTATGTAATAAATTATTATCTTGAAAATGTTGCATTAACTGTGATAAAATCAGTTTCTCAAAGATTTTACTGAAAGTGGGTAGTATCGATATCGGTCTAAAGTTAGTGGGGTCAGAAGTACTACCCGTTTTAAATAAAGGAATTATCTTGCTATGTTTCATAAGATCAGGAAACTCACCACAATCAACACAGTGATTAAATATGATCATTAAGTCAGATGCTATGACCTCCATTAAAGATTTAAGGACGTAAACCGAAACCCCCCAAAGATCATTGGTTTTCTTAATGTTAATTGATTTGAATGCTTTGATTACATCCAAGGCAGTAACGTGCTTGAATTCAAAGTGTATACTGCATTCAGACACGTTATCTTCTAATAATAAAATGGCAGACGCCGGCGAAGAGTTCAGACACTTAGTCGTGGACACTGGTATGTTGGTAAAATAATTTTCAAATTCAATTGCGACATCTAAGTTAGACTCTAGGATTTTACCATCTACTTTTAAACGAAAGTCATTAAATTCCTTTTTCCGGCGACCTGTTTCTTCATTAATTATTTTCCAAGTCGTTTTAATGACATCAGAGCTATTCAAGATTTTATCACTTAAAAAGTTTCGCTTAGCTATACGGCAGTCTGACTTGAAATTCTTAGAATACTCTTTGACATGTTCCTTAAACTCTTCACTAGCGTTAAACCGTCGTTCCTCATATAGTTGATACAGTATTGCTCTTCGTTTATGTAAGTCCGCAGTAGCCCAGTCACTGAAAACCTTTGCGCCACCGACCATGACCGATTTAGATGTAAATATCATGTCAAATTGTTTCATGAATGTGTGAAAGAATGAGTTGTACATGTCATTAGGGCCCTTATCAGTTGTTAAAAAGGGCAGATTATGCACTAGGTTATGTCGCATTCTCTCCGCACGACCTGCAGTAAGCGGCACAAAAGTTATTTCCTTATTCACAACATTATGCGATACAAACTCCAATTTAATTAGTTGACCTAGATGATCCGATTCCAGGTTACTGATCAAACTCTTACTAATAGGAATTATATCAGTAAAAATGTTATCAATACACGTGGCGCTAGTGTCAGTCACTCTAGTCGGCTCCATAAAAGTATGAGCCAGTCCGAAAGATTTGAAAAGATTTATCAATCTGGAGCTTAGTGAACTATTTTCCAAAATATTAACATTAAAATCTCCACATATAATAACTTTTTTACTCAAATGAGATAAATTTATTAAGATAGTTTCCATGTTCTTTTCAAAAATTTCGAAATTTCCTAAGGGTGGCCTATATACACAAACTACTATGAATTGCTGTAATTCTATTGCAGCGAGTTCTAATGTACGTTCAACAGACAAGGACACAATGTCCTTACGTTCTTTAAATTTAAATTTATTGTTTAATATTATTAACGACCCACCATGTATCGAGATACTTCTTGTGAACAGACTGCCGACCTGGTGGTTGATAAAATTAAACATAGCCTCGTTACTAGTTAACCAGTGTTCCGTTAAACATAAAATATCAATATTATTACTATTAAGAAATAACTCAATTTGGAGGTCTTTACTTCTTATACATTGAATATTCTGGTGAACCAGAGTGATACTATTAGATACTTTGCTGCCAGATTTGGCCTTACATTTATTGCGATTTAAATTGCTAGAGTTGACGCCCTCTGTTGTCGTTTCATTTAATTTAAATGATTGATGGTATTTGGAACGGTTTCCAGGTGCATTTTTGGTTGCTCAAAAGAAGCAGGAGCCAAATTATTGGCTGAAATATCAAATAAATAAGATAGCGACATAGCTATCTGTCTTTTAAGATAATTGGGAAGGTAAAATTTCCCTTTATTCAAAATGTAATTATTACTAATATAATTATTAGAATCAATAATGTCAATCTTATCATTATATGTACACATGTTATAAAATGTCATATTTAGATTATGTCTTATATCATTTTCTTTCTGTGACAACTGTTTACAATAAGGGAATGTAAACAATATGATTTTTTTTACTACAAGACTATTCAATGTTTGAAAAAATGAAATTAATTTATTTTTGTTTACATTCCCTTTATTTCCTATAAGAATAAGCAAAGTTGTGTCAATATCAATATTTCTGTCCTTAATAATTTGATTTTGGATATTTTCCAAGCTGCTTAAAGGTAAACAATTGCTGATCACACTATGTCCCTTAGTGTATGAATTCAATATTGAGCCCATATTACTACCAATTTCATCGCAGTACATAATTATGTCAGGTTTATGTTTATATGTCAATGTATTATTACTGTCATTATTTACTGTAGGAAGTGTAGGAACACTATGCGCAGGAATACTCAGTGTAGGAACACTGAGTGCACTGGGTGCAGGAACACTAACACACAGGCTCTGCTTCAGTCCGCTGGTGGCCGGACAGACACTCATGGTTTGGCAGACACATGTGTGATTGTCCGCCAGTGACTGAAACAGCTCTAAATTATAGTTGAGCTGCCCTATTAGGTCATCCATACCTAAAGAATACTCAGCTATAATTTTTTTCGAGTTCTCTTGCAAATTATTCAATGTTTGTATCGACTCCTCCAAATTCTGTATTTTTAATTGCAATATTTGTGTGTCAGTGTCATACTTTAACTTATTATTTCCTAACATATTGGCGTATTCATTAAGTTTATCAACTAGTTTTACATTTATTTTATTTAATATCAATTTTGTTGTATACCGTTTATTTTGTGTTAACAACTTTTGAGATTTTCTTATATATCTATTTAATTTAATGTGTTTTTTTAGTTTATTCCTGCTACAACTACTTAACCTTGTTGTGGTGGAAATGTCATTAGTTAAATCTATGGTAACCACAGGATTTTCGGTTGAAGCAGGAATCAACTGAGGGTCACTCGCTACCAATTCCTCAAATAATGATTGAGTGTGTACCTCTGCAGTGTCTTGGTTGGCCTCTTGAAGCTCGTAGATCTGTTCGTGGGCATCATGCAGCGCTCTCTCCAGGGAGTCGACGTCCTTCAAGGCCTGCTCGTACAGTGCGGTACACTCAGAGAACTTTTCCACTGTTTCTTGGAGCTTGACCCGTTCCATGTTTATATCATTATACTCACTTTCTAGTAAAGAGAGTTCCTTTTTTAACTTGTCCCTACTTTCTAGAATTGGTAGTAGTTCCCTCTCACTGTCCTCTCTCTCACTGAGTAATTGGGCACACAATTCCTTGGATTGTTTCAACTCTAACAACGTTATTTGAAGTTTGTATCGATTTTACCAAACTGGAATAAGACTTACACCGTGATTAGTATATACGAATTTGGCATTTAATCTAGGTACATATAAGACCTTATTTGAGTTTGGTCGAATTCGCCCTAAATAATGTATCTTAAGCATTTAATTTCCTTCTTATATTTCTTTCGTTGAGCATATTAAAAAATATAATGAAAACTCCACTTATCCGGTCTGCAGCGAACATCACTTTATTAATCGGTTAACTAAACACTTTTCAGGGAAATTGAAAATGGAGTTCTGTTTGTTTTGAACAGATGGTCCGTTTGGCTTTTAGATTAACCTTTAAAACAATGTTGAGTGCTAAAGCCATTAATTGGTTTTGTGACGGTCGACCAGAGGCTCTATTTAATTTAGTAAAAAGATATTGCTTTCGACATGTTATAGTATTGTCAACGTTAGGATCGTTTTTATTTAACTGTCAGTAATGTACCTATTATATGTAAACTCTTTATTGCACATATACTATTACAAGACACGTTTGCATCAATATCATATCAATATAAACAATGTACATAGGCGAAGTTATCCCATATGGGATCTCTTCCAGTTAACATTGGAGTAGAATAAGCAAGGACAATGCCGAAGAATGGGTCCATATTGACTCACATAAAATTCTTATTTCTATTTTTTGTTTTCTTACCGATTTGTATTCATAATAATCACTCTTCATAATTTTTTTCATTAATTATCGCAATTCATAATGAATTTTTTTTTAGGAATCGTTACTTGGTGAAAAGTGTACTGCTTTATTAATATTGGCGTTATGAATTTAGATGATTATGAGTTCCGATCATTAGTACTAAAAAAAATTATTAAGAGTGTGAAGAGTGATCATAATGATGTAAAATGGTATGACAAACATTTTTGGACTTCCGATAGGACTTAAAAAGGTATGTGAGTAGATACGCACCCACCGAAGGATAGACAAATTAACAAAAATAACATTAAGTAATGGCAGTCATATTAAAAATAATACGATACCTTACAAGTTAACGCACTGTGTATGGTTTTACCTAAAAATAAAGCCTAAGGCTAGGCTTAAAATGTAGAAGGTAGAACTATCAATAACTACGTAACTTTTCCATATTACCAATTCGACTAGATCGGTTGGTAAGGTTGGTTCTTATGCATCAGGATAAATCCGCAAGATTTTTTATTAACACGTGTGATGACAATACTCGCCTTCCTGACCCTGGGCTGGCTGCGTATTGCCTCTGGTGGTATGTGATGATGAATGACTGATGACTGCTCCCCGGAATCTGGCGCGGGTTCGAATCGGACAGACTCCCAGGGTGGTTGATGATGATTATGTTGTAATAAGAACACCGGTTGACTTGAACTGATTTAATGCACAGTACGAACATATCACGTTAGTAATATTATAATGAATATGCGTCCGCACGCTCGTGAGTTGACAGCAAGCGAGTGAGCGGAAGTTAGTAACCTAAAAGCAATGACAGTTTTGTCTATGCCTAATTAGATTCCTAATTTATGAATATAAAGGCGGCACCACACATTATCGATTACAAACAAATAAAAGACAGTAATTTCCGTGAACATTTCCTGGGCCGCCAGGGGAAGAAATGAGCTGAATACTTGAAGCCCCTACTGAACTAGAGACACAATATAATGACACATGATATTACGCGAACATAGTTTAACATAAGTTGAAACACTATAGATAAACAGGCATAATGAATACGTAATAGTTACACAGGTTGACACTAGGTATATGAACAGACACATAAATGATTAATTTGAGTTACATTCCATAGGTAATTTGCATAACTTGACTACTGGCCTGACAAGCTCACCAGATTGAGTCTTTAATTTAACTGACCTAACAACATGATCTGAACCCTTGAACAATTCAATAACTCGGCCTCTTCTCCATTGAAGTGGCGGTGAATTTTCATCAATGATAAGCACTAAATCATTGAGCTCGACATTGTTATTATGACTATACCATTTATTGCGTGACTGTAGTGTATTGAGATATTCAATATGCCATCGTGACCAAATTGACTGATACATTTTCTGAGTGACTTGAAAGCGTGATAATCGCGACATTTTAGTATCCTTCCAGTGACCCTCTGGTAAGGCTACTAGGGACTGACCAATGATGAAATGACCAGGAGTGAGTACTTCGAGGTCACAGGGATCTTCCGACATCGGAACTAAAGGACGAGAATTAAGAATAGACTCTATTTTAGAAAATAGAGTAGACAATTCCTCGAAGGTCAAAATGGTATCCCCAACCTCTCTCTTAAGGAGATTCTTAGCGCTCTTGACAGCAGCCTCGAATAGGCCCCCCATGTGGGGCGATGCAGGAGGATTGAACTCCCAGCGAATACTCTGTTTTCGAAACTCCTCCTTGAGGATAATTTCGTTGGTCAACAAAAACTGATTGACCTCCTTGAGGTATGAGTTACTACCAGTAAAATTTGTACCTCGGTCCGATCTGATTAGTGAAGGCAGCCCGCGACGACTGACAAACCTCGTGAATGCCGCAATGAAAGCCTCGACGCTCAGCGACGACACGACTTCCAGATGAACAGCTTTAGTACCTAAACATACAAAGACACACAGGTAAGCTTTGACTGATTTAGCGTTTCTTAATAAACTGCTCTTGACTAAGAACGGCCCCGCAAAGTCAGTCGCTACGCCTGAAAATGGCCTTGCAGCTGTGACTCTATCTGCGGGCAGGTCTGCCATGAACGGTGGCTGAGATGAGGCGTTAAATCTGAAACAAATTAAACAGTTTCTAATAACCCTAGACACTTGACTCCTGGCTGAAGTTATCCAATACTCTCGCCTGAGTATGGACATGAGCGCATTTGTCGCTGCGTGACAATACGCTTTGTGGTAATACTCGATGAGTAGTTGACCCCACCTATGATCCTTAGGTATCAAATATGGATGCCTTGCTCCGTAAGGCAGTGATGATTTGCGGAGTCGTCCGCCGACTCTGATAAAGTGTTCGTCATCCACGAATACACTTAATTTCTGTAGTGATTAACAGACCAATTTTCCTTGTTTGATCAATATGACTTCATCCCTGTATGAGTCCATTTGGATTTTCTTAATCCAATGTTTCGTAGCTGCACGAGTCTCGTCCAGTGATAATGATGACGCAAAATTCCGTTTCTCCTTCGGTAATCTGACATTCCTGCAAAATCTGAGTACAAATGACGTAACCTTGATTAGCTTACTGAATGAACTAACGCGTGACAATAGCGTATCTTCCCATGGCTCGACAGGGGTAACAAAATGGACTAATTTCTTAAATCCTGGTAAGTCGTGAGGCATCTCGACTGGCAGTGAAGGCCATTGTGACTGTTCCTTCAGTAACCAGTCTGGTGACCACCATAAAGGAAATCCAAGTAGATCTTTTGCTGACAGACCCCTTGAAGCGACATCTGCGGGATTTAATTCAGACCTGATATGTCGCCATGTCATGTGACGTTTGGAGTTTTGAATATCTTGTACTCGATTGCATTCGAATGTTTGCAGCATGTGAGGTTTCGTATTTAACCATGAAAGCACGATGGTGCTATCTGACCAAGCATTAATGCTGTCAAACTGAATCGAATGTTCGTAAGACTCGGCTACGTGATTTAATAGCTTATACACTAGATGTGCGGCGCTGAGCTCTAACTTGGGTATCGTTTGTTTTGTCTTCATAGAAGCTACTCGTGATTTAGCTAAAAGCAAACGTACCATGACGCTTCCTGACGTATCCACGGTCCTGAGGTAGACGCTCGCAGCGAATCCGGCTTCCGAGGCGTCTCCGAATCCATGCAGTGAATATGACGTAGCCTGCGGTAGAGCAACACATCTAGAAATCTGCAAATTTGATAAATAGTTTAAATCCTGAATGAGTTCGTCCCATTGATGACATTGAAATTCATTTACGGGTTCATCCCACGATAATCCGTCTGAAAATAGTGATTGAAGGAACACTTTGAATCGGAATACAACAGGGGCGCAATAACCACACGGGTCATATAGGCGCGCTATAGTACTAAGTATATGACGCTTAGTGATTGGTTGACCTAATGGCACATTAATCTGATACGACATTGAGTCTGATACTGGATTCCATTGTATACCTAATACTTTAATGAAGGTTTTATCGTCAGTATCAAACTGTCGTGGCTGCTCGCAGTGCTCCTGCGGTAAATCCTGTAGTAGTTTATCGCAATTCGACGACCATTTCCTAAGCTCGTATCCGGCGCTTTTCATAAGCGCGGTGAGCTCAGATTTGAGCTGTTGCGCCTCGGATAATGAATCTGCGCCCGTGAGAATATCGTCGACGAAGATATCTCGTCTGATGACGTCTGATGCGCCTGATTTTGGATGACCAGCCTCCCAATCATCGGCTAGACGCAATAGTGTCCGAATTGAGATGAACGGACTTGACCTTAGTCCGTAGGTATTAGTATTCAATTCGTATACCTGAATTGGTTTAGACGGGTCCTCTCGCCATAAGATGAGCTGATACTTCCTGTCCTCAGGGTGTATCCAGGTCATTCTGAACATCTGCTTGATGTCGGTGGTGAAGACTATTTGATGACGTCTGAAATTTAACAATATCTGAGTAATATCGTTTTGAAGTGGTTGGCCTGTATGCAGGCACTGATTAAGGGATGTCCCAGTACTTGTACGTCCACTGCCGTCAAATACTACACGGATCTTATCCGTTCCCTTCTTGAATATACCATGATGAGGTATTATAAAATGTTCTGAATCGAACTGAAAATCTGATTTTGACATATGACCAAGAGATTCATACTCCTTCATGAACTCTTTGTATTTACTAGCAAATACTGAATTTCTAGCCATCTTTCTTTCTAAAGATCGCAACCTGTGCATGGCTAAGGCCTTTGATTCACCCAATGGCGGCCTAGTTGACAGTAATGGTAACCTAACCATATATTTGCCGTCTGGCATGCGTTGAGTACTTGAATTATACAACCTTTCACATTCCAAGTGATCCGGATGAACAGCTGGCTTTGAAGGCGGCTCCTCGACCTTCCAAAACCTTTCCAATACTTCCTCCAGCCTGACTGCGTAAAGTCCATAGTCTTCGACTGAAGTGCCGGCTGACTGGGCGGGAGACGTGACCGTCGACGGTGACCGTGGAGTAGGCACCGCGCCCATGATGACGTGACCAAAGTATGATCCGTAAGCTGTTATCCCTGGAATGTTGGTAGATATCTTAGACCCATCAAGTACATAATTAAGTATGTCTGTACCTAATATAATATCTACATCCCTAGCTTTATCGAAATTGCTATCAGCAAGTATGATATTTGATGATAATAATTGACCTTTTAATTTAATATCATATGAAGGAATATTTCCTGTCAATGTGTACATTACCATGGCCATAGTACCAACAACTGGTAATTGAGTACCTACAGGTTTGATTACTAATTTGACAATAGAGCCAGGCGCATCAACCCTTTGATGACCTATTCCATAAAGTGAATTACTGTTAGACTGTTGGTGCAATTTTAAACTATGAACTAATGAATGTTTGATTATTGAAACAGCGGCTCCTGTATCCAACAGTGCCCTGACCTTGACGTATGTACCATCACCTGACCTGACCATAACCATTGCCGTGGGGCAGATGGTTATAGGGAGTGATGGACCCTGATATGCGCCAACAGTAACCTTATCTCATAGTCTATCAGGACTCGTCCGAGATCCAAACCTGAGAGAATTAAATTTGAGTTGAGCATGATGTGCCCTGGCACCAATTTGTGGTTTAGGCTGATGGTGCGCCATAGACTGCAAAGAGGGTGCCCCTTGATAGTGAACAGCTGATGATGGGCTATGCACTGGTGAGACATGACGCGCTTTTGGTGAAGTTGGCGTGTCTCGACCGCCAGCATTCCGTGTGACCACACGAGCGGCAGATTGATCCGGCTGCTGAGAAGCACTGGTGTTCGCATCGGCATTACATATTAATGAGTTATGCGCTGGGGACCCACAATGGGAACACCAGTTTGTGTGAGTGCACTCTTTGGCATAGTGCTTCCTCAAGCATCGATAACAATGCCCGGTCTGAGTAGCCCACGATCTACGGTTAGACCGTGACAGCTGTTGAAAGCCAGAGCATCTATAGAGTGTGTGTCCCTGGACACTACAATATGAACATGGTGGCCTCACCTGATGAGCTGATGATGCTCCTTGATCGGTTGATGATGACATCACCTGATTATACTGATGAGTTTTGCTAGAAGCCACTCGATGTTGAGGTGACCGCTGTGCTGATGAACGCACAGGCGGTGGTGATACGCGTTGTGGTTTCCTGGCAGGCTCCGGCTCCGATGCAACTGACAGCTGCAGTCGGCACTGCTCATCCAACAACTCCAGCAGTTGCGTGATGGTGGGCAGGGTGTCCGGATCCTTGCCATAGCGCTCCTCAAACAATGAACGCAACTTGATAGGCAGCTTCTGCAAACATAAGTGTAACAGCAAGTATGACCACTCTTTGACAGGTTGCTTTAGTTTGTCTAAAGCCTGGATTGCCTCCTGAAGAGGGTCGGAGAACTCTGAACGCAGTTGACCAATTGACGTGACTATAGGTAGGTTGACTATCCTACTGATATAGGCGTCAAGCAGCAATCTAGTATTTTGAAACCTAGATTTTAACAAATTAATGGCCACTGAATAATTTTTATCATCCACTGGTAACTGACGTACAATATGAAGAGCTTCACCTGAAAGTGATGACCTTAAATAATAGTGACGCTCTGCGTCCGACATATCCCGATCGTGCACCAATGATTGAAATAAGTCATAGAATGACATCCATTCCATGAGGTTCCCTGAAAACTTAGGCAACTCAATAGCGGGCAACTTCGCTATGGTTTGCGAGGACAGCTTTGCGCGAGACGAAGTGGGCGCGTCGCTTTCGCAGAGCTCCTCGATTTTGAGCAACAACTTATTTATTTCAGTGAACCTTACTCTATAAGAAGTCATGTCCTCCGCGGACACTTCATCATCGGCCCCCACCAGTATCTCATAAGCCTGAATAAATAAATGATAATACTGGTTGAAATGTCGCCTAGCGACTGATGCGGCAATTGAACTAGACGTGTCACTTACTGTTGCAGCAAAGTCCAATAACATTTGATATTTAGAACTAAATTGCGTTCGCGCACTTCGAACTGACATTTTGAATACTCAAGATACACTCAACAAACAACAAAGTAAGTTAATCACCGACTGATGGTGAATGAATTAAATGAGTTTTGTTTACGTAATAAACAGTAACACTTGATATTATTACACGTTTAAACACTAATAGTTCGCGTAATGACAGATAATTACTTTGATTAGTACACTAAAAACAATAATAACTGAATGTAAACAAACAATCGAACTGATAGGTGACTTGTGACCTATTTTTCACAGTGACATTTGACAACAGACTGTTAAGTGCATAATTTACCACAGATTAATTACAGATATTGATCAGATCGATCCATTTATAATGCTATTACAATCTGTCAACCTCAAGTTGACATTGACAGTTAACAGATGTCAATTGAAATATTATAAATGTCCATAAAGCAATGTTTGACGTTTGACGTACCGGTGAAAGGCGCCAACCCGATTGTCACCCCGCTCCGCGCGAGACAACCTCGTGGTGCGATGCGTGCGCCCTCTGCTGGCCGCATCGGCTGCGTCGTGGTGCAAAGTCCCGTTACAAATGAAACGCCCGTTGAGTAGACGAATTGACGAATCGACACGTAGGTACACTGAATTTAACACTGATTAACACCGATAATGATAATATATATACGGCACTGAAGTTAATATTAACACTAAATCGATATTGAATGACGATCGATGAGTACCGGCGGCGTAATCTGCGTGACACTGCGCTATGATCGCACGCCGGTTTCTTCCCGATTGAATAGGTATAAACCGCGCTCCGCGCTGCGTTGAATAATTGTGATGACTTGATGTGGCTGCACTCAACCCTTGATGGCAGCTTTGACGCGAGTTTGCCGGTACTGACCTTGACGGCAACCGCGTGTCCCGTAAAACCTTTTATTATCCCTTTCTGGGTATAATGTTCTTCCCTTCATGGGTTCCACCAAAAATGATGACAATACTCGCCTTCCTGACCCTGGGCTGGCTGCGTATTGCCTCTGGTGGTATGTGATGATGAATGACTGATGACTGCTCCCCGGAATCTGGCGCGGGTTCGAATCGGACAGACTCCCAGGGTGGTTGATGATGATTATGTTGTAATAAGAACACCGGTTGACTTGAACTGATTTAATGCACAGTACGAACATATCACGTTAGTAATATTATAATGAATATGCGTCCGCACGCTCGTGAGTTGACAGCAAGCGAGTGAGCGGAAGTTAGTTACCTAAAAGCAATGACAGTTTTGTCTATGCCTAATTAGATTCCTAATTTATGAATATAAAGGCGGCACCACACATTATCGATTACAAACAAATAAAAGACAGACAGACAGACAGACAGACAGACAGTACAGTACAGTACAGTAGTAGTAGTTTTTTTTTTTATTTTTTTTATTTTTTTTATTTTTTAGTAATTTGTGACTAAATTAGTAAATTGATCAAATTGTTATGTATCTCTCGTTTTGATTTAATTACAGTCACGAGATTTAATTTCGTACCCACCTTAAGTCCAAAGTTAATCTGACACTCTACAATAATATGGTTGTGTTTCCTAAAAGTTACAAATGATTTGACATCTCTAATGACATTGAGGACTTCAAGCATATTTTTCTTGAAATGGGTCCCAAATTAACGCTTGTGGCCGTACCAATATCTTTACTCTTCATACCACCCTTTGCCCACACAAAGCCTCTTTGTTTGATTTCATACATCTTGCCTACTCGTATATGTTTGCACAGACTGAAGCCTATTGTTACTTAACTCTATCAAAATATAGGCTTTATCGCCGTTAAATGGTTTTATACACTAAAAGCTTTTATCTCGTCCAAGATCATTATGTTTTTCCCAACAGGATGCGTTCAGTGGAAGCTTTTAAAGCTACATACCTGGGTAATGCAATTTGCTGGGACTTTTCACATTATAGTTTATATAAGTACATTATTAGTTCTTAAAAATATATAAGATAAGGGGACAATCGCACACCAATTGACCTAGTCCCAAACTAAGCTCTAGGCTTGTACTATATGGGTACTAGACAACGATATAAATACTTATATAGAGAAATATATACTAAAATACATTAGAAAGCATCCATGACTTAGGAACAATTATTCGCGTTCATCACACAAATATCTGCTCTTACCGGGATTCGAACCCAGGACTGCTAGCTTCGTAGGCAGGGTCACTACCCACTAGGCCAGCGCGTCGTCAAAGTTCTACATGGATCAACCACTGTAGAATTAATTAAAAGCGTATAGTTTCTAATTGTGCATACATACATAAACTCATGCCTTCGTTCTCATAGTGGTGTAGGTAGAGATATACAGAATTACCAACAACTTTAAAAAAATGTTTCTAATTCTGTAACCACATTTTGCACAATTAGGCTAAGTTGTTTACCAGTGTATTAGAGACAGATTGCAAGCCCATCGCCTAACAGTACTACAAGCCTTTATAAATGCGTATGTTATGCGTATATGATGTTATGCGTATGTGATATTTTGCGATTTACAGGCCTAATCCCCTTAGTTTTTAAATCATATATGGATCAACTAGTGGTTTCGTCAACATAAAGCCATAAAGAAAGATTGTGAAGCCATTAGACAATTCTCAAACCAAAGTTATAATTACCGATCAAGGTTTAGACTGTAATTTAAATTGGTTACTTGAATACAAATCCAATACTAAAGCCAACTCTGAAGAAATATCATTTACTTCCCTCAAGTTTATTCACAGTTCAGTAATTCTTGTCAAAAAGCTGCCTCATACAACGTTTTATATTTTTGGACACACAATGTAGAAAAAAATATTACCCAACTATTTTAACGTTTTTTTTACGTTTAGTTTTCGAACTTATTTTAGTCATGGCTTTCTTTTTCGGTCAGTTGAACCAGCTTCCATACCAGGTTAAAAACTACCAGTAAAATTAGTTATGCCACAGAGAAATAGAGAAACCACACATCCGATAAGGTGTAATCAATAGCTAAGACCCCTTTATTCCTGGGACCTTTCAAATTATAGCAACTAGCTGTTCCCGTGCCCACTTCGTTGGGTAATAAACATTTTGTTGGGTAATAGCCTGTAACACTCACAAATAACGTGGTTTTCTATTAGTAAAAGATTTTTCAAAATCGGTTCTCTCGATCCACAGATTACCCTTTTGTAAACAAACTTTACCTCTTTATTAATATTAGTATAGATCTTTCCATCTCACTCACGCACGTTTGACGGCTGACTGAATGACACGCGGGCGCGTGTCAACATGGCGTCACTAATAACCAATAATAGCACAGAATACAACTACGCTACGCTGACTGGTTCCCGCGCTTCGAAAAAGTGTCTACTGTACTAGCTACTAAACCACCGACCCCTTACGTCTTGGATAGAAGTCAAAAGTTCAACCTTTTGTTATGTGATACTCATTTTTGTATGGCAGCCGGCTTGTGACAATCTAACAACTTAGTAATTGAAATTTATGGTAGCTGATCCGACTCCAATGACTTCAAATTTTCAAGTTACAACTTGCTGAAGCTCAGTGAATAAAGATGTTGGATAGGGATTCAGCTGCTTAGAAAAAGGACACAGTCATCATTTAAATTCTGCTCCAATTACGACTTTGTTAATAGCTGTATAACGTTGAATATTTTAAAGTATCTATATTGCTCTTCAGCCATTTTGAGGGTGGAGTTGAAAACTTTCAAAGCCGTTGACAAATCCATGCTTGAGCAATTTTGTATCACTTGAAAGAGCAGTTTATTTGTTTTAAAAGTTCATTATCATAGATTTCATCGCTAACTTGATTAAAGCTATATTATGTTTTTCTTGATCGTTAAAATATGTAAGTCTCGTTGGCACTTCACTTGGCTGTTATTTGTCTTATACTTTTGTATCAAATCGGAGAAATAATGCAAAGGGGCAAATGTCAAAACGTGAGAGACGTAAGTTTAGTATTTTGGTAAATACTATAGAAGTCATCTCCGATTACTCAATCATTGAAATTTACGCAAAGTCAGCGTATTATAAACTCACACACACACACCATTACGCCATTAGTCTCAGAGTGGGGCAGGCAGAACTACAGAGTTACCAACAACTCTAAAAATTTGTTGATAATACTGTTACCACATTTTGCATAATTACCAGTGTATTAGTGACAGGTGGCAAGCCCATCGCCTAGCAGTACTACAAGCCTTTATTCCCTTAGTCACCTCTTACGACTTCCACTGGAAGACATGGAGTGGCACTATTCTAAGCCAGCAACCACACTGCCTAGCTGGTTGCAATAGAAGTAAACTGTGGAGGTAGATATTTTATTCAAAATTAGTAGAATTCAAAATTACACTTTGTTCCAGTCGGGTCCACATCACGAAAGCCACACAGCTGCAGCTAGGCGGAAGGTTTGAAGTAGAACCTGGAGACGGTGCCTCCAGGGAGGGGTACCTGGCAGACCACAAAGTGGAGACGTTCCTCATCATACCCCCAAAGGTAAATTAAGGACTTGGACGCATTCCTCAGCAACTAGCCGGAATGATAGAGACTCATGGACTCATGGAGATCAAGGGAGAGGAGGTTGCCAAGTAGCGTTGCTCATAAAGGCTAAGAAGAAGCATTTCCAACGAAGATGAGCAAGCATGGCATTGAAATTATTCTGTACAAATTTACCTTTTCGTTGGAAAAGCACCTTTAGAACTTTCATAATATTTACATTGTTTCTTACACGTATGTGAACGCCTGGCAAAGGGTTTTAGTTTTATGACGCAAAGAGATTTAGATTATTACCGAGAAGGTGCTATTGCAAAGATATAAACTTCGCGTTTGTACCAAGTTTTATCATTTTGCTCGAACGTTTTAGTTTTAATTAAAAGTTTTGCTCTTAAAACATTGGTATAGTACTTGCTCATTTATGTTGTGATTCAACTTTCGGCATATTTGTAGCTAGATGTTGAAATTATATGAGTTTGACTGGTCCAGTTGGAAATTATCTTGTCTTTCGCTTAACTTTTAGATTATTTGGTTAGGTTAGGATATATTATAATTATGGCATTTAATATGCATTTATCCCCCAAAACCAGTTTTCAGTATTTTTTTTAAACTAGCCATAAAATCTGTTACATAGAGCCTGAAAACCAATCTATAAATATTATGGGTGATTTCAATATAGATTACTTATACCCGAACCCTATATTAAAACCGCGGACAGTTAGGCTTACTTCAGAGTAAAATTGGACACATTTTGTATGGGAAAATGTCAAATTTCAACTCAAAAGTAAGCCTTATCTGTCCTCGCGGTTTGAATATAGGGATCGGTGGTTAGCGCACTCCACATAAAACCAATCCTTGGTAGATTTGCTCGAATCTAACAACTACGAACAACTGTTCACTTTTCCTTCACGATTTGCTGGTTTATCTAGAACTTGCTTAAATCACGTAAACTCCCTCGGGTGCCTATTATAAGGCATGAAACAATATTAAGCCCCTGTTGTGTTTCTATTCTAGTCTGAATTGTGCTTCCCAACAATATTGCTTTTAAGGAGTGGCAGGCGCATGAATTTTGCATTTATCTTGTTGTTTACGATTGATGTTTCCTCTTAGAAGATAATATGGTAAGTGTATGGCAATAATTAATTAGACGTGTATTTTTAGTATAGTAACACAAAGATTGTTATTAAGCATACAAATAACTGATCTTGACTATATTATTTTAGTAACTACACAGTACAGTACACACTAAAAACCATACACAAAAAACAAGCATAATATGAACATATCAAAAGCAATAAGGTTTCACCGAGTATAATAGACCGAAACAGGCCGATTTTTTTACTTAACAATGTATTCTGTAACATTTACAACGCTACGGATACGGTCACGGACTTTAATTGATGGACCGCTGCAGAACCTTGTCGCACAAAACCTGCGAATAATTCCTATGTAGATTTTAATTTGTCTGAGACGCTGTCTTTATGACAAGGTTTCCTATGGTGGATCAACAATTAAAGTCCATAACCGTCCATTTTACATAGGTACCTACGTAGAAGACTTTGTACTTACGAGTAGGTGCTCTACGGTAGTCTCTGAAAAAAATACTTTTTATTTCTTCAAATATTCAATCAAGCAGTTGGGTTTTTAACGCGTCCTTTTTGTAACAATTGTTTAATATAAGTTAAACAGAATAACTTTTTAAGTACGGCGATCCCTTTCACAAGCAGCAGGAATGTTCCAGAAGCAGATTGTATCATCACTACATAGTATAAAACAAAGTCGCTTCCCGCTGTCTGTCCCTATGTATGCTTAGATCTTTAAAGGTACGCAGCGGATTTTGATGCGGTTTTTTTTATTGATTAAGTGATTCAAGAGGAAGGTTTTTATGTACCTATTATAGATACATGTTTTATGTACGGGTTTTACAGAAACCGAAGCGAAGCGAGGGCGGGTCGCTAGTAAGCGATAATTTACTGAATACTTTCTATAGTGTCATAGTTTTATCTCAAATTATTGCTTTGCTAAAAGCTTTCTTAGCAAACCGGACTAGGCAGAAACACAAAATATAACAATGGCCATAACAAATGTTTACAGCACTCCGCGTAGTCAATATTTATTTAATTTTGTATGATTTAGGTTTATAAAAGTTTTTACGGGTTAGTCTACCACCATTATCGTTTAACCTACCGCCAAAAAGCAGTGTCCACATTGTTGTTATACAGTGTGGGGTAAAAACAAGCTGCGAAATTAAAATTTAGTCTTCGGGGTTGCCGACGCGTAATTGCGATCGTAAGGTGCATCTTGAGAATGCAAATGTCTACGGGTCACAGACCCCTCTTATCATCAGGTGGACTGTATGCTCGACTGCCTTCTCCATTTCTTAAAAAAGGTTAATCTATTCACATATAGTTGAGGATCTCGTTGACTTTTATTTGATTTGAGTTTAGGAAGGAACCTAACAGTTCAGTTAGACTTACGTGTCCATCTACTTGTCTCTATATCACATAATATGTTTTTCGTAGCGACTTTCTAACTATCGGTATAAAATTCTGGCTTGCTGTTTTTGGAGTAAAGAAACGACTGTATTTTTATGGGGTAAAAAAAACAAACAAAGTAAGTCGAATATCATAAGAAATGTAACAACGGCAAAGATAAACAAAATGCATCTAACACGTCTGTTATAACTACTTTTTCTCCCCGGTAAGTGTAACACATTACATAACTCGGGCTATAAAGTCACATTATGCCACCGTGTTTATTCCCCGTGCACGTAACGGCGAAGGTTTAGATTATACCTGGTACTCGTATGTGTAACAAGCGGAGTTTTATACTACGAGTATACTAGTATAAATGTTTAGTGTTTTGAAAGGGTTATAGAATTGATTGATCAAAAAGTTTGGAAATCACGACAATAGAACATTAAATAATAACGGCTAGCGAATGCTGAGTTGTGAATGTTTCTCTGTGCCTAATTTTTGTAACTATGTACCTAATGTGGTTTTGAATTATTGCGAATAAATGTCTCTTTATCTTTATATTTAAATAATGCGCAGCAATATTTGCATAATCTGTCAGGTCTGTAATAAGTACTTTTCAACCCGGTAAGTGTTATACAGTACATAACTCAGGCTATAAAGTGACATTATTCCACTGCGTTTATTCCCCTTAAGTATTTATAGCTGTAAACATAGTATAGGAATTTAGCAGCATTCAATATGTTTAAGGTTAGTATAGTCACCGTATAAACGGTAGATCATCTTCAATCAAAGATATATCGAGCGGCTTGTATGTGTGTTGTGCGTGCCTCAACCATAGGTGTGTGCGAGCAAACTCAACAAGACGGACCAAGCCGGTTAAGTCAGCTTCGGGGCCTCGCCGCGTTCGGTTGCGGGTGTATTAAGTAGTGAGTGACGCGCATCGATGCAACCCTACCCTCGAGTGGCAATAGGTAACGGAAACTCCTAACGTGCACGTAACAGTGAAATTAGGACGGGAGCTTTATGAAGTTGGCTTAACCTTTACTTATGCCTAATTCCCTATTTATTATGTCTAGCCTCTACGCTGCCAATTACAAATAGTTGTATTGTTCCGATGACGGAACTTACCCCCCTTTTCAGAGGGACCTACATACATAAACTCACCCCTTCATTCCCGGAGTGGGGTAGGCAGAGCTACAGAATTACTTACACAGACATGATATACAAATATCGTTCACTTGTTTTTTTTTGTACTTGTAATTTTTATTTTTAAATATTACTATATCTACGCGATTACGTGACATTGATATTTGTATGCCAACAGGCAAAACATAGTGATACACGCTGTATTTTTTCCTCCACCAGTATTTCTCTACCAATGTTTTACAAACAAATAATTCTGATTCTGATTCTATACCTTTAAATTTTAACGGTTTCACATTCGATATCTGAACTGAATTTTCAGATTATCACTTATTGAGTCAATGTTAAACATCTAAAAAAGGGTGGGAATTCGGTATTAAACAACATAATAAGAATCAGATTACCAATACAATAGAGTAAGTCATCCTATCGAAATAAAACGACCACCGATAGGTTTATACCATATAGGTTTATACCGTCGGAAATTGCCAATACTCGTGCCCGATGACATAAAGCTTTGGTTGACTGCACCGTTCATCCGTCGCCAATACTTACAAATAGGACTATAGATTAGTTTGTTAGCGAACTTATAAAAGAACTAACAGTTTTTGGTAACATTTGAAACAAAATAATATGATAAACAGTGTATTAATATGATATGCATTTATTAAAACTGCCGATAATATGTTGCTTTAGCAATTACTTGAAAATATTATCAATTAAAATAACTTCACAATTAGTTTTCTTAGATGCTGTCCATTTTTAATGTAATGCATGTGCAGCGTGTTCATCGTTATCAGTATCGCTGTTGCTTAGTACAAGGCATGTCGTGGTACGGGGGCCAATCATAATAATCAAAGTATCTGTCATTTACACTTGTCAAATTGCTGTTCTTTACATTGCTGGCAATTAAAATTTTGTTAGTTCATATAGTCATAGTTACGTTACAGAAATATGTTATTTTAACTTACTTTAAAAGTTAACACACTGTATAAACGTTAACATAATCTTAAGTTTCAATTTAATTACTAAAATAAAAAGGTTCCTATTCAAAATACAAGTCCCACTGTTTAAAGCTATGAATGAAGTCGTATTTTCATCAAGATGTCTACAAGTCCTTCCTGAAAGCATTCCTTATCTTATTACGGGAACAAATTTCGCTATCCTCAATGCCTTAGCTATCGGCACTTACCCAGGACTAAATTACTGGAGATAACCTTCCCTTAATCCAATCTGGAGATCAAAGCGGCCGATACTGGAACGTCTTAATTGTAGTTCCGAAGGGTTTTGGGTATTTTGTAGACATTGTTTCAAAATGGATGGCTTTTCGGTGTTAGATTTGTTTTGGTTTAGTAGTAGTTGTTTTTGATGATGACGCCTCTTTGTGATATATAAGGTGTTAACAAATTAGTCACGGATATGTTAAGAGATAATACATTACATTAAAACAATTAACTTTTAACTGTAATTAAGGAACCTTTGTATATTATTTTATTGTCTAAATTTACCGACCAAAAATATAAATTATAATTAATCTTTAAAATAAACACCCCTACGTACCTGTCAAGATGTTTAACACTGTTTGTCAAAAGTTGTTTTTCGTAAATGTGATTATGATTCAGCGGGAAAACTGTAGGTTATTAAAAACTAGCGTCTGAATGATAGTTTAAAGAGGTTCTAGAATGTCTAAAGAAAGTTCATTTAATTATCTTACTAGCGACCCGCCCTCGCTTTGCTTCGGTTTATGTGAGGTTTCGGTAACACCCGTACATAAAACAAAGTTTATTATACATAAAAACCTTCCTCTTGAATTACTCTATCTATTAAAAAAACCGCATCAAAATCCGTTGCGTAGTTTTAAAGATATAAGCATACAATATAGGGACAGATAGCGGAAAGCGACTTTGTTTTATACTATGTAGTGATTAACAGGGTGTTTTAACGTAGCAAATTTGTTTCTTAGTTTTCTCCAAAAAAACATAAGAAAACCTATGATGTTTCATACTTAAATGTACTCCGAGAACCGAGTACTATCAGCTGTAAAAATATCCGTGACTAATTTTTTAGCACCTTATATAGTGATGTATATTTTTGGCACTGTGATTGTGAAATTTTATAGGCATACCTACTTGTAACAACGATAATATTACTGAAACTCTTTTTTAATTCTCAACGTCCAAACGATTACAAATTTAATGCGTTTTATATAATATATGAAAAAAACTATTTGTTGCCCGTGACTCCGTCCGCGCAGAAAAATAAAACATAGCATATGTCCATCAAGATTAATGTACGATTCTAATGGTGAAAGAATTTTTCAAATCGGTCCAATAGTTTTGTAGCCTATTCAATTCAAACAAAAAAACAAACAATGAAATCTAGATAGTGTAGATGACATAAAAAGCTTTCGAACTTGTGACATGTAAATTATTTTCTTTTTGAAATGGTAAAAGATTTTTCGAATTATGTTCCGTAGTTCCGGAGTTTACCTCTCGAATAGATACAAACTTCGCCCAAACTTTTTATATCTCGCATGTAAAAATAATGTTAAAACCAAACATTTATGTTTCATACTCACACAAGACGCTTCATTTATAACAAAAAATACCGACATCGCTTCGTATCTTTCTCAGAAACCATCAGGCATATCCGAAAATGGCCGCCTCTCCGTATGCACGGTGGACCGTAAGGCCAGCATCGTGTCGTCTATATACAACGACGTGTCCCCCACCAAGCCAAGGGACAACATCAGCCCCGCGCCCTCGCAGCACAGCTTCGAGGAGTCAGCTCCGCGCGTGCTGCGAACAGAGTCCTTGAGGACTTCTTTTGGTGTTCCTGGAGGTATGGTCTTACATCATTTTTTTAAATTCGCTTCTGGTTAAAGGAATACTATATAGTTTTGAAAAAGGTCCTGGGGGTTATTATGACGTAGCTATGCAGTTCATTTTACGTTGAGCGTAAAGGACAGAGCTATTATAGCAGTTATATAGCTCTGTCCTTTTCTCTCAGCGTAAACAGAATGGCATTGCTATGTCATAATAACCCCCCTGTTGTAGCTCCGTACGTCAGAGTAAATATGTTGAATAGCTTAAGTTTAAAACATATCAGGATTAAATATTTACTTTAGTAAGTTATTAGAAGAACCCGGATTTATCGCTGCAAAACAAAAGACTGTCGCAATTTAGTTAGTGCTAGAATATTTTTTTGTATCGATATCGAGTATTATGCCGATGTTTTTACATTATTTTATAATCATTCGCGACAGTTGTTTTACATGGTGTGATTCCACCTAGATCTTATCTCCTATTTTATCATATCAAATCAAGTAATAAAATAACTCGTCGAGTAACTACGAGGTCAAACTTTGAATTAAGTGACTATACTACCTCGTTGAAAATAATAGACCCTTCAGAAAATGAGTACTCCTATCACTATCACAAACCAAATAAAATGTCAAGTGCTGCTGTAGTGTGTGTACTGATGTGGATTTCGAAAAAGACATTGCATCTGTTTCTATAGAAAAAGACATTGCATCTGTTTCTATATCATTTTTTAAAAACCAGACGTAACTTTATTTATTTTATTTTGTGGCCTCTTTTCGATATTTATATCAAAAAAAAAAATCTTACACTAGCTAGATTGCGCCAGTCTTTTGTTTTGCCGCGAAATATCCGGGCTATGGTTATTACCTAGGTTATTACATTTAAAATCATAACGAATATAATATCATCAAAAACTCTTTTGACTGGGACTCATAAACACTTTTTACTTCATAAGTATTGTATTTGTAGGTACGTAGGTAACATTTTGACTACACTGTTTAAAACTGAGAGCTCGATTTAAGCACGTCGTATCTTCTCAAACTCAAGATTAACTGCCAGACTTGAAGTCTAATAAACTCCTTTACGATTCATTAACACTCTTGAAGTTAACTTAGTTAACCTTGTAAGGCACATCATACCAGAAACAGAGAGGTTTTTATAAATGGGAATTTGAATCTACTACTAAGGCAATAAAGTTCAATAACGTTTGTTCATAATACCATTTTTAGTTTATGGATATAAAAAAATAAGCCTTATTCTTCTTGCAACACAGTTCAAAGTAAATTGCCTAGATTATATACATACGACACTGGGCCTTACGAGGTAGGTAAATCAGCTGAGAGCCTTGCTGAGAGCTGATCAGCTGATGCGGTCTCCATCTGTAGTGGTAGAATCAATACGACAAAGATGTGGCATGACGCTTGTAAGACATTAGGCGCATTTAAAATTTACCGTCGTATGTCACGGCATGGTTATACTGTCACGATAAAGTGAGACACCTATTATGACATGGCTATGCAGTTCATTTTAAGGTGAGCGTAAAGGACAGAGCTATAGCAGTTACAGATGTAGTAAATAATCCTTTCCCATCGTTTTTTGTCGGATATGTTCGTATTTATCTAGCTTTCTCTATTAGCTTCAGTAGCCATCAATATGCCAACTGAGGAAGCAAGATAAATACGAAGTTATCCGACCAAAAACGATGGCAAAGGATTATTCACTACATCTATACATAACTCTGCCCTTTTCACTCAGCGTAAAATGAATTGCACAGATACGTCATAATAACCCCACTGAATATGTGAAATTTGTATGGAGACGCTTTTCCAATACGGTCACATGCAAACCAACCATTTTTACCACGTACAAGGACGGTTATACGTTCCCTTCGCTACGATTTTTTTTAAACCCAACTGAGTCGCTTAACTTTAAACTTGGATATGTCCTAGTGGTATACGAATTTTAATTTTTTTTTTGTTTGAAAAAAGACTTATATTCCTTTGTCCTTTTGCATACTTATCCGAGTTTGAAGTTAAGCGACTCAGTTGGGTTTAAAAAAAATTGTGCGTCATGGTGGATCTTGTGCAGGATACGTCCGAATAACTACCACCATCTTATCCTTAATCCATCAACCTATCGCCAAGCAGCAGTTTTTGCATTTTTTTGCCACCAATATCTGTATAGGACCAGCGTTGACTTAGGGTAAAATAAAGTCCTTCATACTCAGGGTTAGCAACGAATTTGCAGTATTGAGAATGCAAAGACCCTCTAACCATCTGCCCCCTATTTCACCATCTTGACATTGATAGATGACAGCCGACATCGCAGAGTTAACTGGTTTTCACATCACAGGGATTCATAATAAGCTGCACCATATACACTGAAAAGTGACCTGCGGGCCTAGTATGGCTGCATCTATTATAAACCGCGTGTCAAATGTGGATAAAGCATTCGTCACGTGTACTTATTTTCCTGACAGAAGGTGAAGGACGCCTTCAAAAAAAAAATATTGGCTTTCACTCCTGTTAAGGTGTATTTCGCCAATGTCAAGTTATTTATAGACACTCCCATGGACTTATTAGAGCAATAAGTCCGTGGATATCACACGCGAAGACAATTGTTCGGTAAAAAAGAATTTTCTGCAATGGACTAAACAGAAGCACATGGGGTTAGCTCCACGCGCTTCTGTCAAATCCGACGGATGCCTTATCAAAAATTTATCAGCTGCGATAAACGCAGCCATATTAGGCCCCCCGTCATTGTCAGGGTGGTGAAATAAGGGACGGATGGCTTGTACACCTACTGTTTTATTTAAACCATAGAATTAAGAAGTTTTTAGTACTAAGAAGTATTAAATCATAACAGGGTGATAATTGTATTTTCTCAGATCTTAGCAGAAGAGCTTCTGTAAAAGTAGTTGCATTCGAAAGTCAAGCAACAAGCCCTGGAGAAAGTTTAGGCAACGGAATAGTGCCTGTAAAGCCTAAAAGTCGTAGTGGATCCATTATAGGAGCTATAAGCCCTATAATGGGCACAGGTGAGTTTATTTCCTATAATTTAGATTTAAAATGATCGAAAATTCTCAATTTTTTTTAACGTTATGGTAACAAATTTAATGATCACTTTACAAGGTTGTTTCAATAGGTAATGGAATTTAAAAATCAATGTTTTTTTTCTAACTATTGTTTATTGTTTTCTTTAGAAAGCAACTCATGTCTAGAACTGTCTCTAGACAGTATTGAACAAATGGATTTGCTACCGCCAACACTGTTTTCTAGAATGTTAAGTACTATTTCAACAGAATCACAAATGCAAAGTTAGTTCGCAACAAAATAGTCGTGATTGTGGTTAACATATTTTGTTGTATGATTATCGTTTCGTCCAACTTCATATGCAGTTTTTTCCATGGTTTTTTCCTTTTTCACAGTTTCATTTTTCATTTTGTCAATGATTTCTTCATTTAGATTGGTACTTGGAGACAGCCAATCGTTTCACATAATAGACATGACATGACAATATCGTGTATTATTGTCAATTTACTCATTATCTTGTTACATCCAAATTTCGATCCATATTTAAATTATGATTCAAACTAAGAGACAAATAACTTTTCAGCAATACCAGGAGTTCCAACCAGATCTCGGCCTTCGAGTAAAATGACGAAATACGTCGAATGTTGGGGAGCTGACAAACCCTTTGCCAACATTACTGATTCCACTCTCGCTAAGAACATTGGTATTTCTGTAAGTATTTTACTTTGATACTCTTTTATGTATGAAGACAGCCAAGTTAAAGTGGGACTGGGCTGGGAGATGGGCCGAAAATACCACGCGACGGACATCGTAGTAGAGGTAAACCCAGGAAATGGAGAGATGACTTAGAGTCGTTTGCGAGGGATTAGCAAAAGTGTGCTCTGAACAGGGACGTGTGGCGAAAAAGAGGGGAGGCCTTTGCCCAGCAGTGAACACAAAAAAAGGCTAGCACAAAAAATCATCGTTCGACATGTTTACTATTTAACATGAAAGTAACACATTAGCGTTATGGTTCCTTTTCTAAGATATATCTGTCTGTATTTTTCAGAGCCTCGCGATGATAGAACAAAATTTACTGCCACAGAGGACGACTTGCTGCGATTCTAGGTTAGTTTGAGCTCTAATTATAAAATATCTTTACACTAAACATCCCCTTCTAATTTGTTGATCAAAGTGGAAACTGATAAAGTGTGGCCAAATAATTCGTTATCTTAAAGTTAACATTAACGACTTATATGTGTATAATAATCCTTTCCTACCGAATAGTTTTCTTCTCACTATATTCCTCTTCTTCTTGTACATCTTCTAAATCTTCGTCACAAGCTCAAGCAATGCTCTTATAAGCATCTAATATGCCATTTTTACAAACCAAATATGTATATCACATTACAGTAGCAACACAGAAGGCATGAGTCGTGTCACTCTGTGGTTTACGCGCAGTAGGCAGGAGTCACAGTACCGCAACCAGCCTGACGCGCACTTCAAGTACAACGTCGCGTGCGCAGCGCTACTGTTCCTGCTGCTTGCTGTTATACAGATGCTGACTGTGCACAAGTAAGTAATTATTATTATTTATTTATTTTATGGCATAGAGAAGACAAACGAGCACACAGGCCACCTGATGATAAGTGGAAACTGTGACCCATATACATTCGCATTCACAAGACTGCAATGCAATCCTAAGACTGCAAATGCGTTGACAACCCTGAGGACTAAGACGGAATGCCTCTATGCTAGTCATTTTACCGGCTGTCTTATCCCCAAACCGGAACACAACAATGCGAACACTGCTGTTTGGCGGTAGGTTAATGGATAAGATGGTGGTAGCGATCCGGACGGACCCTGCACAAGGTCCTACCACCCGCAAAAGAAATTGAAAAATTGTAAAAAAGAGAGTGAGGGAAAAAGTGCTCTAAGGTAATTTGAGGATAAATTGGAGGAAGAATCACGAAGATCATTGCATAAATTTTTCTTATACTAGAGGGGACGATTATAATACCAACCTCGTCCGATTTCCTAATATTCCTAACGTTGTATTTCCAGGAGCATAGTCCTGTACGCCTCATTTGGACCGACCTTGTTCACGCTCTTGGTGTTCGTCTACCTGTCCTGGTATGACGGAAACTTCCGGCTGCGTCCTTTGTCAGACGTCCCTGTGCTGTCTGATGAACTGTATGCTGATAACTGCACTAAACCTGGGCAGGTGGGTAGATTTTCAATCGACTTCACAAAAAGGAGGAGGTTCTCTATTCAACTGATTTTTTATGTTATAGTCCTCGTAGGTATAGTCCCAAAATGGTCACATTGTCACCAAGTCAGTATGTGATCCTCATGAGGGAACCCCTCAAATATTATAGGCATAGGATTTGGGAATTTTCAGTAAGTCCAGATGAAGACCACAGGATGGCCAGCGGAACTTCTCAACGATTCCTATTTTAATTGAGAAAATTGATTAAATAACCGGACAATCACTAGAAAGTATAAATAATAAGATAAAGTGATTTAAAAAAAAAACACGTTATCGTAAATAATTTTTTACGTTTTTGAAGGCAGTTTTTTTTATTTTACTAACAGGTTTGGATAGAGTACATCGATTTCATAATAATTATCTCCACTTTATTTTCATTAAAAACCACGTAATATAAAAATTTCAATGTATTTTTGATTTAATAATTAACTTCTTTTCTTTAATGATTTCAGGTGGTAACCAACAACAGATACATAAGGATCACCATGTTCTTAGTCTCTGTTCTCCTAATAGGCGCTTGCGCAGTGATCAATCTGGTAAGTAATTGTATAGGTATTACCTATTAAGTCCGTCCGTCCGCCCTAACTTTGAAGAGCTGTATCTTATGAATTATAATAAAAAAACAGAATATCGTTCATTGAATACTAAACGGACACAATCCGAAATGAGTCAGTGTTGCATTTTAAAATTAAAAGCGGTTGGAATACGATTTTTGATGGAAGAGCAAATTATTTTGGAATGTGTCCATTTTGTATTCAATGAGCTATATGTTATTAAGGCAGTCAAACATACAAGCGTAAAATTGGTGTGATTATAGTAAAATTAACCCTAAAAAAACCTACTAAAAATAGTTAAGTGTGAGTTGCGCTTGCGTTGATTCGATCCGAAATCCAATTTATACCATGTTACAATTATTCCAGTTTCATTCGAACATCGAAAACGCACCTATCGACGTTCCCGAGGCTCTGATGCATCCAAACAGCACCACTTCGACAACGGCATCTCCAGAGGTTGACAGAATAAGGGTCTTCGAATTAGAAACAGCGCCGGTAAGTTAATTTATCCTAAAGTCGTATCCCACTAATGCAAAATGCACAACTAATGCGAATACTTATGAATGCGAAAGTTTGTGTGTGTACAGTAAAACACAACCGATATGGCTCACCGATGTACCTGAGATGACATTTTTTCGAAGCGCGGGAACCAATGAGTATGATTCTGTGCTATCATTGGTTATTAGTGACGCCATGTTGACGCACGCTCGCGTGTCATTCAGTCAGCCGTCAATCGTGCGTGAGTGAGATGGAAAAAATAGATGCAATTTAATTTGCACCTTATAACTTTTACGTACAAGTCTGATCGCGGGTTTTAATCGGAAATCATCGGAATCGTTGTTCGTGTCTGCACGAACGAAGATTCACGACACGCCATATCGGTTGTGTTCTACTCGTACTGTACGTGTTAGTTTGTTACTCCTTCACGCTACAACGTCTGGACCAATTTGGATAGAATGGAGATTTTTCAAAACCCTGGATAAACACATATTTAGGCCACTTTTCATACCGGAAAATTTTAAAGTTCCCGGCGGGAATTCCCTGCAAAATGCTCAATAACTAATTCGAGGCTATAGCGGCTGTACGGTCACAAACTATAATTTTTGAACCACTGTAGCACCTTTTCGCATAAAACCAACGATTATTTAATATCTATGTCATTTCTGTCTCGTCATTTTGACGCTATCATTGTGGCAAGGTTCTATGGTGTATCAAAATTTGAAGTCCTTGATGGTACATTTAGACACAATATTGTATTACTGTTGGTTGTTTCAGTTCCTCTACAGCTCCGTGCTAACCCTGGCGTCAATATCAGTGTTCCTGCGAGTAGGCTTCGTGCTCAAACTGCTGGTGATGTGCTTGGCTCTAGCCACTCACATAACTCTCTTCGCCTCTGTTGAGCTATCAAACCAGTTCCAGTCTGATTACAATACTGGGTGAGTACATTTAAGTCTTTTATTCTTTGCCAAAGTTTACTTTAACTATGTAAAGAATTAGGTCACGTTACTAAGTAGAAACAGAGTGTGGCCACGGGTTCCAAAGGTCAAGCTTAGGATGGTTAGCATAAGAAAAGTTGTCTGTGACTTGCCTGTCGCTCTATAATTATTTTTCTCCAAATATTCTGTAAGAATAGAGAAGCTTGGAGCGAGAAAGTTTTACTAGCAGCTCAGATGGAGAAGTCCTTCAAGTCCTTCAAGTAACTGTGATTGATCAAGACCTGAGAGAACATAAAGCTAGTTTTCACCGAGAAGAAAGTCATTAAGTACTACTTGAGGGTCAGTTCTTCATTAGTAAAATTAAAACTGAAGGATCCAGATTGTTCCAAACTTCTCATTTCAGGTCTGCCCGTCTCCCATTCGCGTCTAAAGCTGGTCTGGTGCTGGTGCTGGTGGCTGCACTGCTGCATGTGCTGGACCGACAGATCGAGTTCACTTCGCGGACGGACTTCCTCTGGAAGGACAAGCTGACGCAGGAGCAGGAAGAGGTTGAAACCATGCGAGGGATCAACAAGGTGAGGTTCTGCGATCAGGTTTATCTTGCGGACGGACTTTTTGTCAAAAGACAAGGTGACGTGGGAGGAATGAGATTGGGACCATGCAAGGGATTAACAAGCAATTGGTTGCTTCTTATAAGATTGTTATTGTTATGGATACGTCTTGGTTAAATACGAGCCAAACAAGATGTTTCACAGATCAACCAATAAGTGAGTACCGCAAAGAAACTTTCTGTCATAGGCCGAGGTCGACACCATGCGCCATGACATGAGTTCTGGATTAACGCAGAATTTTGGCAGAACATTTGGAGTTTGTGAAAATGCTAAAATATTGTTTGCGCTCCTGCGACCAACGCGACGAACTCTAGTATATTTACTGCACACATTACCGACGGTTACTAAGGTCGAATTGTCGATCCCAATTTTCGTTCGTCCAAATTCTCATAAGTTAGAAATACCTACATTATTTCCTGACACCTTTTCCTTTTAACCTTATAAACCGCTTTAAAAATTTAAAGGGTTCTGAAAAAAAGGCTTTGCTCTATGATGAATTTTAGGACAAAAGAAAAAGTTCGAAAACAAAACTCTGGACTTGTCATAGGTTACCATTACCGACGTGTAAGAAAAATATTAGCTTCTATTTTAGAACCTGACAAAGACAAGTGACATTTTTATGTATATATAGTTACAATTGCTACTACCAGGGCTATCATCGGAAATAAACGTAAAATGTTTTCAATTTCAGATACTTCTGGAGAACATCTTGCCTGCCCACGTTGCGCAACATTTTTTGACGTCCGTAGCATCAGAGGTAAGTTTTTTGTTGATGGCAAAAACAAAACGTGGAAGACTTGTGCAAGCCAAGATGCAAACTCTATTAAGGTTTTTGATTTTCGAAAATCGCTAACAGGTCGATTCACAAGAGCTGGCACGAATGGATTGAATCAGTGAACGAAATTATAGATGTGTGCAAAATAATAACAATGTTTTCGGTTTAAAATTCGAACCGCGTGATTCGACGGCACTCACACTAGTGATAGGTGACATTACTTTCGTTTAGTCCGATTTGTATAGCATTTTTTATCGATACTAATAGCATTTTTTATCGATACTAATAAATTTACAAATATCTAAGGCAACGTTCTCACTAAAATATTTCCTGCGGGCCTAGAATGGCTGCGTCTATATCGCGTGTCAGCTGTGGATAAAGCATCCGTCACTTTTTGAGACGTGTACTTATTTATCTGTCAGAAGGTGACAGATGCCTTATCCAAAATTTATCATGCGATAAACGCAGTCATATTAGGCCCCCTGAATTGGAAATATTCTCTACAATCCCATCTCATCCCATCTTTGCCCAAAGGTAACTGTTTTAATTTTTTTTTGATACTGATTCCGAGTTAGCTTCTTCTCCAGGAGGACCTGTACCACGAGCGCTACTCCAGCATCGCCGTGATGTTCGCGTCCATCCCCAACTACAAAGAGTTCTACGACGAGACCGATGTCAACAAGCAGGGGCTCGAGTGCCTGCGCCTGCTCAACGAGATCATCTGCGACTTTGATAAGGTCAGTTTTTAAACCTTTCTCACAGATATAGGGTAACGTGTCACTGATAGACTGGTTCGAATGTGAATGCTGGTTTTGCGGGTGGTAGGACCTTGTGCAGGGTCCGTCCAGATCGCTACCATCGTCTTATCCATTAACCTACCGCCAAACAGTAGTGTTCGCATTGTTGTGTTCCGGTTTGGGAATAAGACAGCCGGTGAAATGACTAGCATGGAGGCATTAGTCCTCAGGGTTGGCAACGCATTTGCAGTCTTAGAATTGCATTGCAGTCTTGTGAATGCGAATGTCTATGGGTCACAGTTTCCACTTACCATCAGGCGGCCTGTGTGCTCGTTTGTCTTCTCTATGCCATAAAAAAAAAGCTTCATTATTTGGGCGTTTGTTCCGAATCACATTCACGGTCATATTTTTGTAGAAGTAGCTGTAGATTTCGTTTCTGGTTAGGTATCTAAGTTTATCGGTCATCTAACAAATATTCAAAAACGGCATCAAAATATTTATACGCCCAATTCTTCAAGAAAAAGCCCACAAAAGTGGTTGAAACGCTCGAATAATGACCCTAAACAAGGGTGATTATTATCTAGGTCAATATACCTTGCTAAAAAAAAAATTTTTTTTGAGCAAGCGATGTATACATTATCATACTTATATCAATATTGACTACGAAAGGCAGGGTGAGCATCCATCTGAGCTGAGCGAAGTAGAGGGGTGGTGTGTGAGAAAAAAATCCACCAATAGGAGAGCTGTGCTATGTTTATCTGGTGGAGATTAAGCCTTAGTCATTTATTCAATTTTGGTATTTTACAGCTCCTACTAAAGCCAAAGTTCAGCTGCATAGAGAAGATAAAAACCATCGGCAGTACTTACATGATTGCTTCAGGGCTGAGACCAGGCAAGGAAGATCAGACCGTAAGTTTAAATTTGACAGTATTTTTCCTAAATGTTTAATAGTTTTTATTTTTGTAACCAAAGATGCTAAATATTAGAAGTAATTATGTTTTTAAAATGCAAACCCAACCGTGTAAAACATAATTTTTAAGCCGTCGTCACTGAAAACAAGTTATTTTTTTGTTACAAATTGAATATTTTGGCATTTTTTTACATACAACAATGCGTTTACCACCACCATCCCCCCACAATCACCAAGCAACATTACCATTATTGTATTCAGGTGTGGGGACAAGAGAACCAGTGAAATACTAGCAGAGAGGCATTCCATCTTAGTCCTCAGGGTTAGCAATGGATATGCGATCTTAGTATTGCTATCTTTAGCTTTAATAATGCAAATTTATGTCTATTTAACGCAGATCCCACTAACCATCAGGTGGTCTTTGGCATGCCATGAGAAAATAACCTTTATTTCTAGGATGCAAAATGTAGAGAGGAGCATACAGTGGCGATACTGGTCGAGTTTGCGTTCGCCCTGATGACTATACTGGACCAGATCAATCGGGAGTCGTTCCAGAGGTTTAAACTAAGGATAGGTAAGTAAATTACGTTGTAATAAAAAAATATCTTTCAAATTGAAATAGTTTCCGTATTTATTTTGGTTCCTGAACACAAAAGAACGACCAAACTAGAAGATAATTAAAATATAATATAGAAAAATTGTTACTATTTGACATACCTTATACCTTATACGTTGTGTTTTTATTTGTTGTACAAAAACACACCGTTCAATTTTAAGAAAATACTTTAGTTTATTAGAAAACACAATAATAGTAATGAGGGCGCCACTATACATCCGGAGTACGCTCGGTGCAGTCTTAATAAAATTTACAGTCGAGAGTATGTTGAATTGTTTCAATCAATTTTGACAGAACTAACATCAGACGCTGCGAATTCTTTTTTAGTTTTTGAACAACTAATGCTAACACCTACTATTTAAATAAAAAATATGTATATTCATAATATTTAGAACAGCGCCATCTATGTAATTAGGGAAGAACATGAAACCGAGATGACTTGGTTGAAGTACCTTACTAAGTAACGAGTTACTTTGCTAGTTCACAGTGTCACCGATAGGGGTCGTAAAATTCAATTATGAGATCACTTCTGTTCTGAATAATGCGCGATACGAAACGCACGTACTTAGTCTCTCTGCATCTTCCTTCCGAAATCCCCAATCCGTCCAGGATGTAACAGTTTAGAAGAGCTACCTAACGAAGCTAACATGATCAGGGGCCCTAATATGGCTGCGTTTATCGCGTGCCAAAGTTTCGATAAGGCATCCGTCACCTTCTGACAGGTAAATAAGTACACGTGTCAAAAAGTGACGGATGCTTTATCCACAGTTGACACGCGATATAGACGCTTCCATACTAGGCCCAGTATGTTTTTGACCAGTATGTAAGCGTAAGAGTGACGAATGCTTTATTCATTTTATAAAGGCGACTAAAATAAGGCCCTAGGTTCTGATCAAAGCTCCTAAAATGTTGTAGATTAATGTTGTTGTTAAATAGTATAAATAAACAACTGTGGTTTACTTTGATATGGTTTATCCCGTGTTGAACCATTACTGACTATGACGTTATTAACTCCAGGTTTGAACCACGGACCCGTAATAGCTGGTGTGGTGGGGGCTCAGAAGCCTCAGTACGACATCTGGGGGAACACCGTGAACGTGGCTTCCAGGATGGACTCCACGGGCATCATGGGGAAAATCCAGGTCACCGAGGACACCGCCAAGTAAGTACTGGAGTACCATCACCAAATATTAAATTGTTCACTTTATTTAAATTTAAGCTCCTAATAAAATAAAATAGCAATGATGTAAGGCAAAGTTTCCTTGTAAAATTTTTTAGGCGTTCTGTTTTTAAGTTTTTATTTTTTGTACAAAATATAGACACTACAAACAAAGTAAGTATTTTTTGTACTCGTCGATTAAAATCTGTGTATTAAGATTTCATAGAGAATACTGCAACGTCACTCTTTTCAACGTTGACAGTCTTATGTTACTTCCAAAACCACCAAAATAACCATTTCGATACGCTCTAGACAACTGAAAAAAATTTGAAAATAGAACTTCGTATTTCAATCATAATGTGTCCTTGTTTAAGGAGACTCGATCCGATACAAAATGGCCAATCTATGGCGTTTCGGAACGTAGCAGCGTTGCGTCATCTGTCAAAAATGTACTTAACCTTTTCGGCGCCATTGACGTGATATAAAGTCAGTACATTTAGTGCCCCACACGCCAATGACGAGTCGTGTTAACAGCTCAAAATATTTGTATTTGTTACATAAGGTTGAAATTAGCTGAGGCTTTGAGCTGTTATTGGCGTGCGAGGACGACTTTTGTATCAAGTCAATGGCGGTGAAAAGGTTAAACCTGCTTCTATATCCAGGGCATAAAAAAACTACGCATTGTGATTGGCTAGTATTTAGCCAGTACTGCAACATTGTGGACGCCGGTGGTGTGATACGTAACAAATGTCGATGTGGTGGTGATTGTATTAATGACTTAAATTATTAATTTGAATGAACTCGTACAAAAAGTATTGTTCACAATTGTGTCATAATCAAGCTTTTTAATCTCGTACCTTACTTAGGCCACGAAGCGTACTCGACTAAAAAGCTCTCTATTATAACACGATTGTGAAAATAACTATAAAAACACTACAAATAATGTATTTAAAAATATATCACAGCCCGTCAATACATATTTAAGACTTTGCTTTTAGGTATTTATTGAATACCTGTCTAATTTATTGGACCAAAGGTAACATGAACCTAATTAATATTATTAAATTGACATATAGCATAAGCATTTGGACACCGAAAAAAAAACATATTATTGCAAAATCCATGACCATTATAGTTACAATTTTAAAATGTGTAAAATGGTAAATAATTGAATGTATTGTGGTTTCTTCGACTGCATGAACGATCCATAACTCAGCGGTGACAATCTATTAGCTCTGTATTGTTATTGTTATCCTGTATTCCTATTTCTATTTTTTTTTATTTTACCTCTTAAAGTTTGCATATATTTTTGACAGTTTCAATGTAATTTCTTGTCATTTGACATTACATTGTATAGTGAGACTTATATCGGAAAAAAATCATTCGCTCACTCAATGTTTTCAGGGTCCTCATGAATGCTGGATATACATGTGAATGCCGTGGACCGACCTACGTCAAAGGAAAAGGCACATTGACGACTTATTTCGTGAAATCACCCACCATCGGAGGTGCAATTTAGACCTGAACTTTAGTTTTTAAATTAATATCAATTTAATAACAGACAACATTGTAATAAAAGCGTAAAATAGTTTGAATAATGCAAGTTTATTTGTTCATGTTTATTAGGTTTTTGATCAGAGTAACTTATTGATTTTTTGAGATACTTGCGTTTTTTTTTCGTAAATCGTAATCTTGACTTGATTTTTATATAATTAAAAAAATGGATGTGCATTCAAAAACCATTTTAACTCATGTTTAGCTAACTGACTCAGGTTACATTGTTTGATTTTATAAAATAAATTTTATAGACAAGCTATTAGTCTATAATTATTAAGTTGTAACGATAAAAAGACATCACTGCGTCGCAAGTTTTTTTTTTATAAAGAAATTCAATTAAAAATGTACAGTCTATATATCAGTATTTTTTTAAATGTTAGGTAAATGCAGCTAAAAATGGAATAGTAATATTCTGAATATCAATTATTTAACAGGCAACTTAATTCATTGAAATTGTTGTTAATAACTCCTGAAGGCGATCAAAGTATGAATCTGGTTGGTTTTTACTTTAACTTTTGTCGTTCTTTAAGTAAATATAAATTTTATTTTAAACGGTGTAAGTTGTATTATCTCACACAATAAGTAGTAGTGATTATAACTAAAATAAACTGTAAAAATATAGAGTTCAAGAAAACCACATGGTTTTGGTCGACTATCATTTAAAAATAATATTTAAAAATGTAATCAATATTTTTATAATTCAGTAAAATATCCCGAACTATATAAAAATAATTTTTTAGTAGTGTATTTTTAAAATATTTTAGACAATTTGTCAAGTTTAGAAATATGAAAAGTTACTATAGGCCTAGTAAATTATTTTGATAGTAATTTATAAAAATAATATTGTCCCATTGTTTGTAAGAAAAGTAGGTCTAAGACCTGATATCACAATTGCCAAATATAATTTTATGTCACCAATAATAACTTATTTTAGCCATTAATTATTTTTTAAGTCAGCGTACAATACTTTATTTTAAAATATTTTTTTAATATTTTAGTTTGTTCTATTTATAATTAAGAGGGGGCAAGATAAAAATCTGTGTCAATTTTTTGAGTAGGTACATATTTTTATCCCTGACAACACCAAAAAAATGCCATCGTTAAATCCTCCATTTTGTTGGGTTCACCCTTTGCAAGAGGAAAGGTAAACATGATCATGGCAGTATTTTGACAGTTTTAAAGGATCAAAACACTTTTTTTCATCTTATCCCGTGCTCTGTAATTTAATGCAGGGCCAAAATTAAATAATTCATGAACATTTAGTATTGATCATTGATAGTATGGTCGTTTTATAAATGGTTTTTACTTGGAATATGGTTTATAAATCATAATTGTAATAATCCCATCTATTTTTCTATAGTATAATAAATAATGGAGTGATAAAACTGAGATTTACTTTTAAATAGGAAATGACAATATTTATTTTTTAATAATTTAAATGTTTGAAGTAGTAATAAAATTACTTTGCATTTAATAGTTAAAGGTATTTTTTTTTAAGAATTTATTCTTCTACTTTAGTTTTTTAATACTCATTAGTATGGTGCTAATTTATCAAGTAGCATTAAATTATTTTAATTGTATCGCATGTAATATACAAGCAAAGTTTTTTGTCTATTCACCCGCACTACCGTGATCCATTTTCCCATAATACAAGCCTAGAACTTAGTTTGGGTAGGTACTTGGATAGGTCAATTTATATGATACCTCACAAATTGACTTGTCCCTGTTTTTTTTAATGATAAGTGAGTTGTTTGTAATAATATTTATATTATAATATTCTTGGCAGTCGCCATATCTCTCCCAATGTCTAGTTAGTGAACCCAAGGAACAGTCCCGCATAAATTCGTGGCTACATATTAACTTTGAAAAAATAATTTAGGTACCTTCTTATGGTACGGCCTAATAAGTAGCTGCAAACTTTAGTCCCTTGTCACGTTAACGTCATGTTTGAACTGCTGCACTAATATGTTTTAAAGAGACATGGTACAAACGTGTGCAGATATTTAAAAGGCTTACTGTATTCGAGTTCTATTATACATGTCTGTATCAAGCATTGCGAAATATTAAAACGGTTTTTTTACTCAATGTGCTCAGTTTGTTTATAGTATTATGAATGACATATTTTAAATAAAATAGTTTTATGTTAGATTTCTAAGTTTCAAAGGTGGACACGATTGGGATTTTTAATTCTTATAAAAAATTTTTTTTAGTTTGTGGTGGTTCAGCGTATTGTAAAATTGTTTTTATTTATCTAAATTACGTAAACTGGCAGGTTTGTGCTCACGTATATTTATCAATAAATAATAACTAGATTAAAATAATGTCAACTACTTACTAGTTTGGAAAGATTTTATTTTGAAGTTTTTATTATTTTAATAAAAATGATGTTGGATTTTTTTGTTTTATTTCTATTTTGGTGTTACGATAAGGAATGGCTGGAAGAGAAATGAATGCTTTTTGTACCTTTCATTTGAGGTGTGAGAATTAAGACAATTTTTCGTTGAGACCATGATCCAACACCATTGATCTTTACAGTAATTATAATTAAAGAAACACTTAAAGACATCATGTTAATAAACTCAAATATACACCCGCCTACAAAATATTACAAAGAAACACCTACAACACCTACTTACATAAGAAAGTTCCATCATCCATATTTAGCCACATTAAAAAAACGTGGCGCCTCACCACGCGTCATTTTTCAACGCCCACTGCGAATATTAAATCGAATTTCACGTTACCATTTTAGACGTCTGTCTCGTTCGACGGATATGTTCGAATGAATTTGAATTTTGAATTTCGAACGCGAAGTTAATTGGTAATTGCAGGTTGCGGGCCACCTACGCAGGCGTGATTTATTTCGGTAGAACCGCCTTGGTGTACTATTGTTTATCTGTGGTGCTGGTGCGTTTATTATCTGTATTGCCCGTCTGCTTGGTTAAGGTGTGGTTAGATCGAAAAATTGGTAAACAAGTGGGTAAATTATTTTGTGTTGTGAGTTCCAAACGAACTTAAAATATTGTTCGTTTTTTGCCACTGTATTTACAAATTTCTAAATTTAAATTTTTATTATATTTGATACTCACCTCATTTCACTTGAGTGTCGAGTCTAGTTTTGATTTTAAAAAGTAAGTAGGGTCGGGTGTCTCAGATTGAACCAGCCAGCTGCAATGAACCACAGCTTTATTTTGAACATGCGACGTTGCCAAACCGTGCTAGTATCGGTAAAAGATGGGTAATTACGTTGCCTTTTTCCCCACTAGTTTGCGTGGAGATCGCGTGCAAAGTGGTTGTGTGAGGAGCATTTGTATGGAAATTGTCCAGAAAAGTAAGTTATTGCTGCAAATTTCTTTGTTTTTTAGCTTTTTTTCTAGTAGTGATATTGTTTTCTTTATAGTAACACTGTTTCACATACTTATCTAGCATTTTAATGCGTCATGACACGTTTCTCTGGAAGGTTATTTTACCGGTGAAATTTAAAAATTACTTGCGTAAACGTGCTGTGTCTCATATTGAACCACTTATCGGCAGTACATACTGAACCATGGTTCAATGAGTACACCCCTGGTTAAATGTGTACTGTGAATATATAAAAAAAATATTTGTTACAGAATGGCACGAAATAAAACGCGCCGTGCTATTGGATAAAAATGTGAACGTCCCAAAGAAAAGAAAGACCAAGACGGTTGACACAGATGAATCTACTACTGAAGAAGAACTTATTATGCCAGAAGTTAGTGAGACTGAAATAAGTGATATAGCTGAATCCGAAGATGATGAAGAAATTATTTTTGTTAGAGGAAATTTTAAGAAATTGATCCGTAAACCAGTTGAAGATGACTATGTCCTCGTCGTTTTTAACACAAAAAATACTAAAGTTTATTACGTGGGCAAGATTACTGACGTTGACATTCCCAACTACGGAGTTTCGTTCATGCGACTAATTAGCAAAGAAACTATGAAGTTTCGGATGCCTTTGGAGCCTGATTTGGCTAATGTTTTATTAAAGGATATTAAAATGATCCTGCCGCAGCCAAAAATTAACGGAACAAAAAACCGGAACTCTACATTTACCTTTCCAATACGTGTTGCTCCTACTATTACCTTACGTTAAGTTTATGGCACGAATCTCGGTTTAAATTCTAATTGGTTTATATCATTAATTAGTTACTTTTTAGAAGTCATCATTATTGGTTTATTACTTTGAGTATTTAATTTTGTTTTTAATATTTAAAAGTTTATTTTAAATATTATTTTTAATATAAGTGTTTGACTGACGATTCAATAAACAGCCTGTGATGTGAAAAATACAAAGAATAGTTTGTATACGATTTAAGTAAACTAATTTTGAGATAAAAATGTTGTTAGAGATATAAATAAAGACTGATTATGATGTGGAACTAATAACTTTATAGTTCAATAATAAATACAAATAAATACCGTCCAGTTGTTTGTTTTATTACTATGGAATTTTATCATAAACTGTTCTTGTAGTTATAGCTTAAAAGATAAGTTTATTGCGGAAAATACCCAGGTTCAATGTGTACCCACATATGTAAACCACCCAATGTACACATTGAACCGCATCAATTTTTTTTTAAATCTCCTTACACTAAAACCAAAAAAGAATATTAAAAGAATATGTATGCACACTTGTACCTTAATAAACTTACTAGCTTTACGCAAAAAAAAGGAGGCATAGCTTAGAAAATGAGAAGGCTACGCGACTTTGAAATTTACCTGGTTCAAACTGAGACAATCTCTTATAGTTCTGGTTTAAAAGGTGGTTCAATGTGGAAAATACCTAGGTTAAATGTGTACCACCCAATGTACACATTGAACCAAATCTCATTTTTTTTTAAATCCCTCATTTCACTGAATCCAAGAAGATAACTAAAAATGTGTAAATACACACTTGTACCTAAATAAATTCACTAGCTCTACACAAAAAATTGAAGGCATGGATTGGAAAATGGGAACGCTACGCGACTTTTAAATTTACCCGGTTCAAACTGAGACACTCTACCCTACTTAATTATATTGTTCACGGTTAATCATAAATTTTAACTTTACTTACATAACAAAGTGCGCATAGTCGTCATTTTAATCATGCTTAGCGTGATGTAATGTAGGTAGTACTTTTAAAACACTAAAAAAAAAATAGTAAAAAAAAAAAACGGAAACGTAGCCCATTCTTGCATCGAACCGATTGCACTCTAACTAGATCACTCCTGTCAAAATATAGATTAATTATAACCATTAGGTACTTAACGTGAGAACATTCACATTGATTCTGATTATAGCTTGGGATTATTAATTAGATAACAGTTAATTATTAGCTTTAGTTAATGTATGTTCCGGAAATGTTTGCTTGGAAATTATTTGTGGTTCAATGGTGATACATACCGGTGTTACATTATCTATCTATCTATCTATAAGTATTATAAACAATAATGACTCAGTAAATGTGTTGCTAAGCGCAAATCTCGAGAACGGCTGAACCGATTTGGATGATTTATTTTTTGTTGTGCTTGTTATTCTCTGGATAAGGTTCATATGAAAAAAAAAACTAATGGGAAGGTTGGAAATTGGCAGCCGGGCGAAGCCTTTGGCGGGCAGCTTTTGTCTGTATTGTATGTGCAATTTAATCTAGTTTAATCCAAAAGAAGTCAAATCCGCCATGAAAAACCAGTACAACAGGTAAAGTATATTTAGCTAATTTTGGTAAATGAAATTATGTTGTGATCTAAAATATCTTTCCCCAAAAATATTATAACAAAACAAGGCCATTATTTAATTTTATAGGTACCGTGAAATGGGGAGAATAGAGATTCGCGGTGTGAATAATACAGCCTAAAATTAAGCATATTATAATTAATTATAAGACTGAGATTTTAACATAATTTTCTAAAAGTCTTGTTAATGCAATACTTGTTCTTATTAGTAACAAGTTATGACTTATTTAAGATTGTGTTTCTATTCACCCCGCGAATCTCTATTCACCCCATGTTACGGTATAAGTACCTTAGAAGTAGCGCCTTAAGGCCCGATTGACCTTAGTCAAGGACAAATGGCCAGTACAGTACTAAGGACAGTGGAGTGTAAAAATAGTAAGCGATTCTATTTGTATCCTACTTACTCGCTACTGTCCGGTCGGTTACACTACTGTACTGTCCACTGTCACTATCCACTGTCCTTGACCTATGTAATTCGGGCTAATCTATCTATCAAAATAAAGCGACAAAATATAAAACTGCGCGGCATAAGGCCGTCTTTACCTATTACTTGTAGTACTGGTTTTTTTAATTTGCTTTTTGTTAGTTTTTTTTTGTTTTCATGCGCAAGAGTTTCTAAACAGGCGGGAGTAATAAGACGTTAGAGCGAGTAGCGCGGGAGCCGCATTAATCACAGATCGCGTTGGACTCCCGGTAGCCGATAAAGACTAATACTCGTATTTATACAGAAGGTACACATCGAATCAAGTTTAATACCTTTGGGTAACTTCTCGGAGATTTGAATTACATCAAATTTTATTCCACCGAATTTTTTTGTTGTTTTTTTACTACTAAATCCTGGACATGATGTCACTGTCACAGAAAATTAAATTACGCAGCAATTCTTGTAGATAATTGGAAATTTGTACAAATTTATATTTTATTAATTGAGTGTTAATGTCACAAGGCGAAAACAAATCGTTTATACGACTTATTGAACTGTTTTAGCATGCCACACAAAAATGTCAACTATATACCTACATATAATAATGTGGCCGCTGTGTTGGTACAAATTATAATTATCTTTCGCCGCTGAAAAGAGTATTATATCGAAAAGAGCCCATCTGGTTTTTTACCCATTTGTGTTATTGTTTTAGTTTTTTGTAGTTTTTTCATGCCTTGGATATACCTTGATTTAGTAAACACATAATGTACTATCAGCCCAAAGTAACCCTGACCCACCATAGAACGGTGTCACAGTGACATTATAAAACAATTTGTTTGACACTTCTTATGACTTGAATCATAATGTCTCTGTGACACAGTTCTATGGTGGGTCAAGGTTCCAATGGTCTGATAGTATTCTAAACAAGTAAGAAAAAATATTTAATTCGTAAAGCACTTTCAAACTTCAATATACTAATAAAAATATACTAATCACGTGATTGTACTCTGTCTCTTCTGTCTATACCTTATCTATTTCCATTATTACGCTAAATAATATATGAGACGATTAATCTCTCGTGCTGTGCGACATTTAACTGCATTGTGCCGCTTCCGGTCGTTTTATCGACCCGGGACATAATTCTTGGCCATTGTCCCCACCACTATGTGGATGACGTTATTGTGAGACTGGTACCTATGGAATGCTCCTGGATTTTTATTTCAGTATAGCATAGTATAGTTGTGGTCGTTGAATAAATGAAATCCTTCTAAGTTCTTTATAACTACTAATTATTAAAATAAAATAAAATATAAAAATAAAAATTACATTTAGAATATTATTAAGTACTAAAGTAAAAAAAAAACTGATAATATTAGTTCATCATTTAATACAATTTTCTATTAGTTTGCTAGTGGAATGTACCACATAGACTAATATTAGTGTTTTTCGAGAAACGGGTCCTAATTAGTATTTTTTTTATTTAGTTATACGAATAAAAACCTTGAAAACTAACCCAGTGCGAAAAAAAATATTGTATCGTTTTATTGGGTGCTATAAAAACTAGGACCACAGCGACAAACTATCGGTAGTACAAACTTTCATTAGGATACCTTCTACCTTACAGCACTTGACTTAAGGTGACATTAAGTTTTATGTACTTTTATGCCACTGGGCATTAAAGTATTAGCAAAAAACCGGATAAATTAAAACGCTCATCACCGTTTTTAATTCTCCAATTTTGGACGCAACCTTTACCAACAGTTTAAAACTTTCGTAAGTTCACTTAAAACTTTTAAGGGAGTATATAAAAAAATCAATATCGATCAATTCCGCATACTATTAAGAGTAATACGGGCATAATGACTGCTAATTGTTTCTCGAAAGAAACGGGAGCGGCCATTGGTTGAACCAATTTTTTACAGTTTAACAGGAGTTTATTCTGCGAACTGCTGTAAAACTTTAGTGGGAATGCAAATAAACCTTTTAAAGAAAAGACCAATGGACTTAAGGCACTTAAACGCGGTTTTATATATTTTAAAATATTTGTTATTTTATCAATCAATCATATATTTTTTTTATGTAATAGAGAAGACAAGCGAGCACACAGGCCACCTGATGGTAAGTGGAAACTGTGACCCATAGACATTCGCATTCACAGGACTGCGATGTAATCCTAAGACTGCAAATGCGTTGCCAACCCTGAGGACTAAGATGGAATGCCTCTATGCTAGTCATTTGCAGAATACAGTACACAAGATGTTACAGTCAATTTTAAATAATAGTAATGTCCAATGTATCCAGCCTGCAAGCAAGCGTGCAAATATTAATTTTATGCAATATAGAATATTAAATAACAAAACACATTTAAAATTACAAATAAAAGCGTTAATATTTATAAAATATCAGAAGTGTGATCACAAATTATTACTAATTATTAGGTACATTTTATTACATTGCTCGAGGAAGTCCTTAACACTATAGAAACACCTAAGTTAGTAAACTATGACGATTTTTTGCTCATCATCATCACTTTTTCAATTTAAAATATTTGAAATTCGATTATAATAATGTAAATAATTCGTTTAAAATAATCTATAACGGTGACTTTAGGTCAATTGTTTTATTGTCTTTTATTATGCGGCTCTGCAGCCAAAACCTCTTGATGGATTTAAACATAAGCGTCGTTAGATTCGTGTGGTTTTTTGGAAGTCACATAGGCTATAATCACTACATAGTATAAAACAAAGTCGCTTTTGCTGTCTGTCCCTATGTATGCTTAGATCTTTAAAACTACGCAACCGATTTTGATGTGGTTTTTTTTAATAGATAGAGGGATTCAAAAGGAAGGTTTACATGTATAATAAATGTTTTTTTTATGAACGGGTGTTACAGAAAACTCATATAAACCGAAGCGAAGCGAGGGCGGGTCGCTAGTATTTTAATAAGATGACAATTTAAAAAATACGTAGTCGTGTTTTAAAAACTTGCTGTTTATTAGACTTGTCTCGCTTAGTTTTATTTAATGCCGAATAAAAATGCGAGTTTTTTTACTTTTAATTTTTTATCTTTCCTGAATACGTCTCCCACACAGACGACGGGTGCCCGTGGCAAATTTATGCGTTTCCATTGCACCAGATTTAATCGAATTCGGTCGAAACGTGAATTCGACATTTCTTTATAATTAATTTTACCGGAATATTCAATTTACATGGATTTATTCGGTCGACCTTCTATTGAAAGTCTGTCGTTCACCACTCCCCGATAATTTGGTATTTTGGAATTTATTTTGGTTGCTAAAAAACTTGACGTTAGTTATTTAGTTTGTTTCTGGTGGAACCAAGGTTTATGTAGCTCAAAGCATTTTCTTAGAGAAAGCTTGAATAAGGCTTGAGGCTTTGGGGAAAAGGATTAATAAGAGCAAACAGATGAAGAAATGTAAAAGTACCTACCTTAAAAAAAATGACAAAAGATTATTATAATTGTTAATGATGGAAGAAGAAAGATGATGAGAATGATGAGAGGTCACATCAACATGAACACGGCTTTGAACATTTTTGATCTGTTATAGTACGAGTATTGTCAACATTTTGATAGTTCTTATTTACTTGACAGTACCTAATGGCGGCCTCATCATAACTGAAGGTTTATTGTCTAAAGCACTCACAATCGCAATTGATTTCAAAGCGGAACAATTGTTTTCATTTTGTATGCAGACAAGCCTTCGATTTTCAAAATGAAAACAATTGCGATTGCGAGTGCGCTAGGCAATAGCCCGATATGGATTTTAACGCCTAGAATAGTTTGTAGAGCACGTGGCGAGGATTATGCTAGAGCCCATCAAGTGCTTTGCATTCAGGAGGGTTATTCAGGGGGTAAAGGTTAGCTGGAAGAGATCCCTTAAAGGGATAAGTTCGCCTTTGTACATTCTAATTCTGTAAAAAATAAATATCTTCCCGTGGATGCCGTAAGAGACGGCTAAGGGAATAAAGGCGTATAGTACTGTTAGGCGATGGGCTTGCAACCTGTCACTAATACACTGGTAAACATCTTAGCCTAAGTGTGCAAAATGTGGTTACAAAATTATCAACAATTTTTTAGAGTTGTTGGTAATTCTGTAGCTCTGCCTACCCCACTCTGGGAATAAAGGCGTGAGTTTATGTATGTATGTAAGTGTTTACTACTGTTTACATACATACATACATTACCACGATCCAATTTGCGGCGTTTCTTCTCAGCAGTGGTCTCTTGCAAAGTGCTGGTAGATTTTTGACATGTACCTAAAAGTTCCCCTGCGGCCTACTTACTGAATACACATTTTTTTTAATCATTAAATTCAAAACTTCCGCTTCCGCGACCCTGTCACTCGTCACTCGAGACTAAATCTAGAGAAAGGGATGGAGCTAATTTAGATTTTCAAAGTATAACGCCTCAGGCCAGAAAACGTCGAGATCAGCAATTTCGGATCAGCCAGGCCAGCAGCAACCATACGTCAAGTCGTTCATTGAATACAAAACGGACACAATCCGAAATGAGTCAGTGTTGCATTTTAAAATTAGAAGTGGTTGGAATACGATTTTTAATGGAAGAGCAAAAAAAGTGTGGCAACTCAAGACCACGCTGTTTTCACCTCGGTGTTAGCTTTACGATTTGTATTGTTACTAGCTGTTGTTCGCGTCTCCGTCTACGTAGGAGTGAAACTCCATACCCTCAGGAAGTTTTCTGAGATCAAAAGTAGCCTATGAACTATGCCGGACTATAATTTAACTCTTTTCCAAATTTTATCCAGATGCGTTCAGCCGTTCTGCAAAAACCGAACCATCCAGTTAAACTTTCGCATTTACAACCTAGTTTAATTTATCTGTAACGTATCTGTAATTATAGGACTTACTCTAAAAAAAAATGTTCTTATACTTCTTTATTTTTCAACTTTTGTGTAACGTCCGCAAAAAATATATCATAGATTGCATTAATTACAATATTAAAGAAAATTTCTACTTTTTTTGGTTCAGTTTTCGCAGTTTAACGCCTAACCAACCGACGTAAATTTGAGTAGAAATATAGTTCAAAGCCTAGAACTGAACATAGGTAACTTTTAGGCGAGTTTAGGTAGTCCCGTCAGTGGGACAAAACATATTTTAGCGGTTTCTGCCGATGGATCGAACGTAAAAGGCTGCTCAATTGAAAATGCACGCGCTAAATTGTGTTTTGTTCGATCTGACGGGACTACCTAAACTCGCCGCTGCGATTTCGCTCGTTCGTCCGCCCGTCCGTTGTTTTTGAGAGAATATCACCCCTGAACATAGGTAACTTTTTATCCCAGCAAGTTAGACAGTTCCTAAATAAACAGCAAAAAACTACTTCTAAGCGGAGTCGCAGGCAACAGCTAGCAAACAATATTATAATTAATTCAATCGTAACTTCATCTTTCTTTAACCTAATTACATTTATTAACTATCAGAGCATTTCATTTAAATTTATTGCCGATTGAACTCAAATGTCACTAAGTTTAATAACTCCCACTGCATTCTTACTCTTAAACTTATCACGGTATGGTTCATTTTGGTTGTTAGTCGATAAGTGCATCGCTTATGGCTTCAAATATATCGGTATTAAGGTGGTTATTTTGCATTTTATTTAGTGCTTCGCGTCCGCGTGTTAATTTGTAATAATTGCACAGGCGTCCCTTACAAATCAAAGTTAAACGTCAACTTCGGTTAATGTGGACTTGAGCTATTTTCAAACAAAATCGAAGTACCTACATAATAAGTTTTGTAAGTTCTGTCTGAAGATTGCGTGATTAATAAAACTGTGGTGATCGATAAAAACAAAAATCATCATTAGGTATAATGAAGCATTTGTCAAGAATAAGACGTATTCGCTATGTCGCTTAAGTCCTTTAAAACCGCTGTGACGCTAGTCGCAAGCGCTATCCTACATTTAGCATAAGATATTTGTGAGCACATACCATACAACTATCTTACACTACGGACATCTGTCTAACGACACCACATAATTATTATATTATAACTAGCTGTTCCGTTGGGCAAAACATTTTTTTTGAGTTAATAATTTTCCCGCTAGTTCCCGTTCCCGTGGGAATTTCGGGAATTCCTTTCTTAGTGCACCTCTACGGTACCTAAGCTATGCCCCTTCCAAATTTCAAGTGCCTACGTTTAGCCGTTTAGGCTGTGCGTTGATATGTCAGTCAGTCAGACAGTCAGATTCTCCTTTTATATATTTAGATTAGATTAATCAAGCCGTATAGGCTGAAAGGCATACTACGGAACACACACATACATAAACTCGTAAAACATAACCCTCCTTCTAATGCAATCGGGTAAAAATAAACTTTCTTAAATTTGCGGAGTTGATACTACCAACCCTAGCTAATCAAAGAGGGACGTTAAAAAGAAGTTGAAATGAATAACAATTGACTAGGTAGGTAAGTACAGTCAACAGCATAAATAGGTGATCATTTATTGTACCTTGTCACTTTAATGTCATGTTTGAAATGTTACACCAAATTGTGAATATTATTAGAAATGTAAATAGAATTAAGCATTCAATTTCGCATGCCGTGTATGGCAAATTTTAGTGATACCAAAATTAAATAATATTATGTCATCTTATGTACCTACCTGAAATTTTGTGAAATAAAGTAATTTGAATTTGAAACGATTGAAAACGACAAGGTATAAAATGATCACTTATTTATGCTGTTGACTGTTCCTACTTTAATCCTTAAATTGGCAGTGTATGTAATAATGCACATACTATAATGATCACTTTTTTTATTTTTTGGTTACTATATTTTTTCTGCTGATTTCAAATCAAATAGGGTTCGAATTCACGACGTTTTTTATTTTTGCCAATTTAAGGGTTAAAACGCCTAAACCATTTGTTTTTAACTTAATGTACTTACCTGAGTCTAGAGCTTACGTGGTCGCTCGATAAAAAGACGTCTTTATCTCGACCGCTTCTCGAAAGTTCCCTTAAATCTTGTCAAATAGATTGTTTCTGGTAAACGACTTAATTTAGTGCTTTATGCACTTTTTCGATAAACGGTGCAACGTGCAATGTTTATTGCACGCTAACTCATACGGCGTTATTATCACCGAGGTGAGAAAAACGTTTTTATTCCCAAGGCTTTAAATTCGCGTTAAAGTTGAGAATTCCATAAAATAAAATAAATAAATGAATAATAAGGGGACAATCTTACACCAATTGACCTAGTCCCAAACTAAGCCCTAGGCTTGTACTATGGGTATGACAACGATATAAATACTTATAAAGAGAAATATATAGAAAATATCCATGACTCAGGAATAAATCCGTGCCTGGCGTGAATACGTTGATATGTCTAAAACGGCAATTTTACAGGGCGCCAATTTTAAGGTTTGACATTTTCTGGTAAATCGCTGTTTGATTGTAACTTTGATGTAAAACTTGATTTATCCATAATTTTCTGCATACTTTTGAATGATTAGAAGATTTTTGTGAGATTCCTCTTAGTTTGATTAATATTAGACTTATCAACTTACGTCTCATCGAGTTATCAACGTACTCACCATACAAAGAGGGGAAAATTGACGTTTCGAGAAAGAAAAAAAATCGTGAAAAATCCATTTCATGTTATTATACTTCACAAAAGTTTTGTTAAATACAACTTTTTATTATCTTTCAAGTGAAAATGAGTGATTTAAAGAATTATGTCTAGTTTTAATAATAATAGACATATCAACTGGTTCACCGACGAGAGCGACGAGTTATCAATAAATTCACAGTATTAGTAAGAAAAAAATTAGAAATAAAACGGCTGTTTTTTTAATAATTTTTTAATTAAAGAAACTAAAATCATCATATAATTTAATTTTTGGAGTCATTCCAGGAATTTTACTCTTCTACATCCTCCAAATCTGGGTTTATCTCGTCAATATCCGGGTCAGCTGAGGCACAGTTTACTGTTTTTATTTGCAAATATTGCAAGAATTGGGGTCCTGACGTATTGTGATAGTTTGAGTCCACGTATAATATTTTTAAAAAAATGCTATTACGCACGATAGGGCGTAATGGTAAAAAAAGGCCCCCGGGTATTATTTTGGATTTACGGTCGATTTTTCTAGCATGTTAGGACACTATTTACGAGCAAGTGTGATAAAAATAATATTAAGTGCCCGCCTAACTACACGTCCATTTATGTATAATATCCAGTGCCTGGTATTACTCTTATTAAACTTGGATGTAGGGATAGACACACATATACAGACGACCCAAAGCGAAATACAACATTCGAATCGAACTTTAGATCTAGCTTTGCACTAAACAAAGGTAACTGCTGAGGTGGGACAGTACATTTTATAATTTAGTATTAGAAAACGAGCGATAGGAAAACCACTATCAATATGCGTGTTACAGTTACGGTTAACTTATTGAAAATAATAATAAATACACCAACAAACAAAAAACAAATAAAGCCGTAAAGAGTGTCTCGTAACCCAAATTCTTAGTCCTTCTGTTAATTTATAACAAATACGTAATTTGTAATACAAGTACGTTTCAACATCATCAATATACATTTAATTAAACCCCAAAACTTTCTAAAATCCTAGAAGCGAGCTACGATCGCTTTAAAGTAGAAGTTAAATCACCTATTTAACCCTACAATGCATGAGTTTATTATTTGTGTGAAAAAAATATATGTGGTTTTATTTAGGGCTTAGTTAAGAGAAAAAATAATGAAAAAATATATAAGTAATATTTCAGGAGAAATTAACTTTTTTTTTAATCCGTTCCATATGTGGTACACCATGCTATTAGGTATCGGTTACACTGATATTTAATTATGAATTAGATTTTTAATTTAAACTTCAGTAGACTCTTAACTTAAAGAAATAGTATTAGTTTCCATTATGTAAACCATTTTTATTAGTATTTCTCGCATGATTTGTAAATAAACCGTTTTATGGCACCATGCTATAAGGTTTGGGTAACACTAACGTATTATTATGGAACAATTTCTTAATTTATACTTCATTAGACTCTAAACTTTTAGAAATAATTGTTGTATTTGGATAAACAAATTTCTCTTAGTATTTTCACATTTTTCACATTATGTGACAGTAAAATATTTCATGTACTTATGAAAAATCCAAAAAATTACTGCATGCAGTGACATATGGAACATTTGGACACGCCGTCGATGCATGGTGTGACAGATCTGGAACGTTTGGAAAAAACTGTATATAGGCATAAAATATAGATTATCATTGACAGTATATAATATTTACAGCATACTTACGCAAAGATTTTCACACATAAAAATATTTTTTTCTTCGAATTTTGATTATATAGGTATATATATTTTTATTGCAATATGTAAATGAAATAAATCCATTTTTCACGGAGAACAGCAACAATTGTATAAATCCCTTGGTAATTTCAAATACAATGCTATCTAGTGGATTGTTACTGTGTTACACTTATATAGTGCCCTCTAGGTTTGCTTTTATACAAAAAGATGTCAATGAAAAGATTTTAACTACTAACGATTAAACTGGTTGTGACATATCTGTCACTGTATGCATTGTAGGGTTAACTCAGAAGCACTAATCAGGTGAACTCCTATAAAACCGAGAAGTTAGATTTATGTAAGTTTCAAGACCACTTAGCGCTTGTTTTGCATATGCTCGATAATTCCTACAGGACCTATGGGAAAGCTTAGTCCAGCTTCAATACTATTCAATTTAATAAAAAGCCGATCTATTTTAATGACAATATAAATAATACGTATTTAGGTACAATTTATAACTTACATTTTAACAACTTCATTCTATTTTAAATCTTTTATATCTAGGAAAGGCCTCAAAGATACTGGCAGCATTTACTCGCTGGATGGTTAAACTAATGCGTTGAACAAGGAAACTGCCACCTTCTCAACGCCGAATGAAATGAACATATCTTATTTAATATATTTAAGGCATTCTCTACTAGTCCACCAACTGGCCAAGACCACTACATTGGCCAACCTTTAAGCTTTCAGCTAGTTCAGCTGCCGCACCAGCCCTATTAGAGGTCCGGTGGAGATGTGACTGGGCTAGCATGTCTACTCAGGTTGCATCTCACCCGGTTACCCGTCCCATATTCTGCACGGAACCAAGGACATTTTGTCAGGTATTTTGCCATCATATCTACAAATGCCGGTCGGGTCTAAAAGGGCCGGCACGTTTATTGAGGCAGGAGACCGGCGGATGATGTCATTTAGTGCGGGGGTTCTTGAAAACAACAGGCGTTACATATCGTTTGCTGTCGCACATAATCTGGTTTTCACAGAATACCAGCGTTGCAGCACTAACAAGTTTAGTGTCGCAACACAATGCTGAGCGCACCTTTAAATGTTAAGATAAATTAGTGATTTAATTGTTAATAAATTAGTGAAACTATTTTAATATTATGATAATAAACAGAGACAACACTTTTATTGGAATTAGTAATATTGACAACTGTACATATTCTTACTTTGTTTCCCAGATATTACATTATTATCTGAAAATATACAAGTATACTGGTTTGTTCCCTTTATTAAAAACATTGATAACTATACACGTCAAGGTTTCAGGTACTGATTTTAATTATTTGTCTGTTAATATCTTAAGATATTCTGGAGAATTAAAATATTTTTAAAACATAAGTTGAGATATCGTATTACTGTGTTGGTTCATAATTCTTTGACATAAGTTTCCATGTTGAGATATCACATGATGCACTTGTTTGATTTACTCTACGTAAGTTGATAACTTGATGGCCAGTAGTACAAATTGAGATGTCATATAACGCACTTAGATATATTACCTGTACCTAAATTGATAACTCGGTGGATAGTCGTACACATTGAGATGTCATATAACAACCTTAGATTTCTTATCTGTAAGTAAATTGATAACTCGGTAGAAAGTAGAACAAGTTAAGATGTCATATTACGTACTAAATTTATTTACTGTACGGAAGTTGACAACTCAATGGACATGAGTATAAGTTTAGATATTATGTTAAGAACTTACTTATATTAACTGTACATAAATTGACAAATCGATGGGCAGTAATATAAGTTGAGATGTCACATTACGCACTTCGTTTTAGTTACTGTGCGTTAGTTGATAACTCAATATATTTGATTTGTTTGATTGATATGTCGTTATGTTAAAAAAAGTACGTTATTACTGTAATCGAGAGTAAATTGATAAAATTATTTATAAATCTATACACACAATGTGATGTGTAATATGTCTTTTTATCCACAATAACTTGCCAAAAGTATAGTTATCAATGTATGAACAATGGCCATAAGTCAAAAAGTAATTAAGATAAAAATATGAAAAAAATTACCAATATAGAAAAAAAAATAAAGAAGCGTTTAAAAGAATAAAAAAAAAAACGTACATGTCGAGATATCAACGTCTTCACGCCAGCCACGGAAATATTCGCGCACATCACACTAATATCTGCCCTTACCGGGATTCGAACCCAGGACCGCTAGCTTCGTAGGCAGGGTCACTACCCACTAGGCCAGCGCGTCGCCAAAACAGCATAGCGGCATAGTAAACTAAACTGTCTATGGGCATTTGTATCTTCCAACCAAAAATTTTATAAGTATGCAAAGTATCCAGTCCCCTATTTCACCATTTTGACAATGACAGGTGACAGGTGACGTTTCAGTGTACATGACGTAGCTTTTAATGAAACCTAGTAATGTATCAGCGTGTTGACTTTGCAATGTATAGGTACCGAATTGTCACACCTGTCACATGTTATTGTCAAGATGGTGAAATAGGGGGCTGGTTAGGGTATATAATATTTCATATGTTCTCGTTTAAAAACCTAACATGTTTTAGTTACCTGTGAGAATTTAAGAGCTCATACAGCCTCAGACATGTGTTCCTCAGAACTGTATGTTTTAAAATAAAGCATTATGAGACTGTTGCAAAAAAAGTATTATAAACCTCTGGGAAAAAACAAAATCGATACCTAGTTAAAATGACAATTGGCGTAAGGGACAGGGTGAAAATGACTTATACGTCTATTGCCATTTTAACCATCAAAATGTTCTCTTACTTTGTCATGATTTTAAATATGAAGTTATGTCATAATAACCCCCCTGTTTGGAGTTTACTATGGCAACGCACTACAGTGCTTAATATTTTCCCTGGGGTACAGTACAACAACTAAATTAGCGCGCGTTAAGGTACTTCTTAAGCCGATGACCGAGAGTCTGTTATTGCTTAATCCGCACTTTTTACATACCTAATGCCAATTCAATTTTACTTTACGAACAATAAGAGTTGTCAAACGCAAAACAAACACAAAGTATATAGAGTACGCAAAAAGAGAATAATAATTAAGGAATAAAATTAATACAATTGAACTACATATGAACTACAAAAGGGTACAATTAAAACTACTGTGCTGAGAGGGCAATAAATCTTTTCTGTTTTTGTTTCAAGTCGACTTAACTCGTAATAAAAAAGGGTATATACATGAACGGAGTATACTAGACTTTAACCCTTTTTACCTTGAACTTCACTAGGGCCCAGTTATTGAGAAAAAAAACTAGAGCCGAACCGGCTGTTTTTTCCAATGCTTTCCGAGCGGTGTCCTATTTTTTTGCTCTTTAACCTACTGAAGCTACATAAATTTGAAGTAACTGACCATCTGGTACATAACTGTCTGATCACCTCAAATCACTATAATGACTTCGACATCTTAAACCAGCCACAAATAACCATTATCCGTATAAAACAACCAATTGTTCTCGCAAAATATTGATACGAAAGTACATTTTTAACCGCTTTTAAAATAAAATGGGTTATTATCAGCAACGACGTTCGGTAAACCGAATTTATTAGTTCATTCAGTAATAAAGAAAGAACTTTTTCTTGTTTCCTCCACTAAAATATGGTTCTGAGTTCCGTATGTGTAACTTCAGGGATCGAGAACCTTTTGGGAGGTTTATTTCTGATTATTTTAAGTTTGAAATAAGTAAATAAATAAAACAAGGTCGCTTCCCGCTATCTCTCCGTCCCTATGTAAGCTTAGATCTTTAAAACTACGCAACGGATTTTGTTGCGGTTTTCTTAATAGATAAAAAAAAGAGAAAGGTTTTTATGTACCTATAATAATTCTGTTTTATTTTACAGAAAACTCACATAAAACCGAAGCGAAGTGAGGCCGGTTCGCTAGTTCTTTAATATTTCAAACTTAAAATAGTAATTCGATAATATAGAACCCGAATTTTGTAAAAAACTTTAACTTGAAACTTAAAAGATACCACTACGGTAGATGATTCTCTCAACTAACTTGTATTAGTTCGTTGAAAGAATTATACCGGTGAGGTTCAACTGACCCGTCAGAACGTACAAAAACGACTTTAAGGTGTGAACTTTACTTTTGTGACTTTAAACTCGGTCGTACGTATCACTACGCTTGTTCAATCGACCGTTCGACGAAAACCCGTTTTTAAATAAAACCTCTGGGTCTTGTAACTTACTGTCACCCGGTATCCTTTATTAGACTGATTATTTAATTTCTTTTTCCATTTTTTTTACTTAAGTAGTGTACGTATCACGAAAATAGTCTTTATTACCACATTTTATTCTAACAGATAGGAAGGTACATCAAATCTTTACATAGTTACAACAAACTCGCTTCCCGCCGTGTCATCTGTCCCGCTGTATGCACGCTTAGATCTTTCAAATCAGTCACCATCAGTTATATTATTTTACGGAACGTTTTCATGTACAGTAAATGGTGGTTTATGTTCGGTGTTACAAAAAACTCATAAACCGAAACAAAGCCAGGGCGGGTGGATTAGTTTATTAATAAAGCATTGTTTCAAATTGAAATTATATTACCAAGTTCAGTAATCACACGCATACATAATAATTATCAATTTATACTAAAAAGAAACCTATCGTTTTGTTCCCCTGCCATCGTTGCTCCAACATAAAAAAGGCTTTAAAAAGGCTTATTTCGCGCGGCGATGTAAGGCTGATCCCGTTCCGATGCGCCGCGATGTTCATCTTGTTTACGACCCGTATGCTTCTGCGCATATGCATGGTGCAAAAGGTAACAGGTCATTTTGGTACAAATGCCAAAATGCATAAAAGGTTGAGATGTAATTTTGTCAAAAAGTACAAAGTGTTTGTGCCACCAGGTCATTTTGTCTAAATATTTTAAAGGCAAAATATGCTATGGACAACATTTCTTTTAGTCAAAATGTGCACTGCATAGAATTCATTACGGCTAAATTGTCAATTTGTCTGAAAGTTTTCAGGACAGAATACTCTGTGGCCAAAATGTACAAAACGAGATTGACTAAATGTGCTCTAGTCGAAATGTTTTCTCGATAGAATTAATTACGGCTAAAGTGTCAGTTTGTCTGAAAGTTTTCAGGGCAGAATACTCTGTAGCCAAAATGTACAAGACGCAATTGACTAAATGTGCTCTACTTGAAATGTTTTCTCGATAGAATTCGTTAGGGTTCCAGTGTCAATTTGACTGGAAGTTTTCAGGACGGAATACTCTGTGGCCAAAATGTACAAAACGCGATTAACTAAATGTGTTCTACCCAAAATGTTTTCACGATAAAATTCATTATGTTGTTTATTTATTTATATTTTTTTATTATGGGAATTCTCTACCCGTAGATATACAAAAATACTACCTAGTTAGAAAAAAAAAGTTAGGTAAGTTAAAAAAAAGTTACTAAAATTATCCAGCTTGACATTTGCACATACCTATTGTCAACGGGACTTTTTAGACACCTTGGTTTCATGACATCAAATCATTATGTCATTTGTTCATTATGTCATGTTTACATTTTTATACTGTTTGACCGTTGTACATTTTAACCCATTGAACATTCCGGCACTTGTACCAACATTACCCATTACCATTTTGTCGTTTTTACTTACAAACATGTTGACATTAATATACTTTTTGACTTTTGTACAATTTGACAAAGGGATTTTCGAACCCATTGAATATTTTGGGATCTTGACCATTTATCTTTTTGTACGTTTTGTCTCTCATACAATTAGGCTCATAAGTCTTTGTGACATTTAATTGTTTTGTCTTTCGTTCATAATAACATGTTTACATTTACATACATTTTGACCGTTGTACATTTTGATAATGAGACATTTTGAACCATTATACATTTAGACATTAGTACCAAAATGACCTGTTACCGTGCAAAACCTCTTGGAAGTTTTTATATTTGGTCACTGTTTTTGTTGTATTTATCGCATCTTTAGAATTAAAGTGACCTAATTCACAAAATTTGGATTTCGAGTTAGGTCTCTATAGTAATAAATTTATGACTCGATATCGAAAGATGGAAATGTTGAATCCTTTGGCCTAGTTGGTAGTGATTTCTTTTTAAACTATTAGATAAATTTTAGACGTAGTTTTAGTAGTGTTATAGTTTTACATAAGAGATAAACGCTTGAAACGCCGTTCAAAAAGAATAACCTTACTTATAAGCGTTGAATAAGCTTGGGATAGTTTATGCCATGCTTTGTCACTTTCTGTCAGATGCAAATGTCACAATTACAGATAAGAACAAAGCATGGCATAAACTATTCCAAGCTTATTCCACGTTTATAAGCAAGAGGGTTAGTGTACATACGAAAACATATAAAAAAGTACTAGTGAAATAAACATGAAAAAACTCATAGGCGTTGTCAAGGAAATTGATTCCTAGACTACTTTGGACTATGTCAAAGTGACAATGTATGTAAAATCATAAGAAGTCTCTTAAGTTTTGATTTATTACGTCAATATGACATAGTCCAAAGTGGTCAAGGAATCATCGCGGCATATTATAATGAAATTTCTTACATATACGCAGCTGCTGCTTTTGGTATAATTTTTAATTTTACCTTATCATGCCGCTAGAAAGTCACAATCAAAACATTTCAGTAGTTTTTTCAGTATATTTTAAATCAGTACAGTTTCGTTTTGACACCACGAAGACTAACCTTCACGCGGACTCTATGATATTATAATGTTAGCTTGCCATTACAACAGAACATACAAAAGTACAAGACAGAAAGCACCCTTTACAAAGCAATGTTTACATAGACCAAACGGGCCAACTCTTTTTCCCTTCCCTTCGCACAACTCTTCTTCATTCGGACGGAACCCAGCCCATACAAAAGTCTCCCCCCATGGTGCAAGCCCACTTTTGGAGTTTCACACTGTGACGAGTTACTTACTTACATACACATACATAAACCCACGCCTTTATTCCCATAGTGGGGTAGGCAGAGCTACAGAATTTCCAACAACTATAAACACTTTTTGATAATTCCGTAACCACATTTTGCTCACTTAGGCGAAGATACAACACAACATACATTACAACACAACTACAACATAACACAACAACAACAACACAACAACAACATTTACACCTTAATTCCTTTATCTGTCACTTCTTTAATCCAGTCTATAAACAAGCTGATTGGGGTGAATCTAGCCTCACCTACAGAATCAGGGAACGCCTCTGCCATAACTCCAACAATTTTCCCATCATGCACCAAAGGTCCCCCTGAGTCCCCTAGACGGGGTTCGGTACGCCTTTTCTTGGATCTTGGCGCCATACATAGCAATGGGTAAGACGCTTCCGTTTTATTTTTCTGGCATTGCACAACAACGCCTTCACCTACTAAAAGCCGGTCTGGAGTTATTGGTTGTTTTGTGATTATTTTCCAATTTATGTTACCGAAACCAGCGTATTTCACCGGTATTCCGAGTAACGCCTTATAGTCTACTGCTGATAGCTTGCCTATGGCTCCGTGTGGTACTTTTTCTATAAAAGCAAGTCCAATGTCATGCCAATGGATATCAACTCGGAATAAAAACGGCACGGTAGTTTGATAACGGTATATTCTCTTCACATTGGAATATGCTTTGGTCTCGTTCGCTGGCAATGTCAAATCTGCATAACGCACCTGCATTCTGTTTATGCTGGCTAGTTCGAAGCAGTGTTTCGCTGTCAACACCCAGGTCTCGGCTATGAGACTGCCTGAGCAAATTCTCATCTTGGGTTTCAAGGTCATTTCGAGACTGACGAGGTAGGGGAATTCCTTGTGGACTTCATCTTGTTCTTTGAGCATGCGCTTAGCTTTGCCGCGTATCATGCTTGGACTTAATACAAAAAAAATAACCAATTTACTTAATACAAATTTCATCATGAGCAGTGTTTAGACAGAAATGAAACGGATTGTTGAAAACGAGTTGAAAATGGATTTGGTTTCACGTTAGTATAGAAATAAAACTTCGCTATAACGATTTATATGATAGAATGGCAATAAAAATATATATTGTGTTTGAATTGTTTTCAAGTCTTTATTTCATATCGAACAGTTATTGTTAACTACTGTTGGAGGCTGGTTTGGATTTTTTTTTTAACCTTGATACAGAACAGATAAGTATCATGTGTGTATTTGGGCGTTCCCTTGTTTCGCAGACAGAAATTTCATAGAATTTCGTTTCGCAGAAAATGTTTCATAATATAATATTTGGTCCTTGTATTTTTATGAACAATTTTTTTTTTCAACGTCTATTTACTTGAATTAAACATGTTTCGTATGACAAAATGTTCATGTCAAATGTTTTTGTCAGTTTTTTACAAAAAAGGAGACTTTGCAAAACAACTCAATAGTCAGTATTTTTTACAATTACAAGAGTCATATTAAATTTTGGCGAATGTTATCGGTAGTTATCGCAAACACATACTAAATACATGCTTAACAACGTAACCAACAGATTTATTTTGAAACATTATAAACCTTACTACCTTACTAAAAAGATGCATTTTACTCATTACTAAAAATGTTACTTACGCGGTTTTACAGTCTCACCGACGATAAGACGAGTAAAGCGCTTTTGTCATATCGATACATTTTGACAGCTTTCGTTAATCGTTAACGTTAACGGTTAGCATCTGGACTAGGGACCCTTAAATCCTAATTATCGAATATTATACTTATTTAGGAACTATAGATGCATAAATTTTTTCATCGCATTTCTCAACAAAATAATTATGAAAATAATTTATAAAAGAGATCACCAAAAGTGAAAAGAAAATGAAAATCGGCTATGAAATACGGATGACACAAGCATTTTAACCTACTAATTGATATCGATTAGACAGAGATTCGATATGCACACTATGCACAGTGACGTCATGTAATCGGTCGGCCATATAAACTCCATGTTAAATTCTCAACTGTTTACTAAATTAATCAGCTTTTATAAAAGCTGTGAAAAAAAGTCATGAATATTCCCTATTGTGCCAAACCAATTCAAAAACAACAATAATAGTAGTTAAACAAATATGATACCGGCCATTATCAGATGAAAGTAAATGATGAGGCGTGTTTAAAATCCAACCAATACGTTATTAAATGTAACTCACACGAACTCATAAAGATTCTCATTAAAATTGATGAGACCGTACCTTATGATTAATCCCATACATTCTATCTTACGAATGAAATCAATGCGTTGAACGTAACGTTTTTCATTAAAACATTCTTAATTTAAAAAGTGAGCGAAAATAATTTTAGCAAAAATGAAAGTTGGATCGGAACGTATTCCTTCCAAATTCGAAAAATCGTTCGAAAAAACGGTTTTAATAAAGGTACACAGTCCTACGTAAATATTAGTTCTACTGACTGACTTTAAAACTCCTTGGCATTATATAGTGGTAACGTATTAAGTGACGTTACAAGTTGGGTCCTTTTTTAGGGTTCCGTATTAAATACTAGATACTAAATTAGAAATACATAATTATATATTAAAACGAACTTTAATATTCATCAATTTATATTTGATTATGCTTTAGGTATGCACTTCCACATCCCACAACATTTTTACAATCCACTTGTTCCCTTTATTGCAATGTAATACGGTTAAAAAGTGGATACATAACTTTGTAGTCGACTGTATAATCAAAATCATAACTCAAACATACCTACGATCTCAAGACGTCAAGAATATCTACACGCCTACACAGAAAATAAGGATTGTGTATAAAAATATTTTACGTATATCCGTACAAGATTAGTGCTTTTGACAGTATTACATATTTTGTTATTTTTATGTATCCCATCTATGACACAATGGTCATGATAATGTCCGAAAATTTTGCTGTCACTCCAGTGAACAAGGCCCTTTACAGAGTGTCGTCCGAACCGCAATTCGTTCGAACCGTACTAATTGTCGAGAAGTCGGTAATCGTCGCGTAACGTCGGCACTTGGCAGTGTTCGATTTTCACTTGTCTTGGGTGTCGATTCTTAGGGTTCCATACCGAAAGAGAACCCAGTGGACCTTATGCTGTCCGTTAGTCCGTCCTAACTCCGTAGGTAACATTTTAGAGTAAAATAATAGAAGGCGTCCCCATACAAGAAAGGTTTTTTATGCATTATATTATAATTTATAAATGTTATATCTCTGGTTTATTATAAAAATCAAAATTTTGGCAATTTGTGCTAGCAAAATGATAATTAGTACTTTAGTTATTTATGAAAATCATTACACACCCCTTAGATAATAATTAATAACACCATTCGTTTACAAAACCAAACGGTAATTACGTTTTTTTTGTTGTTAAAAAAAAAACTAGAAAGCTGCAAAGGGTTTTTTAAAGTTCAGTACCCAAAGGATAGTCCAACGGGACCCTATTAATACGCCTGCACTGTCCGTCCGTCTGTCCGTCCTAACTATAAAGAGCTAACCTATCAAATAAAAAATAAATGAAGTAAGTAAAATTAAGGGGGTCACGTTGAGAGTGGTTTTTTCAACGTATCTTTAATACAAACCGAAGTCAAACCCTGAAAAAAAACAACAAATACTAAAAAAACAAATGTGAGTTGAGCTCGTACTGATTAAATTCGAAATCGAATTTAAATCTTAATATAATAACTGTTTTTTTTACTCGTGTTTCGTGAAAATAACAAGTATAAACGTGTCAATTTTCTTGTTTTATCTGATAATAAACACTATTACGGAACCCACTAGTTCGCGTGACAGCTCACGTTTGACAGTTTTTTGCGATGAAGCCGTTAAGCAACGCCATTTAGCGCTTAATCGCCGTTTAAACTTAACGCGTAATTAGCGGCGATAAACCGAGCTGCGCGGGCGCGGGAGCTGTTGCCAAAAAAGTTTGATCATTTGATGAAGTCGATAAGGCTAGCATAAGAGCGTATCAAAACGAGTTTTTTTTGGGTAGGCAAGGTGTTACCTGTCGTAATCTGTGTATTTAATGTTTATGATATCCTGAAAACATGAAGGCTTCAGCAGAAAATAGCATTCGATGAAATGAGATTCAATAAAATGAACAATTGATGAGGTGAAATTCAATAAAATTATGGGCTATTATGTAACGCAGTAAAAATATAACAGTTTAAATAAATAACAGCCGAAATTGATTGTATTTTACTTAAAATAAAGATTTTTACTAGTAAATTCGGACATTGAGCAAGCAAAGTTTCAAAACATGCTTTTGTAACTAGAAATAATTTCAATTTAATAACTTATTTTTAAATAAAAAATCAGTTATTTAGAGTTTAATCCTCGACACTGTTAAACCCATGTATGTACACTCAAACACACATGACAACACACAAATAAACACTTATTATCCTAACCTCATTATAGAGTGCCTCATGACTTATTACTAAAAAATGCCATAAATAATTTATAAATACGTCTACATGTATATTGATAATAACTTAAGGTTAAAATAATAATCACAAGCACTTCGATTATTTTTAAACAAAAACGATTCCACAAAAGTAGACAGGCTCCTGGTCAAGCTCCAAATTACAATTTTATTTGGTCACACTATAACAGTAACTGCAAAACCTCGGCTTGCGAAATCGTAATAAGAGATTTCCTGGAGTAGATACATCAATAAAATAAAAATAAGTTATTTTTAAGTTTGAGTTTGAAGAAATACCTAGTTAGTAAGTGGAAAAAGGCATTCTCAAGTCAACAATCTTAAGACTGCAATCCTTAGACCGAAATTGAGTTGTCAACCCTGAACCCCCTGACTAAGATGAAATGCCTCTATGCCAGTAATTTCACCAGTTGTCTTATCCCCATACCGAAATACATCAAAGTGAACACTGTGGCTTGGGGGTAGCGATCCGGACTTACCTACAACCTTTAATAGGCAACATTGTGGTTTTTTTATGTGAAAAAGGAGGAAGGAGTAGAATGATGGTAGGTGATCATCGCGACCCATAAACACCCGTAACACAAGAGGAATCGCAGCATGCGCTTTGAATAAAGCATAGGCTCGTTTGATTTATTTTAGTATTGTACTTATTTGGCAACAACATTTTCTTACAAAGAAAATATGACACTTTAAAAGATGCCAGCTCTTTTTTTTTATGGCATAGAGAAGAGAAACGAGCACACAGGCCACCTGATGGTAAGTGGAAACTGACCCATAGACATTCGCATTTACAAGACTGCAATGCAATCTTAAGACTGCAAAATCTTAAGAAATAAACACTCTAAAGACCTTTATAACAAAATATATTTTAATAGACGTATAACAGACCAATTTGGCGATCATTAAGCTCATAAAACGAGGAGAAATATCGTCATGCGCGTGCGCATTGTGATGCTACGTGCTGCGCCGGCGCTGCTAATGGCGCTGCTAATAGCTGCGCGTTCGGATACACGGGGAAATAGAGGATGAATCAACCAATATGATTCCTGGGCCACTATGGACTTTGTCAACGTGACATTGTAAACTAAATGATAGGAAGTCTTTGATCAAAAACAAAGGATGTCAACGTCGGATTAACATAGTCCATAGTGGCCAATAAATGCTTTCCTGCCTTTAAGTACAACGAACACACAGGCCACCTGATGGTAAGTGGAAACTGTGACCCATAGACATTCGCATTCACAAGACTGCAATGCAATCCTAAGACTGCAAATGCGTTGCCAACCCTGAGGACTAAGATGGAATGCCGCTATGCTAGTTATTTCACCGGCTGTTTTATCCCCAAACCGGAACACAATAATGTGAACAGTGCTGTTTGGCGGTAGGTTAATGGATAAGATGGTGGTAGCGATCCGGACGGACCCTGCACAAGGTCCTACCGACCGCAATCCTACTTAATTAATCATATCTGGACAATAAACTTTTGGAGTTTATTATAATTTACCATTTATTTAGATAGTAAAAATATTACTTAATGCAAAACAAAATGTACTTAACAAGACCTGTAGATTTTTATTATCACCCAAGAAATACTCAATTTTAGTTGAATTCAAATTTGTCCCTAGAGGCCATTTTATTTTTAAATATCAACCAACCAACCAACCAAGCGATGAAGTTGCGTAAACTTAAAGTTTCAAAAATGTACTTTATTGCAACTGCATGTATCCGAACGTATTTCTCATGATTTATAGCGAGACCAAATAGATCGATGGCGATTATTGCTAACTATGCGACATGATCTACCGATTGGGATCTGCACCCGAGTTATTATAGTACGAGTAATCGAGTTCTTTATCAAATTCTTTAGAATCCTTTGAAGATGTAGAGTAAAGTCGAGTAATTATTAGTTCAATAAATACACTAAACGTCACAAGTAAGGAATGAGCCTGCAGACTGCTGCTGTATTTGTTTTTTTAAATATGCTATTCCAACTAAGGGGTAATTGCGAATTTTTTTCAATTGAAAATAACGTTTTAAAACAATTTATGTGTTCTTTTTATGGTAGAAAAAGTACCTAAATTTCGAAAAAAGGGACCTAAAATAGTTTTAAAACATGTCGCTGCCCTACCCCTCAGTCGGAATTGCCCGCCTACGTAAAATTTATATGGTCTGTAGTGAGCTTGCTACACTTTTTTTTAACGTTTACTTTAGGCACATTTATTTGTGGCTGGCTGTTCGTTTATAGTAATAACTGAATGAAAAGCAAGTTTTAAAAACCTGATATAACTCGTGGATATATAACTATGTTAATAATGGAAATTTTGCCATTGTTGTTATTTCAATTTTAACAGTTTAGGTATCTTATGTCTACCGAGATGTTGAAAGGATTATATAACGATACCACACATAATATAAATCAGCTCAGGCGTTTAGAAGTTATAGTGCTGAAACCATTACACTCCTTTTTTTGGGCTGTCGTGAAAAATTGGATCATGTCACTGCGATTTCGCTCGTTCGTCCGCCCGTCCGTTGTTTTTGAGAGAATAACACCCCAGGGGGGTTATTATGACATGGCGATGCAATTCATTTTACGGTGAGCGTAAAGGACGGAGCTATAGCAGTTGTATAGCTCTGTCCTATTCTCTCAGGGTAAACTGAACTGCATGGCTATGTCATAATAACCCCCCAGTATTTTTTTTAATTTTTATTAATGGCTTTCACTCCTGTTAAGGTGTATTTCGCCAATGTCAAGTTATTTATAGACACTCCCATGGACTTATTAGAGTAATAAGTCCGTGGATATCACATGCGAAGACAATTGTTCGGTAAAAGAGAATTTTCTCCAATGGACTATACAGAAGCACATGGGGTTAGCTCCACGCGCTTCTGTCAAGTCAACCCCCCAGATTATCCGTCCACCTTGTGGAAGGCCTGACAACACTTCGCTTCCAGATTACTTTTCTATAAAACGGTTAAAATTAATATGAGATTCAAGCAACGTGGCCCCGAATGTTTTAAGTATCATCTTGAAGACCATAAAGTATATCAAAACCCGCGCGCGCGCACGTTTTGCGGTTATTTTGAAGGTTCAAATTACTACGGGAGACGTGATTCGCGGCGGCTTACGCATCGTTTAATGTGAAGTATTATGACTTCATAAAAGATATACTTTATTGTTTGAGTTGTAAAAATATTCTTGGAAAGTATAAAGTAAGTTATGGTAGGATGTCATGGCCCTATGACACTTAAAACTGCGCCGAGCGTACGCCGGATGTACAGTCACGAGATTTAATTTGGTACCCACCTTAGGTCCAAAGTCAATCTGACATTCTACAACAATAAGGTTGAGTTTCTTAAAAGTTACAGACGAATTGACATCTATAATGACATTGACGACTTCAAGCATATTTTTCTTGAAATGGGTCCCAAATTAACGCTCGTGACCGTACAGTGGCGCCCTCAGTACTATTAATTGTGTTTTCTAATAAACTAAAATATTCAATTCACCTTCGAGATATCAACTTAACGGAAAAAAGTGGCCACCTTTTCCCGTTAAGCTGGTTACTCATGGGGTAATTTTTATTAAAGTTTGATACGTATCCCATAAATTGTGTTTTTACTTGCGCTACAAAAACCTATCGTCTGTTTGCAAGGAAATTCTTTTGTTAATTAGAAAATACAATAATAGTAATGAGGGCGCCACTGGACGCTCGACGTTCGCTCGGCGTAGTCTTAAGCGGAGCTTTATTCGGTATTATTTTGAATTTATTATGTAGCTTAAAGCCTTTATTAGTTCGTGAACGATGAAATGGTTTGTACTGTACAACGGGGTGAGTAGGGATTAAGGGGAGAGTAGGGGCACAACCTTAAATGAAGCATATACAGTGTGTTACCGGCATGCGGGCATTTATTAAAACTGGCGATAATATGTTGCTTTAGCAATTGTTTGTAAGTATTGCCAATTAAAAATCAATTAAAATAACTTTACAATTAATTTTCTTAGATACTGTCCATTTTTAATGTAGTGCATGTGCTGCGTGTTCATCGTTATCAGTATTGCTGTTGCTTGGTACAAGGCATGTCGTGGTACGGGGGCAGATCATAACAATCAAAGTATCCGTCGACTGTCATTTACACTTGTTAAATTGCTGTGCTTTACATTGCTGGCAATTAAAATTTTGTTACAAAGTTAACAAAGCGTGAAATTTTGTTTATTAATCAAATTAATGTCATAGTTACGTTACAAATATGCGTTATTTTAACCTACTTTAAAAAAAGCCAGGGTGCTGGTAACACACTGTATGTTACTAATTATGACTGAAATTATTTCCAATAGACGACGTAGCGTTATTGTTTTGTCTCTACTCACCTTGTTTCACCATGTTAGGCCATTTCTATTCATTTATATTTTGCATGAAAGAACGCCCCCTGAATGGGTAAAGAGCCTAGATTATGATGACACAGAAGAGCTAATGACATTTATTTCATAAGTGTTCTGGTATATACACACACACACATGCACACACACACACACACACACACACACACACACACACACACACACACACACACACACACACACATGGGCGAGCGGGGTCTCCTGACACAGGTATTTGTTATACTTAAAAGGAGACCTCAACCTTGTCTGTAGCTATGTAAGAAAGAAATATAACAAACGTTTTATCATTTATCATTACTGTGATGAATTTATTATAGCCTATGTCACTTTCACAACCAAGACAAATCTAACAACAGCTCACAATATGTTAAAAGCTTTCAATCCGTTTAGGCTGCAGAGCGTTCTAATAAATAGTCATACATAACATACACTCACACTCAAAAAACTACCCTCTGAGGTCGCAACGTACTGGGCACATCACCTCAAAACACCGAGGATACCAGAAGCCTTCGCCAACATCAAGGGTCTGCTTCGCTTCCTGGAAGAACGGGCTTGGTAAGAGTAGTTCCAGCATGCAAAGTCTTTCAAAAAAGTCTTGAAATTAAAAAAGCGGCAACACTGTAGTGTCGTCCCTTTTTTCTTAGATTGATTTGAAAGGGATGACACTTCAGTGTTGCCACTTTTTAATTTAAAGATTTAAGATTTTTATTCATCGAGTTGCGGAAAACTAGCTCGCTTTTACCTCTAACCTATAACAAAACCCTCCTAACGCAGTTGGGTAATATAAACGCAATGGCATAGCGTCGCTTATCTAACAACACCGCTCAAGTCGAAAATTAGCGGTTTTTACATTTAAATGTCTTTGGATAGAGCTGCTCATTGCGCGTCGATCTACCAATCACATTCTAGGCGTTTCGGCCAATAAGAGATCTCAATTCAAAAAATAATGACAACTTTTTGTAATTTCAAAAATATGACACCCATTCCCAATTTGAGCAAAATCAATCTCAAAACATAAAAAATACACTGTTTTTTTGCTCTCCTGAAAAGTTGGTCAAAATGACTTGAGCGGTGTTAGATAAACGACGATAGGCTTCCTTACAAGTAGCCACATTTCGCAAGCATTATTCTAATGCATGTGAGACGAGATCTGCGATCGATATCTGAAGATATCCATCAACTGCACCTGCGCGTACGTCACTCATTTGTCGTCTGTCATCTGACGACCTGGCCGCCCGGTCAGCTAATGTTTAGTTTAGGTCTCTAGTGTTCCCACGGTGTTTGTATGGTTATAGTTGTTTTAAAACGACTTTAAAAATGGGAGGTTCAATTGGTCTGTTTTTTACAAGCTTTTATTAAACTGCACTGTTTGTATGTTAGTATGTGTTGGTATAATTAAATAGTTTTTAATCTGTAGACGTTAGTTGGCAACACTTTTTGTTAACTCAATCTTCTCTGTTATATCAATATTATGTACTAGGCAACAAGCACTTCGAATATATCAATTATTGTAGGATTCTAATGGTGAAAGAATTAAACAAATCGGTCCAGTAGTTTCGGAGCCTATTCAATTCAAACAAACAAACAATCAAATCTTTCCTCTTTATAATATTAGTGTACATAATCAAGACTCAAGACTCTTCTTCACCTTATAGTGCATCCAATCCTAGATCTGTACAGTAGTAGGTATATAAGAACATTTGGAGTAAATCGTAAACCTGAGGAAAATGCAATATTATGGTATGCAACAGCTGATCTGATGATGGAGTTGGAAGGTAGCTATAGGATCTCCGCTTTACTTAACTTATACCCACAGTGTTTGACTCATTAGTTCGGTATTGACAAGCAAATAATGAAAAAAAAAAACGCCAACAAAAATCCAGGACAAATATCTGCCAATACCGGGATTTGAACCCGGGACCAGTAGTTTCATAGGCAAGGTCAGTACCAACCAGGTTATTGAAAACCCTTGTTTTATTTTTCTTAAATATATTTTTCTTAGTAGACGATGTAGCAAACAATGGCTAGTAAATTGTAATAACCGCTAAAAACGAAGCAACCTAAGATACATAATATTATACATACATACATACATACAACTTTAAAAACATGTTTCAGTAACCACGATGTGCACAATCAGGCTCAGATTTTCTCTCAGGCAGAGATTACCAGCGTATTAGTGACAGGTTGCAAGCTTGCAAGCCCATCGCCTAACAGTATAGGTACTACACACCTTTATTCCCTTAGTCGCCTCTTACGACATCGACGGGAATAAGACATTGAGTGGTACTATTCTACCATGGCAACCACACAGACAACCTAAGAGTTAGTACAAAACAGATTTATTTTGGCCATACAGCCCAAAACTTCTATGTGCCTATACTTTTTAATAATTTCAATAAGTAGTGTAGATATTAGAAATTTATGAAATATACCTATATTATCTTGTTTCCGTTTGCCAAAAATCCCCCTTCATCCACATAGTAAATAAGTACTAATAAATTTAACCAAGCAATAAAGTTAAAAATCAACTCAGCCATGCAGCTGAATAATCGAGTACTCGATTCTCACGGCCACCCGTCAGAACTCATAAAATTTATGTCACGAGAATCGATTCATTCGGATACATAGTCGATTCTATTCGTAATCGAGTTGGGAACCATAAATAACAGTAAGCTCGCCACCTGCCTCGTTTGGTTTGACTATGGTTAACTGAGAAAAACCTGGGTGTTCTGTTTATTGCTGTATTAAGGCATAAAATAAATAGGTTTCTACTAATTATTTGTTGCTGACTGTGTTTTCTTGCAAAGTCATTATCTGCTTATCAAGAACAAACTAATGAGTCATACACGGTGGGTCTACGTTAACCCTTAATTTGACAATGTTTACTTTTTTCTTGTAATTTTTTTAATGCTGACTTAAAATGAAAAAGTGTTTGAAAATTCACGACTTTTTCAAAGGGTCTAGCAAGTAGCAGGCTAAGGAAGGAGAAGTGGCCCCTGTGACGAATATCGGATTTTTATAATGTCATTTGTTGGCTATCTCATACATAATATAGAAACACCCTAATTTTCAGCTCCCTATGTTGAACCGTCACCGAGATACTGTCAAAAACGTCATTTTATGGACACATTTTTCAAAGTCGTTTTTCTCCTGAACTATGTAAGGTAGAGCAATCAAACTAAATCATAGCTACAAAGGATGGGTAGGAGTATAATTCGGTTTTTTTTAAATATTTAATTCCATGAAAAAATAATGATTAAAATGTCAGCGAATTTTTTGACAGCACTTTTCTAAAAGTATTTTTAAAGGTACAGCTACGGAAAAAATCACATAAACTGCTTATAGTATTAGCTAGTATCATGCGAAAAATTAATTCAATATAATTGGTGCAACATACTTAAAAAAAAACAAATTTGTTGTAATTTTTTTAATGCTGACTTAAAATGAAAAAGGGTTTGATTTCACGACTTTTTCAAATTTGACCATTTGTCATAAAAACAAAAGAAATTCTAGATCTTCATTTCAATGGGTATATTATGTATTATTTTTAGTACAAGGAACCTTAGGAGGTTACACTGACATTCTAACATTGCAAGTTGATGAAAACGTGGAGGCCAGACTCGGGCACCAATAAGGGTCTTCTTAGATGAAACATAAATGCCTATAAAGTTCTGCTGTGTACGAGACACATATTCCTATCTCTCGAGTAAACATAAGCTGTAACTTATATTTCTGTACATGTTTTTAAAACTCAATAACTCCTAAACTAAGTAACATATTGAAAAGTTGACCCCTACCTCTATGTTCTGGACCCGTAAAGCGAGGTCTTTCTAATCCTTTAATATTTGCTTTAAGTTCTGGGACACACAGTTTTTAATTCTTACGGATCATAAAAATGTACAGAGTTAATTACGATTGCAGCTTTAGAATCAATGCTTCAATTTAAATCCGTGAATGAAAGAAGCTGTCGTTGTTTTGCAGAGTTTTTTTATTGAAATATCTGTGGATTTCGATTTTTGAAAATGTGTAAAGTTTCGTCTACAGGGTAAAGTCACCAGTGCTCGGTCAGAGACCAGTAGCCAACCAAGTAAAGTCGTTCATTGAATACAAAACGGACACAATTCGAAATGAGTCAGTATTGCATTTTAAAATTAGAAGCGGTTGGAATACGATTTTTAATGGAAGAGCAAATAATTTTAGAATGTGTCCGTTTTGTATTCAATGAGCGAAGTCAAAGGCCGACTACAGATCTTTGGCCGACCACTGGTGACCACCCTATTGGTCAAATGTCATTAACACGATACCTAAAAAAAACAACTTGTCTTAACATTTCCACCGCTTTCCATAACTTATCCATTAACCTACCGCCAAACAGCAGTGTTTGCATTGTTGTGTTCCGGTTTGGGGATAAGACAGCCGGTGAAATGACTAGCATAGAGGCATTCCATCTTAGTCCTCAGGGTTGGCAACGCATTTGCAGTCTTAGGATTGCATCGCAGTCCTGTGAATGCGAATGTCTATGGGTCACAGTTTCCACTTACCATCAGGTGGCCTGTGTGCTCGTTTGTCTTCTCTATGACATAAAAAAAAAAAAAAAAAAAATCCACCGTTGACCACACCCGGTAGTTACCATAAACAAACAATATAGTTAAACGGTGTCAAAAGAACCACTAAAATTTAACTACACCTATAAACTTAATGATTTAAAACAACAATTAAAATATAAAGCGATCATTGTTATTGAACAATCATTATAATTGACGTTAACGGTCTGTGCTCGTATTTTTTTATGTTCCAATTAATATTAAGCTGGGTTAACGATAAATTAATAATTGATCGTTTTAATCTTTAAAGGCTTGAGATTTTAATTTTGTCGGTATGTTTGTTACGCATTTTTGAAAACTGTTGATATTACATCAAGGATCTAGTTTAGTAGGGCATCCTAAAATGTTTTTTTTCTTAATGAAAATGGGTAAATATGAATATGTAGGTATATGTATATATGAATATGAATATGAATGAAAATTAATATGAAATATTGCAATTAGAGTCCGAAAAGATTATTAATAGGTCAATTTATTTAAGTTATTTCAAGCCTACTTATTCTGGTATTTTTAAACTTTGTTTTCCGGAGAAAACTAGCAAAATAATTGTTTATTGTTCATAAGAAATACGGAAGGTCCAGGTTTTTCTCTTTATTCCAAGTCATTCGTACATATTTCGAATTTTTATGACTCTTGTCAGATATACCGACTACAAAAGTTTTGTCTTTTAGTCTGTATGTTTGTTTGTATGCAGTTAGAAACCTAGGCTCGAGTGCGAATAAAATGCGATTTTTCAATTTGAAGTGTGTTTTTTTACAACAAAAATAGTAGGTGACTCCGCGGTACAAATATTAACTTTTCCACAACAATCAACATATATTATTTATAAAAATGTTTTGTTTAAATTAAACCTAAAGGTTAATATTCCCTCATTATGCCGTGACAATCTCGGACAGTGTCGTAACATTGTCCAACATTATTTCTCATCGAAAGCTATAAACATAAAAAATAATATCGTTTACTTCGAGAGATTATTAATGAGAGACGCGTATCATTTCATATTGTAACGGAGTTTTTCAAGTGACACATAATAACTATCTAATAGGTTGGGTGTCGGATAATTATCCACTTACAGGGGTGTGATTCTTTTAAAAACATCGGACGGGCGGACGAACGAGCGAAATCGCAGCGGCGAGTTTAGGTAGTCCCGTCAGAGCGAACAAAACACAATTTAGCGCGATATTGTATTGAATTTAATATTTATTGCTTTATAATAATGCTAGATTAAGTAGTACCATTGTAATATGTTTAAAAAATGACTGACTGCTGAGTTTCATGCGGCGTTTCTTCTCAGCAGTGTCTCCTCTTGGGAAGCGCTGGTAGATTCTTGACGTGTAAAAGTGCCCGTACGGCCTACTTACTGAATAAATGTCTTTTATCATTTTTAATAATTTTTATCAACCCGGTTAACAACTACATTTTCTCCCTGAATTTTCGCTTCAATATTCAAGGGTAAACGATCCCAAAAGGCAGGTTCTGTACAAGAATTCGGAACAGCGTGCATTAAAATACAGTCCAAACGTGCAAACGGCAGTCACGGGTCAAATGCATAACTCTCGGCACCTCGGCATATGCAAATGGTGCATATTTCAAACGGGCCGTGTGGTCGCATCTTCATACGGTACTTGGCTGCTCGGAAATGCAGTTTGTTTTCAATTAAGTGGATATTTTGTAACCAGTAGAATAATAATTCATTTAAAATTTAGTACGATGACCTTCCCTGACCTTCTCCCTATTTCTTGACAATGACACATGACAGGTGATAATTCGTTGTCCACTGAAAAATTAACACGCTGATACATCACTGGGTATCATATAAACTACTGCATGTACACTGAAATGTCACCTGTCACCTGTCATTGTCGGGATAGTAAAATAGGGGGCTGGTCACCATTTGTACAGCATGATTATGATTGTTTATTATAACACCATAGCTTGTGCACGCGACTTAAGACCCGGGATGAACAATAATTTCGAGATCTATATAATAATGCAAAATATAAGCTACTTCCAAATTTCATCCAAATCATTCAGCCATTGCAGCGTGAAGGAGAACAAACTAACACACACACACACACACAAAATCTTCCGCATTTATAATACTAGTGGGAAGCTTTATTTTTGCTGCTTTATTTTTAATTAGTTAATCTATTATTCATAAAAGCAAACTAGGTAAAGTGTGCTTAAAGCCTTAAAGTATTCTTTGTATTTATCTTTCAAAGTGACACTTGAATTTATCAGTAAATGATAAAAATACAACCACCTAAAAAAAGGTAAGTTTGGTTTTATAGCTGATAGTCCGACATGAGATTTCACCACATGTAATTTTCTGTCTCATTTCGTCCAACACTCTTTTTCAACACGCATTTGGTTCAATAGTTTTTTTTTTATGCCTTTATCATTATAACGATTGTAGCTATACATACAAAATGGATGGCATTCTGGCACGAATCCGCGCCACACCCCATTTCCATACACGCCAGGAATGTGTGAATGCAGTTCATAAATAAATCGCAACTCCTGCGCATGCATTGATATGGAAATAATTGATAGATACAATTGTCATGTTCATTTTAAATAAATAAATAAATATCAGGGGACAATTTTCTAAGGTGAGTTTAGTTTGTGTACTCTATTCTAGGACATTGTAAGGCTATCTAAAATTTAGTGTATGCGATGATAGGGTATTTGACAAGAGTGAAATTAAATTGGTTTTTCATTAACAACAGCTAAAAATTATAAAAAAACTAGGAAAACATCAATCTTTTATTTACATACACATACATACATAAACTCACGCCTTTATTCCCAGAGTGGGGTAGGCAGAGCTACAGAATTACCAACAACTCTAAAAACTTGTTGATAATTCTGTAACCACATTTTGCACACTTAGGCTAAGATGTTTACCATGTTTGTATCTTTTATTTATATTTGCTATTTTTTTGTTATTTGTCAAGATCGTAGCAAGTGGAAAGAAGTGGTCTCTGCCTACCCCTCTGGGAAACAGGCGTGATTTAATGTATGTATGTATGTATGCTATTTTAAGATTTTATATTCCTAAAATTCAACAATAAGGACGCTGTTTGATTGTGACGTCACAAGATAGTAATCCCTATAAATTCCATAGTAACCGAGCGTTTTTGATGTTTCATAAAAAGAAGCTGATTTGACTTTTGTCAAATACCGTATTTATACGTTTTGTACAGACCGCCCGTCATGCGTCTTAACTGATTTAATTACGCGCCTTGTGATATCTTCTGGATACCAATTTTATTGATATGGAAATAATTGATAGATACAATTTGTCATGTTCATTTTCTAAGGCGAGGTTAGTTTGTATACTCTATACTAGGACATTGTAAGGCCATCTAAAATTTAGTATATGCGATGATTTATAAGTTATGTACAAATAAAGTCCTAGGTTGATACTTTAATGATGGCACACCACTGAAATAAAAATAACAAAAAGGAAAATAAAAATAACAAAACCGACACATTCCAAAATAATTTGCTCTTGCATTGAAAATCTTATACGAACAGCTTCTAATTATAAAATGCAACACTGACTCATTTTGGAATGTGTCTGTTTTGTATTCAATGAACGATATGTTGGCGTGTGGTTGCCGGGTTAGAATAGTGCCACTCCATGTCTTCCTGTGGAAGTCATAAGAGACGACTAAGGGATTAAAGGCTTGTAGTATTGTTAGGCGATGGGCTTGCAACCTGTCACTAATATACACATGGTAAATCTAAGCCTGTTTGTGCAAAATGTGGTTATATAATTAACTAGTTGTCGGTAAGTAATTCTGTAGCTCTGCCTATCCCACTCTGGGATGAAGGCGTCACGGTATGTATGTATGTATGTAGTAATATGGAATATTGATGACTTTTTCACAGCTTTAATAAAAACTGATTCATGTAACAAAATATAGGTAGTTGTAAATATTTATTTTTAATAACGATAAAAATAAATAAGATATAAACCACCAAAGATTTGATCTTATCCCTTTCTAGCAAAGCATACCTAATTTAACATGGAGTTTATTATGATCGACGTGTTACATGGCAACATGGCACGTGTCGAATCTCTCTGTCTAATTAGCAGTGTATTATCCGTATTAAATACTAGGTACTTTATATTTTGTTGAAAACTTCGATTTAAAAATTCCATACATATTCCCTAGGTACTGAGACAAGTTATTATAATGCTACTAGCTGTTTCGCGTGACTCCGTCCTCTTAGAAGTATATCGTTGTCAACAACGATATTAATACTTATAAAGAGAAATATATATACTTAAGTACATAGAAAATATTCATGACTCAGGAACAGATATTCACGATCATCAAATAAATATCTGCTTTTAAGGGATTTGAACCCAGGACCAGGGCTCGGAAACGTTATTCAAAATAACGTTTTAAAAACGTTTCGAACCGTTCTTCGTTCAACATTTTGTTCGGAACGGAAACGAAACGAGAACGTTATCAAAAACCGGTTTAATCCACGGGACGCGGCCGCGCGCGGCGTTCGGCTACAAAGCGGCGACAAGCATGAACTTGTTTAGTAGGTAATCTTAGATCTGCCCTACCGACCCTACCGTATGTTTTGATTGCATTTTCATTTCATCTTTCATCCCGATGCGTGTTCACCAATTGGGCGTTTTCAGAAAAAGTTGTTGGTTGAAAAAAGTCGTGTCCCATGGGCCATGACTTTCATGGCTGATTATTCGAATTTAAAGAAGACATATCAAATGTTTTTTTTTTATATTAAATAACTTATTAACTGCAGAAATACAGTAGAATTATGCAAATCAATCGTTATTAAATTTAAAATAAAGCCAAAATAAGAAAAAAATAGGTCCTATTTTGACGTGTCCCACACCCTCCACGCCACATTCGGAGTTAGATAAAAAATACTAAATAAGACTGTTTAAAAGTCAGCAGTTGTGTCCTGGTCAGTTATGAACCGATCTTTAATTTTAAACCGTAAAACAAGTGCGTTTACATAGAAATTTCTTTGAAAAATACAGGTTTTAATCTGTCCCGCGAAATAGCGCATGGGGAATTTCCCACATACGCGACCGTATTTTAATATGTTCCTGGCAATAAAACACCACAATACATGAAAATTCTGAATTATGGCAGCATTTTTAGTCTATGGTAGTCGTCATTTGGTTTCAAATGACAGCAGTTTGTCCGTGAAATGTGTTTAGAGTGGTCGCGTGGAGTTTGCACCTTAAATAGGTTTCTTCATACGACTCCAATTTTAACAAGGTAAGATAATCCTGTGTTTTTGATTTTTTATAATGTTATATTTAATAATTAATGCTGATTCGGAATCAAAGGCAATATTTAAAGAAAGTTCAATAGTTTATTTGTAATTTTATGTGAATGTTTGAATAGCATGGATACGTCACCTCCAAACCGCCACGGTCGCGTTAAAAGAACTAAAAAGTGGCGTAATAGAATTCTTAAGCACGTTTCATAAAGAGATTTAAAGATTATTTTAATAAAATGCCAATTATTTTATTTAACCTACACAAATGATTTTTTGCAAAGTACCTATGTTTGCCTGTCCGTCTGTCTGTGGGTTTGTTTAGGTCAATTCTTGCAATTCAGTTTTGAAGCAGTCTTTTCCGCTACTGGAATGGGCTGAAATTTGGAATACGTATGTAAACCCGATGACGATTCAATATTATGGTTTCATTGAGCTGGTATAAAGATGAAGCCGGAAGATGCCCACGGGAACTCTGTAATTAAACAATGCAACCCCATCGAGTTTGGGCTCGTTTGTTTTGTCTTGATAAGCACTTTGATCAGAGATAGAATCCGGGATCTGATGATAAAACAGGAAGGTGATTACTTTATTTTAAACGAATTGAGAACCTCCTTTTCTTGGTCGGTTAAAAATGATGATGATGAGTCAACGATCTCATGAGATTACTTGTTAAAATTCATTAATTGAATAAATTGTTTTAGTTTAAAAATATTGCAATATGAACGTAGCCTTATAGTTCCTAAACGCCATTTCGAGCTTCACTATACGTCACTGTCCCGTTATTAATGTGATTGAATTTCTTAAATATTTAATATTACATCAAAGATATTAGGAAGCTATTATTGTTAAACACATTTTATTTAAGTAATAATTCGTTAAAAAAGAACATTTTTAAATAATATTACCCATTCATCGCTCCAAAGACAATAATTGTATAGTACAAAGTACTGAAAGGTGGCGTTAAGGAAAGGTTTTGTCATAAAACTTCATAGTTTTATAATAATATGATTAATAATTATTATTTTTAGAACACTTTTTAGTTCAAGTTTTATCAATAAAGCTTCAGAACATTTTAAACCTTTCTAGTTTTCTTTAAAACCCGTTCTAAAATGAGTGGCGTAATAGAACTTCTTACGAGCAGAAACGAAATCAAATTGGATTTTTTTACTGAAATAGTCATTATTTTATTATAAATTTAGTATTTTCATGTTGCTCATTTAATATAATTATTATCGATTTTACTACATTATAAAGTAAACTAAAATATTTTTTTAAGTGGAATTCCTCTAACGTCACCAACAACTTTTTCTGAAAACGCCCAATTATGTACTCCTCACAGAATAATGGTACTTTCTATGTGTCCAATAATAATCTAAGCTCTAAAGAAACAAGCAAAGAAAACCGCGTCGCGTGGCTGCTAAATACTAACTGACTGGATGATATTTGTAATATTCCTACCGAACCCAGCAAATGGGAAAAAACGGTTAAAAACGTTACATGGATCAAAAAAGATTTCAATTTCGTTCTTGTTCAAAAACGTTTTCTATAACGTTATTTGCGAACGAAACCGAAACAAATCGTTCCTTAGGCATTTAAGACGAAACCGTTTCGAAAAAAATACCGTTTTCCGAGCCCTGCCCAGGACCGCTAGCTTCGTAGGCAGGGTTACCAATTACCAACGCGTCGACTAAATGAAAAAATATTTTCAATTTAACCATAATATTAATCTGCAGAACCTTTATAATCATCAAAAAAAACTCATCATCAGGCTCATAACGGTCGCCGTAACGAGCCGGTAACATATTGGCTCAGACGGCGATGATGTATGGGGGCATTAAGAATATCATTACAGCATTCTTGGCTAAATGTTGGATTTTGGCCTTATGGGAATTGGGGCGGAGAAATGTGATATAAACCTTTCTTTATGATTGTAACTTTATATTACACTAGCTGTTGTTCGCGACTCTGTCCGCGCAAAATAATAAAACAAAGCCTATATTACTCAGGATTAATGTAGCATTCTAATAGTGAAAAATTTTTCGAAATAGATCTAGTAGTTGTTGAGTTTATTCGTAAGAAACATACAAAAATACAATATATTTCCTCTTTATATGAACACTAGCTCTGTTCCCGTGCCCACTTGGTGGGATAATAAACTTTTTTGGATAATTTATAGCCTATGATACTCAAAAATAACGTGGCTTTCTAAAGGTAAAAGAATTTTCAAAATCGGTTAAGTAGATCCAAAGATTACACCTTACAACGTCACAAACGTTACCTCTTCATAATATTAGTATAGACTAGCGATGTGCTCTGCCTATTGCCACTTAAGTCTAATAGCAATTGGGAATAAGTATTTATAACTTTTTTCACAGATTCAATAAAAACTGATTCATGTTACAACCAATTGAGAACAAACATTTTTTGAATAGCTATAGAAATAACCAAGATATAAACCAACAAAGATTTTTATCTCTTTTTAACAAAACAAAATTTGACATGGAGATATAGACTCTATCTCTCTGTCTAATTAGCAGTTTAAATCGCTTGTATCATCCGTATTTCTGTGCCGTTCATACGTTTATAAGTTACTAGCGACCCGCCCTCGCTTCGTTTCGGTTTATGTGAGTTTCCTGTAACACCCGTACATAAACCAGTCGATTATACATATAAACCTTCCTCTTCAAACACTCTTTCTATAGAAAACTAAAAATTTAAAAGATCTAAGCGAACAGGGTAGTGATTCTCTGAAAAACGACGATCGGACGGACGGACGAGTGAATGTCCAAGCGGCGAGTTTAAGTAGTCCCGTCAGTGCGAAGAAAACATATTTTAGCGCGTGCGTTTTCAATTTAGCAGCATGCTTTCTGCCTATGGATCGAATGTACAAGGCTGCTTAATTGAAAATGCACGCGCTAAAAATGTGTTTTGTTCGCTCTGACGGGACTAGGTACTAGGTATCGCCGCTGCGATTACGCTTGTCCGTCCCGTTTTTATTGATAGAATCACTACCCAGACAGCGAAAGCGACTTCATTTTATACTGTTCAAAAGTAAATAAAGCATTTTTTACATTTATAATAAAAGTACAATAGTATATTATTAGAACAAGTCAAATCATTTAAATATTTAGGCAGTTGGATAACACATGACTCTAGATGCACTCCGGATATAGTTTCAGGTATAGCCATGGCAAAAAAGACTTTTAATAATAAAAAACACTTATTTAAAGCCAAGATATCGAAGCAAATCCGCAAACGCCTGGTGAAGGTATACATATGGAGTATAGCTTTATATGGGAGTGAGACATGGACACTAACCCAAAAAGAACGAGAGAAGCTGGAAGCATTTGAAATGTGGTGTTGGAGACGGATGGAAGGAATAAGTTGGAAGGAAAAGAAAACAAATGAAGAAGTACTTAATATTGTAAAAGAGAAGAGAAGTCTGTTAAAGACGATAGAAAACAGAAGAGGGAAGATGATAGGGCACTTGATACGACACGATAATTTCATGAATAGTATCATAGAAGGTAAAATAGAAGGCAAAAGAGGCAGAGGACGACCCAGACGAAGTTACTTTGAGCAAGTCAAAGAGAAAGTTAAGGTCGGGTCGTATCAAGATGTCAAGAACCTAGCAACCAATAGAGAGGAATGGCGGACACTCCACCGACAAGAGCATAGCTCTTAAGTTACGAAGAAGAGTATATTATAAAGGAGGTAATATGATTATAATATTACAATTGTTGTAGACATCTTCTTTGCCTAAAATAAAGATGGCGACCTTCCAACACTTTCCCTGCCAACGACACGTCTGTAGTATCTAAACTACATAAGATTCCTATTTAAAGGCACTGAACGCACTTTCGTGAGCGTGCCTCTAACAAGTTTTGTCTTCACGCCATCCCAATACAATAATTTAATTTCCATTTCTCCTTATAATAAAACATTTATATTGTAGCTTCCGTATTTGAATCTGAAATGCATTTATCTTTTAAAATGATAGAGGAAAATAAACGGTATGCGTTTGAGAATAAGGTTGGGTTTATAGTGACGGTATGGTACACTGTCGTGCATTATTTAATACCAATATTACTGGTGAGTGTAGATTGACACAGATAAACTATGGAAGATTGTTCACTTTTTAGAAATAAGGATTATTTATGCCTATAGGGGCCAAGACACCGAAGCATTTACCACTTTTCTCAATTCCTTGCCATTTTTGTAACTTTCTGACCAAACTTTTGTTTATAATATATATTTCGTCAAAGAACGTTTTCCTCCGCTTTTAGAATGTTTATTCGTTAAAAAAAACATTTTCTCTTATACTTTGTTTACGCAGGCAAAAGTAGTAAATAATATAGCTTTATTGAAATTTATACAAAATACTAGCTGTTCGTATTTCTAGGCATGTCCAGTTTCCAGGATAAAAATTACCCCGTCCGTCTGCAGGATATAAAATATCTGTGAAACTATCAAATCTATGCTCTAAAAGGCTTTCAAATTGTAGGAATGTATATAAACGAAGTCATATAAAGATTAATCTGGTTTAATTCCACTATGAGATTTTTTTAATCCAAATACTATTTTATTAAATACTAAATATACACTTCATTAAACGAAACACAAAAAACGTATCAAAGAAAAACAAAACAAACATACCTTCACGGCTGTAATCCCAGAGTGGGGTAGACAGAGCTACAGAATTACCTACAATTTTCAAAACTTGTTGATAGTTCTGTAACCACATTTTGCACCAATAAGCTAAGATGTTCACCAGTGTGACAGGTTGCAAGCCCATTGCCTAACAGTACTACAAGCCTTTATTCCCTTAGCCGCCTCTTACGACATCCACGGGAAGACAATGGAGTGGCACTATTCTAACCCGGCAACCACACGTACTAAAAGGTATACTAGCTGTTATTTTCTAAGCTATGCCTTATACATATCATCGGCGTGCTATTAAGTTTGCAAGCAAGTGGATATAATTGTATCACCGCCGCTGTCGATTCGCGTTACACTTAACAATTCTAGTTCCCACACTCGCTTGATGACCGTTCGTATTGTCTATTGAACTATGGTATTGATGAATTCGCCATGTTTGTTTTGAAAGTTTACTTATTGTTGGGTTCTATTATTGTTTTAAAATATTCTGATGTTTATTTGGTAAGTAATATTTTTCTGTGTTTAATTCTGTATTTGATTTGGTAAATCAACATCAAAACTAGCTTTAAGAATAACTTAGTCATTAAAAATATGTAAACATGGTATATATATATATATATATATATATATATATATATATATATATATAGGTATTGTCTAGGAGACACGGTTTCTGTAGGAGAATGTAACGAAACTTTTTTTTGTTGTTGTCTTGCACCATCATTGTTAAGTTAAATTTTTAAATTTTTTATTTGTCTATTACTACTAATTAGTTCCGGTGAAAATCGTGAGCTTTGACACATTTTCCTGCTTAACGACGATTGAATTTATTTACTTCTTATTGTATGTTTAAAAAATCGACTGACTGTTGTTGGTTATTTATTATTGATCTTTTATTGTTAACTGGTTTTGTTGAATGCGTTAATTATGAAGACGTAACAAACGAACTAAAATAATAAGCAATTAATTACTAAAATGCATCGGAAATGGATTGAGGATAAACGAAAATTCGGACAAATGATGCATTAGGACAAATGACGATTAGGAATCACGGTTTTGGACTTAGGGATGAGATTCACGGTTTCTATTTAAGATGAATGCTTTTTTAAATCTCAACCCACTGAACCCTAAAACTCTGATCTCCTAACAACCGGCCGGCCGAGTTAAAGAAAGGTTCACAATAACACGATAAAAAACAAAGCTCTTTTGTACAAACCGCCCGTCATGCGTCTTAACTGATTTAATTACGCGCCTTGTGATATCTTCATAATGTGATACCAATTTTATATGTGTAACACTTTTTGTGAGGCTGGCTTAACAAAACTGGATCTTTAAAAAAACGAGATACTTAAAGAGCTGTTTCTTACTGCGTCGGATTTGAATGAAAGATAATATAATGTACCTACACAATATGTTATGTTATGCAATCCTTGCATATTCCCTATAAATTTTCACGGAGTGGTAATGAGTTAACGAATGTATGATTGTTTATTTTTTCAAAATAACTTTTCTGCCTGGTGACACCCATCATTGACATACGAAAATCCTTAATGTCTGAATAGGAGAGATAAAAATAATATACCCTGACAGCTCTTGCCCGTGACTTTGTCCTTGTTTCAAGTTAATTTTCCGGGTAATATCAAATTTTCCGTAAATAAGTAGGAATACTATATTCTAATCTATAGGCTATAATTTTAGGTATTTAAAAAAATGTTAACAATCCAAACCACGTGACAATGTGAAACAGCCAATCCTCCATCCAATCTGAAATGTAGTGGTCCAAAAAATTACAAAGTTTGTCGATGTTTTACATCATCGTTATCATGATCTTCGTCATCGAAAAGATGTCATCTTATCCTTAAACCCTACCACAAAGCAGCAGTGTTCGAAATGTTGTGTTCTGATGTCGTCCTCAGAATTAGCAACGCATTTGCAGTCTTAGGCTTGCAGTCTTGAGACTAGTCTTGAGGAAGTAATTTGTCTGTAAGTCTCAATTCTCGCTAGGTGACCTAATGCGATCATATGCCTTTTTCAAATCATTAAAAATTCATTATGATAGCGACATGGTACAGTTCGTACTATATTTATATTAAAGAAGTCATAAGTACTAAGCTCACTACTAGAATTCTAAAAACTAAGGCGTTAATTTACCTAGAACCACGTACGCTCCCAAGTAGGTTTTAACGACGCCAGCCTTTATCGGCAATATGCACGTATATGCATTTTTAAACGTTAAGGCTCTATCATTTACCGCTGATTCAAAAAATTACGAAGTTACAATTTTAGTTTTAAATTAAATGTTGAAAACTCATTTACATACATACTAACATTAAAACACGCTTGTTTTCCAGAACCTGACAAACAATCTCTTTCGCTGCTTCCACATTCAAACATCGAGTCATGCATGAATGTCGTTTAAATAAACCTAAATAACTTCTTTAGCATTTCGTACCCAAAGGGTGCTATCGGGTCCCTATTACAAAGCGTACACTGTCCGTCTGTCTGTCAGCGGTTCTCGTGTCACAGTGTTCGTAACAAAACACCTTCGAAATTTTGTGTGTATATTCAGTGTAGAATAGGACGTAAAGTAGGTATATTTCATAAGGATTATACAAAAAAAAACGCACCGGCCGCGGACAGTTATATTAAATGTAGCTGTTGTCCGCGACTCCGTCCGCGTAGAAAAATAAAACATAGCCTATGTTCATCAAGGATAATGTAGAATTCTAACGGTGAAAGATTTTTAGAAATCGGTCGTGTATTTTCGGAGCATATTCATTTCAAACCAAACGAACGGGTACGCCTGGCACATGTTAAAACTCCCAATTACCATATTATAGACATAAAATTATCAATTCTATATTTTTTTTCCGTTTCTAAGTTTCTTTTAAGTTCGTTTTTTATTTATCATGTTCTCGTATTTTTCTTACATATTTTTTACTTTTTACTTAAATGCTAATTGACGTCATGGACACCAAAACTACCACCTCTTATTATCATTTATTTATTTAATTTTGATTGCACAAAAATAAGTACAAATGGCGGACGTTATGCCTAATGGCATTTTCTACCAGTCAACCAAATAAGTAAACAAAAATTTACATTGTGGGTGCACAGAAAAAGAAGACAGAGATAAAAACTAAAATCTACTACTACTTTAGTTATTAGTTTGTTTCAAAACCTTCTCCTTAACACTACCTTCGGCTCGCCACCCTATTTCTAACACCGTCACTATCTAAGGCCATATTAGTGTAATTACTTAGAAAAACCGAGCACTTATTAGTCCTAAGGCAATTTCTCACCTCACCAAGAATGCTTCAGTAAAAAGTTGGAATTCTCGGTAAAACTGGAAATAAAGAAGCCGGCTATGAGGACCTGTGAATTAGAGCTAATTTTCTTTTAATAGTCATTGGTTTTTTTAATGGAAATAAATAACATTTGTATCATTTATTTAGTATGAATCATCAAAAAGGTATATCCATGTCAATTCCACACATTTTGATTACTTTCGAATCGATGTATGTAAGCTCTTTAATGCACAAAAAAATAATTACAAGTAAGTACGGACATAAACTTAAGATAACGTGTATAATGGCGAACTTATCTCTTCCGGTCGTTAAACGTCTACCCTCTTATTCATAAACGAACAAAAGCTAAGGTGTATTTGAAATAATTATGCTCTATCCCTATGTATCATTATGACATTTAAATTTCCCTATTAAACAAGCTTTCTTTTTAAAAAAACACTTCCAAACCGGTTTTATTCGTTTGGGAGCTACGATGCCTTAAACAGACATACATATACACAGACACAAAGATAAATACGACAATTGTAATAAGTAATTTCCATATATATACTCGTTATTACGTTTCATACTCGTATCATTCATTCTCTTCAACCGTGTGATTTTGATGCGAACTGCTTAATTTTAAACAATTCAATGGCTTATAAAATTTGCGCCAAATGGTACCGTTTAAAACTAAATAAAACATGATCCATAAAAAATTTAAGCACCGATTTACTCCAAATGATCCGTCTGAAGCACCATTATTATTTATAATAAGTAATAATAACGTAAGTAAAAATTTAACGACCGTCAAACATACACATATATATCGCTCCAAAACGGACGTAGCAGAATGAAGATGCAATAAAAATCAATTACAACATGTTTATGAACATTAATTAAAACAACTTTTATGGTTAAGTATGAACGCAGTTTTATTCACCACGGTTCCGTTGAAATTTGCAAATAAAAACCTTTTAAAATGATATCCTTGAACTCGTAACTAATTAGTTTAAAATTGAGATTATTAATAGGGATAAAATTCCGGAAAATTAGATATTTAAGAAATAGCGTCAACTTTCCCTTGCCTGTGATGGAGAAGAAAATACTACAACGCTAATGTTAAGAATAGTAAGAGACTGAGACAACAATAATCAACTATAATGTAGGTACAGTGAACAACATAAATAAGTGATCATTTATGTACCTTGTTACTTTAACGTCGTGTTTGAAATGTTATACAAAATTGTAAAACTATTGAAAGCGGCAAGGTACAACAATGGTTACTTATTTAAGCTGTTGACTGTACATGTGCAATATCAAAACATTATCCAGCGAGGAAATGCTGCCAGTATGTTTGGTACAATGCCGTAGGGGCCATTCTTAGATTTAATATTTTAGTTTATTTATATAGGTATTTAGAGTTAATCTTATTTAAACCATAAAAACCATGAAAATTAAATTTTCAGTTATTGTGTAATGGTTATTGTATTACTTTTTGCCGTTTTCCAATAAATTCGTATATCAATCAACTTCAATCCGTGTTAAATTCTATATCGTTCGTTAAGTTCGTTTGTTCATATCTTTTTTTTTGTGAAGGGATTTTTAAAGCCCTGTGGGCACTTTCATTTTATGCAATACGAGTACCGTATATGCCGTTTTAATAAACTAATCTCGATTGATGTCCATTTTGACGTGTATTTTAACGCATCTTGTGAACATTATAATCCTTATATACTGTTTGTTCCTATTGCTGCTTACAGAATAAGTACCTAAGTACATAAAATAAATAAATAAACAAATATTTTTCTATTGCGGGTGATAGGACCTTGTGCAGGGTCCGTCCGGATCGCTACCACCATCTTATCCATTAACCTACCGCCAAACAGCAGTGTTCGCATTGTTGTGTTCCGGTTTGGGGATAAGACAGCCGGTGAAATGACTTGCATAGAGGCATTCCATCTTAGTCCTCAGGGTTGGCAACGCATTTGCAGTCTTAGGATTGCATTGCAGTCTTGTGAATGCGAATGTCTATGGGTCACAGTTTCCACTTACCATCAGGTGTCCTATGTGCTCGTTTGTCTTCCCTACGCCATTAAAAAAAAATGTGTATTGACCTTACCTGTACGGACCCCTAAAATTTCTGCTCGTACAGTGAAAGCGTATCATGAAAAATAATGTGTTGGAACAATAACATTTTACAATCAGCGGATCGGAACCGATCGCCATTCGTTTTTGGTATCGATCGTTTTTGGTATCGATTCGTTTTTGGCATCGATTCGATGCGGGCCGATTTATAGTTGGAAATCGAATGATTAATTATTAAGCGAATTTTAAATTTAATGGTTTTAAGCGAAATACGATAATGTAGTTAATGTATTGGTGAGTAATTAAAAAAAATATTTTCTGTCCGTGATCTTTAAGTCAGTTTGTTAATCCTCACTGACCGGAACTCTAGCGAAAATAACACTTGTTTAGTTTAATATTTCGTTAACCCCAAAAAATCGGCCAAGTTCGAGTCGGAATAGCGCACGATGGGTTCCGTTCCATTATGTATAAAAAAAACATTTATATAGGAGCCCGTTTAAATACTTCTTTCATTTTAATGGTAGTGAATGCTGGGTGTGGCAGGACAAGCATAAAAGTCGTGTAAATGCAGTTGAAATGCGCTCTTTGCGTAGTATAATAATATGACATGTGGTGTGATTGATAGAGTAAGGAATGAAAAAGTCAGAGAGAAATGTGGAATAAAAAAAGATGTAGTGACTAAGATTGAAAAAGGCATGCTTCGATGGTTCGGTCGTTTGGAAAGGATGGATGAAAGAAGATTAACGAAAGAGATATACAGATCCAAAGTGAGTGGGTGAGTTGGAAGGGGCCGCCCTAGGCGTACTTTTTTGAGTCAAATCGGAGAAATACTGGAAAAGGGCCGAATCTTAAGTACCCGAAACCGACGTGCGTGCATGACTCGATGTATGAATGTGGAAGAAGCGAAAGAAATTTGTCAAGATCGTAGCAAGTGGAAAGAAGTGCTCTCTGCCTACCCCTCTGGGAAACAGGCGTGATTTAATGTATGTATGTATGTATTTTAATTTAATTATTTATTTGAAAGTGAATATACAGCTTAACATTTTGTAAATATTTCAAGCGTCTACCTGTAGCCGTTATAACTTATTAATATCGAGCAAATAATGGCAAAATATCACGTTAGTTCTATAGAAGCCATACTTAAACTTTTATTTTATTCTGTCTTTTTGTATTGTTTGATATACGGCGGCAACAGAAATATCATCTGTAAAAAATTTAACTGCCTAGCTATCACGGTTCATGAAATACAGCGTCGTATCCCAGTACCCAAAGGGTAAACCGGGACACAATTACTAAGACTCCATTATCCGTCCGTCTGTCTGTCTGTCTGTCTGCCTGTCTGTCTGACAAGACTAGACAAAATATGTCAATAATCAAAATGGTTCTCTGTCGTTTGCCCGAAAGTCATTTGCCATAATTCTATCACTTGCCATAATATTCATTCGCCATAAAGGCATTTTTTCTGAAATCGTGAACTATTCAGAATTGTTATAAAACAAACCTAACCTAACCTATTGGGCTCTATACGATGGCATGTAAAAATTACCTGAAAGATTTACAGTTTATGCCTTTATGGTAAATTAACATTATGGCAAGTGATACAATTATGGCAAATGAAATTCGGGTAAACGAAGTGATCCGAATAAAAATTCAACACGACGGCAACCCAGATTGAATAGGAGTTTAAAAAAAAACTTTAGATTTCTTTCATAATTTTCACTTTTAAATCATTTGGGATTTATAACGATCTAAGTTGAGTTTTTTTAATCTTGCTTTTTATTAGACTTGTTTCAACAAATCGTTCAAAAACGGAACAGAATGATGCGCACGCGTTTATCGCAATAAAAATTATTGTCCGCAACGTTGTATTTATTGCGCCCGCGCACCGCGACTTTACGATCATGCCCTCGTATTGATTTAACCAACGATCCACACGTTTTTTATTGGAAGGTCTTTAAGGCCTCATGTGTTGCATTATGTTAAGTTATTGCGCCTGAGTTGTGAGTGGTGGCATTAGCGAAGTTGCTGAATGTATTGCTAGAATGTTCGTCGAGTATTGTTAACCGACTTAAAAAAAGGAGGCGGTTCTCAGTTCATCGAAATCTGTTATGAGTGCTCCCCGATTACTCGAAGACGGCTGGACGGAAGTATGTACAATGAACATTCCAAAAAAAAATTAAAAATTACAAAGGCGAAGTTATCCTTTTAAGAGATCTCTTTATTTATCTATAATTTATTTATTAATAAGTACATCCACATCACGTATATTAATCACTTACGGGCTATTATTGATACAGTAATATCTTCTAATAATACAAGACAAATTACGGACAAGTTTTATGTTAACTCAAAATCAAGTTATGTAAACTTGATTTTGAGTTAACATAAAACATCGCATTAATTAACCATCCAAGAACCTAACCTAACTGTTACTCCAGTTTTGTGGGGCAATGCCTAATTGTTAGTTTTTAATTAAAAAATTGTACTTATTAAATAAATAAATAAAATAAATAATAAATAAAGCTAGCCAAACAATAAATTATCTAAAATATTAAATATTAAACTAATTAATATATATTCGTAAATTGATAATATAAAAAACAAAAAAACAGAAACCAACTAATTACAATGCCAATAATATTTTACTTCTAAATCTCTTCCAGCTAACCCTATGGTTAGCCTTAACCCTATGGTGTGATCCCATAGTCATCAGGTTAGGGTGAAAATCAAGTGTTACAATATGTGATGATGGGATCTTGCGGAAAATTCGAGGGATTCTTCAAATATACCACGTAAAGTGAATTTGGTATCTGGAGTCGATTTATCGTCATGATGTTAATCATACTAAGTAAGGCCCGTATCAATAAACTCATCCTGGCTGAGTTGTAAGTCACAAGATACGTCAAAGTAAACGTCAAACCATAGAACACTGTCATTTTTGACACATCTCGAGACGAGCATTAGAGTTGAGATTACTTTATTAATACTGGGCTAACCGGGCGGGTAGTGATTCTTTGAACAACGACGGTCGGACGGACGGACGAGTGAATGTCCAAGCGGCGAGTTAAAGTAGTCCCGACAGTGCGAACAAAACATATTTTAGCGCGTGCATTTTCAATTTAGCAGCATGGTTTCTGCCGATGGATTGGACGTATAAGGCTGCGTAATTGAAAATGCAAGCGCTAAAATGTGTTTTGTTCGCTCTGACGGGACTACCTCAACTCGCCACTGCGTCCTCCCGTCCTTTATTGTTGAGAGAATCACTACCCTGCACCCGCAGAACATAGACCAAGGTTTTCCACAAGGACTAGTCCCATGCCTCTTACATACATCGGTTTCACGCAACCTTAGCTAAGTCGACCACCTTGTTGGAGGGTAGCCTAGGGTGATGGAACCAGTAATGGACACTGATTCTTGTTTTACAGAAGATAAAGGTTATTAATTTGTTTTGCAACAATCAATTTAGGACCGTATGACATTTGAATTAAGAGCGAAGTGTCCATTACTGGTGCCTGTCAGCTAAAAGTGTCCAACATTGGTGCCGTCACCCTACGTCCCGTCTTCCAGTACGCGGACGCTACTAAGGCACACTTTGACCCCATTGGTCACTCTTAGAAGGGATATTGTGAAGGTTACCATTTGACAAGAACACACACAAGCTCGGTCATTTGGAAAGGATGGATGAAAGAAGATTGACGAAAGAGATATACAGTTCGAAAGTGAGTGGACGGGTCGGAAGGGGCCGCCCTAGGCGTACTTTTTCGAGTCAAATCGGAGAAATACTGGAAAAGGGCCGAATCTTAAGTACCCGAAACCGACGTGGGTGCATGACTCGATGTATGAATGTGGAAGAAGCAAAAGAAATTTGTCAAGATCGTAGCAAGTGGAAAGAAGTGGTCTCTGCGTACCCCTCTGGGAAACAGGTGTGATTTAATATATGTATGTATGTATGTATGTACATACAAGCTCACCCGTACGTCTAAGTGCGCACACACACGCACGCGCTTGTTTTATCTATAAAATAATTACTTCTAAATATTAGTTAATCGTATTCATTGATTGTGTAGTGGATACAGCAATCTTCCTCTGTTCTTGCGGACTACTAATGCGCAACAGAAGTATCTATCATATGATATGTCATCATGGACCCACAAGAGATACAACTCCTCACTGCCCAAAGCATCTGGAAATTCCTGGACGCAACGGGCCTTTGTGGTGAGCTCTAAACAAAGGGCTGCGAGAAAAGATCAGCAATGAATGGTCGAACTGGCACACAAGACCTATTTCACCCCCCACCACAAATTGATTGCGTAAATTAAATGTAACCTAAGGGGCTATTGCCTAACGCAATCGCAATCGTTTTCAATCTGAAAATCGAAGGCTTGCCTGCATACAAAATGAAAACAATTGTTCCATTTTGAAGCCGACTGCGAATGCAACTACGTTAATCAAAGGCCCCTCTGGCTGGACAGTTTCATTTCCGCATAATACACGAACAGTGATGACTACATTAAGCAATTAACATGCCCAATTGGTAAAACAAATGAAAAACATAACGGTTTCATTTTGAAATTATAATTCCACAAAACCCTGTGTGGCCGCCATTTTGTCAATTAGCTTTTGTTATACATACATCGTGATTGAAACTGGTTATTTGCCCTAATAGAAGGAATAAGATATTCATTTTTATTACAGTTAAACACATATTGCGAGTTCCAAAGATATTGTTAATTCATACTTTAAGAAAGTAACCAAGTTGCTCCACTTTATATAAGTATTGGTCCAGCGATCGATCCTTTAAAGTCAAAATTAAGCTATAACACTAAATGTTACATAAAAGGTCGTTTCGCTCTCGATGAAACACATAAAATTTTATATTTTCAGTTGGTGGGTAACAAGTGAAAAGATTGAGCGTTTTTTGAGTTCTTAACATCATTTGGTTTTAAATTAAATATCGTTTAAAAAAAAGAATTTCAAATTTATTAAAAAAAATAACTCACTTTATTAACGTCTTTTTAGTCTCACGTCTCATGGAGGTTCGGTACCATGCCTATAAAATCTATACATTCTTTTTTTGACTTTCGCTTCTTATTTGGCAAGGTACATTTTACCAATGTCCAATTTTAGAGAATTAGTGGACAACAAGGGGACAAGGGAACCATCTCACACCAATTGACCTAGTCTCAAACTAAACTCTAGGCTTGAGCTATGGGTACTAGACAACGATATAAATACTTATATAAAGAAATATATACTTAAATACATAGAAAACATCCACGACCCAGGAACAAACATTCGCGCTTATCACACTAATATCTGCCCTTACTGGGATTTGAACCCAGGACCGCTAGCTTCGTAGGCAGGGTCATTACCCAGGGCCAGCGCGTCGTCAAACATCACGAAATCCATGGATAACATACGCGAACACAATTCTTCGGTTCAAGAGATTTAATTCTCGTGGACTAAACATAAGCACATGAGGTTAGCTCAACGCGCTTCTGTCAAGGCGGTAACGTTCGAACGGACATCCGTCCAGCGAAATAATACAAAAGCAATACTGGTAAAACAAATTAGCATAAAGCCCTGTCGCTCATCACTTACCCCACTCACGCGCAGCCCGATCCGCGTATTGTTCTTACCACGACGCTACCGAAGATGCGTGCGCAACCAAATTAACTGTCATAAATGTTAACACCCCTCGTAACGTTTATCGTCGGCCTTACATCGAAATGGGCGGTTATAGGGTTCAGTTAAAAGTTAAGGAAGTGATAAGATTGGAGCCGTTCGATTATTTTGTTAAGTAGTATGGTGATGAGATGAGATTGTCTTTGGGTTCCGTTAACTTCGGTTGAGGAAATTTTATAAATTACTAGCTTCTGCCTGCGATATCGTCTGCCCAGATTTCGATTTTCATTATTTCCTCGAAAACTTTTAAATTTTCCGGGATAAAAAGTAAGCAATGTGTTAATCCAGTGTATAAGCTATTTCCATTAAAAATTTCGTCCAAATCCGTCTAGCCGTTACAGCGTGAAGGAGTAACAAACACACACACACAAACTTTCGCAAATATAATAATAGTAGGATAAATCTGCAGTCGGTGAAAAAAGGTAGGTATGTCTGAAAATTAAGTGAAAACGGGTTTGTCTAGTATACTCCGTACACGTGATTAAGACAGCCGGTGAAATGACTAGCATAGAGGCACTCCATCTAGTCCTCAGGGTTGGCAAAGCATTTGCAGTCTTAGGATTGCATTGCAGTCTTGTGAATGCGAATGTCTATGGGTCACAGTTTTCACTTACCATCAGGTAGCCTGTGTGATCGTTTGTCTTCTCAAAAAAAACCTCGGACCACTAGCTACATAGGCAAGGTCACTACTAGGCCAACGCGTGGTCAAAATCGCTGAGATACTCGTAGATACGCTGAATATATTAAATCCATGTTGATATTGTTTCTCATAATCAATCGAAGCGTCCCACGCCCTGTCAATTATACCTTTTCGAGACACAATGGGAATTGAACCGGTCAGGGATCAAGAGGAACGTGGTAAGTGGACCCCGGCCTTTGCCCCCTGAACGATTTAATATAGATCTCTTTGCTGTCAAAAACCTGGACGTAGGTTCTTTGGATGAGGCATAAAATAACAGGTCAGAAACGAATTTGAACCGAATTTGGATTTCGAACCGAGTGGGAGGTGGAGAAATAGTAAGGATCTTTATTTCTCTTTTATTTTTAGTTAATTTGCCGTCATTAAGAGAAAAAATAACAAAAAACAAGCCTTAAAAAACCCGAATGTTGCTAACCATACATGATCTGATCATTCAACATAAAAGATGATAAAATATAGAGATCTTGTCATAGTTTGTATAATTTTTTTAATACGATGCGTAAGGTACTCTGACAAAAATATGTTAATATTTAAAAAAAAAACGGTTTCCAACAATACATAGTTATGCCACGTTCGGCCGATGAAACAGCCCCCCACGTAATCCTCTAATGCATAGGTGTAGCCGCTCAACAGACTGAAATCCTCAAGACACCGAGGTCACTCCGAGAAGCCTGTGGAGATACCAGGAGGATCCTGCGCTTCTGGTCGGAGTTCGGCTGGCTAGACTACTAGCTGGTACCCCTACGCACAATGGCCCGACATACACGGGCTAAGTGCGGAAAAAGGAGTCCATCACCGTAACCATAACCATAACCATAGTTATGTAATTTATAGACCCTACGATAACAGGTAAAAGACGATTATTCTTTCTTTTTTTTTTTTTTTTAATTCTAGAATAGTGTACCTGTTCTTCTTACTCCCACTTAGTTTCCGTGAGAACCTCGCTCCCCCAGTTTAGGCAATATCGTTCGGCATCGAACTATGATTGTCGGCCCGTGCTGATTTATTCGACCGCCTCAATGTTTGTCACGACGCGCGCCTGGTCTATAAATGGATCGGTTTCTTTTAGATTGCGTTAAGGTGTAGTAAGCTAGGCGGTGGTTGAGTTATAGATATGATCGAATGGAGAACTAGGTTCAAATCTCACTAATATTATACATTTTGAAAGTTTGTGTGTCTGTGTTAATTTGTTAATCTTGCACGCTGTAATGGCTGGATGGTTTTGAATGAATTTTGGAAAGGATAGGTTACACACAGGCTGGATTAATATCGTTGTTTAAATACTAAAAGGCCACAAATCAAAATATGTCTGTGTTGCATTTAAATTTGGAATGCTATATCCTTTAAGTTTTAAATCAAACTATATCTGTTTTTTTTTGAGGCGCTTTTGTATTTAAGCAGCGATATATAGTTAGTTACCGAATAACTTAATTCTACGCGGAGGAAGTCGCGGCAGAAGCTAGTAAATAAATATAATCTAAGAAGACAACCTCACACAATTTGATCTAGTCCCAAACCGGTTGAGCGTCTTTAGGCTCGTTCTTTGGTTGACAATAATGACACTCACACATACACACACACACAAAAACACATGCAAACACACACTAGTTTATTAAATTGCTAAGTTTATTTTTCTAGAGTTCATTCTACATTAACATTGTTTCATAATACAATCAGGAGTAAAAATAACGGGTCAGAGTGCGTTTTTCATACAAACGAGGCTATTTTGAAGCCTTGGTTACTAGCCAGGGGTGATTTTGAGTGAGGTTTAATGGTAGATACTCCGAGGTTCAATAGATAAGGCTAAAAGTTCTTAAGATACCTAACTGATCGCACAATCAGTTAACACCACAGCGAGAGAGTTTGCATCAGCATTTGGATTTCATTACATTTTAGTGTCATTTTAGATGTTTTTCTGAACATGCACAACTCCGACGCCGTTGACCGCAGATTCAATCAAGTCCTGTATCGATACCTGGGGTATCCATCATCAGATTTCATTACAAGCATCCCCTGGCGTGGAACCAAGGCTTCGAAATAGCCTCGTTTGAATGAAAAACGCACTCTGGCTCGTTATTTTTGCTCCTGAGTGTAATATGTTTTGTATTCTTGTCGTTATTGGCTTTAAAATTTATCGCTGTTCATGTCCCAAAATATATCCAAACAAGTGTCAATAAAAAATATCAACTTTAAACAAAAACCATCAACAATTTAATCAGTACGCACATTATAATTTCCGTACCCATATACAAACAGCAGGCTACTAATTCACATTAATTACCAGTATATGTAATAATACCGCCTTAAGTAGTAATCTGGTCTACAGGGTGCGTACCGATTAAGCTTGGCAAAAACTGGCCCAGCCTAAACAGGAGCGTTATACGGCTCATATTGATCACGTTCGAATCATAAATACCAATAAATCAAGTGGCATTAGCTTAAGCGTTTTATGATACATGGTGTTGCGGTTTCAATAATATTTTTCGGTGTGAATGGTGCCTAATTAGGTTGAATTAGAATTAGAAAGTTCTCGTATGAGTTTTTAGAAATGAGTAGCAATTAAGCATTAGAATTTCGACAATAGGGCTCGGATACCGGTTTAATTTTCAAACTGCACTTCTTCGCATAAACCGGGTTTTGACCGGTTTTTGGAGGAATCCTTAATATCAAATATTTCTTTTCGGATTAACCGGTTTCGCGTTAAAATACCGGTTAATCCAGATACAAACCGCGTTCACATCACAAGTTGCAACGAACGAGTTGGTTTCTCGACTCGCTGCTCGTAGATTAAACCAGTTAATTAAGTTTTCACAAACGTTCGCGTTCCCTAGAAAATTTCAGAGCAAAACCGAAATAACTGGTACTAACCGGTATTTTTTAAACCGGTTTCGAGCCCTGTAGCTGCACAGGGAAGTAATACGACGTGTCTCAGGCGCCACAGAGTCTTGTGGTGTATGAAGTTTTATAGCAATTGTCGACGTCTGGCGACAGTGCCACAAATTTCCTACCATGTAATTTGCCGTCTTTAGAGCTCAAAAGGCTTATGATATGAGACATAAACATACTTTTTTTAGAAAGTTCTTAATTAATTAATGATTATAAGTGAAACGAGAAGGCAAATGAGCTCACAGACCACGTGGATTCAGATTCAGATTCAGATTTTATTACTCAATATAACACAGTATAAATTACATTACATGTCAAATCAATGGTGGTCAATGGGTTCTGAGATCTATATACTTATATGTAGATATTTGCTGTAAAAATAATATAAGTTTTTTTACTGCTTTTAATTTTTTTAACATAATTCAATAGGCGAGCTACATTACCAACAACTTATGAAACATGAGCTTTTTGCAACTTTTTTAATGTTACCTATTTTTATTCTCGTTAAAAACTCCTGCTCTAGATATATCAATATTAATCTATCCTTTACGCATTCTCGGTATGGCCACGTCAACTCCGGCGCACTATGACGTCCACGCGTCGTCGCATGCGCACAGTTGCGCAAATATATCATGTTTAAATTTAGAACGACACTAACTGACAGTAATATTTATTCAGAATGTTACTTTAAAAATAGTAGTATAGAGTTTAAATCGGAATAATTCATAGTTGTGATTTCAGTTAAGGTGTTTTCATGTAATAAGTGTCTCGTTTGTCAGAATTAATGTCGTGCAAATATCAAATAGAGTTAATGTATGGTAATAATTACCTACTTGTTATTTATAAATGCACAATAAACCTATATTAGTAAAAGTATTGTTTGTCACTTTCTCTCAAATACAAATGTCAGGTTGAAAGATAAGGACAAAGAATACCTTAAGCACACTTTAGGTAGTTTTCATTTATGAATAATAGAGTTTTCGTCAATGTTGATATGAAAAAATATTCATACAATCGCGAGCCACTAATTTTGTAAGCGTCGCTTCGTGCGATTATGTAAGCGAGAAGCAAGATAAAGTATTTTTCTTACGTTTCTCGTGTAACTTCCTATGGATATACCTCCTTATTCATAACAGTAGGTACAATGAACCTGTTTTGGTTAATGTATGTAGTATCTATCACTTTCTGTAAAATTAAAATTTCGCAATGAAGGAAAAAGCCAAAACATATTTACAGCATACTTTAATTATCGCGCGCGTTTGGGCGTTTTCCGAAAAGGGTGTGCATTGTTGGGGGCAGAGGTTAGGAGGGTTTAGCTTTTCACTTTTCATGGTCATACAAAAAGTATAAGTAGGTAATTTTTCTTGATTTTTGTCGTTAGCAATGTACACACCTTTTTTTTTGTGTAAATCGACCGTTAATGTATGGGAGGGTTAGTACGAGTATACCTACTCCGAAAAGCTCATCAAATAATAATATGTAATTGTGGTTAACGGTGTTGGTCACACAAATGTCATCTTATTCTTTAAGTTTGTTTCTGTAATTTAATTCCTTGTTGTGACTGCTTGTTGATCGAAAGAAAAAATTATAAATTATATATTAAATTAATACGAATAAGTTAAACTATCTGTCTGATTATGAGTATAGGTTGACAAAATGTAAACAAATAAAGAGAAAAAGGTGTTCGGTTTTTTTTTGCCTTGGAGAAGGCAAGCGAGAGTATACTTAGGCCACTTGATGGTGAGTGATACCTGAGACCAAATGATTAAATTCGGTAAGATTATTTCTAATTTGACTACGAATTAAAAAGTTGTTGACTGAAAGAACATCAAGCAAGAACAATAATAAATAAAAATAAAACGCAATTTACTTTTCACTTATTTTTATTTCTGATATCCTACATTTTATTTTTATTAGTTTACTAGTTAACCTAATATTCTTATCATGGTTTGGTGGAAAATTATTGAAATTGTCACATTGTCAATTGTAACATAATTACTGGTTAGTAAAATGGCTATCCTTAAAAAGTACATTATTTTTGAACTTTTTGTTTATGATCAGTTTTCCTTTACAATTTTTAGGTGAGTCTGCTGAGGAACTTCCTTCGTTCGTTTCTGATACTTTATTTTGAGTATTTTCAGATTCAGTTTCTTCTGACGTTGGACCACTACTAGATTCTGTATTACTGTTGGTAGATGAATTTTCAGATTGGCTATCAGTTGATTGTTGAGTGTTATCTGAAGATGTGGCTTCAGATTCTGGTTCGGTTGATTCGGCACTTCCTTCTGATAATGATGTATATCTTGATTCATCGTTGGTTGATGCTGAATGAGTTCCAGTCGGCGTTTCATAACTTGTTGGCTCTGAAGCAGACAATTCGTATTTTTTTTTTGAAAATTGTTGATTTGAAACTAGTTAGGTACTACACGGATCCCTTTACTGACTAGTGTACGCTGAAAGATGCTCTCATTAAAAATTACATACGCTCCTGCCTTCATTCCCAGAGTGGAGAAGGCACAGCTACAGAATTACCAACAACTCTAAAAACTTGTTGATAATTCTGTGAGCACATTTTGCATAATTAGGCTAAGATGTTCACTAGTGTATATTAGTGACTGGTTGCAAGCAAGCCTCACAATACAGCAGCTTTTATTCCCTTAGTCGCCTCTTACGACTTCCACGGAAAGACGGCATGGCACTATTATAAAATTGAAGCAGAAGAAAAAAGTAAATCTACTTAATAAAAAGTAAAGTTAAGTAAAGTATAGTGAAGTTGTTAATATTTATGAGTCAATATTAAGCGAAATTTTTAAATAGTTTTTACTTTTAAGCCCCGACATCTAAAGAAGGAATATTTGTGTGTGTGTAAGTATTATTTATTACATATTTATGTATGTCACGAAGTTTTAAATTTTAAGTAGATTAATAATTGTGTTAGTATACTTTTGTGTTATTTACCGCTTTCAGTAGACTCTTTATTTAAGTTATCATCGTATCCTTCAGATGCTTGTCCATTGTTTTCTTCATTTTTGCTTGATGAATTTCCTGTAATGAGTTGAACCGTTTTTATTTACCTACTTCATTTAATTAGCAACATTACGAGGAATTGTGGTAACACTACAATCACTATATTAATTTAATTTACAAGAAACCAGTATTTCAAACTCAAGTAAAATTAGAATTGAAATTGTACTAGAAACATACTTCGTCTTTTAAGGTAAAATGCATTAAATATTGAAGCATTTAGATGAAGTGGTTGTTTCTATTTGCTGTTGTTGCTAGTGGTTGAACTAAAAGAATACAAAAAAAGCAGTCAAGATTATACTGTAAAACGGAGTGAGAAGGAATTAAAGGGTGAGTAGGGATCAACCTAAAATGAAGTATATGTTACTAGTTATAAAACTGAAATTATTTCCAATAGACGTTACTTTATTGTAAATTTAATACTTGTCCTTATTTGCAACAAGTTATGACTTATTTAAGAATGTATCCCTACTCACCCCGTTTTACGGTTATAGTTCACCAGATTTTCAGAATACTGAAAACAAATCTCTTTGAATTTTATACTTAAAACCAAATGTTACCTTTCCAAGATGTAAAAGGCCAAAGCTAAATTTTGTTGCTTACCATTTAAAATCAAATCTTTTAATGGATTTTGAGGCTCTTCTTTTTTTGAACCTTTGTCTGCAATATTATGCTCAGAAGCAGAAGCTGCATCTGGAGTATTTATGCTATCTGGAACTGCCGCCTTTTCTTCAGAAAACTCTGGTTTGATTTGAGATTTCAAGGGAGTTGCATTCGCTTCGTTATTGCCAGCAGAGCTAATTAAATCTGGTTTTTTGCCTTCTTCAGGTTTTTCAGCGATTGGTGACGCACTGTTTACGTCTGTGGCTTGAGAAGGAATACCTGTAATTTTCGGTTGTACTGGGATCGGAGATGCCTCTATGTTATTCACGGGCTTAAAAGGAATATCTTCAGGGTTAAATTCAAAACTGTTAGTAGACTTGTCCAAGTCTTTGTTTTCCTTGGTTTCATTGTCTACTTTTGTAGCTTGAAGAGGTACAACTTCTGTATCTTTTGGGTTCACTGGGATCGGAGAAACCTCTATATTTTGCACGGGCTCAACAGGAATATCTTTGGGGTTAATTTGGAAACTGTTTCTAGACTCGTCCAGGTCTTCGTTTTCCTTGGTTTCATTGTCTACCTTTGGGGTTTGTAGAGGAACCACTTCTGTATGTTTTGGTTTCACTGGTATTGGAGAAGCCTCTATATTTACTATGGGCTCATAAGGAATATCTTTAGGATTAAATTCAAAACTGTTTGTAGACTTGTCCAAGTCTTTGTTTTCTTTGATTCCACTTTCTACGTTCGTAGCTTGAGAAGGAACAACTCTTGTATTTGTCGGTTTTACCGGGATCGGAGACGCTTCTATATTTTGCACGGGCTCAACAGGAATATCTTTGGGGTTAATTTGGAAACTGTTTTTAGACTCGTCCAGGTCTTTGTTTTCCTTGGTCTCACTGTCTACGTTGGGAGCTTGAAGAGGAACAACTTCTGTATTTTGTGGTTTTACTGGGATCGGAGACGCTTCAATATTTTTCACAGGCGCAAAAGGAATATCTCTGGGGTTTATTTGAAAACTGTTTGTAGATAAATCTTTGCTTTTCTCCGTTACATTATTGTCTGGATTCGTTGTTGGGGTTTCAGGTAAAGTTGGTTGAGAAGTTTGACGAGATATAGGGACTGGTGGAGGTCTAGGATGTATATGAACGACGTTTAAAATTTTTCTATTGCCGTTTAAGGGATTATCGTAGGACAACTGTCCTGAAGAATAAGTTTGCGTTGCTTGTTGATAGTTTTGCCCATATTGTATAGTTGGGTAAAATGACTTTGGACGAGTCCCAGTGTTTTGTACATCTGGTGCTTCAGGGGAATACAGAATCTGTGGTGAGACTGGAGCAGCAGGTATAGCTGGTGTTGAAGGTGGTAATGGACCGAATGGATCAACTGGAGGTGGTGGAGATAAAGGAATTGGAGAAACTGGAGTGATTTTTTTGTACCCTAATCCACTCGTTGGCCTTCTTTTAAGTAAGAATAAAAGTGAAGTCGGTAAAACTTCCCTCTCTGAAAAACAAAACCAAAATTACACTTTTTTTATTAAATATTAGTGTAGTGTAAATATTAGTGTTAAAAATCATATTATCATACCATGTTTTATAGGTATTGAAGATCCCGGGTCAACATTTCCTTCTATAAAAAAAAAAGTATTTAATAGTTGAGTACAGTTGCAGGACATATCAAGTTTAATATAAAATCCAAACCACTTACTTGTTCCTTCAAAAGTAATGACCACAGTAAACACTAAATATAACAATTTTATCATTTTGCACGTTTCAGTCCGAAATACAACCAGTTATTGTATTTGCCTTTGAGTACTGTCTGCTTTTATAGACTTCGATTCACCATCTGTACAAATATTTGTCAAATAAATTGTTAATTTTTTCGACAGTACAGCTATTCAGGGTTTTGTGTACTTAAACTGGAAAATATTATTACTGACGTAGATTATCTGGAAAATTATAATGAGGCCTGTTTAAGGATTTTAGTACCAATTTCACCAAACAATGTTTAAATTGATCAATGTTAATCGACTTTTATCGATATTTTGACAGCTGTTAACGCTCTAATCGCCTGATAAGTGGTTAAGACCGTTTATAAATTGGTACATCTGTTGACTTCTTATGTTTTACTAGATACTAACTAGAGTTCGATTCTACTTGTTACGTATTGTTTTTAACTTCGTCATTACTGTTAAGTAAATAAGAGCTATAATAACGTTTACACTGCGATAACATGGTCAAAAGCAATATGGTTTCTTCAAGTAGAATCAAGCCCCATATTTTTATTATTAAAAAATATTAGTTTTTTTTTTTGGTAAGTTTTCTAAAAACGCACCTTAGCTAGATCGATTTATCGCCCTTGAAACCCCCTGCATACTGGATTTCATGAAAATCGTTGGGGCTGTTTCCGAGATTCAGATTATTTAAACATACAAACAAACTTTTTCGAATCAAATCGGAGAAATACTAGAAAAGGGCCGAATCTTAAGTACCCGACACCGACGTGCGTCCATGACTCTATGTATAAATGTGGAAGAAGCGAAAGAAATTTGTCAAGATCGTAGCAAGTGGAAAGAAGTGGTCTCTGCCTACCCCTCTGGGAAACAGGCGTGATTTAATGTATGTATGTATGTATTTTTTGAAAAAAGTGTGACAACAGACTGTTAGTTTGACTTCGAAACCTTAAAAAGGGAAACCGATAGTCTTGTGACGTTCGTCCGTACGTGTGTCACAGGCATTTTACTCGGAAACTACAAGGGTAAATTGATGAAATTTGGAATATAGATGTCTTGTAGAAGCTATTTAAATAACAAAAAAAACTTTCACTCCGTACATGTGACAGAACATTAAAAAAAACAGCGTGATTCATTGTAGGCCACAATTTTAAACACTACTTTAAGGTTCCTGAGTAGATTTTTTTGAATACGTGAATATTATCGGAAATAATCGCTCCGAAAGTAAATTAAATAAATTGTGTCGGCGCTTAATAAATATTATATAAGTTATTGAGTTATTGCCAAAAGACTGCGCTTCTCAACAAAAGGACGAAAGTACCATGAAGATACGCTCTTTTGCTGGTACACTTTTTCAGATTGTATTTTTTGAAGATTTTTGTGTTTGTACGGCTTTGGAACCCTTCACTTAGCGTCCGACATGCTCTTGCCCAGTTTTTTTATTTTTATTTTATACTTACCTAGTAAATAACAATCTAATTATTAAAGAAATACCTTGGTGCTTCCTGTTTGGTCACCGGCATCTCTAGACAGAGGAGAATTTATCAATTTTATGGGGTTTGTGAAAAAAACAACCCCTTAATTTTTTAGTTAGCGTAATATATTCAGCAATTAAATAGTTATTGACCGAGAGCGCTTCAAGCAAATAGGTGCACTAATGAACAATAAAAAAAACAAAAATAAGTTTTACTTATCTTTATTTTTACATTAAATAACATTGTTTTCATTAAAATTTCTGTGTCAGGCCAATCTCACGTATCTTTGAAAGAGGTGTTTTGAGATAAACGTGTTTGAAATTTTCACAAAAAACGTAACTCGCAAAATTATTGAAGGTTTTTTTTTAAAGTGATTCTGCAAGAGTTGAGGTAGAAAAATACAACTATGCAATCAATGATTTTATTATAACTATTTTTAGGTATGAGAGTTTTGAAATTTCATACATATTCGGTAACGCGAGCTGGTGTATCCACAGATACATGAAAATGACGGCTACCGGAGCTGCTCAAGTAATATGCTCAGGAGATCCCTATAGATGTAGATGTTAACATATTGGTTGTCCGTTGGTATATCTGTATGTTTCTTTATTATGTATACTTAATTATTTACCTTGTCAATTAGATATGGCTTTGCGGACGAAGTTAAAAAGGATTTTAGTAAAGTATGATACTTCATAGAAGGGTAAGTAGAATTTTTCATCATCAATACTATCCATCCATACTTATCCATATTAATATTACAAATATGAAAGTATGTCTGTCTGTCTGTTTGTAACCTTTCACGATTAAAACACTGAACCAATTTGGATGATTTTTGGCATAGATATAATTTGAGTAGGATAGGATACTTTTTAATGGAAAATAGTAAAGTTCCCGAGGGAGCCGCCTTTTAGGCTCGTTTTAGTGTCACGCGGACCGTCAGAGCGGATCGCTCCGCACAGACCGATTTAATACAACAATGACGGTCGTACGCGCGGACCGTCCGCATTTACTCTAAAACACTCCCTAAGCTTAATACAGATCGATTGATCCGTGCTGACGGTCCGCGTGATACAAAAACCAGCTTAAGCTTAGGGAGCGTTAGGGCGATTGTGCACTACAAGGAATTTTACGGTCCGGTAATCCGATTTTGCTCAAACTAGTCTTTATGGCTTAGTATTTATTGTGCAACCGTAAAAAATCGGACTGCCGGACGGTAAAATTTCTTGTAGTGCACAATCGCCCTTACTAATGCGGACGTGTCCGCACGGACGACCGTCATTATTTGTATTAGATTGGTCTGTGTGGAGCGATCCGTACTGACGGTCCGCGTGACACTAAAACCAGCCTTACGACTTCTACGCAGACGAAGTGATTTGTAAAGTGATAAGCCTTGAGTTTTTATAATTGTTTTCAACATCAGCAAAAACGGCGAAAAATCACGTTTGTTGTATGGGAGCCCCCGTTAAATATTATTTGTATTTAAATTTAATTATTTATTTTTAATTGAAATACACAATTTAATATTCTGTGAATATTTCAAGCGTCTACCTATTGCCGTTATTAATATCGAGCAAAAAATGGGAAAGAAAATTGTTTGTTGTATGGGAGCCCCCTTAAATATATATATTTTATTCTGTTTTTAGTATTTGTTATTATAGCGGATATACATCATCTGTGAAAATTTACTAGCGGAGTCTTAGTAATAGATTCCCGTTTTTACCCTTACGGTACAGAACTCAAACATCAAAAAAAAACAGGTATGAAGAGATACCGTATATACGCGTTACTCGGCCGGTTCGCTCATGTTGCTCTGTTCTCCGGTAACTTAAGATACAATACTTACTTGTGACTTAGTTGTAAAAAAACATATTTACAGTAGTATCTTGATGGTATTTTATCTTGAAAAGTAATAAGAAAATGATAAAAACTTTTATGTGTAGATGCTAGTATCTAGAAACGAATAATCCTGGTTACGCCTAACTGCTGTATCTCAAGATACGTGAGATTATACTGACTCAGCAGTTAAATTCTCATTATGGCTTGTTTGAAAATTATTCTACTATTGTTTGAAAACTATTCCTACATCTTAATATGTAATTTAATTACTATTTTTAATATCTACATTCACGAATATTCATTAATCTTTAGTTAAATCGTCAGTTTTTTCGATTTCGTCGGTATGTCTTCTTATCCCGTCACGGAATTCTCTTCTTTGGTCTTCAATGGTTTATTTTTAGCATTTTCAGCAGATTCCGTTTTTTTTGTGGTTTTTGTTTTGTTATTGTTAGTAGCAGATGCATTTCTAGATTTCTTATAGGCCGATTGTAAATGAGTGATATGTGAATATATTTCTTCAAGTTCACTCATAGTTAATGGTTCATAATTTAATTTCGGTATTAAACCAGATTTAGATTCTAGTAAAGATTTGTTTCTGGCCTCGTCGATGGATTCTTCTGAATCACTTTCTTCTGTTGACTCTGAAACAGAAAGTTGGAAATTGGAAACCAGAATCCTATAGTTTTACCGTATCCGCCTGCCTGTCTTTATGTAATTCAGTCACTTATATGAAAAAAGATCAGTCACAAAGCTGATTTTTTGTACACATCATCGTACTAGGGTCAATAATTCAAGTTTAAAAACCATCTTATTATTATTGTTATCTAGCTATTAAAAAACAATTTTTGCATGTTATTATCAATTTGTAACGTTTTGGAAATGTTTAAAAATATCATTAAATTATGTCATCGTTAGAAAGTAACCAATTCAAAAATTCTCATATCTCAAAAAAGTTACAATGTTAGCATAATAATTATCACGATTAAATAAAGATAACTTTCACAACTAAGCAGGCTTCCTTGGTTTTTAAGTAAAAGGCGATTAAAATGTAACACTGATAATCATCGAGAATAGTAACAACTAAAATCTAAATCGTCATTGCTTTGAAAACACCTTGTATCTCATATTTCGTGAAGTATGGCCACGGGACGTTTTTCTAAGCACTGTCAAATACTATAATTATGATTTGAAGAATAAGAAAAAATAACCGAGTAGTACAATGTCAAAATCATGAAATAAGTAGTAATAACCAAGTAAATAACTAGGTCAATTGTGCCCCACCATGCAAGAAAAAAATTATTGCATATTTTTCCGTGGAGATTTACCAAACTGCGTATAGATTTATACCGGAAAAAATCGATTGACACTGGCACAGCCAGTTGACAATCTCGGGGCCAGTGCGACGCACGTTGTTTGTTTTGTTAGTTGCAAGTTTGAAAATTTTAATGTAGAAACGTGGTATTTTATTATTAATAATGGTTATTTATTATTTTAAGCGGGTTTTCAACTTAATAGGGTTTTTCTTTCTCTCTTTCGTCAAATAGGGTTCATCATCTTTGTGTATAGCACTCATCCTGTATGGATGTCATTTGTTTTGTAATTTTGATCATCTTTTAAATTTGATTTTTGAGACCAGGTACATATTCCAGTTTTTTAATCTCAAAAAAGGAGTATAATGTATTCAATGTTCACTTAAGTATGTATGTATTATTTATGGAAATATCTACCTTTTGAAGGTGATGAAAACTGTAATAGTACTTTTTAACGAAATTACAGATTCTTCGCAGACGAAGTCGATAACGGAAAGCAAGTGTTAAATCAAGGAAGGTTTTATAATTGACTATATTAAATTGTTGCAGTTCTCGATATTTCTTTTGTCATAAAGATTCAGGATGATTAACAACTTTGTTAGTATATTTTTAGAAAAATAGTTTACCTGTTTCGTAATCGTCGAAAGCAGCGGCGTTTAGGCTTGGAGGGCTTCCTGTAATGATTTAAAATGTATAAGGTTAATTTTAGTCGATTGGATATTGGTTTTTGATTTATCTACTCGCGACCTCCGTAAATTTTTTTGTACTTTAGGATATACTGTATACTCGTAGTTTTATAAAACATGCATAGTTCACGATTTTTACACAATGTAGTGTTTTATTGTAACAGCACCTTAGCGTTCATAAAATAATTTGAATTTTAAAGTACTATTTATTTTCTATATTGTTCTTACTTTATTGTTTTGGGTACCCAATTGTGTAAAATAGCGAATCGATGATGGAGATCAGAATTTTGTACTACGCAAATATAATGCTACTAGGAAAACGGATATGAAATAATATGATCATACCGTAACGCCACATAACACTTTGCTTAAGACTACACCGAGCAAACGTCGAGCGTTCAGTGGCGCCCTCACTACTATTATTGTGTTTTCTAATTAATTAAAGAATTTCCTTGCAATCAGACGATACGTTTTTATAGCGCACGTAAAAACACAATTTATGGGATACGTAACAAACTTTAATAACAATTACCCTTTGAGTAGTCAGCTTAACGGGAAAAGGTGGCCACTTTTTTCCGTTAAGTTGATAACTCGAAGGTGAATTGTTATTTAACTATGTAAGTTAAGTTGTGTTTTCATTTTAGTACAAAAAACTACCGACCAATTTCAAGAAAATACTTTAGTTTATTAGAAAACACAATAATAGTAATGAGCTACTGTACATCCGGCGTACGCTCGGCGTAGTCTTAAATAGGTACTATTTTAGTGTTTCGGAATTACGTTTTTGCCTGTTTTTACATACATTATTTTAATTTTTAAAAGTTATGTTGCCTATAACCCAAGATGTAACCAAAAGTTTTCGATGCTTACCAATAAAAACTAAATGTTTTAATATATTTTTAGGAATTTTCGTTTTTGAAGGCGTGTCTGGAATAACTGGAACTGCCGGCTTGCCAAAGGGTTTTGGTTCGATTTTAGAATGTAACGGGAATGGATACGCTGCTTCCTTGCCACCAGGGCTAACGGTATAAGAATTTTCTGGAAACGAGTCTATATAATTCACCTCCTCAAACTGCCAATATTTTGGGTTAAATCGAAAATGGTCTGCAGCTTCGTCATAGTATTCCTCGGTTTCTAAATCGTCCATTGCTATAGATGGATGTCTAGGAAGTTTACGGACGATGTTGTTAAATTTTCCATTATTTGAGGGATAGTAGACCAACTGTTTTGGACGAGAAATTTTCGTTGCTCGTGGGTTATGCCCAGGTACTTTGACTTGAGAAATCCCATAGTATGGTTTACCTGATGCTTCAGGGAAATATGGAATAGATCGTAAGAATGGCCCATTAGGTATTGAAGGAAGTAATATATTCAAAGGTTGAACTGGAGAGTGAACTGGTGAGGAGGATAACGGAATTGGCGGATCTGGGTTGGGAGGGATTATTTTATAACTGAACTCAGCTGTTGGTTTTTTACTGTGTACTGAAGTTGGCAAAACTTCTCTCACTGAAAAATAAAAAATAAATTTTACGTTTTCTTTCATTAGACAAGAATTAATTTGTGTTAGTATTAAAAATATTATTATCATACCAGCTTTTATGCGTATCGGATTCCCTCCTGAAATCAACATTGACTTTTAATATAAACACTTTTTAAGTACAGTAGTAAAATACTTTTTTGAATGGGGTTACAGGTTTTCAAGATTACATAAAATGCAAAACACTTACTTATTCCTCCAAAAATAATAACCACCGTAAACAAAAAATATAACATTTTTGTTGTCATTTTGCACTGTTCAGTCTGACGAACAACCAATTTAGCTTTAAGTACTTTCCCTACTTTTATAGACTTCCATACACCAATTGCCAATATTCGTCAGATAATTTGTTAATTTTTCCGACAGTACAGCTATTCATGGTTTTGTGTACTAACATTGGAAAATATTAATACTGACGTAGATTATCTGGAAAAGTATAATGAGGCCTGATTAAGGTTCTAAGATGACATCCTTTATTTTACGGGTTGGGTCCCGTTGGCCTTACCTGCATTTAGCCTTTGCGAGCAGAGAACCTTAGTTGTATTTTGTCCGGGTAGCAAAATGCCTTGGTCTGTAAAACGCTCTCACTGGTATAAGTCATAGTATAGACGGAATGACTTGGCTGTAAAACGACTTAATGACATAATGTTTTAATAAGTAAATAGTCTGGATAATCTTCATGGCCAATATAGTAGAATGTCTTTGAAGTATAAAGACTAGGTAGTTAAATCGTAAAGTATACAAAATGTTTAATTAGCAATTTTGACCAGGTTTTATAATGACAATACATTATTTTACTATCACCTCTAATAGTACTTTACCCCGAAGCACCTTGTACTCATTCTTCATATAACGTAGTCGTTTAGCAATTATGACGTTTCATCCACTTGCCCATTTTGTAGCTAAGACATTAAAACTACTGTATTAAGGACTATGCAATCAAAATATCTTGTTTATTTTGATTGCATAGTCCTTAATACAATCGAGACCTTATACAATATTGAGTCAATTTTGCCTACTTGTGCATTTCACGACCTAGCCGTTTTACAAAGTAAGTCTTTCTGAAGCTAAGACAATTTTATAACCATGGCATTTGTATAACCAAGTCATTTTGCATACTTGGTCAGTATACTACAGAGCCGTTTTGCTCGCCAAGGCTAAATGCAAGTAAGGCCAACGGAACGCAATCCTATTTTACTAAGGTACATGGGTTTTATTCTATTCGGCAAATCCATATTGCTTTTGACAGGAGCCTGCCGTTCGGTCGACATATGTTTACCAAATGTATCTTTTCCCAACCGTTTCATTTCCCAACCTATTTTTTTCCTGTAACTGTAAATATTTCACGATTTATTTCAGTACTATAGTGTAGAATAGAACCCTCTACGTTAGGTTCAGGTTAGTTTTTATTAAATCCTGAAATATTTACAGTTACAGAAAACAAAGCCGGTTGGCAAATGAAACAGGTGGGAAACGATACATTTGGCAAAAATATTTTGCCGAAACTAAAGTAACCCGCTTTTGACATGTTATCGTATTATATCGTAACTCGGCTATTACTGTTTAGTAAACAAGAGCTATCATAACGATGGTAACACAATAATAAATGACAAAAGCAAATAACAATAGAAATTTCAGTAAAACTACAATCAAAAATTAGCATCAGTTTTTTTTTAAATGATTGAAGAAATGATGACGTTGCAACTCCGCAATAAATTATTAAGGCTACGGAATTACTGAAAAATAATAGTAGTATGCAACAGTTGTATAAGAGAGGTCGAGAAAAACGAGTAGCGTGTGAATGTAAGACACCACGGGTGTTATTTGACTTTGTTATACACTGTTGCATACAACACTTTTTCTACGACTAGGTTTCAAATATACTGCAAAATTAAACGAAAAACTGTGAACGAAGCAAAGAACAACAAACGAGCGGGAAACATGAAAATGACAAAATATGTGTCTATGGTTAACTTTGTTTTTAAATTGACGTGCACTTGCCAGGTTTTATATTTAAAAAAGTTTTTCTTAAGTTAGCAGTGATGCATATTATATCAAAATTTTAAACAAGAACTATGAATTGTGTGGTTTTTTATGTTGTATTGTTGTAAAAATTGTTTATTGCTTAATACTTTAGCCTAGGTTTAGTCAGCTTTGGCAGCTAGGCGTGTCGTTTTGGCTCACAATAGTAGGTAGGTGCTGTTTTGGGGAATAGGCGAGATAGACTTTTCTCTGGATTACTCTGCTGAGATATTATGTATGTTCTTTTACTAGTGTTCGTGACTAAGTAAATGCCAGATAAATGTACAGGGGTAGGAAAAAATAAATAATAAAACATTAGTAGACAATCTGACAAAAAATATTAACCAAGTCGCAAACTAAGTCAAGGTGTTAATCATCTAAAGCTCTCGGATCATTCGGCGCAGTTAATTCAGTCTTATTTGTAACAATTTTGAATCATACACGGGCGTTATTTTTTCGTTGATAATAAAAGCAAAAAATAATGAATTGGCATAGGTACTTACTTTTATTCCAAAGTAACTACGCAATGATTTAAAAAAAAAACTTCTGTGGCTGTCAACTTTACCAAACACTACAGTTACAGTATATAATAGTTAATGGTAGTAGACTGTTCTTGATTTATAATTGAAAGCACCTGTTATGGTGATAAATTCAATATTTTTCATATTTTAATACATTTTAAATTGTTTTAAAAATAGTTATTGACAAGTTTACTGTAAAAAATGAGATGATAGTAGATCACCAGACACCATTAGTGACATTGTTCATGCGCGTAACCATGGTAATAACAATACTGTAATAATTTAAAATAACTGTTATTACCATGGCAAAGCTCATGATAGAACTTTTTTCACGGTTCAGCTACGCAATAGGTGGTATTTTGATGACGTTAACGATATCAATATTAGCGGTACGCGAGTGGAAAATATCATTCAAAAAGTTTAAAAATGTAAGAAAAATACATAAAAGTACGTTAGATTGCTAGTTTTTTTTGATAGATTTTATGTTCTGTTTGGGCCAATAGCCAGTTTGGGTTTAGAAAAAATAAAAATGATTCAACTTTTATAAACAATTGCTAATTGCAGAAACGAAAGAATTCTAGTTGCCAAAATTTTCATGGACTTGTCGAAGGCATTCGATTGTGTTTCCCACAAAATTCTCATGAAGAAATTGTATAGCTGCAGAAGAATAGACCTATGACTGGTTGGCCTCCTACTTGAACAGCCGGAAGCCACCGCCTCGTGGCAAAAATCAAAAACACTAACATGTTACAAGTCTGATGTTGCCGTTGTGATAAGGGGTGTAACCCGAGGAATGTGTATTTTAGGGCCAATTCTATTCTTAATTTTCATTAACGACCTGCCATTATACTAATAATCAGAAGAAAAACGCTTCTTGCGGATAACAGCTCAATTGTTGTAAGTGGTGACAACTTAGCATCATAATTATTGACTGTATGTGTGATGTCTGTTCTGTTTTTTTGTAGAATAATCAGTTTTCGTACATACCTGTATGAATATTACAAATTTATACAGACAAATTCATAGAAAACAATCAAGATTTAAGAACTACTTCACACGTTAATCTAACAAATATATTGGCCATTAACAACTAAACCAACTGCATCATTACTTAAAATTACATTGCTAACTATCTGTATATTGTTGTAGAGTTTAATCGTAGATTTATTGTTTTCGATGTCATTAAAACCTGACTTTCTGCTAAAATACATGACATTGGCCTCGAGCTGAAATTTAAACTAATAATTGATTGACCAAAAGTCAGAATGAACTAATTCCAACTCGGCGGGGTCGATGGTCAAATTAGCTGCGAGATTGGTCGGTTCGGTAGCTAATCTAACGCTAAATGAGAGATGTTAAAAAAGGGGCATTAGTTAAATCGTGTTCAAACTTAGGTATTTACTACGGAATAAGCATTTCAAAATTTAATTTTAATCCTTTCGTTATAATTGGGAAATTTTGTTTTTAGTTCACGGATATTTCATATCCCGGAAAGGAAATGTGGTAAGTATTTATATTCCGTAAAATTTACTCAAAATGTTACAAGTTTTGAAATTATTTTACACCTAATAAAATTGAATGAAATTGAATTGAGACGTGTTTTTTGGTCACTAATTTATTTCATGGATAAAATTGTTTACAGTTAAGTTCCGTCTAAAATAATGAACAAAAAAAATACTTTTGGGACAAACCTCTATTCATGATATTTTCAGAACACGATTTAAAAAAAGTTTTTGTTGTCAATAGCGACTAAGGAATTGATACAAATTAATTCAGGAAACTAAACCAGACAGAAGTATCCTATTCTAAACACGCTAGATATCAATAATTACTTTCATTCCTCCATCATTTATCATTAATTTTAACATTCGGCTGTCATTAATCAAGAGCGCAACACGGGAGCCTATTAATGATATAAATTTCTTCGACCAATCCATCATCGCTCTCGTTTTTAATTGAATATGAAATAATTATTTTAATGAAAAGACTTCGTCATTGTATGTACTCGTATCTTGGTTTCTGCTTGGCGTGAGCAATTCTTAAGATACTTGATGGAAAACGTTATCGAGTTTTTAATCTATCAAGCCGCCAAATATGTCACACTATAAGTCGGTGTTGTTGTGTGTCATTTGGAAAGAATAGATGAAAGAAGATTGACGAAAGAGATATACAGATCGAAAGTGAGTGGACGGGTTGGAAGGGGCCGCCTTAGGCGTACTTTTTCGAGTCAAATCGGTGAAATACTGGAAAAGGGCCGAAACCGACGTGCGTGCATGACTCGATGTATGAATGTGGAAGAAGCGAAAGAAATTTGTCAAGATCGTAGCAAATGGAAAGAAGTGGTCTCTGCCTACCCCTCTGGGAAATAGACGTGATTTAATGTACAGTCAACCAATTTGATTTCTAGGCCACTTTGGACTATGTTAAAGTGACGTTGTCAACCAAAACGTAAGAGACTCCCTATGATTTGGTTTACAACGTCACGTTGACAAAGACCATAGTGGCCTAGGAATCAAATTGGTTGACTGTATGTATGTAAGTCTGTTACTACCGTGTCAAAAAAACAGAACGAACTAAAATATCCTTATTTCAAACGATTTGCAGAATTTTAATTTGTATCATAACGCTATGAAAAAGCCTGGGAATTCGCGGGTCAAATTCGATATCGATAAAATATGATGCCGATATTTTTATTACGAATCCTCTACTAGTATAAGGGCGCACATAATATCGAGTCTAATGAAACTATAAGAATGTCATTTCCATTAGATTTAACCAATTTACCGTCACTGCCATTGTTAATGAAGCAAAAAATACTTGTATCTCAAATATTATTATTGATAGTGTAGTTTTCGAAATTGCAATTAGGTCACTTAGAAAAAGACCAAGAATATTACGAGTACCTACATACACAAACCAAACCATTTTTAAAAGAATAATAAAAAAACACCTTTTGCTTAATACCATCTTGATCTTGACATTATTAATATCGGCAAAAGTATTTTGCTACATCACTACAGGACTCGTGTCCCGAGAATTCTCAGGATTGGTTCTAAATATTAAATCTGACCTTACCTTAGTCAGTCTTAAAATAACGTGTAACATTTCATTTTGCCCTTACCTTATCTAGGCAATCACCTATGTGACAAGGCCAGTTCTTCCTTAATTATTTCTTTGTATAGTCCTTACGTCCAATTCTTACAGACTTTTTACGGATCTGGCTCAGTGCATCATTCTTTCTTATTCGGTTTCGTAATTGACGGATGTGATTGCGTGACCAAGACGAACAATAGGTATTATGTCTTATTAGACATCTTACCTCGCCTAATAATTGTAGGTATTTTTCACTGTAAAAAAAATAAGATTATTATTAAAACTACGATTAGATGTGTGGTTGCCGGGTTAGAATAGTGCCACTCCATATCTTCCCGTGGATGTCGTAAGAGACGGCTAAGGGAATAAAGGCGTATAGTACTGTTAGGCGATGGGCTTGCAACCTGTCACTAATGCACTGGTAAACATCTTCGCCTGAAAGTGCAAAATGTGGTTACAGAATTATTTAACAAATTTTTAGAGTTGTTGGTATTTCTGTAGCTCTGCCTACCCCATTCTGGGAATAAAGGCGTGAGTTTATGAATGAATGAATGAATGTAGATCGTAATTGAAATTTAAAAACGACAAATATTATAAAAAAAACCGGCAAAGTGCGAGTTAAACTATCGTGGAGAGGAATCTGTATGTTTTGAAATTTTTCATTAGTAACTTTAACTACCATACACTTTTTATAAGTTTTTCTGTATTTTTTCAAAGCTTTAGGCACAGTATTATGTATGTATGTAAACTCTTTATTGCACAAACAGAAAATAACAAACTTAAAAAAGATACAGAAGCAGAAAAGGTACGTACAAAGACAAACTAATCCCTTTAAGGGATCTCTTCCAGTTAACCTTTGTGTGACTGAGAGATGAATAAACACAACGGATGGCTAAACGTACAACAATTAAGTAAATATACAGAAGATAAAAATAATAAATAAACTAAAGAAAAAAATTGTTATATTATATAGGATAAATAAACGAATACTTATTTAATTATTTAAAAATAATTAAGTACATAACTACTTAAACAAATAAATATTATAATAATATAAGTTTGAAAAGAAGAAAGGACATACAGTCTTAGATCAAGCACCAGAGTCAAGCCTGGGGGGTTATTATGACATAGTTATGCAATTCTGTTTACGCTGAGAGAAAAGGACAGCGGGGTTATTATGATCTATCTGTGCCATTCATTTTAAGCTGACAGAAAAGGACAGAGTTATGTAACTGCTACAGCTCCGTCCTTTACACTCACCGTAAAATGAACTGCATAGCTATGTCATAATAACCCCCCAGAGCTATATAACTGCCATAGGTCTGTCCCTTATACTCACCGTAAAATGAACTGCATAGTTATGTCATAATAACCCCCCTGTACTTCTTGAGGCTAGATTTAAGTAAAGCAACAGATTGAGATTGCCTGATATCGGCTCTAAAACGTATACCATAAACGAACAGAATATACCGAGTTTAGAATTATATTTCGATTTGCTAGCAGGAAAAGCTAGTAGTTGTTTCAAAGAAAAGGACAATGTACATTTTCACGTATTTTCTTAAATTACTTAAAAAAATATATCTTAAAATTATACGAAAATCCTTTGGCTGAGCTACAATAGCGCCATCTCTTAGATTTCTGACAAACAACATTGTACTAAATAATACAGTTACTAAGATTTAAAAACAACATAATGCGGCAGTTCGAATTTTAAATTTTTGACTACCTCGCGAATTCGTACTCTGCATGAGATTGAAGCGTCACTGTGACGTCATTGAGTCACAGATACGTGTAGATTTTACAACATATCGTTGTCCAAATGTATCATCCTAGATGCAAATCCATGCGAAGTAATATTCATTCGCCAAAGAAACATGTGACGTAACAACACACGCTCAAAGTGGTAATTTAGCTCTTACAGACGGTTCACGGTTGCCGGTCATTGACAAATTTAGTTAAAAAGTTAGTACCTAGTTTAAAAAATATTCAACTCCCTGCTGTCATGGGTTTTTTTTTCCACAGATTTTAAACTTAAAAAAATAACATACTGGGATGGTATACAGAGAGAAACTATTGCTCTTACTAAAGTCCTGCCCGTGAGCAACGATACACAGGCGAGGAAAATCAAGAAACATTAAATATTTGCATAAAGCCTCACTGTTCAGTCTCCAGGAAAACCAGGTCACTTCTTAAGTGGATAGAAAACTCGACGATGGCTTGATGTACACTAAAATAGAAATCGATATATATTCAGTTTTATAAAGGCCGTAACACAATCGACCAACGACTGCCTAAACAGAAGACCAAATAATAAATAACCTATTGTCATATAACGCTGTTCGTAAATTTATTTCTATAACACAAACACGGAAATATCTAAAACAAATGAAAACGCCTCAAAACATGAGCTCGCCGCCCTAGTATTTGTTTGATAGCGAACAATAGAAAACCAATACAATAGGCCATAAAAGGTGCGACTAGAGATCTTGGTCTGCGCGCTCGATTTTCATCTCCGTCGATTCTTATTCATACATACATACATACATTAAATCACGCCTGTTTCCCAGAGGGGTAGGCAGAGACCACTTCTTTCCATTTGCTACGATCTTGACAAATTTCTTTCGCTTCTTCCACATTCACACATCGAGTCATGCACGCACGTCGGTTTCGGGTACTTAAGATTCGGCCCTTTTCCAGTATTTCTCCGATTCGACTCGAAAAAGTACGCCTAGGGCGGCCCCTTCCGACCCGTCCACTCACTTTCGATCTGTATATCTCTTTCGTCAATCTTCTTTCATCCATCCTTTCCAAATGACCGAACCATCGAAGCATGCCCTTTTCAAATTCATACCGTGATATAAGAAAACTATACCTATTTCGTTGTCAAGCAAGCGTCACGTGGACTATGGGTTACATACAGGTCACAGATTTTTACCTTACCATTAGGACCTCTTTTCAATACGGTAAAACAATATGGTTATTGACATGTTATAGTAGTATCGTCAACGTTACGATAGCTCTTATTTACTTTACAGTAATGGCGGCTGGGTTAAAACAAAACCATAACACGTCAAAATGCTAATAAATCTATCCCATCAATACTAATATTATAAAGCTGAAGAGTTTGTTTGTTTTTTTGTTTGCTTGAACGCGTAAATCTCAGGAACTACTGGTCCGATTTGAAAAATTCTTTCATTGTTAGATAGCCCATTTATCGAGGAAGGCTATAGGCTATAATTATACTCACATAAACCGAAGCGAAGTGAGGGCGGGTCGCTAGTAATGAATATTCTTTTTATGTATTTTATTGCAAAAAGTCTTAAGTCTATCAACCTGTACCAACTAAGTTTCTCTAGTCCTAATAAGACTCAATTTGTCTCAATCTGCCGAAGCACGAGTGAACAAGAAACCATAATAGAAGAGACCTCTTAAAGGCATAAGTTCTACAATTGTAATCTAAATATATAAAAGGAGAAACTGACTGACTGACTGACTGACATATCAACGCACAGCCTAAACGGCTAAACGTAGGCACTTGAAATTTGGAAGGGACGTAGCTTAGGTACCGTAGAGGTGCACTAGGAAAGGAATTTCCGAAATTCCCACGGGAACGGGAATTAGCGGGAAAATTATTAACTCAAAAAAAATGTTTTGCCCAACGAAGTAGACACGGGAACAGCTAGTATTTGTGTAATGTAATGATTTTAATACAATAAACAAACACTTGCGCTCATCATAAATATTTGCCTAAATCGGAAATCGAACCAGGAACCATTCATAGACACGGTCATTGTCATTACTAACTAGTTCAAAGCGTCGTAAAAAAAAACAATCCAAACCTCTTTTGATAATGAAGCAGCCTTTTTAAATTAGAAAGTTTCAAAGGAAACGCTTCCATCAAACCTTATGGGTCTAACTTGATATATTTATGAGATTTGCAGCGGAAGTGTTAATGTCCATCACGTCAGTCTCGATTAAAAAGATAACATGATGAACTTAAGGAAGTTGCGCAGGCGATGATATATTATGGCCCCGTTATTCATAAATGCGTAATAAACCTATTTTAGTAAAATCATTTTTAGTGGTGAACCTTGTCTGTGTGCAGGGTCTGACCAGAATGCTACCACCATATTATTCTTTAACCTTCTGCCGAGAATTAGTTTTAACATTGTTGTGTTTCAGCGTGCGGATAAGACAAGCACCATGTGGTCGCTGGACACAATAAACATTGCTGTTGTACACTAGGATATAAATATCATGAAAATAAATAAATATACATATATCAGGGGACAATGACACACCAATAATTGACCTAGTCCCAAACTAAGCTCTAGGCTTGTACTATGGGTAGTAAACAACGATACAAAATGGTTAAATAGATAAATATTCTTATTATACTCAAATTTACAGAAAACATTAATGACTCAGAAACAAATATTCGCGCTCATCACACTAATATCTGTGGTGTAATTCTCTCAAAAACAACGGACGGTCGGACGAACGAGCGAAATCGCAGCGGCGAGTTTAGGTAGTCCCGTCAGAGCGAACAAAACACATTTTAGCGCTTGCATTCACAATTAGGCAGCCTTATACGTTCGATCCATCGGCAAAATCTCTGCTGCTAAATTGAAAATGCACGCGCTAAAATATGTTTTGTTCGCACTGACGGGACTACTTAAATTCGCCGCTTGGACATTCACTCCTCCGTCCGTCCGACGTTGTTCAGAGAATCACTACCCAGTTTTTACCGAAATTTGAACCCAGGACCGATAGCTTCGTAGGCGGGGTCACTAGTGTCACTACCAACTAAACTCGACAATGTAATTCAAGACCAAAATTCTAACCTCAAACGGGCGCACATTCTCTGTCATTACTGCATTTTGGTTTAAGTATAGGCATTTTTTTCAATAAAACTTACCCTTATATGACTGGACACGCGAGTTCTCATTCATATTTTTATGAAATTTAATAATGTTATTATAACGAAATAATCAAGATGGGAACTGTCAGATTTTGGTCTTAAATTAGATTTTTGAGTATAGACCAACGCGTTCATGTCTACTCACATAAATATTGCCTTACCGGGAACGAACCTGGGTCCACTTGATTCGTAGCCAAGGCTAACCAACTAGTCTATCCACTTCGTGAAACAGTTAATGAATCGCATAACACAACCGCGTGGGCGGACATGAATGAAGTTTCGTGAATGGAGTTATCTCTTATCAGATCGCCGCCATATTTCTTGTTTACGATAGGTCAGCGTGTCAGCTTTTTAAGAGATCCCGTGGTGATAAGCTAACGGGATGTTGTTTTGTCGTAATAGTTGAAGGGTTCTGTGAATTTTTAAAGCCTATAGTTGGGTTAATAATAGATGTGGTAAAAAGTGTAAACAAAATCAGTTGGACCAATTTACAATTATTACTCCATAGTTATGCACTTTTTCGAGATCGTGTGAGGTGTTTTATGATTTAAATTCTTGATCATTAAATTGGTATATAAAATAAAATAACATTTTACTATAAGCCTTTGAAATGAGAACTTGTTTGCTGAAATTTTGAGGTTATGGTGTCAAATAGCCTACATTTTTTTTTCATCTTTGTCCATTTCTTCTCTTGCGGGTGGTAGGACCTTGTGCAGGGTCCGTCCGGATCGCTACCACCATCTTATCCATTAACCTACCGCCAAATAGCAGTGTTCGCATTGTTGTGTTCCGGTTTGGGGATAAGAGAGCCGGTGAAATGACTAGCATAGAGGCATTCCATCTTAGTCCTCAGGGTTGGCAACGCATTTGCAGTCTTAGGATTGCATTGCAGTCTTGTGAATGCGAATGTCTATGGGTCACAGTTTCCACTTACCATCAGGTGGCCTGTGTGCTCGTTTGTATAGGTACTCTATGCCATAAAAAAAAAAAAAAAAAAAAAAACTATTGACTGTGACTTTCGTGAGCCTGCTGGCTGGCGCTAGTGGTCTAGGTTCGATGCCCGTTAAATATGATGCGTGTTTGATGTTGGGTGGTGGATGTCTTTAAGTATTGTTTTTTCTTTGTGTACATACCTTAATATATTTTAATACCTAGTTACCATACACTAGTAGCTTAGTTAGGGGCTAGGTCAATTGTTGTGAGATTTTCCACTAACATAATTTTTTAATTACTTATCTTATCGAGAGCGACTAAAGTCAACGTCAATAGAACTTGAAAAAGATGTAAACAAAACCAAACGAACCAATTCTCCATGGTTACTCGATAATGAATGACATACCTTTTTTTTTTTTTTTTTTTTTTATGGCATAGAGTAGACAATCAAGCACACAGGCCACCTGATGGTAAGTGGAAACTGTGACCCATAGACATTCGCATTCACAAGAATGCAATGCAATCCTAAGACTGCAAATGCGTTGCCAACCCTGAGGACTAAGATGGAATGCCTACTTTTGAAGTTCAAGTGAGGTCTTTGCAATGATTTTATACACTACACCATTATTTTCATATTAACTTTAAGATGAAACAACTATTCAGTAAGTATGCGTTATTTTGAATAAAAACACGCTTGGTGAATATTTGAGGTTATGTGTCAAACAGTACTATTTTTTTTACATCGTTCACAAGTTCTATTAACGGCAACTTTACAAGTAAATTTCGTAAAATTACTTACCCTTCTTACATATTCAGGAGCTCTAAGTCTACTCTGTAATACAATATATTGTTTTTAACTAAAGTGAATAAGGGCTATCGTAACATTATTGTCTAAAGTAATATAGTTTTACCAAGTAGGATAAAGCTCCTGTTAGTATCATCAGGTTTTCTAACGTTACTGTTTCACACCACATTGTAGAGAGATTAGAAGACATTTAACTTACCACCTAAAAAAATCCAAAACATCAATTAATTTAAAATAAAAACAGGAGAAAACTATATTATGGAATCCTAAATTGTGAAAATTAGTGTAAAGCCAAATAAAATTTTATTAACAAATGGGTAGGCGTTGATAATACGATATCACTTTTGGGTGTCAAACATATTATATTTCACATTCAGTTTAATAGCTAATTATTAAACACGTTTTACAAATTTATTAAAACTGAGACTTGGTTAGTTTAAATTGATTTCGTAAAAATGGTGCGATAATATAAATAAATAATAAATTATTAAACTCTCCTAAGATTAAATACATACTATTATTATTTGAGTACCCTAGGCGGGCTAAGTTTTTTTTAATAGATGCTCAACGCGAAAATATTTTTGGAGATAGGTCGCAGAAAACTATTCTATGGTTATGAACTTTTTTTTATTATTATTTTTCATTATGGACTCAATATATTGTCATCTAATACGTGAATTGTATAATATGACATATGAAATATGTAGGAAACCATTAAAACTCTATTCGAATTTATTTTACCATAAACTAAACTTGTGAACTTTTTTAAATAAGTGAAACAATAAAAATTGCAAAAAGGGGGCTAATATTTCAGCTATTTACGTACTCTATTTAAGTCGTCACTTATTACATTAATTCAACGATAATAAAACATTTTCATTAATACATAATTGATTTCTTTTTAAACAGCGACGCGTCACACATTCAATGCCAGTGACACCATTGTATGTTCAAATTACATACGATTTGTAGTAGCGGGCACGGTTCGAGTTAAACGCCCTCAGCTTGCGATGTAATCGACTGAACTTTCATCGATACATTTAAATCGGTTCTCGCCCAAAACTCGATATTAACCTTAATGTGCCTTGATGACCGTCCGCATGTCAGATTTGAAATGTTCCACTTGGGGCTTACTTTGGTTGGTTGGCTGTTTTTGTCAAACATTCTCATTACATATTTTTTACTCAGTATGTCAAGAGATATAAGATCCGTATTTGGCTAATACTACCAAGTGAAATGCCACCATTGTGTAGAGAAATATTAATTAAATAATAATACGTAGGTAACAAAATTACAATACAATACAAAACACTTTATTGCACACCAAACAAAAACATTACAGAGAAACAGTACAGTTCAAAATAACACAGGTAAACAAAAGCCGGTCTTATCGCTGATAAGCGATCTCTTCCAGACAACCTAAGTAGCGCGATAAGGTGTCGAATTAAAATATTTTACAAAGTAGATGGAGTAGACTTCACACGAGCAATAACAAGAAAACTATGATAGTTATAAAACTTGAGATTCTTAAAAAGAAAAACGAAAAATGAAAATAAAGTAACTAGAATAAGTGATAAATATACGCGTACTACACAAATAAATAGCGTAACGTGTGTGTATAATTTTTTTTTTAGGTTTCTGGTTAACATTATGTGGTTCAAACATTGTTGCCGGCTAACGGCATTTTTTTCAACATCCAGAAGCAATCTGATACAAACTGAGCTTGAGGCGAAAAACAAACATAGAAAACATCCAAGACTCAGGAACAAAAACTCGTGCTCATCATACAAATATTTGCCCATTACGGAAATCGAACCCGGGACAGTGGGCACCGTTGCGCGATTGTAACCGTATTATATCCCAACGGGATAGGCAACGCCTAGTTCGGGGGTCACTATACACTGGGTATTGATTCTGTTAACAACGCCGGTCGTGCGGACTTTCGAGTGATATCCAAGCGGCGAGATTAAGTAGTCCCGTCAGTGCGAAATAAAAACACATTGTAGCGCGTGCATTTTCAATTTAGCAGCACGATGGGTCGAACGTATAAGGCTGCTTAATTGAAAATGCACGCGCTACAATGTACTACTTAATCTCGCCGCTTGGATATCACTCGACAGTCCGCACGACCGGCCTTGTTTACAGAATCACTACCCTGAGCTTGAGGTGAAAAACAAATATCATACAAGTATTTGCCCATTACGGAAATCGTACCCGGGACAGTGGGCACCGTTACGCGTTTTTAACCGTATTACTGGAAAAGGGCCGAATCTTAAGTACCCGAAACCGACGTGCGTGCATGACTCGATGTATGAATGTGGAAGAAGCGAAAAAAATTTGTCAAGATCGTAGCAAGTGGAAAAAAGTGGTCTTTGCCTACCCCTCTGGGAAACAGGCGTGATTTAATGTATGTATGTATGTAACCGTATTATATCCCCAACGGGATAGGTAACGCCTAGTTCGGGGGTCAGTATACACTGTAAATGTAATGTTTTAATAGTGAAAATAAACTATGGTATGGTATCTTCTACTCTATTTTTTAAAGAAAACAAACAGCTCAGGATTTTTTGTTGTGTTTAAGTTATTATTTTTGGAAGCCTATTAAAAATATGTAAACTGTGTGTGAACGAAAACTAATGATTAAAAATAGTTTTGTCACAAGTGGAATAAACTATTCGGTTAACCGATTCACTCGATATTCGTCACAGGGAATCGATACAGCTCGACGCCGATATCATTACGACGTGATATTTTAACTGAAATATTGAATGCCTTTGTATTGGGCCCCATTACGTTATTGCTGGGTACGAGCCCTGTTTAATTTCAATTAGGTACTCTCGTTTCGAATTTTCGGGGTACGAGTATACAGGGTGATAGAGAATGAAACTGTAATATTTCGATGTATTTTTTTGCGCTTGTATTGAATTTTATTTAACAAATACTTATGCCTTGATCTCACGTACCGAGTAAACGGGCGAGACAGTAAAATGTTTCTCGGCCGAGACAGTGATGTAAGCGAGTAACTGTTCACACACGTTTGGAAATTAGAACAGTCAGTTCAGTTCTATTGAGCGATTCGGGCACGATGGACCGTAAAAAGTTGATTAAAAAATATACAAAGTTACTCATTCCATGACCGAGTGGCGAGTCAGTGCGCGTTCAGACCTGCCGAGCGAGCGAGTGAGGCAGTGCGGGGAAGCGGAAGGGTGGGCACTCGGCCTAGCAGATAGAACGTCCACCGAGCGACTGACTCGCCACTTCGTTCGCCCGAGTGCTCGGCCGAGCACTCGGCGCTATGTTCATACGCACCGAGTACTCGGCCGAAAGCACTGTCTCGCCCGTTTACTCGGTACGTGCGATCAAGGCATTACTATCATTCTATAAAAATAGAAGCAAATGTGACTCTTAGCACCAAAAAGAAACAGGTAATTTCATTTCATTTTTAAGGCCCGTATTAATAAACTCCTCTTGGCTGAGATGCACGTCACAAGATACGTCAAAGTAAACGTCAATAGAACACTGTCATTTTTGACACATCTCGAGATGAGCATTAGAGTTGAGATCAGTTTATTAATACGGGCCTTAGACTCTTAAATAAAATTCGTATTTCGTAAGATTATAATTATTACAAATGGCCGGTTCTTTTACTATCCTATATTATTATTATACTATTAAGCGAGAAATATATTTATATATTTGTAATCTCGTTCTCGAAAACAGCTCTAACAATTTCAATGAAATTTGCCAATTTGACAGGGGCAAGAAATGGGTCTGCCAAGTAGCGATTTTTAGAAAAAAATGTTCTTAACCCAAGTGACGCAACGCTTGGTCTTCCTTAAATAAAATGGCCTCTACAACACCTCGAGACTAACCTTGTTAATAACCCAAACACGTTTCTTTATTTGCAAAACAACCGCGCATCACATGGCATTAGGCTCATAAAAATATTACTTACTACGTAAAAAAAACAATCACACTAAATCACTTTTTCATAACTGCCATCAACATGTATCAAACATTCCAAAAAAAAAAACAAGATCATTCGCTGACCTCTTCCACGTCGGGTGTCGGAGTCACGTCCAGAAATCGCATCAAAATTATAAAGGAGTTAAGTGAATTCGCCGCGTTTCGGCCGTAATGGCTGCCATTAATGACAGCTGTCATCGATTGCGCCCTGGGAAATTTACGATCTCACTAGTGCTCGGTTAAATTATCGATAGTTTGAATAATTTATGGAATTGGGTTAGTTTGGACAGCTCCTACATCGCTATCGTGGAAAGAAAGATAATGTTTATTCAGACATCTAACTATAAAGACATAACAAACTTAACAATAGAAATGTAAAACATGTGACTGACCTAATGTTAAATCCTAATGTTATGACGTGAAATGGTCCTTCGCAAATAAGCAAACAAACAACAAGCTTAAATATATTTTTATCAAATACCCTCAGCGTGCATGTCTGATTTCTATTTTTTTTAATTTATCATATTTTTTGAACATGGGTGCTGGTTATTAAACTACCTCAGAGAAAAAAATAGGTTTTATTCGATTTATGTCAAAATTTACACACGTAACTTTACTTAAGTTCCGAATCAATTATTCAATTTGAAAATGTTTTAATAAACCACAACTATAACAATACTTAAAAGTAGATACTTTTCATTTATCAAAGTTACTTACAATTTAATAAAAAAGTAAAAAAAAACATTTGTTTCCGTTTTACCACTTTATCGATAAAACAAATTCAATGTATCGACATAATATTTCAACTCTAGTGGGCTGAATAAATTTGTGCCAGAGCCTAATAATCATTGGGTAATGATTTTAGAAAATGAGTGCATCGTACGATGCCGTTCTTTTGATGTTTTTTATTGCAAAATTGAGTAATAAAGGTTAGTTATAAAATATTAAACGGAGTTAAATTACACTTTGATTATAATCAAAACAGTAAAAAGTAGATATTAACTGATGCACCGTCTAATCATTTTGTCGTTATAAAACGTTTTAAAATATAATAATTTCAGGGAGTCTTTTTATTTGGGTTCTATCGATATGTTTTGTTTCCAAAAATATCTATGGAAACACCCTTTATCACTGCTCTTTTTTGCAATCCAAACAATTTTGATTCTGATATGTATAAAGAGGTCAAAGAGCTGTTAGAGAGGAGAGAAGATTGGAAATTACTCCACCGACAAAATTCAAACTCTGTAATTTTTTGATATTATTATTATTAAGAGCCTATAATGGCCCACTGCTGGGCAAAGGCTTCCCTCCCTCCTTCCCACAGAGCCATATCTTGGGCAGTCTTCCACCAGCCCCGATTGAAGGTATCCTGGGTAGTGATTCTGTAAACAACGCCGATCGTGCGGACTGTCGAGTGATATCCAAGCGGCGAGATTAAGTAGTCCCGTCAGTGCGAACAAAACACATTGTAGCGCGTGCATTTTCAATTTAGGTCGAACGTATAAGGCTACTTAATTGAAAATGCACGCGCTACAATGTGTTTTGTTCGCACTGACGACGGGACTACTTAATCTCGCCGCTTGGATATCACTCGACAGTCCGCACGATCGGCGTTGTTTACAGAATCACTACCCAGCTCATCTCGTCAACGTCGCTTTGATATAAAAGAGAGAAAAAAACAGTAATATTAACTTAATACCTAGTTAAAACTGGAGGCAATTTTTAATATAAAAGTTCAATTACGGTAAGTCCTATCAGACCATTGGAACCTTGATCCACCATAGAACTGTGTCACAGAGACGTTATGATTCAAGTCATAAGAAGTGTCAAACAAATTGTTTTATAATGTCACTGTGACACCGTTCTATGGTGGGTCAGGGTTCCATTGGGCTGATAGTACCTATACATTTATAATTGTACATTTTGAATCAGCAGTATTAACTCGGAATTCGCACAAACTTTCAATACAGTCGTTAACAAGACAGATTTACCGTCGCACGCGCATGTCACCGATGTATCGCCGCGTCGCCTCGTAACTCGATCAACGATCGATTGTTATCAAATCGATGAATTTCGTTTCGGACTTTTGGGGCTGCTTTTGCAGATTTCGTTAGCTTTTGTACCTGATTAAGTGAAATCAATGAAAACTTATTGAAACGTGTAGCAGAATAAGACAGCTGTTTAAAAAAAGTTCATCACTATGGCATGTATTACGTCATTTTCGAACATCATTTGAAAATAGTTATACTTAACAAAAACAATAAATAAACACCATATTTTTATAATTCAACAAAATTATAAAATACTTGCTAGGTTTGAAATAAAACCAATTGATATCAAAATTGCTTTTACTCCATTAAGATCGTTTCAAATACTATAAACGGGGTGAATAGGGGTACAACCTAAAATGAAGCATAATGCTACAAATCATAAGACGGAAATTATTTCCAATAAACGTAACGTTATCGTCCATTTAATAATTGTTCTTATTTGTTACAAGTTATGACTTACTTTAGGTTGTGTCCCTCCTCACTCCTTAATCCCTACTTACCCCGTGTGCCGGTACAAGTACAATAAAATGATCAAAATTGAAGGAAAAAGCCTGTTGTTTTATCTTATTTTTGAAAACAACGTTTCAAGTGATATTAGGTAGGTGTCAAGGATATAAGATATTTAATTTTCATGAACTATTGATTGTACGCTGTATACTTTGATTTCTGCTTATTTAGGTCGAAATACTTTTTTAAATTTAAGCTTCATAACATAATTAAAACAATTACTTAATTTTTTTTAAACAATTCTATCTCGAAGAGTATGAATATTGAACTATCTTTAAGAATACTTAGAAAGTTTTTAAGTCACCGTAGTCTTTTAAAACTAAGTAAACAACTATGTTCGGACTTGCTCTAGTTACAGCGGAAATATCGTGCACCGTGCACCGGAAACGTCGCCATGTTTGCTTAGTGCGTGCCATTAGGGCATTTTGTGGAGAATTAAGAGTCGAGTAACGGTAGTTTTGAGTATTTTAAGATACTGTGGAAAAGTGATGTGTTAGGTGTTGCTAATACTAAGTATTCTTTAGAAATAAGCTTTAAAAACTATTGCTACTTAGCAACGTGTATGTTGCAAAACATATCCAGAAGTTTGAAAATCTTCTAACGTAAAAATTTAGAAAGTTCTCGGGATGTTACAGAAAACTGAAACCCCCAAACAGCGGTGTTCGCATTGTTGTGTTCCGGTTTGGGGATAAGACAGCCGGTGAAATGACTAGCATAGAGGCATTCCATCTAGTCCTCAGGGTTGGCACCGCATTTGCAGTCTTATGCAGTCTTGTGAATGCGAATGTCTATGGGTCACAGTTTCCACTTACCATCAGGTGGCCTGTGTGGTCATTTGTAATAAAAAAATATGTGTTTTTGGTATACATTTTTCGAGGTTACCGAGAAATTTTAAGAAACTTTCATCATTTGAGAAGTTCCGGGGTTTTTGCGCACAATGCCCGGGAGTCTAATTTAATGCAATGATTTTAATTTGTTACCTTTGAACATCATGTAAAAAAATCAAAATCAAAATTTCTTTATTTGCCAGAATATGGTAACATGAGAGGATCTTAGGGCTTAGTTTGTTTCTGCATATTCAACATGCATGCAGGTGTGCAAATTATTACGATGTCATAGCAAAAACACCTACAGCAACTGAAAGATAAGACGCAAAGGTTATTTATTTAAATGAGTAAGCCGCACGCGCACATCTAATCCATTAACCCGGCGAGCATACAGTGGAAAAAACTTATAACAAGCATGGCAGGGTATGACATACCCAATAAGTAATGTACCATAATATAGTTTGTTTAAAATTTTATTTTATTTTGTTGTATATTGTTTAATTATTAATTATCTAATGAATTTAAAACAAAGACAACTTTGAATTATCAAATTATTTGTATTTTCTTGTTTACCTTATACTATGTAATTATAGGAATGTAAGTTTAGAGGTTTAGAAAAATCAACAATTAAACAAAAACCTTCAATACAACATTGTTTGCAATATAAATTAACTTATAAATATTTAACTTTAAACATAGAACAATTTTTTTTTATTGAAAATATGGTTAAATCACTGCTTTTGTGACACGATCGTATTCCCGTGAAACCAACTTTACTTCACAACATCGTGAAAAAAAACCGCAATAATTCACAAGAATATACAGCGATACCTTTTTAAATACCGTGAAAAGGTCGCGACTACGGTGTCCTTAAAATCGTGGAGATCTCGAATCGCCAAATAAATTCCAATACGTAACGGATCTGTTCGTCGTATTTTTGGTCACTCAACAAAGAGAAGCAGACCTTTTGGAATCACCAAATTAACTATACACCCGTTTCTGATACACTCGAACTGTATTTGAAGGTAACAGAGTTGAAGTTGCATTGACTTTGGTTTTAACAAGTTGGAGTTTACATGGTTATATTGTATTTTATAGTCTTTTATGCCCGTATCGAGTGCCCGATAATACTCATTGAGTGTAAGTTATTTTGTACTGAATGAAAAAATATCATATGAATAATGCTTTTGTTTCATTAAGCGTATAAGGACGCAGACTGATTTAATATGGCATGTTCCCTTTATAAGGTTAGTGTGGATAATTCTTTAATTGACAAGTTTTCAAAATATTCGGTTTAAATACGGTTTCGAAGGACTAATTAATGACGTGGTTAAAGGTTTTTCTATGTAATACAAGCACTTGTGTCAAATATAATTGTTTACGACCTCGTTTTTAGGCAATATGCCTATGGCATCGAGTAAATCGATTTTAAATAACTTTCAATATCTACTACATAAATGAATAAAAAAAAAGACATTAACAATCTCACACTAATTGACCTAGTCCCAAACTAAGCTCAAGGCTTGTACTATGGGTAACTAGACAACGCTATAAATACTTATGATAGAGAAATATATACTTAAATACATAGAAAACATCCATGACTCAGGAACAAATATTCGCGCTCATCGCACAAATTTCTGCCCTTACCGGGATTCGAACCCAGGACCACTAGCTTCGTAGGCAGGGTACTACCCACTAGGCCAGCGTGTCGTCAATTAATTTGACAACAGCACTCGACGTAACCGTCCGGAAGCCATAGACTTTATCAGGTACTTAATAATATGGTCTTGCCTTTAGGACATTAAACCTGGACAACTCAATGGTGTCAAAACCAGCTGCAACTCCATGACACAGTGACTTAATAGTCTCGCACCGAATCAGAACCCGCGTTTTTTTTAATTTGTTGAAGAAAGTAACGCACAGACCACATTTACATTCTCACCATAATCTTAAGAGTGCAATCCTAACACCGTAAATGCATAGCACTAACCGAGTATGCTAGTTATTTCACCGGTATGTAGTCTTGTCACCGCACCGGAACACAACAATGTGAACACTGCTGCTTGGCGGTAGGTTAAAGGGTAAGATGGTGGTAGCGGTTGTAGGATCCAGATGGACCCAGCATAATATGGTCTAACCATCACTATCAATTGTCAAATACTTGAAATGCCGAATTGTGCTATTTTAAAATCGGTAAGACTGTAAATTTTAGATTCTAAGGAATCTGAGTTTTCGTTGCTTGTAAACATAAAATAAAAATAATTAAAAAAATATTAGGGCAATGTCACACCAATTGACCTAGTCCTAAACTAAGCTCTAGGCTTGTATTATGGGTACTAGGCAACGATATAAATACTTATATAGAGAAATATACTTAAATATGTAGAAAAGATCCATGCATGACTCAGAAACAAATATCCGCGCTCATCACACTAATGTCTTCAAATAAATGAAATATCAAGACACAATTTCACTCAGATTGACTTAGTCCCAAACTAAGCTCAAGGCTTGTACAGTCAAGTGCAAAAATATGGTATCGAAAAAATCCCCTTATAAATATGTTACCAAGTTTACAGAGGAATAAGGTGCATTGTGACATATTTTTGAGACGATGCGTTCATATTTTTAATTTTGACTATGGGTACTATATAATTATGTGACATGATTGTTCATAGCTATCGTATCTATTTTCTATAACGACAACGTTCCCGCCTTATCTAGGCCTACTGCCCTTACTTATGGTTTCTACTAACTACAAAGTTGCATCCGATCTGCATCGGACCCAACTAAATCGTACCCTATTAAATACAATACCCTAATGCGGAACAGCAAGAACAATCGAGCACCATTAACACTCCGTCTGTCTGTCACATCAACTGCCGAGGTGGGGGTACTTTCATGTCAATCTTCTGGTATCCAGGGGTGAGTCCAGATCGTATCGGCTTCTCAATAGGATTCCACGCCTAAGGTTCCCTTGGCTCGGTTAAGGTCATGTGAAATGGTGTAAATTGGTCTAGTCGGTTCAAGTAAGTAGATATGCAAACGGGGTGTGTAATGAATTGCATAAAAACGAATGTACTAATGTTCACTTTACATAACAAATTGCACAACAACGAAATACATAATTTCTTAACTCATAATTTTCATAGACACGTTGACTCACAGTTCTAACTTAACCTAGTCGGAAGAAATTTACATAATAACAAGAAAATTATCGATAGGATAAATAAGTAAAATTATTATGTTATTTGATCGTAAGACTGACAAAATTATACAATTTGTTTTTATGTTAAATGATCATTATGCTTTTTGTAGTTAGTTGAATGAAATTATGCAAAATGTTTTTAGACTGATTGAAGCGCACCCATGCAAACGTAACAAGGGGGTGGGGGGAGAAACGAGTGAAGAAATGTAGGGAATGTTTTTAATACAAAATGGAACATTTTAGATAAAGATCCATTAGTCGGCCTTTTAGTGAAATAAAAGCACTTTTCTTAACTGTGTGTGTTTGTTTTACAAGTGTTTTCTTGTCTTATCAAGATATTTTCTGTCCCACTGTGTAAGTATATTTTCAAGGGATGAACTGAATACAACACCAAGTTACTTGTACGAAGCTAAAATCTAACAGACAATCTCTATCTACCCTCCTAGTCCTACTCCACACACTGCTAAACAAAAGCCTCCTTTTAGGCCTTTTCACAATTCTCCTTCCAGTGACGCCTCCTGCCGTCTTCTATTGTCGCTTGGTTCCACCCACAGACCACTTACCCTATAGACTCCGCATACAAAGGCACCCCCGTAAGCCATGCTTATGCTCACAGAACACTAATTGGTTGCCATGGTTCTATTGGCGCGCGCACACTTGATTATTCGTTGACTTTGAACTAGCCAATCACGGTGCACTTTCCGCCCCCCGCGCCCCGCCATTTTGGCTTAATGAGATACTAGACAAACTGTTCCGAAGCGGAGTCTATAGGGTAAGTGGTCTGTGGTTCCACCGGATGGTCATTTGCATACGGCAGATGTGACCAGTCCGATGCAATTTAAACTAGAGATTTACTGGAGATTTATATATGCAATCTTTGTTCTGGTTCGTGTAATCGTGTTCAGAATTCGGTCTTACCATTTATTACTCGAGATACTTCGCTCCATCGCACGTTGGGAAACCTCAATTGTGTTACATGAGAAGGAAAATAGGAAGAAGAAGAAGAAGAATTAAAGACATCTATTCACTTACCATAAGGCACACAATGAAGACAAGAGAATGTGTGTCCTTGTGGCAGTGAAGCGGACACTGGCTCAGCTAGTGACATACAAAAGTGATATATAAAAAAAAACATTACTAGAGTGAGACAGTTAAAGATACGAGTAGAGCTGAAGAGAGAGAAACCTTCTGACAATAGGTAGGTACACATGCAAAATTACTGTCTTGTAGTGGATGTTTATCAGTTGTCAACCATTCTTAGCATGGCTATGGAAATTTCCATCATAACACAATACCAACTTTTGTACTTTTAATTTTTATGTTATTAAGGGTTAAAAATTACTTTAATGGCTGTAACACAAACAAGTTTTACAACTGAAAAGAATACCCTAATCTACCTCCAAATAGCAGTGTTCGCATCATTGTATTCCAGTGTGGTGATAAGACAATCAAACTAGCATCGGAGGATTCCTTATTGGGTTGGCAACGCATTTGCGGCCCGATTTACATAGGTCAAGGACAGTGAAGTGAAATTTAGAAAGCGAGTCTATTTGAATCCACTGGCGAGCCAACTTGACTCACTACTGTCCGATCGGTGTAGACTACTGTACTGTCCACTGTCGCTGTCCACTGTCGCTGTCCACTGTCGCTGTCCACTGTCGCTGTCCACTGTCGCTGTCCACTGTCGCTGTCCACTGTAGCTGTCCACTGTCGCTGTCCACTGTCGCTGTCCACTGTCGCTGTCCACTGTCGCTGTCCACTGTCGCTGTCCACTGTCGCTGTCCACTGTCGCTGTCCACTGTCGCTGTCCACCGTCGCTGTCCACCGTCGCTGTCCACCGTCGCTGTCCACTGTCGCTGTCCACTGTCGCTGTGCACTGACCTTGACCAATGCTGCCCTCCTAAGCAAAAACGCAGTAACTAAAATAAACCTGCTGTAGTAAAATCAACCTTATCATTAACAACATAGAATTGAATTTGCTTTGGTAATTGAATTTAAGATACTGCTTATTGGCTTAGGAGGGCAGAATGTAAATCAGGCTTTAGGATTGCAGTCTTAAGATTGTCACCTATCACACTTACCATCAGATGGTATACGTCCTCGTTTGTCTTCTCCAACATCATTAAAAAAAAACTGAAAGAAGCTATTATATAAGACAGAACGATTCGCGATCAAATTTAGCGAGCGTTTTTTTTAAACTATTATGTCCTACTGCAGCTTCCCTCTTCTCCCATTCCATTCTCTCTATTTTCCTCGTGTGTAAACGTCACAAAGTAATCAAACGGTTTTGAGATCGACAATTCAGATTGCCAAGTGTTTTTGCCTTTAAATTCTAAATGCTCCTATCGTTCATTGAATACAAAACGGACACAATCCAAAATGAGTCAGTGTTGCATTTTCAAATTAGAAGCTCTTCGTATAAGATTTTCAATGCAACAGCAAATTATTTTGGAATGTGCCCGTTTTGTATTCAATGAACGCTAAAGTCCCTTCTCCTTAACCTGGAGGTATTTCGCCACCGTGTCAGCCCCGTGCGACCAGCGCAGGCCCGGCTAATTGTTTCCGAAGCAATAATTGCCTTTTCCAGACTTAATAGCCCTATTAAATGCTCTGTGCGCTTTGTGGTGGAGCTTAATTATTGAGCTTTGGTACTCCTTTGAGGTAATGTGCTTTTTTAGCTTTTCGATTTTGGAAACGATGCACTATTTATTGAAATTAGTATACAATTATTTTGTAACTGGATATTATTAATGTGACGAGTTCTTGAGATATTTGTTATTGATTATTTGTTGAGACATCAGTTTGCTTGAGCTTAGTTTAAGACTAGGTCAATTGTATGTATGTATGTAAACACTTTATTGTACAAACAAAAGAAACAAACAATTATAAAAACAAAAAAAATATATAACAGGGATGTACAAAGGAGAACTTATCCCTTTAAGGGATCTCTTCCAGTTAACCTAATCGGTATGGGAATTATGAAATTGTACCATATATTTTCATGTCATAATTAGTCTTGCAGTTTTATTTTACCCAGCAAAGCAAAAGAGTTCTTGTGCTACTTTTAGTGAGAACCTATAAGCTTTTTTTTATAATTTCATTGCAAGCATGATGGAAAAGTGGCGACGATGTCATAAATTCGGCCTGCTCGCTTACTTTTGGACTATGTCAAAGTGACACTGTAAATAAAATCATAAAAAGTCTCTTACGTTTTGATTGATTACGTCACTATGACATAGTCCAAAATGGTCTAGGAATCAATTTCCTTTACTGTACAAGCCTACTTGAGTAATTCAGATCTTAAATTTGAACCTATTATTAACAAAATAATAGTGAATAATTAGTCATAAAGTATTCTTTAGAGTTGTCACTACATTAAAACAAAGTCGCTTCCCGCTGTCTGTCCCTATGTATGCTTAGATCTTTAAAACTACGCAACGGATTTTGATGCGGTTTTTTTTAATAGATAGAGTGATTCAAGAAGAAGGTTTTTATATATAATAAACTTTGTTTTATGTACGGGTGTTACAGAAAACTCACATAAACCGAAGCGAAGCGAGGGCGGGTCGCTAGTATTATATATTATATAAAAAATATTTATCCGTTAACTCTACATTATTTGCACATGAAACTTTGTCAACATTAAATAAAAAAAACAACAGAACATGCAACTTATGTCAATGGCAGGTAAGATCATTTAAAAAAAGAACAAGTCCACCGAACAATCGAACGTTTATAAATCGAATAGAAGTCGTCAATCGAATCATCACCACCGTGAGAAAACCGGGAATCGTGAATCTTTTAATGCACCCCCAGATATTATCGGAACGATGACGAACGGCCGTCCTAACTGCAGATTTATTCACAAACAGCGAGAAATCGAGATCTCGACTGGTCACGATCAGGTGTTGCCATTCGAATAGATTTTAATGAACCAAACGGGATCTGTTTTGGAAGTCATTATACGATGCGATAGTTTGTGTTAGGTATGATGTTTTGATAACGTGGCTTCGTTGATAGAAGTTCGCATAGCTTTCTCTACCTTCGTATTGGTTTCTTTTTAGATTTAAAAAACTTAAAAAAAACTATATTGTCACTAGTAACAAACTATAATAATATTACTAATATTTATATATCTTGCTAGTCTTCCTATTTATTGCCGTTGCGCACACACAAGAAATATTACTTGGATTCTTCTAAATTTCAAGTCCCTTGGTTTAGATAAAGATAAAGATAAACAGACATTTATTCGCAACAATACAAAACAACATTAGGTATATAGATACAAAAAATAAGACACCGAAACAGTTGCGAAACGGTCGCAACTCAGCATTCGCTAGCCGTAAAGCGTGGTCTTCCGTTGGAACCGCTTGGTGAAGAGACGGAAATTGACAAACTTAACACAAAATAACATAAATTGAAAAACATCCAGGATTTAAATTTAGCAGTGTAGGTTGTCTGTCAATCAGTTCCTCACGGAAGAATTTTGAAAGAAGAGGATAAAACCATCTTTAGAATGGATGTCAAGTTAAGTGAAATTTGCATAATACAAAGAGTTGTTTTCGATACAACCACACGCAGACCCAAAAAAACAGTGTTCCCACTTATCACTTGAATCTTGATGCCTAGATACAATCAGGGCAATAACTATAAAACGCCTTATAAGTCCGTACAACCATCGAAACCCTTTGAAGGTGCAATACGGTGATATTATGCGACCTTACACCTTATCAGCACATCTTTAGCCAACTTGTGAAACATATAAAATACCCTATTAAAGGGAATTTAACGTGTTAAAGACCATTTAGTGCCGTATGAAGAAACTGCTTCAGGAAATCGATCGACCGACCTTTCTATATGGAGTTGTGATTCGATGTAACGTTGAAACAAGTACTTTTACATCACTAGGTACCTAAAAATTAAATCAAAATGACGAAAATATATCTTAAGTTAAATTTGCAAAGATTAGAAATGGATGTCTTGGTAATTAAATAAACGATGATATTAAAAGTGTTGATTGGCCACTGCCAAAACATGCTGATTATTTACGTATATGTAGAAACTTAGGATATAAATAAATAATATGTACTAACGTTAAAAAAAATCTTCTCCTCCAACAACAGCACACAGATCTTACTCGATAATCAAGAGAAACATGCAAGTTTGTTAGTCTTAACACTATTATTATGCGATCGTATTCAAATAAAAACATAGATTTTCTTTTTTCTCAACGTCATAATTATAGTTTAAAATATAATAACTCTCCATATCTCAAGAGAATAATTATTTTGTATCATTTACAATCAATCACTTTAAAAAGAAGCATTTAAACTATTAGCGCAAAATGCGATCCAAATCGGTTTCCAAAATAATTAGCACCTTATAGACCATGAACTTAATCTCAATAATCATCAACAAAACAACATAAATCCCTCCACGCATGCGTGTCGGTATGTCTATGCTACTTAGGCAAAAGAACACATCCTCCTTACCATTATTATTGCATATGGAACTTTGTACATAACCACAAAGGGTTTCATCTGCTATGCCATTTAACTTGCAGATGCGGCTTCTCAATTTAGCAAGCTACCCCTAACGAGTTGCCTATCAGTCTAAATCTGCCGCCTCACAATGGATAATTGTGCATTAATCACATGAGAGGTCCTAATATATTCCTTCTGGCATGGAGAAGTATGTTAAATATAATAAACATAATCAGACGATGTCCTTTTGCTGAAGGGTCTTCTATTATTGTACGATAGGACTTCTGCATCTAATTTGGATTAGGGTTGCTTCGGATCTGATGAAATTAATCGCTGACGTTAAAATTCTGTCGTCAACATAGTCAATGAACAACTGAACAATACAATATGGCAGAATAATGAGATGACTGATAAAAACTAAACAGAGAATAAGAGAGTTTTTGCAGGAAAAACCATTCCGTCTTAGTAATTATATTTTACATGAACAACGCATTAGGCCTGATTCACACTTTGCGAAGTGCGAGTGCGAAGTTCATACATTTGCTGTCAAGTGGCAAGTAGTAAATAAAACTTCGCACTTGCACTTCGCAAAGTGTGAATCAGGCCTTAGTTTACACTAATTCGGACTGAAGAACATAAATTTACACAACCAACGTTATTTTTATGCTAACAAGGGATGAAACCAATCAATATAATCCTTAAAATCAATAAATCTATCCTATCTCTTACTTTGTTGCAAAATGCCAATGCAGATTCATCCAGAACCAACCAAATGCTCTGCAAATCCAAATAAACTGTCATTAAACCAAATCCATCCGCAAACCTCATTGTTGCAGTGGTTTACGATGCGTCAGGCTACACCCTGACAAACCACATCACCACAACTCGAAACTTATTCCTCAGCATTTTCTGTTCTATTCACAAAGCTGAAGAATGTAAATCCAATGGTGTTCCCTGGGTGGTTAAGACGGTTGGGGTTTTGGAAACAATGGTATGATTGTCCGTATAATTGGTGGGCAACGTCATAAGTCCATTCGAATTATGGCTCCCTCCTGCTGATTTGTGCTGGTGCTCTTAATGAGACTCCATTTCGGATGAATGGTACAGTTTGAACTGAATTATGACGTAAGTCGAGCCGATTAAATTGGCCCTTTGTTTTTTTTTGGGTACGGAAAGTTTGATGAAACGGTAAAAAGTATTAAAATTGGATATTTGCTGGATTAAATAAGTAAGTTAGTAGAAGAGTGCAAGAAGTAAAATAAAAGTAATGAAAGACATAAAAAAAATCATTCCACTCGCATAGATATTGTTTATCGATATTGCCCTAGGTTTGTCTCCAGGCCATTTAAACTATACTCTGTATCCTTACAAGTGTTTCACGTTGATAGGTTGAGGCCATTTTTACACTTCAATAACCATAAATCAGAAACAAACAGGACAAAAAACTCACTTCGATAGTTGAAGCATTAGTAAGAGTAAGATTTGAATAGGGACAACTGTGAAAGAAACACTTTTAGTGATGATACAACCTCGTGGAAGGTTCGCCCGGATTGCTACCATCACCTTATCTTTTAACCTACCACCAATTTGTACCTACTCATGCATTTGCAGTTTTAGGATTGCAGTCTTAAAATTGTATGTACCAGCAGGTGGGCTGTGTGCTCGTTTGCTTAACCTAATGCCTTAAAAAAAACTATTAAGTTGTCTAGTTTTTTTCGCTTCCATGTATCTACATAGTATATATACTAACGATAGTAAGTTGTACAATTGAATTCAGATTCTTCAAATAAGTCGACTCGGACATTTTTTCATATGAGGAAAATTATTGGTATTGTCGAAAATATTATGTTACCATGTATTTATTTTATAACACAAATGATAAAGCGTTCTTTACTACGATTGACCCAAATGCAAAAGATATTCAGGTTCAACCATAAGGTTAATTATTTGAACCTAATTATTTTGAAAAATTGGGCATATCATCATAAGGTGACACTATGACCCTTCACAATTACTTCAACCTACGCGCGATACTCAAAAACACCTCCAGTATTGGGTCAATAACAAGTTCGGTGTCAATAACATAAATGGACACCATTTTTATTCTCGAATGATCGCGACGGGTGATTTTATAAATGAGCTCATTTTCATGTATGTGCTGTTATTGCATAGTGATCATATTAGGCGACTTAAACCAGAGATTTACTCAAATAAATTTATTAAAGGTCGAAAGATGTCGAAAAAAAACGTAGGGATGTAAGCTAAGCTTTGTTTTTTGTTCTAGTTTAGTCTGCTTTTTAGCAAAAATGCAGAGAACTTGTTATATTATGAAACAAGTATGCTGATAAATTGAAAAATAAAACTTTAAATACGTTCTCTGGGATCATTTAAACGTCAAAGTGAAAATAATCCCTCATAATAGAATATAATAGAAATACATTTGTTGCCACACAGAAAATAGGCACACAGAAAAATCATGCAGCTCTTAACTTAACTAATGGACTTAGAGTATAGTATTATACAGAGTGTCCGGAAAATAGTAGCCAACTTGACAGGGCTGGATGGATAGCTCAACTCAAGAGCGTCCAAAACATGATAAATCAAGTTTAGTAAAAGTCCCTTAACTACTTCTTCTAGTACCTATCGCAAATAAGGCTAGATAAATAATTACTTAAGTACTTTTAGTTAGACAAAGGGATTATCTTAGTCAACATTTCATTAAAGAACTTTCCAAATTACATAATGATGTACTAAGATTACAATGCAAAACTATCATAACGAGTTCTTGTATAAAAAAAAACTACTGGCCAGTAAGTGCAAGTCTCTCAATCGGTACCGTCCACATCGATTAATATAGAAAATTTTCGTACACGTTAAAATTACCGGCTGATATCAATCGTGGACGCCCCATATTCACGCGGAGACCACCATGGTAGAATCGGAAACGAAACAAATATCGAATGAATAATCGACTCGAATAATCGGCTCGAATCGACGTGCTGGCTGCAACGTTACGTAATTTGAATTTTGAATTACGAATCCGTCTCGGTCATTTGTTTCTGGAGCGGCTGAGGTGTGAAATCGGAGTTATTTAAAAAAAAAAAAGTGAAGTCGTGTTATTAAGCAAATTGCGAAACGCAAATAAAACCTTTTTTTTAGTAATTATAGGTTAAGAATTAATATCAGAGACTTAATAGCCAATAGCTACCCTACAATTCGCGATGAACTTATATCAACCTGAGCCTTTAAATATGTCTTGACGCGTCAGGTAGATACCCAAAAAAAAATTAAATATCAGGGGACAGTCATACATATTGAATTAATCCCAAACTAAACTCTAGGCTTATACTATGGTACTAGACAACGATAAACTTTCTTACATAGAGAAAAATACGTTAATACATAGAAAACTTCATACAAATATCTGCCCTTACCGGGATTTGAACCCAGGACCGCCTAGCTTTATAGGGAGGGTTAGTAACAACTAATCTAACGGGTCTGTCTACATTTTAAAAGAAAACGATCTAAGCTTGTATTTCCGATCATTAACCAAATTTTACAAAAAACCTATTAATGTAAAGATAATTTTGCTAGTTTTGACTTTATAGGTAACTCGAAATTGAAACTGAACTAAATTTTGCATTGCATGATTAAAATAACATTCACGAATAGTACGAATACTTTACCATTTATTACGGGTATTTTATCCACAATACCCTTTTCAACTATCTCTACCATCGCTTTTTTAACCGTTGCCGTTTGCCGCGGTAATACATTTCCATGAACTTACGAGCGTACAATCTCTGCCCATAACTTATTCCTTCAGAATCAATTTTCATGTTTACACTGACCACTAAGAGCTGGTATTTGGCACCCATTACTTAGATCAGGCAAGGGTTGGTGCTGCAAATTAAAGGAAACTACATTAACGTGTAAAGCTAATAAAAAAACAGACGAATTAAGAACCTTCTCCTTTTTTTAACTCGTTTCAACAGATAGGCAAATAAACAAATAGGGCCCGAGTTGATTTCCTTGTGGAACTCTGAAACTGGGAAAAGGTCAGATATTAAAAAACTAACGAAAAAACAGTGCAGATTCCAAATGCAGAGAATAAATCGATTTATTTGTGACAAGTCGATGAGTGTGTAAAATTCGACTGACTGTCAAAGTAAAAACAAGTAACTTTTAAATTATTGTTTAACCAAACGCCTAACACAATTCGATGGGTAATTATTAATATCTACTCTTATGAAAATCTGGCAGAAATACATGTAACAAGAATACTCTCGACATAATAATATGACAGGCAATTACCTATAAATGCAATTGTTTGCGTAAAAATTTCAAAACTTAATTAATTTTTAAATTGTCCATTAAAACATAATTTTGAATGTTTTCATTTATGTCTTCATAAAATCTCTATCTTTTGAACACGATATCTAGCCTCGACAACCCTGCATCTTAACTTTTCTACGAAAGCACTTAAAAGAATCTCGATAACCGAATTTTCAATTAAGTGTCATAATCATGCCGACCGCGGTTTCTGGAAATTTATTTCACGGCATCACAATTTCGGACGCACGTTCATTACCCTAAGTACGGGTTTGATGTAATTTCGAATGATAATTCGAGTATTTTGCGAGTAACGAGGCTTGTTTTTCGAGTGTGAAATGTCTTCGATATTAAAAATTAAAGTTTTATATTGAAAATGTTGAGAGTACAATGCTAGGTATTAATGAATAGACGCTTAATGTTATTGGATGTGATAATGAACTAAAAACGTAACAAAGACGAGGGAAAATACGCTAAGGAGTTCTCAAAAAAAGGTTCCATTTGTAACCAAAAAATTGGGTTTTTCTTAGGCATAGAGTAGGTAAACGAGCACACAGGCCACGTGATGGTAAGTGGGGTCTGCGATCCATAAACATTTGCATTCTCAAGACTTCATACTGCTGAGTTGGAATGCCTCTATGCAAGTAACTTCACCGCTTGTGTTATCCCTATACCTAAACACAACAATACAAAGGGTTAAAGGGTAAGATGGTCAATGATCCGGACGGAGCCTGCATAAGGTACCTACTATAAAAGGTCGAAGTACTTTGCCAAAAATATGGTCTAAAAATTAAATTTCGTGATTGTTTTTTTATACAGCTATCGGAAACTATCATTCTATTCGTAAACACTTATGCCTTCATTCCCAGAGTGGGGTAGGCAGAGCTATAGAACTACCCTTAATTCCAAAAAAATGTGCGTCTTTAACCACATATTGCACAAATTATAAATTATAATTTTAATTGATACGACTACATGTTTTTTGTTAGTATATACCTATAACTACTTTATTGCTTTACTTATCTGTATACATACACAGTGCTTCTATTTTCTTAATATAGTTCGGCAATCTTCGTTATTGTATGAAACACGAGTGATAGCTATACTGTCAGTTGCGAGTGCAAGGGTGACAACGATAGCCAGCCGAACTCTATTTAGAAGCTGGGACTACTGTAATATATACAAACTGACTGACTGATTAATCAATGCTCACCCAAATGTGGAGGAAGTATTATTTATCGTAAATTCACCCCCAACGGTAAGAAATAGGGAGAGTAGCGGAAAAGTAATTCTATGCGTACAAAATCGCGAGTGACCTCTAGTTTTTATTTTATCATATTCCCCTTAATACATCATAACTTCTAACAAAAATCCTTCATAAGTATAAAAAAGTAAAAAATTTCTCCCACACTCCAAACGGTCGCTACTACTACTAGAAAATTCTGCTTCTATTTCATAAGCGCACGCGCAGCATAATTGCGCAGACCTCAAGTTAATAAGCACGTTTACTCTCGGTAACGAGGATGGACATATTTTAAATACTTTGACACCTACAAAAATGTAAGAAGTTTAATTTAAAACTGAGTGCCCATTACACCGAAGTGAATTTGTTAACTATTGATGTCACTGCAATTTATAAATATACTTTCGATGTCAAAATAAGTATACAAGTGATCATCAAAGAATAATTAACGGACTTCATAAAATAAATAGGTTTTGAGAACTGAACCTCCGAATGTATTTTTTTTTGTTTATACCCTGCGTGGTAACTATCACTTTTAGAGTACCTACTTTCATCTCATTTTGCTCATTTTCATGAGCTGCTATAAATTTATAGGTCAATCTTCGTGCCTCTTCTACTACACAAGTATTTTTCAATCTACAGAAACAAACATTTTAAAAAATACCACTGAAAGCGAGTAGGACAAGGTTTTTGTCTAGCCATTAGACGTGTTTAAATACACGTTTAATACATGTCATTACGATGACAGAATTTCCAATTAATATTGGCGAAATCAATGCAAAATACCGCGAGGAACCGCTTTTAAAAAAATAAGTTGAAGATGATGACAGAATTTTACCAACATAATTATTTGGAAATACTTTAAAATGGTGGAGCGGTTAATGTTACATTCTACGTAAAGGAAAACATTTTTGAAATGCTGATATAATAGGGCTCCGGCTGGATGGAATTTTTAAAATATTTTTTCTTTCCTCTTCATCATCTTCATTATTTTAGCCCGTTATTGTCCACTGCTGAACATAGGTATCCCCCCCCCCCCTCCCTGCTCCTTGATAAAAGACAATCACACGTAATTGATACACAAATACTTTATATTTTTAATATCCTTCGGCATATGAATGTAGTAGATTACTTTTATACAGTCGATTTTAATTATTGTTACACTTCGGTGTGATGGCCGGATCGGATAAAAAACGTCCTTACGACGGCACCTTGCATTTGCCTACAATTACCCTCATAAGGCACCGCTGGGGACCTTTGATTAACGAAGATAAATGCTTTTTATTAACGTTATGAATTATTTATTAACACGCTATTATTAATTTTGCGGTAGTGATATTGAGAAGGGTCGGCCAAGGAAGTGGTCTACCACTTTTGACACAAGTTTCTGTGAGATCTAATTATCGCTAAGGTTGACATTTGTCACTGTCATAATATAATTGCAAGGGAAAAAAATGTTCTATCATAACGTGCAAACGTGGTAGACCACATTTTTGGTCGACTGCACAAATGACATACTTAACAAAATAATTAAGATTGATTTTGGAGTCGGGTTAAAAGTTTATTGAATTTAACAATGTAACAAAATTTAAAAAAAGTCTACTTACAGTCACAGAAATATGGTCTGTTTTGACGATTTTTTTCTCTTAATTTTTTTAGCTACAATTCGTACTTATTACGGAATGAATCCAATGCATTTATGATATTAAATACGACAGATCGAATCATGCGCATGTTTTATTGTATTAAATAGTTTTAGAGTGCGACAAAGTATAGTATACACAATGAAGTAAAGTATTGCATGCAATTTTCAATAAAATGCGTTTGTACTGTATTGCATTGTATTGAAGTGGCGGACACAATATTTCCAGTTTAGAATGCAGTTTGGAGTGCAATTTTGCATGCATCAAAACTAACCGCGACTGACAGCGGCTTACAATACGGACCGTGAGACTGCACAGCAAGCCATGGTTAGGTGTGTCTATTGGACAAGCTATGCTATAAACCCATCGTACGCATATTTGTTCCTGAGTCATGGATGTTGTCTATGTATTTAAGTATATATTTCTCTATATAAGAATTTATATCGTTGTCTAGTACCCATAGTACAAGCCTAGAGCTTAGTTTGGGACTAGGTCAATTGGTGTGAGATTGTCTCCTTATATTTATTTATTTATTTATTTGGTACTTTTATGACCCTATAAATACACTGTCAGACAGTCTGATGGTGATTCTTTCCAACTGTTTTCAGACATGGCGCTGGCTGGTGCACCCGAAGATGGCTTATGTAGCCTATCTTTGCAACGAAAATCCGTGAAAATGAAAATTTAAACAGTATACTACTGGAATTCAGTGGTAATGAAAACGGTACCTAAGGTTAAAAAGTGGTTTCAAATAATTAGACTGTTTAAGTTTGCTAAAAATTGTGAAGGAATTGATTTAAATCTTTAATTTACAGAAAAGGGCATGAAGATATCCTAATTAGTAATTTTCCTAAAACTTGTCGCATCTTTAGAATTATAGTGACCTACATAATTAGCAAATTTTGGATTTCGAGTTAGGTCTCTACAGTAATAAATTTATGACTCGAAGTTGAACGCTGAAAATTTTGAATTAGGTCACTATAATTTTAAAGGAGCGTTGTATAATGTATAAATTATGGGAGCATTAACTAATTGAGAATTTAGAATTGAAGGCGTACAAAATAAAACAAGATGTGAAAATTTAATATCAAAATTTCATGAAATTGCGATTATCTCGAAAATTGTAAGACCCATGTTAGGCTGCTAGATAAAGCTAAGGCTAGACTTACACACTGTATTAAATATATAAACTTACTTAATAAGAAATGATAACAATATTAAATCAAATGGGTTAATGCCAAACGAATAGATACGGGTAACGGTTGTGTTGTGTTTTTTTTTATGGCCAGAGAACTTTCAGCATAGACGTCAAGGCTGATGTGCACAAGTACTTATAGTAAATTCCGTGAAAAGAGATTAGTGAGACCTCTGTCAATTAATCGATCGTAGAAGGCTGCTAAATTCAGAATGCATGCGCTAGAATGTATTTTGGACGTTCTGTCGGGACTACATAAACTGCAATTGTAAAGCGATATAGCGAGCTATAATTTTAGTGTGCAACAAGATTAAAAGTAAGCTCGCGTTCAAACAGTTAACCAGTTTAGTTAACTAGTCATTGTTTGGCCGCGGCAAGTGACAAATGTTAATGTCTTCGAGCACGGCAACTTAACGGGACGCGTGTCTGTATGCGGGACAGGGTTGGCTATAGACACGATAAATTATTTCGCACAAGCCACGAAATAAAGTTGTCGCAAGATATAGCTGACGAAGAAAGTTTTGTAGTTTTGACGCGCTGGCCTAGTTGGTAGTGACCCTGCCTATGAAGCTAGCGGTCCTGGGTTCAAATCCCGGTAAGGGCAGATATATTATAGTGTGATGAGCGCGAATAATTTTGTTCCTGAGTCATGGATGTTTTCTATATATTTAAGTATATATTTCTCTATATAATTATTTATATCGTTGTCTAGTACAGTCAAAGAATTTAATTCCTAGTCCACTTTGGACTATGTCAAAGTGACGTAATCAATCAAACGTAAGAGACATCTTATGATTTGATTTACAGTGTCAATTTGACATAGTCCAAAGTGGACTAAGAATTAAATTCCGTGACTGTACCCATAATACAAGCCTTGAGCTTAGTTTGGGACTAGGTCAAAAGGTGTGACATAGTCCCCTGATATTTATTTATTTTTATTTATAGAATTTTACATACATACCGTCACACCTTCATCCTAGAGTGGGGTAGTCACAGTTACAAAATGACTAACAACTCTAACAACTTCTTGTTGATCCCAATTTTTGCACAACAGGCTAAGATGTTTACCATGTGTACCTATACCTATATTAGTGAAAGGTCACAAGCCTATCGCCTAACAATACTACAAGCCTTTAATCCCTTAGTCGTCTCTTACGACTTCCACAGGAAGACATGAAGTGGCACTATTCTAAGCCGGCAACCACATGGCAAAACTCAAATCATATCAATTAGTCGCACCAGTATTTATATCTTACCATTTACTTATGACACTGAAGATGTCAATACTAAATACAATGAAAACACTATTTTATACATTTTATTTTACCTTGATTCTATTATACACATTTTTTTTTTTGTTTTTTTAATATTATATACTTTACCAGCGGCAGATAAACTCCGCGTAGTTTGCGCCCGTTGTCAACGTTAATTATTAATTATAAATGGTAATATTTAAAGTTTAAACGAGCATCAAAAAAATTTGGAGCCTAACAAATACTAAAATAGATCAGTGTTTTTTATGTATTTATTTATTTATTTAAACTTGTTTGCACAAAATACAATAAAGTACAAATGTCGGACTTAATGCCCAATGGCATTATCTACCAGTCAACCAGAATTAAAACTAAGGTCGGTACTAAGAAAAAAGCGTTGAACAAAACTGTTTCAATAAAATATATACAAGATACGGGTGTATAAAATATAAATATACGTAAATACAGATGACTAATAAGCATATACTCATACTTACTTAAATAAAATATAATAATATATATCATGGTGGTTTTTTCATGGTGCGCTTTTTATTTTTTGCAATAAAATAGATATTTATCATTAACAGATGTATTTTTTTTGTAAAAAGAAACACTTTTTTTTAATTGCGTACGGAACCCGCTCCACGCTAGTTCAACTCGCACTTGGCCGTTTTTTTTTAAATTATGCCTTGACTCTATACAATCACTTTACTTAAAAAAATCTAGAACCTAAAAAATACTAAAACAGATCAATGTTTTTTCAAGGTGCACTTTTTGCAATTAAATACTAATAATGTATAAATTGTACTTTTATTGAAGAAAGAACAAAAACAACATGCATCCTTGTATGAAGGTGCGCGTGATTCAAACTTTCAACACATCCACACATATCATAAAGAATCAACCCCATATCTCAAAGATACACCCACATAAAGTCCCCAGCGACCGAGCGACATATCGCCAGCGACATCGCATGTCGTCACGTATGGATCCGCCATATTTATTATGAATATCCGATTTCAATTTATTGCGTGCGCGCAAGCATGCTTTTTTGCATGTTGGCGCTACTGGTTGGTATCTGACGATCTATGCCGGGTTTAATGCATTATTTTTTTTGTTGAGAGTTGTAATTGGTATCAGCTGTATTGTACAGTCACAACCCGTTGTTAAGTCGTTTGCCACTCTTCCTAATTTAACTGTGTGGTTGTTTACTACTGTACTAATTTTGGGTTGACAGTAGACTTGACATATTACCCGAATGTAGTACACGGCTAAATTAAGAAGATTGGCATGTGGTGTAACGTTCGCGGGTTGTGACTCTGTGAATATTTCAAGCGTGGCGTTATTTTTTAGTAAGAAGTGTTTTAGTTTAAGAAACAAAAGAAGGACTATAATGATAAATGAAATGTAGCCTTTACACAAATAACATTCAAATAATATTTTTTTATTTGGTAAAGACAGTCAAGTAAGTTCAAATCGATATATAAATTATACCTACTCTTATACCTACGGTAGTACGAAACTTACGGTGCGCGTGTTCGACTTTACTAGGATTTGTAATGAATTCGAATAACCTATTATTTTCATTGTCTTTGTTAGTTTTATACCTATTTTAGATAGCTACCGTAAAACTACGAAACTATGATCCTAGCCTGCAACATTAGTCCCATTTTCCTCATTACATTATCCTAAAATATGATACCTTACTACTGTTATTGCTGGATAATTATATGTACTGTTCAATTGCTTTAAACTGTAGCTATAGCTAAAGCTATCATACATACATACATAAACTCACGCCTTTATTCCCAGAGTGGGGTAGGCAGAGCTACAGAATTACTAACAACTCTAAAAACTTGTTGATAACTCTGTAACCACATTTTGCACACTTAGGCTAAGGATGTCTACCAGTGTATTAGTGACAGGTTGCAAGCCCATCGCCTAACAATACTATACGCCTTTATTCCCTTAGCCGTCTCTAAAAAAGCTAAAAGCTAAAGCTATCATATTTTTAGAATAATATGATAGGTGAAATTTCATTATTGTTGTAGGCCAGGACCATAGTTGTGTAGTCTTACGGTACCTAGATTTCATTAAAAAACAAATCGCACTGGTTTTGAAGTGAACAATTTACAATCACACGCATAAATAACTGAGATCCTAATTACGCACAGGAATCGAACCTGGTCTCCCGCGGTTATGGACGCCAATTAGAGGGAAATAAATTGGCACCTTCCTAGCGGATGTCTCAGGACAAAACCATTAGTGGGGGTAATTTGTAAATATGGGGGGAGCAATTTGTATGAGATGGTTTATAGTGAAAATATATTACGTGGTGTAAAGTATTTATTTTATGTCAATTTTAAAAAAGGTTAGGTTTATTTTTAATAAACAAAGGGTTTTATAACTCGTAGTGGAAAATACGATCTGTCTTTTTTTGCGATAGTAAAATTCCAATTTGGTTTTCTTGAATTTATTGATTAATTTATTTATTGAGGAAACGAACCAGTATTATCTAACTACATTGATTATTACACAGATTTAGTCCTAGGGCTATTTATCAGTTACCACAGTTTGTACACTTAGGTATGATAAAAGAAGAAGAATACAGAATAATGTAAATTATGTTCTCTACAGTTATTTTTTCTTTCAATTCTTTAAAAAATATATGATTTTACCCTACTATAATGCCTACTACTACTACCTACCTACCGCTATGCGCTGACTTTAATGCCAGCATTACGCTGAGTTGGGACCATTTCGTGGCTACTTTCTTCTTGTATTTGTTAATCTGTTCTTTGTTATGCATGTCACGAATAAATGATTTTCTTTCTTTTCTTTTCTTTTTTCTATGTCAGCGAGTGTATGTATGTATGTTTGTAGGTATGTATGTATATCTATTTATTTGACACGCTCTGTAGGCTAAAGGTCGTGATGGATTTTAACATTTATGAGCTGATGTTAGATTCGTGTTGGTTGGGCCTTAATATTTTAGTCAAAGTAAAGAAAGTGTTTTTTTTTAACATAGTATATCGATGACAATATCCAAAAATGTAGTCGGGTCTTTAAAGCTAGCATTTTAATTATTACACAACTGTTTAAGAATGAGATTAGATTATGTTTTCTTTGTGATTAATTATAATATAATAATAATATAATAAAGTTTATTTCATTTAACAACTTAAGTGCTAATTAGCAGGTTGTTGAGACCTCCTATTAAGTATGTAATACCTGTGTCAGCAGGCCTCGCTCTTCCAAATCTAGTACATTTATAAATGAATTGTTAAATTTAAAACTATTTAAATATTTTATATTTATAGCTTTTTAGTAGCTAATTGTATGTTTGTTTCTTTGTCACGTCTTGTAAACTAAACCGATTATCGCTTGATAAATCTTGTAGTGCGAGACATTGTTGTATTCTTAATTACTAGCCTCTGTTCCGTGACTTCGTCTGAGTAGAATTTGTTATTCCGCCAACCTATGTTGCGGGAATTTTGATTATCGTTATTTCGTCTAGGGTTTTTAACCTATCCGGTGAGATTGCGGTCTAACGCGCCATTATTGATTAATAAAAAAGTAGCCTAGGCGTTACTCCTTGGTATCAGTTACCTCCATTTCTAAATTTCATCCAAATCCGTCTAGCCCTTGCAGCGTGAAGGAGTAACAAACTAACACACACACTTACAAACTTTCGTAGTTATAATAGTAATGGGATTCCAGAGTTATGCCTTTACTTTTTTAATTAATATAAATTATCAAAACAGTCACCTTTTTTTGTGCTTGGCTATTTTCCACCTGCCATATATTATAGGCCTAACTACCTAACATTGTTTTCACCACCTACGTACTTATTGTTGATTCTTTGAAACTGCAAATAGATTATTCATTAAAGAGTTTTCTAGAAAATTCCATAGAAGGCAGCAACAAATTTCTATCTCCTATCATACCGCGAAGGAATCTCACACCACTTTGTTAAAAGGAAACATTGTCTCTGTTGATGTTCCAATTTACAAGGAGTTTGGAACACGGGACAAGTCACGAGATTCTTAGTTGGAATACGCTTTAATTTTACCACTTTTTTACTAGCTTGCTTTCTTGTTCCTTTGTTTGTTTGTACGGTTAAAATTTTGCAATGGATTTAAAATAACTTTCCGGTGAGCTGACTTCAACATTTAGAAATCAAAACTGGATGGGTAATGCAAACAAGGTGGCAAAAAAAAACGTACTTGAAAAAACATTTAATTATGGTCATTCCAAAATCATTTCAATGTGTTACATTAAATTGTCAGTAAAAAAACGCATATTAAAGGATTTTCGATTTTGACATGTTATTTGGGCTAGAGTGGTTTATTATTTGCATGGAGAAGACATTATTGCGTCCGGAACTTGCAAAAAGTTTTTTTAAGGAAACTTTTAATGTATACTACGTACTATAAATAGGTTTATTTTGCAATAAAAAATATGTTTTGTTTAGGTGTATTAAAACTGCCAACCCCATCCCAACATTGGAAATAACGACAGTTCGAATCTCTAGCCTGACATTTTATTTATTTATTTTATTTATTTATTTATTTCCCATACTTACAACTATTTTTACACATCATACATACATAATTATCTGTAACTCTATGCGTGATTTTAAGCATGCATACATGTGTAATAAACGTTGGCATGTCTTTTAAGTACTCTCTCTGGTCGTTTCTTCATAATTAAAGATCGTGATTACTAGGTTAAGTTATGATATATATTCATGTTCGATTTAAGTCAAGAATTCAATACCAAAAATATCCTCGTCCTGCCCAGTGTTCTTAATAAAGTCCACATTCGATTTGGTAGTTTCTGCCCGGGAAATCAAATTTTATATGTAAAATTATCCTTTGTTGAGTACATTGGGCAGAAACCGGAAGTATAAACAAAAATGCTTGGGCAGGATGAGTAAATATCTGCCCGCTACCTTCTCACAATTGGACCTTGTCAATTTATGAGCTGCGATGGACGACAGACATTTCGGAATGCGTTTTTCTCACATAGCCAACCACAAACTATGCTCAAGCGCAAAAACACATCCAATTAAGAAGATATAGGGCCCCATTACGAGATCTAAGCCTTATCTATTATCATTTAATTCATATCTCACGTATAAACCAGGCTATTGCTTTAGCAATGTTTAATATTTCTCCCTTGATTGCTCTCGCTCTCACGAGCGCTTTTATTTGTAAGTGAAACAAGGATAGAACACTGGTTAATGGAATGCCAATTTGTTAGTGGTGTTATGGGACTTTTTCAATCGCTGGAGTTGAGCGTAAATATTGTTTTTAAGACCACACATGTCATTATGGGATTTCTTTGCCGGCTGTCTTGGTTGCAATCGTTTGCTATTTATGCTAAAAGAAACGTTTCTTTTGGTTTTGAGTAAGGTGTGGAGGTTTTGGAAATACGTTCATTTGGAATTTTGGTTAGAATGGACACTATTTTGTATTCGTGAAAGAATTGTTGGCAACTTTAATGACTTCCAACTGAGAAACCAAAAAAATATAATAATCAGTTCTGTCTTGATATTTTGAACTGGAATCTAAATTTTAAACGCCTTAAATTAGATGTACGCGTTCCCAAAACGTTCACACATAAATATGTATTCATGTAAATACATGAACTAATAAATTCTTCTCTAATCCGACATAATATTAAGAGCATAATTCCAAACTGCTTATTTATTTACAATTTTACCATATCAAGGGACAAAATATGTTTTATTTATACGTCTCGATAAATATGGTGCACGCGACATAGTAAATTGCACAGTATATTTTATCGTATCTACGTTTATTAAAGTGGCACTCTAAATATGTACATTATTGAGATATTACAGTACTACAGTAATAAAAAATAAGATTTAACAATAGTTATCATTCGACTTTAAAACCATCGACATTGTTTCCTCAATTTTAACATAGAACCTTTTATTCTCCGGCACAGAAGCAAATCTTTTTTTATGTTGAATATTTATGGCAGATTTATCGATAAATTTTACGCCAATTACATAACTACCCACATTTATAACTCCATCGCGATCGAACACTAAAATCGATCTCAATAAACAATTCAAAGGTATATCTCAGGCAAGACGCGTCCTGTCAGAGGGTTCGTGAAAATCGCTCTTACACAGCTGAATTGCGATTGGAAACATCACATTTGTCTGTAAATATATCACTCAACACTAGTAAATAAAGTCCGTGGACAGTTAAATTGCTCTCGCTTCCGTAACCCGCGGAATATCATCAGAAGGCGCTTCTACTGAATCAACCGCACCATTTACAGCTTTATCTTCTTCAGTTTTAACTTCGTATTCTGTTGCATCGTGTCTAGAAACAAAATTCCCGTCCCGCGATTCATACTCGATCCTATTTCCAACTGGTAAGCTAGAAATCTTATTAACAGTATTCCCTTTAAGTAATTCGTTGAAAATTTAAATTTCAACTTTGTTAATGTCGTCGTTAGGTTTAGTTTTGTGTGTTGTTTTAGCGGAGCTGTTTTGCTACAATTATTTAGAGCCACCGCAAGATAACTAACGAGGTATCAGAACGGTCTAAGCGGACCCTTGGAAATGTCTACTTTTCCGAGGAACCCTTTTAGGAGTAGCGACAAATTGTTCCTATTCAATGGTTTACGCTATCGTCAGTGCGCGTGCAATACCGCGTAAGTAAAAAAATCATGTAGTTGCAAAATGTATTTTACTGACTTAGGTGCTAAGGTGTACTTTGCAACTTATTTAATTTGTTAGTTACGCGGTATTGCAGGCGCACTGACGCTATGTCTAAATGGAGCTTGCAATTATTGGTGACTCCGTTTGGTATTCGTTTAATGAACATTGTTTTCGATTCCTTTAATGCAATGAATAGGAGCTTGATAATTCTGCAATGATTTGTTTTCGTTGATCTTTCGGTTTTGTATAATGAGGGGTCTTTGTCGGCTTTCTTTAGAATGTTCTAGTAATTTTGCTGCGTCTCGCAATATTTTATTCTTGGAAGAGGTGAATGCATCTGTGAGTATGTCAGTAGTTGCCACGTTGGGTTCACATTTGTTAAGTGGAATGTGGGAAGCGGCTTACTTGACTACATTGGTGGTCACATTGAAGAGATGCGGAAAACTGCGTTTGTGATCGTGTTTGGACATGTTTAGGTATGTAGAATTCCCGTTGAAACTATTCATTGTTTAATCTGAGCTAATTTAAAATGGTCCGGTTGTAAATAAGGATTAAATTTTGACTCTTTTATCCATCTGTAATTGACTCAACTTAGTAGTATCGCTTATTGAATACAAAACGGACACATTCCAAAATAATTTGCTCTTCCATTAAAAATCGTATTCGTATTCACTGACTCATTTCGAATTGTGTCTGTTTTGTATTCAATGAACGATATTTATATTTTTTAATCTATTTCCGAGTTTCTATTATTACTTACTGCATGCATATTTTTTTTAACTCAAGGTATATTTGTTTTATCATAAGTTAATGTTTGTAAAACAATAAACACCAATTGTTTATTTTTTAATTAATTCACGGCTTCAAATCCACTTTCTCAAGATGCGCCAGGGGTGTTATTCTCCCAAAAACAACGGACGGGCGGACGAACGAGCGAAATCGCAGCGGCGAGTTTAGGTAGTCCCGTCAGAACGAATAAAAGACATTTTAGAGCGTAAATTTTCAATTAAGCAGCCTAATACGTTCAATCCATCAGCAGAAACCATGCTGCTAAATTGAAAATGCACGCGCTAAAATATGTTTTGTTCGCACTGACGGGACTACTTAAACTCGTCGCTTGGACATTCACTCGTCCGTCCGTCCGACCGTCTGGCACTGGCTATAAAATGGTAAATTAATGACTTTGTCAGGAATAACAATGATAACAAAACAAGTTACAATGTTGCTTCAACAACAAGAAGTCACCACAATATGTAACATAACCTTAAAAAGGTTGACATACAAACAGATCCCTTCATTCCGACGTGCGCCTACGCAGCTAAAACGAAAGTGAACATAAAGCCATGAAATACTCGACATAATATAGTTATCGGACGAATATCGTTTAACAAAACACCAGTTTTAAGTTTCTACAGAACGTGTATGTTGACGATCTTATTGTGGTTTAAATGTATACTATTTTGTTTTGATTTGTTACTTGTGCCAATATTTTGTTACTTTTGAATCAAGCGCCTACGAAATATAATAATGTTTTTTGTTTGTTTACTTGTATGTCAGTTTAGTGTATGTGTGTGTTTAAGAATAAGAATAAGAATAATTTAATTACCAAAAGAATACAATATGTTCCTTAATCCAAATTACAGCGGATCCCAAACTAGGCCGAGCCTGTACATGATTACTTGCCTGGTCGATTGTTCTATAAAGAAAATAAATATTGCATTTGACATGTTATGGTTCGGTCATTTGGAAAGGATGGATGAAAGAAGATTGACGAAATAGATATACAGATTGAAAGTGAGAGGACGGTACGGAAGAGGCCGCCCTAGGCGTACTTTGTCGAGTCAAATCGGAGAAATACTGGAAAAAATAGAAATCTTAAGTACCTACCCAAAACCGACGTGCGTGCATGACTCGATGTATGAATGTGGAAGAAGCGAAAGAAATTTGACAAGATCGTAGCAAATGGAAAGAAGTGGTCTCTGCCTACCCCTCTGGGAAACAGGCGTGATTTAATTAATGTATGTATGTAGGTATGTATGGTATTGTTAAGTATTCGGTCACCAATACTCTCAAGTAAATAAGAGCTAGCTTCAAATCACGATAACGTTTCTAAAGCAATATGGTTTTACTGAGTTCAATTGAGAATAAACATTGTTGGGTGGGTTTGTATTGAAAGGGTGTCAGGTTATTTTTTTACCTCTTTGGTCGTAATATATCTGTACCCTACGTACAAAACGAGAAAAGGTATAAAATAATTATCACCCTGCGTTAGAAAATTAGGTTTTTCGAGTGTGTGTATGTTTCTTTGTTTGTCTGTTTCTTTGGCACGTTCAGGGGGGTTTTTACGTAATTCTGTTTACGCTGAGAGAAATGGACAGAGCTATATAACTGCCATAGCTCTGTCCCTTACACTTACCGTAAAATGAACTGCATAGTTAGGTATGTCATAATAACCCCTCTGCAACCTAAAGAGCTTGATTTAAGGAAAAGGTTTTTTAACATTATATCGACGACAATATTAAACACAATCGTATTATAAAAGAATTTTTTTATTATTGTTAGACATAGTATTTTTAGTGGAATTATGAACCAACTCTTTGACTGATACGAGACCTTTTAAAAATTGTCATTCAAAATAAAATTATCCGACACCTTAAGGTCAAAAAAGGGCACAAACCGAGCAGTAAACTGTAGATATTGTTCTTTTAATAACATATTCAGAAGAGTGTTAAATATGACAGTTCTTTAATTGACTTTTTACACCGGTAATGTAAAAAGAATAAACTTTCGGGACAAATTATGATTGTTAGTGATTAAACAATGATTTGCAATCATCGCGAATGATTGTAACAATGATACAGCGATAAGAATGATATTTAATGTTTTGAACCGTCATTGCAAATGTGAAAATGTTTATTGTTGTAAAATAATGACTTTATAAACCAGTGTATCTCATTAAGACGATCAAAACCAAGATATTATACGGAAATAAAAATATGCGAGAGTTTTTAAAGACCCTTAATTATCTTAAAATTAAAACGAGCTACAAACAAGGGACCGAATCGATATTATACTGATTATACATTCATTAGTGATGGTAGGAACTTGTGCAGGGTCCTTGCGGATCGCTACCACCATCCTATCCTTTACCCGACCGTCAAGCACCAGTGTTCGCATTGTGTTCCGGTGTGGGGATAGACAACCGATGTAATTACTAGCATAGAGGCATTACTGGAAGAGATAAGTTTGTCTTTATAGTACATTTTTGTCTATTTTATAATTTGTTATCTCATTCTACAATTTATAAAGGGTTTAACATACATACAAACGTATTTAATCTTAGTCTTCAGGGCTGGCAACGCATTTGCAGTCTTAAGACTGTAGTCTTAGGTTGTCTGTGTGCTCGTTTGCCTTTTCCATGTCATCTACATTTCGATGGCTCCACCGAATAAACGTGCAAGGGTTAATACAGTAAAAAATTTTTTTTGCTGATGTTGTTTTCTGTGGTTGTAATACACCCCCCCTAATTTTTTGAGGGGGGTATGCTTATTATTTTTTGATTTATTAAAGAAAATATTTTTATTCTACGGAAAATATTATCAGCGATGCCTCACGAATATTGGTACTCTCACTTGTTATAGAAATTACAATCCATCATCTAAACACGAATAAACGTGCGTGAACATAAAACACGTTTTTTCACATTGTTACTAAACTTTAAATTTGTGTAATATTTTGATGCACGCTTTTTCGTGTTATGGACGATACGAGTTTTTAGGGTATTGTTTCTTGCCGTATAATTTTTATATAAAAGTTATAGTAACAAGTGTTTGCTATTTAATAAATAATACTCAGAATTTGTAATAACCGTTGCAGCATGGAATGTTCTCTATGTGATATTGTATTAATTCAAATACGAATATTCACTGATAATATTATGAGCGTCAAAATTTGTTTAACGTGCTTAGACTATCTTCGCACCTTTGATTAAAACGGCAATGGCTGCTTAGTCAAAGACGGAGAGGGACAGGGACAGGGAACAGCGGCGTGTGACAATTGCAACTAGGTGGGCTCGCTCCCTTAACAAGGTCAGTAGTGCGTAACGTGATAATTGTGATGTTACAAATCAAAACAATAGGTTAGTGACAATAAGTGGTGATAATTTAGTAGTTCTGTGTCGTTAAAATTAGTTGTTTATATCCAAAATGAAGAGAGCAACAACGGCTGGTTCAGCTAGGTGCAAAAGAAAATGATAAGCGACGAATCTGGAAAAGGTTGGTTTTGAAAATATTTAATTTTGTTACAAAGACAAACAAAAACAAACGAAAGAACTTACAAACTTACTTAAAACTACACTAATCTAACAAACCGCTACCAGTGGGCATTGATCCTAAAATGCTGGCAGCATTGCCTCGTTGAATGACAATGCCAATGCTTTGTGCCAAGTACAGGCCAGCATTTTTGTCACGGGTTGCGTCGATCAGGCGCTTTGACATATTTACCTTTAAAAGTACGGTGTGCTCCTGGTCCCCACGGTCCTAAAGTTTCGACCCCAAAAGGCTCAAATATGTAACTTCTATCAAGTTGACTGTATTTGCGCCTTTTGAGGGTCTCCGCTGATTCTGTAGCGAAACCAGCCCTAGTACTTGTTCCGGGAAGGTGCCACGCCAGTGGCATCCCAAACCAACGGTCGGCCCGACTTCCACGGAATAAGAGTCATCCCATCAGATCTTTTACCATCATCGCGCATGAGACCATTTGGTTCCAAAATAGCCACGCAATTGGCGGTGGTAAAAGCCCGACGGAGGACATCATTAATGCTGGAGTGACTTCAGCACTTCGCGTACAGCATAGACTGTGGTGACAAGCCTATCAACGCTGGCGCCACACTGGCAGTGGTGGGGAGCACAACATTGTGCACGCAAGCGGAGTGAGGGTTGTAACTCTAAATGTTGATGAATCTAACAAAGTTCCTGTGTTCGGCGATGGAAGCGTCTGTAGCCACAAACCCTATTCCCACACTCCGACCGCTAGGAGACGGGCACGATCTGCGGAGCTGTTGCACGTTTGTAAAAGTTGATTCCGTACTTGCTCGCAGATCGGTCCGTCCCACAGCCTTCTCACTGAGAAGAAAGAGTTTTTGGGAGCTCGGAGTTTGGACAGGCTAAAGCCCACGTGTCTTGGGCCGCGTTGAAATGTGTTATGAAATAATTTGAAAAAGATGCGGAAAGAATTTTTGCAATTAAATTTTGAGTACTATGTACTGAGGACAGAAACGCGGGCAAAGCGATTCGAGAAACCGACCTGATGCCTAAACCACCGGATCGCACAGGAAGTGAGGCCTGTAACCACTCTCGTTCATCTAAATGTATGTTGAAAATCGAAGCCAAAATGTTTTTTATGATGCTGTCAATTCTGTATAATAGATCTGTATGCTTCCAGAGTTGACAACAGCGGCTATAATAGGTAAATTTAGGAACAAAAAGACACAAACGAATAATTGTAAAAGCCATGTGTGTATGTTAAATTTCAATACGCGGTCTGAACATTGCAATTTTTTTTTAATATTCTTTTCGAAAAAAGGAGGTATAGATTCATCAAGAATAGGAGATCCCAGCAAATGAAGTGATGATCTGTTTACATTTTTAATATTGGGGGTCAAACAATTAAATTTTTGTATTACAGTTTCTTTTGCCACAAAATCTTCCGAAATAAATAGTTCACACTTTGTAAAATTTAGTTCCAGACCAATTACACGAAACGCGGCTATTAAAAGAGCGAGATTGTTAAAAACTGTATTAACATCTCCACCTAAAGTCCCATCATCCAAGTACCACACGTTGAACTTTGATTGCAGGCGTTGGATAAAATGGGGTGTATGGTGAGACTAAGAACAGCCGGTCCGAGAGGATCCCCTTGTTGGCACCCTACCGCTGAAGAAATTTCGTTGCCATTGTACGTTAATTTTGATGGGAAACCGTAACATTGCCAAAGAAAATCGTACACATTTGGAATTTTGTCCTTAACCTGCGTTAGTAGGGCCCCTCTATCCACAGAATTAAAAGCATTCTTCACATCCACCTTCAGCAGCACCTCCCCACCATTTTGGTTCAAAAATGTACGGATAGAATAGACGGCGGCTTCACAGCCACCTCGCGAGCCAAACCCTAGTTGTATCGGCTGAAATAACTGGGAAAGCTCGGGCGCTATTTTTTTGCAGCAAATTTTAGCTGCGAGGCGGCGCGCGGCGATACGTTGTTCCGACTGCAATCGGTCTGATGCCACCGTCCTTTTTTTTAAGGGCACACAGGCACATATGTACATAGATAATCTCAGTTACCTCATCGCTTACTCGCCCAGACAGCAAAAGGTTGACTAAGAGCCGTCAGGTTCCTCAGTTTCCCCACAGCTACTGCATAGTAAATCTTTAAATGCTGTGGTGTGAGGGCATCTACACCACCCGCAGAGCCACTCGGGAAGGACATTACGGCTGCAGTCAGCTCTAGAGAGATAACTTTGAAAGCGGTAACTGGTTGATTTGTTGTGTATAAGACGAAATCCCGTTAATATATACACTAATTTCTAGTCAATACAAGATTGCTTACCTGTGGCTGTGTAAGAAAACAATTTAACCTATTTAGCGTTCTTTAGGTGTCGGTACCGAGGTTTCTATGTACCTATTAGGTACGGAACAGAAGTTTCTTTAATAGTCAGTCGGTGATCTCAGTTGAGTTCCTTCTTTATATTCGTTGATTATGTGCCTTAATATAAGGATACCTTTTTTGTTTTAAGAATTATAATTTTTCGTTTTTTAATTGATTAAGTACGTCTGTATTTTAAAGCTAACTCTTAATAATAAGAAGTTTGTTTAGCATTGAAAATAAAGAATCAAGGAAATTGTACTTACAAAACGATAATTAAACGCTTATAATTATTGCAAAGTATTTTTGCACAACATAAATCATATTACAAAATAGTGGGAAAGTAACTTGCCGTTTGAAACAATCGTATATATCTACCTAAAGAAGCATGCGAAAGGTTAATACACATCAAGGCAATAGTCTTGAATCTACGCAAAAACTAACGTTACCTTCCATTACATTTAAAGTAGACGGGCCTTATAACACGAATAAACGTGTAAACGTTTAAAACACAAATTATTTGCGCTTACATCCACAAGAATAAAAAAATAACATGCTTTTTCTCAATTTTCTTGGAAACGAGCATTTATACTTAACAATTGTTTTTTTATACAGATAGATTATTTAATTATCTATCTTTTTTACATACATCTTATATACCTATGCCGTCCCAGTTGTTCGTAATTACAGTTCTAACGTGTTTATTTTTTCCTCTAAAATCAGCTTTTTTCACATACACGTTTATTCGGTGGGACCATCGATTTACACTAATATTATAAAGAGGAAAAAAAAATATTTTTGTGTGTGTGTATGTTTGCAATGAATAAACTCAAAAAGTACTGCGCTGATTTCTAAAATTCTTTCACCATTAGAAAGTTATATTCATCCTAAGTTATGTTTTATTTTTCTGCGTAGACGTAGTCGCGCGAAACAGCTAGTAAACCATAAAGACAACCTTATTTTTTTCTTAATTGTACATTTTCTGACAAACCTCTAATAAAATTATAATTTTATAAGTAAGTTTACTAAAATGTTTAACCCGATCAACACATTTTAATCTGATTATTTTAATGAAAGTCTGATAAACATAATTTAATGATATGATTTCAATAACGCTTCATTAGATTAAGTAAATCGGTTTGATTCAAATAAATATCACGTTCATTACCCGTGATATCGTTACCAGTAATGAAAAATATAATTAGATTTGTGAAAAAGGTTGTTAAGAGTTCGTAAATAATTTTCAATAGGAATGTTATTTTTAGGGTAACGGTAAATTATAATGTATTATGTATGTCATGTGCGTTTGTATCAACAAGTTTTTATTAAAGTGGTCGATATTTCCACAGGGGTGTTATTCTCTCAATTCTTATGACCTCAAACTTGTAAACTACGATGGGAGGTCCAAAAATTCGCAGAATGAAATGTTCATCTATTCTGTTCGATACATTTTTTACCTTACAGAAATTAATTTCTCTAAACCGACAAAAACATAATCTCCTTTTTTTCCTGTTAGTTTGATTTTAAAAGAAAATCACAGTAGGTACTGAGTCGCAGTTTTATGTCGATTCCATTTGATATAAATTTAATATACCAAAAACAAATGACAACCTGGGTTTGATATTTGACAGGTACTATATCTAATCGAAACAGTTCACGTTACAAGCAAGCAAAGAGGTTTTACAGAATGATGTCTGCTTCTGCTTCATTCGACGAATTTTTGGACCTGTGTGTAGCAATGTACAAGTTGCACGATATTCTCAGAAGTTAAGAAATCTTCTCAAGAAATTACCGAGAATATTATCGGAAACATAAGAGCATTGAGATTGTACTCTTTTAATACAAAGTTTAAGAATATTCTTGGAAATTTCCGAGAATTTCTCATAAGAAACTTTCACATTTTGAGAAGTTACTTTTCGGTACAATGCTACCTTGTGAAGGGCCACAGTTGTAGACTAGGTCAATTTGCAAAAAAAAAACTATTGATATTTATTTACTTCCTTAACTAGATAAAATAATCCTTAACACCGATACTAAGCTACTGCGGTGCCAGTCCGCATGCGCACACGCAGCTGTCTGGATCACTCGCGCCCATTCAGTGGTCACTCACCATACGTCTCAGCTTGCCTCAGCTATTACTAGTCCCCGATACACTAGATGTGATAGTGGTTTAACTTTGTAACAGGCGTTTTTTTAATTATCATCAGAGAAACTGAAGAGATGAGAATAAGAGATGGTATCTCTTTACATAGTTTAAAACATAGTCGCTACCAGACGTCGCTAGCAGATCTTTACAAGTGCGCTACAAATTTTAATACGGATCATCAATAGATGAAGTAAATCAAGAGGAAAGTTTTTCATGAATGAAAAATCTAAACTATTTACGAGTGTTACAAAAAAACTCACATAAACCGAAGCGATGCGAGGGCGGGTCGCTAGTTTAAAATAAAATAAATAATATAGCTTTGCTATTATATAAGGAGGGTTAGCACTTAAAAATTTTCATAGGTGAAAGTTGCATATGATATTCAATTTCTCAAAGTAAAGGCTTCATCTTATGGTATAGGAAGGCAAACGAGCAGACGGATCGCCTGATGGAAAGCGATTACCGTCACCCATAGACACCTGCAGCACCAGAGGAGTCACAGTCATCATTATTATCATCATCAGCCACGACGTCCATTGCTGGACAATGGCTTCCCCAAGGTTTTCCACAACGATCGGTCCTCTGCTGCTCTCATCCAGCGGTTTACCAGATCGTCGGTCCACCTTGTGGAAGGCCTGCCGTCACTTCGTCTTCGGTAGTAAAGGCTTTTTGGTTTACATACATACATACCGTCACGCTTTTATCCCAGAGTGGGAAGTAAGAAAGGTTGGTTTGTTTTTAACCCCCGACGCAAAAATAATTTAAAAACAAACATTGTAATATAAAATCAAATTTAATCAAAAATCTCGCCCATGTAAAATAATACAAATAGTGGAGTTAATGCTTTAATGAGTAAAATCACAAAAAAACCGACCAATAATAAACCAGTTAAATTTTAACCATGTAACTAGGATACAGAGGAAATATAATACAGGTCATTCAATTTTACTGCAGGCAAACATGTTGAATGTATACAATGTCACATAAACCTTTAACAATCACATACCTCCACCAATAAAAAACCACTTAATCAATCGATGTACACAATTACTTACTCAGATAATTAAGAAATCCGGCAAATTACGCGACAAGTGAACAATAAAGCAACGAGGCACGCGGAATGTACTGGTGTATCGGTGGTTACGGCGGGAGATAGGTATCTTCAATGGGCGATGTCTTAAGGAAACGTCCGCTTGGTAAAGATCGGTATGCTATTTGGTTGTATAGGGAGGTTATTCGGATGGAGCGATGTTAAAATAATATTCTATTTGCTTAGAAACTTGAAAAACCCTTTCAAAAAACATTTTTTCTACTCCGTTACTATGAATCGCTAATATCATCGTTATGGGTATCAAAATACCACCGTCAGCGTAACCGAAGCGTGAAAGCAATACTATAATGAACGTTGCCATGGCAATAACAGTTGTATAATAATTATTATACAACTCTTTTGTTACAGACTTATAACTAAACCACTGATTTTAGGAGCTTGAAATTTGGAAGGAATATGATTTGGTACCCTAGGGGTGCTCTAACGAAGGATTTTTTGAAAATTTACTCCTTCGCAAGAAATAGGGAAAGTCGCAGTTCAGCAAAAGATAGAGACATTTAAGAGAAAGGTTTTAATGTATAATAAATTCTGTATTATGTTCGGGTTTTCCAAAAACCTCAAAAGAATCTTTACATATTATAAAACCAAGTTGCTCCCGCTCTCTGTACGCTTAGATCTTTTTAGCTATTCAACGGATTCTAATGCAGTTTTCAGCAATAAATAAGGTGCAAGAGGAAAATTTTTTTATGCGTAATAAACTATATTATAGACGGGTTTTAGAGAAACCTCACATAAATATTTTACATATTATAAAAAGAAATCTGTACTCGTAGATCTTTTAAATTTCGCAACGGATTTTAATGCAGTCTTCAGCAATAAATAGGGTAGGGTAATTCAAGAGGACGGTTTTGAAGTATAATACATTCTATATTATGAACGGGTTTGATAAAAATCTCACACGGACCAAAGCGAAGCTTGGGCGAGTAGCTAGTTTTAAATAAGGTGTTAAAAAGTCAAATCCAATTGCGCTTTCATGTTTTGTATTTTTATCGAAGTTTATCTTCAGTTTCTATTTCCTTATCGAGCTTTTATCGCCACTTAAAACATCGTTCCGACAAACTAAAAAGGAACTTTATGCCAGCAATCAACACAAATCCTAGGAGAAAGTCAAACAGTTTGATTACTAATTTCCACTAACGTGGGAATAAGGAAAAGTCTTCATTTTAGGGTTCCGTAATTCCGTATCCTAGTATTAAAAGTACGCTATCGCCCATTTGTCTGTCTGTCCTGCCTTCAAAGACTCGTAGATGGATGTTTTCTATGTATTTAAGTATATACTTCTCTATATAAGTATTTATAAATCGTTGTCAGTACCCATATTACAAGCCTAGAGCTTAGTTTGAGACTTGTTCAATTGGTGTGACATTGTCCCCTGATATTTTACTTAACGTTTTACAACCCCAGCGATATCGCTACGACATCGCATCCATAATACCACCACGAGTGATATGTTTATGTTTTAGTGCGCGGGATATTTAAGGGACGTGTAAGGATGGTATCAGCGGCGCGGGCGCAGCGGTTGTCGGCGAGGTATTTAGCTCTTGAGATCCGGGTTCGATTGCTGGCTGAGGCAAAGGTATTGTCGACCTATAAGGTAAAGGTTCGATGTGTACAAGGGAACAATAAGATTAAATGATTTAAAATTTGTGATTATTACATTTTAAACTAGCTACTTTTATGACGTTGATACACTGGTAAACATCTTAGCCTAAGTGTGCAAAATGTGGTTACAGAATTATCAAAAAGTTTTTATAGTTGTTGGTAATTCTGTAGCTCTGCCTACCCCACTGGGAATAAAGGCGTGAGTTTATGTAGGTATGTATGTGACGTTGATACGTAATAATACGTAGCAGTGTTCATTTTAGTCCTAATTTTTAATAGCATTTGCCCGCATCATATTTATATGCTTATTTTATATATTTATATCAAAACAAATCTTAGCTTCTATTGTTCCCTCTGATCAATTTTTTGAACTTTAGTATTTGTCAACTTTTTTTTACTTCTATAAAGTGTTTATATACATACATACGTACTTCGTCTGCAAAGTATTGTGTGATATTGACGTGTGGCTACAAACAATTTGCGCTTATAAATAATATAATTGAACTTTTAACAAGTAGCATACAGTCAAGAACTTTAATTGGTAAGCTACTATGGAACCCTGTCATAATGACAGCGTCAAACCATATGAAAGGAATTACGCTAAAATTAATGATCGACGTTATGCGACAGGGTTCCATAGTGGCTTAACAATTAAAGTCCTTGACTGTACAAAAAAGAAAGATCGTTTGTACAGATTAGAGAGATTTTATGCTTACCCGATTCAAGATATAGTGGTTCCTACACTAGGCACAGCCTGTGTCGTAGGTAACCAATTGCTGTTGGAGTTGCCAAAATAGAGCGAAATGAGAACCAAAATTAAGAATATGAAACAAGTTTGGGAATTATATAAAACAAACAAATACTGTGGGTGTGAATAGCATCATCATTATCATCTTCTCGAACATCTATTTGTCTAGTATCGAACATGTGTCTTTTTTCCTCCATTAATTCCTAGGTGATGTCTCTTTCCTCCAATACCTATCGGCTATCCTAGATTAAGTATAATGACTGAGAATTTTGGTAAGCTTAGGTTCAAGATATTTTTACATCATTCAATTACATCTAGATAACTAGATAGACTGATCAATTTAATCTCTTTTGTGTACAAGTGAGTTGCTTTATCACTATACTAATAAATACACGCTTATTTCAAAATAACTTAGAAATGCTTAATTAAAAACGCATGTAACAATATTTTAATCACAACAATCTGTTGTTTTTTTTATATAAATTGGATCATGATACCAATGTACTCATAACATAGCGATTTGTTTCCAATAAAATTGGGATTGACCAAAAAAAAAAACTCACGGTTTTTACTTTCTCATTCGAAAGAATAGGAAATTTCAATACTTACACCAATTTCATTAATTTTGTATTTGACCCAATAGTTTTCTTTTAATATCTTTATTTATTTAGCAGACATTTTATACATGACATGATTATTTTAAATTTGGGATGGCATTTTCTAATAAATTACAACAATTAAATGATATACAATGAATTAATGTATTAAAACACTATTCCAAGCTGTTTTCGCGTAACCCGTAAGAATTGGAGTAATTTTAAATATTTGAACAATCCCAATTCCATAAATTAAAAAAATATTAACGCTACCTCTTCGTTCATAAATCATCATTATCATCATAATAAGCATTTTAAATGGAGAAGGTCCTAATATTAACCAGGAATGCGGTCTTCACGAAGGAGAAAGCCTGTAATTTACAATTTCCAAGCCCCCATTGCAATAATTATTTCTTCGTATCCCAAATACCTTACTGAAACTAAAATATATCAACTTCAGTTCCACAGTTACATTTTTCCATCAAATTACCTTTGGGTGCAGTTTTTTACTATTGCAAATGCGACTTCACTTGAGTGTATTCAAAGTTCAGTCTTGAATGGTGCATGTAAAAGCAATAAATCAACTTAGGTATGCCGGAGGTTACAATTTAGCAATTTTGTTGTCACCATGATCTAGCCCTATTAACGCGTGGGTGTAATTTATAAGCAGTAGCGGTTAGTAATGATTAATTCGATAATTAATCAATGGCATTGGGAATTGAAGCATAGCTCGAAAGAAAATGGTTCATCGTGCAAGAGAAAGGTGAATTAATGATAGTAGTTAAGTTCATGATGTTTTAAATGTTTTAGATGAATGACATCAGCTTTTATATAAAACTCTGACATGATGAACCGACGATGTGGCTAAGGTTGCGGGAAACCGATGGATGCAAGCACAGGACCGGTCCTTGTGGAAAATATTGGGGAAGGCCTTTGTGCAGCGGCGAACGTCATTAATGATATGATGATGATGACATCAGATTTTGATAACAAAGATAGTAATGAAAACAATATTGGGTTATGAATTAATATAAAAAGAAAGAATGTGGCATAAATATGCAGAACAATTAACATTACGCTGAGCCAGTGTCTGATTCACTGACGCGAAGATACAATAACTACTGGTTTATTGCTGTTGTGTTTTTTTTTCTGTGTGTCTTGTGTGTGTAAGTAATAGTAAATAAATGTTTTTTCTTTCTTTTTTTAGAGTTTAAAACTCTTCCAACTTATTATGCTCATAAAACAGTAGCAGAATTTTTGTTTGAGTATGTATTTAAACTACACAAAACTTACATTAGCGACACATGAACTTGAATTTAGAGTAAAAACAGAATCATTTTGCACATTTAATACTGCTACTCGCTTCCGCTTATGCTATCGCTAACGCCGCCGTTTTTAACTTGAACAGGAAAAAATATCGCATTTATTTACTAGACCAAGAGTAATTATACACAAAAACGCATACTATTTAAGTTTTTCTGCTGTAAACTTAGCTGCACGTTAATTGCGTTACCGCGTCGAAGTGTCGACGTGTTAACTTTTTTTATGTTAAGCACACATGAAGCCATTTATTTAAATTCTTTATAGATTTATTTTTACGTAATTGATATAATCAAATGAAAAATGTTCAAGACGAATGCAATTGAACTGTTGAGCAGGTGCAATTGACATAATTGCCGTGGGAATTTTGAACAGTTACGAAATTAATGTGTTCTTTATTCACTGATTCAGCAATCCTCTTTAATGACTTATTCTTGACAACGTTGACGAAGTATCAACCGGCAAAGTAAAGTTTCGCAGTTATTGACATTATGAGGTAGTAAATTAATAGAAAAATGTGGCTAACGTTTTCCGTTAAGTAGAGGTAAAGGTTATTAAACTTTGTCAGTTAACGTATCAAAAGCATAAGTATTAATTTACACAACAAAAATACACTTTATTAGATAGCGACCCGCCCTCGCTTCGCTTCGGTTTATGTAAATATGGTTATAGAGTCTATAGCCTTTCTCGATAGGTACATGGGCTATCTAACACTGAAATATTTTTTCAAATCGGACCAGTAGTTCCTGAGATTAGCGGGTTGAAGTAAACAAACAAACTCTTTAGCTTTATAATATTAGTATTGATAATACTGGACGCTCGGTACAATCTTCATAAATTAATTCGGTTTTTGATCGCTTTGCGTCAAAGGTGGTTTTCCATAAAAGAGTTCATTCAACAATATTTTATTAGCTTTACTCGTCAAGAAAAAAACAAAAACAATTACAAAATGGATTCTAAGCCGCCATTAAATAAAAACACCGCCACGGAGAACTAACGCCATCTAGGCAAGCAAGGCGATAACTTTTTCCTAAATTTGTCCGTGTCCGTTTTTGCTGCACCCCATTTGAATCAAATAGTGTGAAGCGGCCATTCAATTCAATGAGTTGTACAAGAAATTAATTCTATTGCTCATTACGCTCTCGCGCTAAGGGCTTTCTAGCTACAAGTAGTGTTATTAATTGGTAATGCCTGAGTTTAAGTTAATTTATTGAGGGAAGATCCCGATTTATAGCCGTCTAAGGAGTTTGTTCTTAATTGTCGATATTTACGGTGTTTTTTTTGTGGTCGATGGCTGTTTTGGATTAGGTGTTGAGTTTCTATTTACTTTTTAAACTGTTTTCGCTTTAAGATGGCGGTTTGATATATTTATGAAATGAGTTAAATAATAAATAGTCAATATAGATCAGGGGTATAATCATATAAATTGACTTGACCCCAAATCTTTTTAAGTCTTCATTCACGATTCAGATCGAAAGACGATACAGTTAGCCCAGCTGGCCCAGGATTTCCGGTAAAGCCAGTTATAGTCTATCAAGAAAGTCATGATATGAAAATGATTTTATAATTGAACCAAAAAGCTAAATACATACAAACATTAAATGACGCCTGTTTCCTAGAGGGGTAGACAGAGACCACTTCTTTCCACTTGATACAATCTTGACAAATTTCTTTCGCTTCTTCCGCATTCATACATTGAGTCATGCACGCACGTCGGTTTCGGGTACTTAAGATTCGGCCCTTTTCCAGTACTTCTCCGATTTGACTCGAAAAAGTACTCCTGGGGCAAAAGCTAAATTACAGTATAAAATAGCATTAAAAGGCTGTTTGCTGTATTTTTATTATGCTATTTTATACTTTTATTTCGCTCTTCAAAACAGACTATATTTTTGTGTCATGAGCACGAGAAATTCGGACCCAGGACCACTAGCTTCGTAGGCAGGGTCACTACCCACTAGGCCAGCGCGTCGTCGAATCTATAATTCACCTTATAGTTTAGTTAGGGTTTCAATAACCCCGTATATGCACTAGTACCCCGGGTCACCTAAAGGAAACTAATAAGGGATACTTTCATAATCGAACTTGCATCACTAGCAATAATTACCACTGCTTTTCCTAAAGGAAAAACATCCTACTCAACAGAGCGTAGAGTTGTATTTGAAATAACATTGGAGTTTAGTGAAAGTAGGCTCATCTGCCGACCTAAAGATAACCTTTGCCATACTGTCTGCATCTAGTATTGTAATGATATACCCACGAGAGTTATATAGAACCTAAGTGGAGCAGTTAGGAACTGTTTTACTCATAAACTTAAGTACTAAAGTGATTTTAAAAGTGGCCAGTCCTTATATTTAATTCAACGAAAACACTAAAAATACATAAACTCACGCCTTCATTCCCAGGGGGCCTAATATGGCTGCGTTTATCGCGTGACAAATTTTGGATAAGGCAATCCGTCACCTTCTGACACGTAAATAAGTACACGTGTCAAAAAGTGACGGATGCTTTATTTACAGTTGACACGCGATATAGAGGCAGCCATACTAGGCCCGTACTTAGAGCTGGGTAGGCAGAGCTACAGAATTAATAACAACTCTAAAAAACTGCTATTAATTCTGTAACCACATTTTGCACAATTAGGCTAGAGATGTTTACCAGTGTACCTATATTAGTGACAGGGTGCAAGCCCATCGCCTAACAGTACTACAAGCCTTTATTCCCTTAGTCGCCTCTTACGACATCCACGGGAAGACATAGATGGCACTATGTTGCATTATAAGACAACAAAGTATTATTTTTTACCTTAGTGGTGGTAGGACCTTGTGGAAGGACAGTCCAAGTCTCGACAGTAAGATCGTTTCAACTACCACCATTATTTAGTTCTAGCATTTTTTCGGATTCTTTAATGTATTTTATACTTTTAAGAATGAATTTATTCTATTATTATTTTTCGTTGTTTAAAAACCCCATAGTACAAGCCTGGAGATTATTTTGGAACTAGGTCAATTTGTGACATTGTTCCTTGTTTTTTTTAAAGGGGTTTTAGTTGTAGTTCTCAGGGTTAACCGTCTCGAAATTTGCAAATTTTTATATCTGATCGTTTGCCTTTTTTATGCCATTTAAATATACGGCAGACATTTTTTTTTCTGTTCATTTCTGTCTCTCTCTGGCTATCATCATCAGCATCATCTCATGTGCTCTTTTTTATCACTTTATCTCCATTTGTTAGGTTTGAAACGTTTCATCACTACCTATATGTACATACCTTTTTATGTCAGGTTATTTCTAACAAACTTCTAAAACGAAGGTTCTGTATTTGAACCGTATGTATGTGATTGGCTATCTTTCCGTTTATCTGCTCTTTCGCTATGTTGATGACCAAGCCTAAAAAAGTCGACTTAGGTCGTTATAAAAAAGGCGATAAATCATGAAAATAGTCAACAAGACATACCGTTTTTCGCTTAAACCTCAGAAGACTTGAAACCTTAAATATTTAGACACTTGCGCGTATCATACCCTACCCAATAGGGTAGGCAGAGATTGTGGAATGCCAGGTGCACCGATCTAAACACACAATTTTCGCTTCCTCTACATTCATCAATCTCTTCATGCACTTCTTGCGCATATCAATGATCACAAAATACAAAACAGCCTAAGTGGTTCCGCACTACGCGGCTCCAACGGATCGGACTGCGTGGCAAATGTATAGGTCCTGTTACGCTAAATGTGAACTTAACAAATCATGCGACAGTACCTGTCCTAATTACATGACAAATACCGGCCTCATTACCGACGCGATATACGTTACTGACACGGTCACGGCACTATGTCACGATAAAATGTCACAAAATGTGGACCCACCTAAAGCCCAACGAAGCCGCCGTTTGTGCCGTTACGAAGAAAATACCACCCAAGCAAAATAATAGGAACCGTGTAGTTAAGAAAGAATCATAAAATTAGCACGCAAATGTATTCCCAACGCGTGAAACTTCCTTAACGCGTAATCCAATACGAATGATCTAATGGAAACTGCCACATCAACACCGTTTTTATTAGACATCAGTAAATTTACGCACATTTCCAAAGCATCTCAATTCTACCGTATCAAATTACAACCATCAACATTCGTGTTCTATGGCTACTACATTTGGCATTTAAATCGTGCCTTTTGCTATCACAATGTTAACTTTGCAAGTGAAACGGTCGCTGCCGTCTAACAATGGTAATGATTCATATGGTATACCTTCAGATTCTGGTTTTTGCCAATAGCATGAATAAGTTGGTCGTGCTTTAGTTGTTTATTTGAATCGTTTTTAGTCAAATTTGTATGGTAATTTTGAATACTTCTAATACATAAATCTAAAGAGAATCGCTTTCAATGATTGAAGATGTAAACACTTTAGAAATTAATAGAATAAAATAGAAAACTTTTATTTTGGGCGTTAGTCATGATGCAAATACTCCAAAAGTTTCTGTTTCTATGCTATAGAGTCGAAATGTTTAGAGTTTGGCAAACATGGCGGTTGGCTCAACTCTGTCATTAGCTTCCATCGATCTTATTATATTTTGTCGATTTTCGGAAATCACTCACAATTGTGCATGAACAGTTTAGTAACGACGAGGCACCAAAAATAGTCACATAATTCTTGTTTTGCAGAAGATAAGGGTTATTCATTTGTTTTGCAACAATCAATTTAGACCCGTATGAAATTTGAATAAAGTGTAAAGTGTCCATTACTGGTGCCTTTCAGTTAAAGGTGTCCATCATTCGAGCAGTTACCCTACTTACTTAATTAGCCTTATACATCTTGACTGGGCCCTCTGATAACAAAATAGCAGTCCTGGTTTGTAAAAAGATGATCGGCACATGTTCCTGGAGAATCTTTCACCCACCAACAGAAATGAAACGTGTTTCATTTTATAGATCTCGCAAAACCTCATGTATTTTAACTATGAGAACGATCGCCCTATGTGTGGGTTTTCTTGGAAAATCATAATCATAACATATGGAATTTGTCTAAAAAATAACATTTTAATTGCCTTGCTTGCTCTCTAAAGGTTATTAAAAAACCTCATCGATTTTGCAACTGAAATTCAATTTTTTTTGGTTTTAATGAACATAACTTAAAATGCTTCCTGTGACTGTTGGGGGTCGGGAAGGTCACTATACAAAAACATCCACCACCCTTTAAAGTGGTGGTCGCTGCCACTAGGCTACCCCCAAGATTCACATCTTGACCAAACGACTAAGACGGTTGATTATGATAACCGTTATAGATATGACATTACATTAAGACCTCGTGTAATCTATAGGTATACAAATATTGTGAAGAGAGAGAGTGTTTTTTGTAAATTTGTTTAAAACCCGAAACCGACGTGCGTGCATGACTCGATGTATGAATGTGGAAGAAGCAAAATAATTTGTCAAGATCGTAGCAAATGGAAAGAAGTGGTGTCTGCCTACCCCTCTGGGAAACCGGCGTGATTTAATGTATATATGCAGGTACTCGTATGTTTAAAAATAGAGGGTAAATTATGGAACCACTGCTCCTATTTGAAAAAAACATTCACTACTTTAAAGGTAAACGGTTTTATAATGCACCAGTCAGAAGGCATACCACGAAAATGTGCAATGCAGCAAAAACAGCACATCTGCCATTATTTTGTTAAACTAATTGTGACGTATTAAGTCTCATTAAGGTATCTACAGGCTGAAATTCTCCTGTGTCTTCTCAGTAATCCGAGTCAATCGTGGAGGAATATTCTGGTAAATAGATATAGTGTAACAATTTTGAGAAAAATATTATGAGAAAACTGGCAGTGGCCTGCGTAGAAGTTTATCGCAAATATGTATTCTTCCCTAGGCTTTATAATTGTATCTCAAAAACCAAGCGCAATGCTCTGTGCGTCAATTGATTTTTGCAAACTCACTTACAGGTTGATTCACAAGAGTTGGCATGAATGGATTGAATGAGTGAATGAAAGTTTGCTAGTGTGTACAATAGTAACAGGTTTTCGGTTTGAAATTCGAACATCGGTTCAAAGGACGGCACTCACACAATGGTAGGTGACATTACTTTCGTTCAATCCATTCGTGCCAACTCTTGTGAATCGACCTGTACTGTACTTACTATTTGCATTTTGTATTTTGTATTGTACTTTGCTTCGTCTGAAAATTATTGAAATATCATATCTTACTAATATTGTAAATAAGCAAACGTGTGTGTGTTATTTTGTGACTTCTTGACGGTGCAGCGGCTGGACGGATTTGGATGAAATTTGAAATAGAGGTAGCTTATAACCTGAATTAACACATAAACTTTTTTTTTTTTATGGCATAGAGAAGACAAACGGGCACACAGGCCACCTGATGGTAAGTGGAAACTGTGACCCATAGACATTTGCATTCACAAGACTGCCATGCAATCCTAAGACTGCAAATGCGTTGCCAACCCTGAGGACTAAGAGAATGCCTCTATGCTAGTCATTTCACCGGCTGTCTTATCCCCAAACCGGAACACAACAATGCGAACACTGCTGTTTGGAATCGTTGTTCGTGTCTGCGCGAACGAAGATAAACGACACGCTATATGTATTCTACTGTAACAAAACTGAACAGCTGTCTTCAGAATAACCCCCCAACACAATTGGACGACATTGCGCTCCACGCATCACGTACTATCATAAATAACAAATTTATCGCGCGAACATCGTGCCCGCGTACGCGCACCATTTAACGGTCCTACTGAACACACCCCTACAAGCCACTGACACCGTTAGTAGCCCCATTAACTTAGGGAATTGGGACACGGGCATTGTCCGACGCTTGGGTGAAGATGCCGCCGACTCCTTACGCAGAGGCATCTGTGAACAATATTAAGGCGTGGGCTTTCTCGGTTGTAATTAAGAACACTTTTACGGAATCGACTCCTGTTGTTTAAATTCCGATCGCGTGTATAGGTTGTTCTGTTAATTTGTGTTAATGTTTGAACATGTCATGTGCCGATGGGTAAAAAGAGGACTATCGAATGCCGACTCAGGTGAAATTCGCATATTTTGACGATTTTTACCGACCATTTTTGCAGTTCTCTTTGTTCGCTGTTTTTAAAAGCTACAGTTCAATTTAATAGAAATTTAGCATTATTTTTAACTTATTTAAAAATGTATATTTTTGGTTTTATGGTTATTGTATAAAGCACGCTTTTTAAAATACATTATTATTTATATAACACTCTTACTGTTTTAACTATGTTTTAAACGTCCCACTTTTTTTAAAACAATTTTTTTTCGGAAGCCATTTTTTTTAAATTAACGATGCATGATATAAAAATTTAAAATCAGAGCCCCTAAAATCCGAGCAAACCTCAAAACTCTCGAACATAAAGTGAAAGAAAGTTTAAACGAGTAAAAACCATGTTAAACTTGTTAAGATTCTCATCGATAAACCTTTATCTATGAGCGCAAGAAAGTACCACTGTGCGGTCCGAAGGAGTTAATTAACAAAATTCTCTTTGTCCGAGACACATAAAATTTTACGAGGATCAAGATCTGTGCACAGTGGTTCGGACCGCCGGAGATTGTGGACATAAAATGCTGGAAGGGAAAAGATAGCGATCTTTGGCGTTATTTTAAATCATTTTGTGTAGAAAAAATTAAATGTGATTTTTTTTTACAATTGTAAAAGTCTTTTTTTAATGATTTTTTTTCAATAACCTTAAATTTGTTGCAGGATATCGTTCAAATAAAATTTTCATAACGATTGCATAGGTTAGTAAACAGTATTTTAATTTCGAAAACGTATTTTTTCGTCCATTCAAAAAAACCCCGTCCCCCTAAATCTATTTTTTTTTGTTTCTTTAAGGACATTACCGTATTTCACTTCCAGCGTTTTACCGCACTTCTCCGAAACGTAACTACCTCCGTACGAAAACACAAAAAAATTGGAGCAAGGCAGGTATGGAAAAGAACCATAAAATTTAATAGGTTTTCCTCCAAAAAGTACTTACGTGAGTCGCTTGCAGATAGCACTATCTTAACAGGGTTCCGTGAGATATGAGACAATGGACTTTTTCTGTACAGATAAGTAAACGTCACTTATTGATGATTTCGATATCAGTTCTATCTATCACATAATATGGAAGACAATGATTTTTTTTAACCATGCAGTCAAATGAACATAGTAATTTCTTATCAATAGTGGTACTATTTTATTTATAGTACTACTTGCTAAGTGCGTAAAATAAAAATCAGGAGTCACTCTCACACAGATTGAGCTAGTCTGGAACTAAGATCTAGGCATGTGCTATGGGTACTAGTCGATGACATACTTATATAGACAAATAAAATACCTATGTACATAAAAAAAACACGCAGGATTCAGAAACACATTACTCCTGGGGTGTGATTCTCTAAAAAAGCAAAGGTGAACGAATGCACGAGTGATGTCCAAGCGGCGAGATTAAGTAGTCCCGTCAGTGCGAACAAAACACATTGTAGCGCGTGCATTTTCAATTTAGCAGCACGATGGGTCGAACGTATAAGGCTGCTTAATTGAAAATGCACGCGCTACAATGTGTTTTTTTCGCACTGACGGGACTACTTAATCTCGCCGCTTGGACATCACTCGTGCATTCGTTCACCTTGGCTTCTTGAGAGAATCACACCCCTGCTCATCACACAAATATTAGTAGTAGCTTTTAGGCATGGTCACTACCACCAAGACTAACTGCGAACTTTAATAAAATCAAATTATAAGTAAAAGTAAAAGACTATCACAAAACTGAAAATAACTGTAAAGAGCATGTGCACTTAAAATAGAAAGTTTTCTTTTGTTAAATAGGCACCTTAATAAAGAACAATCATAAAAATGCATAAAAGACGCGATGAAATCTAAAAAGATTTAACGTTTTTATAGTTCAACCTAAATATTTTTTTACTTAAGAATAAGGAAACATTATTTTAGTAAGTTTTACTTACGCTTGTCGGTTTCAATCAAGCTGTTCAGTGCCGAACTCTACTTTTTCCCTTTAAATTAGACGCCATGACGAGTTCTGGGCACTGTCAATAACCGGTGCAAAATGGCGGATTGTTTCGGGTGCGCGAGAGCATCGTAAATCATCGCTGGTTCCGGTTTTTGCGAACTTTCAATTGAGCTTATTCTGATGGATGCAATTTCAAAACGAGACGGTTTTAAGAACGGTCATCGACCAGGATTTTTTTTTCAATATTTTTGACGTCATAATTATTCAAGTAATTAAACATCAATTAGAATAGAATATAAGTGACTAAGATTGAAAAGGGCATGCTTCGATGGTTCGGTCATTTGGAAAGGATGGATGAAAGAAGATTGATGAAAGATATATACAGATCGAAAGTGAGTGGAAGGGTCGTAAGGGGGTAGATATACTAGAAAAGGGGCGAATCTTAAGTACCCGAAACCGACGTGCATGCATGACTCGATGTATGAATGTGGAAGAAAGGAAATAAAGTCAAGATCTTAGCAAGTGGAAAGAAGTGGTCTCTGCCTACCCTTCTGGGAAACAGGCGTGATTTAATGTATGTATGTAGAATAGAATATATAAGTAAGTACATTGTATTCTAATTGACGTTTATTTACTTCAACAATTGTCTTGAACAACCACGCCTCTACTGTACGTAAGAAGATACGTGAGCAGTTGAATAGAAAATGATGAATGAGATGAAAATATGTATTATTAATGCAAGGACGTTTGTATCAGATGCAAACGTCCTATCAGATTCTGATGGTATGTCCGGAAGGAATGAAATTGAGCAAAGCCTCGTGTAGGAGGTAACCTGGCTAGATTGAAGCTGGTTTTCGTCACAGCCCTGGAAAATACTAGGTAAGTATCGCAGACTGTAAAGGTTAGTCAAATCAATTGGGAAGTTTAAAAAAATTATGAATATTGAAAGGACAATTTTAGTCTCATATTGTAGTAAACGTTTTGAGAAGGTAGGTACTATCAAACACTAGTTCTTTTCAGTAGGTACTATTTTTTCCCAGTAGTTCTATTTTATTGAAAAATATTTTAGTCTAACTAAAATCGTTAAATAAAAAATTGTATTAAATAATAATATAGTTAATATAAAATGTCTGTAAAAAAAAACATAATCATCATTTAATTTTATTCTTTAATAAAATACTTCCTTTGGAAAAAATTCATTCCCTCTACGTAAGTAGTTCTTTTATCTGAAGTCCTTTAAATAATGAAAATAGTGGGAATAACATTTTTCACTAATTCATTCAATAGAACTGTCAATGGAATTAGGTGGGAATAGACCACTTAATCGTCATTACAGCCGTTAGTAAAAAAAACTTTTTTTATCCGGCTATTTAATCTCAACGGAAGCTTGTCAAGTCATAACTTAATTCATAATCAGTATTATTTGTATCAATAAAAAGCCCTGGGATATTATAATCTAACCGTTAAAGCCGTTAAGATATCTTAAATTAACCATAAGTTAACTTTTAAGCTACCTAGGTCATAAAAATAAATAGGCCAATATTTTACAAAACGGGCCATTTAACTGGCTATAATATTTAAATAATCGATCCACAATAATTACCTTATCTTAATAGTTAAGTCGTATTTTGTCATTAGAAACATTACTATAATGAATACGTTTATCGCGTGACAAAGTTTGGATAAGGCATCCGTCACGTTCTGACACGTATATAAGTACGAAAGTGACGGATGCTTTATCCACATTTGATACGCGATATAGACGCAGCCATATTAGGCCTGCTGGTAGATTCAAGTGCTATCTATACTAATATTATAAAGCATGGGTGAAGGGTGAATTCGATCAAACTTGAATAAATACGTGAATAACTATACTCGGGATGTATCACTTCCCACAAGTTTATTCTCAATTAAACCAGAGGACATTTTTCCTTGCATTCTTAGGTAAAGCATTTTTGCCTTATCTATTTGTGCCTGCAGTCATATTGACTTTTAAATTTTGACAACCAAAGAAAAAGTTCTTCACTTATTTTATTTTTAGTTGCATTATCGTTAACTAATAAACTAGTGTTTAAATTTCTATATAATTTTTATTTGTTAAAAAACTAATAATTCATTTTGTAAGGATTTAAAAACTTAGTACTGACGCGTCCATACGAAGTTTTACAACATTGTATGAACGTAAAAAACTACGTTTTCAAATCCACCTGTTTGAATTATTAACGTTTTGATAGCTCTTATTTACTTGACAATAATGGCCTCCGAGTTAAAACAATACCATAACAGGTCAAAGACGATATGATTTTTTACTGCCTAGAATTTCGACCCTGTACTGTAATAATAACTATAGGTACATATCGTACCCTGTTACTCTCACGAACGAACCCGAAATTCCCCGAGCTAAACCAAACCACCTGAAAAACACCGGTTGCGCCCGCGCACCTCAATTAGTACTTTCCAGCCGATCAGGCATCTTCATGCCTTATTTGGCAAGGTGTGGGTGACTCAGGGTTGTCGGATTTATCTTAAGATAAGTTTTTTCTAACAGCTGACCAAAAAAACGGAAGCTTTAAGTTTTACGTGCGTATGTCTATGTATATGATGTGTATGTCGTAGCTCCTTAAGGTACCTAAGCAGCAGCAGCTGCAGCGGCGGCAGCGGCGGCAGGAGCTGTATGACGCCACTAGCAATGCCGTTCGCGTGGCGGAATATTGATCAGCTCATATATGACATGCCGTCGACACGCTAAGAAGAAGAAGAAGAAGAAGGTACCTAAGAAAGAATTTATATTGGCATACTTTATAAACACAATACCGAAATTAAAGAAAAAAACACTTTGTAATATTATTTCTCTAACAAAATAATGTTATAAAGTAATTTTTTTACCATTACGATACAAGTTAATCCAAAAAAATTATGTCACCGACGATGTTCCATATCAAATTACCATTATTAGCGTCATTTTTACAGCATTACAAAAAGTTTTCATTCCAATTTTTACTTGTCTGTGACAGCGCCCGCTTTAACGCATGCGTGGTGATGTGCTAGGTTTTGGCGTCATTCATTGAATACGTTTTGATGTAATGTATGAGAGATGAGAGTAGAGAAAGTAATGTGAAACTGCACATAACTAGGTATTAAAATACTCGTGTTTTAATACCTCTCATTATGCAACAATTTCATAAACTACTATTACACACACATACATTATAAACTGTTGCTGTTACCTTCTAGGCCTCGGTTTGTGGTAAACTCTTGCTTTACTTAATTCATTTGACATGATTGTCGCGTTCATAATAGTTACAAAGACAGTGATCATATTCTTATGTTATGTAACTTCACAGTACAGTTAGCCCCAGCCAAGATGCAACTGCCGCGAATCTTTCTCGATTCTATCGACTCAAATCGATTCTGTGGACATAAGCGGCCGACGCAATCAATCGATAGCTCACGTGAATTCTATACAGTGTGTTACCGGCATGCGGGCATTTATTAAAACTGCCGAAAATACATTGCTTTAGCAATCGTTTGCAAATATTATCAATTAAAAAATAATTAGTTCAACTTCACAATTAATTTTCTTAGATACAGTCTATTTTGAATGTAGTGCATGTGCTGGGTATTCATCGTTATCAGTATCGCTGTTGCTTGGAACAAGGCATGTCGTGGTACGGGGGCAAATCATAATAAAGTCGACTGTCATTTACACTTGTCAAATTGCTGTGCTTTACATTGCTGGCAATTAACATTTTGTTTGAAAGTTAACAAAGCCTGAAAAGTTGTTTATTAATTAAATTAATGTCATAGTTACGTTACAGATATACGTTATTTTAACCTACTTTAAAAAAGCCAGGGTGCTGGTAACACACAGTATACACTTGGACTAGCCAATAAAAATCAATTTTAATATTGTAATATAATTTTAACCCGCAGAATAGAGGCCCAGGGAAGACATTAAACCCTCGTATATCTCAAACAAAAAAATTGCAAGTTTTTTTATGCATTTACTATGGACATGACATAGAAATACGGTACCAATATTCGCTCCTTTAGAATTATAGTGACCTAATTCAAAATTGTCAGCGTTCGACTTCGAGTCATAAATTTATTACTGTAGAGACCTAACTCGAAATCCAAAATTTGCTAATTAGGTCACTGTAATTCTAAAGATGCGATGTATTCGTATGTAGCTAGATAGGAAGCGAGAGAGAACAAGCGCTGAAAAGGACATCGATCACTTAAGCCTGTACACATACCATACCTCTTTTAGGACACTAGGGTAAAAAAAAACAAAATTTTAAACCCTCATACATATTCTTCCTGCCACATCTTCACTATAATGAACAGATATCTTCAGATCAACCTAAAGATTTGAACACCATGCGTAGCGGTAGTGGGACAATAAATCAATTTGTGGGAGCGGTCAGCGCCCGCTGCGCCGGCGCAGGGAAAGAGTAACCGCTTTTATTGTGACACTAGCGGTCGAAATTATCAAAGTATTACCTTTAGCCGCGACTTTGTCCGTGCAGATTTTTATAGCTTTTTCTTTAGGACCTGTACAATTTTTCGAAGTATAAAAAACCCTGTATATCTATTTAATTGGGTTATAAACTAACTTTGTGCTAAATTTCACATCAATCGGTTGACGCGTTAAAGTGTGAAGATAAAACAAACAAAAATACTTGTACAGTCAACAGCATAAATAAGTGATCATTTTTGTACCTTGTCGCTTTCAATCGTTTCACCAGTTTGTATAACATTTCAAACATGACGGTAAAGTGACAAGGTACATAAATGATCACTTATTTATGCTGTTGACTGTACATCTTATCTCACTTATATTTTAAACTACCTATTGCGCGCGACTCTGTCCACGCAGAAATATAAAACATAGCCTGTGTCACTCAGGGTGAATGTAGCTTTCCAATGGTGAAAGAATTTTTGAAATCGGCACAGTAGTTTTAATTTTATTCATTACTAACATACACACACACAAAAATACAAATTACAAATCTTTTATCTTTATAATATTATTAGGTATTGTATTATATTGTAGATAAGAAAGTTTAAATGTTTGTTACTCAATCCCGCTTCAACCACTGAACGTATCGGGATGAAACTTGGCACCTGGAATAGGACATAGAATAGTTTTTGCCCGGCATTTAAAAGTTCCCGAAGGAATAACTATAGTGCTTCGCGCCGTAGTCGAGGGGCATATCTGCTGAAATTACACAAAACAAAGCCAACGGTGTTCCGTCGAACCGTTAGTTTAAAATTTAAACAATTAAAAGAAAACGTAAATTAAAAAGGTAAAGTGCAATAATGTGGTATTCTCATAGTGCGACCTTATTTCACTACAATTTGAAATATCGTTGCTTAAATGCAAAACGGCCACAAATCAAAATGTGCTTGTGTTGCATTGAAATTCGGAATACTATTACTTTAAGTTTTATATCAAAGTATATCTTTTTTTGTTTTGTGGCACTTTTGCATTTAAGCAGCGATATATGCGCGTAGCGTAGCGACAGCGGTGACACGATTTTTATTCTGCGCCGGTCTAGTGTATTCCAGTTAAATAAAATTAAAGTTAACTCTTATCTTTGCTACAATTTTGGATCTGCCTTGTTATGCCCGCAGTTAAGAGACGTTAACGGCTTATCTTAATGCGAACACTTTATTCGCGCACTCGTAAACTCTTAGCAATAAAGTAAGCAAGATGTAATTTGCATGGCGTTAAGGGGCAGTTGATGATGCAGTTGTCATTTAAAAAAAATAGACACAAGTTCAAGTGAGTATGGTCTGTTTGTGGTAAAATTTTCAGTTTTTAAAGGTCCGTACAAAAAATGAAAAAAAAGGAACCCTTATGGGATCACACGTGTGTCGTCTGTCTGTCTGTCTGTCACAGCCAATTTGCTTCAAAACTACTGGACCGATTGAGTTCAAATTTGGTACACATATACCTATGTAAATTGATGACCGAAACACGGATTTTTCAAAATTAATTAAAAAAAACAAATTGCAATCCTTACTGTGTTATACATCAAATGAAAGGACTCGTTAAGAGGATTTCAAATATGGTTCTCTGCCGTTTCGCCGAATTATGTTTCGTCAAATGATTCATTTCGTCAAATGTTTCATTTGGGCAAATGCTTTTTTTTCTAAAACTGTAAATATTTCAGGATTTTTTAAAAACTAACCTAACCTAACCTATAGGGTTCTACACGATGGTCCTGAAATAAATCCTGAAATATTTACAGTTTTAGAAAAAAAAGCATTTGCGCAAATGAAACATTTGACGAAATGAATCATTTGACGAAACATAATTCGGCAAAACGGCAGTACACCAAGTTAATCGTTGTCAAGTACCTATAGTACAAGCCTAGAGCTTAGTTTGGGGCTAGGTAAATTTTGTATGAGATTGTCCCAAGATATTTATTTATTACTTACTTCTACCCGCGACTTCATCCGCGTAAAATTAGTTAATCAGTGATCCTCTGTTGCAGGGATTTTGATCATATGATTTACTTTTAAATCCTCCGGGATAAAACATAGCATATATGTTCCAAGGTATAAGCTATCTCCATTTCAAATGTCATCCAAATGCGTCAGCCGTCAGCCCTTGCAGTGAAGTAGAACTAACTAACACACACAAACTCGTTTTTTCTATTCACGTTAAGAAATAAGATTCGGTTGACGTTCCCAAATAAATAAAAAATCTGATGCAATTTTGGTAGTACATTACATACATTAAATCACGCATGTTTCCCAGACAGGTTGGCATAGACCACTTCTTTCCGGTTGCTATAATCTTGACCGATTTCTATCGCTTCTTCCACATTCATACATCGAGTCAATTAATGAAAAAAAAAAAAAAAATTATGGCATAGAGAAGACAAACGAGCACACAGGCCACCTGATGGTAAGTGGAAACTGTGACCCATAGACATTCGCATTCACAAGACTGCAATGCAATCCTAAGACTGCAAATGCGTTGCCAACCCTGAGGGCTAAGATGGAATGCCTCTATGCTAGTCATTTCACCGGCTGTCTTATCCCCAAACCGGAACACAACAATGCGAACACTGCTGTTTGGCGGTAGGTTAAAGGTACTTGTGGTAGAAAAGTACAACTATAAAAAACCCTCTACACCTGAAACTTTGAACACAGTACCAACCGACCGTAGCTCCCCCTTTATACGAAACCGTCTCTCCACGATCTCAAAATGATACGCAAAACGTACGGTGCAGTAAAACCTTCCTTGATTTTGATAATGAAGTGTAAATATGCTTTTACACGTCTCCGTATTGTAAATAAGTGTGATATATAAAAACGATGTGGACGCAGTTAACGGGGTACTTACTTTGACTTAACGTTTGCTTGATCAAATCTTTTCTTTGCGCATTCAAGTGAGCTTTATTTGATTGTAAAGACGAGCTATAATTTTTTATGTGTTAAAAATCCAAGAAATATTTTTTTATATGTTGGAATTGAAATGCATGCTGACTTTATAAACAATTATAAGTCTGTGGAATTTAGTGAAGTATTTAAATATTGTTTCACTAATTTATTGATAAAATCAATTGTTTGGATAGAGGTATGTATACATAATGAATAAGTTTCTGTCAAAAATTTCATTTTGGGGACCAGCTTTTATTGCCGACTGTACTTTTTTTTGTACAGTCGGCATCGACTTGTCAAGACGATTTCAACAAGCCCTAATACGACGGGTTTATCATGTGTAATTTAGGAGTTCCCAAGGCCACCCTGAGTCTTCATTATCAGACCAGCTCGATGGTACTAAATTATTGTATAGTTATCAAAAATATGATCTTTTGTCTGATTTTATTTCATTTCCTTGCAATTGTGATAAAAACATTGTATGTTACACGAGTGTTAAAGGAAATACAAAGCTCTAGTCATTAAAGCCATCAGCCTTCGGCTTCGGGCTTCTAACAGACTCGTTTGTAATTCTATCTTTACCACCCTTAATACACAATGTACTTTACACGTCAGTGCAACGGCTATCTAGTTCCAAACAAAGTAAACTCAATATCGACTATTTGGCGCTTAATACATTATGTTAAGCACGTCTGCTAATTAATGAGGTGCGCTAACTGGGCGCGATCACTGATAGCCTAGTTGAGCGTAAGATTTTAGTCTAACACCCGTATTTATAGTCAAGAAAAGTTATTACTTGAGTAAAAGTAATGACTTAAGCACAGATTTTTGTGTATTTAAAAATGTGAATTTGATGGTGGTTTAGTTCTAGGCAGCAAATATGGATCGACAATGGTCATTTAAAACTTAGTTTTGCGTAACTCTGCCAATGTATTTTTGCAATTAGTTATTTAAAAAAAAATGCCTCTGCTAGCTTAGGGTAACTACTAGTAATTCAATTGTTTGGCTAGGAAAAAGGTTCCTAAAATTATACGTTACATAGCAATTGAATGACAAAAAAAAAAAATTTTTTTTCAGTAAATTGGCCACACTAGGGCTCTTTTACATGTCGGTAATATGGAGTGATCTACGAGCGGTTCGGACAAGACCATCATTGCGGAGAAGAAGCAATTTGAATACAAGTTGATAATTAAAAAGAATAGGCAGTATTTAAATGTTTTAATCAACAATACAAACATACTGCATAAAAGCAAAAGCGCACCAAAACAAAAACAGATATAATTGGATTTAAAATTTAAAGTAAGTATATAGCATTCCGAATTTATATGCAACACGAACACATTTTGATTTGTGGCCCTTTAGTATTTAAGCAAAGATATGTTACCAAGTTCTTTTTACACTGGAATAAAATGCATTACAACATATTTTTGAAATGTTGCGTTCTTCCATATTTTTACACTAGATTGCACAAATACAAAATATTACCTGAATTAAAAAGACATTAAAAATGTTGCCTTAACCTAAGTGATGACAATACTCGTCTTCCTGACCCTGGGCTGGCTGCGTATCGCCTCTGGTGGTATTTGATGATGAGTGATGAAAGTTGAAGTGTTATCTTAAGAGCCGCACGGCAGACGGCGGGTTCGAAGCGTCGCTGATGGTTCTTAAGACGTAATATGAACAATCTTGGTGATTTGACCTGATCTAATCCACAAGTAACACGAAATACAACAGGACTAGAATTATGCGTCCGCACGCTCGTGAGTTGACAGGATCATTATTTACTCAGTGAGTGTTGAAGTTGAAGTCACCTAAAAGCAATGACAGTTTTGCCTATGCCTAATTAGATTCCTAATCTATGAATGTAAAGGCGGCACCACACATTATCGATTACAAACAGATAAAACATAGTAATTTCCGTGAACACTAAGTAAAAAGCGACGTGTGTGAATCCACACTATCGCGTGCGTTACTAAATCATCGCAAGCGCACGGATTAATTAGACGACGCCGGCGCATTGTTCTGCGATCTACGCTACAAGTTAATCCTGAATCGGAACTGTTAATTAGTGTTAGTATAGTATTAGGCGAAAGCGCAAATACGTGTTGCAAAAGCGATATAAATTTTATTAAAAAAATAATGTAATTTATACATACATACATACATACATAAACTCACGCCTTTATTCCCAGAGTGGGGTAGGTAGAGCTACAGAATTACCAATAACTCTAAAAAAAAAAATGATAATTCTGTAACCACATCTTGCACACTTAGGCTAAGATGTTTACCAGTGTATTAGTGACAGGTTGCAAGCCCATCACCTAACAGTACTATACGCCTTTTATTCCCTTAGTCGTCTCTTACGACATCCACGGGAAGATATGGAGTGGCACTATTCTAACCCGGCAACCACACGGGGAATTTATAATAAATAAATATCAGCAGACAATCTCACACAAATTGAACTAACCCCAAACTGAGCTCTAGGCTGGTTTTATGGGTACTAGGCAACGATAAACTTACTTATAACTATAGATAAACTAGCGACCCACCCTAGCTTCGCCTCGGTTTATGTGAGTATGATATAATATAGCCTATAGCCTTCCTCCATAAATGGGCTATCTAACACTGAAAGAATTTTTCAAATCGGACCAGTAGTTCCTGAGATTAGCGCGTTCAAACAAACAAACAAACAAACAATCAACTCTTCAGCTTTCTAATATTAGTATAGATACATACTTAAATACATAGAAAACACCAAAAACACAAATATTTTTGCTTTTGCCCGTACCGGGGATCGAACCCCGGACCGCTAGCTTCGTAGGCAGGGTTTTAATCCTACTAATATTATAAATGCTAAAGTTGGTCCGTTAGTTTGTTAATCATTTACGCTGCAACGGTTGGATGTAGTTTATACCCTGAATTAACACATAGACTACTTTACATACATACATACATTAAATCACGCCTGTTTCCCAGAGGGGCAGGCAGACACCACTTCTTTCCATTTGCTACGATGTTGACAAATTTCTTTCGCTTCTTCCACATTCATACATCGAGTCATGCACGCACGTCGGTTTCGGGTACTTAAGATTCTCCGATTTGACTCGAAAAAGTACGCCTAGGGCGGCCCCTTCCGACGCGTCCACTCACTTTCGATCTGTATATATCTTTCGTCAATCTTCTTTCATCCATCCTTTCCAAATGACCGAACCATCGAAGAAATTCATGACGGAAAATTTAAAAACTCTCGAGGGAATAACGATACTCGAAATCAACGCAGAAGACGCGGGCAGAAGTTAGTTTTCAATAAGTACCAATATCAATTAAGGCTTTGTGAGTTCCTGAACAAAAACTGAATAGTTTTAAGTACGGTCACGAGCGTTAATTTGGGACCCATTTCAAGAAAAATACGCTTGAAGTCGTCAATGTCATTAGAGATGTCAAGTCATTTGTAACGTTTAGGAAACTCAACCTTATTGTTGTAGAATGTCAGATTGACTTTGGACCTAAGGTGGGTCCCAAATTTAATCTCGTGACTTTACCTACCTATTGTTTTCCAGAACCTACCTAAGACCCATATACGTCACAGGTAGGTACACTAAACATTCTTTAGGAATTTGATCTGGAGCATAGAGGCATTCCATCTTAGTCCTCAGGGTTGGCAACGCGTTTGCAGTCTTAGGATTGCTTTGCAGTTTTGTGAATGCGAATGTCTATGGGTCACAGTTGACACTTACCATCAGGTGGCCTGAGTGCACATTTGTCTTCTCTGTGCCATTAAAAAAAAAGTTTTTACTCAAAGTTTTACTTTGTTTTCCCATTCATTTTAAAGAAGATATCAATCTGCACAGGATGGAGATACTTATTATTTTGCAAAAGCAACAAAAAAATATAAATCAATAAATCGATGACAAACATCCATAACATCCTTGTCCGTTGATTGCAGAGGTAATTAATTATAATTTTAATCAGAGCACGGTTTTATCGCTCGTTCTTCGGCGAAACGGGCATCGGCAAAAAATATCGAGACACCATATTGCTGTCAGGCAAAATGAGCTAAGCGCCAAAAATAAGTCAATCAAAGATTTGCTTTACCGAATTCTCAATTGTTTTTATAGACAACTTATAAAAGATAAAAGTTTAAAATGATAGTTGAATTTTTTTTTCATCAAATCCTTAAACTTTTATCTAAGAAACGTATTTTAAGGTTCATTAAAAGCTTTGTTTAGTTAAGGACTACCGATGTCAATCTGTTAATAAGATAGTCCTTTATACTTGTATGACACGATAATATACTTATTATAGACAAGCGTTTAAAAAAATATATACGTATTTTAGAATTTTAGAATTTAAACTAAATAGAGGTTTTATAAGGATTGCGTTAATCTTTACTCTTTACTATGTTTTTAAGAACATTAATGAAAAACTAATAGAGAAATTTTATCTAGCAGATTTTTATATTTTAATTACTGTTAATTACCTATGTAATATTTCTTAGTTTTTTTTATGGTAAGGCGAATGTCACACGAGCACACAGGCCTCTTATTAGTTAGTTTGATCTGAGACCTATAAAAAATTACATTAATCCTAAGACTGTAAATGTGTTGTCCCTGTGAATACCTTAGTTTTTTTTATACAACACTAGCGATCCGCCCTCGCTTCGCTTAGGTTTATGTGAGTGTGATATTTTTTCAAATCGGACCACTTGTTCCTTAGATTAGTGCGTTCAAACAAACAAACTCTTCAGCTTTATAATATTAGCTTTATATAATGTAGAACATAAGATTATTAAAAAGCAAGCTGCAAATTCGTGTTACGTGTAAGGCTTCATTTGGATATTGTCGCTTATACCCTTTTACCAGCACACCCAGATATGGTCAGAAGATGAATGGTTTGGACTAATTTGGGTCGAGCTTCTTTCTTTTAGGTAATTGATTTCAGGTTCATTGCACCGGTTATTGCTTCAAATACCGACGTGACACATTTTCATCGTTTTTTTAATGTTCAAATATAATAACAATTTATTGGGCCATTGTTTTTTTCAGAGTTAAAATACAATGTGAATTCAATTTGGAGTTTAAAGAGATTATTAAGCAGAAAAAAATACTTAAATTTAACTTTATGTTGTAATTTTTTTTTAATAGCATAGACAAAACAGCGAGGGAAAAAACAAAATGCGCTTGGACTTAAACCATTAGGTAATAATAATTCTTAAAAACAACGGACGGGCGGACAAACGAGCGAAATCGCAGCGGCGAGTTTAGGTAGCCCCGTCAGAGCGAACAAAATACATTTTAGCGCGTGCATTTTCAATTAAGCAGCCTTACACGTTCGATCCATCGGCAGAAACAATGCTGCTAAATTGAATATGTTTTGATCGCACTGACGGGACTACTTAAACTCGCCGCTTGTACATTCACTCGTCCGTCCGTCAGAGAACCACAAGTTTGACGCATGGAGCTAAATGTTTACGCAACAGAAAGAAATTTCACGAGAAATGTTTTACAAAATTCCGGATTTTTTAAATGAGATTTATCGTCTGTAACAAACAATATTATTACTAAACGTTTTTTTATAAATACGCGGTGGCTTTTATACTCGAGTCAAATTGCCTTGCAAAATGTAATTTACGCAGTAATAAATAAAATTCATGTCAAAACAAACATATGAACTTGCGCTTTACAATCGACAGTGGCAGGTATAGTCACTGTATTCAATAAAAATGATTTAAACAAAATGTTACATTCAAGTTAATATAAATTGAATAAGTACATTTTTAATATTTCATATTCACCGGGGAAAAAAACAAGGTTACACGCGTGCTTTATGGTATAACCCGATGCATTAAAATTTATGTTAACAATCTTGATACTTGTACCAATCCGTCATACCTTCGGCATCTCAGAAGCCATCTTTAAAAATAAAACGTTCTGATAACCATCTAGGCCACACGACACTCGCACATGGCTATCCAACGAGCGATTTTCACCCTAAATACAACGTGCCAAAGTCCAATGAATTCTTCATTGTTACCATGTTAATCAATTTTGAATGCCACCTACTTTATTAATAATTAAAATTCGATGCATTTCATAAACTGCCCGTTCTTTTGACAGTGTTTTTTTATTATTTTTTAACACGCAAGTCATCTGTCATTGGCAGTATCGCACGAAACTACCTTGTTGAAATAATTATGTTTAATAAAAAAGTACTATTATAACTGATTCAATGCATTTATCAACCGGTGAGATTGATTCCACGATAGCGCGATCAAGACCTTTTAAATTGTTTTTGAGTAGAATATACGGTAAAGGAAATAAATTTCTAGACCATTCTAGACTATGTCATAGTGACGTAATCAATAAAAACGTAAGAGACTTCTTATGATGTTATGACTGCCCTATGGTCCGACTTTTAATTCACTGCAGTAAAATGACACAGCCAAATGTCATTCTGAGAAATAATGATACCACATTTATTTAAATAGTGCTTGACACGTTCACCTAACGAATGATTTGATCAAAGAATGAACTAAATATTTTATAAGCATTATATAGGTACTTAGCTAAGTAGATTATTTTATTACATTAAGCTGATCAAATTGCTTGCAATAGATTGTTAATAAAAAAATATGAGACACGAGTAAGCCACAGACTAAACAAAAAAATATCGCATTTTAGTAACATTAAAAAAACAAACCTGCTCAATTCATAAAGACAGTGACATACTTAAATCAAGGGAGCTGTAATAATTATATAAACCAAAAACGTCAGATCACTTATTCATGCAATAGTAATTAGTTAGTTTAGGCGTTTTGTTTATTTGTCAAAATTGACATCCTTAGCAATATCACGCCACATAACATACCATTGACGTGTGGCATTCGGTACGCACGGCTTCCCTGAGAGTTCTCGTTTGCTTACTGCTACTTAACCCTCCTAAATATTAATGGTATTAATGTAGTGCAAATAACTCGAATGAACTACAATACATTGTTCATTTTTTCATTCATTCATTAGGCAACATCACTATTTTTTATACACCAAAAACTGACAACACTGAAGCTGTCATTCTACTGCACTGAATTAAAAGTCGGACCATAGGAATCAATTTCCAAGACTGTATTTTTGCTAGGTGCAAATAGAAGTAAGATAATTGAGTCGCTTAACTTACTCCTATAAGTCCATGCAAAAGAACAACGGAATTTGCGTCTTTTTAAAATAAATTAAGTTTTACATTCGTATAACTAATTTCAAGGTATAACACCTGCGCTGACCCTGTGCCGGCCTTTTTGATACTTTATACAACTCTTTGTTTCCAAAACCTCTTCTCTTCTTATTTTAGAATATTGTTGCTTTAATTTAAGACATTTTTATCTTGACCTCTGAACCAAAACGTTTTACTAAGAAAGACCCTACCCCTGTGGTGTCCCACTATAAAAGACACATCCGAGATTGACGTTAAACGGCTAAATTATTCTTGGGTAGTGTCTAAAATGTATAAATGAAGTTATAAGTGAGACTAGACAAGTTAATTAACGCTAACCTAAACGCTTTTCGAAAACTATCAAAGTGTATAGAATTGACGTAAGCGCTCGACGTGACCGTCCGACAACTTACGTCAATCCTACACATTTTGGGTAACGATAACGAAAAATGCATATGGTCTAGGACCTGAATTAAATTACAGAGAATAATAAAAAAAATAAAAAATAAAATTAACTGTTTATTTCCAAATTCCTTAAAATCTAAAACAGTCTTAGCTATAATCTTTACTTTTAAGATTGTATTAGCTAAGATTTATACAATACTAGGTTAGAATAAGTAATTGTAACTTTACTTAAATAATTGTAACTTTACTTAAAATACGCATACTTAAAAGAAGGGTGCTTATTATATAATCGAAACACCTTTCAACGAACATTGCCATTACACAGAAATTAATTTCATCGGAAGAAATTTCTCGCCGCTATGAAACGACTCGACTAACGACGGTAACTATTGTTCTTACTGGACACGGACCATTTAATAAACATTTTTTTTAATTTAGGTGTACTTAACAGATAGTCCACGCATGCTTCGATGATTCGGCCATTTGGAAAGGATGGATGAAAGAAGATTGACGAAAGAACAGATCGAAAGTGAGTGGACGGGTTGGAAGGGGCCGCCCTAGGCGTACTTTTTCGAATTGAATCGGAGAAATACTGGAAAAGGGCCGAATCTTAAGTACCCGAAACCGACGTGCGTGCATGACTTGATGTATGAAAGTGGAAGAAGCGAAAGAGATTTGTCAAGATCGTAGCAAGTGGAAAGAAGTGGTCTCTGCCTACCCGTCTGGGAAACAGGCGTGATTTCATGTATGTATGTAAGTAGATAGTCCTCAGTGAAGTGCGTGAAGAGAAACAGGGACAGCCGCTCTCGTAGTGCTGAATTGCACCGAGTTGGCGCAGTACAGAGCTAAACACATGGGTTTGCTGAGGCGTGTTCCCTAGGCAACCATTCACATTAGGTAAAGGTATATTGGACTTCCTGGGGAGTTAAGATGGCTTGACTGAACATTTTTAGGCAGTCTTATACGTTTAATCTCATCGATAGAAGCCATACTGTCAAATTGAAAATGCATACGCTAAAAAGTGTTTTGTTCGCTCTGACGGGACTACTTAAACTCGCCGCTGCCACATTCACTTGTTCGTTCGTCTGACTCCGTTTTTGAAAGAATCAAACCACAGGATGCTTTTAAAAAATACATCGATGCCGCCTACACGATTTAAAACATGAATTTCACCACCTTCCAAGCTCATAATTTTACTAATTATTTATTATTTCCATACCGACACCTACGGTTTTCGACAGTGAGAAATTTGCAACGCCCACCGACCACTTTACCCAAATTAACTATAATCACAAGGATATGCCTTAATTGAAAATATCTTAAAACAAGTACAGTTTCACTTAATTTTTTTTTAAAGATTTTATTTAACTTGCAAAGTATCTTGCAATGTAAAGGTCTGATCTTGCAAGATCAATTTGACCCACTTTCCGGTTTTAAATGAAGCTGGAAATTTGCATACGCCTTTTGTTCTGATGACAATAAAATAATATTATAGTACCATCAAGCTGTTCTGATAATGGATACTCAGGGAGGCCATAGGAACTCCTAAATTACACATGATAAACCCGTCGTGTTAGCGCTTGTTAGAATTGCCTTGACAATAAAAGGTTGTCCCAAAAATGAAAAATTTGACAGAAATTTATTAAGATTCCAGCAGGCTTCAAATTTTCTTTGTTTTTATCGATGAAATGTATGGAGTTGGCATAAGCGGTTGACGCGATCTGTCATCTGTGGCCGTAGCCAGGATGCATTATCTACGCTAACTAGCGTTTCTATTCGATTCTATTTAACCGACTTCAAAAAGGAGGTTCTATGTTCCATTGTATGTTTTTTTATGTATGTTCACCGATTTCTCCGTCAATTATGACCTCACTCAGCTTACGTCAATCCTCTACATTTTGTTGATTTTCGGAACGCATTGTCCACGCCAAATTGGTACCCAAAATCAAAAATGTTCAAAAGTGTATATATTTCGAAAGCGAGTGTACTTGAGTAAAATATGCGCATTTTTATGAGCGTAATGCTTAATGAGACGAAATTTAAAATTAAAAATTTTCGGTCAAACATTTTATTTTAAGTATTTCTCTCTCTCTTTCTCTTACCTATAAACACACAATACCACTACATGTGCAATTCCACGCTCTCGCTATTTCTTCTATAGAAGGCATAAAAGCTAGAAACAATTTTGTAAGAGTTCTTAATAATATATCAACACCATAAGCGTGTTGGTACCTACTTAGAAAAATTACAAGTTTAAATTACGTAACAAAAACAATGCACTGACTAAAGTTATATCGTCGATCGTACTGCATTACCGCGTAAGTAACAAATTCAATAATTTGCAAAATATACCTTACTGGGTAAGGTTTTTTTTTTATGGCATCGAGTAGACAAATGAGCACACAGGCCACCTGATGGTAAGTGGAAACTGTGACCCATAGACATTCGCAATCACAAGACTGCAATGCAATCCTAAGACTGCAAATGCGTTGCCAACCCTGAAGCTAAGATGGAATGCCTCTATGCTAGTAATTTCACCGGCTGTCTTATCCCCAAACCGGAACACAACAATGCGAACACTGCTGTTTGGCGGTAGGTTAATGGATAAGATGGTGGTAGCGATCCGGACGGACCCTGCACAAGGTCCTGCCACCCGCAACGTGTTAAGGTACACCTTATTTTTTTGGTCAGTTACGCGCTTTAGCAGTATCAACCACGATATCCATACTTCCATATATATATTTTATCAATTCTTACACCAATACTTAATAACGATACTTACAAATACAAATTTAACCTAGTGTAGGTAACATTCACTTAAAAGTAAACACCGCATGCAGTAAAGAACAATAAAATATAAATTTTTATACATATCAATTTAGAATTTGAAACAAAGGCTTACGAAAGTACAGCAAGGTAAATAACATGCGTTGCTCGAGTTATAAGTATGGCCACTAATATTTTTAGTACATTCAGACATGGCCTTTTTAAATTGTCTAACAAAGTCAAAATATAATGTCAGCAGCAATTAGAAATGGGAAAGTGTGTCTCTGTCGGTCTGCTACCTACACTTAAACCGGTGAAGCAATTTAGGTGAAATTTGGTTCAAAAATAGTTTGAATTCTGAGAATGGACATACGATATTTGTTTTCCGAAATTCCGCCCCTAATTAATATGGAGGGTGAAAATTGATATGGAGCTACGATATAAACGAGTTCCACGCGGAAAAGAAATCACCGTACGTTTTCGTGACTGCTGACGATATTGATATTGAGAGAATTTTTTATAGATCTGGAAAAAGTATTTTCGTATTTTAAACATTATGAAGTTTATAATAATAATAAACGGATCCTTTTGACTGCCATACATATGGTTGGTCATAATTGTATTGTTAGTCATACTTTTTTTTCTCATAACTTCTTCCAGGCTGAAGATACTCGTACAGCTTTTAATAAACGTTTATCGTGTAGATTAGTTAAGTTAGGTTAGGTTAGTTTTATACAGAATCTGATAAAATAACCGTGTCCTGAGAAAAATGCATTATGACTTAAAACACATTATGACTAAAAATAATTATGGCAGTCAATAGAGACCCAATAATAAATATTTGGCCAACCAAGGCCAAATTAATTTCGGTAAATGATCACAAGTTTTGGTGATTGCTAATGGTAATGAAAAAAGCGATAATTCAGCAGAAGGTCTGGACAAATAGAACAATGCGCGAGCTGCAAAAGGCCACCATGGTGAGCAACAAAGCCACATTGACCTCCACTACGCGGAACAGGGAGAAGTGAGGTGGCATAGCTTCAGTCAAGAGGAGAAAGCCGTACATGGCGCGTCGCTCTGCAGCTGCTGAAATGATAAAGATATTGTTAGAATCAGCATTGTTATCATACAAGAAGACATTGTTAATTAAAGGAATGCCTAAGATTTCTTTTTTTTTTCATGTGATAGAAAACAGAAATCTGGTAACGTTACATAACTTTTAACTGGTCACCTTTTAAGTGCTTTCATGTTTTACTTCTTGCTGTCAATAATACTATATCAGGCTAAGGCTTTTTTATGATTTTTCCACGTATGGTAATGGGTAAACTCCACTATGGATAAACTCTGCAAATCTTGCTGAAAGGCGTATTCTAATCTTAAAAACTGCATTGTGTTTAATATTTTAATGAGTTGTGTATTTATCTTGCGTCAATTTAACTTTTTTCCTTTCTAAAACGCTTTAGTGTTTACTAAATTTTGCATGTTTATGCAAAATTTGGCTACAGAATTATCAACTAGTTTTTAAAGTGGTTGGTAATTCTGTAGCTCTACCTATTCCTCTCTGGGAATGAGGGGGTGAGTGTATATTATGTAATTATAGTAATAATCCGTAACTGACTTTTGGAAATGAACCCGAAAGCAAACCAAACTTCATAAACAAAAAGGAAGACGATGATGGTAAAGGTGGTAAATATAATATAACGTGAAAACGAATAGCATAAATTGATTAGTGTTAAACCGTCCACTCAGTCAAAATATACCAGTTTAATCTACTTACAAGGGTTCTTAATGAGCTCTGTGACCACGAAAGTTTGCATTTTGTTGACCTGGTCCGCCACCGCATTGAGAGTGAAGCAGTTCAATGACAGGTACAACAACATCTTCAAGCCTGTCAGTATGAGGGAAAAAAAGATACCAAGCATGTCCTGAAATGTAAAAAAAATATGTATGTCATATCCTCCACCACTAATTTATTATAAATGTTTTTTTGAATTGGTTGTAAGTTTCTCTTTACTGAATCTGTTTTAAAGTCCTAGTGAACACGAACACAAGCTCTGGTTATTTTATTTATCACAAAAGAGCTGTTTTATCCAAAAAGGTTGATTTTGGGGTAAGAAAGTAAGAATGAACAGACCTTAATATACTATGTAAGTTTTGAACGTACCCCACTGTAATTGTTGTGAAACCTCGCATAAGCCGAGCATATGAATATTGTCAATGTTGTATCACAAAGTAAGTCAACCACCATCTACAACATAAAGTTGTTTATTTATTGTAATAGCATCGGAAATTTAATGTTTATAAATTAATATAACAAGATATTTATGTAAAGAGATAGGGTAACAATTTAAAAACTGGTTATAATTGAAGACTTACCAAACATTTGAAAAAGTAAAGAGTTTGGAAACTCCGCATGATTTTTAAATACATCTCGGAGAAGGCTTTGATTCGAAACCTAGAGTTCCTTATATTTCTAAACCCGTATCTCTCCAGTTTCCTCCGTAATATAACAACACGACAGTAAAACAGCAAAAAAATCAAGAACTGGTTAACAGCATTTAAATCTGTAGAAATCTCTAAAGCTGTAATCGGACTATAAGTGAACATGTAAACCCAATTATAATTAAACTTATACAAAAAACCCAACCAATCCACGGCTTTAAGCAGAAAAATGACGTAAAATATGAAATATACGTATTTTTGTAATCTCTTAAATACTGGTGACGAATCCAATGTCTCGTCAGTAACATGGTCTCGAGTCAGCAATTTGGAAACATATAAATCATCGGTTACTAATGAAAACCCTGAGATGACGATAAATTTAAACAATCGCAATAAATAATAACAGGATAGTAATGGATCAGACAATACCTGCGTGAGTAAAACAATACAACGGTAAGTCACAACTATTGTAAATGTGATGCAATAACCTTTCGTTAAAAATCTGAGCCTCGTAGGGATATACATACTGTTGTACAAGCCAAACATGCATCGTGTTCTCATAATAGTTTTTAAGTCACAGACATAGATACTGTCGATGAAGAAAGGGCTAACAAGCACGTCTCCGATCATGTTGGTAGAGTGGCTGCGTTTGACGTCGCTAGTACAATGAACAATTTTATACCACAGCCCCGACTGTTATAAATATAACATAATTACGATACCGATTCCAATGTTATGGTCCAGCAACCATGGATACTAAAGTAGTATTGATTGGGTATGCAAGGCTTTTGTCATTACCTCGTTAGAACGCACATAAGAAAAAAAAAGATTATTGTAAAACAGGTAAAATTTATTAGTAGCACTATCGATGACCAGTTTAAGAAGAGATTGTGATGATTTGTAATGAAAACACTTGGACATCTTATTAACAGTGTTAATAAGATGTCCTTTTTTTAAGATGATTTTTTAAGACGTGTTGTAAGTCTTTTGATATTTTTGATGATTGATGATAATAAAGTAAATGGCGATGATTTTATACAAGAACTGAACAAATAGAACAATGTGCGAGCTACAAAAAGCCACTGAAGTGCAACAAAGCCAGCCATATCGATCTCCACTAATCACAACAGGGAAAAAAGGTGGTTAAGCGTCAGTCATAAGGAGGAAGTCGTACATGGCACGTCACTCTGCTGCAGTTGAAGTAACAAAGCAATTACATCAACCTTCACTGTTAAATATGAACCAAAAGCAAATAAGGCAAGACAATGTGAAGTCGATCAAAAAGCCCTTTTACCACTTTTAGACTCTATTGGTATGTTAAGGAACGAAAGTTGTAAAGGACGTCTTTTTTGGTCGATTAAACATTGAATTTGGTACTTTTTACTAGTGTCGAAGACTTTGTTTAGGATATTTTGTGTTAATACGAGAAAAAAAGGTTTACCCGCGATGACGTAGAAAGAGATGACCATAGAGAGATCTATCTTGAAGCGGGTGATATACCTGAGGACCGGAGTCTATTAGGATCACGTTGGAAGTGGTTTATAGGTGGAATAAGAAAACTTCGATTGCGCGATGCAGTGCACTGTCAGATTTAGTTGCGCTGTCTGGCGCAAGTGGCGCTGTCATAGGTGGTGGTTATTATCCAGCCGCGATTAGAAAGGGATTCGAGGTGACAGTTTTACCATATCCCTACGTCAAAGTGCATATGAATTGACAGCTATTCCAATCCCAAAGTAATCGCGGTTTCATAATACAATTTGTTGCTAGATGTTACCAGAGGGCCCAGACAAGATGCACTAGGCTAGCTAGCGTTTCTCTTCGTTTAGTTTTTAAACCAATCGCGTCACCGGTAGATGACGTGATACGAAAAGTCACGTGATGTGCCAGTGACGCGATTGGTTTAAAAACTAAACGAAGAGAAACGATAGTTAACATAATGCATCTGTCTGGGCCCACTGCTCCTTTCACGCTTCGTTCACTTCCTGCAGCGTTGGTATAGTAGACATTTTAAGTTTATTAGGGTTATTTATTATTCAGAATAACATTATAAGGAGCATTCAAACGTTATTTGATGATAATTTTATCCTCAACAATAATTAGATCAAACGAATAATATCGTTTGGTTGAATTTCGACCAATACCGACCCATTATAATTACTTACATCAGCTCGGTGACCACGAACGTTTGCATTACCCGTACCCTTACCATGAGTTACAATTACCGTACTCGCTAGCGAGTCGCATGCTCTGTCCCTTGCACTCTATAAGAATACTTGCAAGGTCTGCGTGGGACAGAGCTTCGATTCGCTGCGAGCACGTTAATTATAACTTATGGTAAGGGTATTGGGTCCGCTACCGCATTGTCGATGAAGGAAGGGCCTACTCGCACATCTCTTAACCTATTTTTGGTAGACACTGTCGCTGCGTTTGATAATACTTGTGAAATGAACTGCTTGAGTGAGTGACTGGACGGGTCGAAAGGAGCCGTCCTAGGCGTACTTTTTCGAGTCAATTCGGAGAAATACTTTAAAAGGGCCGAATCTTAAGTACCCGAAACCGACGTGCGTGCATGACTCGATGTATGAATGTGGAAGAAGCGAAGGAAATTTGTCAAGATCGTTGCAAGTGGAAACAATAGGTAGATGGCGCTGTCCGTGCTAGCATCGGTTCCGTGTTATTAAATCTCTATAAATAGAATCTCTTAAAGTTAAGCTTACAGTTAGTATTTTTCGGAATATAAATATCCAAGTGACAAGTGGGAGTGTTATCATGACAATATTTTGTCTAAACCAGGAGTTATTACTGACAAAACATTCAGTGGGATACTTTGCTTAAGTCCTTTATTGTGTAAACAAAATGTGAATAAGTACAAGTATGAGTGAACGCTAATAAACAGTGAACAGCACCTTGTGTAATCAAACAATTTAACAAAACTTACATTAATACGAGGAAACTATTATCTTTGTTCAGTGTAATAAAAAGCGCGATGTTATAAAATAAAAATAAAAAAAGAGAAAAAGCGGGTAAGCTTTAACTAATTATAACGCACGCTAAGCTCAAAATAGAGAAGATTACAAATTTCGAAGCTTCACTAACGTTTACAGTGGTCTAACGGACTAAGCAAGAGGGCGGCGGTAGTGCGTCCCGGCCGTCACGAGATCGCGCCTCGCTGAGCGCCAGATTAGCTTTTTGTATCTTTGAACGCACTCTGAGAACTCGTGAGAGTTTTAAATGATTATGACCTCTCGGACTAAAAAAAACAAATGTTGCAAATGCAATGTTGCGATTACAAACAGAGAGTTTCTCAAGTGTTGTACATGCGACCAAACATACGACTTGCATTGTGCCAATGTCTCATATCCAAGATTCAATCTTATGAGCAACAACACGAAACAAACTTGGAAATGTAAAAAATGCCACTCGGATAATCGGCAAACCAACGCAACACCGGAGGACACATCTACCAACATGTCTTATGTTTCGAATCTACAACAAAGGGAATGCAGCCTAGAAACGAACGACGTCACCCCGCGTACTTCAAATATTACAATACGTAGGCCCAAACAAAAAAGCCTTAGCCTGTCTCCAAATGCTACGATGAATAATAGTTCATTGGCGGATGTGTCGCTCATCTCTACCGAAAAAGACATAAGCGTCCACAGCCTTCCCGCTCTTACGGAAAGCATTCAAATTCACGAGCTAAGGGACGAGATCACCCTGCTTACTTCAAAATTAAACAGCGCAAACGCTGAAATAGACAACCTAAACACGGAATTGCATGCTCTTAAGAAACTTTTTACTGAGCAAGATAAGCAAATAAGCACGTATAAAAAACTATTAAAAGAAGACCCTCCCAAAGTATCACGAAAAGCTACCCCTAAACAGTGTCTTAAACAAAAACCGAAAATGAACCTATTGCTCCAAACCCTAGAAACATCAATACCAACACCGAAATCGCCTTCTGTGGAAAACTTGGTTAGTAAATCCAAGGAATGTATGAGCCCCGAAGAAAAGGAACTACATTCAAAACCAATTTTGGAACCTCAAAAATTAAAAACTACTAAGGACAAGCCTGCAGCAACAAGGATCAGTTACGGTCAAACTCCAAAACCAGCGGCGTCAGGAAAGACAATTTACATCATTGGTGACGATCAAGCTAAAGGATTAACTAAAAACCTTATGAAAAGTAGGTCTCGCAGACGCAATGACACATTTAATATAACTTCATTTATTAAACCTAATGCCCTATGTGTTCATATTCTAAGAAATAATGTATTTTTACAAAAATTGGATAGTAAGGACAAGATTATTTTGGCGATTGGTTCCGTTGATAGGAACGAGCACACCATCATTTCAGAAATCGACTCGATCCTTAGTCAGATAAAAACAATTCATGTATATTTACTCCAAGTTAGGTTTAACGCTAATTTAAACTTAACCCAACTAAATGCGAAATTAGAAAATATTGCGCAGTGCCATGAGAATTGTACATTTATAAAAATAAATCATAACCTTAATAAACATTTGATAATGAATAATATTTGTTATAAAGTCAACAACCATATAGATACTCAAGAATATAAAGATAGTTATTATAACTTCCATAAAAATGAACATGAAATGAATTTAAAATCCATACAAAAAAAGCCGGGGACAATCCCATATTTTTTCAGTTTGCAAAAAAGAGGAACCACACCTCAGGACACATCTGGAACCAAATCTAAAAAGGGAACTATGGAGTACTATTTTCCCAAAATCACTAGAAATAGCCTGCCAGATAAGGCTCAGTTTTTTCGAGTCAAAAAAGTTGTTTAGAATATTACATCAAAATATAGCAAGTTTTTTGGCTAAAAAAGATCAACTTGAAATAACCTTATCTGAATTGTTTGAGCAAGGAATAGATCTGGATGTCATTTGTCTTACAGAAACATTTATAAAGTCAGGCGATGATAAAAATGTTCTGCTGCATAATTATGAACTAGGAGCTTACTACTCCAGAAAAAACAAAAGAGGCGGGGTATGTATACTGGTCAAAAAGGGCATGATATATAAAAAACTCAAAAATTTAGAGGAAACTGTAGCTACATATCACTTTGAATGTTGTGCCCTAGAAATTCTCTCTAGTAACTTGATAATTGTATGTATCTATAGGACTCCATCGTCATGTCTAAATATATTTTTCAATAAATTTCAATCCCTTCTTTATTTAATCACAAAAAAAAACTCAAAAAAAAAACTAGTCATAGTAGGTGATCTTAATATTAATACCCTTAAACTTAATAAATGTACCACAGAATTATCAAGTATTCTTAGCAATTTTAACCTACGCAGTTTCATTAATGAACCAACGCGGCAACACACTTGTTTGGATCACGTTATTAGTAACGTCAGAAGTGGTGCGGGAGAAGTTATCCCACTTGGGCTCTCTGATCACGATACTGCCCAAATGTTTTCTTTTAAGGTTCAAAACAAACATACAGTTCCAAAAGTGGTAACTGTGCTGAGAAGAGATTATTCAGAGGAAAATATAACTAAATTTAAAAATTGTATACTTTCTCTATCCTTTCAAGAGGTTTATAATGACTCTAACCTGAATAATAGCTTCAACAAGTTTCATAACATTATTACACTGATTTATGAACTATGTTTTCCTAAAATTAAAGTTAAAATAAAAAACACCATGAAATTAAGATGGTTAACTGCTGGCTTAAAAATTAGTACAAAAACAAAACGAATGCTTAGATTTAGTTTTTATAAGAATAAGTCAGTGGAAAGTAAAAATAGGTATCTCACGTATTCCAAACTTTTAAGAAGATGTATTTCAAGGGCCCAAAAAAATGTAAACAGTAAATATATCCTAGAGAGTAATAATATCTGCAGAGCGTCCTGGAACATAATTAAAAATGAAGTGCAAAAGGTCAGTGGTAGTCAACGTATTGATTGTTTAAATCTCAATGGCAAAATTATTAAAGATCCATCTCATATTGCGGAAACATTTAACAATTATTTTATTGAAACTACAAATAAGGCCAATTACAAAATAGTCAAAACACTTGACGAGCACAAACTTGTTAATACCGTCTTTATTAAACCCTTTGAAGAAAAAGAGGTACAGCAAATTTTCAATACGCTTAGGAATACTCACGCTGTAGGTTATAATGACATTGCAACTAAGGTTATAAAAATATGTTCTTTTGAGTTGGTCATCCCTTTAACTTACTTGATAAATCTATCTTTGGAAACAGGTGTGTTCCCTGATAAATTAAAAAAATCGGTTGTAAAGCCACTTTTTAAAAACGGAGAAAGAGAGGAATTAGGAAATTACCGACCTATAACTATTATACCTATATTGTCCAAAGTATTTGAAAAGGCCATGTGTATAAGATTGAAAGATTTTATTAGCAAATACAACATAATTGCACCGGAACAGTATGGGTTTCAAAAGGGTAAATCTTGCACCCTTGCTGCATTCAATTTAATACGTGAAATTTCGACCAACTGGGATAGCAAACATTTTACTACCGCTCTTTTTTTTGACATGTCTAAAGCGTTTGACTTTGTTGCCCATGACTTGCTCTTGTCGAAATTAGAGTACTATGGTATAAGAGGACCGGCGTTGCAATGGTTAAGGTCTTATCTCCAGAATAGACAACAGTGCACTGAAATCACGAGCATGCACAGTATAGACGAAACCGAACTACATACATATAGATCTAAGTTTAAATATAATAATTATGGGGTTCCCCAAGGAAGTGTCTTGGGCCCGTTACTTTTTTTACTGTATATTAATGACTTGACAAAAATAACAAACCATAAATGTGTATTATTTGCTGACGACATATCGATTATTGTGACGAATAAAAAAACTGAATCTGTAATTAACCATATTGCAAATGTTAATAGCACGATGGCAATAGTGATTGAATGGTTACAGAATAACAATTTGCAGGTAAATCTAGGCAAAACGAATTATATGAATTTTAATAATTACTCTAGTCAAATATTGAATATTAATTATAATGGACATAATTTTACGAATAATGTTTTGATTAAATTTTTGGGCATAATTGTTGACAAAGAATTAAACTGGAATGGACACATAGAATATGTATGTAATAGGATTAATCGATTTGTATTTGTTATTAATAGATTGCGTAGAACGACCAATCATAAAACTGTAATGGCAGCTTATCACGGCTATGTAGAGTCTGTACTAAGATACGGGCTTATTTTATGGGGAAATGGAATTAATGTAAAAAGAGCATTTGTTACTCAAAAAAAGTGTATTCGATCCATCTGCGGTGTAGCTCCACAAACTTCGTGCAAACCTCTTTTTCTTAAATTAAACTTACTTCCGCTACCGTGCTTGTACATTTTTGAGGTCGCCAAATTTGTTCGGCAAAATATAAAATTGTTTAAAATGACTCGCGACGTGTTCCCCAGAAGTACAAGGAATTTGGACAGACTTGTTGTAGGAAAGCAGCAAAGGACTGCAATGTTTAGGAAAAACAGTTCCTCAATGTGTGTTCTTATTTATAACAAAATACCTCAGCATATTAAAGAATTGCCTGGTAATAAGTTTAACGTAACATTATTTAAATGGTTACTAAATAATAGATTTTATTCAATTAGCGAAATATTTTTATAAAAAACAAAAAACCCTAATTATAAGTTACTAGGGTGGTGCGGTGTGTGCATGTCGTGTCCCTACCTAGTCCCTAAGCATTGCTAGCTGTTAGCACTATAAATTTGCATGCTGTGCATTGACAGCTGAAGAAGGCGGCTCAATTGTAACAATATTTTGTAACTACCTCCTGTAATAACCCTTTTTCTACGCAAATAAAGATTGATTTGATTTGATTTGATTTGATTTGAAACAAGTGGTCTCTGCCTACCCCTCTGGGAAACAGGCGTGATTTAATTATGTATGTTTGTACGTATGACTACTTGTATTTTACTTCCTTGATGTACATACATAAACTCACGCAAGCTCACGCTGGGGTAGGCAGAGCTACAGAATTACCAAAAACTCTTAAAATTTCCTTGATGTAGGAATCAATAATTCAACAGCGCGGTTGGTATAAAAATAATATAAATATAACGCTTATTACAATATCTTATTATTATTACAATATAATAATCTTCAGTTGGATAACCCAGTCTATTCGGTGAATGAGTATAATATACGTGACTTATAAATAAGATTGACTTTTAAATTTGTAATGTATTGTGCTGTGTTGACTCTTACTATTATTATTGATATTTTTATGTCAGTTGCACTTAATCTTATTTGTGTTGTTTTATGGGTAATTATTATTTTGATGATCCTGAATGGAAATACAATTTTCACCTCAGCAGCTCAAACAAGCAGGTTTTGCTGCTTAAAAACAGTGAGCAAAATTCAATTTTGCTGCGAGCGAGAGGCAAAGTAGCTTTTTAATTATTTTTTTTAAATGCCGTAAGCAGTGCTGGGGCTACTCACAACATTCGAAAAAATTCTTTCACTTTGTTCTGTCACTTTCACTTCGATAGGAAAAAAGCGAGAGATAGAAACAACTTGATTCGAAGTTCGATTTTCAAATTCCACACATAGTAGGCCCAAAAAGAAACGCACGTTCGGATGCACACATAACCGTAAAATTGCGAATAAAACTATCTGTTAAAGTTTGAAATGTGTTTATTATAACTATTTTATATAGTAGGTAAAATCATTTTTTTTTTAACGTTTTGAAGACAAAATTAATGAAAAATAAGAAGTTTATCATGTATCTACATAATTTAGTTATCGTTTTAACAATCTTTAATTTCGTGACATAAACCGCGGGGGCAGTTTCAGAACGCATTTCAAAAATAGCGGGATTATTGTACTTAAAAAAAAACGTTTTTGTTACTTTTCTGTTACGCTACGTTATCTAATTTCGATAATAGTTGGATATAATAAAAGTAATAATAAATAAATATGAGCGAGTCCAGTGACGAAGACAGCTATTTAATGTAAATGACGATGTAATTTTTTTTTATTTGTCCGCCATAGCCAATAGCCATAGACAAGGCCTAGTTAGGTTTTTTTTAAAGCCACAGACTACATAAAGCCGTATAAAGTTGTATATGCACTACGGCATTATCAAGTTGAGTGACAGGTTTTATCTGTTTCATGTTTATTTTTTCCACTTTTTATTTTATTAGTATTTTGCAAAAATGCTTGTGATTGATGCATATGCAATCGTGTCGTTATTTAGTCGTGTATTCACCAAATGGTCACAACGGAAGACCTGCGTTGGCCGTACAGCTTCACGCTGTGTTGTTCTCGCTGCTGAGGTGAAAAGTTGTATGTCTCACACGAGACCAAAGTTTTTTACGTCTCGTATCTTTGAATCCCTCGCTACGTTCAGGATTCTAACCTAGAATCACTCGCTACGCTCGTGATTCAATAATAGAATCCTTCGCTTACTCGGGATTCAAAATTATCACTCGCAGCAAAATTCAACTTTGCTCTCTTGTTGAACAAATAACTATTATTTAATTTCTATTTCTGTCGACCTCAATATTCCTGTATTATAATTTGACATGTCATGTAATTTATACTGCGTTACATTAAGACTGCACCGAGCAAACGTCGAGCGTCCAGTGGCGCCCTCGTTACTATTATTATGTCTTCTAATTAACTAAAGAATTTCTTTGTAATCAGACGATACGTTTTTGTAGCGCAAATAAAAACACAATTTATGGGATACGTAACAAACTTTAATAACAATTTTATTGCCCATTGCATTTTGTTTGTGTGCATATTAGAATAGAGTAGTCATTTAAGTATACTAACACTAGATTTAAGTTATTGTATCTAACCATTATGGATATAAATCCATAATGATTATAAAATCTGAAATAAAATATTTGAATATGAATTTGAATTTGAATTGAGTAGTCAGCTGAACGGGAAAAGGTGGCCACTTTTTTCCGTTCCCGTTCCGAACCCTATTAGTTGTATTTTCATTTGTAGTACAAAAACCTACCGACCAATTTCAAGAATATACTTTAGTTATTTAGAAAAAACAATAAGAGCAATGAGGGAGCCACTGTGCATCCGGCGTACGCTCGGCGCAGTCTTAAGTAATAAAACCAAAATCTGAATCTGAATCAATATATTGGTATAGCAACCACGGATACATATTGAAAATTAATTAAGGTTAAAATTTTTGCTAAGTATAACAAAAAAGTTGAAAAATATTTTCTTGTTGGAAGGCTTAAAAAAACAGCATTTATAGGTAACATTTATTGGTAAGACTAATGAATTATAAAGTTAAGCAGACGTTATCATTTCTGATGAAAACAATGCAATCTGGTTTAGAAAATAGAAAAAAGAAAATCTCAACAATTTATTCATTCTGCGATAAGTTTTTTAATCCAGATGTTTTGATGGTTGGTCATGATAAAGACGCCAATGATCCATTAGAAGGTTTGAACGAAGAGAACGATGCGGGAGCTGCAGAAACCTACCACGGCGAGCAACAAAGCCACATTAACCTCCACTACTCGGAACAGGGAGAAGCAAGGTGGCATAGCGTCAGTTATGAGGAGGAAGTTGTGCATGGCACGACGGTCTGCTGCCGCTGAAAACACAATAAAACTAGAGGAATACTACATAAATCAACATGCAAATATAATTATAATATTTGAGGAAAAAAGATCAACAGATTTTACGCCATACATTCAATTGAGTGCTTATTGATTATACAGGGTGTCCAGTAAGTAGCACGACAATTAATAAGGGGGAGATAGGTGGTCAGGTCACCTACCAAATATATAAAAATCACCTTAGTAAAAATCCCACAAACTTACTGCGGGTGTACATTTTTCAACTTTTTTAAATCGGAATGTCTCGAAAATGGTTGGATTTTTACTAAGTGATTTGTATATATTTGGTAGTTGACCTGACCACCTATCTCCCCCTTAAGTTTGTCGTGCTACTTAATGGACACCCTGTATACTACAGAGTCTGCCATCCTATGTCTAAATCAGACTGTCCAGTACTACACGGCTAGAAAAACGCATAATGTTTAGGCAGAATAATCCGTTTATACTAAACAGACATTCTGTTATGTGTTCTTTGATAAATTTGTTTTAGCCCCCGCGATAAATAAACCTAAATTTAAGTAATACTGTTACTAACACGTTTTAAACTTTGTCTGAAATAAATAATTTTTATTTGGCAGGGCAAAAAGTTTTTTTTTGTTTTTCAACTTTTGGCTTACATCTGCACTGTTTTCGTTTTTTTCGAATGAATTGCGTTTTTTCTCTTGTACTAAGATAAAAAAAAAAATCCAACGTATTTGTACATTTTCAGACACGTATTTAATATAAAAAAAATCTTTACATAATTTAAACGAACCAGCGGGTCCAATTTGTACTGGTATTAACCATATTGCATTTGGCATGTTATCGTATCGTTTTCTCGGTCACCACTACTATCCAGTAAATAAGAAACAATACGACAAAAAGTCAAAGGCGACTTTCTTGTAGAGGGTTCCGTATGTTACCATAGTGTCCATTATAAAATGACACGCAACAAGTATGCAGTTACGTACTTAGTTAGCCTCAGTTCATACTGGATATTGAAATGAACCAAAATGAAACACACTTCCTTTGCATTTTTTTAAGTAAGAGGCAATTTCTTGTACTTTTTATTAAATTTATGTGCCGTAATTTCAGAGTTAACGAAAGGCTAATGGTCAAGTATAAATTCTTTAAAACAAATTACTTTAAAATTCAAGATGATAATATAATGTTTAAGATTTAACAATACTGTTTGCAAAATTTGTTTTAATATATTTTTTACCTTCAAAAGGAAGGTCAGAAAATATAAGCAGCTTTGAAGAGACCATTTAAAACTAAACATTTTCAGTAGCAGGAATTCTGTATTTTTTTTTAAATAGTCAATAATAATTTGATCAATTGCAAAAGTTTTATCTGGTCTAGGGGACACCGTTGATGTAGGAAAACGTATCGAAACTTTTATGTGGTCATCTTGCACCGTGTTATAAGTTATAATTATAAACAAATATAAGTAGGTGAGTTTTAGTTTTTTTTCTCTCCTTTTTCTTTCTTTATCTCTCACGTAACATTTTTGGCATGTTTTCCTGCTGATCTACGCATGTTATTTGATATTATATTTAATTTAATATTTATTGCTTTATATAATGCTAGATTAAGTAGTACCATTGTAATATGTTTAAATAAAGACTGACTGCTGAGTTTCTTGCGGCGTTTCTTCTCAGCAGCGCTGGTAGATTCTTGACATGTAAAAGTGCCCGTACGGCCCACTTACCTACTGAATAAATGTCTTTTATCTTTTTTTTTATACATACACGATAAAAATATATAAGTTTTATTTACTTACAAGGGTTCTTGATGAGCTCTGTGACCACGAATGTTTGCATTTCGTTGACCTGATCCGCCACCGCATTGAGAGTGAAGCAATTCAGTGCCAGGTACAATAGCACCCTTAAACTTGCCAGGATCAGAACAATAATCAAAGATAGAGAAGTCTGAAAATATTTTTTTTAATTATGGAGTTATTCTTCCTAGCTTGCAAGTATTTACCAAAAGTGCAATAAATTCTGTCGCTTGGAATCACTGTCTTTTAAATATTTTATAATAAGTCAAAATACTTGTAACCTTTGATTTTAAATTGTCAACAATATAATGCATAAGCAATTTTTGTTAAGCTAGGAAATAGAGTTTTTTTTTGTTGCATAGGGAAGACAAATTATCACACAGGCCACCTGATGGTAAGTGGAAACTGTGACCCATAGACATTCGCATTCACAAGACTGCAAATGCGTTGCCAACCCTGAGGACTAAGATGGAATGCCTCTATGCTTGTCATTTCACCGGCTGTCTTATCCTCAATCCGGAGCACAAGAATGCGAACACTGCTGTTACATAGTTAATGGAAATATTACTAAAATAATTTAAACGTACCTCACCGTTTTCCTTGTAGAAACTCACAACAGCCGAGGATATGAATATTGTGAAAGAACTGTCACCAAGTAAGTCAACCACCATCTACAATAAATTGCAATCTATAAAATAAAACTACAACAAAATTGGATACTTTACGATGTTAATTATTAATTTAGAAACTTTTTTGCAAAATACATGTTTTTTTTTTAAAATGAATCCTTGTAATTTATCCATAAAATAACTTACCAAAACTTTAATATAATAAAGAGCCTCGAAAGATTGCATGATTTTAATGTACATCTCGGAGTAGACATTGATTCGGAAACTCGAGTGTCTTATACTTCTGAGGCCGTATCTTTCTAGTTTTCTCCGCAGTATAGTAACACGACAGTAAAGCAGAAACAAAACCAAGAATTGGTTAGTAGCATTTATATCTATAACAATCTCTGCACTTGTAATCGGACTAAAAAAGATAAGCAACTGCATCCAATGCATAGGTGATAAAGAAGCAAATAACATAATTTCCATGACTTTAAATAATAAAACACCGCAGAACATGAAATGTACGTATTTTTGTAATCTCACAAAAACTGGTGATGAATCCAATGTAACATCAGTAACATGATCACGATTTAGCAAATTGGAAATATATGAGTCTTCACTTATAAAGGATATTCCCGAAATGACGATATATTTAATTACTCTTGATATATAATAAACGAATAAAAATGGGTAAATCAAAACCTGTATGGCCAAAAAAGTACAACAAATCGCTACTACTGTTGAAAAGACCAAGCAATAAGATTTCGCTAATAGTCTGAGCCTCTTAGGAATATACATGTAGTTGTACAGACCGAAGAACAAGCGAGTTCGCATGATGATTTTCAAGTCACAGATATTGGTACTGTTGACAAAGAAAGGACCTACTCGCACATCTCTTAACATATTTAAGTAGACACTGTTGCCGCGTTTGACTTTGCTAGTGAAGTGAACTATTCGTACTTTATCCTTGATGTAATCAATAATTCAACATAATTGCCACACTTTTTTCAATGTTATGTTCGATTAACCATGGATACCAAAGCTATTGGTTTAATTCTAAAATAAGACTTTCTGACGTGACAATAAAACAAAAAAATACACTTTAATCCACTTGAAAAAAACATAATGCCATTGTTTTGCTTTGTTGTCGCTGTCAATTAAGACTGAAGAAGAAACTTTTTAGTTTCCTTTTGAAACATCTAGAGAAAGTAATTTTTGCAACGGTACATAATTATCTTTTAAGTACAAGTTCCGAGGTTAGGTGCGAGCTTGCAAAATTGGGCTTCATTATGTAACAGTTAGGTACATAAATAGATATTATACAACTGCATGTTATCTAAATACAAAAATAAATTAACCAGAGGGCTTATTGCCTAACGCACTTGCAATCGCAATCGTTTTCATTTTGACAGTCGTAAGGCGAGTCTTCACACAAAATGTAAACAATTGTTCCATTTCGAAGCCGATGGCGAATGCGTTTTTTTTACCTCCTTAACAATGCACATGAGAGACATATGGTAGGTGTCAATTGAATTGGGCAAAGTGTAACCAACGAAAATAAGCGCTTAAAGCTTAGTAACAACGAACCCGCAATATTTTTTTCTCAAACATGCTCGGAAAGAACGGTTTCCGATTGAAACACAAAGTCGGAAAGTGCCTCATTTTATTTTACTCCTAGAAGTAAAAAAAAACATATGAAAACACTTTCCGTCCATGTCTATATTTTTCTTAAAAATGCTGTCAATTGCATACAAAATCAAAAGGACTAATACAAAAATTCCAGACAGCCAATGTAACTGCTCGCTTTTTTAGCACAGCGTGTGTTTCTTTTTGCATTTGCATTCCAATGTTTATGGTTAGTATTTAAAAACAATTGACAGTCGGTAACATTCGTTCATTCTGCATATGTGAAACCAAATGTGAAACTATTGTTGTGCGAAATACTTACTAGAAAAAATAAGCTCAAGCGACGAAAGCGTCGAAATAGGTACTATACCGCATATTAAAACCTGAACTGACTCCTGGAAAAACTATAAAGTTTTTATTTACAAATTGCCCAAACATGACCAACATAACTTTTAATGTGAATTAAATTAAATTAATTAATTGTTATTTTCTCACAAGTTTGAGAAAAGCAATATGTGTGCCTCGGCGGAAACGGGGATTTCCTGGCTCGTATTTTAGCAGGCCTCGCTATTGCTCGGCCTGCTAACCACCTCGTCAGGAAAACCCTTACTTTCCGCGCCTAGGCAACAATGTACTATTAAAAACTATTGCTACTTAGCAACGTGTATGTTGCAAAACATACCCAGAAGTTTGAAATTACTATGAAAGACCTATCCAACGACACCCCACACTAAGGGGTAGATGAGAAACATAAAATACATCCCCAAGTTACATGTAGGGGAGGTACACTAAAAAAAAATGTTGATTTTATTTTATACCACTTTGTTGACGTGACTAATATGTATATTCATGCCAAATTACAGCTTTCTAGAACCAAGAGTCTCCGAGCTAGACTGCAGACGGACGGATGGACGGACGGACGGACCGACGGACGGACATGACCAAACTATAAGGGTTCGTAGTTTGACAACGGAACCCTAAAAATGAATTCGTCGATTTCGTTTTGATTATCTTTCCCCATTTCAATCGACAACGACTAAAGAGATGGGTAGTATAATATGATTGTTAGATTACATTACAAAAATATTACATTAATATTTTATTTTTAACGTATGAAAACATTGACAACTTAAGGTAGATTTTATAATTAATGCTAATTATAAAGCCGAGCAAACAAATAAAGTAAAGGTACATAATGCAATAAATAATATTAATTGGAAAACCAGATTCACAAATCATTTCACGCTTTTGTGATGATTCAACACAAGGTCTGAACAAGGAGGAGGATGCGCGAGCTGCAAAAAGCCACCACGGTGAGCACCAAAGCCACATTCACTTCCAATGTTCTAAACAGGGAGAAGCGAGGTGGCATAGCCTCAGTCAGGAGCAGGAAATCGTACATAGCACGCCTTTCTTCTGCTGCTAAAATTAAAAAGCAACAATAAGAGAAAGTTAAGAAGAACAACCACATTTCATTACTATATTTCATGCAAAACGAGAACGTAACAAGAAAGGAAGTAAAATCAGCTTTAAGGTTACTATCCTAAATTATACAATTCCAGTGCAAGATAAATTTGTTTATTTCGCATATTAAAGTAAAAGGCCTAAAGTTGGGAGCCTGCTGCTTGGCCAAATGTATCATTTATTTTTGGTCAAATGTATCATTTATTTTTGGTATATATTCGGGATATCGAAGGCCCCTCCGACGTCTATTAGGTTAGGTTACACTTGTGACTACATAAAAAAAAACTCAACTGCGACGGGAAACAACTTTCTGAGAAATGAAAATTTGGGAAATGATACTTTTGACCAAAAACATTAAACTTTGGCTAAACGAAAAAAACCCCTAAAGTTATTGTATGTATTCTCCGAAATGTAAAAAAGTACCAGTGTCATTTACTTACAAGGGTACTTAATGAGCTCTGTGACCACGAAACTTTGCATTTCGTTGACCTGGTCCGCCACCGCATTGAGAGTGAAGCAATTCAGTGCCAGGTACAACAACATCTTATAACTTACCAGTACTGTACTAAGCATATTATAAAGCAATTCCTGAAAATGTAATCAAAACATAAATCTGAGATTTCGGTTATATTTTGTAATAGGTAGATCGGTGAAAAGTGTTTTCATATTTTGAACAAGAAATGTTATGGAAAGAAGTTTTGTTTTAAAATATTTTATCTTTTTCACCTTATCGTTAATATATTACATATTCCTACCCCCACAAATTACCAGTTTCCACTTCTACAGATTCTTACTGTACGTATTCCCAACTTTACATATTTCTAACCATTACATGTCATACAGATAGATACACACGTGAAACATTTAAGTAATAAATTCCACAGAGTCGTAGGTAGGTTAGATTAGGTTCATTTTAAATGAGGCGCTGAGGCCCAATACAATTCAGAAATATAAGCTTCGCAAGGAGCTCCAACGACTTTGTCAAATAAGATTTTTTAGTGTTCTACTTCTATGGACACAGAATGAGCTAACGCCAAGACCAAATAATCTAGGACGGTTAACTAAGAATAGGTCTTCTGTAGACGTGGGATTCTAATGAATCCAAAATCTGTAGAAATGGCAATTTGTAGACATGGTAAAAATACTAATTTTGAAAATACAATAAAACTTTTATTTCGTCAAAAGGTCGCGTATGACAAATATATTAGGTACATTTGAATAACAGTAATCTTCAATTTGTTGTAAATTATCTCATATCCACTTCTCATGCTTTTCATTGTACAGAGTTAAAAGCAAATTTTGGTAAGCCAAGAACATAAAATATAAACAAATATTATCTGAGCATTTCTAAAAAAGTTTGCTATCACGAATGGAAGAATTTTGGTAACAAAAAAGGAAGTTTCCATACAAATTAATTGGGATATTTTGGGAGACTATGTTATTTAGGTTCAGTATCATTTACCCTACCTACCTGCAATTTTTTTCGCAAATCGGGGTCGTAAATGAAATGTACTAACTTTTTTAGAAATACTCATCTATAGATAATGCGCATGCGCACCTACTACTAAAAATCTAAATACCTCATTTTTTTCTGTGTAAAGCCTCGTCAAAGTTGAAAATCCAAATATTGTGAACACAGTGTCACCAAGCAAGTCGACCATCAACTACAACATAAGGTTTTTTAATTATTACTTCATAAATACATTTAATTATTAATAAATAACTAAAGGTTAAGTAACTTTCTTTAAAACCAAATAAGAATTATCAATTTCAAATGACACACTTTACCATTTAAAAAAAAACTTACCAACAATTTGAAAGAATAAAGAGTCTGAAAAGCTTCCATGGTTTTAATGTACATCTCGGAGTAGACCTTGACTCGGAACCTCGAATGCCTTATATTTCTGAACCCGTACCTTTCTATTTTCGTTCGAAGTATAAAAACACGGCAGTAAAGCAGAAAAAAAACCAGGAACTGCTTAGTATTGTTCAAATATGTTGCAATATCTACTGATAATACCGGTAAAAAATAAAACAATTCGGACCAAAAGCTTAACGCACTTAAAAAATACGGCGCCGATTCTAAAGTTTTAACCAAAAAAGTGCCCCAGAACATCACATGTACAAATTTACGTAATCTTATAAATACTGGTAACGAATCTAATGTAATATCAGTATCATGCGCACGAGTCAGCAATTTCGAAATATATAAATCATCATTTATTAATGCAATCGCCGAACTGGCGATAAATTTGATTAATCTTATTAATAAATAAACACACTCGAAAGGGTCATCCTGAATTTTCATTTGCTCGTTGGTAATAAAAAGAATACGAAAAGTCAAAGCTAATGTTAAGATAATGCAATAAGCTTTCGCGTATAATCTGAGCCTGTTAGGGGTATACATATTGTTGTACAGACCGAACAGCAAGCGAGTACGCATGATGATTTTCAAGTCACAGACATAGGTACCGTCGATGAAGAACGGGCCTACTCGCACACTTCTTAACATATTTATGACCTGTTGCTGCGTTTGACGTCGCTTGTGAAATGAACTGTTTTATTTCCTGTGCACAAGTAATCAATATTTCACGACATCACCGTCGGTAATTAAAATACATAAATGCCATACTTTTTACATTGTTATGTTCCAGTAACCATGGATACAAATGTGATTGTTGATTAATGTTTAGGATTAAGTTATTATTTAGGCCAACTGGTTGAGAGCGTCGGTGGCTTCGGCTGACTCATGATCGTAAGGTACTGAGTTCGAACATCCGCGGTCATCATGTACTAATGAGTTTTTCTAACTTAAGTGCATTAGCCGATGCTCTTACGGTGAAGGAAAAACATTGTAAGATAACCTCCACATTCGAACAGCTGATGTGAGATAAAAGACCCTAAAGGTCGAAGTGTATCCGAAAGGGCCCATCTGTAGGATAAGATAAAAGATAGGCCAACTGGTCGTATGTGGATTTTTAACACAACTGGAAAAGGAAAGTTTACTTGCCAGAACTTGTTTTCATAAGTACTTGTTTTCTTACGTGCCTGAAGAGGTTGATGAATGTAGAGGAAGCAAAAGTCGTATGTTTAGGCCGGTGCACGTGGCATTTCATAGTCACTACCTACCCCATTGAGAATTAGGCGTGAAAGGAGGTATCTATTTATGTTGGTTTCTTTAGTCATTAACAACAAAAATTTAATTAGATCATCAAAATGGTGTTACATCCAAATCATTCTTTAACTTCATCGTTTCTACAACTTTATTTTTTCATTTATACTCGGTTCGACATACGCTACATACATTTTAAATTACAGCATATGAATTTCACACACTTTTTCTTCTTCTTCTTCTTCTTCAGCCTATTGCCACCCAATGCTGAGTGTAGGCCTCTTCCATTGCACTCCATTCTCTACGATCTTGGGTCTTCCTCATCCAATTTCTACCGGCTATTTTGACCAGATCGTCGGTCCATCTCGTTGGCTGCCTGCCCACATTTCGGCGTCCCGAACGGGGTCTCCATTCAAGGACCTTTTTTCCCCATCTCCCATCCTGTCTACGGCATATTCGTCGCATCCAACGAATAAAGGCGTAACTTCAAAAAGTCAACTTTACAGGAGAAGGTTTTTTATCTTTCAAAAAATCAGTTTCAAAGCGATTGATATGAAACTTATAGATTACGTGTTAAAAGTACTAAGACAACTATTGATTGTGATATTTTATTTATTTTGCATTAAAATACGATAAAAACCGTCTTAAATCTTTCTTCCACGTCAAATTTAATATTAGTTAATTAATTATCGATGGAATAAAGGCCTTAGTCACTGACAAGACCTTATTCGTCGGAATAAGCAGGGTCACAACGGCACTTAGGGCTTTTTCAAATAATTTTGATGATAGATTAAATGCTTAAATTAACGAAAATAAAAACTGGATGTAGTTTAATATATTTTAATAGTCATGAAAAAATGCTGTCATTGTTTAACAATGCGTTTTTCAAAAACAAAAAATCAATACTTTATAAAATTAGACATGTATTTTCTTATCATTAAAAGCGCAAACAAAAATCGGCTATTTTTATATTTTATCAAATGTAATATAAAACAATTTTAACAATAAGTATTTTATCAAATAAGCTTCTCAATGAGCATTAAATACTCTTAAATAGTAATTTCAAAGTAAGATTAAAATGTAACTCGATAATGAGATCACATGACTATGAAGTTTTTTATGACATCTGAGTTTTAAACCTTTCAAATGGTATATCTTAAAAACTATTATTTTTTCAAATTATATCTTAGTAAAACTAAAACAAATTATGTTTGGACGACCATAATACTAGTCAGTTCATAAGTTTTGTTACTAAGGTTTAGTTAAAAAAGAATAGTTTATGGATATCAAATATTCGAGGCATTTGATGTAGCACGGCTCTCTGCTAAAACGATACGTTGTGTCATTGCCGTCTTGTTTCGATACCGTATCGCCTTCCTGTATGTAAAAAACATGTATATGTTTTTTTAAGCAACCAAGACACTTTACAAGGCAATATTATTATTTGTAACGAATAAAATGCAAGTCACCATGAAGTTAGTAAGTACAACAAACATTTTTTTAGTAAACACAAACAAACAAACGAACAAACAAACAACCATATGAAAAATAAACCGAGTTAATGTTGCATTAATTACCATCAAGCGCTGAGCTACGTTTAGGGTTTCAGGTTTCTAGTTTATCGGGATGTTCGTTATAAATCTATTGCAAGATTAGTATGGAACAGACAAGCGATAAAAAACAAACAGACCGACCAGAACGCAAGTTTTGAGCTATGTTAAAAAGTTTAAGTACCTACCTATTTCAACGAGAAGTTAGTTTTAGGGCTGATTTTTCAATCTCCAGATAACATTATCTGTCAGGTAAATTGTTGCCCTATCCTTATCTTTCTTATGACAAGGAAAAGGATAGAGCTACACTTTACCTGACAGATTGTGTTATCTGGAGATTGAAAAAGCAGCCCTTATATGGATTGTAGATTCCTATCGGACGGATAAGAATCGGACAGACAAAAAATCTCGTTAATACTAACGTGGCAAGACAAGACATAATGTGATATCTAGATAAAACATAAATAATTTAGTAATAATAGCGTGATAAGTAAAATAACACTCACTCACTCACAAACCACCATGTTACAGCCTTCACCAAAACATTCCATTAAATAATTAATTTCGTTTTGGGATCCCGCGGGCACCGGTGACGCTAAAATAAACGATGATCATAATTATAAGGGTTTTTGAATCAACATTACATAAAACATTTTATTTTTTCCCATGAATTACTGCGAGTAAATCAAGTTTCGATATATGATAACTAAATGAAACCAAGTTTTAGAAACCCGACTGCATTTTTATATTGTCATCGGTATACACCTACCTATGTTAATAATTTTGTCATTTTGCCAATGTGGTTATTTACATTTTAACAGTTTAGGTATTCTATGTTACCCGGGATTGTGAGGATTCTATCGATACCACACACATCTAAATCGGCTCAGGCGTTTAGAAGTAGTGATGGAATAACGAATAATCATACATGAACCTTGAAAACATTTCACACCTTTTTTTGGGCAGTCGTTTAAAAATCATTTCAAACCAGTTTAAAGTGTACAGTTCTTCCAATCAAAACATTTTTTATTTGAAAATACCTTTTAAAATAACAATATTAAATATTTCCCATGGAAAAGAGGCGCAAATGCCGCGGCGAGAGCACGCGCGCGGATATTTAGTCCGCGGAAAAAGGGTCTGCTGTTACCTCGCGCCCTTGTTCCACGTTGGGTGCTTTAATTTCTATAATGTATTGTTTTATAACATAATTTTACCTCTTTCCGTGTAACAATGCTATAATATTTACACATTATTATTTATTACAATAGAAAAAACACTTGACGTGGTCAAAATGAAGTTATAACTAATTATAGGTAAAAACATATAGCTTAAAAAAAAATTATACTTACGTGTTGCGGTCCTTCTTCGTTTTACTTTAACGGCATCCGAATCCTTTACCATTTTCAGCAGCTTCTGATTTCTATTCATGTTTTTTCTAATGTTACACCAACAAAACAAATGCATATCCGACTGCGTACGCGCTCCGCGTGTAATAGAAGCGACGGCGCTTGCGACCCCGGCCCGCGCTCGGTTACCCCGCGAAGCAAAGACCTTAATGACCTCGTAACCTTGTTCGTCGGAGAAAATGTGCCGAGACCGTTTACGTCCAAATTTAAAACCTTAATAACTTTTTCAAAATTAGGATTTTGACCATATTTTAAATGTGAAAAGGTGTAGTAAAATATGGAGAATACGATTCTGTAAGAATCGGAAAACGGTCATGAGGGCTGGTCGCGCCCTTATTCGTAGGATGCGACGAATGTGACCCGCCCACTTCCACTTCCTTGCAGCTATAGTCTTGGCGATGTCCACTAGTTTTGTTTTGCTCCGGATAACTGTGTTCCTTATTCGATCGCGCAGCGAGACTCCCAACATAGCCCGTTCCATAGCTCTCTGTGTTACTTGCAGTTTATTGATGTTCTGCCGTGTGAGCGTCCATGTTTCGGCCCCATACACCATGACAGGCAGAACACATTGTTCGAACGTTCTACGCTTGAGGTTCATCGGCACATCTCCCTTGAGTACATCAGTCAGTTTGCCAAACGCCGCCCAGCCTAGGCGGATACGGCGCTCTATCTCTCTATCCTGACTACCTTTATTCAGACTTAAGGTTTGGCCCAAATAAACATACTCCTCAACCCTGTCAATATTTTGGCCATGAATAGTGATGAAGCTTACGGTGTTGTTGTTGCACATTATCTTGGTTTTGGTGGTATTCATTTTTAGACCCACTGTCTTGGAGACGTCATATAATTCACCAACCATACATTGCAAATCGTCCAAGTTCTCGGCAAAAACCACGATGTCATCCGCAAAGCGGAGGTGTGTTAGGCGTTCCCCGTTGATGTTAAGACCTCTGTTTGACCAGTCGAGAAGTCTGAAAATGTCTTCTAGACAAGACGTGAAAAGTTTTGGGGAAATCGTGTCTCCTTGCCTAACCCCTCTTTTTGCCTGCGTCTGTCTTGTGAGTTCGTGTAACTTTACTTGCAGCGTGGCACCTCGGTAAACTGCTTTTATTGCTTTAACGTACCGTGAATCAACTTGACATCTTTGAAGCGAGTGAACAACGGCCCAGTGTTCCACCGTGTCGAATGCCTTTTCGTAGTCAATAAAGGCGAGTACAAGGGGTTGATTATACTCTGTACACTTTTCAATTAGTTGCCTTACTGTGTGAATGTGGTCGATCGTCGAAAAACCCCCTCGAAAACCCGCCTGCTCTACTGGTTGCGCTGAGTCGAGTTTGCTACTAAGGCGCAAGGTGATTACCTTTGTGAATAATTTATAAACATGACTGAGTAACGAGATGGGCCGATAGTTACTTAATTTCGTAACATCACCTTTTTTATGGAGCAATACGACTACTGCATTCTGCCATGCCTCCGGCACCACCCCTTCAAATAACACTTTATTAAATAGCAGTTGGAGTTGCTTTAGGATAGGTCTGCCTCCGTAGCGTAGATGTTCGTAGGTGATGTTATCCTCGCCTGGTGACTTGCCTGACTTCATCTGTTTTAATGCATGCTTAATTTCATAGAGGCTAATATCGGGTAGGTCTTCTGTTCTATGCTTCTTCAGTGGAGCCCTCGGGTCCTGACGTACTTTATTTGGCTCGGGTACTTTTGAGGAATACAACTCAGCATAGAAAGTCTCCACAACTGTAAGAAGTTCACCCCGGTCTGATGTTACGGTATTATTTTCTGTAGATAACTTATGAATTTGGTGACTTCCTCGCTTCAGCTGTTTCCTAAATACCTTCTGACCTCGGTGGCTTTCTATAGTCTTTAGAATCAACGTATGCTTCCTTTGCCTTAGCTGTTTCCTGATTAGGTGCTTTATACGGGTGTTGATATTTCCAATTCCAACTTGCTCCGGGGTCTTTAAAATATTGCTACGCTTCTCTATTAGGTCTTTGATTTCATTTGAAAGTGGCCCAGAGTAGGTTGCTGTTTTAGGTTTTATTTCGCTTATAGTTTCACGAATAGTGTTAACCAACTGGTGATTTATAGCGTCCACATTTTCATGAAACTCGTGCGCAGACAACCTAATGGCCAGTCTCTCTTGATAGTATTTTTCCTGACAGGCTATGAATCTGGTATCTCGTGGTGGGCGAGTAGTTTCCACAAGACGTCTTCGCTGCAATTTTAGGTTAAAAAAACCAAGCGGGCTCGCAGTATTCGATGGTCACTTCCCGCGCTGGCCTTATTGATCACATCATGATCTTCAACGATAAACCGTCTATTACTGAGGATGTAGTCAATTTGGTTCTTGGTTTTACCATCAGGACTCCGCCATGTCCACAACCGTTGGTTTTTCTTATGGTAGAAGGTATTCATGGCGTACAGTTTTTGGTGTTCCAGATAGTTAGCCAAAGTATGCCCTCTCGTATTCCTCAGACCCAACCCGTACTTGCCTACATACTCACCAATTTCGTGGTTTTTCCCCAGCTTAGCATTAAAATCGCCAATTACAGTGGTGTAGAAACAGGGCCTTTCACTCAAAGCACGGTCTATATCTTCATAGAATGATGCTACTTCTTCCTCGTCCTGTGCAGATGTTGGGGCATACACCTGAATCACTTTAAGGTGGTAACGCTTATTAAGTTGAAATGTAGCGTATATTACACGTGGTGAAATTGCACAAATGTTGCGTAGCTTAGATGACATTGATGTATTTATGAGAAATCCTACTCCCCCCTGGGATTTGTCATCGTGGCCCTTGTAGTAAAACAGCTGACCCGTTGAAAGTTTAATAAGTTCTTCACCTCTGCGTCTTGTTTCACTTAATCCAATAATATCCCATTTGATCTTATTTAACACTTCAGATTCCAGTTCCTGGTAACGTTCCTCTGTGAGCAAGGTTCTTACATTATACGTAGCCAGGTATACATTTTGTTGACAGCCGTATCGTTTCCCCCAGGGATTCTTAGCACCCTCTATCCTGCCGGTTCCCTGACCGCTGTCGTAGCCAGGCCTAGCAGGACGGCTGGGGACTGAGGGCCTTTCTTTCTGTTTTCTGTGCATGAAGGCTAATTGGCCTTAAAACGCCACGCTGGCCATTGCGGGTTGGCGAGTCTACTCTTTTCTGAGGTAATTTAACGCCTCACGGCTTGTAGCAGCCGTCCTGGAAGACCAGGGGTCAGGTTATTTCCCGCCGCCCGATGCTCGGCGTTGTTACTCGTTTGGCACCACCCGGGAGACACGTGTAGGGTATCGAGGGTAAAACCTACGGACGCGAGTAACTCCATCTCCCTTTTTACTTTTACACACTTTTACACACTTTTTACTTAAGCGTAATTATTTATTTTCTCTCATCTCGAATTCGCGTTCAATTACAAAGTAGGTAAACACCAGAAGCGCTTGCAAAGATGCACTACGCTAACTACCGTTTCTATTCGTTTAGTTTTTAAACCAATCGCGTCGCTGGTAGATAACGTGATACGAAAAGTCACGTGATCTACCAGTGACACGATTGGCTGGCTCCGGCTACAGCGCATGCTGAGCTGAGTCATTTTTGACCTCGCAGTACCTACAGCGCAACGTCTCTAAATTCGCTAGTTGTCTATAAATATCTCTGTGTCGTATTCTTTTACCTGTAAGTTTTTTCTGAAAAAATGTTTTTGTTTGTAAAGCAGTAGTGTGTTTTGGTCAAATTAATGTTGTGAGTTTCAGTTTGTTTGAAATAACAAGTGAAAAGAGTGAAGAACAGAGTGGGCGGGAATAACAAAAACCAGATTTTAAAACAGTTTAACTTAAAAAAAAAAAAGTAACAACCAATCCTAATACCAAACCATTATTGTAATAGATTCCTTGAGACCAAGCAAAAACGCTACCGTGTATTAGTCTAACATTTCTTGCGCTATACCGGTAGCACTGCAAAAACTAATCCAGAAATCCCTATTCACCCCTAACAACGTAGAACAATAAAGATAAATCCTGACCACCCATCAGTACCAGCATTACTTGACTCGATGTAGCCCATTACTCCTTATAAAGGCCGGGCCACACCATAAGCTGGTCTTAATTAGATCCGTTTTAGTGTAATGAGGATGGTGGAGACGGCTGGGAAGTTAGCGGTTTGTGCGATGGACCTATTACAATTTTGGGATAAAATTTGTATAGCTAGAAATATACTCGTAAGCGTTTATTTAGGTTGGCTTAGTTAAAATTCAAAATTGAAAATATTTATTCAGTAAATTGGCCGCACACACGACACGTCGGTAATATGGAGTGAATCTACTAGCGCTTTGGACAATTGTGTGTGATGCAATAATAAACATTACTTTTCACCATATTAGACAAGTTAAGCGCGTTTAAGACTGCACCGAGCAAACGTCGAGCGTCCAGTGGCGCCCTCATTACTATTATTGTGTTTTTTAATTAACTAAAGAATTTCCTTGCAATCAGACGATACGTTTTTGTAGCGCAAGTAAAAACACAATTTATGGGATACGTAACCAACTTTATTATCAATTACCCTTTGATTAGTCAGCTTAACGGGAAAAGGTAGCCACATTTTTCGAATGTTCATGATGCCGAACGCAATTTTTTGATATCGCAATAAATCAAATCTAACCTAAACTACGTACGACAATTAAATTTTGCATTTTATCTAAAATAGCTCTAGCGTACGTAGCTTTCGGAAAAATTAAAATTTAGACAAATGAAAATTCGGAAAAAAGTAATTCAAAATTTCAAGGTGTTCCCTATTTTGATATATAGATGACATTAATATTTTAAACAGACTAAGACAGAGCAGAAAAAAAACCATAATCTGCCGTCCAACGGCAGAACGCTGCAAGTCAAAAACCCTAGTTTTGAGAAAAACGCGTTTAAAGGTTTTTATGTTTCATGCTACAAATCACCTATTATTTATTGTTTTCAAGTGTTGGTGGTTTTTGTAATTTATGAGTATTTATTCCTTCTATATAGCCGAATAGTCAAATAATTATTAATGAATATAATGAATATAATATATGCGATAAACTGTTTTGCCAAAAGAGCTCTTATAAAAAAAAACGCATGAAGGCCTGGGCAAAGCGCTACAAGTTGTAAATTGAAGCGTTATGCCGTGTTTATGAACTACTTATGACGTTTTGGCTTTTTCTCATCTCGCTTTTCTCTTTTTAAACGACAATACAATATATTAGAACTATACTTTTACGTGTTTTAGTCAGTTAAAATTGCCTTATTATATTAGGATATTTACTGTTGTCTGTTTATTTTTTATGATGTAAGGTCACTGTGGGGAAGTCCGGCATAGTTTATTTTTTTTGACTTCGGAGTGATCTAGCTGCATTAATTATGGACCTACGTTAACGCTTGTAATCGCATACGATGAAGAATTTCATAAATAATAGTTATGCTATAGTGACAGATCATTTTAATCACATTTTAAGCTCAAAATATGGTATTTTTTTAAATTCGGCGAGTAGACGGACTTCCCCTGTAGTTCAAGGTAAGTCCGTCTAGTAATGATATCAGCCATACTATGGGTTATACTTATATGTTCGGTTTCGAATCCTTAAAAAGCTTGAATCAAGACAATGATAAGTGTACTTTCAATTTGTTAATATAAGGTTTAGATTCGAAATAAACTCAATTTTTCTTATTCAAAGGCATATATTATATTATTACGTAAATGGGGTGGTAAACCTTTTTTGGTAAATAATTATATTATACGTACTTACTATTTTTTTGGGTTTCCCAAATAAATGATCAATAGTCATTTTTAAATGTACTTATATAGTATTTCTTTTATTTTTCTGAGATCAAAGAGGGTTTATTAAATAAAATTATAGTAGTATCGATTTTAAACTACGTACAACGTACGGCTGCAGTTAAGAACAACCGAGGACTACAGTACATTACATACATACTTTGGTTTTCAAGTACAAGCATAGGATGTAAATGTATGAACGTTCAAATAATTAGATATTTTGATGTCAAGAAAATATGACGTACGACAAACAACCATATTTTAAAATTCAAAAGGAATGAAAAGTATACTAATAAAATGTGTAAATAGATATAATAATATAATATAGAATATGAAGCCGATGATCATGGGTTCGAATCCCGGTAAGGGCATTTGTTTGTGTGATCTACACAGATATTTCTTCCTGAGTCATGGGCTCATAGGTGTTTTCTATGTATATATGTATGTATTTATCTACCTTTATAATTGTGTGTATGTCGTCACTTAGCACTGATAGTAAGTACATTCTTTGCTTAGTTTGGGGGTAATATTTAAATATATATTTATTTAATAGTGCTGAGGGTGAGGAACACATTTCCTTACTAGTTTCGAGATTAAAATTATTAATAAACACAAACATCATGTGCAATGTCGAAAGAATTAATTTATCTACATATAATATAGTAACCTTATGAAATCTTTATAATATTTAAGTCGTAAAAACAGTTGGCAACCTCTGATTAAAGGGAAATCCGGCATATGACGGACTTGCCTTGTACAGAGTAGACGGACTTTCCAACTTAACGAAATTTTAATGTAATTTCTAATTTGATATTTTGGAAACGAAACTGTATTAAATATGCTACTTATCTCATTCTATAAGCTTTTAAAGTCAATGTAACTGTCTCTTTTTCACTCATTTGCCGCGTTTTGAATCGACGGTGATGCAGCACATTAAGCACATAGATTAAGCAAAGCGCTGCAAGTGGACATGACGCGTTCAGACTTGTCCGTTCCTCGTTCCGAGGTAGTGGCCATTTAGTACTTGCAGTGTTCTGTTACGATCAATCGGCAATACCGGTTTTGATATAAAACATCACAACTGCAGTCATGGTGTTTTGGCTAGTTTGTAACACCCCAAAATCGGGTTGTCACTTTTTCTCTGTCTTACTTACAGTCATCCTTTCTTTTGTCTGAAAGCCTTCCGCGCTGATTCCTGGCTGAGTTTAGCGTCTACTGTTTGACGAGCGAACGAGTTTCAAGCCACATACACCTGGTAACCGGTGTTTTAGTATATCAACGTTGATCACAAACGGTCGACATAAACACTGCCGTTTTTACACTTGGATACTCGTTTTGTCTCACATAGTTCAACACGGAGCTTTTGTATTCCAGAGCTAGGTTCCTGTGCCTTATTTGGAAGTCGTATTTAACCGGTTTACACTATCTATTCCTTTTTATTTTCAATTGAAAACCCAGACATTGTTATCGTTTGTTAGCCGTTGTTGTCATAGTATGAAATGTCACTTTGACTTTTGACAGGAGGTTAAGGCGTTCGCACATCGGCTTTATTACTCTGTTTTGGGTGTAGTATCTTTTTATTTTTGAATTCTTATTTACTCGTTCTAGATATTTTTTTTTCACTTAATTTCAGCTAAGCAAAAAGTATTTTCTTTATTGAGAGGAATCAGAGGTATTGAAGTTTTAACTCAATGTGAGTATGGTAGGTGGCAACACCGGTAACGCCAGAGAGCGTCACTTGGTGTTTGCCGATCAAGGATGGAGATTTAATTTAGAACAGGCCTAGGTGGTTTCCTTGTTCTTGACGCTGTGTCTTACAGTCTAGATGTCTTATTTTCACCAAGAATAACTGAAGTCTTAACGTGCGTTGTCACGAGTCTGAAGGGTGAGTTTCATTTGGAAGGGGCGCGTCGCAATTGTGTTACGTAATCGCCATGATTTTTTTCTAAAAGTGTATCGGTCTATTTCAGATGTTCTTTACGGTGTTATTGATAACACCAACTCCGCGGTCTCCGAGTATAAAAGCCAATTGCCTCTAATTTACTGCCCGAAAGGGTTTCAAGGCTACCCCGGAAATTTCAAGGCTACCCCGGAAATTTCAAGGCTACCCCTGAAGTATCAAGTCTGCTCCGGAGATGTTCGGGCTAACCTATAACCTCAAGGCGGAGGTTATCTTCGTGCATGCGGTGTGCTGAGATTGCTTCGACGTGTTTGTGCACGAGGAAGGTAGCCGTGCGATGACGAGTACATTTCGCGTGGGATCCTGACGCCTGCGTTCACTGATGTCGCGTGACGTTGACTTTCTTTTCTTTTATTTTCTTTATTTTATTCCGCGTTTACTCTAACCTATTATACGTCGTCCATCCTTAGACCGCGTTGGTAGCAAGCGCCTCTTTTGTAATGTTTTCCAATCCTAGTAATGGAAAAGTACTGTACGGGTTTACTGATGCTAATCTCGTAGGTAACCCGGATCTTTCCTTACTTACTCTTTTGTAAGGTTATCAATCCTAGTAATGGAAAAGAACTGTACGGGTTTACTGATGCTAATCTCGTAGGTAACCCGGATCTTTCCTTACTTACTCTTTTGTAAGGTTATCAATCCTAGTAATGGAAAAGAACTGTACGGGTTTACTGATGCTAATCTCGTAGGTAACCCGGATCTTTCCTTACTTACTCTTTTGTAGTTGTTACCAATCTTAGTAATGGAAAAATACGTTACGGGTTTACTGATGCTAATCTCGTAGGTAACCCGAACCTTTCCTTACTTACTTTTTAGTATAATAAATATTTGCAATTACCTAGTAATGGAAAATTATGTTACGGGTTTACTGATGCTAATCTCGTAGGTAACCCGGACCTTTCCTTACTTACCCTTTGGTATAATAAATAATTGCAACTATTTCTTATGTGTGTCGAAAGGCATGGTTAATTAGAATTTAAATACAAAAGGGAGGACGCTCTCTAATCTTATTACTCTGTGTTGTTCATTCAGAACATAGTATGGTGCAAATAATCTGAGTCTGTACTTTCTTTTTACGAAGTTAGAAATTAAAATAAACTTAATTTAAACAATTTGTCTAATTTATGAAACCACCACCATCGATCCTGTTTGTGGCCAGTCGCTCTCTCTCTCAATCTACGGCGCCCAACCCTTTAGCGATTGGCCCTCGAGCCAAGTGACCACACGACCCCAATCTCATGCCGCGGGCGAAAATCGAGTGTTACAGTGGCGTACCCAACGTATGGCTTGAAGGATCGTTGGTGTGGTTTTAGTTATCAGGTTCATAGTGAGGCAGGTCTAAGGATTGGCACATAGGTTAGGTATCTCTAACTTTAACTAGCACATTAGGAAAAATATATATAAGACGACTTGTCCGTGTGGTTTAAGTAACTTTCTTCGCCATTTTAATTTACTACTGTTTACTTTATTAAGCAATTACTATTATCTACCACTCTTGGTGTTTAAACTGTTATGCTAAGTGTCTAACTTATACACTCTGTTAAAATGGACTTGTCAATTAAAATAGAATGGCTGACAAAAGAGGAGCTTGCGCACGAACTGAGTAAATTACAAATACCTTTCTCAACATCAGACACATGCGACATCCTACGGCTGCGACTTTCACCGGTTTTCCGGATATTCTGGACGGACCAGCTCTCTCTTGGTTCCGTTCGTGTAAGGGTGACTCTTCGTGTTACGCGGACCTTTTAACTGCTCTTAAAGCAGACTTCCATGTCTGGACTTGCTGAGATTTTTGGCGTTGGTAGAATATTTGTCCCGACCGTTGGCTCTTTAAGGTATGATTTACTGGTTTGTTTGGTATATTTCGTCCGGACTGCAGGTGTTTTATTGAAGGGAAAAGATTTGTCCTGACTGTTGGCTCTTTTAAAGGATTGGATTACTGGAATGAAAGCATATTGAAGTAGAGTGAGGTAGGCTAAGTTTTAATTTTAAGTAAGCAAGGATGCGCATCCATTTAATTTTAGTTGTGCTGTCATGTTTTGTCCGTAGTAGGGTAAAGCGTGTAGGTATGGGTAATAATTTTTTTTTATTACCATAGTGTTTTATTAGTTCTAGGATTTCTTCCGATTACGCCATAGGCGCAATCTGTTCGAGATAAAACTATTTTAAAAGGTTTTATCTATTCTTAGTAGAGTTGTTGTGAAAAGGACATTCTGGTGGTAAACAGAGTGCGTCCTCTTTTCCATTGTTCTAATCTCTTTATACTGGTTTCAGTTGAGATTTCCTTTTACAAGTTTAGGTTGAAATTCGTGTGTTATAGTTTCAACACTTGATTTTAAATAGTCTCACTTGAGTGTTTACTTAATTATAGGGTTTCTGCCACAGTTCTTATAAGTGGTAGTTTAATCAATTCAATTAAGCCGCTTAAGAGGTTGGTAGTGTGTCACACCCCTCATTGTAGTTTCAGTTCTTTGTGTAGAGCTGTATAATTCTCGCGGATGTTTCTTTCAGTTGAGATTGATGTGTACTTAAAGAGACACTAACTTTAGTACATACTTGATTTGGTTTAGGATCAAGAGCGTTTGTTTGGAAATTGAACCAACAAACTCTGATATAGGTTTAGAGCGTTTGGTTGGAGGCAGAGCCAACAAACACTAGGAAAGTAGTTTACTCGTATAAGTTTACTTTAGCAATTAGTGTAGCTTATGCGTAGTAGGTCTGAGACGGGCAACCACGTTTGCCGTTAGTGGACCCGGATCGGGCCTATGATTTAACTGGCTTCCCCTTTATGGCGAAGACCATTGCACGATGTTATGTTTTCCAACCTGACTAGTTTTTTTTTTTTTTTTGGTAAATGAGGCGCCGAGACCTGCAGTGCCGTAGGCCGCGATGCATCCCTGTCAGGCAACAGCCACGGATTGGAATGATGCTAAGGTGCTGCAGTGCCTTCGTGTCTTAAGCCGGGACACTGGATGGACTCTCCGTTCTTTGCCGTTATGGCTGTCTGTTCTTACACATGAGAATGTGTATAATAATTTTATTTCAGAATCTTAGCAATTCTGAAATAAAATTATTTTTCCCAACTAGAACCCTACTGTAACACCCCAAAATCGGGTTGTCACTTTTTCTCTGTCTTACTTACAGTCATCCTTTCTTTTGTCTGAAAGCCTTCCGCGCTGATTCCTGGCTGAGTTTAGCGTCTACTGTTTGACGAGCGAACGAGTTTCAAGCCACATACACCTGGTAACCGGTGTTTTAGTATATCAACGTTGATCACAAACGGTCGACATAAACACTGCCGTTTTTACACTTGGATACTCGTTTTGTCTCACATAGTTCAACACGGAGCTTTTGTATTCCAGAGCTAGGTTCCTGTGCCTTATTTGGAAGTCGTATTTAACCGGTTTACACTATCTATTCCTTTTTATTTTCAATTGAAAACCCAGACATTGTTATCGTTTGTTAGCCGTTGTTGTCATAGTATGAAATGTCACTTTGACTTTTGACAGGAGGTTAAGGCGTTCGCACATCGGCTTTATTACTCTGTTTTGGGTGTAGTATCTTTTTATTTTTGAATTCTTATTTACTCGTTCTAGATATTTTTTTTTCACTTAATTTCAGCTAAGCAAAAAGTATTTTCTTTATTGAGAGGAATCAGAGGTATTGAAGTTTTAACTCAATGTGAGTATGGTAGGTGGCAACACCGGTAACGCCAGAGAGCGTCACTTGGTGTTTGCCGATCAAGGATGGAGATTTAATTTAGAACAGGCCTAGGTGGTTTCCTTGTTCTTGACGCTGTGTCTTACAGTCTAGATGTCTTATTTTCACCAAGAATAACTGAAGTCTTAACGTGCGTTGTCACGAGTCTGAAGGGTGAGTTTCATTTGGAAGGGGCGCGTCGCAATTGTGTTACGTAATCGCCATGATTTTTTTCTAAAAGTGTATCGGTCTATTTCAGATGTTCTTTACGGTGTTATTGATAACACCAACTCCGCGGTCTCCGAGTATAAAAGCCAATTGCCTCTAATTTACTGCCCGAAAGGGTTTCAAGGCTACCCCGGAAATTTCAAGGCTACCCCGGAAATTTCAAGGCTACCCCTGAAGTATCAAGTCTGCTCCGGAGATGTTCGGGCTAACCTATAACCTCAAGGCGGAGGTTATCTTCGTGCATGCGGTGTGCTGAGATTGCTTCGACGTGTTTGTGCACGAGGAAGGTAGCCGTGCGATGACGAGTACATTTCGCGTGGGATCCTGACGCCTGCGTTCACTGATGTCGCGTGACGTTGACTTTCTTTTCTTTTATTTTCTTTATTTTATTCCGCGTTTACTCTAACCTATTATACGTCGTCCATCCTTAGACCGCGTTGGTAGCAAGCGCCTCTTTTGTAATGTTTATCAATTCTAGTAATGGAAAAGAACTGTACGGGTTTACTGATGCTAATCTCGTAGGTAACCCGGATCTTTCCTTACTTACTCTTTTGCAATGTTTATCAATTCTAGTAATGGAAAAGAACTGTACGGGTTTACTGATGCTAATCTCGTAGGTAACCCGGATCTTTCCTTACTTACTCTTTTGTAAGGTTATCAATCCTAGTAATGGAAAAGAACTGTACGGGTTTACTGATGCTAATCTCGTAGGTAACCCGGATCTTTCCTTACTTACTCTTTTGTAGTTGTTACCAATCTTAGTAATGGAAAAATACGTTACGGGTTTACTGATGCTAATCTCGTAGGTAACCCGAACCTTTCCTTACTTACTTTTTAGTATAATAAATATTTGCAATTACCTAGTAATGGAAAATTATGTTACGGGTTTACTGATGCTAATCTCGTAGGTAACCCGGACCTTTCCTTACTTACCCTTTGGTATAATAAATAATTGCAACTATTTCTTATGTGTGTCGAAAGGCATGGTTAATTAGAATTTAAGAACAAAAGGGAGGACGCTCTCTAATCTTATTACTCTGTGTTGTTCATTCAGAACATAGTATGGTGCAAATAATCTGAGTCTGTACTTTCTTTTTACGAAGTTAGAAATTAAAATAAACTTAATTTAAACAATTTGTCTAATTTATGAAACCACCACCATCGATCCTGTTTGTGGCCAGTCGCTCTCTCTCTCAATCTACGGCGCCCAACCCTTTAGCGATTGGCCCTCGAGCCAAGTGACCACACGACCCCAATCTCATGCTGCGGGCGAAAATCGAGTGTTACAAGTTTTATGCAGATTTGCCGCGTTTTGACAGATTTCTACAGCCTAAACGAAAACATATATTTAAAAGCACTTTCGTAGGTATGATAGAAGCACTCACGAGGAATCGTTTGATGCAAGTTAACACAAAACGCTGTAACTCGAGCTGCAGCGTTCTGCCGTTGGACGGCAGCATTGCCCTCTCAGCACAGAAGTTTCTATCACCCGCTACTTTCCTGGCCACAACTAAACTATGTATTTACGTAACACAACGCTGGTGCGAAAGCTCGTGCCGTGTGTCCTAACCCTTAATCACCCGCTAAATTAGTTTTCTACGCCTTATAGATTTTGAGCGCGTTAATTGGGACCTTTTTGTGCCGCCGCTAGAGGAACTCATTAGGGTATTGTTATGTTGACGACTTTGTCTATACATGGCATTAACGGTCCAAAGTGTTGCCAGTTAGTTGGTGTCATCATTACCATCATCAGCCCATACAACTGGACATTAGGCTTGTCTCAATGTACGGCACCTAGTCCGATTCGTGGCCATTCTGATACAGCTCTAACACCTAACGAAGATCGTGGTTCCAGTTGGTCTGAGGGCGTCCTACACTGCGTTTCTCGAACCGCATTCTCCATTTTCCTTCTGTCCTCTCTTGGCTGTTATAATTTTCATTGCTGGTGATCGTGTCCATGATAAGGCTCCGTGGCTTTATGTCATACACTAACGACCCGCCCTCGCTTAGCTTCGGTTTATGTGAGTATGCTATATAGCCTATAGCCTTCCTCGATAAATGGGCTATCTAACACTGAAATATTTTTTCAAATCGGACCGGTAGTTCCTGAGATTTGCGCGTTCAAGAAAACAAACAAACAAACTCCTCAGCTTTATAATATTAGTATAGATTAGTGGCTTTCGGATACCAAGGTGGATGTCATATTTATGCCAGTTAAAACCAATTACATGAAAATTTCATTATCTCCATTTTCTTATCAACTTAGAGTATAAAAAAATATATTTATTCAGTAAGTTCACTGCCGGTCATACATATAAGAATCTTTCAAATATTACACACTCCGTACGGTTTCTGTTACATTGTTTGTCATCTTTAATTTGTCTATTTGTGTGTCTTCTGTGTAGTGAATAAATGTATTTCTTCTTCTTCTTCTTCTTCTTCTTCTACCGCAATGCTTGGTCCCATGTCCCCATATCCTATATTCTCCTTGTGTTTATTTCTCTTTTTTTTGTTGTTGTTGTTTGTTGTAGACAAGATATCTATCTGATGCAAGATAAGCAGCTTTCAAAGCTCGGTGGGATAATGCTGCATTCTAAGCAAGCAGTGGTCTAGGTATTTTTTTTGTAATCCAATACGTAACTGTAACTGTTAAAACAAACTTATCTTCTCAAAAGCAGTTAATGTACATCAAAAGTGCTAAATGTAAACCACTTCTTATATAGAAGTAAGATATTTCACCCCATTCAAGTTGATTCCAGTGAGAAAATTGGAATTCACTTTAAAGCCAAATTAGTAAAATACTCCTTTTAAAGCGTAAGAAATTCCCACTACCTTTACCTTGTCCGACGCATAAAGATAGCTTCGTGCGGTGAATTTTTCATCGGTAGCGAATCTTTTTACTCTAGTTAGTTAATTTGTCTCGCGGCTTCTGTGATACCGCTGGAGAGGACATCCATTGGGAGATTATACTTGCTCCTTTAACAATTTATATATTTAATAGCATTTATTTTTCGTTTATTTTTCAAAAAAGGTACGTGTGTTATTATGTATTTACATGCTTACCATGCTGTTATGGGTCATTATTAGAGCGTTTCAACCGCCTCACTTTTGTGGACATATTTTTGAAGAATTGGGCGTATATTAGTATGCCGTTTTTGGATATTTGATAGATGTCCGGACAGCTTTGATACCTAACCAGAAATGAAATCGAAATCTGCAGCCACTTCTACAAAAATGTGACCACGAAAGTGATTCGGAACAAACGCCCAAACAATGACCCTTATCCAGTTTGTTGGCATGGATATGGTTTTTAAATGACATCGATATGGATTTAAAGTGTTTAAAGGGTTTATTAATTGGGTAGATAGTAAAAATATCAAAGACACGCTCATAGTTCAAAAGTCCAGTATTTGAATTGTGAGCGTGTGTACGTATGTAATGGTTCTTTGTTCCCTCGAAGAGATTGAGTAATAATGGCCTGATTACGGCAAATGTTGCAAGTGTCACTTGATAATATATTAAAAAAGGCAAAAAAACTATTTGTTGTTTACAACATACACTGACGACAATATCCAAACTACGAGTTAGGTTTTTTCACTGGGTTTTAAAGACTACGCCGATCGTGCAGTGGCGCCTTAACTACTATTATTATGTTTTCTAATGATCTTAAGTACAGTCTAGAAATGGAAAGAATGGTAAAGCATACTATGACAAAGAATAACATTTACCTTAGTGTAGTCAACTTAACGGAAAAAGGAGGCCACTTTTTTCCGTTATATATTTATGTATGATTTTTTTACATTAATTTGTAACCTACACTAAGAAACCCATAAATGTTAAAAAATGCATTATTTTATTCATAAAAAATAAAATACTAAAACTATAAAAATAAAATATCTCCATCCAAGCGTTTATTGTATCTCCATGGCTGCAGGACTACCTTGGTCGCATTTATCGATCGTTTTTGCCTTCCATTTCATTTGATCGTTGCGCTCCCAGATCATTAATTAGGGAAATGTGTATGTCTGTCTGTCTGTCTCAACTAGTCGGGAAAAAACTTATGTCGGCATAGGAGTAATTAAATTTAACCCGACATGCGCGTAATTTATCGACTTTTTGTAATTTGTTCGAAGCTCAGCTGTTTTGTCAAAGTGCCGCGGGATTTGTCGTAGGTTTTGCTTTGGACTGGTTTAAATTTTATGTAGGGTTAACTTTGTAGTAGAATGTTGTATGTTTGTAAAGCTGTTATGGTAAGTTTAAAGATCGGTTAAATGTTAGTCTCGCGCACCGATGGTTCCGTACCGTTCGACAGATTTTCTGGTGAGTTTATTATTTGATGTTTTTTTTAACCCTTTATAGGCCAAAACTAAAAAATAGACTTGAATTCGAGCCTCATTAGATTTCCCCTATTCGGAAGAAATTCTTTCAATAAAAAATACAAAAAATATCAGTTGTAAGTGGTCATTTTTAGTACCAGGTTTTACAATTGCCCTATAAAGGGTTAAGAGCTTTTATAATAATCACACCAAATTTACCATGTTACTGGTTTTACGATGGAAATAGAAAACGTGGCAAACAAACGTACCTTGTATGGGGACCCCCTAACACTATAAAAAACCGTAATCATCCACCGGTCTCGTATTGGACCCTTTTAATATACAGGGTGTCCCAGAAACCGACGTCAACCCATTAAGGGCTGATAGGCCTACTAATTATCAACCAGAATAACACATTTTAGGTTAAGTAAAAATACCTTAGTTTTTGAGATATTGATCATTTTAATCGGTTTTTTTGATACGAAAATGCCGTAAATTCATGCATTAATAAAAAAAAGTGGTTTCTTGCATGATTAGAATCAATATTAAATAAGGAAGTTTTTAACGCTACATGCCAGCTTTTTTTTATTAAAACTTTTTGAGTAAAGATCCCGTTGTAATTAAAAAAAACAGGGGACAATGTCACACCCATTGACCTAGTCCCAAACTAAGCTCAAGGCTTTTATTATTATGACAACGATATAAATACTTATATAGAGAAATATATACTTAAATATATAGAAAACATCCATGACTCAGGAACAAATATTCGCGCTCATCACACTAATATCTGCCCTTACCGGGATATGAACCCAGGACAGCTAGCTTCGTAGGCAGGGGCACTACCAACTAGGTCAGCGCGTCGTCAAACAGTATCTCTACCTTTTCCGCTAATTGATTATTGAACCATCGATCCATGTTAAGACATTAATGAGTATGGATTATGAAACCAATACAAGCCACCAGACAATCCTACGCATTACAAACAATATACATTTGTAACAACTAGTAAATTTAAAGCTAGTTCCATTTAAAAAGAAACGCTTCTTATGTTTGTAAATAAGTGGTTTCTTAAAAGCGGATGATCACCAAGTCGATATTGGCTCGTCGTATAGAATAAGGACGTACATAACTTTCTCATTTTAACAAATAGCTGCGTCCCTCGTGGCTTATTCTGGGGTGCCGATATGATTTGCTTTTAAACAGATCTATACACAGGACCCGTATTATGCTCACCTTTATCGCGGTGGATAAAACATCTGCCACTCTCACGTTTACTTACTGGTCAGAAAGTGACATTTGTTTTATCCACAATTATCCACGTCGAAAAACACGACCATATCTAATAGGCCCACAGATCGCTCAGACGTGATAAGACATTCTGTTGTTTACAAGTTAAATTTATTTTGTAATAGGCATATATTTCACCTTAGTCCTCAGGGTGGGCAAAGCATACGTCTTACGATCATGGTCTTGAGGCTCCAAATGTCTCTGGGTCTCAGATCTCACGATCAAAAATATAGCGAAGGGGTTTTTTTATCATAGTTGCCTATTGTATCCATTATCATTATTATTTAATTTAGTCCGTTGTAAAATTTCTTGCAAATCTATGATAAATTTAAAAATCCAAGAATAACAAACAGCACTCATCACACAAATATTTCCTGAACCTGTCACCCAAGCGTTTTATTCCCAAAGAACTAGCTGTCAATTCCTAAGCTGTGCTACTACTAAGAGATAACGCAAACTAAACGGTATCAATATTGAAAACGCAGCTACTTAAGAAGTTCTTAGAGCAACTTCTAAGGACTTAAACAAATGTTGACAGAACAAAATTATTAATTTCTGTTTGTCTATGACACTTGACTGTGGATTCGGACCACACACGACGGGCCGTGGCCTGAAGATATTCTTTTTAATGATTATGTGGTCGCCTTTATCCATTTCACTAGTCTGATTTTTATTCTCACTGAAAAAAGGTAAACAAAGTTACGTCATTGTCAACGTGACATTTCAGGGGATCTCAAAGTATGGTCCGGTAAAGTGTATATTATAATGTGAAGTTTTTATTTCGCTCCAACCGGTGACATTTGGAATAAATTTGAAAATAAAAATTAAAAGAAAATCGTACTTTATATAACGAACTAGCATTATGCATTTTTATCATTACGGGAGCACCCGTGTCGTTGCTAATAGTGCCATTCTACGTCTTCCCGTGGACGTCGTAAGAGGCGAGTAAAGGAATAAAGGTTTCATAGTTATGTTAGGCAATGGGCTTGTCACCTGTCACTATTAAATCTTAGCCTAATTGTGCAAAATTTGGTTGTAGAATTATCAAGAAGTTTTTTTAGGGGTTGTTGGTCATTCTGTAGCTCTGCCTACCCCATTATGGGAATAACGGCGTGAGTTTATGAATGAATGAATGAATGAACATTACGGGAGCATTCAATCTCGAATGTTCGTGCAACGAGGACCGTCTTGCGTCAAGCGGCCCGTAACTTAATCACTCGGGCGTATGGCGATAGTGATACCAGTGTAATAAATAAATTAAATATCCGTACAAAAACAGTATTCTCTATAAAAATAAAATACTATTTACGAATTAAATTACTCTATAAGATTTTTTGATGTAAAGTTGATTTTCTTAATGTCTTTCGTAAACCGCATTATTTAGTTTATCTTGTTATTAAATAACCTCTTTTTCTATAAACGCGCAATATCCAAAGTATGTTTAATATATTCCTTGTCCGTATCTGTCATTATGACAATCGAACTTGACAGAAAGGGACCAACAAAACTTTAACTAAAATAGGTTTATTGCGTACCTAATTGTGAAAAATGGTTTAACCGCATTTCTGAACAAAATATGAAAGTACTGTAAAAGAGATCAGCATGATGATACAAGCATTTTAGACAAAGATATCCGATATGCACCGTGACGTCATCTAACAGGTCGGCCAAATAAACACCATGTTAAATTTTGTTTTGCTAGAAAGAGTTAGAAACAAATCTTTAGTAACTTGGTTTTTTTTTCTCAACTATTTCTTACACGAGTCAGCTTTTATTGAAGATATAAAAAAAAAGAATATTTCTTATTTTGAAATGTGACATTTTATATTACTACCAAGATTCTTCTATCCAAATAATAGATCTAGAAGTGCAAATACTAATATAATTTCATTCATTCACTTTTAATATATTTAGACAATGTTAAAACACGTTTTCTAATATGTTAATATTTCGTACGCTTTCTGAATATATAATAGCACAGTTAAACAAATACTTCATACTGACTGAGAGCATAAAAAGCGAGTTCACAAAATGTAGCATTAATGTGATAATTAATGTATTTAAGGTGTGAGACGTAAAGTTTTGTTAAGATAAATAACCTTATTTAAAGTAATGGCTTTTCTTCATTTATGATTAGTTTAATGTATTTAATCATGTATGTATGTATCGTTCATTAAATACAAAACGGACACAATCCGAAATGAGTCAGTGTTGCATTTTGAAATTAGAAGCGGTTGGAATACGATTTGTAATGGAAGAGCAAATTATTTTGGAATGTGTTCGTTTTGTATTCAATGAGCGGTATATCACCCCCCCGCGTGGTTGCCGGGTTAGAATAGTGCCACTCCATGTCCTCCCGTGGATGTCGTAAGAGACGACTAAGGGAATAAAGGCTGTGTAGTACAATGGTGTTATTCTCTGAAAAACAACGGACGGGCGGACGAAAGAGCGATATCGCAGTGGCAAGTTTAGGTAGTCCCGTCAGAGCGAACAAAACACATTTTAGCGCGTGCATTTTCAATTAAGCAGCCTAATACCTTTTAAATAAAAAGGAAAATGATTTTTGAATATTAATATTGTTATATTTACACGTATAATGTATCTATGATATTTTTACATGCGTGACACTTGTTTGATTTTCTATAATGTGCTGTAGACTTAACTTGATATTTTAAATTGGAAAGTCTTTAGATAGGCTATTGTAATTTTCTAAAAGTGTCACTTACCACGTTTGTGAAATGTATCGCTGACCACAAAACGCAAAGTACCTATAACCACCTTTTTCCGATCCTAAACATTCCTCGAAATCTCATTTTGCGTTAACCGACTTAACCCCTTTTAGGTCTAAATTTTAAATTTATGCGAAACCGGCGGCCATGTTTCTTTCGGCCCAAAAACGTGCGCATGCGACGTGCGCTTTAAAATAAGAACATCTCCGGAAATAAGTTACGGACGCACTTGGACAATTTATTGGGGCCTTTGAGACGGTTACAGGCCGTACGACCAATTGATGTGCGTTTAGGGACTTCGGTAACATAGAGCTGTGTAGACAACTCTCTAATGCATTGGATTTGATTTCGCAGGCAGTGTTAATGAAGTAGTGGCAGGACCTTGTAGGGTCCAATCAGTTTTTTTTAAAGCCAAATACACACTCGAGGCTTAGAACACTCGGGCCTGATAGTAAGTGGGATCTGAGACCAATAGACATTTAAATTTGCAAGACTACATTCCCAAGACTGCATTCCTAAGACTTCAAATGCGTTAAGAACTAAAATGCAAAGCCTCTATGCTAGATTTGGATTGCTACCACTATATTATCCTTTAACCTACAGTAAAGTAGTAGTCAAATTGAACTTATAATTGATTACTTGTTACTTTATATTATTCGCGTGGTGGCTTATAAACATTATATAATCCACTCAATAACATCTTAACACGATGTGACGTTTCAAAGATCAATCAGAGCAGGTATAGGGTTAATTTGCCTCCACTACCAACAACATCGCTTACATCGCCACCACCATCTTATCCTTTAGTATACAGGGTAGTGATTCTGTAAACAACGCCGGTCGTGCGGACTGTCGAGTGATATCCAAGCGGCGAGATTAAGTAGTCCCGTCAGTGCAAACAAAACACATTGTAGCGCGTGCATTTTCAATTAAGCAGCCTTATACGTTCGACCTATCGTGCTGCTAAATTGAAAATGCACGCGCTACTATGTGTTTTGTTTGCACTGACGGGACTACTTAATCTCGCCGGCTTGGATATCACTCGACAGTCCGCACGACCGGCGTTGTTTACAGAATCACTAGATTCACTACCCAGGTAGCAGATTTCTCTTATAGTTTTTTCATGCTTTTCTGTCCATCACCGTCTGTCTGTCCGTATGTAACAGTTCCATTATTCAAAAACTGAAGACTAGATAATTATAATGACACCTAGCTAGGTGCATAAAATACGAGTTAATAATTGAAGGGTTTTTATGGATCCATACATACAAGATGGAAAGATCTTTAAAGATTAAAAAAAAATCCAATCATTTTCGATAGTGACTCGCTTACTAATTAAATGCACTAAGCTTTTTATAAATTTTTCTGTAGTGATATTGTTTAATTGCAAATAACATGAAATGACGTGTCATGTTATTTAAAATTCAATGCACATCAATTTAGCGTCCGTGCTTTATAATGAAATGGGACACCCTTTATGTGGACCGAAAAGACTTTTTTACGAAATGTAGAGTAAGCTTACACAAGCTTTCTGAAATATGAATAACAATCTCGAAAGCTCACTGACTCATGTGACTTAAATAAAAAAAGGTTGACTTACATTATATAACTACTTTTTCCCGCGGCTCCGTTTGTGTAGAAGTCGTTTATCGATATTTCCACAGGAACTGAGCAATATTCCGATAAAAGAAATATAGTAAAAGTTCTCATTTTGTGGAGGAAGGTCCTTGAGGTCCTTCTCGGTCACTATCACTATCTTAAGTATTCTAACCTACCGAAAAGAAGCAGTGTTGGCATTATTGTGTTCCCGTATGTAGTTCAAAGGGTCAGAATACTAACTATAGATACTTTGACTCGTCACTAAACATCAGGTGAAACTGAGATCAAACGCTAAACCATTTTTGAGTTAAAAAAGGTCTCACGTAAGTACTCAGAGAATCTACTTTGAAAAAATTTGCTCTATCTCTATCACTTGTCATCTGAGACTAAATAGAAAGAGAGATGGAGCTAACGTAACTACGAACTTCGATTTTTAAAGTAGGGCCTAAGTCCGTGTGGTTGCTGGGTTACAATAGTGCCACTCCATGTCCTCCCGTAGATGTCGTAAGAGGCGACTAAGGGAATAAAGGCTTGTAGTACTGTTAGGCGATGGGCTTGCAACCTATCACTAATACACTGGTAAACATGTTAGCCTGATTGTGCAAAATGTGTTCACAGAATTATCAACTGTTTAGAGTTGTTGGTAATTTTGTAGCTCTTCCTACCCCACTATTTGAATCAAGGCGTGAGTTTATGTATTTATGTATGTTAAAAAAAATCCTCACAGTAGGCACTGCGTTGGCAACCATGACTAACGCAAAGCCGTGGTGATTTAACGATGACATTTTTGAGTACCAGACAGTAAATCTTTCTATATATCTGGAACTTGGTAGATTTAAAAACTAATAATAAGGAATATTTTTTGTATGACAAGGAAAAGGCACACAGGCCACCTGACGGAATTCTCAAGACTACAATCTCAAGACAGCCATCTTAAGACTACAAATCCATTGCCAATCCTGAAGACTAATGTCGGGTTCCTATATTCAAACCGCGGATAGATTAGGCTTACTTCGGGTTAAAATTTGACATTCGCCCATACAAAATTCAAAGTCAAATTTTAATCCGAAGTAAGTCTATCTGTCCGCGGTTTGAATATAGGAACCGGCCATAAGATGAAATGTCTCTAGCTAGGTATACTAGTAATTTTACCGGTTGTCCTATCCCCACACCGGAACACAAAAATAAATTATTGAATTGATAAAATTCTTAATCAATAATCAGCATAACAAGTGAATATTCTTTATCTCGTTGACTACTAAATCCTGCAAGAGCACGAGCAGTCACAGCAACAAGTTGCCGACAACAGACACACGTAGCCGACATCTGTCGGTGGGATGTGAAGTCAGTGATAAGCGAAGCGTTGCGCGGAAAGCGGGGCGTTAAGCGGATCTTCAATAGGAAATCCGCATATGATATTAACTGTAAAGAAGAACACCACAAGTGAAGTTTTTAAAATTGATCAAGAAATACGGATGTTACAAGGATTTTAACTGATAGTTAGACAGCGATTAGACAAAGAGATCAATATGCGCCGTGACGGCATAAAACCGGTAGGCCGTATAAACTCCATGTTGAATTATTTTTTGCTAGAAAGAGATAGAAACCAATCTTTGTTGGCTTACATACATACGGACACCAAATCACGCCTGTTTCCCAGAGGGGTAGGCTGAGACCACTTCTTTCCACTTGCTACGATCTTGACAAATTTCTTTCGCTTCTTCCACATACATACATCGAGTCATGCACGCACGTCGGTTTCGGGTAAAAAAAAAAGATAAAAGATATTTATTCAGTAAGTAGGCCGCACGGGCACTTTTACACGTCATGAATCTACCAGCGCTTCCCAAGAGGAGACCACTGCCGAGAAGAAACGCCGCAAGAAACTCAGCAGTCAGTCATTTTTTAAACATGTTACAATGGTAGTACTTAATCTAAATTAAATATAATATCAAATAGCAAATAGCATGCGTAGTTCAGCAGGAAAACATGTCAAAAATATTACGAGAGAGACAGGGGGGGAAGAGAGGAGAGGAAAAAAAAACACAGGACAACCAAATAAAAGTTTGATATGCTTTCCCACATCAACGGTGTCCCCTAGACAAACAACTTTGCAATTTTACAAATTATGAATGACTAAGTTTCGGGTTTAGGCCAAGCATTTTTATCTGTTAGATAGTCCTCGACCCTATAGTACGCTTTAGATATTAACGACTTTTTTAAGTAATTTTTAAGTGCTGGAAAGGGTAATGTTAAAGCTTCGTCAGGTAATTTGTTATAGAAATGAATGCATTGACCAACAAATGATTTATATACTTTACGGACGCGGAATTTTCGGATAACAATTTTATTTATATTTCTTGTATTTAGATTATGTACATCGGAATTTTTGGTGAAAGAATTAAAATTTTTAATAACATAAATAATATTCTCGTAAATAAATTGAGACGCTACAGTTAAGATGTGAATTTCTTTAAAAAGTTCTCTTAAGGAGTCACGGGAATTTAAGTTATAAATAGAACGAATAGCCCTTTTTTGTAAGACAAATATACTTTGTATTTCAGCTGCCTTACCCCAAACCAGAATACCGTACGACATCACACTATGGAAATAACTATAATAAACTATGCGAGCTGTCTCAACATTAGTTAGTTGTCTAATTTTCCTAACCGCGTAAGCTGCCGAACTTAGTTTACCTGCCAGTACCGCTATATGGGGACTCCATTGCAAATTTTTATCTATGGTTATGCCTAGAAAAACTGCCTTATCTACCATTTGCAGACACTCGTCATTTAGAAAAATACTAGAATCTACCGGTTTAACATTAGGCAAAGCGAACCTAACACATTTAGTTTTTTTAGCATTTAGTAGTAAATTGTTACTAGTAAACCAATTAAGTACTTTAACTAGTGTGGCGTTTATCGTACTGTAGTCAATGGACTTTCTATCTACTTTGAAAATTAATGAAGTATCATCAGCAAAAAGTACAATCTCACAAAGTTTATCTACTGTTGGTGGTAAGTCATTTATATAAACCAAAATAAAAAAGGGCCTAAAATTGAGCCTTGCGGCACACACACCTAATTTCACTGTAGCTCCAACAGATTGCGTTTTGTTTACAACAACTGTTTGAGTTCTATCACTTAGATAAGAAGACATGAGACTTGAAGCTTTATTGGACAATCCATAATGTTTTAATTTTAAAATTAAGGTCGAATGATCCACGCAATCGAAAGCTTTAGAAAGATCACAAAATATTCCTACTGTATCACAAGATTTCTCCCAACTGTTATTTATATATTTAATGAGCACAGAAGCCGCATCAATTGTTGATCGACCTCGGGTAAACCCAAACTGGTTACTGTTAAGTATTTTATTTCTATTAAAGTGACCTAACATATCATTCAGCATTAGTTTCTCAAAGACTTTACTTAAAACGGGTAGTATGGAAATGGGACGGAAGTTCGTTAAATCACTCATCTCGCACGATTTAAAAAGAGGTATGACTTTACTATATTTCATGAGATCTGGAAAGATCCCCTCTGATAAACAATTATTGTAAATTAATGATAATTGGGGTGCAATTACATCTATGATATGAAATAGTACTCCAACTGATGTGCCCTACAAATCCTCAGTCTTTTTTAAACTAAGCGATTTAAATACCTTGACTATTGAACCTGAATTTACAGGGCTGAATTCAAAGTTTATATTACATTTACTGACATTAGTGCAAAGTAATGATTGAGCTTCAACCGCGGATGATTTAAGACATTTCGTTGTATTAGAGGCTATGTTTGAAAAATAATCTTCGAATGCTAAGGCAACGTCTTTATTTGACGTGATTTGTTTGTCACCTGCGTTTATGGTGACTTGTACTGTGGTACTTAAGATTCGGCCCTTTTCCAGTATTTCTCCGATTTAACTCGAAAAAGTACGCCTAGGGTTATATCTTGCTTATTTTGACAATGTAATATTATGGTACCATCGAGCTGATCTGATGATGGAATCGGAAGGTGCCGACGGAATCTCTGCTGTTAATATGTACAGGCTGAGTTGAGGCTGGTTAGTTTCGTCTTGATAAACAGATGATGTCTTAAATATAGATGAATTAGCGAGAGCGTGGTATAGCATTTGTAGTGGTTGACCGGTTCGCATAAAAAATAGAATAACGTAAGTATTTCTCTTAATTTAATGAAATTACATACTCTCTCTGATCATATTTCTCTTCTTAACAAGTAAAACAATGCTCAGTCTTTTTTTGTTTTCATTTGCTATTATTTTATTCTTCATCTGAGCTGTCACAAGTATTGATAATAATATTATGATCTGTAATTCGATCCATTTCTCCTTCTTGACATCTTTATTTATTTTCTTCACTTTCGATACGGTGACAAATATTTTCCCAGTCCTCAGCAGTAATAGTATTAATTCTTTCAGTTGCTTAATTTAATTCAATAAATAACAACCTAATAATATTTAGAATTTCATAATGACATTGTTTTTGAATTTCCTTCTTAAATTACTATTATTATTATTATTATTTATTTTATCACAAACCTCGTTTTATGCTGATAGTACGTGAAAAGGGAAATTTCGAATATAGAATGCCTATCATCACACAGTTTTAAGTGATTTTGTAAGTTCTTTCGTTTGTTTGTTTTCTGATTAATTATCCTTACTTGAATTTTACAATAATAAATTAATTATACCACTACATATGCAATTCCACGCTCTCACTGATTCATCTATAACAGAAAAAAGTGCTGTCAGTGATAAAAGCTTGCCCCAAAATTAAACTTTAACCAACCAACTTAACCAGTATATCGTTTTTTTACCAGGAATCAAGATCTAGCTTTCACTCTCCACTGTGTCCTTACCTTAACCAAGTAAGCACGTAGCACACCGGGAGCGTTACAAATCATATGTGACAGTATTTACAGAAGGGTCGCATCCCAGACGTGCTGAAGGCATGAAATGAATACCGCTTGAATGTGACAGTCACCGCGTCTTTATTACTAGAGGAATAAGCGATATTTTACAGTCAAATGTAAGACATATTTTGATAGTGAATATACTTGCTTTTTGTAAGTTAATTTTTCGAGAGGTGAGGTATTAAACACAAAAAATACAACAAATTAAGAGGTCTCATTGTTAAACATGGGTCGTATCGTACGAGTCAACATAAGTTCATCTCGTCCACTAAAAGAATAACCTCAGGGGTGTGATTTGTCGGTCGAACGAACGAATGAATGTCGCAGCGGCGTGTTTAAGTAATCCCGTCAGAGCAAACAAAACACTTTTTAGCGCGTGGATTCTTAATTAGGTAGTCTTATACGTTCGATCTCGTGGACAGAAACCGTGTTGCCAAATAATATATATGTTGTAAACAATAGTACATTGTGCATCAAGGGTAGTAATCCCCTTACTGCCTGTGATACACACAATGGTTTTCATCACATTTGCGAGGAAAAAACACTTTAACTCTGCAAAATATAAAGAAATAACTTTTGACGAACGGGAACGTAAATGGAAACGATATTTTTTTTGTGACCTCTACCACAGATAATAACTGCGTTTAGTTTCGACCTGGATTCGAGCCAGATTTAGCCAATTTGATAAAAATTTATAATTACTAAAATTAATGATAAATGTTGATATAAACTTGAAATAGGTATAAAAATAATGAAGTTTAATGAAGCGTATAGGTTTTGTGTAATGTAAGTTAGTCTATAGCTAATTTTAAAAAGATGAAATTAGAAACGGATATAATTTTTGGCTGAAAATTAAACCTCCTTAGTCAGAAATGATGTACGAAAGAGTTGCAAATTTTAAAAAGAAAGTCATTACTCCCTAGGGATGACAAACTCGCCATAATTTCCCAGGGAACAATTTAGGCCATTGTCCTTCTGTATACAGGCATGGAATAACACCATTTACGAGCAAGTGTGATGAAAATAATATTATATCAGGGGTCGTAGTTTCAACAATATAATACTCGTATCTTTAGTGTATACATAAATAATGTTTGTATTTTTTTATAGGGAAATAAAGGGCTTTTTTATTTTTATTTATTTATTTATACGCCCGCGATATGGGGTGCGTGGATTTCGGACCTCACTGCTCGTATCCCTTCCCCTAGTAAACCCAAAAAATACCTTCCATAGTCCTTAGGTCCAGCGGTTTTAGCTGTGCGTTTTACTGAAAATTTGGGACCCGCCCTTGCTTTGCTGTAGTTTTCTGTAACACATGTAGATGAACTAGAATTTATATCCAATGGTTCTTCCTCATCGATCATTCTATTTATTAATGAAAACCAAATTTGTTGCGTAGTTTGAAAGGTCGAAGCGTACATATTTACAGAGAGCCAGGCGGCAGGAAGGAAATTTATTTTACACTAAGTACCTAGTACGTAGTCAAAGATCGAAAACTTGCAAAAGAAATGCACAACTAACATAACCATTATTCCATACCCAGAAACAAAAAGGGCAAAAAATAAACGCAATAAAATTGCCCTCGAAACTCACTCAAGAGTTTAACCTAATTGTTTTTTAATAATTATCGTTTTAACCGCTGACTGCAATGATTGATGATTATTTGATTTTTGGTGCACCGTGCATCCATGCACCCATGCAGTTTGGTGTCATGCGAAGCAAGTTAATATTGAGTCCAAATTTAGGGTTCTGCAGCCAAAGGGCAATTAAATAATAGAACCCTCATTGTTTTTATCAGCTCCGTCTGTCTCACTGTTGGTATTCATTTGTTGATTTTTATTGACATTATAGAAAAAGGTAAGCACTCCATAGCCATGTAACCGAAAAAAAAACGTGTTAGGCATTAACTGTGCATGTCTGTAGTTTCGTTGACACCTTTATTTGACATTTGATTTTTAAAAAAAAACTTTCGTCTCGAGATGTTATGTGACTTTTGAGACAACTTTTAGAACGCCATAATGAAGGTGTGCGAGTATACGAGTTCAAATTCATATTCAGATTCACATTTATTCATTGTTTAACACGGGTATATAGTACAGGGAGTTCTTATCGTAATAAAAAGTTCAGCTATGTAACCCTGCAGGATTTTACCCTTTTTTCTCCTATTGAAAATCATGTCATCATATTTGCTCTCGTATAAATAAAACAATATAACGATGATGACGGAACCCTACGCTGAGCGAGCAAGCTCTTGCTCCGTTTTTGTTTTTAAATTAGGAAGACTGGCAGTAAACGTGTTAATCTAATTTTGGCAGAGGGTCATTAACCCTATCAAGTGCATCTTCATTTTTTACAGAGGTAATACAATTATCTTGACTTTAAGATTAAAACCAGCGTTTTTGACATTTGTAATCTTAAGACTACGATCTTAAGACTGCAATCCAAATATTGCAAATGCGTTGCCAACCCAAGACTCAGATGGAATCCCTCTATACTTATTATTTCACCGGTTATCTTATCCCCACACACGAAGCACAACACTGCAAACACTGCTGCTTAGCGGTAGGTTAAAGTGTTAGATATTAGTAGCGATCCGATAAACCGGATGAAGATTAATATATAAGATAATCATTATGATCTTCTCAATTGGTAAGTAATAAGTGTTTTTAAGGGTTTTGTACCCAAAGGGTACCGACGGGACCCTATTGCTATGCTTCCGCTCTTGTGTCTGTCTCTGTATATTTTATGATAACCATCGTATTTATTCCACTTGCTAGCGAGTAGAGTAACTGTAACTCATGGTAAGGGTAGTCGTTCTTGGACAGCGAGTTTCACACAAGGAACCATCCTGGGTCCCCCCAGATCTGGGTGGTATGCCTAAATGAATTTTCCCAGGGGATAAAAGTACAGTTACACATAATCATTGAAGGTGTCATATTTATTAACATTAAATTTTATTTTATATTAGTGTTTAGTGTCATACTATCATTAAACACTTGCGATACTAGAAATATAAAAATATCCGCATTCGTAGCAATAACTTCTTCCGCAGTTACTCGTTTAAGTGGAGAATAAAATCGCTACTCCAAAAACAAGTGCAAACGGAAACTGCAAAAAACTGCACTTTACATTGCAACAGATCAAAATCTATATGCTGTCGTTATTCAATCCGCGTAACATTAAGATCGAGGCGCCTTACACGGCAGCCATCTTGCTTTATTTGGAAACAGCTGATTTATTGGTCGCGAGTGATCTGGATGCGTGGAATAGATACTATATCAGTATCGATCTACGAGTCAGATCGGTTCGTGCTACTTTGTACCGATAAGAAACCAAAAAACATATTTCTGGGTAATTATTGACCCGACCAGTTTATGCATGAGCCTCCTGATGGTAGACGTTGGGGGACGGGGTGAGGAGGCTACTAGAATACGTTTGCAGAATACTCACTTAAAACCTAGTCTTCTCCTCGTACCAAATTCCCTCTCCATCAGCAGAAACGTTCCTAGTAGCCTGACACTCAAAGATTAGCCACCAGTTTAAGGTTGGAAAATCTTGGAGGTGCCATTTTTTTTTGAATTACACAGTACCATCTTATACCCAATCCCAATCTCATAATAGTACGACGTACTCACGATTCTTCGGAAGTAGTCAGTCGCACGCAGGTGCCATAATTACGAAGGAAATAGGACAATTTTTTCAAGAAAAAAATAGACAAATTTTCTGGATGTATTTTTCTGGGGTACATTTTTAAAAGCTATGCTAGTGCACTCTGTTTTGGAAACTTCACTATAGATGAAACGACGGACAAATAACATTAGGTACTATAGTACCCAGGATGTAACGCCATAGTGAAGCGAAGGGACAACTGTAACATTGCAATAAATTACAACAAGTCAATTGGACCCAAGTGGACTACGGCTTGCTTCGTACGGTCCTGTTTTTTACCCCTAGCTAATATGTTACCCTATTAAGGCCCAATGATATGCGAGGCTCGCGTTTATTTCATACTATGTCCATAAGTTCTGAGTGATTGAAACATGCATCTTACAAGTTAAACGCAGGCGTGGCTAGGAATTTGAATATTAACCTAACAGCAATTTGTCCTTTCTAATTAAATTTAAATGTTTTCCTGCAATGCGTTTTTTTCACACATTAACCTGCTTTCTTAGTTGAGCAAGGATTTTGTTTGAAATATTTAAAGCGTAGAATCAGTTTAACTGCAAGCGACAATGGTCTAGAATATGAACACAAATCATGACAAATCCTTAATGAAACAAGTTCATTGCTGTTTTATTATCTGAATGTTCATGCGACGTCAATTCGTGAAATGCAATATCTGATTTACCTTCTTCCATTTTAAGAGTAATCCAAACAAAATATGGACTAACTGGGGTAAACAATGGTAAATCAAATCCACTTTCGACACCTCCGGTGCATACTCCCACTATTTTTCCAGCATGCAGAAGCGGGCCTCCTGAGTCTCCTGGACGAGGTTGTTTTTTTTTTTTTTTTTTTTTATAAAAGAGGGAGGCAAACGAGCATGCGGCTTACCTGATCGGAAGTAATCACCACCGCCCATGAACACCGGCAACTCAAGTTGAGTTGTCGGTCCGTTGCCGGCCTTTAAGGAAAATAAGAGCTCTTTTCTTGAAGGACCCCATGTCATAACTGGCAGGAAATATCGCCGGAGAGAGTTCGTTCCACAGTTTCACCGTACGAGGTAAAAAGTGCCTAGAGAAACGCACGGTGGAAGAACGCCATTCATCAAGGTGATGTTGATGGAACCTGGCCCTACGACGGGTGGTACGGTGGTGGAATACGGCGGCAGGCAACAATGCGAATAGTTCTTTAGAACACTCCCCGTTATAAAGCCTATACAGCACACAAAGTGAGCTGATGTGATGGTGTGTTGACGTCTTTTAGAGCACAAAGGCGCCACACATATCGCTGGACGCGTCCGAAGCTCTTCTTCTTTAGTACAGGGAACCAACAAGCCGTTGCCAATGAGAACTGATTTTCTATTATTTTTAAGTTCTCCTTCACGAGGACGATACATTATAATGTACTACCGAATCCGGCATACTTGACTGGAACTCCAAAAAGAGCTTTATAATCTACAGCCAATAACTTCCCAAATATCTTGCTGGGAACTTTTCTGACTAACATAAGTCCTACGTCATTTAAAGGATCTTCTATTCGTGTGCGAACATTATTACGCGGGTAAGTTATGATATCATAAATTTTGGTAAACGCTTTTGTTTCGTTAGCCAACAGGTTAAAGTCGGCATAGCGGACTCTTAAACGAGTTCGGATAAGGCAATGTCCAGCGGTAATAACGCAATGCTCAGTAATGAGGCTGCCAGTGCATACTCTTGCCATGGAGCCAAAGGCCAACTCTATACTTACAACGAAAGGGAACTCATGCAGCTTGTCCTCTTACCATTTATACACATGTAAGCTGCCAGATCTTGCGTTATTTGTGCGTATAAAAATCCCTAAGAGCAGCAAGTAAATCCATTGCGTTTCTAGCATGGTTTCGGTGTAGCTTGTCAAATGTACACAATAGTGTACTGTAAATCTAAATATTTGATTTGGTACTCTTATATCCAACTTGCAGTGAAATTTGATATCTAAAACAGCAAACATTCAATAAAAAACATATCGATCGTATTTTATGTCGAGTAGGTTGCAATCAAAAAGTGTTTTTCTACTCGCGTACTATAAACCGCTAATATTGATATCGCTTTCGGTAATCCAATGAGGTACATTGTGTAATCGCAACGTTGACATTGCATTGTGAAAAGTTTCATAATGTTCTTTTTCGCACTGCAAATGGCGGAAACTAAAATAAAAAAATAAAATAAAAATTGTGCACTGGTTTAATATCTAGGTAATGGCCAACAGCCTTTTTTTTAACTTAATCATGCAACGTCAAAATAAAATGGAGTGTTGGAGTGTGATTTTGTGAATTAAAAACAGTACACAATGAAAAACAGTGGGTCCACCACTCGTCCCTGTGGAACACCATAGTATAATTTGAATTAATAATTGCCTGACACTCAAAAGTTAGCCACCAGTTAGAGACTCAAAAATCTTGGAGGTGCCAAGTTTACTTTACTACAAAATACTATTTTAATGTAGATCAATCTTTTAAATTATTTGTGTAAAATTAAGATTTATGACCACTCGCTTTAAAATGGTTACTAAAGTACCCAATCTCATTTTAAGGCCGCTACACGTGTGCTTCATGTCAAAATACTCTTGATACACCCTCACGATTGTTCTGAAACTTTCGCGCGCAGGGCAGGTGCCATATTACGTAGAAACTAGGACAACTTTTTCAAAAAAGGATTGAAACGTTTTCTTTTCTAATTTGATTTAGAAAATGAAATCTGCAACGCTTTTTTTTGTCACACATCAACCTGCTTTCTTAATTGAGCAAGAATTAAGTTTGTACGACTTAAAGAGTAGAATGAGTTCGACTGCAAGCGACAAGATTCTTATTAGTTATTAGGAGTAGGGTTGCCATCTCTAAAATATGGCAACCAGGACAAGGCACATGAAAGTCCCAGATTTGGGAGCCTAGAACCCTGACATGTTTTTTATGAAAATTTGTAGTTTATACTTGGTTCGTCGGTTGTCTACACCGCGGCGCGCGAGTCGCACCGCCGCCGTGTTTTCGGCCTACAAATGAAACCCCGCCCGGACGCTCCCTGGACCCCTTAAAACTAGGACCAATCCGGGGAAACCCAGACGGATGGTAACCCTACTTTGGAGCAATGTTCTTGAGGTATGAACACAAATTATGACAAGTCCTTAATGAAACTATTACATTATCCTTTTATTTTCTGAATGTTCATCCGACGCCAACGCCGACCATTTTTGAAATGCAATATCTGATTTACCTTCTTCCATTTTAAGAGTAATCCAAACCAAATATGGACTAACTGGGGTAAACAATGGTAAATCAAATTCACTTTCGACACCTCCGGTGCATACTCCCACTATTTTTCCAGCATGCAGAAGCGGGCCTCCTGAGTCTCCTGGGCGAGGTTGCTGGCGTCTCTTAGAGCACAAAGGCGCCACACATATCGCTGGACGCGTCCGAAGCTCTTCTTCTTTAGTACAGGGAACTAACAAGCCGTTGCCAATGAGAACTGATTTTCTATTATTTTTAAGTTCTCCTTCACGAGGATGATACATTATATATGTACTACCGAATCCGGCATACTTGACTGGAACTCCAAAAAGAGCTTTATAATCTACAGCCAATAACTTCCCAAATATCTTGCTGGGAACTTTTCTGACTAACATAAGTCCTACGTCATTTAAAGGATCTTCTATTCGTGTGCGAACATTATTACGTGGGTAAGTTATGCTATCATAAATTTTGGTAAACGCTTTTGTTTCGTTAGCCAACAGGTTAAAGTCGGCATAGCGGACTCTTAAGCGAGTTCGGATAAGGCAATGTCCAGCGGTAATAACGCAATGCTCAATAATGAGGCTGCCAGTGCATACTCTTGCCATGGAGCCAAAGGCCAACTCTATACTTACAACGAAAGGGAACTCATGCAGCTTGTCTTCTTCCCCCTTATACACACGTAAGCTGCCAGATCTTGCATTATTTGTGCGTATAAAAATTACTACGACCAGCAAGTAAATCCATTGCGTTTCTAGCATGGTTGCAGTGTAGTACAAAAGTGCACTGTAAATCTGTACAGGTGATATGGTACTCTTATGTCCAATTCGCAATGAAATTTGACACATGTAAAAGCCAACATTCAATAAAAAAACATATCGATCGTATTTTCTTTATGTCGCGTAGGTTGCAAATAAAAAGTGTTTTTTAAAACCTCTGATCATAGAAAAAGTAAAATAATATGTTAAGGCGTATTTACTCTCGGTGTCCGAGACGGTTCATTTGTTTCTTGCTTCCAAAAGACTGGACTGATTACAATTCCGTGTCTAAATAAGTTCCTGTTTTAAATGTCTGTAGAGATTCTCTCATCGATTCCCAAATACGTCATCATATCAACTTTTAGAAACCTTGATATTGCATTATTGTTTCCAAAAAGCTTACGCGAACTGGTTCGAACGCAACATGCTGAAACAGAATCAAATAAATTGCAACAGTTTTTTTATTAAAAAAAAATGTGGAAAATTTTGACGTCTAGAAGCTCTCAGTGCTACCATATGATGTGTTGGTTTTGTCGTGAATTTCCAGCTGGCTACTCATTCCTTATCAGGAATTCGCTCAAGCAGTACCATATCTAAAACCTGTGTGTAAGAAGTCGCTAGTACACTCGTAGCATCATAAACAAGGTACTTAGTTACGTTTTTAAAGGTGTGTCTAATTAAACTGAAACATTCTCAATATACAGAGATAAAGTTCTTCAAGGTCAGATATTGGTGCTTTTATTACATAACTGAAACAAAATTAATTCCTATTATAGTTTAAAACCAAACTATTATTTTTACATTTTCCATTTTTTCTCATAGAAGTATATTTTTGAACTTTTTGAACGCCCTACTAATAATTATACTATATTAGCGAATACACGAATTCATGCGTACTAAGATCATGGATAATGACTATAAATGTTATGTACGTAGACGTAATCATGCAATGTCAAAATAAAATTTAGGGTTGGAGTGCGTTTTGGTGAATTAAAAACAGTAAACAATGAAAAACAGTGGGCCCATCACTCGTCCCTGTGGAACACCATAGTAAAATGTGAAATTAATAATTACTTTCTCAGATTAAATCTGCATAAAATGAGCTGATACAAAAGCGAAGGAATTAAGGTAAAAAATTACGGAATGACACCCGTAACGCATGCGCAAGTTTTGTACTTCGCATTCATTATATTTCAAAAAATTACAATTACCTTGGCTCTCTGAAACCCTGGTACACGCGTGGTCAAAAGTCTTAAATGCACCTGCTACATAGCAGCATGCTATATTTTATTATTGTAAGCCATTTAAAAATAATACAAGATATTCGATGTCGAAACCAGTTTTTATGGCATAAGTATAAAAAACATTTATTTTTATTTTGATGTTGTTGAATAATCTGTATTGAAGTTGTATGGAATAATCGCCACGCAATATGTATGGAATAAATCCATTTCCAAGTTAACAGTTTTAGCTTTATTGCTTTTGTATTATGAATAATTGTACTGCCTAGAACTATATTAAGTGAAGAAAAGATTACTATTTCTAAACGATGCTTAAGTAGTATGTTAAGATCATTTTGATTGTACTGTTGACATCAAAGATCTGTTTAATTTTTTACGCCTTATTCCATTGAAATAAGATGCATAAGTGTAAATATATCTTTGACGTCGTCTGTACGTAATACTCTATATTTTCTTCATAGTTTAAAGTCGATTTTAGTGTAGGTAGTATTCTAAGTTTGTCATTGATGTAGGTTTAAGATATTTAGGTAATATTATAAAATATCCAATTGGCTTCAATACACAAACAAACCGCGAAGAACTTGGCGAAGTAAGTAAGTTCGCGAAGTTAATATTCAAGATAACCTGAAAACAGCGCAGTTTTAGCAGAAAATAGCTGCAGAGAAATTCGGTGAAATGATTCGATGAAAAGTTTGAAGTATAACTAGGAACACCGCAAGTATCGTCTAATGTCATCTTAACTTCTGTGCTATCTAAAATAACCTCAATTACTTCAACCAAGTCTTTGCTCCATCTTCACAAAGAATTAGTTTAAAATATTCTCATAGCTCCCATTATCCAGTGCTAAATTTTATTTCTTCGAGAATACCTTGATTCAAGTTTGGATTACTTTGGTGATCCAATGCAAATATGGACGATATGGATGCGTGTTAATAATAGTGTATTTTCCAAACCTAGAATTTCCGGTACCAACTCTAGCAATTTTTCCAATAGGACTGGGTCGTTGAGGTCTTAATCAGCGCATTGCTAGGCAAAATTATGGATGCCTTCGCAGTATTTTGTCGTCAACACAAGGAGCAGCCATAGCGTGACCTATTAGAAGTGGCTGCAAAGTAGCGTCTTGTCTAAATTTTAGGAATTGATGAAGGACAATGCGGGTATTGCTATATCTCTTGATAACCCTTATATTTCCACCATGTCTGTCCAGCCGTCCGTCCGCAGCTTAACTCAGGGACTCTTTGTTCTAGAAAGCTATAACTTGGCATTAATTACATATAAACCTCTCACAGGTTTCCGAAGCGCGTCTTAATGTAAAAAATTATAATCGCTGTTTATAGTAAATAAATTAAATTAAAAAAAAAAAATATATATATACAAATTAGTCAGGCCGAAATAGTATTTTTCGTAATCGTGTTATAATAGAGAGCTTTTTAGTCGAGTACCGTGTTTAGGCCACGAAGCTTGCTGAGTGGCCTAAGTAAGGTACGAGATTAAAAAGCTAAATTATGACACTATTGTGAACAATACTTTTTGTACGAGTTCATTAAAATTAATAATGTAAGTCATAAATACGAGTATATAAGAAAACTAAAAGTAGATTTTTGACAGATGATGCGACGCTGCTACGTTCCGAAACGACACAGATTGGCAATTTTGTATCGGATCGAGGCTCCTTAAACAAGGACACATATATGGAAATCCGAAGTTCTATTTTCAATTTTTTTTCGGTTGTCTAGAGCGTATCGAAATAGTTATTTCGGTTGTCTAGAGCGTATCGAAATAGTTATTTCGGTTGTTTCGGAAGTAACATCTAGACTATTCAACGATGAAAAGAGTGACGTTACAGTATTCTCTATGAAATCGTAATACACTCATTTTAATCGACGAGTACAAAAAAATATTTTTAGGTTACCTCCCCAACACGGAACGTAGGATGTATTTTTTTTGTCAACCCCGTGATGTGGGTGTCTTTTAAAATATTGCGATTTGCGAAAACATTTTTTCGATTAAGGATTCCGTTTGTGAAATATTAAGATTCAACGTGGTAAAATTTGTTAGAGTCATGTGTCCCGGGGTCCCCACCTAAAGCCAAAATTACAAATACAATATATCTGACTGAATTTTAGAGAAAAACTATCATGATTAAGAAGACTTGATTGGTTCTTGAGATATAGGCGACTAAAGTGTTTATATCTACTAAAATGACCTAAGACAGAGACAGCACCAAATAACTTTAAATAGGGAATTAGTTCATACTTGTTGTTCTTAGAGATATTTTTTGTATATTAAGGGCTTCGAAACCATACACTGAGCATGGTCAGACATGCTCATGCCTGGTTTTTTTAACGCCTTTAGTCTAAGAAACCATCGTGACACAACAGATCGTGGCCACCACTACATTTCAACACTAATTGTAATGTCGACCACGTGGTAGCGTGTCTAGAGCTCGTTTAGGAGAGATATCGAGCACCCAACAGTAGAAATATAGCCCGGATAAAAGGTCGTATGTTAATGAGCATGCTGCACACAAAATGTCTTTTTAATTGGACGACGTAAACAAGTGTGGGAACGTTAGATATAACGGTCAAAAGACATTCTTGTTGTCTATTGACAAATAATTTGTATTCGTAAAATAATATTAAATTACTCTGATCTGCGCTTCAATTCTACTTGGTAAATGCATATTGTTTTTGATATGTTACAATATTGTCAACAGTGACAACTCTTGACAGTGATAGCGACTAAGGTATAAAATAATACGATAAAACGTCGAACTCGATACTGTTTAACCGAATTAAGAGAATTACGTACATACAATAAATCACGCCTGTTTCCCAGATAAGTAGGCAGAAACCACTTCTTTCCACCTGCTACGATCCTGAATCTCTTTCGCTTCTTCCATATTCATACATCAAGTCATGCTTGCACGTCGGTTTCGGGTACTTAAGATTCGGAAACTTAAGAGAATTTGGAACCACTGTTATACTTAAAAAAACGCAATGTCTTCCTCTTTTGAACTCTCATTCTAAAAAAAGGGGTTTTATAAGTTTGTTACCCTTGTCAGTCTGCAAAATTTATTTTTGGACACGGTTTTTATATATCAGAAAGTAGATCAGCTGAGGTGATTTTTTGCTAGATTATAGAAAAAATTGTGCTTAATAAAGTTTTCAGCTAAGTAAAACCGTATACAGATGTAGTGAATAATTCTTTCCCATCGTTTTTGATTGGATAACTTCGTATTTATCTTGCTTTCTCAGTTGTCATATTGATGGGTACTGAAGCTAATTGAGAAAGCTAGACAAATACGAACATATCCGACAAAATACGATGGGGAAAGATTATTCACTACATCTGTAATTAGCCTTTGACATTTTTATCTTATTGAGTTATTGCTAACGTTCTGATAATTTTGATATTTTTAAGAGTAATGGCGACCAAGTGGCGGCAGGCCTTCCACAAGGTCCGACGACCTGGTAAAGGTCGCGGGAAACCGCTGGATGACAGCAGCAGTGGACCGATCGTTGCGGAAAATCTTGGGGAAGGCCTTTGACTAGCAGTGGACGTAGTGTCTGTCACTTTCGAACCAATAAGTTTGACAGAGGCTTTATCTACTGTGATAAAAGTTACCATAATACTAGCCCTAAATAACGTACCGGAATTAACGTGTTTTTATCTATTTATTAGTAACTGCTACAATACCTACAATCTTCTCCGCAGTTATGGACTTGTCCGAAGCGCTGGTCGATTCACTCTATATTATCCACGTGTAAAAGAGCACTCATTATGGTCTACTTACTGAATAAATATTTTGAATTTTGAATTTTAAATGCCAATGCCATTATGCTTCTTTTTAAAAAGGTGCATCTTTTCCAATTACGAATGTCAAATAATTAAAAATATAGCAGATATTTTCAATATAATTGATGAAAAAATGAAAACCAAGAAGGTACAAAAAACTCTTTGGAAATTACAGACTGTACTTAACAAAAAAAAAACAAAATATGTCGCATTTAAGTCTCGTTGGCCAGTGGTCTGAATATGCAAATGACTCGGACAAAATTTCACAATCGAAAATTAAGTCTAGAATATTTATGGCTCAATTTCGGTCAAGAGACAATGCGGTGAATTCGGACGCACTGCGTACAAAGGTATTCAAAGTATGACCGCAGTTTCACGAGGCCTCTAGGTACCTTGATGATTATGTAATGCAGAAAGGACAATTTACTGCAAATTTAGCGATAGTCAAATAACAGTAAATATAAAACAACAGCGAGCCTAGTATGGCTGCGTCTATATTGCGTGTCAACTGTGGATAAAGGATCACTTTTTGACACGTGTACTTATTTAACTGTCAAAAGGTGACAGATGGAGCCATATTAGGCCCCCAGGGCCGGTATTCTAGGCGCTAAAACCATATCGTCCTTAATTTGTTATCGTATTGCCAATGTTTTGATAGCTCTTTATTAACTTGACAGTAATGGCGGCTGACGTCAAAACAATACTCTGACTGGTCAAATACGATGAATAGAGGCCCTGTTAGGACTATTTTGCATCTAACTATTGCAGTTACCGGATTACTAGTTTAAAAAGATAAAAGACATTTATTCAGTAAGTAGGCCGTACGGGCACTTTTACACGTCAAGAATCTACCATTTATGGCATAGAGAAGACAAACGAGCACACAGGCCACCTGATGGTAAGTGAAAACTATGACCCATCGACATTCGCATTTACAAGACTGCAATGCAATCCTAAGCCTGCAAATAGCTGCGTTTTTTTTAAAAAACCGCATAAACGAAATGGTATAACATTGCAAATCGGGGCAATTTTGTACCATGTCTCTTTTGACTCCGAGGATACTTTCATTTCCAATGCAAGTTCGAATTATAAAAAATATCACTAAAGTCAATTGGATAAATCTACATAACAACCTTTGCATACAGTCATCATCATCATCATCATCATCACTGCTAGTCATAGACCCTTCACCAAGAATCTTCACACCTGTCCATACAGAGGTGTCTACTCTATCATATTCATTCTTCAACCAAACCTCCGTGAGAGTTACACGGTGTTCCTTAGCAAAAAGACAACATATCACATTTATTCCCAACAGAAGACTCAACTCTAACCCGTTTTATACAAGATCATATTAACAACGGCCACTTTTGAAACAAATGACTTTTTCACAGGAAAGCAGAATAGCACGTTTAATTACACAGTCGATTTTTTTGCGACGGTGCATCCCGTTTATGCGCGTACGCATTTGTTATTTACGAGCGGTACTTTTTGGGCTGCCACCGCATGCGGTGGAATGATACCGACATTTCTGACCAACGTATGAAATCTTGGAAGTGCTTATTTAAAATTGGTTCGATTTTTGTTAATGGGTTCTTTCAGTTACTTACGTTCAAAGGTATTTAAGTTTTTCTTATGTTATGCGTTTACTGAATTACTATCACCATCTTAACTAGCCTACCGCCATTTATCAGTGTTTGCATTGTTGTGTTTCGGTGTTTGGGGAGGACCGCCAGCGGAACGACGACGTTATATCTTACTATCGGGTGGTTTGTGTTTTTTGTTGCCTTTTATAATAATATGCCATGCCAAAACGATCGGAGGCCCATAAATTCGTTGACATTAATAGTTATAAATGTAATTTTATAATTTTTTTTTTTAATTTGACATTTAATATTTCAATTAAAACTTCTTGAAACTGATTTGCATGATATGCAAAAACATTTCTTTATCAAATTATATTATAACCGTCACGAATTCATCCCAGAGTGGAATGGCAGAGCTACAGGATTACCAACAACTCTAACAAATTGTTGTTAATTCTATAACCACATTTTGCACAACAGGCTAAGATATTTACCATGTGTATATTAGTGACAGGTTGCAAGCCCATCGCCTAACAATATTACAAACCCTTAATCCCTTAGTCGCCTCTTACGAGTACTACTTCCACGGGAAGACATGGATTGGTACTATAGTAAACCGGTAACCACACGGCATCATACTATATTATATTATGTCATATTGTAAAATTATAATAATTATGATTAAAAAAGTTTTTGCTAATATTTGTTTTGTTTTTCTAGTAGGTAGACCAATGAACATGGTACAGTGTGGTAGCTCTTAGAAGTTGCTTTGGGTTTGTACTTGTATCTCACTCGCTTATAATCGCTCTTTTTAAGTTCGAGTGAGAGAGAGCTATAAAACCATAGCATTTTCTAAGTGCTCACAGACTGTACGAGTAAGTATATGTCGTTGCTTAAATACAAAAGTGCCACAAATCAAAATGTGTTTTTGTTGCATTTAAATTCGTAATGCTATATACTTTAAGTTTTAAATGAAACTATATCTGTTTTTGTTTTGTGCCGCTTTTGTAATTAAGCAGCGAGTATACAAGACAACAAAATAATTGTGTTAGTACAAACAGCAAACAATACTTTTGTGGATTATAGTTTTTGCAACAAATAAAGAAGCAACAAAACTGGATATTTATAAGCAAATATCCGCAACCAGTGTTATTATGCAAGACAAAACGTCATAAATTATCAATAATTATAAAATTAAAGAACGAAGCGAAGCAATCAATTTTGTCTTAACAAAATTCCTTCAAGTTAGTGTCGGTACTATCAACAGGAGAATTATTACAATTTATCATTGTCACAAGTAATCGGCGGGCATAAAACATCTTTATGCGACATATGATAATTATAGTTAAATATATGGGCAAAGAGACCAAAGTTTCCGTCAGATACCGACGTGGCATTTATAAACTAATTGTATAGCTAATTACACTGTTACTGGGTTATTTATCGCTTTTAAATTGACGTGTAAATACAGTTAATAATTCAGAGCAATAACAAACGAAAAAAACATACCATAGTTTACGTTGAGTTACGTAATACGTACAGTCAAGGAAATTGATTCCTGGACCATTTTGGACTATGTCAAAGTGACACTGTAAATAAAATCAAACAAAGTCTCTTACTTTTTGATTGATAACGTCGCTCTGACATAGTCGAAAATGATCTCGGAATCAATTTCCTTTTGTGTAAAAAACTATTTTTTTTTAATGTCAATACGGTACCCATGACATCCGTCGATAAGTGGTATCTGACACCCATAGATATTGAAACTCAAGACTACTGTCTGAGAGCTAAGATGGAATGCCTCTATGCTAGGAATTCATCTTTGTCGTATCGCTACACCGGAACATAACAACTCGAACAATGTTTGAAGATAATAGGATAATATGACGATAAAAGCAACTGACATAAAATCTTATGGTTGCATCGTTTTGTGTAAGTTTTTGTTATGATTCATTATTAAATTGGCCTTCAACTACCATTTTTTTTGTGTTTAACATAATTTTCAAACTTAATGAAATGCAACAATAAAGTAGATAAAATCTTAAAACAAAAGACGGCATGAACGAACATGTACCTACACACTGGTTTCGAAAAGCGTTTAAAACAAAAAGCGACCGACGACATTCTTCCTTACAACTCTCTCTATAAACACATATGTGTAATCGTGGCATCGGCAATCGAATCGTTCGTTTAATCGAGTAAACTCGGCTCGGGCGAGTCGGAATGATTTATTGCTGTGACACGTGTTTTTTGTGCCGTCTCGTACTCGCGGAAACAATTTCGAATCATTTATGCCGACCGCCCGATCGGACGCCAAATATGGCGACGCGATGACCCGCTGGGCCGGTGTTTCACCTTAATTTCGGGAAAAATGGATGGATGACGTTTACGAAACGGTTTTTTGGTAAAAATGAGATATTGAAATTGCGAAATTGTTTTTGAAAATGTTACAGTGTAACAACATAATGTTTACTTTATGGCCTATAATGTTGACAGAGATGAAAAAAGGGATATTACGACGCATTAACATATTTTTCGGGTACATAGTATTTTACTGAATGCTGTATTTTATTTTAAAATATTACATGGTCAATTAAATTGTATTGTCTTCTTGGTCGATACTTTACCAGGTAGAGTTTAAAAACCTCCCAAACCCGAACTGAGGCTTATTAATTTTCATGAGGAGGACAGGCGTGCTCCAGTTTTTTTGTCCAGTAAAATGCACGCGTCGGCCCACTGTGCCGCGTTCGATCCTCATAAAGTTTTATAGCGCCTGTCAGTCAAGCGGCTTCTTCGCAGATTACGTTGACTTATGATAGGTATGTCCGCACAGTGGTTCGCGGCAATGGTTTATGCGATGCGTGGGAAGGCAAATTGGGTTGGTGAAAATATTGAGGCTGTGATTGCTATCTGTCGTGTATTAAGCTCACTGGGAAATGCACCGTGGTTGGTCATAAGGCATCTGTTAGACACAATCAAACACAGCTTTATTTTAATATACATTTTTATTTTTTATGTGATTTTATAAGTATTGTGCTAAAAATAATAGCGAGAATTTTTCACATTTTCTATACAGTCTAATTTAAAGATTTACAAAGAAGTATTTAAAAACGTAAAAACTGAAAACAATTTTCCGTTTCTTTTTTTAAATAGCTCGTGACTAAGATTCCAAATGGTATCTAAATATTTTAGCTCTCCATCATTTTAAAATCATTTTAAATAATAATTTTAGAAATGTAAATTTTTAAAATCTGCGTAAATGACAAAATTTGAGAGCAAGTTGCAGGTTGCATCAAAAACGTAAGGCGAGTCATAAAAAGCTAGTTGGGTTTGGAGTTTGCGGTATAAGTTATAAGCAATAGCGATTATAACTAGTTTAGCAGTTTTATAAACTATTTGCATTCTCATTTAGATAATTATATATTGTTGTCTATTGTATTGTATATTACTTATTATAACTATGTTTTACAAATAAAATTACTTCAATTTGAGTTTTTATTTTCTTCACCGAAAATAAGGTCGTATTATTCGCAAATATTATCACTGAAGGCTCTCCATAAGCCTGACTATTGCAGTTTTTTTGTAAAATACAAGTTCAGTAGTAACATTTCTGATCTTGTATAAATTAACGATGTTGATGTGATGAACATGGGGATAGTAATATTACTCAATGACATTTATGGCCAAAGTCAGCAAAACTAATCGTCTAGTTCGTATCTTATTAGCAGTTAAATGAATTCAGATCAGTGTTCTGTTAATATAAATAAAAATATGGGGATTTTTCTACAGGCTTAGTTAAACCATATTATTGATTTTCAGAAAGTAAAAATAAGAGCTTTTGGAATTTTAACATAACAATAACAAAACATACCTAAGCAATGTGGTCTTAAGTACCGAATAGAAAAGAGCCCGAGTAAAACTTAATTAATGGCGTTTAAATTTGTAATTTATTAATATTTTTCATTTTATCCCGCTAATTCCTGCAACCTACACCACAGTGCAAACATCACCAAAAATTTGTCCCCTGTCGGCAAAAAAACTGACTCAGCCGCAATGTCGGCACACTGTACAATTAATTAAACAATTAATCAGCTAATTGCCCAATGATTTGCTTCTTTTGTACATTGCGACGCATTTACGTCAATTTACTCACGAATCTGGATCTCAGAACGCGTTTCTACCTTAGCATATTTGGTGCCCGCGATCGACATTTGTATAGGTTTATGGCTCACCACGTAGCCATGGGCAGTGGGTGCGTTGCGAGATTAATTTGGCACTGGCTGTGGTAACGGGATCGTTTTAAACAGAGCAGCTTGCTTAAGTTATGTATAAAGAAAGGAAATTAAAAATTGTATACTGAAGTCGATTTAGGATGATCTGTCAGTAGAACACAATTTATATGGCGTGTCGTGAATCTTCGTTCGCGGAGACACGAACAACGATTCCGATGATTTCCGAAAGCACGATTAAAACCCACGATCAAACTTGTACGTAATAGTTATAAGGTGCAAATGACATTGCATCTATTTTTTCCATCTCACGGCTGATTGGATGACACGCGGGCGCGCGTCAACATGGTGTCACTATTAACCAATAAAAGCACACGTGGCTCATGCTGATTGGTTCTCGCGCTTCGAGAAAATGACATGAGCGCAGGTACATTGGTAAGCCATATTCGTTGTATTTTACTGTACAACTGTGGTTCCCAACCGGAGGTTCACTGACCAAAGGGTTCCGCAAGAGTATCCCCTTGAATAACTGATATTAATTTGATCCAATGTATCATTTTCATTGAAAGCTAATTTCTACTTTAATTTTATTGTTTTAAGGTTCTTTTAAGCATGGGTTATGTAGGTAAGCTTAGGTTAGATCTGTGACTACTAAAATATTATAAATAATAATAAATAATAAATAAATATAAGGGGACAATCTCACACCAATTGACCTAGTCCCAAACTAAGCTCTAGGCTTGTACTATGGGTACTAGACAACGATATAAATACTTATATAGAGAAATATATACTTAAATACATAGAAAACATCCATGACTCAGGAGCAATTATTCGCGCTCATCACACAAATATCTGCCCTTACCGGGATTTGAACCCAGGACCGCTATAACTATAACTCCTGCACGTGTGAATGTCTGTTCAGTCATTAGTTCTGACATTATATGAAATAAAGTGTCGATCAAGGTTAAATCGTCCGCGAGAACCTAGAGTTTAGATAACAAAACTTTAGAATTAAAGAAAGTTCTAATAATTATTTTATTGCTACTAAATGAGATTTTATAAACAAGTAATATGCTAAAGACTGTATCGTTAAGTATAAATACAACTTTACGTAGTCGTCTTTCTTTCCTAAAGTATTTTTTAGATTTAAATGTACATGTGTTTAATTAGTGCTTTTATTAGGTACACATTTCATCCTGCGGGCTCGACTTGAGGCATATGGTTTAGTCAAAATTTACCGAATCCATCTGAGTGATGTTAACGAAAGTGGACAAATAGCAAAATAAATTTTACTGTTTGCGAGCTAGACAACGTAACCAAAAAAAAATATCATACTACGCAAACCATAATTACACATGATTCCCAAAGTAAAACATCTGAGCATTCTCTTTAATTTATTTTTAATAAAAAAAAGGCATGGATGGCGATGGGCGGTGGCCATTTTGAGAATATGGCATATTACTCATTACAACTCCGACTTTGACATCTATTATAACTATTAAGAAGCGTTTCTATCGACGTGTTTTACCGATGGTTAGACGCCACGATTGTCCATTGTGCTTGGGTCTGGCTGAGACCTTTGGTTAGTCTCCCTCCTCCCGCTCGCACCAGATATTGATGGGAAACCAAAACATTACGTAAAAAGTCGCTTTTGTGTGAAAGTAAAAATCTATCATATTTATTCTGCGGATGCTCATTCGGGTAAACATGAAGGGGACACTTAGTTCACATGTTTTGGCTGCATACCAACCTATTGCATTTTAAAATTATACTATAGGAGTTGCTGAAATACTTCAAATTGAGCTCAATAGGCTTGTCCGAAATATATTTTGGGGACGATTTTGAAAGCATCATAAAGTCTCCAAGACACAAAAGTTAACCATATTATATCAGATGAAATGGTTAAAAAACACCTGCAGGTCATAAATCCTCACAACATTGTAATTTAAAATAATACGGATGTCAAAAGTTAGACTAGGTTTTGTATGTATTTATACTAAACGATACAGTCTTTAGTTTTGGTTTCCCTAAGGAATCCCTAATCGTCATTTAATTTTGTCCTAATGCATTGTTGGTCCGAATTTTCGTTTATTATAAAGCCATCTCCGCGTAAATTTAATTTTTTTTAATGTTGTTTTAATACAACCCTAACCTAAGCGATCCGCGAATATAATTGGAAAACTTAAAAAGTTGCCTGACTCATCTGAAAACCAGTTTAGGGCAAATGAAAATTCGGACAAACGATGTGTTAGGACAGACGTTGTTAGGGATTCCGAGGGACACCCGCTAGTTTTAATGCAATGATAAGAAAACTAAATTGCACAAATGTAATATTAAAACACACAACTCTGATAAAAGGTAGTGAAAGTTATACAGAAAAAGATCCTGGATACATATTATACTGCCGCACTCTGAGACATCAATTAAGTTTAATGCTTGATTAGAATTGCTGCTGTCACTTTCTTTGCTATATCACTAAACAGGCATTAAATTTAACTGACGTCTCTGAGTGTGGCAATAAGAGTATAGTTAAAAGGAAACTCTACTGGTATATTTGTCAGTTTCTGCCATTAGACTAAAACCGATTAAAATACTTTGAGATTTTTTTTACAAAATAACTTTCACAATCTGTTCATATTGTGTAACATTTAAAAAGCTTAATCCAAAATAATCATTTCCTTTTACAAACCAAAAACTTCTAACTCACTTAGAAATCAAAACTGGTCACACCCAAAAAGCACATGTCATGTGTCCTGAGACTGCGCACGCGCAATCTCACGTCCAGATCTGCTACTGCTTGTTAGTGGTATCTGATGACTGCAGGTCATCAATTTCGCTCATGATTTGCAGAAAAAAATGACTAAGAAGATAATAATATGTACAGTTGCTATGGTTTTTTTGTAATATTAATGCATTTTTGATTCATATTTATTGCAGCTGTACTAAAACATATATTAAATTATAAGAAGTGTTTTACTGAACTAAAAATAAAACTAATTTGAAAGCATAGAAAAGGAAACAAAATATACACAGGCCATATGATGGTAAGCGAGGTCTAAAGCGCAAACCCAAGACTACAATTGTTGGGCTTCTGCAAACACGTTGCCAACTAACAAAAAACAAACAAATAGTACTTACTCCAATACTAAAACGTTTATGGCATAACCATAGCTCAGTGCAGGAAATTGGCTTACTCGTAGTTTGTATTTTTTCATTTTATTCAGTGTTATATTTTTTGATTTGTAATTTCTCCAATAACACGTTTGGCTAGACTATAACTATAACCACCTTGCTAATAACGGTGGGTTAGCTAAACCATGCTTTGTCCTTATCTGTCATTGTGACATTTGACATTGACAGATAAGGACAAAGCATGGTTTAGCTATTCCAAGGTTATTCCACGTTTATAAATTACAAGGCTTTATACTAATTGCAACTCTTTCACCCAAATCCTGTAAATTATGAAAATATTAATGTTACACTTCATAATACGTAGCACACTGTACCCAACGTATTTCGGGATGATGATGTTACGAAATTTGGACAATAATTTTTGAGAACAGGAAATGACATGCGATAAGGAGAATAAGGACCTGGAAGCCTGATGCACGGGGTCACAGGTTCGAAGCTGGCGGGCTTAATTTGGGAATTACGGCCACCTTTGGCTGCCTTTCTTTTTATCCGACTGTATTATGGATGCTTATGTTATGTATGTTTAGTTCTTAGTACTCATTCGTAGATACAAGTAACATTTAAACCAATCTTAGTATCAGCATTTTTCACTTTACCCGATTCAGGGGAGAACTGCTCGATGTGTCAAAAAACTTATGTTACTTCCTTGTATGTTGTATTCGGGTCTTTATCGGAATTCCTAATCGTCATTTGTCCTAATGCATCATTTGGCCGAATTTTCATTCAACGTTACAATATAACACTAACCTAACCTGACCACTGGTATTTTTAGAAAGCATAAAAAGTGATCTGGCTCAGCTGAGAACAAATTTATGACAATTAATAATTAGGACAAACGAAACATTAGGACAAACGTTATTAGGAATTCCAAGGGACACCAGTTGGATTCCTGTGTATTTTACCGCATTAATCACGGGAAGGAGGAAATATTAACACGAAATAATGTAGGTAACTTCTCACTAGAATTTAGTAATTGCTGCGCCCTACCAGGGCCCATATGACTCTAAATGTACTGTTATTAGCTTTAAGATCTGTACAACTATGGTTTGCAATAAATGCTTGCGGGTGGTAGGACCTTGTGCAGAGTCCGTCCGGATCGCTACCACCATCTTATCCATTAACCTACCGCCAAACAGCAGTGTTCACACTGTTGTGTTCCGGTTTGGGGATAAGACAGCCGGTGAAATCACTAGCGTAGAGGCATTCCATCTTAGTCCTCAGGGTTGGCAACGCATTTGCAGTCTTAGGATTGCATTGCAGTCTTGTGAATGTCTATGGGTCACAGTTTCCACTTACCATCAGGTGGCCTGTGTGCTCGTTTGTCTTCTCTATGCCATAAAAAAAAATGCTATGACTATGAAGGGGACACTGTCACGCGATATTTTTGGATAAATACCAGACGCTGGATTCCATCATCTAATATAATTCGTACTGAACTATGATTCTATCTCCACTATCTATTTAGTTGAAAATCCACAACTGTGCGTTTTTGGGTGAGGACCAAAAAGTTGGACCACAGTTAACCATACATACGACGAAGACGAAAAAAGTTCCGTTGTGCGACGAAAAGTATCCCTACAATTGTATGGCTAATTTTCGTGTCACAACGGAAAAGTTTCATAGAAAATTTAATTGATTGAGTTAGCGTGGACAACTTTTTGGTCCTTACCCTTTTCGCGTTTCTTTTTGCTACCTTATCTATTTGGAATCAGAACTCACCGTTTGATTTCCGAACCATTACGACTTCTCATGCATGACTCGATCTATGAATGTGGAAGAAGCGAAAGAGATTTGTCAGGATCGTAGCGGGTGGAAAGAAGTGGTCTCTGCCTACTCCTCTTGGAAACACGCGTGATTTAATGTATGTGTGTATGTACCACTTAGGGGTTCAAATAACGTGCCTACTCTTTCTTCTTTGATCGTGGTGATCACTTACCATCAGGTGACCTTCTTGTTTTACATTAAAAATATTAACACCACATACATAACCCGATGTTCTTACGGTGAAGGAAAAACATCGTAAGGAAAACTGCACATTCAAACAGCTGAATGTGTAAGAAAGTAATTACACAAAGGATCCTAAAGAATCCAAAATGTATCCGATAGTGTCTATCTGTAAGATAAATTAAGATAAATGATCGCACTTTTATACAGGGTGTAACAGGTGATTATTCCATAACTATTACAGATATCAAAAAACAGTAAACTAATATCGAAAGTACGTTACCTAATGAGTTAAATGACATCAGTAACTTATTAAAATCAAACGAAAAGTATCAACATTTTTGATATAAAATCCTAGTCAATCCTATACAGGGTGTATAGGATTGACGTGAGCTGTCAGACGGTCGCGTTGGGCGCCTAAAGTCGGCGTCAATAGAACTTGCAAAAGATGTAAACAAAACCGAAAGAACCAATTCACCATGATTACTCGATAATCACGTAGTTTTAATGATCAAGTGAGGTCTCTGCAATGATCTATACACTAGATCATTATTTTCATATTAAGTTTAAGATGAAATAACTATTCATAATAAGTTATTTTTTACTAAAAACACGCTCGGTGAATATTTGAGGTTATGTGTCAAACAATACTAATTTGTTTACATCGTTCGCAAGTTCTATTGACAGCTACCTTACGTCAATTCTATACCTTTTGTCAGTTATCGAAAATCGGTAACGTTAGCATTAAGAAACTTGTCTAGCCTCACCAATACCTTTCCCATTCTACATGCTATAAAACAACTGACCAAGTGCGAGACGGACTCGCGCACGAAGGGTTCCGTACCACACACAACATTACCATACGACATTAGACACTATACCAGTTACCGTTATTAATAACGAACAAAAAACGGCAAAAAAATTACGTTTATGGTATGAGACCACCTAAATGTTTATTTTTATTCTGTTTTTCTCTATTTCAATCAAATTTCAAGTGTCTAGCTATCACGATTCATGAGATACAGCCTGGTGACAGACAGACAGACAGACAGTAAATTGGCCACATGCGGGCTCTTTTACACGTCGGTAATATAGAGTGAATCTAATAGTGCTTTGGACAAGACCATCATTGCAGAGAAGAAGCGCTGCAAGTAACTCCAGCAGAATGACAAAATACAATAATACTTAAACGTAAGTTACATAACAAGGTAATAAAAGTGACAAATATTAATTATTAGAATTAACAAAAATATAAACATTGCAAATGTATTATCAAATACATTCAACTAAAAATAATGAGTTGAACAGGGTCTCCATTTTACCTTTTGGTACGAGTACGGAACCCTAAAAAGGCCAAACAAATCGTCTAAACAACGGATAATTAATTATAAAGGCCATTAGAAGTCCATCGGCTACCGTCGCGTGCAGTCGCCCGGCGAGATCGATAGTCGGTTCAATTCCCGCGAAAATTAAGTCGCCGGGCACGAACCGAGCGGGAGTGGGGGGTACGCAACCTAAACGAAAAAAAGAAAGAAAAATACATTTATTCACTACAGACACAAGACACAGAAAAAAGGTAAAAACAGAAAACAGCAATAAACAAGTAGTTAGTGTGTCTTTGCGGCAGTGAAGCGGACACTGGTTTAGAATCATGCTGAGGTGTTAAACACCTGCAGCGCTGATTTTCAGCCAGCTCCGAGAGTGACAGACGGACGGTACGCTAAACTAATACATAGTGTAATAAGAAAATATATATAATTATTTATATACTAATAAACAAATATGTGCTAATATATAGTGTCAAAATAAATACAAAAACTACATGCAAATATCTTTCATAAACATATTAAAGTAGAAATACTCACGTAGCCAGTATACAGCATTTTGGCATAATTAACAAATGACAAAAGAAGGATACAGAAAACTTAACTATAATTTACAAAATTCGTATGGGAAATTATGTTTTTAATTAATCTAAACCAGAGGTTACCCCGAAACGCCGCGGTTCGGGGTAACCTCTAGTTTAGATTAGTTTATTATTATGATAGTCACATTTGAAATAAATACAAATACAGAGACTCCTTTTCTGGATCTCCGATCTTTTATGCAATTACCTTCTTACACATTCAGCTGTTTGAATGTGCAGGTTTCCTCACGATACTTTTGTATCTCCGCTACACGAACCGTGGAGGATGTATTTTTTTTTCTCAATTTACCCCATGGTAACGACACCCCACGTGTCGTTGGATAGGTTACGGGATTCGAATAATAATAATTATAATAAAATATAAACCGGTAATAACAATCCAAAAAGTATCTTAAATGAAAGCACTTAAACGAATTTTAACCTACTAAAATCATTTTAGACACCAAATAACTTTAAATAGAGAATTAGTTCATGCTTGTTGTTTAGTAACGTTTACGCGCTAGGTACTTTTTATGTAGTAACGGCTTTGGAACCCTTATCCATTAACCTACCGCCAAAGAGACAGCCGGTGAAATTACTAGCATAGAGGCATTCCATCTTGTGGGCAACGCATTTGCAGTCTTAGGATTGCATTGAAGTATTGTGAATGCGAATGTCTATGGGTCACAGTTTCCACTTACCATCAGGTGGCCTGTGTGCTCGTTTGTCTTCTCTATACCATAAAAAAAAAACATTGAGCATCGTCAGACATGCTCGTGCCTGTTTTTTTTTACTTTCGCCTTTCGTGTTTTCTAATTACCCTTCTTAATTTTGTATCGTACTAACAGCCAGTAGGAGACGAAATGGTATTATTTGAATAAATTAAATGTACCAACTGTTGTCGACACCTCGCTCGTAGCACGGGAGCGGCAGGCAACAAAGCTTAGTGTGGCTCGCCTGCAACTTGTGTTTACCGGTTTATTTATTGTTCTAACTATCTAAACTTATTTCACTTCCCATCTCACATTTGCTACTTAGGATATACCATATTTTAACAATTATGAAGTCATTCAAGAACCTACTTTTTAACTGTCATATTTTTAATTGGTTTTCAATATTGGTCTTATAATAAAATTTTCTTTCTTCAAAAAAAAACCGCGGTAGTATCGGTACATCCGTTTAAGAGCTACGATGCCACAGACCAACACATACACACATAACGCAGTAAAGGAAATTAACACATATCCAAATATGACATGATTTTACTTCATTATTAAAAATCTGACCTATTTTTAGTCCTTAAAAGTTAATTCTTGACATGATCCACAAAAAACATTCTTAGATAAACTCAAGTAGCTGCACACTTTGGTACCTTGTCGCTTCAACGCCTTTGACAGATTAGTACAGAAGTTCAAACACTACGTAAAAATGACAAAGCACTAAAGTGTGCAGCCATAACGCTGACGATACGTAACCTGCAATAACTCATTGCAAAGATTAAGTTAGGCTTAATTAACAAACATTAAAAATGCCACGGCCTGATTTGCAAAATTAAAATTTGTAAGTTTTTTTTTTTGCTACCCTTTGTTGTGTCCCATTGCTGGGCAAAGGCCTCCCCACTTTTTCGCCACTCGTCCTTGGCCAGTGGCCATGCACTGCATGCAGTGACTTCCACGCGACGGACATCGTAGCAGAGGGTCTACCAGAAGATGATGGCGAGATGACCTAGAGTCGTATGCGAGGGATGCTAGAGTGCTAAATTATAATTTTTAAAAAGCACTGTCCTTCAATTTGAAAGCTTTCTTAAAAGCTCTAGTTAATTTCATTAATGGGCAAGTAAACCAGTTCGATCGCGGAAGAGTACGTCGAGGCAGAACGATTAATAACACGAGGCAAAGATTAAGGAGGCTGATAGAGTTGCAAATTTACTTGAGCGTTTGCTAGATGATCATTCTTCAAACAAGCAATCAGTACCTACGCACATTTCGTTGATCATTTTAGTGAACGCTCATGTAAAAATGTTTAAGTTGTCAGTTAATTTAAAGTAATAAAAATATATTCTGTAACTTAAGTTAGGTTACAGTATCTAAGCTGGTGCCTCTGTTTTAAGGTACACTAGATATTTGTGCTAAGAGAACACTCTGCTTTTTCTCATTAATGACAGTTAATTTGATTCTCAGTGTTTTTTATCATACACAAGTTTTAAAAAGGATGTACTTACCTATTTAAAATGTTCCAAAAAACGGCTATAAGGCTTCATCCAGAAAAAAAAAACAATGGAAAATCTGACCCGAATTTGCCTAGTCCCAAACTAAGCTCTTGACTTGTACAGTCATAGTCTTAAATATAATATACGTTTCCAAGACGTCAAAAATATATTCACGCCTTTTAAACAATTACTGTCAATGTCTTAAGATGACTATGGACCGACGCTTAGATCGTGTTGTTGTCAAATTCCGGACGATAACGTTTCTTTTCTTTTGTATTTTTCAAGATATATTTTCATAGAAAAGGAAACGCAATAAAAGGTTAAAAATCGTATAAGTCTGACTAGATTTAATACAAACGAAATGTTTTTTTTTAGTTTTGTAATGGTCTTAAAAATTGTTTATTTACTCTATAATAATACGTTTAAGCGTGCTGGCGTTGATAACACTCGATAGTGAATTATAAATTAAAACCTTAAGAACCTCTCAGAGACCAACATCTGTTAGGCATAAAACGCCACCCATGTTAAATAATCTTTGCCACCCAATCATAACTATCGGGAACCCATAAAAGCATCTAATTACCGCACTGTCGTCACAACGTCTATATTGCTGACTGATGTAACTACTTTGATGTACCGCCATAGATTAGATTGCCAGCGAACTATGACTAGCATAGAGGCATTCCATCTTAGTCCTCAGGGTTGGCAACGCATTTGCAGTCTTTGGATTGCATTGCAGTCTTGTGAATGCGAATGTCTATGGGTCACAGTTTCCACTTACCATCAGGTGGCCTGTGTGCTCGTTTGCCTTCTCTATGCCATAAAAAAAAAAAAAAAAAAGAACTGACATTCTATACAACTTTGGCTCCGTCCGGAGACATCGGGTTGAGCGAGTGAAACTTAATGTAGGCTTTTATTTTTTTATTGTGGGAATGTGATAGATTGTAGTTAGTTTAGAATTAAGTCTTGTCTAGGTAGAGAAGCGTGGGAACCTTTAAATTATAGTGCTTATAAGGTTTAAAATGTATTGGGGAAACGGTTAAATAGCAATTTGTGTAGGTGTCCTAGAAAACTTTATCGCTTACGTTGCTAAATTCGCTAGCGATACTAACTTGGTCCATCGGTACGTATAAACTCCATGTTTGGGCGTGTCTTGACTTTGGTGGTATTTTGAGGCAGGTCAACTGAGGCAGACCTTGTCATTCTGACTGCCATTTTTTTTTATTAATGGCTTTCACTCCTGTTAAGGTGTAGACACTCCCATGGACTTATTAGAGCAATAAGTCCGTGGATATCACACGCGAAGACAATTGTTCGGTAAAAGAGAATTTTCTCCAATGGACTAAACAGTGGGGCTAGACAAGTTGCCATCGTTCACGAACGCTAGCGTTAGGCGATCACTTTGCTGATCACCTGTCCCTTGGCGCTGTCAAAATTAAATAGGCTTGACAAGCATGTCAGTTGTAACGAGTGATATATCACGTGACTTACGTCATTCCCATAATTTTTTCAATGACAACACATGTCGCCAGTGATCACCTAACGCTATCGTTCGTGAACGATGGCAACTTGTCTAGCCCCACTGAAGCACATGGGGTTAGCTCCACGCGCTTCTCTCAAGTCCTGTTACTGTCATACTTGTCATTTGATGTTCAGTATGAAGTTTATTATTTTGACAGTGCACCCAAGTCCTTAACATTTTATAAATACATACATACATGAAATCACGCGTGTTTCCCAGAGAGGTAGGCAGAGACCACTTCTTTCCACTTGCTACGATCTTGACAAATTTTCGCTTCTCGCACATTCATACATCGAGTCATGCACGCAGGTCGGTTTCGGGTACTTAAGATTCGTCCCTTTTCCAGTATTTCTCCGATTTGATTCGAAAAAGTACGCCTAGGGCATCCCCTTCCTTCTAACATTTTATAGATTTTAGAAAAGCGTTTTGCGTTTTGCATCTTCATAGACCCTTGGTCTTCCAAACTTCTGTAACGTTAAGAAAATGCAACCTACTAACCTCACTGATGTATGCAGCAATCCATATCCATTAAGTACATGCTATAAATACCAGGGGGGTTATTATGACATGGCTATGCAGTTCATTTTACGGTGAGTGTAAAGGACAGGGCTATAGCAGTAAAAATAAATAAATAATAAATAAATATAAGGGGACCCAATCTCACACCAATTGACCTAGTCCCAAACTAAGCTCTGGACTTGCACTTTGGGTACTAGACAACGATATAAATACTTATATAGAGAAATATATACTTAAATACATTGGAAAACATCCATGACTCAGGAACAAATATTCGCGCCCATCACACAAATATCTGCCCTTACCGGGATTCGAACCCAGGACCGCTAGCTTCGTAGGCAGGGTCACTACCCACTAGGCCAGCGCGTCGTTACATAACTCTGTCCTTTTTCTCTCAGCGTAAAATGAATTGCACAGATACGTCATAATAACCCCTCAACTGATAAAGACATAAAAATACAATGTAGCTAGAGCCTGTGTAACCAGATCACTATCCATACAATAGCAGGTTCACAGCCGGTGTCATCGATATAGCAAAGGTCAGGATTCTTTGCTATGGATTTAGCGATATCGATCTATGGCTGTGCGGAATAGAACAGATACATCATTAAACAAAAGGTAGTGCAAAAAAAAATTGAATGCAAAACGGACACAACCCGAAATGAGTCAGTGTTGCATTTTAAAATTAGAAGCGGTTGGAATACGATTTTTAATGGAAGAGCGAATTAATTTGGAACGTGTCCGTTTTGTATTCAATGAGCGATCTGCCTATCGACACCTAACTAAAGCATCCATAGTCATAGGTATACATACGAGTACAATAGAATACCATACAAAACACTTTATTGAAACAATAAATATACCAAGTAACGGATAAACAGAAAAAAAAATACATAGTGAGTCAACAGGCGGTCTTATCGCTAAATAGCGATCTCTTCCAGATAACCTAATAAAAGTAATATGTATGCTAAATTTCAGGCCTAATACGGTAACGAAAAGTGGTTCAAAATTAACTTGCAAGATATTCCACAAAAATTGACAAAGTAACGATTCTAAGTTAAAAAAATGCTGCTTGTAAAGTGTACAGTACTATCCTACTCAATTTATCTATGATTTAGGTTTCCATCAACATGTGGGAAAAACCCTCTTTATGCGATAGGATTAAGATTATTTGGTTATTATCTGAGCTATGTGCTACAAAAATAATTAGCACACCTTAATGTGACCTATACAAACTACAGAAAAAATGTATACGTGCAATATGTAATGCTTGGATAATGGACAGCTGCAAACCATTTTTTAAAAAACTTAAGATATTGCCTTTGGCGTGCATGTACAGGGTGTCCCAAAAGTACCACGCCACAGTGACACCGGAGGTAGGTCAGCTCAAGAGGAACCTAACCAGCCTAACATGACCTCAGTAAAAGTTGCACGGTTTTCGAGTTATTAGCGAAATGAAGATTTTTAAGAATTTTCCCCTTTTCTTTTACATTTTTAGTACCAGTATCGACTTGGACAGCTTTTAATAACAGTTTTTTATGTGTATGAAATCACGAATAGCTAATTTAGAAGTCTGAAGTGTTATTTTGTCAATAACTACTACAAGAATCTAAAAAAAGTTCGATTTATCTCGATTTAAATTGTCACAAAAACATTAATTTCAACTTTGATCATCTGCCACAAAAAAAAACAATTAGAAACGAAACAAACAAGTAACGCCAATAAATTAGATACATTATGCAGATTCAGAAATGGTATAACACATGTATCTTACTACGAAAACGATAAGCATTTTTGTCATTTTAGTGATACCTCATGGAACTAACCTAAAACTTGAGCTTCGAAAGCAGTCACTAAGTGCTACAAAAATGTTGTGGACAGCGGTTTTGCAAAATATCATGAGGGCTAATTTGTCACTCTTTTGAACGTTAACTTATTTTAATTTCAATGGGCCGGATAAAATGGCAATGAAAATAAAAACAGATTTTTTTTTCATTCATTTATTGTAAACTTAATTAGGTTACATTACAATAAGTGTTCAAATTGTCTCCCATGGACTCGAATGCACATAAAACATCGTTTTATAAAATTTCGGCTTAATTTCCGTAAACTGACTTCCGATATGGTACGGGCAGCATCAAATACTCGTTTGTAATAACACTAATAAGTGTCCAGGTAGCAGACAACTTGTGCGGGAGTGTGAGCAGTGATGGCGTGCAGCATCAGGAAGGTTACAAAAATGCCTATCTTTTCGCAGTAAGATAACATGTGTTATACCATTTCTGAATCTGCATAATGTATCTAATTTATTGGCGTTACTTGTTTGTTTCGTTTCTAATTGTTTTTTTTTGTGGCAGATGATCAAAGTTGAAATTAATGTTTTTGTAACAATTTAAATCGAGATAAATCGAACTTTTTTTAGATTCTTGTAGTAGTTATTGACAAAATAACACTTCAGACTTCTAAATTAGCTATTCGTGATTTCATACACATAAAAAACTGTTATTAAAAGCTGTCCAAGTCGATACTGGTACTAAAAATGTAAAAGAAAAGGGGAAAATTCTTAAAAATCTTCATTTCGCTAATAACTCGAAAACCGTGCAACTTTTACTGAGGTCATGTTAGGCTGGTTAGGTTCCTCTTGAGCTGACCTACCTCCGGTGTCACTGTGGCGTGGTACTTTTGGGACACCCTGTAGAAATCTCCTGTATGAACCTCGTTGTAACACTGATATATATAAAAGAAACGTTTATAATATGTGCATCAAAATATACAATAAACTGCCACCGGAGCTGAAATTGGTACAAGGTAAAACATTCCGAACTTTGTTAACGAAATGGCTCTTGGATAAATGTTTTTACACTGTCAATGAGTTTATCCACTAATAATATTAACTAGTATAGTATTGTAAGATAATGTTTGTAATTTAATAATTTTAACATGTATAAGAAATAGTTAATTGAAAATGATACTAGTTAACAAATTTACAATGAGATTTTAAGATGTAATTTATTTATTAAAATTTGCATGTCTAATTGACGACTGTAGTCTATGTGACGACTGTCTGTGTGTATTAATTAACCACATATGAAACATTTGTACGCCATACTATGGCAAAATAAGGATGGATAACAATGAAATGTAACACCAATTTATACCCTTGTTTCACAAATAAAATTGATTTGATTTGATTTGATTTACAAAGTAACTATCAAACATCTCAATTTAGGTGACTTCCATAAAATAAAGCATCTGTTCGCACCTTGTCTGTGGCATCTATGATAATGATCAGATGTCAGTTTGTTTGTTCAAATTGAAAACAAATGCGATCATTATTCCTTTTCGAATGCCTCCCAAAGGCTAAAGTAACTGATGGAATCTGTTCTCAGGCGTTAAAATGTCATCCTGGATAACTTTTAGAACAATGCAAGTTTGCGAAGGTATTTTAGTAAAGCGGATATAGACGTTACCTTTTATCGTATTATTTTTATGGTTATCAACACTATAAATGTTAAATATTTTATGGCAAGGCCACGAGCACTCAGGCCACCTGGGTTTAGATAAGGCATCCGTCACCTTCTGATACGTTGAGGTAATGTAAGTACGAGAGTGACAGATGCTTTATCCACATTTGATACTAGTCCCCTAAAGGTGGAACGGATTTAGTTTAAATTAGGTAGTTTACCGAAAAACTATCTTTTTTTTTTCTAGCCTATTTGTGTGTCCCACTGCTGGGTAAAGGCCTCTCCCCTTGATCTCCATGAGTCCCTAATAGGTGCCGCTTACGGCCACGCTAGGCCACCGGTCTAGGTGCATTCAGCAGACTTTACCGGCCCACCAAAATTACCATCTACTTAAAATCTTGTATTAAAAAATCATGAGAGCTGCTCGAATATTGAGCAGTTTCAGGGTTATAATGGTAGAAACCTTACAGAGGACCTTTACTTACAAATGTCTGAAACATATCACAAATACATACATAAAATCCGAGAACGATGTGGATTGAAAGAAGATACATACATACAAACATTAAATCACGCCTGTTTCCCAGAGGGGTAGGCAGAGACCACTTCTTTCCATTTGCTACGATCAGCCATTTCATTTCTGCCATTTCTTTCCATTAGTTTCAAAGAAGATGTAGTGACTAAAATCGAAAAGGGTATATGACTAAGGTGGTTTGGTCATTTAGAAAGGATGGATGAAAAAAGAGATATGGCGAGCGAGAGTGAGCGGAAATGTCGGTAGGGGACGTCCTAGACGGACGTACGGTGATCAGATTCACCATGTACTGAGTAAGGGCCAAATCAAAAGCACCCGAAACCGACGTACGTGCACGAAGAGGTTGATGAATGTAGAGGAAGCGAAAATTGTGTGTTTAGATCGGTGCACCTTGCGTTCCATAATTTCTGCCTACCCCATTGGGAGACAGGCGTGAAGGTATGTATGTATGTATGTATGTACATACATAAAATTATTGAAGGAAAAGGAAAAGCCTTAAAAAGAAACTGTTCCCTTTCTGAGGTTACTTCTTCTATGACCCCTTTGTTATAACAAAGCAAACTTTCCAATCTAGATCTTTTCCAAAATTAGAAGCGACAAACGATCTCCCTCCAAACGAATAAATCTTCCCGATAAGTCGCTAGGTGGCGCTAGCATCGCGATAGGCGCCGGCGCCGATGGCGATACGCTTTGTTTAAAGTGTATAGTGTTACTCACTTATGTTGCTTTATTTTATAGTTACAGTAGTTTAAAAAATATAAAATAAATCCGAAATGCTTGTCATAAACATTATTTTCATAGAGGCAATTTTTTTTAGTCCTCAGGGTTGGTAACGGGTTTGCAGTCTTAAGACTTACCATCGGTGGCCTATATGCTAAAATATTTGGTGTGTATTGTCTATAATATCTATGTTTTTTACAATGAGTAAATAAATAAAATCTAGGCGTCAAGTTTGACCTCGTTATACAAATTGTATATAGGGTTACAAGTGCTCAGCCAGAGACCAATAAGTAAGTACTAGGGTGAATTGAAAAGTTTTGAGCCTGAGGTTGATAATGAAATTAAAAAGAAAAAATAATACTGGCACGTAACACTTACATATTTATTTATCATAATGCACTATCTTTTGTTTTTCTTATGTCACAATTGCAAATTTTGTAATCGATTTACTAAACGAGGTTCGCGGTTTCCTGTAGAATGGATAAAATTGAGCACCGTTCTGTCATAAAGTACTTACAAAAAAAAGGTTTAACGCCGAAGCAAATTTTTGAAGATATGTGCCAGACTTTAGGAGAATCCGCTCCATCATATGCCACCGTAAAACGATGGGTAGCAGACTTTAAACGGGGCAGAGAAGCAGTTGAAGATGAACCCAGGTGTGGTAGACCAATAACGGCTTCCACAGACGAAAATGTCAATAAAATACTAGATATGGTTATGAACGACAGGCGGTTGAAAGTTGCAGAGATAGCAGAGAAAATTGCCATTTCCTATGAGCGAGTACAGAACATAATCACCAAGGATCTTGGATTTTCTAAGGTCTCTGCAAGGTGGGTACCTAGACTACTTTCAGCTGAAAATAAACGCACCCGCCATACAGTGTCACAGGATTGTTTGGATCTGTTTCAATGCGACCCACAAGATTTTCTCGGTCGTTTCATAACTATGGACGAGACTTGGGTCCACCACAATACACCGGAGTCAAAAGTGCAGTCCAAACAATGGAAAAGGTCAGGGTCTCCACCTCCTAAAAAAGCTAAGGCAATTTTATCAGCGAAGAAGGTAATGGCTTCAGTTTTTTGGGATTGCAAAGGGGTCATCATGGTGGATTATCTCGAAAAGGGTAAAACCATACATGCTGATTACTATTGCACCCTCTTACAACGTCTGCGTGAAGAAATTAAAACGAAAAGACCTGGTATGATATCTAAAAAAGTGTTGTTACACCAAGATAATGCACCTGTCCATACTGCAGCGAAATCTATAGCACAAATACATAACTGTGGGTTTGAATTGTTGCCGCATCCACCCTATTCGCCGGACTTGGCCCCCTCTGATTATCATCTTTTCCCGAACCTAAAAAAACACTTGGCAGGACGGAAATTTTCGACGGATATTGAGGTACAAGAAGCTGTGACTGAATATTTCGATCACCTTGAAGATTCTTTTTTTTTACAAGGAATAATGAAGTTAGAAGCCAGATGGCAGAAGTGTATAGATCGTTTTGGAGACTATGTAGAGAAATAAAATTGTTATAAAAACTCAAGTCTTTATTTTACAGGTTAGGCTCAAAACTTTTCAATTCACCCTCGTAAGTAAGTTATTTATTTGTCAGTAGTCGACTTTATATGAGTGCGAAGATTAGATACTTCGTACTCCTTACATACATACATACATAAACTCACGCCTTTTTCCCAGAGTGGGGTAGGCAGAGCTACAGAATTACTAACAACTCTAAAAACTTGTTAATAATTCTGTAACCTCATTTTGCACAATAAGGCTAAGATGTTTACCAGTGTATTAGTGACAGGTTGCAAGCCCATCGCCTAACAGTACTACACAGCCTTTATTTCCTTAGTCGTCTCTTACGACATCCACGGGAGGAAATATGGAGTGGCACTATTCTAACCCGGCAACCACGCGGGGTACTCCTTACATTCATACAAATATAGGCAGAGGCGGACTATAGGTATCTGGCTGACCACTGGTGAGTTTACCCTGCTGCTTATAACACTAAGGGCCTTTTCATAATCAACAAGTAAATTTATCTGCCATTTAAAGTTGGTTTCTCCTTGTCTATTTTCAAGTGTAAGAAAGAGAAAGGGCTAAAATCTGTCAAATATGCTTTACTTGTCGATTGTGAAACAGGCGGTAACACTTGACGAATTATATGACATCCCAATTATTAAAATAGGTACAATGGGCACTCACCACTCACTACCCATGAACCGCACATTGGTTTATCTAGTTGCCAAAAAACAGACAAACTAAAAATTATATCAGCAATTTTGCATAATTTATTTGTTATAGGTAATTTTTAGAGATCCGTAACCAAAGGGAGCTTAACGAGTCTCTAACACACTAACACCCGTATTTATAGTGAAGAAAAGTAATTACTTGAGTATTTAGTGGTGTCAAAAGTCATATAAAAATCGTTGCTTAAGTCATTACTTTTACTCAAGTAATTACTTTTCTTGATTATAAATACGGGTGTAAGCCTTTGTCCATCCGTTCGTTACTTTAAAGAACTGTATCTTTTAAACCGTTAACTTGTTATTATTTTTAACACTACATTATTATTAATGGCAATTTTTCTTAGAAATAAAAATAAAAGGGTAATAAAAACTAGGGCCTTAGTGAAAATCAAAATCAATTAAAAAAGTTCTAGTATGCTCCGTTTATAAATGTCAATATCTTTTTTAGTACGAGTTTAGTCGACTTATACCTTTATTCACTAGGACCCCAGACTTAAGTCGATTGTAAGAAACGTTTTATAGCGTTGTTTGTTCTGCTTTACTCTAATAACGATGATAAATACATACTTAACTAATATGTTCTATCGGTTCATTGGAGGAAGGATTAAAGTTGTGGCTAAATCAACTGGATGAGTCTAAGAGCGTACGCAGACAGAGAGCGGTCAGAGTTCCGCGTTCTGGTGACCGTTGATCGCTCAAGAGTTCCGACGCACACAAGTGGCGTTCAAATTCTCGCGTTCTAGTTTCGTTCGTGTCTTCGTACATGCAACATGTAACTAGAGAGTTCATCTTCCGAAGAAGAATTATTGCTCTTGTGGAGCTTAGTAGCTTCTAAAAAGAAAAGAATGTATTGGGTGCACCCAATTAACACCATGCGAGAAGAACAAGGCGAATTTAGTAGTATTTTTCAGGATTTACTTAAAGATGAAGAAAGATTCTATGTTTATTTTCGCATGTCGATAAATAGTTTTAGTATAACATCATGAAACCTCATATCGAAAAACAAAATAATAACTGGAGGAAGTGTGTTTCAGCAAAAGAAAGGCTGGCTGTATTTTTAAGATTTGTATTTATTTATTAAGGATAAAAAATGACATTACAGTATTTAAATCGTATAATAAACTTCTTTCCCCAACTAATTCAATTAACTTTTCTGCGTTAGCAACCCCCGACATTGCGGCTTTCCAGGCGTTCTAGTGTTGATCCTTACCTCTGTTGTAGGTTTGAACTGCTGTTAACGTGTGTGGTAGTAAAGAAGATATTTTATTTTCTTCCTGTTTCTCTGTTGTTTGTACTATTTGTTATTTCCTATAATTTTGCTAATTTGTCTATCCTTCGGCATTGTCCTTGCTTATTCTACTCCAAGGTTAACTGACAGAGATCCCATATGGGATAAGTTCGCCTATGTACATTATTTATATTGATGCAAACGTGTAATGTAATTGTTTGTGTGCAATAAAGAGTTTACATACATTCATACATACATACTTTAGCGTCTTTATTGTGTTTATGGTCGATAAAATAATAAATCAGACAAACCAGCCAAGTGTGTACTGGGTGGTACGGAACCCTCGTTACGCGAATCTGACTCACATTGTACCGGTTTTTTTTTACTGCAGACATTTTTAAAAGACGTTTGCTATAATAGTGCGGTAATTCGTTACTAGTCACGTATATATCACACTCTATGCGGAACGCAAAAGACATTCTAATATCTGTGAATAATTTATAATATATGTCACGTTAAATTTATTCAATTTATTAAACAAAGGCTAATGGTTTTTATTATAATAACATACATACATTATGTATGTGAATCAAATTTCTAGTTTAACATTTTATGCGAGGCGTGTTAGAAGTATTAAATATTAATATATTCAAATTGTTATAATAATGTATATCACTTGTACGAATGAGGTTTTAAGTTCTTCATAAACTTGTTTCGGTTATTTTGTAGTGTAGTCATTTAAGTAAGTTTGGGTTTATTTTTATTTTTTACGATAAAAGCACTTAAATTCAATTAAATTTCATACTATGTAAACACTCATTTTACTTTACTAGTGTTACTTTTGACTGTTAGTAGTTATTAGTTAATTGTGGAAACTTCACTGGTCAATTTGTTGCGTAAGTTTAATTTAATATTTTTAATTGTATTTACAAAATAACTAATATAAAAATAAGGAAAAAGACTTAATGCTGTAACGTTTCAGATAGTTATAAATTATGTTAAAAGAAGGTTTGGAATAGAAAAGAAAGGAAATTACTCCACCGCTAAGAGCATTAATCATCTCTTAAATAATTGATGATAATATTGACGATGTAATACTGATATAAGAAATTGTTGATCGTGTGAAAGCGTGGGGAGAAGCTAAAGAAAGTCAAGATCGTAGCAAGTGGAAAGAAGTGGTCTCTTCCTAACCTTCTGGCGTTATTTAATGTGTGTGTGTGTGTGTGTGTGTGTGTGTGTGTGTGTGTGTGTGTGTGTGTGTGTGTGTGTGTGTGTGTGTGTGTGTGTGTGTGTGTGTGTGTGTGTGTGTGTGTGTGTGTGTGTGTGTGTGTGTGTGTGTGTGTGTGTGTGTGTGTGTGTGTGTGTGGGTGTGTGGGTGTGTGTGTACAAATAAAACCATTAAACCACAACTTATTTTTTGCGTAGGCTAGTATATAAGTATTTTGCTTAGTACAAATAAGTTTAAAATTTAACTCTAATGCACTGAAAATATTTCGAAAACAGTAATCTTTATTTTATAAAACCTATAAGCACACAAAAGTTAGAAAGATCTTTGTTAAGGAAGCAGTCTGATTAAATTTAACAAAATAACACTCAAAATGTTGTCTTCTTAATTCCAACCTTGATTTCTTTCCCAAAACTATTTGTTAAACAAAATTCAAACATTCTTATTTAAATAAAAAATATATTTAAGAGCTCTTGACAGGATTTAACCTGTGACCCCACGAATACCAGTCCACTCCTTAACTAACCGGTAATAATCATAATATCTCAATAAAACTCAACTTGAGTTATTGCGTTTCCAAAACTATAATGGCGTTAGTAGCTATATCAAATTAAACTATTGACCAACCATTTCTAATACGTAATTTAAACGTCCACAATAGAATTAGGAAAAACACAGCATACTAAATTTCTTAACTAAAAACCGGTGAAATTACTTTCATACATAGTAGTAATTCACACTAAAAAGTAGCTAAGTATGTGAGTCAACGTTCTATTATTATTGCCAAACTTACGCGATAATAATAATTATTAGTAAGACAAGATGTACAATTTATTTATACACGGTGATTTTTTATCGGTGATCAGGAGTTGAAAATTATTAATAAGCAACAAAAATGGAATTTAATGGTTGATGTCTCAAACAATTAACTCCTTGTTTAATTTATTTAAGTTAATGCGATTGTTAAAACCAAGCACCACTGGATACATGGACATCCTACATTAATTATTGAAGTGAAGTAGATAGGTCAAGTGCCATCGCTTTGGCGGGAAATTTGACAGATATAACGTCAGTAAACTAATCAATACACTAAACAATTAGTAGGGTGACAATTAATTTCAATTAAAAGGTAGTTTCAAAATATTTCTTTTACATAAAAAAATAAGTTTTGTTTCATGTAACTGCGACTTAAACATGATCGCCATTAATAACTGAATTAGAAAAATTGGTTCCTGATCACCAAAAAAAAATCACCGTGTATAGTAGTAATTTCACCGGTTTTTTTGTTCATTATTTAGTATGCTGTTTTTCCTAATTCTATTGTAGACGTTTAACCTCAATCGAATTAGGAAAAACACAGCATACTAAATAATGAACAAAAAAACCGGTGAAATTACTACCATAGAAATATATTGTACATCTTATCTTACTAATATTATTATCGTTGCGTAAGTTTGGCTATAATAATATTAATAATAGAACGTTGACTCACAGACTTAGCTACTTTTTAGTGTGAAAACAAATCAATAGCCTTTTTTTCTACTTTAAGTGTGTTTTTATTAAAGTATCTGGCATAGTTTAATAAGGGCATTTTGTCTGTAGCCAACTTTAAAATGTACCTCTGTGCGCGAAACCGATTCGCACTTGGCTGGTCTTATTTATATTAAAAATTGACATCTTATAAACATTAAGTAATTGGTTTGTTTTTAAACCAATATCATTATAATCAACACTAAATTCGTAACAAAATTGCACAGTAGGACCTCTCAGCATGAACTGCCAAAATAATTTCAGAAACTTCCGATAAACAGCAGTTTAAAAAAAATCGATTTAAAAACTGTGACCACATAACATTACGTATAATAACGTGTCAAATTGAAAGCTGTGTTTTACGCATTTTATTTGACTTTTACTGCACAGTGTGACAAACCAGTAATTATTGCGGACAAAAATGTAAATATGATGTAAAAATTGCTGCAAATTGTCACTGCGTATGATAATTTTATGAGCCGAACGGTTTTTGGTATGGATATTGTAACTCGTTATACCATATCGTAAGGTTCGATCGACGATTATGTAAACCAATATTGTAATTAAGAAAAAGATGCTATGGATTGTAGCGTTAAAGCGGTTGTCATACCTTTTGAATCAAAACACTTTATGATGCCATAATATCCCTTGATAAGTTTGGGGGCTAATTCAATTATTTTTTGTAACAAGTAATTTTTCAGTAAGTATCTGCTATTTTTTTTTAACAATTAATATTAATGCAGTTTCATTATAATCGTGAAACAGTTGTCAGTACCTACACAAAAATTAATGATTTCACAAATGTTTCTGATAAAAATAATCATTAATCATAATGGGCATCTAATTAACAATTACAACTAGTTACATAATTTATTTTTCAGCATTTTTTGTAATAATAATATGACATTGATTCAAAAATTCTGTTGTTTTTACTTAACAACTTGTTCCAAGTGCAAACTTTAAACGTGCAATTAACATTTTATACACGTGTAGACAAATACGAAAGAGACTTTCGACCAAAAAGCAAGTAAATAAGTCTTACTTAACTCGGCGGTCGGATCTCAAAGGGAAAGGAAGTGCATTGAATACCAATACCATTTATAAAGCTGGCCCAGTACGGGCCCTTATTCAGGAATATGGAGCGAGAAACGATTCGAATTAAAATTTAAAAGGTCGGAGAAATTGGGAATTAATTATGTTTTTGTCTACTCTTATGGTGTTGCCGAATCACTGGGAATTTTTTAACTTTACTTACAATTTATTAACACTTGGTTTTTAAAGTGTTGTATTTTAGAATCGAGCAATAAATTAAACAGTACGTTATCGTTAATACGAAATTATCCTTAAGTCTGAACCAATTTCGATGAGCTTTGGCTCATCTAAAATAATTCTGCAATCCTGAGTTTCATGTAGATAAAATCAGTGGTAAATGTTCATTTTAAAATAGCTACTTAAAACACTCATTACTGACAAAACAAATAATGCTTTTTTTTCTATGAATTCTAAATTTTCTACACTTTTTTCTAATTCCAACAATTACACTTCACCCCTTACACTTACACTCGCAACTAAATGGAAGTACTGTCGCTCAAAAAAGTGCTAATTCGAAGTTCGTTGCTCCCGTTCCCGCCTGTCTATTTCGGCAACATCTCAATAAATCAGCGCCATCTTTGGTGATAATGACATGATTTTTTGAACGTCAGCGCGAAGTGCAATCTCAATTAGGGCGATATATTTCCTCGTTAAATTCGTAAACTGGAACGTTTCAATGGTACAATCGTGGACGACGAGTGTTCCGTCTGTAAAACAAATTGAGTGAAAGTGTAATTTAAAGATAGTGCGGTTTTTAACAGTTTTAAAACAACTTTTATGAGTACAAATTTTTATACTCTCCAATTAAAATAAAACTTCTTTTACTAAGATACTAGACTAAACTAGACTAAACTACTAACTTAACTAACTAGACTAAAAAACACTTCCGTTCATTAAAGCACAATAAAGCACGTCAGCAATCATTTTTATATTTGACATTGGGTTTTTTAAATTAGCTTTTTTTAACTTAAACTTAGGTATTTTTAACTTAGAATGAGGCAACCCATAAGTGTTAAAAACAAGTATCCTGCGCACATAAAGTGATGGGTGACAGCTAGTTTGCTATAATATTATGTCGGTTCTCTGTCGTTTGCCCGAAAGTCATTTGCCATAGTTCTATGACTTGCCATAATATTCATTCGCCATAAAGGCATTTTTTCTGAAATCGTGAACTATTCAGAATTGTTATAAAACAAACCTAACCTAACCTATTGGGCTCTATACGATGGCATGTAAAAATTACCTGAAAGGTTTACAGTTTCAGAAAAAATGCCTTTATGGCAAATTAACATTATGGCAAGTGACACAATTATGGCAAATAAAATTCGGGTAAACGAAGTGATCCATATTATGTCCCAATGTTAGTGAACCACTTGTGGGTTCACCAGTACCATGGAAACCCCATTACTTCGCTAACGAGCGCATTTCTTTGCACCGAGTAAACGGCGGCCATTTCCAAAAAATAATGATTTGTTACTCCTGACGCGACGTTTAATTGAGTGACAAAAATCTTGTACGTGCGTCTGTCACCGGGGATATGGGAGTATCTACCGAACTTTAACTTCTTATTGGTTTTGTGAGGGACTGAAGAAGTTAGGTCTTTGATGGCCATGTTTAACAATAATTAAGGTGATTGTGAAGCAAGGGTTTAAAAACGAAGCAATACAAAAAACACAAAGGGCATGATGAGCCTTTAGTTCTGATGACAAAACAATAATAGCCATCGAGCTGGTCTGATGATGGAGACTCAGTGTGACCATAGGAACTCCTAGATTACACATGATAAGCCCGTCGTGTTAGGGCTTGTTAGACATGTCTTGGCGAGTAGATGACGACTGTGCAAAAAAAGTACAGTCGGCAGCTAAAGCTTGTCCCAAAAAAACAATTTATGTCAGAAACTTATTTGGCCAACAAAGATTTGTATTTCTCTCGCTCGAGCAAAACAGAATTTAACATAGAGTTTATATGGCCGACCTTACCTTTTGTCGCTACATCGAATCTCTTAATCTAATCGCTGTGTAGCGAGCAGTTTAAAATGCTTGTATCGTCCGTATTAACCGTTTTTATTTTTATTTCACATTCAAATTAGTGATCTCTATTAAAATTAAATTCCATTTCAAATATCCATGCATATTCCCAATTATTATTCATACTTATTAGAGTTTTTGAACATTTGAGATACCTATTTTATTTATTTAATGGCGTCTACATAATTACGTAATTTTGCCAATGTCAAGTATACATATATAAGCAACGTTGTACGGTGAATCCTGTCCTTTCGTCGAAGTCTTCCAGTCATAGTCGTGACCCTTGAAGATGGCGGGCATCCACTTCAATGGCTTGGTGTGATTTTGACCGCTAACTCATTTGGAACCATCTTTTCACTATTATTTTATTCAATTTAAGTTCTTCATCAATGTTACAAGTTGTCCCACAAAACCGCCCTGGATTTGCGAACCAAAATCAACGATAAAATAATTTACAAAAAATTCAATAATTGGACAGATGTTTTCAGAATGACAGCCAAATCGCTCATTGAATACAAAACGGACATTATTCCAAAATAATTTGCTCTTGCATTAAACATTTTATACAAATAGCTTCTAATTTTAAAATGCAGCACTGACTCATTTCGGTATGTGTCCGTTTTGTATTCAATGAACGAAATATAGACCAACAAAAATATAAGCCATGAAAAACTGTAACTCATCGTCTGTAATGTCACCCATCAATACCACGTTGTTTGTGCGTTATGGTGGCAGAATTGGAACGGAAACTTAATTATAACAATTAAAGCCGTTAAGGTTTTATTGTAGCCTTATTAGGGCGGGGACAGTTATGTCCGCTGACGGAATGTCAAGACATGTCTTACAGCGGTTATACCTTGGATATAAAATGGAGTAAGTTGGTTTAATTGATGGATTAAGCTTTTTAAATGGTTTGTAAGAACTTTTGACAATTATCTTTGTTTGGCTGAATTAACACATCATTATTGCCAAATATAATCAGTCAATATTTTTATAGGCCCGCTTATACAGTTGGCTTTTATAACATTGTACCATAGGACACTGTGCGACATTGTTTTTGGTTTAAAAAGTCCGTATTCAACTTGCTTTCTCACTCAGTTTGAGTACAGCTCGATTCACAAGAGCTGGCACGAATGGATTGAATGAGTGAATGAAAGTAAAGTAGTGTGTAAAATAGTAACAGGTTTTCGGTTCGAAATTCAAACTTCGGGTCAAATGACGGCACTCACACAATGATAGATAGGTGACATTACTTTCGTTCAATCCATTCGTGCCAACTCTTGTGAATCGACCTGTTGCTATCAAGATTTAAATGGGAAAAACGAGGAACACGAACAAGCTGGTCGGTTACCTATCGAAACTGCGTTTTTTTTTAATGTACTTCATTTGACTGAAAACGTTTCGACTTTTATTGTTTCTATTTGACATTAAGTAAACATATTTTTAGTCCGTAGATATTTTTCTACATGAAGTCACTATTTTTTTAAACATGTTACAATGGTACTACTTAGTCTAGCATTATATAAAGCTGTTAATATTTAATTATATTATATAATATCAAATAACACTACATCACCAGGAAAAAATTGAAAAAAGGAGAAAAAAACCCACCTACTCGTACTTATATTTGTTTATATAACACGGTGCAAGACGCCACATAAAAGTTTCGATACGTTTTCCTACATCAACGGTGTCCCCTAGAGAAGATAAAGCTTTTTGCAATTGATCAAATTATTATTGACTATGTTTCGGGTTTAGACCATGCATTTTTGTCTGTTAGATAGTCCTTGACCCTATAATACGCCTATAATACGCGCTATTGGGTTCACAGTCTAAATTGTCGAATAGTAATAAAATCTGTACCCTTACCATGAGTTACAATTAACGTACTCGCTATCGTGTTGAAGCTCTGTCTCTCGCAGACCTCGCAAATATTCTTATAGAGTGCAAGGGACAGAGCATTCGACTCGCTAGCGAGTACGGTAATTGCAACTCACGGTAAGGGTACTGTAATGATTATCATGTCACGTCGTTTCCTGGACATGACTAATTAAAAACCAATTCTTAAATTTTACACAACACAAAGCGTGTTTTTGTTTGATATACCCTGCAGCCTCTCTGTTTTATTCATCGAAGCTACTGTGAAATGTGTATACATTATAAAATTAGTATTCCTCATTACCATTTTGTTTGTTTTTCTGTTTGTAGCTCCCGGTGTCAGTTCTTATGAATGATTAATTATTCAGTTTTTGACTACTGTTATACATAATTCGTAGTATTGGTATTTTGTAGGAATAAGTCAAACAGTATATTATTCATACAGATTTTAGTGGTAGGATCTAGATAATGCGAATAACCGGTAATAACCGGTTTTAACCGGTAATTTTTCATACGAAGACGGTTAATAACCGGTTAAATCGCATTCCCTAGTAGGATCTTGTGCAAGGTTTGTTTGATTCGATAAAACCATCTTAGCACGCCTTCACACAAGCATACGGTTCCAGAATCCGGTAGTGAAACGGATCCTGCAAATAAGTCATACGATTTTGCGACTACAAATCTGTCCAGTCGTCCGATAAAATGCCAGATCCGATTTTGTGGGAACAGTATTTCTATACTTGCTTTCACACAAGCTCTGAACAAGAATCCCGGAAAAAACCAGATCCGATGAATTTTAAGCGGATAGTAAACACACGGACTCCGGTTTTACAGGAGCTACAAAACCGGGTGGCCATGTCAATACACTATCCAGTTTCCAGGATCCGAAAGTTAGTAGATCCTACAAAACCGGATAGTGTGAACGGGCCCTTATTCTTTAACCTACCGCAAAGCAGCAGTGTTCGCATTGTTATGTCCCAATGTATGGATAAGACAACCGATGTAATTACTAGCATAGAGGCATCCTATATTGGTGCTCTGGGTCGGCAATGCAATTGCGGTCATAGGATTGCAGTCTTAAAGTTAATGCATTTGTCTATGGGCCACAAAATCCTCCTTCTATCAGAAGAACCTGAAGACTGTTTCAGGGTTTGCAACACATTTGAAGTAGAAGAGTGTGTCATTACAAGATTTCAATCTTACTGAAGATTAGGTTTTAATGTATTTTTGACGACGCGCTGGTCTAGTTGGTAGTGACCCTGCCTACAAAGCTAGTAGTCCTCGGTTCTAATCCCGGTAAGGACAGTATTGACAGCAGGCAACCAATGCTGTTACTACTATTTTTTATAAGACTATACTGTCGTCTAAATAAATAAAAATAATATTTAAAATAAACTATATCATTAAATTGTTTAGTCACTTCCCATATAGCTGATTACTTTACTGGTAATGAAAAGGGCATGAGTAAGGCTCAGCTTCTACACGATAAGCCTTATTGCTTTTGATGTGTTATCATATCGCTAACGTTTTGAGAACTCTAATTTACTTGACAGTAATGGCATCCGAGTAAAAAAGATACGATAACGTGTCAAAAGCAATGTTTTTTTTTTCGTATTTTTTTTCAGAGTCATGTATACAATTAAATCAATTTATAAGTTACTCGCCAAACTGCTAACGCAGCTTATTGGCGAACCAGCGCTCTTTTTTTTTCTATAAGTTACAAAATAAAAAAAAATAACAAAAGGATAGATAAACTAAACAATGATGACAAATCTAATAATACTAATACCACAGTAGCTGCAATCACGGTGTTGTTTTACTGCGTAGAAAAAGTCACCCAGCTAGTATGTAAAATTACTCGAGGGGTCCTGTTGGTGATCTACACGATGAATAAAATTCTCCTACCGTAAGAGAAGAAGATAATTCTCTAAAGTAAATGAAACAAGGGCGTATGTAAAGGCACTCACATTTATTTCCTCCAATATATTAATTATTTAAACGTAAAAATGTAAATCATAAAAAATCGTATCACACAGCAACAACAACTTTACGTATTTGAATTGACAAATAATTCAGTGCATGTCTTTTAATGGGAACTCTCCTATTTTCAAAAAAGCAATGACAGGGTAACTTTTTCAAATTAGTTTTTTCATCACGAAAAAAACTTTTTGAAGGACATAATTAAGCATTAACACTAATTTTGCATGGCACCTTAAATACTTAAGGGAGACAAAAGAGAACCAGCCTCGGAAAAAAAGAAGACGGAACATATAGCATTTTTTAAATGCACCCGTCATGAGCAAATTCATAAATGGAATGTTTAAAAGTAATTAAAAAATCTCCAACAATCGAAACAAACAACAAAAGTATCAAAAACACACTTAACTACATAAATTAAAAAAAGAAACTAAAAACTACTATGACTCAATACAAACTGGCCTATGCGCTAAAAAATAAATATTATAAAATCTTTTTATGCTAATCGCAATTATAATATACACTCATTTAATTATATTTGTACATTTTAATTTTGAGCTTTCAACTGGCCACTATCCCATCTTTTAATTAACTAATGGTAAGATAACACTGGCTTAAAGGACTTTATTGGCTTGCACTATAGTAAATAAGGTTTTTTTAACCTGTTATTATAACAGGCAATTTCAAGGCTTATTTGTATCAAGAAAGCCACATCTTTATTCAGTAGCAGAAAGTTGTAACTATAATAGTCAATAATTGGCATAAGTAACAATACTACTTTAAAGAAACCTAATAATGGATCGAAATTCTATAAGGTTTGCCAGTATATCGTTCATTGAATACAAAACGGACACATTCCAAAATGAGTCAGTGTTGCAATTTAAAATTAGAATCTATTCGTATAAGATTTTTAATGCAAGAGCAAATTATTTTGGGATGTGTCCGTTTTGTAATCAATGAGCGAATGTCCTTTTTAATTGAATTATCATTTAATTAATATCTAATATCTATAAGTACGTAATAAGAATTACAATTATGGTATTAGGTCAGGTAAAAAGAGGAAAGGAATGTAAAGACTTAATAAATACTGTATGGCAGAGTATTCGTACAATAAAATAAACTAACTAAAACATAAGTACATTTTTAAATCAAGGAAAAAAGCTAAATGGCCATTTATAGTCTTTCTTAACGTGCTAGGTACTTTTAAGGCCTTTTAATAGGTCATATTTCACTACACTATCAACTTTTAATACAATGGGTAGAGAAGCAAAAAATATCTCGCATGACACTTTCAACACTACCTGTTACTCCATTTTCAAATTACAGTATTAAAAAAAACTAATCAGAATGTTCTTTAGTTTTTAACATAGGCTTAAATATGGGAATTACTATCCACGGCATAGCACATTTTTCTAGAAAAACTTCCACAATTTAAAATCAAGTCTAAGGAATGTTTTAAAATTGGCACAATTTAAAATTATTCCTAAAACAACTGGTATGTAGACCGTAGTAAGTCTAGACAACTACCCAGTCAAAGGTACTTCTTCCGTCCGTTTGGGTACTAGAGACAAGTCTAACGGATTCTTCATTAGGTCCTTACCACTGTCCTCACTCATATCAATACTCAACTCAGGTTCCGAGTCACTCAAGTCTTCGTTCTTTGGACTACGGTACAGAACTGCTGACTTTATGGAGAGGTCTATCGGCTGATCTTGTTCTAACGCAACTCCTGCAACTGCTGGGGAATGCAAGATCAAATCACCACCATTGCAGTTCTGCCATGTTGGTATACCAGTTGGAAGTGACCGTAAGTTCTGAACAGGCTGTAGGTATCCTGCTCTGTTAAAGCTAGGAGCTGCTGTGCCAAAAGGAGACGGCGGTGCTACCGGTTTCCGTTTTCTGACGTCTTTCGTTTGATTTCTAATGGCGTGGATTCTGACGTCTTTTTCACTGCAGGGGGAAGATGCTGGTCTGAATATGCTAAGGCCACTGGTGCTTCTGGAACTGTTGTCATCTTCAGGATCTGCTGATGATGCACCGGAATCAGAGGGCGACATGCTTTGTCGCGTCACGTCTTCCGTGAACGGGCTTTTTTCTGAGTTCTTGTAGTATTCAGCTAAAGCGGCCGCTGGTAGGAGGTTCGTGGGTAGGAAAGAGGAGTTGATTGAAGAGTTGAAGGATGGAGGAGACTTGTTCGTTTGCATGTGATGCATGTGCTGCTGCTGTTGCTCTTGGAGCAAGCAGTGTATCTTGAACCAGTTGGATCTTCGGCCGTATCTCGAGCCTGACTTGGACATCCCCACAAGCAGGCACTTCCGTAGCCTACAAGCCTTGCAAGCAGTCCTATTTTTCTTGTTGATAACGCACTCTCCATTGTTTTTGCATTCTGATATCGAAGACAGGTTGTTGTACGTCCGCCCGAAGAACGACTGTAACAAAGAAAAAAAAACATTTTACAAATGGAAATTAAAAATCCAATTTCGTCCGAAAACCGCCATCGTTTAATAAGTTTAAAATATCGACTTCCGCTGGCGTCGTAAGGAATAGCGATTTATAATCGATACAGTTAAAAGTATTATCCGTGGGCCAATTCAATTTATTCGGCTCGGAATTAAAAATTACATTTTTCAAAAAAGTCATCATAAAGAGTGTTGTGGCCCGTTAAAATGTGGGTCAACTCGAATAAGGCCGTATCTCACACTTAATATTACATACGCGAGTTGGGTCGGTTACGTCGGCTGACGTAAGTAATGGGATGTTTTTGCGAATTTTTAAATAAATTCGGATGTTACCCCGCTGAGCCTCTTTCTCAATTAAACCCGTACAAAAGCGTAAAATATGTGATTGTGCTACAGTTTCGCCCGGTACACTTTCGGCTAAATAATGGGCTGTCTCGTTATTTAAGATTATAATGATATTTATTTGCGTTTATTGCTTTGACTCCGTGCTTTGGTTCGGCATTTTTAAATTAGTTTTATGAAACAAAGTAGTGTACTAAATTGTGTTTCATGTCGATGACAATTTGAAATCAAAATTTAGCCGCATTATAATTTTTTCGTACCAAATGGTACCGAACGGTACCTACGTAAATTATCATTATGTCAAATTATACGCTTTAAGGTGGAAACTCACTACAGCACACCATGCCATGACCGTGCTATGAACGTATTATTCCTTAGTATTAAAATGTTAGTCGGTGACAGAACGGTCTAGTGGGCATAGTCTCATACTTTTCAATACAAAGAATATTTTTTTGTCTGACACGTTCATAGCACGGTCATAGCATGACACGGTGTAAAGGGTTTCCACCTTTACGCTTGTATAATGGGTTTGTACCGAACAACGATATAAATAAATTTAGAATCGGAATTAGATGCCAGAGTGTGAGTGAACAAGTATGGCTGCCAGTCTTAGTAAAAAGGATATAAGCGCAATTTGATAGTTAAAGAAAATTGAACCCCCGTCATAATTCATATTCATAAGGTCACTAATCACATTATGCGGTCTATGAGATGTTTATGACACAAACACCCCGTTTCTAAGGAGGGCAGAATAGACATCCGAGTACTATGAATACTCTATTTTGACTATAAAGAGCATTTTTTCATGATTAACGTAAAGAAAAATAGAATTTAAAACAATAAAATAAGGTAGAACTTTACTAAATCGCACGTATCTCACGCACGTTTATGATAATGTTTAAATTGGGAGCAAATTGGCTGAGAGATAAAAGCCATTTTGAGAAAGATAATGTTACATGTTACTGGTCTTTACGAGATAAGCCAATTGCGCAAAAAGGTATACTTACCTAGTTTAAATTGTTTCGCGTAGATAATATATTACTATATTTTTAGAACCGTTAAACATAGGGTTCTGTAATAATAATAAAAAAGACTGATGACTTGTAGGGAAAAAAAGGTTTTTTTTTGGTCCTTAATTTGGCAAAAATAAAATAGTCGGGAATTCAAAACCTTTTTGATTTAGAATCAGCAAAAAAATAAAAACACAACCCAAACAAAAAAAAGTGGTCATTATGGTATGTTCGCTGTGAAGAACATTGCCATATTAAGGGTTAAAATCGTCTTAATAATAAAAAGGTATAAAACCGGATGCATAAATGTTTAAATAAACTAAATCATTTTCTTTTTGTAGCCTCACATTGTAAAAATATCTAAAATTTTCTTACATTCCTGAAACACATTTTCTGAGTAGCACCGTTTTTTTTTGTGTCATTTTATTTGTGATACAAATAATTTCACTAAAAATGGTTTTAACTCAACGTAACCCTAAACGCCCTAGAAATACGCATGTAAGTGACTCACTCGATTAGAAATTTCAGATAAGTCCTTCTTCCTTATGGGCGCGGATCGAGTGCAGATACCGCTCTAATTGAGCGCTCGTTGCGCAGAATGCCGTACGTGACTTGATTTTGTTTTGACAAATAAAGAAATTACTATGTTTGTTGTATAATTCCTTTCTTCATGGAGTAACTATACGGTTTACCCCTGACATCGTCATCGTAGAATTATATTTTTTTTGAGTTAAAAACTTATTTGCTGATTTAGAAAGAAAACTATCTCCATTTCAAAAGTCATCTAAATCCGTTTAGCCGTTCCAGCGTGAGAAAAATACAAACATAAATATACTTTCGCATTTACATACTATAGGGTGACGGCACCAATGATGGACACTTTTAGCTGACAGGCACCAGTAATGGACACTTCACTCTTAATTCAAATGTCATATGGTCCTAAATTGATTGTTGCAAAGCAAATGAATAACCCTAAATTTTCTGTAAAATAAGAATCAGTGTCCATTATTTGTGCCTTGTCCATTACTGGTTTCATCACCCTAATACTCTTACCCCCTTGCTTATAAACGTGGATTAAGCTTGAAATAGTTTATGCCATGCTTTGTCACATACTATTAGAAGCAAATCTCACAATAGGCTATTTGACAGGTTTTTGACAACCATCTCAGATTATTTGTTGGTGTTTATTGAGTACTCCAAAAGAAGTAATTTTAAATTCTTTTATGTATTTCGTCTAAAAAAAGAAAATAAAAATTCACTTTTAAAATATGCCGCCAAAACGCTTTCTTGAGCAAGATGGCGTCGCACAGGAATCAGTGACGTCAGTGGTCAATACATAAACAAACTGACATTGGCTAATCATAGCAAAGCCAGAAAAACAAACAAACGTCAACTGTCATATAGAATATACAGACATCCTATAATCTGTGATATTTACCGACCCTTGACGTCATCATGGATTCGGCGCCGTTTTCGATAAAATGGCTACAGATAAAACATTATCAAGTTTTATCGTGGTTTTTAGGGTTCCGTAGTCAAACTAGGAACCCTTATAGTTTCGCCATGTCCGTCCGTCCGTCCGTCCGTCCGTCCGTCCCCAGTCTAGCTCAGAGACTCATAGTACTAGAAAGCTGTAATTTGGCATGAATATACATATTAGTCACGTCAACAAAGTGGTAAAATAAAATTTTGAAAAATATTTTTTTTTAATGCACCTCCCCTACACGTAACGTGGGGATGCCTTTTTTTTTTCTTGCCTACCCCATAGTGTGGGTGTCGTTGGATAGGTCTTTCAAAAACATTGCGGGTTTATGAAAACAATTTTTCGATTAAGGGATCCGTTTATGAAATATTAAGCTTTAAAGCGCTATTTTTTGTTAGAGTCAAGTGTCCCCCCCCCCCTACAGCCAAAACTACAAATACTAAAAATCTGAAAAATATCTTCAACGAAAGGGTATATAACGAATTTTAAAGGAAAACTATCACGGCTAAGAAGACATGATTAGTTCCTGAGATACAGGCGACTAAAGTGTTTATACCTATCAAAATCGCCTATGATAACTTTGATAGAAAAATTGTTAACGGGGGGGGGGCCTGCACGCGCGGGGGGAGTCGAACTGTGCAAGTAACAAATCAAACTTTTATTGTAATTTAAAGTCGGTTTGAAGCAGTTTAGATACCTAACTACCTACATAGGTAGGTATACTGATCTCACACTTAAAAGCTTTGCTCTTGTTTGAGATATTATATGTATACGAATTTATAAGAAAAATAATCATTAAGTACTTAGTAGACTTAATTAGTTCCTGAGATACAGGCGACTAACGGGTTTATACCTACTAAAAATCATCTAAGGCAGCGCCAAATAACTTTAAATAGAATATTGGTTCATACATGTTGATTTTTGAGATAGTTTTTTGTGTTTGTCGTTACGGCTTCGGAACCCTACACTGAGCATGGTCCGACATGCTCTTGCCCGGTTTTTGGATAAAAGATCGATTTTTTTTAAAGTAAGAATACCTTAAATCGATTTTAAAACTCATAATTTATATGAATATACATAATTATTACGTTTTTTTTCACCTTGTCAAATACCCTATTACAGGGAAGGACAAAACCTGGCATAAACTATTCCAAGCTTATACTCCACGTTTATAATTATGGGGCTTAGGTACAGTCAACAGCATAAATAAGTGATCATTTCTGTACTTTGTCGCTTTCAATCGCTTCACAATTTTGTATAACATTTCAAACACGACATTAATCTGACAAGGTACATAAATAATCACTTATTTATGCTGTTGACTGTACTAAACTGTAGTTTAGAGTGGTAAAGTGTAAATAGGTCTGATAAAAACTAAAGCCATGGCTAGGAATATCTTTACTATATATATATATATATATATCACTACATAGTATAAAACAAAGTCGCTTTCCGCTGTCTGTCCCTATGTATGCTTAGATCTTTAAAACTACGCAACGGATTTTGATGCGGTTTTTATTAATAGATAGAGTGTTTCAAGAGGAAGGTTTATCATCACTACATAGTATAAAACAAAGTCGCTTTCCGCTGTCTGTCCCTATGTATGTTTAGATCTTTAAAACTACGCAACGGATTTTGATGCGGTTTTTATTAATAGATAGAGTGTTTCAAGAGGAAGGTTTATATGTATAATAAATCCTGTTCCATGAACGGGTGTTACAGAAAACTCACATAAACCGAAGCGAAGCGAGGGCGGGTCGCTAGTACAGTATAAAACAAAGACGCTTCCCGCTGTCTGTCCCTATGTATGCTTAGATCTTTAAAACTACGCAACGGATTTTGATGCGGTTGTTTTTAATAGATAGAGTGATTCAAGAAGAAGGTTTTTATATATAATAAACTTTGTTTTATGTACGGGTGTTACAGAAAACTCACATAAACCGAAGTGAAACGAGGGCGGGTCGCTAGTACAGTATAAAACAAAGACGCTTCCCGCTGTCTGTCTGTCCCTATGTATGCTTAGATCTTTGAAACTACGCAACGGATTTTGATGCGGTTGTTTTTAATAGATAGAGTGATTTAAGAAGAAGGTTTTTAGCTCTGTTGTATGTATGGGTATTACAGAAAACCCACATAAACCGAAGCGAAGCGATGGCGGGTTGCTAGTGTAGTAACAATGTTTTAAATAATTTTACGTACAAAATAACATCATAAAAATCAAAACTTCCAGTATTTTTTTAAATACCGAACATTATTTACAGCAGTCACACCATAACACGTTGTAACCATTCATCGCCATCAAAAATCAACTTTTTGCATTTAAAATTGCAGTCAAATGAGTAATCCTGCTGATTTATTGATATATAAACTGTTTTACGTATAAATAAAAGGTTTTAAGATTGTTATAGTTATAATAAAGGTGTTCCATTCATCGCTTGTGGTACTGAATGTGTATAAAAATAATTGAGACGTGAAAATTGCGAAATCCTTGTACTAAGCTTTAAAAAACCCGAATGGAGCTAACCAACTTCAAATCATTATAAATCCTAAATTATCATTCAAAATGAAAAATGATGAAAAAAACAATGATATGTTTTTTAAATACCTATTCAATGATACCCCAACTGTCATAGTTCATCGCCGTTTTTTTTGCAATAGGTACAGTCAAGGACTTTAATTGTTAGGCCCCTATGGAACCCTGTCGTATAACGTTGATCATTAATTTTAGCGTAATTTCTTTCATATGGTTTGACGCTGTCATTATGACAGGGTTCCATAGTGGCTTAACAATTAAAGTCCTTGACTGTACCGTGTACAGTCAAAGGCAAAAATATGTGTACACTTTAGTACCTTGTCTATTTTTGTCATATTTAAACTGCCATATATGAACTGTCAAAGTGGTTAAAGTGACAAGGTACCTACTAAAGTGTACACATATTTTTGCCCTTGACTGTACTTATGGCACCAAGTTGGCGCCATATCAAATTAGGATTTTTTTAAACTAAATTAAAACAATTTATTAGTGATAAATGTTTCGATTACCTAGAGTACATTAATTTTAAGCTCATTATAAGTGAACTTTTGTTCTTTATGAGTAATAAAAATCTATAAGCCTAACATCTACAAAGGTTAGCCTAGCTGGTAGTGACCGTGCCTCAGAAGCTAGTGGTCCCGAGTTCTATCCCCGGCATAGGCAATTTTTTCGTGATGAGCGCGAGTATTTCGTTTCTCAGTCTTGGATGTTTTCTATGTATTTAAGTGTTTATTTCTCTGTATAAGTATTTATATCGTTAACTAGTACCTATTTATATAGGTACTATCAGCCCAATGGAACCCTGACCCACCATAGAACGGTGTCACAGTGACATTATAAAACAATTTGTTTGACACTTCTTATGACTTGAATCATAACGTCTCTGTGACACACTGCCGTCCATTAACTAAAAGGCGGCTAAAGGCTCTTACGACCTTTTTGAGTTATATATACAGGGCGATTCAGCTACTTATTAGCTATCGATCTATCTAGGTTTGGTTTCGATATCTTTAAAAACAACCGAGATACAGCCTTCAGAAAAGCGGCTAAATTCAGATTTTTTGAGATATTACTACCAAAAAGGCGGTTACTTAACACTTACCTATCTTAAAGGCGATTAAAAGTCGATAACTGCCAATTTTTAAACGTAACACGTGTTACGGTACAAGACTTAAAAGCAGCTATTTCATTTTCCACAACTTAAAAGCGGCTATTGGACTTTAGCCATCTTATAGCTTAAGAACGTAATATTCAACTGCAAAAGAGGTCCTTGATTAAAAAGCGGTGTATCCGTGTTTACATAACAAATAAGCGGTTAAAATCCAATAGCCGCCTTTTTGTATGTAAATTTTATTATTTTTTATCAAAATACATACCTTAAAGGCCGTCACGATTTTATAATCTAGAAACCAAAGTAACAAAAATCAATTCTTGCTTCATTAAATGGCGGCTAAACGACATTGCCTAACTAAAAGGCGGCAACTCATTCCCCGCGCAGCAGTCGCCCTATCCCCTGTCTCGCCTGTCGGGCTGACGCGTGAGGGCGTCGGCCGAAGTCAGTCGCCGGAGTACTTATCTAAAGAGCTGAGGGCCCAGGCAAGATGCACTACGCTAGCTAGCGTTTCTCTTCGTTTAGTTTTTAAACCAATCGCGTCACTGGTAGATGACGTGATACGAAAAGTCACGTGATGTGCCAGTGACGCGATTGGTTTAAAAACTAAACGAATAGAAACGATAGTTAGCGCAATGCATCTTGTCTGGGCCCTCTGGTCGCTTCGCAAGCGGCGCGGGCGTCGATTTCCGCCAATTCCACCATGCCGCTGCCTTCAAGAAGAACGTCTACGTAAAGTTAAAATTTCTCAAAAGGCAGTTAGGTCTAGTTAGTACCTACTATCAAGTAAACTTTCGTTACTGTAGCTTGGTCCCCCACTCGCTTTATAGTAGGGGAGCCCATGAAACTAAACCTAGTCCGATAAGACTACCGGATGAGATATATTATTATATATTTAGACGCGTCGTTAATGGGAGAACACGAAATGGCGGGTCCATATTAGCTCATATAAAATTGGTATTTCGATTTTTTATACAAATAACGATTTACGACTATACTCATCATAACTCTGGAAAAATTTGCTCATACTTTTTTGTTCATACTTTTTTAAGTCATAATTATCGCAACTCATAAAGCAGTTTTTCAAAAAACTGTTACATTTTAGATTTTTATAAATCTAACCAACCTAATTTAATTTTATCTACACTTAAGATATTTAAGAAATTGTGAAAAGTGTACGGTTCCATGAAGAGTATGAAGAGTGATCATTAGGTTGTAAAATTCTATGAGATACAATTTCGGAGTTCCAATAATCTAACTTGCAATTTTATATGAACTTTGGCGCTCCTGAAACAAACCAAACAGAGTTTTTGGTATGATAAGACTCCCAAATTTCGTTTGTTCCTCGAAACAGGGGAGATGTAGGACTATACGATAAAACTGATACGAATGCAATGCTGCAAGCCCTCATAATTGGCCTTATCAGTGCCAGGAGCATGACAAAGACGCCTCGTACTTAGAAATCTAGTACGATCGACCAATCATCAAAAAACCAATGCTCATCAGAAAGAGCATCAATTCTGTGTCAGGAAAACCACTGCTGCATTTTCCAAACACTGGAGAAAGAGGTTGCTGCAGCGATTGAAGGTCATCCTTTGCGCAGCTGTATTCGATCAGCCTACCGGATGAGATATAATATTAGGTCCTTACCTATGAAATTGGCGTTTTATATGGATAATTTTATGAAAACTGTGGTTTTGATACATTTAATTTTGTGGATTATTTTGTAACGTCAAATACAAACCAAACAAAATTCTGTCAGGAATATTGGACACTTCTAAGTTAGATTATACATATCTTAATTACTTAAAAATATTTGGCTTCATAAAACTCTGCGTAATTGAAACACTTGAACTCGCAGCACATGAAAAGAGTTGAGTTCACACTTAAATTTTAAACATTAAGTTAGAAATTTAACCATATTATTTGTATCTATAACCTTTGTAACATAGTATATTAATGAAATTAAAAAAGATCATGAAAGTTAAAATTGAAATGAATAAATTCCGTACGAAAAAAAAACGCCAATTTCATAGGTAAGGACCTAATATATATTTAGACGCGTCGTTGATGGGAGTACACGAAATGGCGATGCTGCTATGCAAAAAACCTGGCAACGGTATTGAAAAAAAAACCCAAAAAAAACGGTTTTCTATTTTACGATAAGACTCCCAAATTTCGTTTGTTCCTCGAAACAGGGGAGGTGTATGACTATGCGATAATGCAGTGCTGCAAGCCCCCTCATCATTGTTCTTATCAGTGGCAGCACGATCTACCTTCTCAAAAAACCAATGTTCATCTCAAAGAGCATCAATGCAGCATTTTCCTAACACTGAAGGAGAAAGAGGTTGCTGCAGCAATTGAAGGTTGCCCTCCACGCAGCTGTATTCGGCATTTCAATTTTGTCTGCGAAGTCGATTTTTACCTACTTACTTCTAATTGGCGGATTGACTTGACATGTTGCATACAGGTTATTCCGATGACAAAACAATCTTATGGTATCATCGAGTTGGTATTATGAGGAATACTGGAGGTTATACGTAGGAACTCTTCAATGCCTAATGGTAGGTTCATCAAATTTAGACTCGTTTGACTCTTTTAATTTTTATAACGAGTCTGTTATAAGTGATACAAGTACAGTTGGTAAAAATAAAGCGTGTCACAAAGACGTTTTTTTAAACCCTGACGCAAAAAAGAGGGGTGTTATAAGTGTGACGTGTAAGTCTGTGAGTGTGTGTGTGTCTGTCTGTGGCACTGTAGCTCGTAAAGGGGTGAACCGATTCGGATGCTGTTATTTTAATTTGAAAGCAGGTTTTTTGTTTTTATAAGTTTAAAGGAAGGTATTATTTAGTAGCTAAGCAATAGAAAGTTACGTGTTTATACTGTTATTTTATCAGTGTACCTTTGTAATTTGTTCCTTTATTATAAAGATTTTTATGTTTTGTATGAATGAATTTCATTTCAACATAGTAAATCGTGTTTTTATTAAGTTTAATTTCGCTGTGTTTTTAGCAACTACCCGAAGTCATTGGATGTAGTAACATACTTCGATTGCAATCCATAACAAAAAAGCAGTTATTTTTATTTGTTCTTCAATTAACTGCCTTTTTCTCTAGCATTGATGATACAAAACGTATATTAGATTCTGCCATATGCACTATTATGCACTCATTTTAAACTAGAAGGCCGTTAAAGTCGTATGGCCGTCTTATAGTCATGTCTATTTGCACAGGATTAACTAGGCATACATAGCTAAAAAGCGGCTATATCATGTAACCGCCTTTTAGTTATGTTTTTCATATTACTTTTTTGTATTTGTACAATCTATGGTGGATAACCTAAATTACTGAACTAGAAGGCGGCTAAACATACTTTAACCGCCATTAAGCTATGTAACGTAATTCATAAAATTCTACGGTATCATAGCTAAAAAGGAAAATCGAAGATTTCAGCTACAAAAACAAGGAAAACCATATCAAATTTATATGTATAATATAGAGCAAGTCTCGAATATTAGTATACAAAAAAAAGTACAGGGATATCGCTCACCAGTTTTCAGAGACATGGTTTCCCATGTTTTTTGGCCATAACTCAAAATGACCCTCTTGTATTTAGCCGCCTTTTAGATAATGGACGGCAGCACAGTTCTATGGTGGGTCAAGGTTCCAATGGTCTGATAGTCTGAGCCTAGAGCTTAGTTTAAGATTAGGTTGTTTTTTTTTTTTTTTTTTTATGGCATAGAGAAGACAAACGAGCACACAGGCCACCTGATGGTAAGTGGAAACTGTGACCCATAGACATTCGCATTCAAAAGGCTGCAATGCAATCCTAAGACTGCAAATGCGTTGCCAACCCTAAGGACTAAGATGGAATGCCTCTATGCTAGCCATTTCACCGGCTGTCTTATCCCCAAACCGGAACACAACAATGCGAACACTGCTGTTTGGCGGTAGGTTAATGGATAAGATGGTGGTAGCGATCCGGACGGACCCCCGGATCCTGATTCGTGCGAGATCGTCCCCTGAGCTTTATTTATTTATTTATTACTAGCGACCCGCCCTCGCTTCGCTTCGGTTTATGTGAGTTTTCGGTAACACCCGTACATAAAACAAAGTTTATTATACATGAAAACCTTCCTCTTGAATCACTCTATCTATTAAAAAAAACCGCATCAAAATCCGTTGCGTAGTTTTAAAGATCTAAGCATACATAGGGACAGACAGCGGGAAGCGACTTTGTTTTATACTATGTAGTGATAGAGTTACGACGCGACAGCCTAGTTGGTAGTGACCCTGCCTACAAAGCTAGAGGTCCTGGGTTCAAATCCCGGTAAGGGCAGATATTTGTGTGATGAGCGGAAATATTAAATTTTGTTCCTGAGTCATGGATGTTATTTATATATTTATGTATATATTTCTCTATATAAGTATTTATATCGTTATCTAGTACCCATAGTACAAGCCAAGAGCTTAGTTTGGGACTAGAACGATTGGTGTGACATTGTCCCCTGATATTTATTTATTTATTATAGAGTTAATAACTTTTTTAACTCCCGCCCATGCAATGTTAAGGCTATTAGTGTGACGTCACACATTTTTCAACAATTTTACAAGCAGTATGAAAAATGCGAGAGGAATCCGTGGGCGTGGTCTACATTCCCACGTATTACGAACCATTAACTAAGGGCCTACAAGTTAAACTAATATGAATCTTATTATGAAAGCCATAGCAGCGATGACAGAGCTCATTTTCTTGCGGTAATCTTTTTCTTATAAATTAGGAACATGGTTTTTGGGTGCCGTCGTAAGTAAAGTAAAATTATGAGTTTATAGATGTGGTTTGTGAATTTGAAAGATATATAGTGTATGTGTAATGAGGTAATTAATAAAAGTATACATATCTAGGCAAAAAAACGCTTACATAAAGCATTCTATTCTATGGGTAATTTAAAAAACAGAATATTTATGTTTTTTTTACACTTTCTTTGTACCAAAAACAAAATCCAATTTAAAAATTATACCAATGCGAACTTGAAACTTTTAAAGGTGTTCTTTTAGTTATCCTTTCGGCGGTTGAGGAAAATAAGAAATAAGGAAAGTGGTAGGATGCTCATTTAGCAAAAAAAAAACGTCTCGCAGATGGTAAGTGGTCATCCTGATAATGATAGGTGATAGATGATATTTCACATAACACACCTTAAATACCGTAAAACGGGGTGAGTAGGGATTAAGGGGTGAGTAGGACACAACCTAAAAGAAGTCATAACACGTTACAAATAAGATCAAATATTAAATAGACAATAACGTTACGTCTGTTGGAAAAAAAACAGTCTTATAATTAGTAACATATGGTTCATTTTAGGTTGTGTCCTACCCACCCTTTAATCCCTTCTCAATGTAAGGTTTGTGAAATAGAATAGTAACTAGGGAATGCAAATAACCGGTTATAACCGATTTTTTTTATAGGAAACGGTTAATAACCGGTTAATTGCATTCTCTATTAGTAACTTGCCGACCTGTTTACTAATGGTTAGACACCAAAAAAATATGCAGCATATTTTTTGATGTAATCTTACCAGAACCAAATATGTCACCAAAAGTAAAAGTTAAAAGATGATCGGCCACAGATTGATGGGTACAGCTGAGGCACAGCTCTAACAAATTAAGTATTACAGCCACCAGGGTCTGAGGTCGCCGTTCACTTTCTATGATATTGCCATGAGGCAAAGAAAGGTGGAGAGGCTCCATACAACGAGCTTTGATGATCTAAAACATCGCAGATTATTTTTTTACAGTTTTGTTAAATTAGAGCTGTCTTTTAGAAAATGTTTTCTATCGATTGGTAGATCGAATGAGCGCAGCACACTCGACGGTTAAAGCGGGTAAACTAAAAATGTACGCTGTGAAATATTTTTCCACGCTCTAATGATAAAATTTTAAGCCACCGGTTAATAATTAGTCCGTCGAGTTCAACTGTTTTATACTATGTATGTATATTAAGCGTAAGCAATTTATTACGAAACACAGAAATTTTAACACTATATTTACAGAATAGGAATATATTATTGTTTCTCATCGTAGAATAGAGGCCCTGTGGTCAATAAATCAAAGAATTGATAAATCACCAGTAATACTACTAAATCGCGTAACTAACAAATTTATGTTAAAATCAAATAAACCTTACTATCTTAATAACTTCACACATTTCACACAACTTCACACATGGGGCGCGTCAGAAATAGTTCCAACGACATTCTGAATATAATTGCTGGTAGATATGACTGCCACATCCTTATCTATTGGGTTTCACAGGTCTCCAGTGGTATAAGATATAATAAATAATCCTAGCACCTTTGTTTTTGTTTTGTGTTGCTGTAGTTAAATATAAAATTGTAACTAACCTATTTTTAAGTAACATGTAACTAACCAATATTATGGGCAATAGCCTGAAATAAATGATTCTATTCTATTCTAATAAAAAGGTGCAATTTGCTGCTTATTAAAAAAGTAAGTTTTGCAAAACCGTCATCTCCGCACGCAGCCACACTCCGTTGCATATGTTATGCACAAAAACCTAACGTTTAATACCCCGACAATGCTCGCGGTCGTTGCGACATGACCCCGGGTGACCCCTTGGGCAACTGTGACTTATGACGACCAGGTACGTACCAACCGCACCTTGAAGAGGCGAAGCAGGTGGCTTGGCTTTGTGGCGAAATTATGTACATTATCTAAACTTTTTAAAGATGAAAAAATATTATAAAAAAATATATAAAATTTGACTTGCCGTCTAAGTAACTAGTACAGGCAAGGAATTTGATTCCTAGACCACTTTGAACTATGTCAAAGTCAACGTAATCAATCAAAACATTTACAGTGTCACTTTGACATAAGTAGTCCAAAGTGGTCTAGAAATCAATTTATTTGACTGTACAAGTCAAATTTTATATTTTGTCTATAATATATTTTCATCTTAGTTGTATTATTTTTAAGTTCATCTGTTACTTATGATGCTACAGAAAAATACACAGGTACTATCATATAACTGCTTAGGTCAGGTTAAAAAAACACTCAACTTAATCATCACTGAAAAAAAATAAGCTGATTTTTTTCAGTACTCACTTGAGTACTGAAAAAAATCACTAAATGGTTCTGTCATCTTTATTATTATTGTATCATGCTTTTTAAACGTAATTTAAGGACAGCTATGGACAGATGTGCATATGCAGTTAGAATGGACCCGATTTTTCCGCAATCTACCTTTTGATCAAAATAAAATTAATTTTATAGCGCTGTGCAAGGTTTTATAGGCAGAATTAAATTGCTCAGCTAATTTAAGTATTTTATACGGCGACGTTTTATTACGAATAAACTTAGTTTTAAGATATTACTAAAAGCCATCAGTAATTGGCTTCATTATTGGTTATTCTAGACTAGATAATAATATCTAGTTTTATAAGAATTAGGGTAAAGTCACCAGAGTGGTCAGCCAGAGGCCAGTAGTCGACCTTAATAATGAGTGCGAAGAGTGGGAAATACATCTTTCGTACTTTTCCCACTCGTACAAATTATAAGCGGAGGCCGACTACAGGTTTCTGGCTGACCACTGATGACTTTACCCTATATATATTTTTATATATATATATGTAATCAGTCTGATTTTTGCTTTAAAAATATTATTTATGAAAATATTACATATATAATAAGTAATAACTGACCAAACAGAAGTACACTGGTTAAACTATTAAATAAAATTAAATAATAAATTATATAACAAATCGTCGTCATTGGCCATTGTGTACGATCGCGTCATTACCGTGATTCCGATTCGATCACTGACTCACTGACAATAAATCAACGGAGCTGACTTCTCGTACACTTCTTTGCAAAAAAGTAAAGAATCAGGAAGCCTAATAATTAGTACTTACCTGATAATCTTGTACATAATTATTGACCTAGTCTTAAACTAAGCTGAAGGCAAGAGTAAACTTATCGATCGATAATGCTTAAGTCATATTTTTCAAAATTAAAATTATATATCACACATTTCATTGCTGACTGTACTTCTAACGCTAAAGTTAAAAAAAGACAAGAAAAATGAATTTTAACTAATACAAATATGATCCATTAAGGAGTTCAGTGTTAAAAGGCCGCAAATGCCTTAAAATTTTGAAAAACGTTAAATTAGTAAATTTTAATTAAAAGAATATATTATGTTTAGGTAAAGTATAGAAAAAAAACCCTAAAAAAGGGTATAAACTATCAAAGTAACTATTACATAAAACTTAATTGTTAACGAATATCCAAGCCCAGGCTTTACGTGTTCCCATCTTCTTAATCAATTAAAAACAAGGTCAATTACAATCTTTCAAGTCCCTACTTAAACATTACAAAGTGAATGTCAAATGTCAATATTTTAAAATGTATAGTGTCTTGTATATGTACAGTTACTTCAGCATGTACACCTGTACTTTGCCGACTGTACAGAACAAACAATAGTGCAGCATAATGGGCTGGCAAGTGCCACGGTCACTTGACGTTCTCACGCTATATCTATCGGTTAAAATGGTAGGGATATAGTGGCAAGAGGCGCGGGTTGTTTTTTTTTGGCCAAACTTACGGATAAAAAATTAAAAAGTTTTTAATAGCGTTGAAATGCCTATTCAATTGATTATGATACGCAGAAGAAACTTTTTTTTTTAACATCCTATAAACTTATTTACTTGGGTTATGTGCTTTGCCTTCTAAATGCCATAAAATTGTGACCTTAGAAAACATACTTTGCGAGAACGTTATCAATATCGAATATGTCATTGTATAGGATTTACGTAGGCTGCTAGACGGTCGCGTCGAGCGTTCATGTCATGTTTTCGACAACCGTTTACGGTAGTACAGCATCTTGTCTAGGACCACTGTAAAGTCAAAAAAGGGAATGTCACTTCTACTGTTTTAAACCCGCTACACGCTCCGCTACCCGCCCCGCTACTCGCTCCACTAGTCACCAAGTGTCGTCCTCGTAATCGCGGATGCCCGCGGGCCATGCGTGCTGGTAGCGGTGCATCATGCCGCCCCGATCGCTCTGACCCATATTATTCTTATTTATCTCCTAGACGTATTTATTTAAGATATTCTTGAGAACATTGATCGTAGATGTTCGAGATATCTGTTATTGCTATATTATTGGCAAGCTTTGAGTTCAAGTTTTGTTTGAACGGGTTTAAAATTATTCTAATACTTTTTCAATTTGCGATCGATGTTAAACAAACGATATAAAACTAAATTAGTTAACATTTTGTAATGTTTAGCAATTACAGAATAAAAAAAAAACAGTTGTAACATGCTAGAACAGCTTGGGCAGTCTGCAAAATATCAGAAGTCAAGCAGTTTATACGATTGACCTAGCTGTCATGCGTTTGGCTATGACCTTGCCTCCATAAATAGTACACAAATTTCTTCACTTGTTACTTTTTTACTTGGGGCTTTCTAAATTGAAGAGTAAAGTCAACACAATGGCATTTTGGAAAGCAGAATTTGAAAACAATAAAAATTGTAACAATATCACAAGAATTGCTATATATATAACTTACCACTTCGTGTTTATGCTAAACAATTTGTAAACCACGTTACCAATTTGCAAAATTTAACCAACGTCAATCTGTTTTAATTTTTATACAGTTGTAACTTTCGACGTTATTTTACAAACTACGTTTACAGGAAAGCTTCGATTCAAAATAAACAAGACCTTTGTTAACTGCAGCGTGATTCAGTACCAACGTAGTTACAAATGGAAAAGAAGAAACTGATTACATTAAAAATATAATTACCTCGAGAATTCTTTCATAACCGACCACTTCGTGCCTATGCTCCACGCTGTGTCAATCGTGTTACCAATTTGCAAAAATCAAACAACGTTACTCCAATTACAAATTTCTACAGTTGCTACTATTACAGGTTAGTTACTTTACTAACTTCCGTGTTACAAGAAAGTTCAATCAAAATTTAAATAAGGTCTTTCTAAATTGAACACAATGGCATACAAGTGTACCAGTGGCATAGTCTGCGGGTGGTAGGACGTTGTGCAGGGTCCGTCCGGATCGCTACCACCATCTTATCCATTAACCTACCGCCAAACAGCAGTGTTCGCACTGTTGTGTTCCGGTTTGGGGATAAAACAGCCGGTGAAATGACTAGCATAGAGGCATTCCGTCTTAGTCCTCACGGTTGGCAACGCATTTGCAGTCTTAGGATTCTATTGCAGTCTTGTGAGTGCGAATGTCTATGGGTCACAGTTTTCACTTACCATCAGGTGACCTGTGTGCTCGTTTGCCTTCTCTATGCCATAAAAAAAAACAGAATTGGGATTGACCAAAAAAAAACACTCACTGTTTTTACTTTCTCATTTGAAAAAATAGGAAATTTTAAGACACCAATTTCATTAATTTTGTATTCGACCCATAGTTTTGTTTTAATATCTTTATTTATTTAGCAGAATTTTATGGATGACATGATTATTTTAAATTTATGATGGCGTTTTCTAATAAATTACAACAATTATATGATATCTAATGAAAATACGTGATTGTAATAGTGTATCAAAACATACTATTTCAACCTGTTTTCGCCTAACCCGTAAGATACACCTAGGAGGGCTTCAAGCCGAAAACGAAAGTTAAACAAAGGTTAAATATACTTTTGCCGAAATATCCAATATAAATAAATATTTCAAGAACTTAATAATGCAGAACGGCTTTAAAACCTTATTTCTCGAAATGGTTTTCGAATTGGAGTAATTTTAAAAATATGAACAATCCCAATTGGATTACAATAAAAATGTATCACAAGAAATCTTCCATAACCGACGATGTGTTTATGCTAACGCTGTTTGTCAACCGCGTTAGCTCGTCGACGGATGTTTGCTGTCTGTGCTCTCTCAATTTTGGGATTCCGTTAAGAATTCATAATTAAGCATTGTCTTGTTTGTTCGGAATAATTAAAATAGGAAGTGGATTGTTTATGTTCAGTTTCTATTTTCCTGAGACTGGGTTGGTGAATCAGTTTCAAATTGCATATTCATGCTTGGAGATGATATAAAAAAAATATTGTAAAAATACTCTGAGCTTTATTTTTTTGGATTTAGTTTGATAGCATGTCAAGCCATATGACCGTTTTTAGTGATACAAAACCATCTTTAAACATTTTGTCGTATAGTACCCATAGTACAAGCCTAGAGCTAAGTTTGGGACTAGGTCAATTGGTGTAATATTTACCCCTATATTTTTTCTTATTTTGCACAAGTGTAACTGAAAAAATTTGGTAGATGCTACATTTTTAAAGCATATTCATCATCTCGATCATCTCTTTTACTTAAATGAGTCACTATTGACAAATGAAATTCCGCTTACTCACTTCAACTCGACATATTTCTGCTCCAAATTCTAATTCAAGCAAAATCCCACGTTTTTTTTTCCTCATTTCACATGTCACGTCATGATTCTGTGAATGTATGACATCATCCACATACAAACACATCTCTTGCGGTTAGATAAGTTAATCTAAATTTTCAAAGCTTTCCAGAAACAAATAAAACAAGTCACAACCAGGTATGTCTAAAATAAAAAATCAAACTTAAGAGAAAGGAATCGTGAAACAGAAAGTAAATTGTCACCTAATGGTCAATTTAATCACGCCTTATTTGTAAACCGTTTAAGACGTCAGTAATGAAAAGTTTATGCATCATCATCTTAAAACACTTTTATATCTAATCGATAGTGAACATCAATTAATCTTCATGACAAACTAGACAGAGCCAATAATTCAAAAAGTGTTTTATAATGTCAACGACCGCAGCAAGAGAGTCCCTATTCATCAAAATAAAACTATTAAAGCGTTCTATACAGCCACACTTAGGGTGATAAGCGTCAATAAATTTATCACCTCGGCTGCATAGCCTCTAAATCTCTTCGATATGTATAAAAATACAATACAGCACCAAGTGTCCGATGACCCTAACAATAAAAAATGGCCACCATAAGCTCTGGTTACGAAACTAAATGATGCTCAAGTTAAAACCGATAGCGATGAAACGGAACTTGAATTTGTAACGGGTTCTGTTATAAATTAGGCGTATATGTCGGAGGTCTCTTTCAACAATGTTTAAATTATATTGTACAAAGACAAATATATTTTTTACAAAACTTCTAGTTAGTTTTATATCAAACTTCTTTTACCTTTATTTAAGCAAAGAATTTATTAAAAAATAAAGTGTTTCGATTCCTATTGGTATTCAAAGAGATCATTTCAATAGCTAAAATGAAAATAAGCGTAAAGGCCAACTAAATTGTACTGTAAAATTGTTCTTATGAAGATTGGTGTAAAGGACAGCTAAACTGTACCTACTGTGAAATTGTCCTATACGCCAATTACCATTTTAACCATCAATTTGTAAAAAAAAAGTTTTACAATCGTTTACTAGCATCATTCGTTTCAAGAATCTAACTTTTTAAATAAGCGATGAATGCAAATTTTAAGCAAATAATGAACAATTTAGTAACTAGATCATTGATTAAGATAGTATAAATCCCATTAAAATTGACATTAAGCACTTGAATAAAGACAAGAGATATGTCTAAAGGCTTTATCGGATGGCTTCATCAAATAATATTTTAACGATAAGCATCGCTACGCAAAATCTAAAATCGATAATTATATAAACCAGATCAATAATGAAATCATCGCCTATGTCTCTTAACTTAGGCGTGTACTCCGATATTTTATCGACCCGTGCCCGACGGAGATAAACCGTGAATAAACATAAGAGAGAAAGGTATAAAGAAGCTGAATTAATTAACAGAATTTTGATGCGTAGATGCATGAGTTACGACAAATTCTTAGCGAGAATAGCGGTGTGCGAAATAGAGCCATTGATTTTTATGATTATTGCTGTGGTATAGTTAAAAAACCGTTCATATTTTTGTATTCATAGCGATATAATTATTGAATTTTACGTATCAGAGAGAAACAAATTATTATGTAAACAAAGAAATATTATGACCACAAAAATTTGAAACAGCTGCAGAATTTCGTCAGTGTGTGTGTTATTATTATAAATTTATTCAAAGGTAATTTATTTTTATTTTATTGCCCCTACCTAATTTTTGTTTTCTGTTTCACCTTAAGGTTGACTGGTAGAAAATGCTTGCAGCATTAAGTTCGCCTTTTGTACATTACTGTAATTTTTGTGGAATAAAGAATTAAAATAAATAAATAAAATAATTTTATAATTTGTAAGTTTGTAAGGACTCTTAACGAATTCGAAATACGTTCGGCCATTTCCTGACTATACTATATGTGAGTAAGCCGTAGTTATTATTTTATGCTTCTAGTTAATGCTCATTGATAACTGTCAAATTACCGAGCACTACAGTTACACATGTCATGTGACATAATGCCGTCCCGCCCACTCATTGTCGAATAACCTGCGCGCGCGCTCATTAGGTTTACGACTGTTTATGTCACTTGACATGCAGTAAACCTCCTCCGGGCCATCTCGATTATCATCGGAATTGATTTAAACCACTCGAGGTTAATCAATGTGAAATATTTGTTTGGGAATATTTTTATGTGGTTTTGCTACATGTGTTTCTTAAGATTATAGAAAGGTTTGCGCGCAATTTCAGTGATTTATTGATTTTTTATTTCGATCGTTTCAAGGAACGATAATCATTATAATGAATTTTAGATTCTATGTGTGTAACAAAATGAAGGACAGAAACCTACTCGTAGTGTGGAAATAAGTTTCTACTTAGACTGCATACAAATATTTTGCGCTAGAATGCTTAACCTTTTCTTATCTGTATCTACTTAACTAATATTTTGTATTTTTTCAAAATTTTAGGCTCACTAGTTTCGGAGATCAGGGGGAGGGAATGGTCTACTTTCGTCTTCTTTACTGAATAAACTATATATTCTACAATAATAACAGAAATATATTTTGAGATCCCATTACGAACCCTTTCATTAGATGTGACACAGTAAGGTACGTATTTTTTTGTGTTATGTTAAATTAAATTCAAAAATATCTACATACCATAAAATCCAAAACCTGAAATAAAACCTGTCCATGATGTTTAGAAACAGAACAACGTAAAAAAGGTTGCCATAAGTAAGGTGTTATCTTAATGTTTCTTGGGCAAGAAAGGCAGAGGTCATAGTGCATCAAAGGAGCGGGAGCGATAGACAACTATATGGTGGGTTGGGAAACTGTGGACATTACCACATTTAGTACACGTTTAGTACAGGCTCTTTGATTACCATAGTACATAGAATAGATATTAGGTTGCTCGAACTAGTGTTATTAATATACATTATTATGTAATGCTGCAAATGATTTATAAACATTGTTTAATGTAATGATGTGAAACTGAATTGACAAGTGAATTTTGAATGCAGTTTATTGTGGTACTGATATAAAAAAAACATGTTTACATACATTTGCATCAGAATGACTAACTTAAAGCTGTATAACAAGTGTTTTTGTACAACAACGCTAGAACTAGTACTGAAGTTATTTTTAATCAAGAAAAGGTTTCAACGTTTTTTAGCAATACCATCTTTTTTTTCATTATCATTTCAAGTTAAAATCGATCGCCTGCTAGAAAATTTACCATGTCTACTAACGTAATCTAACCTAACCTAAATATTATTTTTATAGTTTCCATTCAACACAAGAAACCGCTGCTCTTATCACCATCCTACACAACATTACCTCTGACCGTCCATAGTCTGGAACTGTGTTTTGCAGTAACGACCGATACTCCAGCACAGATAAGCAAACCTACGTCTGCGCATAGATTTTTAATTAGATTACGCCCAAACACACTCGCTTTAGATTTCTCGATTACGTAAAAGTTATGTTTATCTATTACTGGCTGCATAATATTGGTGTCAACTTTAACATGACCTTGCTGTTCTTATTCAGTAGCTATGTTTGCCTCACTAATAACCTGTCTGCTATCATTTGGGTTAATAAATTCAGCAACCTTTACTCTGGTATCATAAATTATTGCACAGCATGTATCTAGTTTATAATTAACGTTTTTTTGGTGTAGTTCATCGGAAATAAATGTTTGATTTATTTGGCGATGGATACATGAATATTATTGTAACTTGTAGAGCAATATCTAAAATGCCAGGGATAAGTGATTGAATATCTGTATACGTGTTTGATAGGTTTTTTTTTGTAATGAAGTATTAAAATTAACATGTAAAAGACAGTATAAGTAATAATGCCACTTTAATGCAATACTAAAAACCAATTACGATAAGCATAATTTAGAAAATAAAACATGGTGAAAAATAAAACACCTTGACAAAAAATTGTGTCTAATTAATCAAAAAAGTTGGTCACATTTTATTTGCAATTATAATATTAGACTTGTATTTCCATAAACTAAGTCTTTAATCATCTAAAAACTGTTGACGGTATACTTACAAAAGATAACGACAAGCTTCAAGTCATTAACAAGAAAGCACAATTTGACCCCCATAAAATACTAATTATCAGTACATTAGGCATCATAACTTAAGATTCTGGCTTCCGTTTGCCATAAACCTACCGTTTATAATTGATGTTCGTTTCTAAAATCACTTCGCGATTCGTCTCGATTCAAAAATCAATCAGACGTAGCGATGGAGAATATTTCATTTATTACGAGGTACAAGTAACAGCGAGAAGTAAACGGAAAGTGTATAATATTTTTTATTTGTTTTTTTGGATATAAATACCAATAACAAAAGGAAATATTTTTTTATTTACCTTAGTATGAAAATAATTAAATTAGCCTAACTTCAAAAAATAACGGACAAGCGTGTATGTGTTAACTCAACCGTCTTTTAAGGTTTTATAGGCCCTAGACAAGATGCAATCGGAGGGCTGGACTTGAAGTCCTTCAAGTGAAGTAAATGAGCTTTTAGGTTTTAACAAAAAAAAAGATAGCTAAATTGACAATTGGCGTAAAGGAGAACTAAATAATAACTGTACTGTAAAATTATCCTAATGAGAATTGGCGTAAAGGACAAATAAATTGTACTGTAAAATTTGTCCTAATGAAAACTGGCGTAAAGGACAGCTTAATTTGTACTGTAAAATTTTCCTATACGTCAATTGCCATTGTAACCATTGAAATGATGACTGACTGCAAACTTTATGAAATAAGTATTACTCTAGCGATTCAGTCCAAATTATGTTAACTAAACTAATATATTTAAATATAATTATTATCATCGTCTATCGCTTTTGTCTTGAACAGTTCTCCAAAAAACAAGTAATTGTTTCCAACATCACAAAATATGAAACATTTATTATGATTTTTCGGCTTGTCAGTCAGTCTATTGAAAGTCGAGCGTAACTTATCGATAATTGGATATTTATCATTACATCGAATTACTGCTGCCGTTCGGACTTAAATAATGAAGTGTGAAAGAAATACGAGAATTGTAATTAACTGATTTTTTTCAAGCAATGGCTGGTGGTGAGTTTTTACCTTTACGCATTAAGTGCCAAGTGAAATTTCTGGAATCTACTAATCGCGCTAATTAGCTGATATTATCGTGATATCGTTTTACGCTATCATTTACATTTTTACGGTATCCATTGCCGTACCATCGTAATTCAAGAGATTTTTTGTTTAAGTTTGAGAAAAAATCAACAAGGAAACTTACCGTAAAACGGGGTGAGTAGGGATTAAGGGGTGAGTATGGACACAATCTCCTCACTCCGTTTTACGGTACTACGGTTTCGGGTACGGTGCCTTAATTAGATACCTCATCAAGTAGCCATACATATTTGACGTCTTTACAGATGTCATCGCAAAAATGTAATACATGTTTGCATTTACATCTTTCAAAGATTGTTTTAAGTATTTGGGTTTTTTCCTACGGAGTCGAATCAGAACCTTACCTTTTCAATTAAACGTACTTGTAGTTAACTATTTCGGTATACCTTTCCCTTTCAACCCAATAACAATTTCTCCCTTTAACCAGTACAAAAAAATTAATAACCCATCATCAAAGAAATGATTAACACCGCGGACAATTACCATCAAGTGAAAATGGGGCCTGTCTCATCCAAATTCTTAGGATCTATAGATCGTGAGGTATAATTTATCATTTTGTATCTCGATCCGATTGTAATCTAAGTGTTCGTATAATAATATGAGGTAGCAGCTACTGATAACTGTTGGCGCCTGCGGCCGTGTTCCTTTTTTAAATGTCGATGGTGAGAACTGTGGAGTTTTGATTAAGCCACAGATACGAGTTGCTAATGACTTCCAAATCTGTGAATTGGTTCTATGGTAGATAGTTAGCGAGTTTTGAGTTGTATGTTCTAAGTTGTTGAAATCTAAAGAGTACCGTTCTTGCTGTTTCATATTTTAATTGTTTTATGGCATAGAGAAGGTAGACGAGCACACAGGCCAATTGATAGTAGATAGGATGGACACATTCTCAAGACTACGTTCTTAAGACTGCAATTTTTAGACCATCAAGAACGGTCCGATCAAGTAGATTACTTTTCTCAGCTAGATAACATCGATACTAAAACCGCTTAAGTGCTCATACCGGGTTAATACATACAATATTTTAAAATGTCGATATTGAGAACTGTGGAGTTTTTATTAAGGCACAGATACGAATTGCTAATGACTTCCCAATCTTTGAATTGGTTCTGTGGTAGATAGTTAGCGAGTCTTAAGTTGTGGGTTCTATGTTTAGTTTTCTTTATGCCATAGAGAAGGTAGACGAGCACACAGGCTACTTGATGGTAAATAGGATAGACTACATTCTTAGGACTGCAATTTTTAGACTGCACATGTTTTGTTAACCTTGAAGACTAAGATCGTTATGCTAGTATTTTTACCGGTTGTCTTGTTCCCATACCAGAACACAATAATGCAAAAACTACTGCTTGGCGGGTTAAAGGATAAGATGATGATAGCGATCCGGATGGACCTGCATAAGTCATATCCCATTAATCTCTCTAACGAAACGTTTTGTGAGTTTGTTCATCGTTGTACATTGCTGGTACCTGCTTCGTCTACTTTAAAAGTTCTTATTATTAAAATAAGCATGAAGCATTGAAAAAATTACTTAGTCTACATTTAAAATACCATATATCAAAACTAAAATGTTACATATTTCTTTCGCAGTAACTAACTTTCGGCAAAAAGGCAAATATTTTTTTTGCAAATGATTACTTTAACGCACTCTAAAATTATTTTTAAATTCCTTTTATTAGTATATAAATTAAACCGGAAACATCAAACCTTCTAAAACACCAATATTGCACAAAAAGTAAGGTCAGACTAATTTAAAAAAAGTGGTCCACCATCAAAATCGTTCCCATCAAGTCGATCACTTTCGTCAGCTAGATCACACCAATAATAAAACAGCTTAAGTGCTCATACCGGGTTATTACATAGAGCGTTATAAATCTAAAGAGTCTATTAGTGTATTAACTTAAATTATAAAGTAAGGCATTAATGACTGTGTATCGTGTAATTATAGACACCGACGATTATTAGAGATTATATGAGTTATATTGAGGTTATTTTTGATGTTTGGCGTGTGGAATATGAAAGGTGTTTAGGAATGTTGGTTAAAGCTATAATTTGTTGTATTTTAATGATTATTTTGAAATACAACAAAATACTTATACAATATGGCTTGGAAGGTAAATAAAAAAAAATCGTTTTATTTTTACATCTACGAAGCAATTATTATTTATTTATTTATTTTAGTCATGTAACCAGAGTTGATCAAATTAGAAAAAAAGAAAACCTATGCACAATTTCTATGACGTGTATAAAACTTTTTAAAACGCATAGTTCAATCAAATTTGACACCAAAATACTGTAAGTAAGTAAATTATGGTTTTAAAAAATATCTGATTTGACGTTAGAGGCAAATTGTAGTTGTAAAACTCGAGCATTATCTGTGCTAATCATTCTAACTGTCAGTTGCTTATAAAAATCCAATTCAGGCCGACGTCCGCGCATAAATTGGTGCAATAAAATGATACAAATTATACCGGAAATTATTAAAAAAAATCGATCACGCGTCAAAACTTGTCAAAGAGTGAAAGTAAAGAAAATTCCACCGTGGAGATGGAGATTATTTCAACCACTGTAAATAAACCCTTCTATTATGAATAAAAATGTAAGACCAGAGATCAATTTTTTTTGGTCAGTGATTTGCTTGAACCATAGTAGCGTGACCTCCGTATTTTTTAAGTCATTTCAAAACGAAGTATCACCATATAATGGTGGCTCGTCGAAGTAAAATAGGGTAGAGAATATAACCACAGTAAAATAATAACTGCGTTCATGTTATTACGATTTACAATCATAGCTTTTGAACCTGTCGCAATCTTAGGCTGAGATATACTGGAACGTTTATTGTTTCTGGTTTCTAAAGATAATTTGATTATGCATTGAACAGGAATGAAAATGTTTTATGACGTTTGTTCTAAAGTAACTTATGTTTAATACATCTCAAAATTTACGGTGACATTGTTGTTACTGTCATTTAATTGAAAATGTTTACAAATATAATATATTTTAATAGAATAGTCCAAATTGGGGACGTAAGATTTTTTATGATTTTTAATGGCATATTTTTCGTAATTAATTTTCTTATCTCGAAATATTTTATTAAATAATAATTACAGCTCAAGTATTGAACCTATATTTCTATTAGTAGATATTTAAAACTGCTAAGAATATATAATATACGAATATATTATATCCTATCATATTTATATCCTATCTAAACCACATTTTCTATTTAAATCAGGGGTCGTATACCGGTATGATTTTCATACAAAAATATACGTATAAATGTATAATTTTACTGAATATTTCCATTCAGTTTATGCGATGACTTTATTTAAGTACACTTATTCCAAAAATATAATAGTTATCATTATCAAACACTGAACACGCTTCCTTAGAAGTGATCGTCTGCCTAGTACACGCCCGACGCACACTAGCGCGCGACCTGTCGCTACGAGATGACCTCACGCACACATGCCTATGTTCACCTGCCGCGATCCACTCGTGCGCACTGTCACATGTAAGGCTGGGGTTACAACGGGCGGAATCTATGATTAGATTTATTTTTATTTTTAATACGAATTAAAATTGGGTTGTCTTTTGAGCTTGTTGTAAATAAAAACGATTTTTATGAAATATAATTAGTTCCATGATTAATAATAAATGCATTAACTAGTGTATTTGTATCATTGTTTAATTTTTATTGCACAAAATAATAAACTTAATAATATTAAAGGTAAACTTGCTAACTGACGATTAACTGCTTATTTTTTATGTATTAAAGTAGTTAAGCGATGTGTGAGGAAAACATTGTTAAAGTAATGTTTATAACAGCAAGGAGAGTACACGCTTTTTGCCTAAGTAGTGAAAATGCAAAGATATTGGAAAAAACGTCAACACAAAAAAGGATCGAAACTTTTTATAGACCATTACTTATCTCCGACTTAACTTCAACTACTACAAATCATAAAACTTAAATCGAACTAGATACTTTCAAATTCAAATGTTAAATTCTGATTGACCAACGCCATTGTTAATGTAATTTAATAAAAATATTCTAAGCTCAATGTATCACGGATCTAAACAGTAAACTCTGACATTCCACGCACACACTCGCACGATCGATAGACCTGCGCCGGCGTCACTTGTCGACTGCGCGACCTCCCAACCAGCCAGTACGTTATTAATACGCTATTGGTCAATAAATGCACACATCCACATCAAAATCAAACAAAACTAAACCTTATCTCGTATCCATAAATCACTTAAGCCTAGCCGTCTTTATATGTAGTTGTAACGTTAACACTACAGTGATTCAGAGCAAAATTCACGCACACATTGAAAAGCGTGCGTGTCAGATTGAACGTTAGATGCGTTTGTACATGGTTACGCACACGCGTGCAAATGTTAGGGTTACGAATAAAATACGAATAATACGAATTAAAATTGGGTTGTCTTTTGAGCTTGTTGTAAATAAAAACGATTTTTATGAAATATAATTAGTTCCATGATTAATAATAAATGCATTAACTAGTGTATTTGTATCATTGTTTAATTTTTATTGCACAAAATAATAAACTTAATAATATTAAAGGTAAACTTGCTAACTGACGATTAACTGCTTATTTTTTATGTATTAAAGTAGTTAAGCGATGTGTGAGGAAAACATTGTTAAAGTAATGTTTATAACAGCAAGGAGAGTACACGCTTTTTGCCTAAGTAGTGAAAATGCAAAGATATTGGAAAAAACGTCAACACAAAAAAGGATCGAAACTTTTTATAGACCATTACTTATCTCCGACTTAACTTCAACTACTACAAATCATAAAACTTAAATCGAACTAGATACTTTCAAATTCAAATGTTAAATTCTGATTGACCAACGCCATTGTTAATGTAATTTAATAAAAATATTCTAAGCTCAATGTATCACGGATCTAAACAGTAAACTCTGACATTCCACGCACACACTCGCACGATCGATAGACCTGCGCCGGCGTCACTTGTCGACTGCGCGACCTCCCAACCAGCCAGTACGTTATTAATACGCTATTGGTCAATAAATGCACACATCCACATCAAAATCAAACAAAACTAAACCTTATCTCGTATCCATAAATCACTTAAGCCTAGCCGTCTTTATATGTAGTTGTAACGTTAACACTACAGTGATTCAGAGCAAAATTCACGCACACATTGAAAAGCGTGCGTGTCAGATTGAACGTTAGATGCGTTTGTACATGGTTACGCACACGCGTGCAAATGTTAGGGTTTAGTGATTTAGCTCTACAATCTAAGGTTGAAATTGGATTGTGTTTTATTTTAATCCATTGAAGAGCACGCGATTCCACGCACACGCGTGCAATTCGAAGGTGTTGTGATCCGCATGTGTGTAGCGACATTGCTTTTGAATGGATATCGGTATTGCTGGAACGATTTTAACTCGTATAGTGTTGAGACTTGGGTTGTTTTGGTTTGAACTAGGAAGTAAAATACGATAGAGCACAGCGTTGCTCTGAGGTCGTGAGAAGCCAGCACCGGGGATTCGGTTGGTTATATTTTAGAGTAACGGTAAGATTTTGATAACAGACGTAGTCTGCTGTTTAAAGCTAAAAGGCCGTATACGCATAAAAACTTCATAGTACGATACAGCGTTTTGCTTTCGGAGGGTAGAGTATGGTTGATGGTTACAATCGACTCTAATTGTGTGTTCGAATTTCGAATCTCATTTCGACACTTCCTTTTAATTATTGTTGGGTCATTGTGTGCTATTTTTAACCGAGTGCAAGAGGTTATGGTTTTTGCGCTTGTCTATTTGTAATGTATGTATGTGATTTTGTTTATTAGAACGTAACGTATTATAAACGGTGTTATGTATTTTAATGATTATGGTATCGTTACTTTTATCTTTACATTACAACGTGTAATTGTCCTAGGATAGGTAAAAAATGCAGTTGTATTTTTTCAAGGTATTTTTAATGTTCTGAACATTAAAAATATATATAGATATGGCTATCGAATAAAATAAAATATAGACAGAGTATCACTTGAAGGACAGGACATAATTGGTCTTTTTATATTCGTAACAGTCCAGATAAGGTTTTATGGAAAAAGAAGGAAAAGTATACACAAAAAAAAAGAGTACAATGTCTGACGGGTCAGCTATTATAAAATTAGTATAATAATAATATTATGTTTCTACGTAGGCACTCGGGATTTTAAAACATTTTTTTTTTCCAAATTGCTTTAAAACGTCCTTTTGTATAAATTTCAAAATGCCGCTTTGCTTATTCTTGATTCGAATGTAAATTAGCCGTGTTATACATTTCCAGACATGACACGACTAAGGACACGTGGAAAATATATAACCCGGCACATTAACGTATGGTATCAATCCTTTTACATTTAAATTCCTCTACAGTACATACTCGTATTACAGTACCTTTATATGTATGTCTTAAATCATTACTCTACCGTGAGCATTAAAGTTTAATGCATTACGATTCCTCAATAACAAATCAATGATTAAAATTGATATTTACTTACCGAAAGGTCAGAAATCAAATCAAACGTGCTAACATTAGTAGAAAATTCTCATCACTGATTACCAGTCATTTGGAATTTAGAGCCGCTACATATTGAGAGCGTAGGCGGCGCGGCGCGTTGCCATACTAAAAAAAAGGGTTTTCCAAATAAAAAAAGTATATACAGGGGTGTGATTCTCTTAAAAACGCGGTCGGAAACGATCGAATGAATGTCCCGTCAGAGCGAACAAAACACATTTTAGCGCGTACAATCTCAACGACAGTAGCCATGCTGCCAAATTGAAAATGCACGTGCTAAAAAGTGTTTTGTTCGCTCTGACGGGACTACTTATACTCGCCGCTTGGACATTCACTCGTTCGTCCGTCCAACCGTCTGTCTCGACAGATTTATTACGCTATTTAAAAATTCCTATACCACCTACCGTATACATCTTGACTGACTGATGATCACATTGACCACTGTTTGATACCATATCGCACATTAAATTCATCAATTAAACTATGGAAAAAAATAATTTATGCAAAAAATTATGAAATCCTATAATGTTACTTTACAAATAGTTTATTTGGTTTAACTGTTAAATTTAACGTGTGACTATTGTATCGTCAATGAAGTCATATAAATATGCTAAATTTCAATCCAATCTAACATATTAAAAGTAGGTTAAAATTGACTTAATTACTGAATTACAAGTGAAGCTCCAAATCAAAGTAAGTGCCCAATTGATTTTTATGGAACCTACCTAAGAGAGATCTCGATTAAACCAGTTTTTCTTTTAAAAAAATCCTTTTAATGGGTCCATTCATTTGGGAGGTATGATGCCACAGACATGCAAATACACATGTTAAATTTGTAACATCCCTCTTTTTGCCTAGGCGGTTAAAACGGGTGCCTAAGCGTGTCGGAGGAGTTTATATTATAAAAACGCTCCGCTTCCGCTCTCAGTACGTTTGCGGCTTTATAGAAGAACGCGAGCAAATGTCAGACGATGCAATATGTCAATGTTATGATGAAACGCGTAAACAGATTATTAATAATTGTAGCTAATGCTACTATTTTGTAAATATAGGTTATATTGTGTTACGTGAAGTGAATGGTGTTAAACTATTTGTATGAGGTAGCAGAGTGGTGGTTAGAGTTCGTGCCTTGGTAGCAGGGTCATGGCTTCTTAAAAAAAAACTTTTTTATTTTATGATGAAAACGTCCTGAGGTAATTATATAGAAAGGTACAGTCAGCTTTATAATTAGCTGTGCATTTTAGTACCTTGTCGCTTCCCGCCTTTGACAGATTAGTGAAGCAATCCAAACATGACGTAAAGCCCGATTTACATTGGTCAAGTACAGTGCCAAGGACAGTGGAGTGAAATAGAAAGCGATTCTATTTGGATACACTGGTAAGGCCGTTTGACTCGCTACTGTCAGATCGGTTTACAGTACTGTACTGTTTTATTTTCAGGAAATAAAAATATTTATACATTGATGGACCAAAAATAACGTCATGTACACATGCTTTAATTTGTTTTTTTGTTACTATGGTTTCAGATTTCGCTGTACGTAATTAATTATAAATTAACTAATATTAGTAGGGTTACTAATATTTATAAATGTGACAGTTTGTGTGAGTGTTGATTTTTCACGCTGCAACAGCTAGACAGATTTGGTTGAAATGGAGATAGCTTATATCCTGGATTAACACAAAGGCCACGTTTCATCCTGGAAAATTAAAAAGTCGCGGGCAGAAACTAGTGAATATTATAAAATAGAAAATAATAATTTAAAAATAATCAATTTTCAATGCTACGCTTTACTTGTATAACCTAGAAACGATAAAAAGAAATTCACCCATACTACTCATCCCATAGTCCGAGGTAATCTGGCACTTCCGAGAAAGCAACGGTACAACCGGCCCTTTACCGAAACGGCAATAAATCATACATTTAATATCTTCATTACGGAATATTTTTCAATCGGCCATATTCGCATTACGGAAAGGGTAATTGCCTCAAATCCCGTGTTGATTGCACTTAAATTAATTAAAGTTAATGCGTTAATTAAGAAAGCTGCTAAGAGCGAGTGGTTGGTTGGGTGCGGGTTCCGTTAAGTTTAATTAAATTAAATTACTATTATTTTTGTAATATTTTCAGCAATCGTTACCCGTAAATGGTTTATTAATTAATATTAAATGTAAGCTTTTATTTTCTGGTGTGATTGCAGTATAAATATTATTGTTTAAATTTGAATAGTTTCTGAATCTTGCGGGATAAAAATATCATCTCTATTTCTTGGTAAAAATTAAATACAATTTTCATCGTAGTGTTTATTAAATTTCATGGTCTATTACGAATAAATTCTAAGCAAATTATTTCCGATGAACATATTTTATTATGAACAATAAAAAATCAGAATATTTTATACACCTTGTTCAAATTTTTCGAATTTGTTCACATTTACCTCATAAAAATGTAACACTTTTGAGAAGTCATCACGCATAAGTAGATAATAATGGAACTCCAAGAATCTGCAGCGGCGACATCAAATAAAGAATGCGTTATAATTGGAACGAGATAGAAACGATACATTGACGATATATGAACCGATATTGCTCCGTGAAGTGTCTCATTAGGAAATTAACGACTCCGCACTAATTGTATAATTTAAACATTAATACGAACTTCTCATCCGCTGTATTAAACAAAGTTTATCTACGTTTCACGATATACCGTGAATTAACTCGCTTGTATACTTCCGTCTTTGTTTCTTTGGAGGGTTAAATTGAGATAATTGAATCGTGTTTTTCCAATTGTTTTTCATATCGATGGTTAAAATGGCAATTGGCGTAAAGGACAATTTTACAGTACAATTTCGCTGTCCTTTACGCCAATTTTATTGTCATTAGGACAATTTTACAGTACAATTTAGTTGTCCTTTACGCTAATTATCATTTTAGGTATCGGTATAGTGTTTACTTTATTTTCCTTAATAACATTTTTTTATATTTTAAGATGCCAATGAAGTAAAGACCGCAAAAATACATGTCGTTACATTAATTTTCATTGTGTTACGACTGATTTAGCCAAGTTGGTAGTGACGCTGCTACAAAGCTTGAGTCCCGGGTTCGATTACCGATATGGAAAAATATTTAGCTAAAGAGCGGGAGTATTTTTTCTTGATCTTGGACATTTTTTATGTATAAGTTATGTATTTCTCTATGTAATTAAGTTCAACGTTGCCTTGTACCTATAGTAAAAGCGTATAGCTTGTTTTTATCTGTACTAAGTAGTATAATTCTTAAAAACCATTCGTACGGTTTGACTAACGGATTATTTTGAAATTTGTATGGCAACCTAAATAGTCGTGTTACTAACGCTGCTAAGAAGCTTATTAAATCGATATCCAATATCGGTTTCTAAATCGTAATCATTTATCGGAAGTCTACGATTTTTTTTTATAAAGCTTACGTTTTATAGCTTTAATCGATTCCGTTCTGTGGGAAATTGTTTGTTTTACTTACATTAATTTAAATTTAATTAGAAATTGATTTTTTATAGTTAATTGCTTATTTAATTTATCTCAGCTAGTTTTGTAACTGTAATATTATCTGGTTTGGTATATTTTTTATCTGGAATTCTTATATTAATCATGTCTTCGTTCTAAATTGTGTGTAACTCACTTGCTTATAAGATACATACATTAAATCACGCCGGTTTCCCAGAGAGGTAGGCAGAGCCCACTTCTTTCCACTTGCTACGATCTTGACAAATTTCTTTCGCTTCTTCCACATTCATACATCGAGTCATGCACGCACGTCGGTTTCGGGTACTTAAGATTCGGGCCTTTTCCAGTATTTCTCCGATTTGACTCGAAAAAGTACGCCTAGGCCGGCTTATAAGATCTCACTGATTTATCACATATAACACTTTCACGGCCCATTATCGTCAGTTTGTATGTGTTTAAGACACACTGTGTGAGACATGGGCGTGAGTAAACTGTAGTATATATTACTTCCTTAGTTAAAAATCCGTAAAAACCGACCAAGTGCGTGTCGGTAATGCAGTAATGGCCTTAATACAAAACAATAAACATAGGTATCGGCATTTTCTGGGTAAGCGTATACCACCTTCGACCTTATCATCACTTAACATCAGGTGAGACTGAGCTTAAACGTAAACCCATCTATACTATCTATACTATAAGTAATATTATAAAGCTGAAGAGTTTGTTTGTTTGTTTGTTTGCTTGAACGCGCTAATCTCAGGAGCTACTGGTCCGATTTGAAAAATTATTTCAGTGATAGGTATATAGCCCATTTATCGAGAAAGGTGGTAAATTATATGTTATACTCACTTAAACCGAAGCGAAGCGAAGGTGGGTCACTAGTTATTGTTTAAAAAAACCAGTCAAAAGTATTTTAACTTCTGAATTAGGAATACGCTGTCGATCCCCATTGCCTCTTAAACTTGAAAAGACCCATACAGCCCTCCTTAATAAAAAGACGCATGCGCTATTTAACACCACGTCCTAAGAAATAAGGTCAGTAATACATACACGGTTCTACGAGACATACGCCCTTTTTTCTAAGGAAGGCAGCGTAGATATTGCAGGTAGGGAGAATGTAAGTTCCAGACTTATAAGTTAAGTACTAGACGACGCTCGCAGCTTCTTTAAAAGTTCTAAGAGAATAATAAACATGTAATAATTAATTAATTACTTTTCGAATGTTACGAGCTAGTAAGAAATTTCGATACATGCTTAGGGCTATTAGTATTAGCCATGTCCTTTACCTATCTAAAAATCTAACCAGTACCCCAAAAGCACCTGCCACATCAAACCAAAGAACAGGTCAATCTGCATTGCTTAACGGTGTTCTAAGTGCGCAAACACGCTTGCGGGTATTGTTAACATAACCGACCGCTGTATGCTTTGCTAATGAGCGGTTAACTCTTTGAGTGGTTGTAATCGGCGGGTCCAGCGCGGTTTTATGGCGTTTTACCGGTGCGTGTGAATTGTTGTGACACTGCGCTCTTACGTTGGTTATTTGCCTGTGCGGCATTGCTTGCCCTATTTGTGACTGAAGGAGGGTAATGTGTGTATGGTTCTTTGTTCACGCGTAGAGGCTGAACGGATGGCTGTTTGACGTTGATGTATGATGTTGTTAGATTTATCTTGCGACGTTACGTTTTATTAATTAAACAAAAGGCAAGCTTAAAAGCCGTCTCTTGCTAACCAACTTTACTTTTTTATAAATCCTAAATAATAATTTAAAATGAAAATTAACATTTTTAAATACCTATTCAATGATACCATAATATTCTTAGTCCGTCGATATTTTTTTTCAATTGTCATAATATCTTCAGTGACATTTACAAGATTAAGATAAATCAATTGTCATAAGAATCATGAAAATCGGTCCTCGCGGTTAACAATCTACAACGGTACAAACAAACATAATATAGGCTCCTCTTTCAGCAGTCGGGTGAAAATACAAAAATGGTGACAAAACACACAATCAGTCAGCAAAAATGTTTGGTCAGAAACTTATTCGGTTCAGAATAAAAGTTTGAAACATTTAATTGTTCCAGATTTTTATGGCATGAAGAACTCAATCGGTAAAAGACAGAGACCGATGAAAATTTCCAATCTTTAGATTGCCATCCGAAGACTGAAAACTACGGACGGAACGGAATGACTACACTAATAATTTTACTTTATTACTTCTACAATAATCAACTATACGTCATTGATCTATTAACATTGAACAATGGTGCGCTTAATTTGCAATGAACTTGTAAATAATAATTAAAGTAACTTTCATGAGTACTTACAACTAAGCTAAAGCTTGAATACACTAAAAGCTAAGGTTAATGTTGATGGAAATGGAGAAGTAGCTAGATTTATTCGTCTAATTCCACGTAGCAATTTTGCGGAGCTCCTATTTCTGTATGCTTCGGTCCTTCGGGTTTGCTGCAAAACATCACCTAAATCTTAAAGACAAATGTTCGTCTAGGAAAAAACTGAACTGGGGAAAAATGCGATTGGGTAAAATGAATGGGGAAAAAACCGAATGGGAAATTTGATACGCGGAATAATCAAGTTTAGAAAACCGTTTGATACACACCATACGTTTGGGAGATTCGATCTAGAGACAGACATAGAACACACAGATAGATACATACATAAACTAACTCTTGACGGGGGGTTTGGTTAAGGTCACAGGTTTGAGTTCCGATAAAAACTCAATTCATCACTTTCTATCGGAATCAACATGACTGTAAGAAAACTAACCAAGATGTTTATTTTACCTTTATTAAAAATCTTAGCTAAAATTTATCCTTAAATAAAAAAAAATCCTTCGCTTTGATATAACAGACAAAACCGTGCAAGATAATAGAAATGAAATAAACACGAAATTTTAAATTAAAATTCCTCATAAAGGGCATTGGGTAAATTTGTTTGAAGAATATTGTCTGTGTTTTTCGGCGGCCACGTATAATTTCACATAGTAATTTAGAGGACTTCTAAATACACATAGATATATATAATTTATAGCGTTAAATTATATTGGAGCAGAGATATTAAACATTCAAGTATTCAGTTTTGATACTAAAAGTACGCACAAGTATGAATATTTAAATATCTCGGCTCAAATGCACTTCAGAGTAATACATTACATAACAAAATATGTTTATTTTGAATAATTCTATCATAATTTACCACTTTTACGAATGGCCGCTAACCTTGAAAATGTATGACTTTTACAAATGACAACACTTTTACCCAAACCCCTTTCTTATAGAGCTTATTTGAGACAAGCTTTCAGACAGATAGAAAGACCATTGTTTAAAATACGGTTTAAAATACGCATTGTATACTTACTTACATTTTGGTATTTATTTTGAAATCACAGAGAGACTCTACAATTTAATTTATTGCTATAGAAGATTAAATCCTATTTTATTCAAGCTAAGGTTACTTTATATTTAAATGCAATAAAAAGAAGATTAGTTTGTAACTAAAGTAAAACTAAATTGAATCTTATTGTAATGGAATAGGGTTGAATTTCATTCGTACGCAATCAAAGTAAGACTGGCCGGTGACAAATTTAATGGTAGTGGCTGCCGATCGAGTGCTGAATGATTTGATTACTGATCGACGTGTTAGGGAATTACATAGAGTTGTTAGTACCGATTTTATAGTAATAAATTTGAAGTCAGGTCCAATTATTTAGGCAGTACGTGCTTTACCTTTCAGTCTGGCTGTCAGTCAGCGTCGACAGAGTTTTGTTTTTGTAAATAATAATAATAATTATTAATTTAGAAAGAAAGCAACAAAATTGAAACAAAACAAAACGATTCACAATTTAGATTAAAAGATAAAATTATTAAATGAGAAAATTAGAGACTCGGCCACGATTTGATCAGATCAGGGTAGATTAAGGTATTGTTTTGTATAATGCTAGGTTAAGTTTTATAATTGTATATTTAAAAAAACGACTGACTGTTGAGTTTCTTTCGGCATTTCTTCTTAGCAGTGGTCTCTTGCGAAGCGCTGGTAGATTGTTGACGTGTAAAAGTGTCCGTGCGGCCTACTTACTGAATAAACATCTTTTATCTTTTTTTTTATTTTTTTATCGTAGGAGGTTTTGTACGGTTAATGTAGAAATCTAACAAAAATATGAACAAATTATAACAAATTGTGTACTGTCGCAACATTATATTTCATTATCCTAATCTTTGAAACCAGCTAATGTAATATGTAACGGTTAAAACACAAACACTTCTCGGAGAAAGGAGATATTTTTTCAAAAGTTGTATCTACTCCTTAAGAGTCCCAAAGCACTCGACAAGTGTCGTAAGGCTAGGACGCTCGTGAAATGCGAAATCAGATAGTTCTAACTTTTTGTCGCGACATTACCTTCTGCTCTCCAGCTTTTTGTGCACGACTGTACCCGTGTAGTCGTCTGTATACACTTTGTTCACGACGGTACCTATGTTTAATGGCTTTTTGTGCACGTCTGTACCAATGTCACGTACTGTTAGAAGTTAGTGTTCCCATAAATGGAGATTTTGTACAGTTTTAGAGGTTTTTAAAGGTTTACTGCAGACGGAAAGTAAAGGGTTTGATGCGACAATAAATACCTAACGGAATATGTACATACATACATACATTAAATCACGCCTGTTTCCCAGAGTGGTAGGCAGAGACCACTTCTTATCACTTGCTACGATCCTGACAAATTTATTTCGCTTCTTCGTATTGGTGACCATGACATGTCAAAAGCAATATTGTTATACGGAGTAGAATTATAGAGCCCATAGCCATTTATTTTAGCCGTTAACATAGCCATATGGCCAAACAAGTTTACCTAAGTTAAATAGTTGAGGCAGTAACTAAGCAAAGAAAAATATCGTAAGGAAACCTGCACATTGAAACAGCAGAGTACTCGTAATATAGAATTGGATTGTTGAACAAAGGATCCTACGGGAATAAAGTGTATACAAAAAGGCCCAATTATAAAAAATAAGATATTAGTCTACATCGTCAAAATACTCAAAGAAATTATCTGACAAACAAAGAATATAAGACGTGCTTATTGCACAAATAATATAAATATCTAACCATAAAATCGAACCCGTGAATAATAATTTGGGGGGAGGGTCATAATAGTTTGACTACTATGTCACGCGATATTTCTCTCTAGTAATAAGTTTACTCCTTCTGTATTTTTGAAGTAGCTTCACACACACACACACACACACACACATTACTTCAAATATAATACCTATCTAACCTTGATTCGAACCTGAGACCATTAGCTTTAAAGTTAAGGTCACTATAGTATCAGTGGAGTGTACTCAGTTAACGATACCTACATTACCACACATTTAACACCCATAATGTCTATGTTTGTTATATGACGCCTATACGCGTCATGGGCAGTGAAACGGTTAACAAGCTTTTAACATAGCATCGATAAATCCGAGTGCTTTATCAACGAAGTGTTAATTAACCATAATGTTCCAACTTTCTAAAGCGTGTTAACAATAACATCCGTTAAGTTCTAAGACGCTTTATTAGCTTAAAGTTTACAGTGTAAGCTTTGGATACAGCTTTATAGTGAAGCTAGCGATTTACCCTCGCTTCGCTTCGGTTTATGTGAGTTTTCTTTACATTAACCTGAATTTATACATACATACATACATTAAATCACGTCTGTTTCCCAGAGGAGTAGGCAGAAACCACTTCTTTCCACTTTCTACGATCTAGACAAATTTCTTTCGCTTCTTCCACATTCATACGTCAGTTTCAGGTACTTAAGATTCGGCCCTTTTCCAGTATTTCTCCGATTTGATTCAAAAAAGTACGCCTATGCCGGCGGCCCCTTCTGACCCTTCCATACCTTCAACTCACATTCGATCTGAATATCTCTTAATTATACGTATAGACCTTCCTCTTGAATCACTCTATCTATTGCTGAAAACTGCATTAAAATCCGTTGAGTAGATTAAAAGATCTAAGCGAACAGACAGCAGAAGCGACTTCATTTTATACTGTGTAAAGAAGAACTGCTTACTAATATTATCCCAGGAAGTTGGCAATACCGAGAAATAAGCGACAAACGACAAAACAACGATAAACGATTTCTCCTTCGACAGGCAAAAGATCGTAACTAGCTTATACCTATCACTACATAGTATAAAACAAAGTCGCTTTCCGCTGTCTGTCCCTATGTATGCTTAGATCTTTAAAACCACGCAACGGATTTTGATGCGGTTTTTTTCAATAGATAGAGTGATTTAAGAGGAAGATTTTTATGTATAATAAATTTTGTTTTATGTACGTGTGTTATAGAAAACTCAAATAAACCGAAGCGAAGCGAGGGCGGGTCGCTAGTATAAAATATAAAGTCTTGTTTGTCTCTTCGATGTAAACCGACAAATAGTCTAATGTGAGTCCTCTTTTTTCAGAAAATAAACAACTCGACAAATCAACATTTTGTTTACGACATTTTATCGAACTTCAAAGTGTGTGTGTGTTATTTGGAATTATTTGTAAAAACTCACCAACTTTGAACTTATTAATTTGGTCTCGATACGCAGAATACGGTTTTTTTTACCTATATTATTTTTCTCCAAAAAAAACTTCGACGTATAAAAAAAATAATTTAAAATGAATGTAAAAATAATCGTTTTTACGTTAAATACAGAGCACGGTTTCCATACATAATGGCTATTACCTTCTCAGCACTAAAAGTGTTAATAAGCACGTGTTGAATGTCTTTTATACGACTATTAATCATCATAACTCAAATGAAACAGTTCTTAAAGGAGTCTATAGGCTTAATATTGGCGATATAAAGGTATTAACTGCTACTAAAATTCCTTTATAGAAACGGACGAAGCGTATGTAACTATGTAGATTGATCTAATAAGTTTGAAATCGATTTTGCATTGCATGCTCCAAAGTGACTATGTCGTTTGTTACCTTATATAAGTCAAGGTTTATAACAAAGGGCTTTGGGTAAAAGTCATACATTTTCAAGGTGAACGGCCATTAGCAAAAGTGGTAAATTATTATAGAATAATTCAAAATTAATTAAAAGTGAAAAATGTGGTTTCAAAATTATTAACAAGTTTTTAGAGTTGTTGATAATTCTGTAGCTCTGCCTACCCCACACTGGGAATAAAGGCGTGAGTTTATGTATGTATGTATGTAAACATATTTTGTTATCTAATCTAATACTCTTAAGTGCATCGGAGCCGAGATATTTAATATTCTTACCTAGGCGTCCTTTCAGTACCAAAATCTGAACACTTCAATCTCAAATATCTCGACTCCGATATTATTAAACGCCGTAAATTAAATACATCTACGAGTATGTGTATTTTGAGGTCCTCTAAATAACTATGTAAAAATTATCCGCGGCCGCTGAAAAAAAATGACAATTTATTCTTCAAACAAATTTATCCAATGCCCTTTGCCTAAAAGAGTTGATGTATACATCTATCTACGAAGTAAATGAAAGCAATATAATGATTTACAATAATACAGATTACCTCAATATAACCATGGAGCATAATTACCCAGAGGGAGCAAAGTAGGCACATTTTACTGTATGATATAAATGAGTAATATACTTCACTGTAAGTATTTTTTTTATAGCACAGAGAAGGCAAGGAAAGGCTACCTGATGAATGGGATTTGAAACCCAACACACACACACAGCACATTTTACGGTAGTCTTTAAATTTTATTGGAAACGAGTGACAATATACTGTCAGATCCAAGTAAGAGTGTGACGGCAATAGCAATGATATAGCTATTAGGGAAGTAGTACTCTACTTATCATAACAATGAGGTATTGTTTGAATAACGTATTATTACTATTAGTATAACGGTTTCAACTCACTGACATTCCGCGCACCAACACGTACTAATTTATGTCAGCAGCAACCCTAAACTGTTTACTGTTTTACTATCTATACTCCATTACAACACAGTACCATAATAAAATTAAAACACTATGATTTAAGAACGATTTTCGCGGAAACAGGTTTTGCATAAATTTCATGTTAGAATACTCATACTCATATATTTGTAATATTATAAAATATTACATGTCAAAAAAATAACAAAAATTTGGTTATGTCACGGTTAGTTGCATTTTAGTAGGTACTTTAGATAATATTAAAAATAAGTTGTAGATTACACAATAAAATTTGAAGTAAAAATGTCATTTGATAATTCATTAGTCTAAGATGAATTCATTAAAATCACAGAAAGAAATGTCAATAAGCCATTTCCTTAATTTATTACTGGGGGGTTATTATGACATGGCTATGCGGTTCTGTTTACGCTGAGAGAAAAGGACAGAGCTATGGAACTGGTATAGCTCTGTCCTTCACTCTCACCGTAAAATGAATTGCATAGTTATTTCATAATAACCCCCCAGAATGCGCATTGCTTTCTTAGAACATAACCATTAAGTGTATTGATTTAGTTGTTATATTTCCGTGGATTGTGTTTGTTGGATGTGAAAATGAAAATGGCGCGCGCGCAGCGCTAGGGTACAGATTTCTATTTGTATTGTTTGTAGAAAACATTGTCTGTGTTAGGTTTTCTTTAAAGGGTTTCTTTGTTTATTTTATTTAAATTTAATCGGGATTTAATGTAAATAAATGGCGGAGGGGGGTATATAAGTAAACGTACACTTCATTATCTTGTCGCTTAAACGTCTTTGACAGATCTGTGCAGAAGTTCAAATATAGGATTGACAAAGCATCTACAAGACCGACTATACCATTTGCCTTACTCACACAGCAAACAGTAATAAATTCAATATTACGAGTATGTTGTATAGTGTACAAAATGTTACTACTTAATATCACTAGTATAAGTTGTTAATCCTTAATACTAAGCACTCATTGTTATTTATTACATATATTATAAGGTTTATAATGGGCGTCAAATAGCTCAAGTAACCATGTCCATTGCATGTTATTTAAACCTAAGACTTTAAACGAACACTAGGCATTCAATTGTATTGTTTCTGGATTAATAATAAATTAATAAATGGAAAAAAAGTAAAGATTTCAAAAGTTAAATGTCATTTGTGGCATAAACAAGTAACCAACATAATTTTGATTTCAATATTAACTGCTTGCATGACCGATTGGTTGTTTACTTTCTTGGAACGTTTTTATCATACTCAACAATTGTCTAAGTACGGAACTTTCAGTGAGCGAGACCGTTTCGCACTTGGTTAGTTTTTTGCCCAGCTATACGACCATTATACGACCAGTAGAAGCCCTTACCATCCTTACATTGAAGGATTTAACATCGACCAAAGACTTTCAACCATACCGACGTCAGACAGTCGTATTGTATTATAATTCTTACCGTGTTAGGAATCAACAAATAACTGTTCGGTCGCAATAAATCGGAACACAAGCTATAATAAACTCTAATAGAACCACTATAAGAGCTAGAGATTGATATGGTGCGTGTGGTGAATGCTGAGAGCATCAATATTGTATTAGATGTAGGAGTTACGGCGATATTGATCGGTGGTTGATTGTTTGAAGCAATCCGTCAGTTGTGATTGAAGGTTGATTGAATGTGAAATTTGTGGCAGTTGAACATAAAACATCTAAGGACAATCTTATACAAATTGACCTAGTCTAGTAAGGTAAGTTGTGTCGCGACTATATGGCTACTTTGGCTTATAGCTCGCTTGGCATGCAGACGTGACCAGCCCAATCCTACTTCAACTAGGCCTTAGGCTTGGACATTGAATATTAGAGTCTTGAAGTGCAAGGTAGTGTTCAATATACTCCGTTAGCTTGAGAGTATAAACAAAATCAATATTAATAAATTAATATAATAATATACATCAAAAATCATGTCTCGAAAACGGGAACACCTTAACCTTTTTCCGTTTTTTTTCTTCTGATGCATTCATTTTTCCGAAGGCTACGAGTATGTTATACTAGAGCTATTTTAGATTAAATATAATTATAATGTAATATCAAAGTCTTGTATCAAAATATCGTATTCGGAATTATCACTCTTTAGAATTATGTAGTGTACCCCTCACGAACAAAATATGTTCAATTGTGCTTATCACACAAATAGTTCTCTGTCTAACCCATTACCATTGCTTTTGATTATTATGGTTAAAAATCATATAATGTTTATTTAATAACAAAACAATGAAAAAAAAAACATTTATTTTTCGTCATAACTTAGATAAGCAAACTGTTTGATTCGAGTAGTATTGTTATAAGTTACTAAAATGACTACTATACGACAGTAATAAAACCTTCATGGTCAACAGAGTCAATAATTACCATATATACTGGTCTAAGCCAAGATTATATTAGTAATACCGATGACCATACGTTTCGTCATGTAAATTAATTTTCCAGGTCATTTTGTAAACCATACCAGATAATCTAGCGATATAAAAGTCGTATAAAAAGGAATGCATGAGAATAAGTTTTAGCTAATAAATAAGTAAGATTATGATGTTTGAGTTAATAAGTTATTTAAATATATATTTAACTTGTTACAATAAAAGTGTGATCATTAAACTTGGAATGATTTTATAGTTTTAATTGAAAATACTGTTTAATCTTTAGATCTTTCGAGATATAGTTATTAAAACCTGTTTCCGTAACTGTTTTGCAATGTTAGGCCACGGTTTTATTAATTGACATTTTTAAAATATAAGTACGCATTTAAATATTATGAAAACTAATGGTGATTTTTCTAAAATCATTTTTAATGTAACTAATTCATTATGTCCACCTTGAGATATGTCACACCAAATATTTGGCAAAAACATGAAATAGTTTCAGGTATGTATACCTACAATTTATGTTAAAAAAATTAAACCGTTGTAAGATGTCATGTCAGTCATACAACTTCTATTAACGAGATGACCGCTTACTACGATTATTATTTTACTTTATTTTGGGTATTTTCGTAACACGTTTTATAATAATTAGGAAATGGCGACCCTATGGATTGTAGAACCACAGTATCCCGCTATAAGTCCTAACTCTATTAATAACATGACAGTTCTGAATTTTAAGATTTTAATACATCGGAATTAAGTGTATAAGCGTACACTTATTAAACACTAATTCGAGATTCAAACCACATCATCACAATTGAATCCAACGTTCAAAATAGAACTTGAACAAGTTTAAAAACATTGCGCGTCTGAATCATTCAAAGACTCCATTAAAAAAAACAATACCACAAACAAAAAAGAAACCAAACATGCTGTTAATAGAGATTGATTTAAATTGGCATGTGAAGGTGTTACAATTAATAATGCAAAGTAAACTAAGTCTTATTGTACCCTATATAAAGTAGGTTGTTGTATGGATGGCTACTGTTACAATTAAAGACACCGATGACGGCAGCGCACGCGTTACAAATACGTACATAAAATTGGTATTCCTTGAGGGACTGTATTATGTAAGTGTAAGTGGATTAATAGGTCAATGTACTTGCTGTTTGGTGAGGTTTTAGAGTTCCTTAGGCAGGTGGTACAATTTAAAATTGTTTTGTTTATCACAAAGTGTTAAAACGTATATCAGCAGTAATTAAAATCAAATATCATCGATGCTAATTTTCTAGTGTCAAATATTATTGAAAAGAGGAATGGGAATAAACTGGTTTTTTTTGTACCTTACAATCAGTTTGTTTTTTTGGTGTAACTTTAATAAAACAAAGCTGTTACATAAAAATAGTTCCAATATAATGAAAAAACACCTTTATGTGTAAAAATAATCTTTGAAAATAGGTTTGAATTATTTATCAAGTGCTGGTTGTTATAATTGCGTATTGTGAGGATCGTAGCAAGTGGAAAGAAGTGGTATCTGCCTACCCCTCTGGGAAACTGGCGTGATTTGATGTATGTATATAATTTGACTTTTGACACTAGAAATGTTCTTTCTATTATTATTCTAAGCACAATACATTCTCCCACATTAATTATGTGTATTATTTTATACGAAAAAATAATCTATTCAAATGGTCTTTGAAATATAAGGCATCGTCACGCGTCTAAAAACGCAGGGGATACATTTACGTCATTTTTCCACGGAACCATAAAAAAACAACTCCGATTCGCTCTTGTCTCTGGTGGATCGTCAGTAATCCGTAATCGATTCCGTTTGTATGGCGTCCACGTCAACAGCAGCTGTTGCGGTTGAAAAGATCACGCAATTTGATGGTTTTGAGGCGTAAACTGGTGTAAAACGATTTAGTTTAACTTTATTGCGGTTGAAATAGTTCTAATAGCACTTGTATTCTATATATAACGCCAATTAAAAATAATGTTGGGTTTCCATTTCTAACGTTTAAGTAAGAAACTAGCGACACGCCCTCGCTTCGCTTTGGTTTATGTGAGTTTTCTGTAAAAACGACGCTGTGCCATGTTATCGTGTTTTTCTAACACCTAGCATGTTAGGTCCACTCCCCTGCAGGCGAACGCGGGGGATGTTATCCACCCCCCGCTTCAAACATGTTGGGAAAACACAAATAACATGGCGCAGCGGACCCGGCTTAACACCCTACATAATCCATTTTTTTTTTTTTTTTTATGGCATAGAGAAGACAAACGAGCACACAGGCCACCTGATGGTAAGTGGAAACTGTGACCCATAGACATTCGCATTCACAAGACTGCAAAGCAATCCTAAGACTGCAAATGCGTTGCCAACCCTGAGGACCAAGATGGAATGCCTCTATGCTAGTCATTTCACCGGCTGTCTTATCCCCAAACCGGAACACAACAATGCGAACACTGCTGTTTGGCGGTAGGTTAATGGATAAGATAGTGGTAGCAATCCGGACGGACCCTGCACAAGGTCCTACCACCCGCAGCCATTTATTACAAGTAGATAAAAACCCTTCTCATAAATAATTCCGAAAATCTGTGGTGTATTTTGAAAGACCTAAGCGTACATACAGAGGGGCAGACAGCGAGAAGCGAGGTTATTATTATACCATGTAAATTTAAGTTTAGGTACCCTTCTAACCCCCTATTTCTCCCCACTCCTTAAATACGTTTCTACTATAAAGGCAGTTATTATTAAAATTAAAAAATGTGAAAACTGATAATGCGATTAAAAATATTTTTTTAACACATGAATATATTTGACATTAAAGGATGTCGACGGAACGAACAAAGAAACCGACACTTTAAGTAATTATAAAGATTTTTATTTCATACAAACTACTCTAATACTCTTTGCCTTTTTTATTTTAATTAAATATAAATAAATTTATGCAAAAAATATCATACACACTTGAAATCGTACTATTTTGTAATGGGCCGCTATAACGTTAACAGAAAGGTAACAGTCATGTCAAAAGCAATTTCGTTTATCTGAGGTAGAATAGAGCTCTTTTTCCCATTGCGCCATCTTAGTCGTAAAATGAATTTAAGGCAACATTGAAATGCAAATGTTTAAAGAAATATATTTCAAAATACTCAATTGGAAAGGTTACTAGGGTATATGCTTAATACAAGAATGGCAAAGAAAAAAAAATGCCCTATTTAATTTGTTTCATGTTTTTAAAATGATGTTAAAGATATTATAAAGTGTAATCATATTATTTAAATGTACCTAAACAATTGTGTACTGGAAGGCGTTTAAATGTCAACTATACCCTTTTAAAAAAACACCGACCTTTTTTGACAACTGACAGCCCTGAATCGATATAAGAATCGATTGAAGCGAGCCATCGAATAGTTCGAATGATAAGTATAATGATAATTTATGCGCCAGTGTAGTGGAATATGTAAACGAAGCATGCGCTCTACTTAACACTGCTCTAACTTGCTTTAAAAAAAAAATTAATAAAAAAAATGAAGGCCTGTGTTTTACGCCATATCTTTTTTTTTTCTAGTGATAAATTACAACCATTGTATTTGTCTAAAGCAACAACAACTTTTGCTCAACAATATGTGTACCGTTTTGTATTGCATTAATTATTGAGAGAATTAAAATCGTATACAAATTGGCTTACAAAACCGTTATAAAACTACGTAGGTACTCACTAGTAAATTATAACTACTAAATAAGTTAAAGCGTATGTTACAAACTTAGTTTTTTTGACGACGTGATAGCCTAGTTGGTAGTGACCCTGCCTACGAAGCTAGAGGTCCTGGGTTCAAATCCCGGTAAGGGCAGATATTTGTGTGATGAGCGCAAATATTTGTTCCTGAGTCATGGATGTTTTCTATGTATTTAAGTATATATTTCTCTATATAAGTATTTATATCGTTGTCTAGTACCCATAGTACAAGCCTAGAGCTTAGTTTGGGACTAGGTCAATTGGTGTGATATAGTCCCCTGATATTATTATTATTATTATTATTATCGTAGCAGTAAAAGTGTTAGATGACCACCTGTGAGACCTATCGAAGTTGTCAATTCGATTGGTTTCCTTATCATAATTAACTTAATAAATGGACTCTTTGAAACTTTCACGGTACTTAAGAAAAAGTTGAGGAATTAAAAACGATAGAAATACGTACTTAGTTTAGGAATTTAAGTATTCATTTCATTTCGAGTTGATATTTTTGTAACTGGTTCTAGTTTAGTTAACACGATCAATGCTGGGACCTTCCACGGTGAGTCCGTTTAGAATAAAACTGGTCAAAGTATACAATAGAATAGGTAATTGTACGTAAATAATTTGCGGGGATTGATTATTATAAAGATACGCTTAAGGCAGTGAAAATAGTTTGGATAGAAGGTTAAAACTAAACGTTAAATCTAAAGTTTCACGTCAATTTATCATTGACAGAATCATACACAATTTATAAATAAATGAAAAAAAAACATTTCAATTAAATGGGTCATTCTACTTATCGTTGTACATTACTTTTAGCCGCGCAAACTATTTTTATTTCAACAAACTGTTAAGTGCTGCTTTTTCTAACTTGAAACTAGAAAAGGGACGTCAATAAGCTTATTATATAGAATTAACCTAATTCATAAAAAGTTATTTGTAATAATTATAAAGTGAGTAACGAGTAACGTTGATATCCCCGCCTTTTCTATGGAAAAAGTGCTTTTTACCACTGAGTTACCAAGATTCTTCAACGATAATTGAGTAATTTAATAGAATGGCCCAAATACGTCTTTTTTTATGGCGTAGAGAAGACAAACGAGCACACAGGCCACCTGATGGTAAGTGGAAACTGTGACCCATAGACATTCGCATTCACAAGATAGCAATGCAATCCTAAAACTGCAAATTGCCAACCCTGAGGACTAAGATTGAATGCCTCTATGCTAATCATTTCACCGGCTGTCATATGATTCACAACTGACATTACAAATTAATTATACTCGTCAAGCGTATTTAAATGAAAAACAAAACTAAACGCCAGCAATTGTACTAACAAGCATTGAAAAAAACACACACTGCCCAAAAAAACCTGTTCACAGCAATCAATCTCAATTTAAACCCAAAAACACATCTAAATCTTGTCTTTCACCAAATTAAATTACATACGATAAATAAATTCTTACCACTTAATCAACATTACATACTATGCAGTAATATCAGTATCAAGTACAAGCTTAATTACCAACATATAAAGATTTAATGCAAACCTCTTCTTAATGAGCTGTGGAGAAATAAATAAAGTATCTACTTGAACTTGACTAATCACTCGCCATTAATCTAGCGCGAGTAAACGGGGCTTAATATTATTTATGGCTACTTTCGATTTTGAACAAGTCAATGATGCAAGTGGGTACAAATTTGAAATTGGGCTGTGAAATGTTTTTACTTAACTAAAATGGGTTTATTGTGTGTGTTTATGAACGAGGGAAAAGTGTTTTCTCTTGTGGACTAAACAAAAGCACATAGGGTTAGCTGAACGCACTTACATCAAGTCCTGACTTTCAGTTGGTGCTTTTTTTTAGATTCGCTGCTTGACTTGCTCCTGTAGCCTTACCATGAGTTACAATTACCGTACTCGCTAGCGAGTCGAATGCTCTGTCACTTGCAGACCTCGCAATATTCTTATAAGTGTGCGAGAGACAGAGCATTCGACTCGCTAGCAAGTACGATAATTGTAACTCATGGTAGGGGTTCTGCAGGGTAATTCTCTCAAAAACGGAGGTAGGTCAAACGAACGAGTGAATATCACAGCGGCGAGTTTAAGTAGTGCCGTTTTAGAGCGTGCATTTTCAATTTGGTAGCATTGCTTCTGTCAATAAGATCGAAAGTATAAGGACAAATTGAGAATGCACGCGTTTAAATGTGTTTTATTCGCTCTGACGGGACTACTTAAACTCGCCGGTTAATAATCCATCCATGTAAAGTGAGATTGAGAGAATCACCTCTGTACGTGAAGATTGGCCCGGGCAGGCGCGTGCGCATCCATTTCACGCGCGTCGACTGACAAAATGTTAGGACGTTAAGGACATGATTAATATATCGCTGGGTAAGTTATAATTTATTTAATTTGACCCGATTTAGGTAAAATTTGGTGCAAAGATAGTTTGAATCCTAGGAAAGGACGAAGGATAGGTTTTTCCTGAAATTCATCCCCTACGGGGGAGAAATAGAGGGTGAAATTGTTTATGGAGCTACGATATAAACGAGTTCCACGCGGACGGAGTCGCAGGCAGAAGCTAGTAGCATATAACATGCTTCAATAAACTCGCGCAAAAAATTAAAACACTTATGCAAAAGCCGTTTTGTCATATTTCTTTAAACTAGCAGACTGTTGTTCACTGTGACACATTAAAAACTGTTGTACCAAAATTGACAGCTGTCAAATCGAGCGTCTAAAAATGGCGCTAAGATTGAAAGGGACATGCTTCGATGGTTCGGTCATTTGGAAAGGATGGATGAAAGAAGATTGACGAAAGAGATATACAGATCGAAAGTGAGTGGACGGGTCGGAAGGGGCCGCCCTAGGCGAACTTTTTTTAATTCAAATTGGTGAAATACTGAAAGGGCCGAATCTTAAGTACCCGAAACCGACGTGCGTGCATGACTCGATGTATGAATGTGGAAGAAGCGAAAGAAATTTGTCAAGATCGTAGCAAATGGAAAGAAGTGGTCGCTGCCTACCCCTCAGGGAAACAGGCGTGATTTAATGTATGTATGTATGTAAAAATGGCGCGATTATATCAACTAAACTAAAAAGATTAGCATCAGATTAGGGATTACAAGGATTTGTGCGCTCATAAACACAGTTTAACAACGAAATCCACGCTATAAGCTATTCCTTCAAGTCTCCAGCTTATTCGTAATAGCATTTGGCAGGTTCCCAGGCAGTAAACACGGCGGCAGTACATCAGCCGGCATAACCGCGGCATGTCAGGCTCAGCTTATTTATACCGAGCGACAGCGTGTGGTCACATCACTATGCTAGTGCAGGAGATGGTAGATGGAATAGTAACGTGGTTTGGTTTGTTGAATTTTTGTTATATTTTCAAGTTGGATTTTTGTTTGAATTTATTAGAGATGGATTGAGGATTTGACTTATTTTATTAATTAGTGATTACATCCTTCCGTAAGTTGATCCTTATTTAGCATATTTTGGGCTTCAACAATATAACGCCAAAAGTCCTTTTCAATCATCCGTGCGTGTAACTTGAGTTTTCGAAATTAAATCTTAAGTACGTTGCGGTACTATACATGATTATTTTAAGTGCATAATATTCAAAGATGTTTTTTTTTTCTACTAATGACTCTGTGTAGTGAAGTCCAGCGGTCCCGCGCGGGTTGACATATGTATGTATGTATGTAAACACTTTATTGACACCAAAAGAAAAACCATAACAACTATAACAATACATATAATAATATAATAGTGGGACGAAGCATTTCAGGATGAGGACCAAAACGTTGGACCACAGTTAAGCGCAGTTAACCATACAAACGACGAAGACGTAAAAGTTCCGTTGTGAGACGAGAAGTATCCCTACAAAATTGTAAGGCTAATTTTGTGTCACAACGGAAAAGTTTCATAGAAAATTAAATTTATTAGGTTAGCGTGGTAAATTTTTTGGTCCTTACCCTTAAGTATTTGCGAATTTACTTCTTTATTATTATACTAGCGACCCGTCTCGCTTTGTCCTGGGTTAATTAATCTACATACATAATAATTATGACCCATGTCCATCTAAAATAATGTACCTTTCAAATGGTGAAATATTTTTTGATCAGATGCAATTTCGTTCCGGAGATTACCCTAAAAATCACCATTATCCATTTCAATTTAAAGCACCTTATGCAAAATTTTACTATAATTGTTTTTTTTGGTTTTGTGGTGATCAGTAAAAAGCATTTGTATATTTTCGGTAAACGCAGACTAGGCGTACAGGACGTTTCGTTTTTTAGTCTACGGATGCGAGACTAGGTGGGCGCGGTGCCCCGGCGCAAGTGGCAATCCCGTCACCTGCTGCGCAGGCGCATAAATCCGCGCACAACGAAACCTTGCGAAACGTGCGCGAGAGGTAACGCTGATTTGTATGCGGGAGAGTTTTGTGGTACAATACAAATAATTGCGAATGCAAATACAATTTTTTTTGGGTCTCTATTGACTGCCATAATTATTTTTAGTCATAATGTGTTTTAAGACATAATTTTCCCAAGTCATACTGCATTTTTCTCAGGACACGGTTATTTTTTCAGGATTTTTATAAAACTAACCTAACCTAACCTAACGAATCTACACGATAAACGTTTATATAAAACTGTAACTTCAGCCTGAAAGAAGTTATGACAAAAAAATGTATGACTAACAATTATATTACATTATGACCAACGATAATGTATGGCAGTCAAAGGGATCAGATTTTTTTTATGTCATATACCTACTATCGACAACATGAAACCCTGACTGAACGTAGGACTGTGTCACAATGTCAATTTCTTTTGATAATTGTTACGATATGATCTATAGCGTCCCTTTTACACAGTTTTGACGACATGTTTAATCTAATTGGTAGTGACTCTGCCTACGAAGCTAGCGGTGGCTACGGGTTTGATTCCCGGTATGAGCAAAGAATTTTGGATGTTTTCTATGTATTTAAGTTATGTATATTTACCGTTACCTAGTACCCATAGTTGAAGCCTAGACTTTAGTCATAGTCATAGTTGTATACTTTTTTGCCTTACTATGTTGTCAGTTTGGATCTGTGTCAATTTGTGTTGTCCCTTGTTTTTATTTTTATTTAACGGAGCGTTAGGATCTATTTAGTCACCTAGGCTGTCAATCGCAAGGGCCCCAGTGGGAGATAGTCATGTACCCATAAGTTTTAATTACTTAAAAATAATTTCAAAACGTCTCTTAGTTAAAAAAATATGGGGTCAAAGGTTTGAAATATAAATATTAGAGGACAATGTCACACCAATTGACCTAGTCCCAAACTAAGCTCTAGGCTTGTATTATGCGTACTAGACAACGATATAAATCCTTATATAGCGAAATATATACTTAAATATATAGAAAACCTCCATGACTCAGGAACTAATATCTGCCCTTACCAGGAATTGAACCCAGGACCGCTAGCTTCGCCAACTAGGCCAGCGCGTCGTCTAATGACTACGCTTTTTAAATTGAAATGATAGGCAATGGAGTTGACTGAACCAAAAACTAGTAATACTACTGCTTCAAACCGATACGAAGTCTGTCACTCACTTATACATGTCATATAAAGTTACTGGCTGTATAGTGGCTTTGTAAACTCTTACCAGAATTCTTCAAGATGTCCGCCAATAAATTCAAGTAGACAGTTTTAAGTGTTCTTAATACTCGTACAAACGAAAGTTGGCACTGTTTTTCACTGCCTGATAAGTGATTACTTTCTAAATAACTGTTAGATGAATGTTAAATTGGTTCCTAACCCTTCAATATTTGAGTAATAACCATCGACATATTTATGTATTGACTGACATTATTATTATTATTATATTTTTTTATGGCATAGAAAAGATAAACGAGCACACAGGCCACCTGATAGTAAGTGGAAACTGTGACCCATAGACATTCGCATTCACAAGACTGCAAATGCGCTGCCAACCCTGAGGACTAAGATGGAATGCCTCTATGCTAGTCATTTCACCGGCTGTCTTATCCCCAAACCGGAACACAACAATTCGAACACTGCTGTTTGGCGGTAGGTTAATGGATAAGACGGTGGTAGCGATCCGGAAGGAACCTACACAAGGTCCTACCAGCCGCAAAAATAAGATAATTATGAGTTTAAAGATGTGTTACAAGACTTAATAATGGCGACGAAACGTTTGTATATTCTTCTTTAGTAAGTAAATGATAGTTAAAAATCAGAAAAAAAAACTAGACAGCAGATTAGCTAAACCGTGATGTTACCTTTATTTTTTTATTTAATAAGTTTAACTTATGGTTGGACCCTGTGCAATGGACTCATTCGGATCGCTATGACCATCTTATCCTTTAACCTACCGCTAACGAGCAGTGTTTGCGTTGTTGTGTTCCGGTGTGAGATAAGGAAACCGGTGAAATAACTAGCGTAGAAGCATTCTATCTTAGCCCTTAAGTTTGGCAACGCATTTGAAGTCTCAGGATTAGTCTTAGAATTAGTCTTGAGACATAGATTCTAGACATTTTCATCAGAGGGCCAAAGTGCAGTATTAAAGGTGAGTACAATATTATATTCAAATACAAAAAGAAATCAACTTTAAAATATATAAGTTATGTAAATCTATTGTAGCAATATAACAAAATTCGCACAAACAATTTCACATTCAACCGACTCAAAGCCATAAGTTATCGAGAAAGTAATCGATTTCATTACCTCATGGGCGTTTCGTTCGATGAATCGAGTTTCGACCGTAAAGTGCTAACTCGGACCACCTCGGTCGAATTCGGAATTCGAATATAATTTAGCCCACGTATGATTGCCACAATTTGATACAATTGCTGGTCTCCTGTAGTTTCGGGGAATTGAGTACAAATGTCACGTTGATTTTGCTTAAAGCGTATCATTGAGATTGTGCGAAGTTGTTTTTTTAAACATCCGGTATTGGAGATTTTGAAGATTTTTTCTGTAACTTTGTGGAATTTTATTACGTTCAAAGTGACTCATTAACTACAATTACAATATCATACGAACTTTTGTCATAACTTTAAGACAACTTTATAAATATTGTACCTACTTAAAAAAAAAACTAGTTCATATTTTAAATATATACATAAATAATTGGTAAAGCTACAGAATTTACAACAACTCTTAAAACTTGTTGATAATTCTGTAAACACATTTTGCACAATCAAAATATACTATTTATTAAAATTGATTTTCAATTTTCCAAAGAACAACACAACAGACTATCTGACTTAAAACGTAGCCAAAGATTAAACGAACATAATGTAATGCTACCTAGTTATCTACCATTACATAGTATAAAACACACCGCCGTCTGTCCCTCTGTGTGTAACTACGAAACTACGCATTACATTTACTTAAATGCAGTTTTCACCAATAGATAGAGTGATACAAGAGGAAGGTTTTTTGTATTATAAATTTTGTTTTATGTAAAGTGAAGCGAAAACGGGTCAGTATAGTTTTAATATAATTTGAAAACGCTTAGTTAAACCAAAATAGACAATGTTTTAACGCTAACATTAACTGCAGGTAAGCAATTTTAACTACCACATATAAATTACGTAATCTAGTTAAACCTATTATGTCACATCCCACATTCTGTCAAATCATAACTCGATCATCAATCACCACTCCAATTTAAAGACTAACCGAACCAAAAAATCGTGAATTAAATCTCAAAACGTACTCTACATTTGACACAACTGCAACTGATGAACTATCCAAATCGCAACAATAAGCCTAATCAGCGTTCGAAATTCGAGAATCGAATTTGAAAATCACTACCGTTACGTTGGACAATCATGGCCGATTCATATTTAGTCTATGGCCAGTGATCGACATTGCGACGATGGCTGTCTAGTGACACAATGGAAAAGAAAGTGATGAGACCGTTAACGATGTTTGAATTTAGAATCGTTCCACTTGACCGTTGGTTGGTTGTCAAATTTGCGTGTCGTGCTGATTTTTTAAATGTGACAGGCTCTGATAATCTGAATGTCAGAATCATTTAAATTGTTTAAGCATGAGTATTAAATAATTTACTTTGGCATGTCATGAAAGCGATAAAGAATCCGAAAATATTATGTTTTGTTGGGTTAAAATATTATCATCTTAACACATAGTATTAAAGTGCAACATGTTTCGTGACTTTGTACCTAATGTAATTAAAAAGCAGACAGAGTACGAATTCTTGTTTATTTAAGTGGTAATAATTAGAGATGCGCCGAATGTTCGAATCGTATTCGGTATTCGGCTATTCGGTGAAACCACTATACGGCGTATTTCTAGAAATGATGAAGTTTTGTTTCTATGTAGGGATAAGACTATCAGTAAAATAACTAGCATAGAGGTGTTCCCCTTAGTCCTCTGGGTTAACAACGCGTTTATAGTCATACAATTTGTAGCTTTCAGATTGCAGTCTTGAGACTCAAATGTGTTTTGATGTAACACTTACAATCAGGGGGTCTGTGAGCTGGTTTGCCGACTATACGCTATTAAAAAAAAACTCGTACTAGCCACCTAAAAACTAAGTTTTTCTCAAAGCATAAGAATCACTTTTCTCGAATGATGAACGATCATAAAAACCATAGAGTAGTTAGTAAGCAGTTTCGTATCATTTCTCAAAGCCAATGCAGTAATAAAGCGAGTTAATACCTAATTATGGAGCGGCCTGTTTAATGGTAGCTGGCTCTAATTTTAACAAGTTTTAACACTATAATAAGAGTAAGCACCTTATTACGGCTTGATGTGCTTTTAGGGTTCCATAAAGGCTGCAAATAAAGTTTTATACCGCCTTTGGAATTTGTGTCGCACAAAGTTGTTTCTTTGTTGTTTTTCTTGTTTGTTGAAATTAATTTGATAATTAAATTTACTAAATCATCATGTTTTTGCTTACTTTGAATAATATACAACTATTACATATTTTATAATATTGCCAAAATATACAATTATGTCATACCTAATAATGTTAAAGTTTTTATGTATTAAATTTAAAAAAATATATGTTAACAGTAGTTAATAAGACAAAAAAAAATATTTTTTTATATTGACCCAGTTAACATTTAAGAAATTCACAAAATTTTACCTAAATAGTAAAGAAAACAGAAAAAAAAACATTGCTAACTTACCTTTTGTAAAATGTCTCTTAACAAAACAATCACTCTGAAAAAGCGACTAACTTAGCAGTCAGAATAAATCCCAAAAATTCATAATTACTTACACGGCCAATTCACGAATGTTCATAATTACCGTTTCACGTTTTTTCCCCAAAATGTCCCTTACTTACGGAAACGGTTAACCTTAATGTCGGTTGATCACCGGTTAAAAATTACGAACCTCTCGCGATCTGGTGCGAGCTTAATGGTACTCCCGTAATTGAAAGCTCTCAGGAGCTTTTTCTTAAGCTAACGACATTTCATAATGTATTATACGTATTATGTGTCTCGTTGGAACTGTTAGTGATGTTTTGCACGATAAGTGCTTGAGTCTGTACATCAGTGCTTATACTCTACTTATTTTTTCCCCTATTGCAATTGTCTTTTTAATGTTCTAATTGTAATTTCATTTCATAGCTTTTACCTTAACAGGGTAGTGATTCTCTCAACAACGACGGTCGGACGGACGATCGAGTGAGTGAGTTTAAGTAGTCCCGTCAGAGCGAACAAAACATATTTTAACGCGTGTATTTTCAATTTAGCAGCTTGGTTTCTGCTGTATAAGGCTGCTTAATTGAAAATGCACGCGTTAAAATGTGTTTTGTTCGCTCTGACGGGACTACTTAAACTCGCCGCTGCGATTTCGCTCGTCCGTCTGACCGTCCGTTGTTTTCGAGAGAATAACACCTTTGGAGTAAAGTGTATTTCATACATACATACATACCTTCACGCCTGTCTCCCAATGGGGTAGGCAGAGATTATGGAACGCCAGGTGCACAGATCTAAACACACAATTTTCGCTTCCTCTACATTCATCAATCTCTTCATGCACGTACGGCGGTTTCGGGTGCTTTTGATTTGGCCCTTAATCAGTACATCGCAAATCTGATCACTGAAAGTCCGTCTAGGACGTCCCCTACGGACATCTCCGCTCATTCTCACTCGCCATATCTCTTTCGTAACTCTTTTTACATCCATCCTTTCTAAATGACCAAACCACCTTTTCGATTTTAGTCACTACATCTTCTTTCAATCCACATCGTTCTCGGATCTCGTATTTCATCAATGTCAAGTTTAGACAATCGCCATGGACTTATTCTATTAGACAAATAAATCCATAGTTATCACCCGATAATACTCGTAAATGTTCGGTTAAAGAATATTTTACCTTGTGGATAAAACTGAAGCACATGTGGTCTGCTCTACGCGCTTCTGTCAAGTCGATAGTTTACGACTCAGCCGCCTTAACTGTCATAACCATTGATCGGAATAGGTAGAACTAATTTGCCTAAACTTTTTTTTATGGCATAGAGAAGACAAACGAGCACACTACAGGCCGCCCGATGGTAAGTGGAAACTGTGACCCATAGACATTCGCATTCACAATACTGCAATGCAATCCTAAGACTGCAAATGCGTTGCCAACCCTGAGGACCAAGATGGAATGCCTCTATGCTAGTCATTTCACCGGCTGTCTTGTCCCCAAACCGGAACACAACAATGCGAACACTGCTGTTTGGCGGTAGGTTAATGGAAAATACGGTGGTAGCGATCCGGACGGACCCTGCATAAGGTCCTACCACCCGCAACCTTCATTCAATAATGTATTCCCATTTCACTCACGCATGAATGAATGTGCCTCAAGTTTAGGCAAATTAGCTCTACCTATTCCGATCTCTGGTCATAACGTTCACAAAACGATAAAATGTAGGGTTTATTCTGCCATTTTGTAAGCCTTTTTCTCTATATTGTAATAACTTAGATGACAAGTCAGTTTTATTGTCAAGCGACTAAAAACTATTGTATGATGAACCACATGATAACGATATAATTACAATAAGATAAAAGGCCCGGAAGATTGAATTTGCATTTTTTTACTGACATTAGATTGGTTTTAAACATTTGATTAATACAATCAGTAACAACCTAATTTTATTTTAATCTGCTCTTTTTTAAGTTACCAAAGTTGTGTTGAGTTCTCGAAAATACTTATTTCATTTTGAAATTGAAAAAAAAAAACTTATGTATTTGCATCTTTATTTTTTCATCACACGCATTATCGCCGAAATGCAGCGAAATTAGGAGTCATGATAATTAGAAGTGCAACGGGTGGCCTAGAAACTTTTAACACTTAAGTCCAGGGTCCCTATTCAGTTGCGTAAATTGATATTGCTTTTAACCTGTTATTGCATTGTCAACGTTTTAATAGCTTTTTTTTTTATTTATTTACTTGATAGTAATAGCGACCGAGTTAGAATCAAGACGATCGCGTCAAAAGCAATGTGATTTAACGTAGTAGAATATAGGCACAAGACAGACTCTGCACAAGGCCAATAAAAATGTTCCCAAAGATTTATCGAGAAAGATATATCCAGCGGCAAATATCACCTTAACAAAATTCCACTTTTTCACAATACAAATCTGAACACGACAGCGTTTTCCGTTTACATAGTCCCGCCTCGGAGTAACGGCGCATTTTATTTACGCTGCCCGCCCGAAACGCGGCCGTAGCGCTGTGATACAGAAAGGGCGCTTGGGAAAAAAACGTCCACTATAGGGTTTTGAATTCACGACGATTTGCCTCGCAGTGACACTCAATTTGAATAGTGGGGATCTTTGGGATTTAAAACGTTATAAATAGGTATCGATAAGAGCAAATACGTGTATCTTTAATTTGCCGTTAAGCAACTTTGAGATGTCGTGATAGTCCGTTTCCAAGTTGTACCTACATGATTTTTGTCATCTTCTCTTAGCATTAATTGTTGCTTTTACCGAAGTGTTTTTAATGTATTTCGCTTTTTTTTTGTTTAATAAGAAATAGATACTAGATAACACCACCAACACTTTGATGCTGACAAAGATTCATACCATAATAATTATTTGAAAGTTGACTCATATGAAAATCACTTTTGAACCATAGTGTCAAATTAATTAATTAGACTTTATGTGATTTTTAAATTATTAGTCCCACAAGCCTACAAGCGTTTTCTTAACTCGAGTGCTCTATCTGTATTTATTCAAGTTAAGTTCATCGCCGAAAACCCATACATAATTCATACAGCGCCTCCGTATTATACGTCATTATGATATCGTATGCGGCGTCCATCTTTAATTTCAATTTCTTACCGGTATCGAATCGATCGATTGTGAAATGGAGATTCCGTGTTTTTTTTTGTAACAAATATTGTTGGCGTCGATTACGATTAAAAGTTTTTAAAATATGTAATTTTTAAAAATACATTTCGAAAAGTAGCGAAATTTGATATAGGTACCTAATACACGTATTGGTAACATAATTTGTTCTTTACGAATTAACATAATGAACAATAATCATGTACAGTCAACCAATTTGATTCCTAGGCCACTATGGACTTTGTCAACATGACGTTGTAAACCAAATCATAGGGAGTCTTTTACGTTTTGGTTGACAACGTCACTTTAACATAGTCCAAAGTGGCCTAGAAATCAAATTGGTTGACTGTACTTACGTATCGTTTAAAAAAATATAAAATGAAAAGTACCCTACTATGTAAATAAAATTACAATTTATTTTGATATTACAATTTTCAGCGTATATTCTACGTTCCACGGGGGATTTTACGTAGTAAGTAGTACCATTAAAAATCCCTACATAAAGCAAATAAAAACGTAACCAAGCAAATCTAGTGACGTCTTTATTTGCCAAGAGCGCCAAAAACAAAAACTTTGTTCCAATTTCAAAGCCAACCGGCCAGCAATAAATTCTGCCTGAGAATAAAATCGATACAAAAAATAATCGTATCACATCGATTATTGAAAAGTGTGCAAATTACAGGGTCTTTGATAACATTCGGTCGTAATAGCCCCGATTACGGTCGGGGTAATTTCACTTAAATTTCGGTATAATTTTAATGTTCCACATACAGCTACTCGTCTCTTTAATATCGGGGTAATAATATTAATTTTTACAGCTACGCTTTGGGAGTTACGATGTTTTTGGGTTTGTGGTCTTTTACTGTCTAATACAAGTTATGTTTTTATTTTATTAAAAATAATAATTGGGTATTTAATAAAAAAATATCACAGTATTAGTGACTTAAGAACAACATCTGTAAGTGCTCTAATTAATTTAAAGTTATGCACACCTTCATTTTAATTTACAAATAAAATTAAAATAAATTACAATTCAAACCGGTCTAGACAAAGAACCAGGCATAGATAAGAAGTGCTAATAAACATTTTGGTATAAAAAACGAGATAAGATAATCTAACCGCGATATTAATTTTATAAAATTAACTTTAGATTGAAATATACACTTACGTTATGGTCGTGACGAAGTCTAAAGCTAGTGGTTCGCAATTAAAGTTCAAAATTAAAGTAAGCGGTTATTCAGAAATCAATAATTAATGTATGATTATATATTATATAATATTTGATTTATAAAAAAAAAAAAAAAGAACATTAACAAGTTATTGGTGAAATTATAAAAATGGATACGTATTAAAGAATGATAAGGAAGTTAATCAAAAACGCATCGATTTCGACAAAAGTTATTAAAGAGAACAAGATCACCGTAAATAACACGTTAACTAACCAATTTAATCAAAATTAAGCCTAACGAGTTGGATTTCCGTTCCGCCAAAACTAGAAAGAGTTGGAACTCATTAATTTTATCTTTAAATCAACAATAATGCGAATCAACTACCGAATTAAATCGCCGACAAGAAGAAATTAATTAAGGCTCATAATAAATTTAATATAAACGTGAATATTTAGTTTAATAGAAGTCTTTTTAAAAAATAAAATCTCTCTCAGGCGTTTTAAGACAAAAGAAAAAACCTCATAATTTATTTGATTTGTTGACTTTTTAATAATATTCCAAACGCGATTTAAACATTGAAATCGTAAAAAGACGTAAGTACATATAACAATATTTTTATGTGTAAAAAAAACACAAACTTTCCCGTATTATCCTTCAAGAAAATTATATAATTTAAATATACAGAACCATTTTTTTTTAATCTTTACAAATAGGATAAAGAAATATGACACCAGCTCGCATTAAGGGCACTCCTCGCATAAATCGGTGCGCCCACGCACCTCCGTGTTTGTTTTAAACATTTGAATAAATACCTAATTATGTTAAATCTCTAATCAGCGGAATTCTTATAAACTCTGTTAAACCTAATGATGGGATAAAATGCGTATAAATTTTTCGTCACGGACGTTAATAATGGTGTAATTAAAATAATGATAAAAATGGACCGCTGTTAATTGACATATTTTTAATTAAAGTGATAGTTTTATCGTTGTAGTGTTGTTTGGAGATTGACATTAAGATCTTAGTATTTAAAAACTATTTAAAAATGTTACTTGAACTGTCGTTACGTATTTTAAATGTATAAACTTCATTGTTAAACCTAAAATTACCTAAATAATTAAACAAAAAATATAATAAATTACCTTTACCTATAATACCTGTAAAACAAACGCTTAAAACAACGTCTACATTTTTATTTACTATTGAATAACTCAATTACACTGACAATTTCCTAATGGGTTGCATCTACGACCATTATTTTAAGTTGCGCAAACCTCTGTTTGACTAAGAACAGTGACAATTAATTAGTTTTTGATTTATAACAAATTCATTAATGGCGATTTACGACCATTCTATTTATGAGACCAAAATTTGAATACATTATTTTCTCTATCATTATAGCTGTCATGGTGTCTGATGAATTGGCCAATTTTTTAAAATCATAACTTAATGAAAAGTTATATTTTATTAACAATGACATATTATAATAGTTGCCTTGGAAACAACGGGTGGTCCATAATTGGAAATGATTCAGAGATGCTGTATGGATGAGGCGTGTTTTTTGGTCGTATAATTGTTGTTTTCACACTGTCAATAAATTATATCTTTTAAAGTGAAGTAAGGCGATGTTGCAAGTACGTCATATACGTGGGAAGGCAAAAAGTTTTACGTAAGTGTCATTATCGAAACAGTAGCAGGTTTATGCTGAGTAGATAATTGATAAGTGGATATTATTTGCCATGTGGAACAAGCCACGTAATTTTTTCTGAGATAGAAAGATAAAGACATGCAACGGTCACAAGACGAAACAATCTTTATCAAACAAGGTCAGAATAGATTTTAAGAGATTTTGTTTTAACAATTATTACTATTATACTTTACATCTGTGTGGCAATCCTTATTTTATTACGAGTATTATCAGGTGCCTAAATAAGTTTATGTAGAAATAATTTATAATTTCTCTGTTTTTTCCACAGCAACATTTTCTTTATTATAACGATCATTACAAAATTACAAAATTGTAACGAGTCCAACATTCTGAATAAAATCCAAAAAATGGTGTTGAGAGTTAATTCGAACGAGACTTACGACTTTTTAGTGCAACGCAACGGAACAGGAATCCTTGCGACAAAACAACGCGAGATGATGCTTGATCTAATTATCAATTCTGTAGCTTATAGTTCAAGTAATAAGACATAAAATTGTGTTCACACTGGCAGAGAAAATTGAATCAACGGCATTACCAAGGACAAAAAGTCGGCAAATTGATTTGGAGTAGCAAATTGCTTGGAGCCTCCGCCTTTATTACGTAAGTCAAAGGGAATTCCTTCAAACAAAAAACTTACTTAAGACAAGATTTTTTGACACAAGTCATTAAATATTTAGGTCCCGACCATGTCATCCAGAAAAGTTTTATTTTTTATTTCGTCATTTTGATTTCACCTGGGTCTATTTAAGTGTTAATGATGATTCTTTGTTAATAATTATAAGTCTATAGTCTTGATGAATTTTAGTGTAAGTTTGTAAATAAATGATTTTAACTTTAGCACTCAAAGATTAATAACAATTTTTACAAAGATTATTTTGAGGAATGGCGTCGTTGATTTAATTTAAATTAGTGGAAAAAAATGACAGTATTCTTAGGGCTCAGAATACTTACTTCATAAGTGCAATTTAGTACATCACTTAATAAATGTAGATAGTAACGGTTTCTGATTAACACGTAGTAAAGCCAGTTACTATAAAATAGCAAACTAATATAATTCTATTGCCATGGACATCTGACACGTAATGATTCAGTTCATTGTGCAATCCCCATTAATCAAGCGATGCAATTTAACTTATAGTAATCATGATTTAATATTAATTCAACATTAATCTCCAGGGCTTCTGGCTTTTGAGATCATTAGGTCGTCAAGTAGTGCATCAGAAGTGATTAGGTTATTTTGCTGTTGTTTAAAATGCCGTAAGTGCACTTACGATGTTTTACATAATGATAATGACTTGAACTGTTTAGATTCATTAATCATTGTAGTGTTTTAAATAAATGCGGTCAAAATAATTTCAGCAGCTAAAGAGATAACGAAATATTGATACAACTTATAAATTTTCAAGCTTCATTCAAAGCTTAATTTTCGGTTAGTTTGAGATTTGTGGCTTTATTTTACTTTGTTTAAGTTCGTTTTGCTTCTACCTATATTATAAACATATTTATTGATAACGTCATAGCAGCTCTTATTGTCGAGTGAATAAAGTGCTGCCATAACGTCAACCGTTTATGATAAAGGAGCAAGATTGGTTAAAATAATGTAAAATAAAGACCCTGCTTAGTCTCTAGTAGAGCTTACTAATGGTAAGTCTGAATAAAGTCAGTCTAGAAACAACTTATATGTTTTAGCTTTAACAGTAAAAATAATGATGACTTTCAAATATATGTGACAAGATCGTTAGGTCAGTTCAGATATTTCAGAGCACTGTCCCGTTTGCAAGTGACTGTACGTGTACACATCCGGGATTGTGCATACAATAATGTAGTATGTGAACTTAACAAAGTATGTCACGTTACAATAAATAAATATTTACCTTGCAGCCCTCGCAAGTGAAAGCGCCAAAGTGGAAGCCGGCCGCTGGCTCCCCGCACACTTTGCATTGTTGGTTCATCTGCAAAAAAGGGTTATGATCAAAAAAACGTATCTGGACATATTATTATAATGATAGAAATTGTATTTAAACAATGCATAATAGTAGGCTTTGATAAAAACACGCATGTCTTGATATTAATACGTACAGTCATATTTTTAAATGGACAAAGTGATAGTTCCTGAGTCAGTATTTTGGTAAAACATGCTGTAACTTTTTTTTTTATTATTACACAAATAAACATATTTTGTTTTCACTATTAAGACGCCTTTTACAAATAATTAATCTGACTTTTGTTTTTTTTTTACGTTTGACTCCAACGTCTTTTGTAGAAACCGTGAGAAAACTATCAGAAGGTTCGACATAAAATTATAGAATATTATTGAAACACTAATTCATATTGAAATCTCATAAACTTTATCTTTAAAATGTAGCTAAATAAACTTCTTAACTAACTTCAATACCAATTTAAACAAGTGTTAGTATGAATGTATGTATGAATGAAATCCGTTTATTGTACAAAAGAAAAACAAAAACCATACAATGAAGAATAATCCCTTTAAGGGATCTCATTATTATTAGTCATCATCGTTATCATTTCACGATTTCATTTCTTCCAAATAGTTCTATCTCTTCTTTGGTCACTTTCTTATATTATTAGTCCTCTACATTAATATTTAAAAAGTCTCCTCATCACTTGATTAATCCTACAGTTAGTTAAAAGGTGTTAAACAGTGTTTGAAAATTTTTAGACATAGTCAATGCATAATTTCCTGTCAAGCCTAGTCTACTACATAGTATTAGTAAGATTCATTGCTGCAGAATAACTTTGGGTTTCAGATATTGTAACGCGGATCCCCAAAAAAGTTCACTTTGGTAATAAGGTATACTTTTCAATGAATATTGCAGTCATAAAGAAGGAAGCCAATTCGGTTTTGGTTAAATTATTTACTGATATTGATTTCACGTAAGAAAATTGATGACACTTGCGTTCGTTGAATATGTTTAGTGCTGTCATCCACGCAAATTTAAAGTATCCGTTTTGGTACAAATATATTTTGGGAAGGCAAGGTTTATGTTTCACATAAAGTCTGGATAATGGCTTTTACATGATAATAATTTTCTGATATAATTATGTATTCATTTTGTAAATTATGTGTAATTTTAAATGTTTTAGGTTAGGTTCATTAATTTCGTTGGCGAGTTGTAATAGCAAACTATTAAATCTGATGAAATTATATGGTATGCGAACATTTTTGAAAACTGTCGAAAAAATGTAGTTTATAAAAAAGTGTCTTAGAGTATTCAATCCTGTTGTCTACCGTTTAAGAAGTTCATTCATGTAATTGATCTTTCTTTTCCATGTATGATGTTCAACAAAGCGTAAATGTATGTAGCAAAAACAGAGCCAAAAATGAACGATATCTTGGTTGCAAAAAATAGAGCGATATGTCGGTTGCAAACAACCACTTTTTCCTTTTCCGTTGCTAAGAAAAGACTTTACTGAGTTTAGTTTTTTAAGACAATGCAAAAGCTCGGCTCTCTATATATTTTTATAGGAGCTACCTAGAAATAACAAATGTCGTACGTTGACCGATTTTTTCCATGCTGCCTATATTTATCGATTATTGTCGCCCGAGGTACTTGGACATGACAGCATCACTTCCTACTTGTCCAAGACCAGCCTCAAGAGCGATAACACTTGAGACCCGATGAGGTTGAAAAATTGGGTGCTGCCTAAAAAATTAAAGCAAACATGGTAGTCACGATTGATTCAAGTGTCATTCAGCGATCGAAGGTCGTTCTCGTTAATACACGAGCATTTAACAAAATGTCAAGTTGGGTTTGAAATTTTCTAGTTACCATGTTTTTGTTTGCTGTAAGTTTGAGATACGTTGTTTTGAAAGCATGTTTTGTAGATACATTATGTGTATTATTATAACAACTCCAAGCCTCAATACCTCAATAGTGTTATAAAACTTAACCTTTAATTAATTTTTACCTGTGCTACTACTATTTAAATTGCGTTTATTATTTTTATGTAATGATCTGAAGCAAATCTTTCGCAAAAGCGTCCAACTGTAAGTTTAAATAAATACGCCTTTAATCGTTATTAATAAAGCCTAAGTAGCAATCAAATAAGCATGATCTAATACACTTTTTTCCCACGCAATATGCCTGTCAATGTGACACAGCAATATCATGCAAGTAAATAATTACGCCTTCATTTTGTCATTACCTAAACTTCAAGTAACTTGAACAGAACAAATATTTAATATTTGCGCGGTTCATTTGTGTTGAGTCATAATTAGATCCAGAACATTTCGGTGGTATTTTAAATATAGTCAAAATAGTACAAATTGAACAAGCTTTACTTTTATTTAGAAAAATAAAAATAATATTTTACAGCACTACCGACACTTTTTGTTTAGTGACATTAATGCACATTTCTAGCATTTGTTGTTTTACGCTAAAACCTTAATAGTAAAGGCATAATTAAAATTACGACATTTTATAAGATTCAAAGTACAAATTTAGTTATCACGTAAGACTCAGTAGTAAATCAATGTGAATATTTGAAACAAAAAAACTCACACGATCGCGTGCGAACAATGTGTATTTTACTATACTGATTTCCTTATCCACCAATTCAGAAACGGGTTCACATATTTAAAGAAATAAAATAAAATATGTACAATAATAATACGTTCGTCCGAGGGTTAACAAGTTGGCGTGACTGCGCACTGTTAACATATCCGACTTTTTTTTACTCTTACACTCTTTTACTTTTTACCTTTTGTAATAATTCGCTCAAAGAGGGCGATGACGGATTGAGTGCAACGCATGCGCAAACACGACAGCTTGCGGACCGTTTAATGGGTATTGTCGGAATTCGTTAAAAAAGTTTGGTTCGTGTAAAACCGTGTAACGTTAAATTGTGGTTTTGGACACAGCTATGATAATCTTTTTTCTTTTTATCAGGGCAGTTTTTATGCATGGTTTTAATTTTTATACTTTGTATTTTTGAGATTTTTAATTAAATAATAATATAAACATACATACATTAAATCACGCCTGTTTCCCAGAGGGGTAGGCAGAGACCACTTCTTTCCACTTGCTACAATCTTGTCAAATTTATTTCGCTTCTTCCACATTCATACATTGAGTCATACGTCGTACGTCGCGTCGGTTTCGGGTACTTAAGATAATTAAATAATAATTTACTGAATACTTTTTTCAATAAACAATAACACAGATTACCTGTTAGATTAACCTATTTACAAATTATTCTCACACCTGCCTAACAACAAGCAGTTTAATACTTATTGCAATCTTTAACGTCATAAATATTTATAACCAAGTTTACAGCAAAACATCAATTTAAAAAGCACTTGTTGTTTATCAGACCATTATCCAAAGTATACGCATCGCCAAAAACGCAAACGTAACTTAGTTCACGTCCGATTTCAAAACCATATTTATTTCAACCGATAACTCAACGTCCTTAATTTGTTCAGGGATCGATATTCGACGTCAAACTTACATTTTATAAATTGACCTGATTTTATCTGAACAAGAATCTCCGAAACGGCCGTATGAATGATATATCAAAGTCCAAAATTTAGGTTGCAATCTTAATAATTTTATCTGATTATTGCCTGGGAGATACGTCGCCTTAATTAAGTAATTCTTTCGACTAAAGTTAAATCATTGTTGATTGTATCGAGATTCGTGCTTAAACTCGCGTTTTTGGTTAATACAAATGAATGTTATTTATCACACGGTAACTATACTGTAATTATTGTTTTGATTGCGCTGAATAAATGTGTGCTTCGAATGTTCCATGCTGTTTTCAGTTTTAAACGGTTATTTTATGAGGAACCAATTTGTTTTAAGATACATTTTTAACACGCAGCACAGTCAAAAAGAACTTTCAAAATAATTTTATGCATTCAAACAATTGATATTATGTTAAAATGTCGTAACATCACAAACACCCATTTTGATACCTATAACGTATAGATCCCTGTATCATCGTCATTACCATTTCAGTCAAAACTCACAATGTACCCAAAGTATGGTACATATTAACAAAACCAAATAAAACTTTGCGGTCATCATTTAATTGAAGCGTAGCAAAACATCGTAACTAAAATTAATAGGATACCGTACATGGTTTAACAATAGGTGAAATATTTAATTCGATTAAATTCAAACAGAAAACCAGAAGTCGTTAAACGCATACGCCTTCGGCTAATCTCAAAGTTGATTGACGAAAACAATATGCAATTTGCAACAAGCAAAAGATGTAGGGCTGACGCGTGCAATAAAACATCCCAGTGGTGCGTGGTACAAATAGTTGCATTTTACCACGAGTATTGAACGTAAGTAGCTGAATAATTTACAAAATGGTTATTTCTATTCACTTATAATAATGTTTTCAAAATTGAATGGATGTATAAAAATGGAATTTAGTAAAAATTGCTTGTTTTTTTTAAATGAAACAATGAGTTCAGCAACCTATCTAAGGTACCGTAAAACGGGGTGATTAGAGAAACAACCTAAAATGAAGCATAATGTTACTGAAATTATTTGAAATAAACGTAACGTAAAGTACGTACGTATCCATTTAATATTTGCTCTTATTTGTGACAAGTTATGACTTATATTGGGTTGTGTCCCTACTCACCCCGATTTACGATACTTAATACAAAATTAAAGCACATTCTTCCATGCCCAGTTTCCTCTTTTACATACTAAACTAACCGGGTATTAGGTTAAAACAAATTTAGCATATTCAAGAACAGTGACTGGTCTGTCATATCTAAATTGCATAATAATTACTAGCTGGTGGGTAGGAATTTTTACCGCTCCCTCTTATCCCTAGGACTCCACGCTTCCACGAACATCCAAAACGGCATCGAATTGGCAACTTAAACCAATACACGTCATTGCAAGAAAGGGAATACATCGAAAAAGGCATTTCTAAACTTGGCCAGCCTGATCCCGTCGTGATTTGCATGCCACGGTCAGATTTACAGCGGACGGTATTATGTAGAAGTGTCATACGGAAAAAAAAACCGCAAACCTCTTTTTTTTGTAAGTTTTCTAAAATGATACCTAGCTAGATCGATGTATCGTCCCGAAACCCCCTGGAGCTCGATTGTTCGTTTAAGGGTATTAGATTTAACATTAATTGTCAAGTAGGTAAATAAAAAAAAACCATTTTCATGTTCATTTAGTAACTGATAAACAACATACTAAAATTCCGAAAGATTGGTTTCAAGAGTATTTTTTTTGGGAGACAAGCCCATAGTTACGATTTACCTTTTAGACTAACATACACAAAAACATAAAACAAAAACGAATTTTGACAAAATTGTCGGATTATGTTGTTTGACTGGCAATACTGTTTCAAATTTTTCAGTATGATTTGACATAATTTTGATTAAAAAAAGGTATGGAGTTAATATTTTTGTGACAAAATAGAAAATTTATCTAACTGTAAAACCGATTATGAAGAAATCCCTTATACATATTTTTTGTGACATTGCCTCGTATTTTCCGCCCTCTTGCATAACACCATCCAATTGGAACGCGTCAAAAATGGTAGGAAGGGAAATTGTCTCACGTAGTGACGACCTGTAGTTCTCTCTAAGGCTTTAGTTGTAAAAGTGTTGGGCTCTATCCTCGTCACGACTTGTATAGAGCACTGGGATTGACAATGCAGGAGGTAAATGGGAGTAAGTGTAGTTACGACTATTTAAAACATTGCTGTATAGACCATGCATTATTTATTTGGTTTCAAGTGTAACTTGCAAGTTAGTTATTAGGTGTGTGTAAAATTTTAAGATTTGATAAGAATTTTATTTCATAGCTAAAAGTATACAAAGTGTACAGTCAACCAATGATATGATTCCTAGTTATGAAGTCTCTTACGATTTGATTTGTTACGTAACTTTGATGTAACTCCATAGTGGCTCAGGAATCAAATTGGTTGATTGTACACTGAATTTTCTTGCATATAAATCAAAAGCTATCAGTTTGAAGTATTGGCAGCCATAAATTAAAAATATCATCTTCAGTCTACCACCTGTCCCTAACTCGACCCAATTTCACCGTGGACTCGATTGCAATAAATTTCGACCAGGCGTGGCCGATGAGCCGATACGGGGCTACTACGGATATTCGAAAAGTTGCATCATTACAAGCTAAATGGCGATTTGCGATAGTGAAACGTTATTAAGAAATGTTTCGACTGTGACTGGATAAGAGTAATTAAATTAATCTGTAAAACTAACTAATGGATATAGGCTCTACAGGCCCTTAACCGTGTTATTGTCTCTCTGGCAAAAGCAGAACTTGACCTGTCATAGTGTTTAAACTGCATGTTTATTCGTGTCTTGACCTTGGCCGAATTATGACGTGGGTAAAAATATTAAGATTGACAAGCAAAAGGGACGAAATGATCCAAAATGCTTAACGAAAGAACCTTCACAGATTTCCATTTAAATTGAAGTTGTTAATAAACAACGTGTTAAGTAATGACTAGTAATGAGCAAAGTGTTAAACGCAGTGGTAGTAAAATAAGAAAATTAAAGAACTGTTATAAGGATACCAAGGTTGCTAGAAACATTACCACTTACACCAAATATTGACTAGGTGAATCTGAGATATTAAGCACCTTAAGAATGAAGTAAGATCGTCATAATTATGCCTGTATAGGTGAAAAACTTGAGTAAATGACCTCTTGCGTGTAGTTGTAACACATCTGTTTAGACCGTTCGACATTCTAAATTTGAAATTTGACGTAAATTCCATATTAGTTTTGTACACAACTACGAGTACATGCAAGAGGTCATTTACTTAAGTTCTTCACCTTAATAGTATTTGAATTGTTAGAGACGAAAGTACGTAATACCACTTATATTTTTTTTTTCTTGAGACCTGATTTGAACTATAAGATAGAGCTAAACGTTTTAATATTTCTAAATGACTTAGAAAAAGTCTATAAATACAGATATGTCGTTTTTATTCACATTTATTATTGGTGCAAAAACCTAGAACTGTAATGTGTCGTATCAATCAATCTGAGTTAGTGACAAATGTCCGACTGGCTGTATATCTTACGGTACCAGCCACCCTAAATGGAAAATGCCTTCAAACTAATTGCTAGCATGAAAGGTTGTCCATGTTTGTATAAAAAAAAAGAATGCACGTGTATTGATCGGATTCTTACTAATATGGGGAATGCGGAAATGTGTTTATTTATATCATTTATTGAGTAATATTTGATACTGATATTTATGAACTGAAATATAGCAGAACAAACTATTTGTATATTTTGTTTATGTAGCAAGACGCCTTAGTTTGTTTTGAAGTTATTGTTTATTTTACGAGACGGAATGAAGTCATTAACAGTTTTCAAGGAGAGTTGTGTGTAAATACAAATAATTGGACATTAAAGGGTAAGGTATAATACGAAGTAAAATGCCATTAAGTGCATTTATTGTTGTTTTAACAGAATAAAAATAATAATTGCCGTGTAATACAAACATTGTTAACACCGCCTCGCAATTACATTGTTAAAAAAGAAATGATTCAATTTAAAATGGAAAAACGGCGTATTCATAATTTCATAAATTGCATTCATAAGTGTTATGACATTTTCGAAATAACGTGCCAATTAAAATATTTTGAATAGCGACGCGTACGCATCGTTATTTCTGTCGCGAGAACTCAATCAACAAGTTTTTGGAGAAATAATAGGTATCCAATTATCACAAAGAGTGCCAAGCTCCTTGATCCCCATACAAATCAGGCTCCTTTTTGAGTTCTCGGTACCGAATATTTCAACTTTAAACTGTTGCCAAAAACAATGTCAAGTTAACGGCTTTTTAATAACGAAATTGTATTTTAGATAAATAAAGTCGTAATTTTACTGTCAAGCTTTAAAAAGTTCGCTTAAATTGGTAATTAGTGATCGCTATCGGTAATTGAGCGAACTCCGTCAATATAGATATTAACGCGGATGAACGGTACAAGAGAGTTCGGAAAGAACCTGTTGTAAAAATAATGTAAAAATTAATCAACTACAAAACTGAACCATTTTTTATTACAAATTCATAACTCATTATCACTACATAGTATAAAACAAAGTCGCTTCCCGCTGTCTGTCCCTATGTATGCTTAGATCTTTAAAACTACGCAACGGATTTTAATGCGGTTTTTTTTAGTAGATAGATAGAGTGATTCAAGAGCAACGTTTATGTATAATAAATTTTGTTTTATGTACGTGTGTTATAGAAAACTCAAATAAACCGAAGCGAAGCGAGGGCGGGTCGCTAGTATTATTATAATTGATATTTCACACCAAACACTTAAAAAAATGTACTGGTCTGATATGGTACATACGAGGTTGTTGAATTGTGTAAATTAAAATTGCCAAAGATGTAAACAAATTAGAACTGTTTGAAACATAACCTCGAAATTTCATCAAGTGTTTTTTAATCTCAATATTAATGTGAAAGATCAAGTGTATAAATAATTGCTAAGATCTCACAATTATCGAGTAATAATAGTCAAATTGGTTTGTTTAGTCATGTTTACATGTTTGCCGATTTTGATTGCCACAGACCATATACCTATGCATAACGAGAGGATGGATAGAACCCGTTTCCCTCTTTTCCTTTTACTTGTAGTATCATCATTTATCATCATCATTTTATTTTTTGATAAGGGTACAATGTCACACCAAGTGGCCTAGTCCCAAACTAAGCTCTGAGCTTGTACTATGGGTACTAGACAACGACATAAATACTTATATAGATAAATATTATACTTAAATATATAGAAAACATCCATGACTCAGGAACAAATATTCGCGCTCATCACACAAATATCTGCCCTTCCCGGGATTCGAACCCAGGACCACTAGCTTCGTAGGCAGGGTCACTACCCACTAGGCCAGCGCGACGTCAATTTCAGTTATAGTCATCCTCTGCTGAGCATAGGCGTCCCTCTATGATTTCCAGCAAGAACGTTCCAATTTGCTCTGCATCTACCGACTTCCTACCACCTTTATTAGGTCATCTGTCCATTGTACAGCCGGTCGTCTCATACTACGCTTGCCAGGTCATATTCTCCATTCAAGAACCTTTCTGCCCCAACGGCCGTCGGCTCTTCTAGCTATATAGGTACCCTAGAAATATTTCCTGGCTTTCATTCAGTCAGTCAGTCAGTGGAAGAGTTTATATTATGCGCAGACAATGTTGCGGTTGCTGGGTTAAACGTTGGGTAGTAACATTAAATTTACAAAAACACCATAATTTTAACACCAAAAAAACCACAAAGTACAGTTAACAAATAACAAGCCTTCCAAAATTAACACGGGGAGTGCTGACAGCCAAGTATTACCTCGTATCAAAACGTAATTACACGAGAGCACGAAAATCCGCGAGAAATCAATGAGACGGGCTTTAGTTTTGTTTAATTTTAAAATTAATTTTTGGAACGTCACTTTTTGGGACTTGAGTGCACAAATTGCCAAAATAACTTTGCTGCGTAACTGGTTTTGGATAGAGAGTTTTAACTGCACTTTTAAGATGGTTAATCTTTACGCGTGAAGGATGTGGGGCGTCTTAAGACGGGTCAGATGATATGATAGCTGTTGACTTTAAATAAATGATACGGTTTAACATGTTAAATACATCGCAAACGGCTCTAAATTAAGTCCATTTTATCGTTAACTGGATGCTTGCAGTTTTTTTCTTGTCTTGGAACGAGATACTTTTAATGTTGTTGGGTGCAAGACATTTTCAAAACAAAGAACAGCGTTTTTAAAGTTTTGTTATGTGAGTATTTACTCCCGATTATCTCAGTAAATTTTATACAGCAGCCTGAACAGAAAAATAAGGAAATCCTACTAGACGCGCCACGGACATTGCAATAATTTACGTTACCTACTATGATGACTCTTAGGACTGCAGTCTTGAGATCTTAGTCTTGAGGATTCAAAAGTCTATGGGTCTCAGATTGTACTTACTATCAAGTGGCCTGTGTTCGAGGGTCTTCTCTGTTCCATACAAAAACCACGCAATCTTGTAAGTTTATAAAGTACTGGGGGTTATTATCACGTAGCTATGCCGTTCATTTTACGTTGAGCGTAAAGGACAGAGCGTTATCACAACTGCAATAATATATCATAATAACCCCCCAGTACTACTAACTACGTATATTGGAATATAACAAACTTGGCGCATTTTTGAAGATACATTTACCTAGATGACACATTAATAAACAGCAACAGGACCGGCGTACACTACTCTAAATTCTGTTACACTTTTTTACGCCCGAAAGCGATTTTCCACTTCACGGCCACCACTGTCACGGCTACTACCTTTCAATACCATGTAACTGGTCTATTGTGAGTCTATTACGGTATGGCTACAACACTAAAACAATGAATATTTGAAATTTGAAATTCTTTTAGACAACACGAAAATGGACCGTCCAAATCGTCCAGGGTTGTTGAACTGGAAGAATGTGGTGGATTTTATGCACCAGTTTTGGTTATTTTTTGTTATTTAAAAAGTTTTGTTTAATGGGGCAGATTATACTTTGTTATTAGAATACAAACTGTTAAAATTTCAAGTCTTCAACATGATTATTAACGCGTGAATGAAATATAAATAGTTAATTACCTACTTACTACTTCAATAATAATTGAGCCTTTTCTAAAAAAGTACACGTAGTTACGACCAACGTTAAAAACGGTAACGTCATACATTTATATTCTGCCCTCATACGCCAATAGATAGTATCTCACCTTTAATAACCGAAACAAATTCAATCCTCAGTCGTTAGTAAAATGGTTGCATTTGCTACACTTTTTTTTGGAGATGCCACTATTTGTCTTAAAGCAGTATAATTAGCTGTCGTGACATAATAAAAAAAATACCGTTTTTAATTTTAGAACTTAACTATGAGCACTTTTTGTGGATAGATAGAGAGCACTTAAGCGAAATTTCATAAATCATAGCTAAAAACCATTCCAATTAAAGTAGGGTCTGCAATTCTAAAACATTAAATTCGTTGCCAACCCTGAGTACCAAGAAAGAATGCCTCTATACTAGTAATTTAATTATACAGCTTTTCTTATCCCCACATCGGAACACAACAATGCGAACACTGTTGCTTTGCGGTAGATTAATGGATAATATAGTGGTAGCGATCCGAACGGACCCTGCACAAAATCATACTACCAGCGGTCACTTCCCAAAATAGTTCAACGCGTTTAGCTCACAAGAGCACTACTTCCTCCTTCTAGGTCATTCGGTATAGTGTAAAGTCGCTTCTGTGAATATGTGTTTACGACCGACTGTCAATCTCGTCACTTACCTCCATAGCCTGAGAATCCGATTGAACATAAGTGACACCTGTAAAAGGTGACAACGGTAAATTGTTATCCAGTTAACCTAGTTAGAAATATCAAGCGTGTTACAAACTGCGGACGGCCGATTATCGTCTTAACTAATATGGTGATACGTGTTTTGACCAAATATTAGCAGTTTAACTGCTTGTGTAAATAACGGGTTCAGCGACCTTCTGAGGCTGGTTTTAGGATTTGGAAAATTAGTCATGTTATTTAAGTTGAAGCAAATGTTTGTATTGCCAATTTACCTACTCCTCTCTCCACTCTTATTAGACCAATTTTTTACAGCATTATGCAAATTTACCAAAAAAAAAGTAGATTTAGATTTATTTTTTTTGCATGGAAAAGGCAAACGAGAACTTAGGCCACCTGATGGTACAGTGGAAGTCGAAGATATGTTTCCACTTTTCACCTAATTCCATTGAAATAGGATGCAAAAGTGTTATCTTTGACGTCGACTGTAAGTGGGATCTGTGATCCATAGATATTTGCATCCTCAAGATTACAATCTTAAGACTGTAATCCTAAGACTATAAATACGTAGGTTGGATTAATTTTACTGGTGGTTTAATCCCCATACCGGAACACAAGGCGATTCGAAAGTACCAATGTTCTACCATCAATAAATTAGGTAGGTATTGTTATGATACACCAAATGTTACATAAATTATTTCGATGGTTAAAATGGCCATCGGCGTATAGGATAATTTAACAGTACAATTTAGCTGGTCCTTTACGCCAATTGTTATTAGGACAATTTCACGGTACAATTAAGTGGTCCTTTACGCCAATTTAATTTTTAGCTATTGAATTATTTCACTGTTTAATTTGTCACCATTATCATAACCTTTGGTCTATTTAAGTCCATTGCCAGGCATAAACCTCTTTCAATGCCAATACTAAAAGACCTTAAAATCAAAACACAAATGAGTCCACTGTCAATCTCCAAGTATGCTCTGGTTTATAATACCAATAAATCAACGATACGTTATTTATCTTTAAGACAAATATGTATTTTATTTGCATAATTATGCATGTGGACAATACGAGGATATTCTCGAAGACATTTGATTGACGGGTTCTAAAGACTTGACATGTTTATGAATTTATGAGTGAATAGCATTGAATGGCGAAACAGTTTATGCATTCTGATTTTTTTAAATCCACGCCTACGTTTGGATTAGGTTTATTGGAGTAAGATTTATTTTAAGAAATTAATCTTACATGTTTACTCAATAAATAAAATAAATCTGATGCTGACTTATTCTGGTTATTAATGTTATGAAGGTCAAAATGTATTTGTTTGTTATTTTTATCAAAATGACGCAAACTATCAACAAATGGTTTTAAGCACTGTTCGATAAATAAAAATAGACCGTAATTGCAAATTTTGATACAAAACGATGACATTGTGTTTTTGAAAAAAATACACTTATAAAGGGTTGGAAAAATAGCGTAAGTACCCTTTACTTTTTTATTTGACCGAGTTTGAATACTTCGAATACCTGTAAGTACTTATTAAATAATATAAGTAGTTTGAATTGCGAAAGCTTAGCTTTATCGTTGTTTTTTTATATGACATGCAGGGTAAACAAATTTGTATTAATCAAATAACATTGTAACTAACACTTACGAGTATTCCAAAACGGTGTACTCCAGATTTACGTCGAAAATAGCAGTAACTTTACAAGAGTAAATCCTAAAGCCATCGCTTTAGGCTCAGAAAATTACTCTCAAATATTTTTGTATATAAAAATTCATTAATCAATTTCGTATTCGATGCGCCGCCTGAAGCAACGACGGAAACACCCGAACGTTTACGACCAAAACCGATTGGTCACGACTGAAGTTAAGTTAATAAGTTACGTTCGATTTTTAATTTATAGATTATAATAATTTTAAGGAGAGGTAAGTCATGTGTTTAAAATTTATTTTATTATATGAAAGTAATTTTTACGCATAATTTAATATTTTAAATGTAATTCGAGCAAATTTTACTTATAATTTTAGTCTGTTTAATATAAAAAAATATATCTAGGTTGCTTTACAATAAAAAAAATACATAACACACTTTATAAACTTTAGTTTAGACAAAAAGCTACAAGTACAAATCTACGAACAAAACTATCTACTTAGTTTTTGTTTTCTCTATCTTATTCTTGATCTTTCTGACCTCAGTTAACATTACAAACCAATTTTTTATTGTCTCAAAAACAATTTTCAAGACAATTACCTTATAATTGCCGTGAGCCAAAATCAAGGATCGAATATGAAATCAACTTTATCAAAGTTCACATCATTCAATTACATTCAGTAACCTTACCTCATTCGGTGCCTAGATTTTTGATCTCCATACAAAATCGACCCCAGATTGAGTCCTTAGCACTGTAATTATGATTTAAAGTTCACGTATTAACAAACGAACGGAGCATTACTTTCGGTAGCTAACATATATGCCAACCTCCATTATTGACGATTTGATTCTAATTAAATTATATAACGCAATTAAAACTTGCATTCTGACCTTTCCAAGCCAATTATAATTAACTAACCTGTCAATTTAATAAGAGTTTATCAAAAAACATTCAAATCTGATTTCGTAAACAAATTCTAAATTCAAAAGTTCATTCTTAATTTTGACGGGTGTAATTGTGTGTCAAGCCTGACATTACGATCTCATTTCTAAACACATATTGCTCCCATTATTTGATGACCTTCCTTGCCCCTTTCACTGTATGCTATTTAAGGAAGACGAAGCGGTTTTGTATTGATTGTTGAAGGTCTAACGTATTTGGTCGCTGTCTTGTCTGTCAACACTGGCAGACTAGAAATAAGCGATGTTTGTAAAGCGCGTTCTTTATTCGAAATTTGTTTTGACAGACTAGCCGTTTTAACAAAGAATAAAACTGACATTAAGTTCGTGCCATGCTAGTCAAGTTTACGAAACAAATTGACTTAATTTACAACGCCATTAAAAAAATTATGACGAAATGTTTTGATCGAAATACTGGCATATGATTATGTTTCTCGAATTAAATTAGGGACCTACCTTAACTAAATTAATATAAGTTTATGCGTAACGGAATATAAAGTTTTACGGTTTTCATTAACATCCTCGTCAATAAAAACTAGTTTGTTAGTCAATAATTAGTTAAGTAACTCAGTCATGAATATTTTATATTAATAAATGTTCCCATTTTCACACTCCATAACATAATACAGTATCCGGATGACCTTTGCTCATTTATTTTTAAGTTTTCTAAATCAAAACCTTGCAAGATCGATTAATCGCCTCCAAAACCCTCTGCATACTAAATTTCATGAAAATCGTTGGAGCCATTTCTGAGATTCAGTTTATATCCAAGAATTGCTCATTTAATTAAAGGTATAGTCTATACCTACTTTTATGTATTTCAAACAATGTAAACAAAACTACCACGTCAACCAATAGAAGCAGAACACTGAATACGTCAAATAGCAATAAAACAGTTTTCATTGGCTGTTTAACAATGTCACGTGGTTTGGATTGTTTACATTTTTTTAAATACCTAAAATTATAGACTATAGATAGCTACTTTATGCAAATAATTCACAAGTTTATTTAAACGCTGCGTTTGAACCGCTCGTTTGTGTTGTACATACAAAGGCTCGCGTCACTTGCTTGTGTGAAAAGCCAACAATGCACACAGCCGAGGCACACGGACGGCAAATTTGCCGATACGCAATTTGCGTTCAACAAACAGCGTGTAGTGTTCCGGTGAAATCGCTGTTGTTGTACGCTGTGTATGTTGTGCTACATTTTAGAGTAAACCAAGATAAAAATTTGATGTCTGCAAGAATTTATTCTAATAAGACAAAGGTTTACGGCGTTTCATAACTTTATGACAGTTTGGGTAGGATTGAAAAGGGCGTGCTTCGATGGTTCGGTCATTCGGAAAGGATGGATGAAAGAAGATTGACGAAAGAGATTTACAGATCGAAAGTGAGTGGACGGGTTGGAAGGGGCCGCCTAGGCGTACTTTTTCGAGTATAGTCAGAGAAATAGTGGAAAAGGGCCGAATCTTAAGTACCCGAAACCGACGTGCGTGCATGACTCGATGTATGAATGTGGAAGAAGCGAAAGAAATTTGTCAAGATCGTAGCAAATAGAAAGAAGTGGTCTCTGCCTACCCCTCTGGGAAACAGGCGTGATTTAATGTATGTGTATATGGGTACTTTCGTATAACTTTTTTTTTCGTTCATTTTTTATTATTCGACCAAACGAGAATAAGGTCTTATACCTAGATTAAACGCCGAATTTGTATAGACTAATCTCGGAGTGTCTTATTCTCGTTTGGTAAAATTGATGGTTAGTGACTATGTCACTTAAGCTTAATTCTTTGAGTTTAATAGAAAAACATTTACCAAAAGACAGAAAAACATTTATCAGACGATTTCCATTCTATTCGGTAAAATAATATGCCCTTTGACATGACATGTTATCGTATTGTTTCGAACTCAGTTGGCATTACTGTCAAGTTAATAAAGAGCTAGCCACACGTTGACAATATGGAATCACGTCAAGAGCAATATTGCTTTACCGTGTTGTAAAGAGGTTTAGTACATTTTCAATTTATTTAGCGTGTTTATTGTTTTTTTTGGTAGAAATGACTGAATAACTTTTAATTGAAATAAAGTTAACGTAACCTCGGGTTACTTTGACCCTAGGCTACTAACTATAAATATTGAAGTGATAATCATCTTAAATTGATTCAAGACTTTTAGAATAGCACAAGCTGTAACTTAGGTATGATGTAGCATTTAATATAATAATTAAATTTTTAAGATGGTTTTTGGGGTGGGCAAAGTTGCCCCAAGTAACGGCACTGTCTTACTTACAGTATTTTTTATCGATCTAACACAATTTGTACCCGTGATCTACGCTTAGAATATTTACCATTACATATTAAATGACCTTTAAAAAAGTGCCATTCTAAAATAAATTCCGATATAAATCTGCCACCATAATCATTACACAGCAACCTGACTCACTTAAATTTGGATCGAAATAACACCGTGTCAAATTAAAGCGATACAATGCATTTAAAGTTACTTTTAAATTTTAATTACAGTTAAAATTTAAACGACTCATCGGGACCAATGGCGTACGCGATCCGTCAAACTGTATCGAAGCCAAATCATCGATTCATGGCGAATCGATTTTTTAGTGGACAAGCGTGCTCGTGATTTTAGTTAGCGGGTTGTTTAAAATTTTATAAGAGACGTTGTAATACTAAACAAGTTATTTTTTTTCAATATTTTTATATCACTAAACCAATAATGTCAATCTTATAAAAACACAAAAAACTTTTTTTTATTACGTATTTATAAAGTTCAGCGCTGGTATCTTTTTCTATAGAAAAATTAATACAAAATAATAATTTAAGAATTAATTTGTGTATAAACCTTTGACATTTTTTACCCTACTGCTTCAAAGCCCAACTGGAGGTTTATTTTATAAATTGATTCTATACCGTCAAATTGCCATTAAAAAACAAACACGCACCACCTGATTATAAATTAGCCATAAGGCCGATGGCCATTTGCAATTAAAAGATTAACGCAATTATTTATAAATGCACTATATAAACCTATTTTAGTTAAAGTACGCTGACGCAATGATATTTAGATAAGGACAAAGCCTTTATAAATAAAACGGTAAAACAGAAAGGTTCAGATTCGCCGACTGTCATACCGGAACACAACAGCAAATGTACACTGACTACAAAGATACGTATCAAATTTTGGAAACATCTCTTTGTAGACGACGACAGGTTTCCTAGTAAGATCAGGGACTATTTCACTCGGTGAAACTTAACTGCTTTGACATTAATCGTATCGTAAACGTCATACTATCTCTTATTCACTGATATAACATGTCAAAAGCAATCAGGTTAAGTAGAATAGAACCTTTGACGGTGGAAACGGTTCAACTCTAACGTAAACGATTTACGTCTAACGTAAACGATTTTCGAAAACTGACAAAATGTATGGAATTGACGTCGGCGCTCGACGCGACCATCTGACAGTATACGTCAACCCTATAAATTTTTGATAGCGATAACGAACGCTGAATACATTTAGTCTAGGGCCTCAGATGAACCCTGAATAAGTCCCACCATAAATGGACGAAGGAACCCTAACCCCGACCACCTGCATTCTGCAAGTAACGGACCGCCATCTCTCACAGTCGACACCTTGTCGATATTCGGTTATTACGAACAATTACTCGATATCGATTCGAGAATCGATATTAATTCTCACATGAATTAATGTTACAATGACAGTTCTGTTGTGTGTTACCGTTATCTTTGGATTAATAAAAAAAATATGTATAAGTAAACCCAATGGATTAAATTTTGCTGATTGTTTTTGTAATTACATACATATCATTCTTGTTATCTGTTGTTGTTGTTGTGTTGTGTTGTGTGTTATATGCCATAAATGTATATTATAAAGAGGAAAGATTTGATTGTTTGTTAGAATTAAAATGGCTCCGAAACTACCGGACCGATTTGAAGAATTCTTTTACCATTAGAATCATAAATTATTCCTGATCAATAAAGACTAAAAAGAAATTCTGCGAAGACGGAGTTGCGGGCAACAGCTAGTCTATTATAACTTTAATTATGTCCCGTTTATCCAGTGTGGTTCCCGGGTAAGAATAATGCCACTCCATGTCTTCCCGTGGATGTCGTGGATTCAACTAAGGGAATAAAGGCTTGTAGTTTTGTTAGGCGATGAGCTTGCAACCTTGTCACTAATACACTGGTAAATATCTTAGCCGAATTGTGAAAAATGTGGCTATAGAATTATCAACAGTTTGTTAGAGTTGTTGGTAATTCTGTAGCTCTGCCTACCCCACTGGGAATGAAGGCGTGAAGATGTATGTAGGTATGTATTCGTATCTACCAATACATCTTATTTTTAAGATTCCGTACCAAAGGGAGTCCAACAACGGTGCCCTATAAATGTATAAATACGCCTTCGCTGCCCGTGCGTCCATCCGTCCGACGTAATTTTAAAGAGTTATAGCTTTTAAACCATAATACATAGAGGGTGGTTTTTATTTAGAATGTATTTTATTGCGGCGGATTTAATAACAAATACAATTAATTAATTAATCTTAAGTACCCGAAACCGACGTGCGTGCATGACTCGATGTATGAATGTGGAAGAAGCGAAAGAAATTTGTCAAGATCGTAGCAAGTGGAAAGTGGTCTCTGCCTACCCCTCTGGGAAACAGGCGTGATTTAATGTATGTATGTATGTAAAATTAATTAAAAAAAAAAAAAAAAAAAAGGTCGCTTTACAAGAAACATTTTTTCCATGTATTTTTATTTTGGTTGCATCATAAAAACGGTTAATTATAGAAGTGTCAAATATCGTATAATCATAGTAAAACCAAAAAAAAAACAATCAAATACTGAAAAAAGGTCAAGTGTGAATTGCGCTCGCGCCGATACTATGCGGCGGTGCGAAACCTTCGGTGCGCGAGTCCGTCTCGCACTTGACCTGTTTTTTACAAAATGTATACGAACTCATAAACCTCTGCCCCATGGATTTGTGTTTCTAATGCGAATGGGCAATTATATTTTTATCGATATTATGGTTATTCGATTTGGAGTTATTGATTAAACGAGAATCGAAAGTGGCGTACAAATTAACGTTACGTTCTTTTACTGGATTAAGTAACTGAAAGTGTTGCCGATTGAAGATTTAAACACATTCAAATACGCCGTTTTTACACCATTTTTTACTAGATAAATTACGCTACTCTTATTTTTATGGTATGACCACACATGCTTTCTAAATAGTAAGGCTCTAAGACCCATGATTGGGTAAAGTCACCAGTGATCAGCCAGGGACCTGTTGTCGGCTTCTGCGTATACTTTGTATGAGTGGGAAGAGTTCGAAAGATATACTTCCCTCTCTTCGCACTGGTGACAATCTTTATTTGCAAAACGGTGCCAACCCTGATGACAATAAAATACAAGATAGCAACTGAAACAAGTAAGATTCAGTTGAAACCATTAAGACAGGACAACCCAGAACTAACATTTGATAGTGAGAGTTATTGGTTGAGACTGTTTGCTATGACACCGTTCGTCAAAACGCTATGAGGCGGTCACCTCGTGAGCCATGTCGTGGTACTCGCTCAGCTCGTCCTTCTCAGCCTTTACGAGGTTCTCATCATGCAGGATGGTGATGTTGACTAGCACTGTCTGTCGTTGAGATTGATCTGTCTGATGTATCTATCTACTTGCGCAAAGGACAACTTTAGTTTCACAGGAAATACTTGTCCAACAAATTAAAAGGAGAGTTGTTTTACCCTTTTTTTCGCAAAATTGGAAAATGACGTGTGTTCAAACCTCTTTAGTTTCATAAAGAGCATAGAAAAATAGTTACAAAAAAATATAAAAAAGTGAACCTTTAACTTGTTGAACCGGCTCAACATTGCAAAGAAAAGGGTTAAGAGAATAATAGTAAGAGGCCATTAAAAACAAATGAGTTTCGGTATTTCAGCCATAATTTTATAACCACCTCAAAACCTGCGAAAATAATTATCCAAAAAAGGAATAAAGGATGATCACCATCCCACCGACTACCAAAAACCGTCAAAACATTACAAAATGAGTTACGAGTTACACAGAATTCAGAAGAGGTGTGTCTGGACATCAAATGGAAATCAGTAACCTAACAAAAAGGGAAGGCTGAGAGCTACTCTGTGGCCAAAAAAAAGAACTTGTCATTATTCAAAAGGCCGTAAACGCGATTTTTAATACGGTGAGAGCCCAGTGATAAATTACCCGTAATTGTAACCAAGTATCGGTGTTTCGTGAAAAATTGCCGTCGTGTGAACGGTCGTATCGGGCAAAATCTAAGTTATTAATGCGGTGCGATACAGGGAGCGGGGAAGCTACTTCAAGTGAGCAAAAGGCGAGGGTGACTAAAGTCCGTATTAATAAACTCATCTTGGCTGAGAGGCCCATCACAAGATACGTCAAAGTAAACATAGAACACTGTAATTTTTGACGCATCTCGAGAAGAGCATTACAGTTGAGATTAGTTTATTAATACGGGTCTAAGTGTGGAAGTAATACACAAGACATCTTGTATGGGTAAGTATCACCTGCCAAAGGTTCTATATCCACACTAACATTATAAAGAGGAACGATTGTATTGTTTGTTTGTTTGCATTGAATCGGCTCCGAAACGCTGGACTGATTTAGAAAATCCTTTTATATAATAAGATGACAAAATAATAAATAAGATGACAGGCTTACAACAGATAAGAAAAAAAGTTTTTATGCGTCAGAAACTAAACGTTTGAACAAAAAGTCCAGTATATACCTATTTAAGACATGTCACTGAAAGACATCAAATGAATTATAAATAACTGCTATTAGTCCAATTAGAAAAACTTATTTGCTACTTGTAAATCATTATATTTTAATAGGTTTCGATTCATCGAATGAACCGTCATTCATCATTTAGTACAAAGCGTATTAGTACTTTTTAAAAGGTAATTAGTGGATAATCTTCTAGTGTCTTGTAAGTTGTTGATCGCGATTTTGAAACTAGACGTACAGTCGAACTTATACTTTGTACCTTGTTGCAGCAATATAATATACTGAAAGTAGGTTAAATTAAGTATATCAATAGCTGCGACAAGGTTCTAAAATGTTTAGCTATTTATGAGTTCAACCATACTGTCGTCTAAAAATACGTTAGTTACATGCAAATCTTTTATATTGGTGATATAAAGAATGAATCCTTTAATTCTGCCATTATTTATAATTTATTTCATTTAGTCATCTGTCCTCATCGGCTGTGGCACTGGTTCAAATCCCGAGCGAGGTGCAATTAGGTTTTTATCTTTTTATTATGTATCCATTTGCGAAGTGTTGAATGCTATCTAATTATTAATTTAATAGCCCTTTTACAGATAAGGGGCAGGCTCTGAAGTGTTGAGAGGACGCCGTTAAAATATCTTTAACTTTATGCCTTTTAAATGACCAAGCCTTTGTAATTTATGGACATTTCAAAATTTGAATTTCACGTCATTTTGTAAACTACTTCTATAAATCCACTTAAAGCATTTTAAATTGTTGCATAAGCTTATTTACAAATCTTGACTGATTTTGCTGCAGGTTAAAAAATTAAACTTTCGCGTGCCGTGGGAAACACAAGATCTAGAGAATGAGTATCGTTATTGATCATTTATGAGTATAATAGTGTCTATGTAACGTAACACCATGCCATATTACACAAATTTACTATCCGTTCCAGCGGCCATAGACGCATCTCAATTCCTATGCGGATGGAAAGGGAATGATGATATTATTCCTATTGCTCGTAACCACCCACGTGGTATTGTGGTTCAAGCGACAGCATTTTGTGATTTTCTTCAGTAACAAATTATTATACATGGATTATGATTTTTTGTTGTGTTACATTAGTGTACTATATACAATTATCATTATTTTTACTAACTATATTAAATGTGGAGCCAATGACGTACCTTGCGGCACTCCTCAAAATTAATTAATTAAATATTGAATACAATGTATTCTGTCATTAAATGACATTGTATGAATACGAATAATGAAATAAGTAAACAATTGGAAAACCTATTGGAAAAAAACTCTTGAGTTAATTGTCTTTTTCATGTAAGCTAACTTATAAACCGTCCATTACTGGGTATGACTTTTCTGGAGAACTTTAGTGTGTTACCTTGTAGCAGAAATATTTTTGTTTTTTCAATACTTACCTTATATCTATTGCTACAATTTAGTTTCTTTATCGAGGTGTTCTTTTTAAGGTTTAACAGTAATTCTTCGCTAGTTCTCATACCTTGCACTGCGTCCGAAAGGTGTTACAGCGACAATATTCACAGGTTAACATTTACACCTATTTGTCGCTGAGTGTAAAATGTAAAAGCCAGTTTTAGAGGCATGCGTGCCCATACGGCTTGGACAATTTGTTCCTACATTACAAAGAACTGTGGTTCAACTTTAAGCCATAAAGTGTCAGTTTAAGTGTTAAGCGATCGAGTAGGCTTTGAGTTTGCCACGTTCCTATATGTTAAATGATACACGATTGTTAAGATAAGCTAGGCGTTTTGTTGGAGTATACAAACGTTTGCAGGATAGTATAGTTTTATTGAATTGGATTGAAATGAAGGGTTGACATTGAAGGTGTTTATGTTGCAGGTAGAAAATTCTAGGAGTAAACGTTGTAAGCTTTGCTTCTTTTTAAACTTAAATTTAACTTAAGATCATTCTAACTTCAAAAATAAAAACGGGTTAAAATTTATGTAAATTGGTTTCTTAGTAACATAAAAAGTAAAATAACTATAGTAAACTTAACTTAATAAAACCTCATTTAATAGAAACGAAAAAAAAATCTTTCAAGGATCGTTTGATAAATATGTCTTGGCTTGTAAATGTTAAACTAATTATAAAACACAAATAAAAATAAATCTTTCGTTTCAACACCGAATATAAATTCTCCTAATTAGATCAGTTTCTGAGGCAATTATAACGACTAATGAGACCATTTGGAAACCAGGCAAACACATAACTAGTAAAAATCCTAATAAAACTTCGTTGACGGATGCTGACGGGTGTAACGTTTTAATTTATGAGTGTCATAAATAAAATAAGTAAAATTATATTTGTCTACTAGTATGTAAAACCGTCAATAAACTTGCTCTAATTCTGATGAGATAAGATGCTCCAACGTGTCATCAGTGTAAATTTTGTTTTAATACCGCGTGGGATTTTGTTACACCGTTGCGGTGACGTTTTATACAGCTACGAATAATCAATAAATACGTGTTTGGTTTAACCTCGTAATCGGATTGCCATTTTAGATCGAACTAGCCTTTTAAATTATCAATTTGTGTGAGCAGAATTTTTCTGCTTATTTTTTCTTGCGCAATATTTTGAGTCACTTCATAATCTTCACTTACCTATAAATGTATCAATAATGAAAAGGCATTAATCAATTTACTTTCCGTCAGCTTGCGTTAGCTGAGTAACAAAAAAGTTGCCATAGAGATGTACTTTAATCACAATATCTTCTTGTGTTTAGAAATTATTATCAAAAAAATACTGCTTAACCCAAATTCTGACATTTGTACTGAATTGGGTAAAGTGCAATTAGGTTAGAACGGAAATTTAAAATATTCTGAATCTAATAAGGCAATCTAGCCTCACTCTTAAATCCTAATAAGAAAGCAAATAATAACACTATTCTACTAACATTTATAACCGCTACCAACAGCAATCCCATAAACTCCTCTGCCCATGTATACACGGTGTTACCTCAGCCACTTAATGTCTTCCAAACATAACCCTCTCTGACAGATTTTACGATTCTTTAATCGTGTTTAGGCATGGTTTCCTTTAGGTCACAACTAGGTGGTCTGAATTGATAATCGTAACGGCACCGTTCTGAGATCGTAAACGTTCGGACATAAGTGTAATGGGGTTACAAAGTGCAGTCGTAATAAAACTGAGTGGAAATTGAATTGCGGATTTGAATGACGTAGTTGTTGTCACTGAATTGTGGTTTAAAGTGGGTTATATCTAAAAGTTGGACATTTCTGTTTTCAATGTTGCAAACTCTCGGATGATTCTGTAAGAAAGGCGTAAGTGGAAACAAGTCAAGGGATAAGGAAAAAATAATAAAAGTATTTCGAAGTAGTTTGTAGTTTTTTAATATTTATTACTAACTCTTATATTCTACATGCTAACTACGAGGTTAAACAACGATTATAGACACCGAAATTGAACCTGACGAAATTGTTTTTTTTTCAAAATATGCGTCAATAACGAATTTCAAACACATTGTCATTATATCTTAAACCGCAAAATCTTTTTCACTCCCATCCTTACTTGAACAGGATCATTAATAAGTATTTAAACCACATCTGTCCTTGAGTGACACGTCTACAATAAACAAAATCTCGGGTGATAATCTATAGTAAAACGATGACTACCAAAAACCTTCTCTTAACCTTTAAGATAAGAACCAAAATGACATAGACAGTGACGATACCAACAAACCAACAGCAAATATGGTGATTGATAGTAATACAACTCTATAGTCTAACGATGAGATTGAAAATCGAATGACAGTAGAGATTACGCCGCGTGTGGTAGATAGGTTAGAACAGAAGTTAGATGTTGATAAATGATATGATTTGACACCAGGAGCTATGGGAATTGTGCTGATTAAATTAGGTAGTGAATTGTGTTGTGTTTCCGCTTGAAGTTTTTGTGGGTTTATATCTTTTAGGGACGTTTGACAACTATAGAGCAATAGAAAAGGTTCACGATATAAGTAAATGTGTAGAAACTGAGGCCTTAGTTTGAAAATCGAAGTTCGATGTTACGTTAGCTCTATCTCTCGATTTAATCTCAAATAAGGTCATTTCGAACTTCGATTTTCAAAGTACTCTGAGTATGGCTTTTATATGCACATAAACATGTTTGCACGTGGTATTTTCCTTAAAGCACTTAAAAGCTTTCAAAATTATTTTGAGTATGGAGCTATTCCTAAAAGAGTTTCGGAAACAACGTAGTACCACTTACCACTTAACTCCCCTTCTTCCTACTCATTAAATTTAAAATTTGACATTTTGAATTCAATTATTTCAATCTAAATATTCAAAGTATCATCTGCATCCGTAGTCTCTGTTTCCTCAGATTTAATTCAAAACGTTTCCATTTCATCAGAGTTCACTCTAAGGGTACCAAGCTAAAGGTTATTCCTGTATACATTTCTCTTTTTTGCTTGTTGCTCAACTATTTTGCGCTTGCGTGGTTTACTGCAATGCCTTACGAGATAGCAATCTTAGCACTAAATTAGCATCTTACCGCGAGCTTTACGGTGGTGCCGTAAAATTCTTCTGCTAACACATTCATGGGTGCTATTCTACTATAATATTACTTTGTCGACAGTCACTGGCAAACCCAAATTGACCCATTATCGCATATTCTAGATAATGATATTCTAGGTGCATGAATCGACCTTGTTTTTTTTTTTTATGGCGTAGAGAAGACAAAACAGCACACGGGCCACTTGATGGCAAGTGGAAACTGTGACCCATAGACATTCGCATTCACAAGACTGCAATGCAATCCTAAGACTGCAAATGCGATATATTTAATAGCAGCACTACTAGGGTTAATTCTGCATGACACTCATGTTGCACGAAAAGACCGATGCAATTGAGGAAATGAATTTTGTAGTTTTAGGGCCATTTTACTTTTCGTTGTACATAATTTTTAGCCACGTTCTCATACTATTATTCTTTCAAAAAACGGTGAAGTGCTGCGTTTTCTAACTTGAAACTCGAAAATGGACGTAAATCACTACATAGTATAAAACAAAGTCGCTTTCCGCTGTCTGTCCCTATGTATGCTTAGATCTTTAAAACTACGCAACGGATTTTGATGCGGTTTTTATTAATAGATAGAGTGTTTCAAGAGGAAGGTTTATATGTATAATAAATCCTGTTTCATGTACGGGCGTTACAGAAAACTCACATAAACCGAAGCGAAGCGAGGGCGGGTCGCTAGTAAGCTTATATTTAGAATAAACTTAATTCATAAATAGTTATTTGTAATAACTATAAAGTGAGTAACGTAGTGGACGTTGATGTCCCCGCCTTTTCTATGGAAAAATTGCAATTTACTACTGAGATACCAAGATTCTACAACAATTATTGAGTAATTTAAGAGTTGTTTTCTTGAAAACCGTTAAACTTAAACATTCTAAGTACATTTTAAATTTGGTATACTTTTTATAGGACGATAACAAAAGTGTATACTGAAAAGTAGAATGGCCCCTTAATTAGTTACGAAACTAAAATTGTAGATGAGAGCTGAAAGAAAAATAAACTCCCAAGGCGTTTAGTATTCTCACTCATTAAAACCACTATTACATACATCGTAAATAGTGTGACGTAAGCAAAAACAGAAAGGGCATGGCTTTAATTATGAGTCTTGGTAACGTTTAGCGATGTTAATGAAACACCTGCGTTATATGCATATAAAGATGATATTATTTATAATAAAGATGACATATTTTAATTCCATTTCATCTGGTTTAGAGACTGATGCTATATGCAACTAAAGTCTACATAAGCTTTGCATAGATTTTATTACGTGCGTCTTAAATTAATTCCTTAAAAATGAACGCATTAGTATTGTTTCGTAATATTATAAATCTTCTTTATTTAATAGAACTTGAAATACTAACAAACTATGCTACAAAATATAATATGGGCAGTGAACATAAAATCCAAACTAGGCTATTACGCGTCGTTAAAACAATGTTACTGTCATAAAAAAGATATAAAAAATCACAATAAAATTCGGCATACAGTCTGCAAAAGATGTTTCGTCAAGAAACTACGAATTTGTAAACACGACTCTAATAGGCGTGAACAAGTATCTTAAGATTGTGATCTCGACGAAACCTTTGACGATGACTGTACACATGTTGGGAAAAATATACGTTTTCCTTTAAAAATGGAATCTTTAATATTACTAGCCATCGTAAAGATAACAAAAATGGTGTATTAAGAAATATGGAAATGAAAAGAATGATCTGGTTCCATGGTGATTTTATAGGTTTTAAATTGATTCAAATGTATCACAATGAGTTAAATCAGTTTTTTTGTAATATTATGTATACGTAAACTAAAGAAAATTCATTTGTTCGTTGTCTTAAGAGGTCAAGATAAACTTACTAAAAATAGTCGTATCTATGGTTAAAATTATAGTTTTAATAATTGATAGAGCTATTAATAACACTTCTGTAATTATAACCATTTCAAATAATTCTAAAGCACAACTTTCCTCCCAAACGCAATAATTTAACATTCTAATCACTTTTAATATCTCACGAAATCAAATTAACCGCGTAAAGTTCAGAAATTCATTAAAAAAACTAAATCTCCATTCCAATCCTACACGTTTGGTAATTCCATATTCAAATTCGTTCACAAATGTTTACCTTCGTCATTAGAAGAGTGCAATGAATCAATTCCAATGTATCTTTTAATGAGGGGGTAATTACGTTCTACTCGTAAATAAAACTGGGGTTATTCCATACATTATTTTCTACTTTTTCGAGCGTGTGGGTCGATTTGATTATGGAGATGGTGCAACTGATATTAAAACCAACTTAGTAATGCAGGCTGGCGATGCCATCGTCAATGTAGTCGCCAAGTTTGTAGATATGGAAATATCTATTCCTATTTCTACTTTTAATCGAAGAAGTTGACGTTATGATAAAAGTTAAGTTTGAATTTGGAGTATGTGAATTAGTGTTGGAAGTTAACGGTAATAATAGAAAAACAGAAGACGCGTCAGAAAATAATAATGTTGAAGATGCGTGCACAAGTAATATCCATACATGACCTAGTCATAAAGTATTAAACGTATCGCATGTTATTGAAATGATAATTATCATGTTTTCTTAGATACAACTGTAATCACAATCAGAACCTTATGGGAAATCGTTTGGATTACAACAGTTTTCGATTTCCTTAAGTTTGAACGTGAGAAAATCTGATACGTCTGAAGTCAGTGAATACTGTATCAAGATATCGATGTGGGGTCAAGTTTGTATGAGAATCGGAATACTAGGCACTGGTTGGATTTATTACATAGTAGGAAGAGGTTATTGGAAAGTAAAATTAAAGATCAATCGATACGTTAATAGGGTTTGGTTTCGGTTCAGTTTTAACTAGGATCATAATTATGTCCTTTGACACAGATAACATTATGCATTAAGATTTATTTGAGTCTCGTGCCGAAAAGACGAGGAGACCAAGACATTATCAAACGACAACGATACAATTTTAAAATATCGTACGTGCCAATAAGATGTATAAATAAACCAACATTTCGTACCTAGACGCGTTTTGTACCATCTTCAACACGAAAGTGTATTTGTTGTATATTCACTTGAAGTTTTGGATTCTAAGGAGTTGTCTATTTCAAGTTTGCTTTCACTTCAGGTATCAGGTCATATTTGCTTATACTTTAGGTCTTAGTCTTACTTTAGTTGTTGACTGTGGTCTTTAGTTTCTATTTACTTATCTCCCAGTTTAGGGTCACATGCATCTTTAGTTGACTTTTCCTCATTTTCAAAACCAGTTTCATCTAATTCATGTACAAAACCAATTTTTTGTTGTATCTTTATTTATGATTTGTGATTAAATGCTCTGGTTTGACCTTTATTCAACTACTTTATGATGTTTTAGACTATTTGTGATCCAATCATTTGTAAACAACTCAAAATACTACACATATTTTGAATCAAGACAAAATCTTTCAATATCACGAAATTGACTTCTTCTTGGTTATTCTATGCAAGTTAATTGGCATACAGGAGCAGGAGGAAGAAAACACAACATATACATACATGTATTATAACCTCACGCCTTCATTCCCAGAATGACCAACCACTAAATACTTGAAAAAAACACATAACATTAAAATGATCAAACATCGATAATTATTAAAACAAACTTATGTTAACTTAGAAGTTCCACTTTCATCGGCATTATATTACATAGTTCGTTAGCTGCGCGGGCGCAAGGTCGCGTGCGATAAATCGGTGAACTTAGAACTAGAGGCACTAAACAAGATGGCGTGGTAACTGGGGCGTGCTTTTGTAAAACGTTAGTGTCAGCTCGCGTTAGGTTCTCTGAAGTTTATAATCTAATTGTGTTATTTTAATGGTCTGTGGTTTATTTTGTATTTGGAATCGTAAGTTTAGTTGGATGAGCTGAGGAGAAAGTAACATTATATAATAGAAGTATTATTATTTATACAGTCCAATTGGCCAAACATATTTTAATCATCTTTTATCTTTTCATTCAAGTAGAACTCCTCTATTTCTTTTACTATGTTTACTATGTTTTTTTTTTGCGATTCAGGATAAGGAAAAGCTATGTTTCAGTTTTTTTTTTTTCATTGATTAGGGAACAAACAATGAAAACATACGTTAAAACTTTCAAATTTATTTTGTTAGGTGGATAGGATACCAACTTAGGTATCTACTGTAGGTATTAAAAACTACTTGATCACAGAAAAATAACTATTTTCGATTCTTGAAAATTCTTTACTTTTACGATCACAAATATACGTTTACAATTGAATTCGTTTTTTAAAAACGTCAAATATACAAAAAGAGACTTCCTTTAGAATACACATTAAAAAAACAGTAAAGCGTGAATCCTATTGAAGCACAAAAGCAATCGTTAACATCATTAAACAGATGCTCTTAGTAAAAAGCGTTAAGTGGAACAAAATGCGTCACCTTCCCGAAAAAAAAAACATGAATATAATTTTGATCCCAAACCAGAATCATTAGTCAAGTTTTTTACTTATAAGAAACAACAATACTTTTGCGAGTGTTACAGTTAAATTTATTCCAATGTAGATCTTAACTACAGGTGATAAGGATAGAGAAGGTAAAACTTTAAATAGCGCAGCATTGGCAGTAACTTTGCAATCTTTTTGGTCACAACCTCGTATTGTAGCAATTGTCCCTTTACTATCTTTTGATAATAGCTCAGGAGTTACATCATTAATCAAAGAACACATGCACTCTTTTGACTGCATAAAACGAAACTGCATTTTGATTGTAAACTTTAATACCATCGCTAACGACATTCTCATCCTTTCACACCACCTTTAACTCTCCTGCTCTTGAATTATAGTTGCGATCTCTGTGATCACGAGTAAGATCATTTGTTATCATACTTGATCCCATATTTACTTGTGGATTTTCACCTTCTTATGTGGGAATATTCAATTTGTTTACGTCGTCTGTTTTTGTTCAATTGATGCTTTAATTCTTAACATGACTAATGATATCAATTTTCGATGGAAGCTTAAGCAAACGTTGGGTTCTTTTTAGTTTTTCAAAAGAGTATCCGGTATTATTTTTTATAAACAAGTCTGTTTCAATTTTGGAACTGATCATTTTTATTAACATTTAGAAAGTCAACATATTGCCTTAAACTGGTTCGATTCCACTTTGTCTGGAGATAAAAGCTTAATTGAAACTACTATTCCATAACCAACAGACGACGTTACAAATCCATATTAATTACAAGATTAAGAATACTTAATATTCATTCAAAAACATCCTGATCTTATCAAAGACAGAAATTATAATGGATTCAAACTAATTAATACGATAAACAACTGTACAATATAAAACCTAAAGCGTTTATAGAAGCGAGAATAAATTATATGAAAGAAAAACTTCCTAAAGTGGTATATCTAAAAAGCCAGTTGCGACGTTGATGGTCACATATACGGTTCTTGAATCAATTGCTGGGCAATTTCTTTCTTTATAAAACCAATGAACTGTATCAGATTTGAATCAGTTACGTTCCTCATTGACGTATAACTCAATCGATGCCCTTAAAGGGTTTTGTATCGGCAGATTGGTTCAGACTAATTTATGTTTATTTATTATTATTGCTTCATAGGTCTCCTATGAGAAGGGAGAGGATTTATTCTTGAGATATTATTTTATAAGGATGATAAATACGAATGGGTTTGCTTTTGCTCTTTGTGGTGCTTGATAGTTACATTATTTCATTTGAGAATTCAAAGTCGGTGTAATATTTAAGGATCTTTATTGGCTCGCGGTGAATTCGACCTTTTTTTAGGTGCCATCAAGATATTTTGGTTTCATTACATTTGCATAAAAACGCCAATTCCTTTGATATTGTCATACTGATGTTTATTGACAATATAATAAAAATCAAAATCAACCAAGGGTGTGATTTTGCAGTAGTGTTATTATCCTTGTATTTTGGTTAATTGCCCATGACAACTTATTTAAATTTGAAAAATAGAAAACCAAAGACATAAGCCTTATTAATGAATTGCAATCGATATCAGAAAATTAAGTATTACTTTGGAAGGTCAATTTAATTCAAAAAAGGTCTCAGAAATGACAAATTGACATACAAGTTGTGTATGGTCATGTATTGTCGCAACATTAAAATAAATAACTGTTGTAAAAAAAGGTTCATTCAAACGATCACAAAAGCCACTTAACTAAAAAAGGGAGCACTTACGGTACTTGTAGAATTAATCACGCGTACCATTGTCAGGGGTTTTGTTGGTAAACTTATATTGTGTGACGAAACCATTGTGTTTCTTTGTTACATTTAAAAAACGCATTCACTGTCACTTTTCTGTTGCGATTCTCAAATAAATTTGGTTTTGGCAATTACTTTCGTTACGTCTTCATGCGGTTTACGTTCATGCATGTTTGTTTTTTACATTATCATCTGTATTCAATTTCTTCAAGCAACCATTTCTACAAGAAATATTTTCTGCTTATTTCTCTAACGACCTGTTAATAATTATAACAGTATATAATTTAACGCTCCTGTTTACTGTTTCCTTATCGCTTGCTCACATTATATTTGCTCCCATTGCAACATACGCATCAGCATTCCTCCTGAACGGGTTATTATCAATACTTCAATTTTAATGTTCGATATTTCGCTCCGCACAATAAAATTCACTTAACTTTAATAATATTACTATTGCCATAAATTTACTTGAATAGTTTCGAGTGATCTATTGCTTCTCTCAGAAGCTTGGATCTAATCATTAAATCTCACGCTCTGAGACTTCTATTAAACTACTGGAATTGCCTTTAATAATCTATGAACCACATTCTGTATTGAAATGTAGTTATTTCTTGTAGTTTCTTACGTTTGAAAAGGTCTAGATTAGTTCAATTTTAATTTCTAAAGGTTATTCTTACTATAATGAATGGCTCGAGCAGAGTACAAAATGAAGTTAATTTACGGTCAGGGTTGTTACTTGGCTATTAAAATTTATAAATAATAGTAAATTAATAAGCCTTACACACTTAGTGTAAATTTAATGATTTGCTTGGCCCATATTGAATACATATAAATTCTAAATAGTTCTAGTTTGTTCCGATTTTACGGTTCAACGCCTTAACCATAGCTTATAGCTTGAATATGAAGACTACCGTTTTTTCAGGGAATCGAACAGTTTTCGAAAGATTGAACAGTGATTAACAACTTTAAGTCCCGGACAAAATCAGTATTAAAGATAAGTTAATTAAAAACCATGCAAATATTTGCCCATACGGGAATCGATCAAATATTAAATGATATTTTTATTTGATTTAAGTGAGGTCATCCTATTTACCCCCTAGTCTTGGATGTTTCAATGGTTCGGTCATTTGGAAAGGATGGATGAAAGAAGATTGACGAAAGAGATATACAGATCAAAAGTGAGTGGACGGGTCGGAAGGGGCTGCCCTAGGCGTACTTTTTCGAGTCAAATCGGAGAAATACTGGAAAAGGGCCGAATCTTAAGTACCCGAAACCGACGTGCGTGTATGACTCGATGTATGAATGTGGAAGAAGCGACATAAATTTGTCTAGATCGTAGCAAATGGAAAGAATTGGTCTCTGCCTACCAATCTGGGAAACAGTCGTGATTTAATGTATGTATCTATGTATGGTTATCTATGTCTATGTTTACAGTTGTCTAGTGACTAAGTTAAGGACTAGGTCACTTTATGCAGGAATGTCCCCTGAATTTTAACCTTACTAATAGTAGAATAACGAGTTTACCAAAAGCGGAAGTTTCAAATATTCCATATAACACAAGCCTTCGAATTTTCTACCAAAGCCGAAAGACTTATCACTAATAAATAAGTCCACGAATAAAGCCGTAAAGCACTAGTATTTATTGCCCTGAGTTTGATATATCAGGAGCGTTGCCGAGATTACAGAGATTGGGCAAATCACCTTAAATCATTAAGGGGCCATCATCGCCGTTCACTATTATAATAACATTACCAATCGCATTTGGGAATTTGGTTCACTTGGATCTTTTTTTAATTTAAATACGCCCAAGTAAACTAGCACTTCGATTTTTGAAGCAGTTTTGAATAGTGTAGATTTTATGCTAAAGAACAACATTACAAAAACAATTCCGCTGTCGTTTGTTTTGCAGCGGAATTATAAATAATAATATTTTTAGGTTATCGATAGCCAACGGCAAGGTACAACATAGTACGACGAGAAAATTACGTGCACGATTCCCGGGTGGTAGTCATGAAAATTATATTTTTAAATATTACATAATTATTAGGATAATGGAATTAGGCTCAGTGTTTTTTTTTTGTAATACTCGATTGATTTAAAAAAGTGCTTCTTACATTAAAGATGATGTGATTTTTTTAAATAAGGTTTGTGTTAAAATCTTACGAGTTCAGTAATGAAATAAATCTGCTTTAGTTACAAGTAGAAGCTACTTTTATCTGCGCTACTCGTGCGCTAGTACGATCTAATAACATTTTTATATGTGGGAAAAAGACCGTAATAGGATCAGTGTGATATTATATTTGAACTTATGTTTTTTTTAGCTTTAGTTGTGTCCGGTTTAAACAATTAGTGGGAAGATGAAAAGTCATTACCTACGACATAAAAATCAGATTCAAAGTAAACTTTACGTTTAGAATGCGGTGAAGCAGATACATTGACGGAAAAATTTAAAAGCATTTACACTTAAAAATAAAACAAATATACCTAGAGCTAGAACAGTCCAACGAGTCTTTATAAAAATAATAATTTTAAATTTTAATTTCATCTCGTAACTTTAAATGTTACCACTCTTTAAGTAAACGTTAACCCGGAAAAGTCACATTTATTGTTACGTCATATTAACACAGAACGTAACTTAAGGTTTTATTAAAAAAAAAGAATGATTCGGAACTTTAAACATCTTTTAAAGTTTTCGAAAACCGTTACGAAAGAACGTCAAACGCTGATCAGACCATATCACGATACGTGGTATAATTGGACAAAAAACATTTGGACATGTCAAAATGATGCTTCGTGTTTTGATACGCTATGTGCCTTTCAATGGAGATAAAATCGTATTGTAAAGCATAGAATTGCGAGTTTTTATTAACTTTATCACGTTATTTGCCAAGCTTTCTAATTTTGCTACGAAATTGACTCCATTTAGAGTTCTTGGTGCTGAACACGGTAATAATATTAAGAATATGTATGACAATTGATAACCTTAAGGTTAAACTTACGTTTTTATAGTTAGCATCACATGACAAGTCTTTTAACATAATCAGTAAGTTAAGATTCAATATCCAAGAGTATGGATTACGATCATTATGAAACATTTTTTTTTAGATATAACATGGATTACATGTAAATAATATTTTGACGTAACATCACTTTACGACGTTTTTCAATTCATTTTAATAATAACACACGCACGACTATCGGATCAATTCAACAATAACGATTGTATCTCAACCCGCAACTCCTAATCCAAAACAACTATCACAAACGGTAGCTACTGATCTAAATACGAGCGATTACCCTCTATTAAAATGACACAATATAATTTACTGTCAAAATTATTCATACGGAAGCTAACAATGCACCCCTGAACTCTATAACCGGTACTAGACAATGGTATCACTTCACGTTAAAACATTTATTTGGTAGCGTACTTACATCAGAACTTTTGATAATAGTCGTAAGTGACGTTAATACTTTGATCGTAAATAAGCTTCGTGTCTGCACGAATAAAGCCGTAATTGCACTTACGTTGTTTTTGTAAAAGAAAGGTATATTATTAAAATATTATGATGAACATACCAGAAGTCAATTTTTGAACTGGTTTGTTTTAATGGTCAATGTTTTGGAGACAATGCGTTTGATTTATTATTGTATGGTAATATAGGGTCTTGTTTATGGGAATTGTTTTTTTTACAAGTGCCATGTTTATTTAAATGGGTTAACCTAAATTTGTTGGGGGACTGGCGTATTAAAATTTTATACCTACATTAGAATCACCAGATTTGTGCGTTTTAATAATTAAAATGTTCTGTGGAAACAAAAAACATCTTCCTTACATAGTATAAAACTAACTTAAGTCAATTCTCGCAGTTCTGTTCCTCTGTATTTTACGCTTAGATCTTGTAAACTACAAAACGGATTTTAATGCGGTTTTCACTACCATCAGTAAAAATAATTTTCCATACAAGGTTTTTATGTAAGTTATATAAATTCAACTTTATGTACGGGTGTTACAGAAACCATACAAAAACTAAAGCGAAGCGTGGGAGGGTCGCTAGTAAGTGAAGTTTTTTTGTTTTAATTTTTACATCGAAGAAAGCAATGAGGTTCAAATAATAGGAAGTATCGAATCAAATTAAAAATGTTGCTATGTAGCACATAGAGTGTACTATTATTATTGCAGGTAAAAAAACATCTTAAATTACGTAATTGAATAGAAAGTAAAAAAAAATGCGGTCTGTACCTAAAGGGTGCCAATCGGGACCCTAATATTAACTATTTATTGTCCATCCGTTCATTCTATTTTTAACCCTAATAAATGCCACATTTCTACAGTGGCATATACAATTTAAAATTCTAAGCAGTAAAACAATAACGTAACCGTATTATAATAAATAACGTTGCTTTATTTTCTGTCCTCTTATAAAACCGTTACATGAAATCTCGTCTAATATTACCACAAACACAAAGAAAATACAGATGTGAATGAGGCAGAATGGACACTCGATGCACTAATCCGACTCATACTTGACCGATTATTAGTACTTCTAGTAGCAGTTGGAGTAATCCCAAACCAAAATGCATGAAAGGTCATCGACATAGTCTAAGAGCCGAGCTTGATCGTTAACTTCCGTAATCTAAACCGATACGGCGCGGCAGACGCTCTTTATAAAAAGAGTCATAAATACCCATAAAATTAACATGGAATGACAATATACAAGTGCCCGGGCTAACGGATGGTCGGATCTTATAAATAGTATAGAGAAAGAGAATAGTATATTTTTTTAACAAATACGTCGTTTTGTCTTGCTTTTCTATTAGTCACTTTGGTCGCATGACATTTCTTTTAATTTTTAAAAAGGCTCATCATCACTTATGCTCTTTTTTGTTTGAGATTCAATATATCAGTTTACTTTTTTTTTATTGATTCGATAATTATCTAAGGGTAAAAAAAAATGAGTTGACATTTAAAGTTGCTAGTCATCGTGGTTTTTGTAAACATACAAAAATTACACTTACCGCCTTTTTCATTGCAATTTTTTTACCTAGTCGGTATTGTGTTCATGTTTATAAAGCTAGCATTCCTTGGTTCGATTCCCAGTCGTGGCAAAGATTTGTGTGATGTACACTAGTTTTTTGTTTGTTGGTTTTGGATGTTCTTTGTACATGTGAATATTTTTCTTGACATAAATAAATAATATATAGGATGGTGCTATATCGAGTAATCAATCAGCTTAGTTTGGGACTAGGTCAAATTGTGCTTCTATTTGAAAAACGGACGGAAGTAATAGTTCGTTTTTTAGGCTAATTTAAATAAAATATTTTACTACGAAAGCCAATTTATATTAGTGTATTACGTGAATAAGGCCGATCGCACATTTAAAATTTTATTTTAAAGTTAAAAATGAGGTAGATTTGATTATTACTGTTTAGATGTTGATGAATAATATTGAATACATACATACATACCGTCACGCCTTCATCCCAGAGTGGGGTAGGCAGAGCTACAGAATTAGCAACAACTTTAACAGCCAGTTGTTAATTCTGTAACCACATTTTGTACAAACAGGCTAAGATGTATATCATGTGTATATTAGTGACAGGTTGCAAGCCCATCGCCTAAAAATACTACAAGCCTTTAATCCCTTAGTCGTCTCTTACGACTCCACAGGAAGGTATGGAGTGGTACTATTCTATTCTGCCGGCAACCACACGGTAATAATATTGAATTATTTTAGATATAAGTACTTATCAATTTTAACTGCTTAAATTGCAGAAGAAAACATTAAATCGTTATAGAAGTGTTGAAAGTGCATAAATTAACTACTTACGAACATTAAAAAACAAAAGGATTCGCCATAATATTTATAAAAATCCACGCTTAGCCTTAACAAATTATACTAACTTTATTACGTGATTGTTAAAAATCTGCTCTATAACTTACCGACCAATAAGAGAGCGGCATGACGGCATCTTTAAAATATGACCAACGATTTTAAAACCGATTCAAATTCAAATTACGAATAAGAATGTCCATAATCGGATTTGCACTAATTTTGTGTCAAGTTTTTTAAAGCCTGAATAGTTTTTAAGTGATGACGTAGCTTTAGGCGATTCTGATGGCCAGTTACAATTTTAAATTTGTTCTTTTTTTGTTTATGATATCTTTGACAGAAGATTACTTATTTTAATTTATTCTTAAACGGTAAGGCATTGTCGCTTGCGGTTAATGTGGTTGCCTAAAACCTATAGTGGTTATGTTAATTAAAGTTATAGTATGCAAAAAAAAATGGCGCTTTTTAAAAAAAATATGTCACAATAGGTTTCTTGTCTGAGCTTAATAAATAAAGAGGATTAGAAAAATTATTGTAATAAAATATTATAAAAGTTAAAGTGTTTAATAAAGGCTATTCAGCTGTTAGATCTGACCGAAAATATATTGACATACAACTAGAAAAAGTATGAAAGTAAATTTAGCTTATTCCGAGTTGTTTACCCTTCTTTTAATCTAAACGTTATGCTATAGTTTTATTAAATAAGGCCTGAATATAAACAAGATCATAACGCCATTCACATTCTATGCCTAATAAACTCATATCTATACAAATTCGACTCAAAGTGGAGTTTTCGGTACTCAACATGCTAATAGCTTCATTGAAGTAACTTCAAGATCTGATAAAATAAACTATTTATGTCGATATAGTTTATACTCTTCTTTCACAGCACGTTGAACAAGGATGGCATGATTAACTTAAACGGTACAGTTATTTCGAGATCTAGATAACTTTTATAGTTAGAAATATAAATTCTTGAAATGCAATGGATGCGCTTTTAACGTCTTATTTAATTGTTTAAGTAAGCTATATACTTGGGTATTTATTTTAATAGAGGTAAGATGTCGCGTCTTTAAGAAACTTTAGAACTGTTTAGTTGCTTCTGGTTGTATAATAAAATAGTTTTCATCACACTTGCTCGTAATTGGTGTTATTCCATGCCTGTATACAGAAGGACAATGGCCTAAATTGTTCCCGCGGGAATTATGGCGAGTTTGTCATCCCTAGGGAGTAATGACTTTCTTTTTAAAATTTGCAACTCTTTCGTACATCATTTCTGACTAAGGAGGTTTAATTTTCAGCCAAAAATTAAATCGGTTTCTAATTTCATCTTTAAAAATTAGCTATAGACTAACTTACATTACACAAAAACTATACGCTTCATTAAACTTCATATTTTTTATACCTATTTCAAGTTTATATCAACATTTATCATTAATTTTAGTAATTATACATTTTTATCAAATTGGCTAAATCTGGCTCGAATCCAGGTCGAAACTAAACGCAGTTATTATCTGTGGTAGAGGTCACAAAAAAAAAATCGTTTCCATTTACGTTCCCGTTCGTCAAAAGTTATTTCTTTATATTTTGCAGAGTTAAAGTGTTTTTTCCTCGCAAATGTGATGAAACCATTGTGTGTATCACAGGCAGTAAGGGGATTACTAACTCGAGTCATTAAAAGCCCTCCGCCTCCGGCGTCGGGCTTCTAACACTCTCGTTAGTAATTCCCTTCTTACTACCCTTGATGCACAATGTACTATTTTTTTGTATTGCAATTGACTTACGTTACTATAGTTGATACATTCTCAGTTTAAACGAATTAAATTCAGCTTTCATGGGTTTCAAAAGGGATACCAAAGACAGATAATAATCTGCTAACTAACATTGAGCGGCGGTATATTAAAAAGGCATTCGTGAGTGTCAGATATTTAAGAGCGCGATGCTGGCAAGATATATTTTTGACACAACCCCTAGCCGTAATTAGGGTCTGTGACCCATAGACATTTTGCAATGGCAAGACAGCTTTCTCATATAATGCTAGTAATTTCACCAGGGGTGTTATTCTCTCAAAAACAACTGACGGTCGGACGAACAAGCGAAAACGCAGCGACGAGTTTAAGTAGTCCCGTCAGAGTGAAGGTAACACATGTTAGCGCGTGCATAACATCGCCTGACAACTGAAGTTATCTGTTATCTTATGTTATCTGTTATCTGCCAGTAAGTATGACGATCCGTTTTGCGTAAAATGTAACGATTTATTTTCAGGATTGTAACGATTTGAAAAGTTCCTGAAACTTTTTTCACGTTGAATACTAATATTCCGTTCAGTAGCATAACATATTACTAGTTATGTCACCCATACTTCAGTTTAGCCATGTCTTTAACGGTTTCAGAAAAAATCCATAAAGTTATGACCATTAGGTATTAGGACCCTTTTTTTTTTACTTTATAATATTACTAGCGACCCGCCCTCGCTTCGCTTCGGTTTATGTGAGTTTTCTGTAACACCCGTTCATGAAACAGGATTTATTATACATATAAACCTTTCTCCTGAAACACTCTATCTATTAATAAAAACCGCATCAAAATCCGTTGCGTAGTTTTAAAGATCTAAGCATACATAGGGACAGACAGCGGAAAGCGACTTTGTTTTATACTATGTAGTGATGATCCATACGCCAATCTGAACAATTATGCTTAGCGGTAAGTTTATTAAAGTTATTGACTGTACTGTCTAACAAAAAGATGCGGCTTGGACCTTCGCCTCACGTCGGCCTGCATACATCACAGTTGTCAGAACTGCCTGCGCCGGCGCACGCCGCTGTCCACCAATTAAATCGCGGCTGACATTACAAATTAAACGAGCGATAATGTGTTAAATTTAAAAGGGTTCTGTATATAATGTTAGTGGTATATTTGAGTATGACGAACTAAAGCTAAGATGTTTTATACAGGATTCAAATATGGAATATCTTGGGCGTTTTTAAGGCTGTTTAAATAATTTTAGTGTTTATTTTATTCATTTCATAATTTAAAGAAATATAGGTTCAATAGCGAAGTATTCGCGTATTCGTGACATTTTATATCTTTTCCTCATTTATAATTTAAAAAATATAGGCATTTATTCTTGATCCTCAGGGTTGGCAACGCACAATATCTAATATGATTCTCATGAGCCACATTTAGAGTCAGTGACGATAAAAACCCTTACTTGGGGCCGTATTAATAAACTCATCTTGGCTGAGATGTACGTCACAAGATACGTCAAAGTAAACGTCAAACCATAGAACACTGTCATTTTTGATGTATCTCGAGACGAGCATTAGAGTTGAGATTAGTTTATTAATATGGACCTTAGTGATTATTTTTATGCACAAGTTTTAAAAAGGAACGATTTATTGTTTTTATATGTTCTCGACTATGTTGGTATAGATTTTACAGCCCATTTACCATCAGATGGCTTGTGTGCCGGTTTATTCATCTTCTCCCAGCATATTTTTAACTTAATTTAATTACTTTCAACAATTAAATAGTCATATTCAACAAACAAAAAGAACTCTAAGGTGAACTGAAAACACGATTTAGTCTAAAGTTTAACCATCCAGCGAGGAAATGCTGCCAGCATCTTTGGTACAATGCCGCAGGGGCCATTCTTAGATTTAATGTTTTAGTCAATTTATATATTTAGAGTTAGTTTTATATAATTTTAGTTTTCTTTTTCAGTTATTGTGTTATGGTTCTTGTATTATTTTATGTTGTTTTTCATTAATTAAATCTTATACCGTTTGTAATAGGAAATTATACTCAAGGAAAACAAAAAAAATCTGGGTTTGTTCTTTTTCTGCGCTAGCCCCTAAATCCTATCACGCGGGGTCAACCGGATCACTCATAGATGCGCGTGCGCTGGCTGGCACTGGATTAAGATGGAGCGGTTTGTTCTACACGATCATTGTACACGCATTGTATGCATGTAAATAAATTGTTATTGCAGAAACAGCAAATAACAAAGTAGGGTGATGGTACCAGTGTTAGACAGTGGCAGTGTTTGCGGGTGGTAATCAAGACCTTATGCAGGGCCCGTCCAGATCGCTACCACCATCTTATCCATTAACCTACCACCAAACAGCAGTGTTCGCATTGTTGTGCTCCGGTTCGGGGATAAGACAGCCGGTGAAATGACTAGCACAGAGGCATTCCATCTTAGTCCTCAGAGTTGGCAACGCATTTGCAGTCTTAGGATTGCATCGCAGTCTTGTGAATGCGGATGTCTATGGGTCACAGTTTACAAACCCTTACCATCAGGTGGCCTGTGTGCTCGTTTGTCTTCTCTATGACAAAAAAAAAGACACTTTAAGCTGACAGGTCATTTAACCCTTAATTCAGGTTAAACTTTGATTGTTGCAAAACAAATGAATAACCCTTATTTTCTGAAAAATAAGAATCAGTGAGTGAGTGAGTGGACGGGTCGGAAGGGGCCGCCCTAGGCGTACTTTTTCGAGTCAAATCGAAGAAATACTAGAAAAGGGGCGAATCTTAAGTACCCGAAACCAACGTGCGAGTATGACTCGATGTATGAATGTGAAAGAAGCGAAAGAAATTTGTCAAGATCGTAGCAAGTGGAAAGAAGTGGTCTCTGCCTACCCCTCTGGGAAACAGGCGTGATTTAATGTATGTGTATGTATAAGAATCAGGTGTCAATCACTGGTCCTTGTTAATTACTAGGTCCATCCCCGATTTTTTTGTTTCTAAGATTGTGATTGTTGTGTATAAGCGTATTGATTCCGTACGAGCCTAACAAGACATTAGATACATCTACTAAGATAATAGTTAAATCATTCATGAACTCGCTGTTTTCCTATCGACTTTGATTTATGACACTAATATCACAAATTATTGTACGCATTTTTTGACAACTAAGTAAATATCTCTCTTGGTTGACTCAACGCATCGACTGCTGGCAACGCAAATAAGCGTTCTCCTGACTTTCACCCAGTGCCCTCAACGCACATAATTGCGTTCTTACAGTAGGCAAGCTCAGTATAAAACAAAAGATGTGGCACCTGGTGAAAGTTCGCAAAACAGTACTAGCAGTAGTCGACGCGCTGGCCTAGTGGGTAGTGACTCTGCCTACGAAGCTAGTGGTCCTGGGTTCGAATCCCGGTAAGGGCAGATATTTGTGTGATGACCTCGAATATTTGTTCCTGAGTCATAGGTGTTTTCTATGTATTTAAGTATATATTTCTCTATATAAGTATTTATATCGTTGTCTAGTACCCATAGTACCAAGCCTAGAGCTTAGTTTGGGACTAGGTCAATTGATTTGAGATTGTCCCCTTAAATTTATTATTATTATTTATAGTAAATGCGTTAATGGCAATTAAATTGAAATCAAATGTTATGTCTATTTCTACAACTACTCTACGATGTAATTATCAAGGAATCCTAGCAAAACTTAATTTATTTCACTTTTACTTTTTTGCTCATCCATCTCTGACTTTGCAGGGCTTCACCTCCGCTTGTTAGAAAGCTGGTCGGGTCGAGTGCATCTTCACTGGAACTGGTCGTGTCACTGAGTTGAAAGTGCGATTCTCTATTTAAAATAGGTTGTAAGTATGTATGTTTGTAAACGGGTCTTCATTGTCGTAGATAATAATTATGTATTTACTTATGTACTATGTATACCTACTCTTTATTGTTCTAGAACAAAAAAGAAATACAAAACTCAGGCAAAAAAGCATGCCGGTACAAAGGGGAACTTATGCCTATTTGTAACTTATTAGGGGATTTCTTCAAGATAACCCAATTATCTGAAGTCATTTTTATGTACTCTGTATGTTTGTTTTTTCTGTGACAAGCTCTTTGATGGATTTTGATGTATGAGATGCCGTTGATGGCAAGGGCCGTAGGTTCTGGCTTGCTTCGGCTCCGACCTTTTTTTTTATCATATAGGAGGCAAACGAGCAGACGGATCGCCTGATGGTAAGCGGTCACCGTCACCCATAGACACCTGCAGCACCAGGTGCGTTGCCGGCCTTTCAAATGAGAGTACGCTCCTTTCTTGAAGGTTTGATGGTGGTAACGGTCCGGAAATAACACAGGCGACCATCAAATCTAACCAATCTAGCCATTTCTACGCATAAGACAATAGGGAATTCCTGAAAAGTTTACTAAATTATTAAGAGTCATATATATATATTTTTATATACATTAAATCACGCCTGTTTCCCAGAGGGGTAGGCAGAGACCACTTCTTTCTATTTGCTACGATCTTGACAAATTTCTTTCGCTTCTTCCACATTCATACATCGAGATGCACACACGTGCCAATAATGTTTAAAAATACTTCATGACGTAGTAAGGAAAAAAGTTGCATTCCGCGTCTATCTTTCAGCCTTTCTGTATATCTGTATATTGTTAACTCATCCTTTACTACGCAAAGGAATTTGATGCAGTTAGAGAGAGTGCATTAGATAATATTCCACGAAAGTTTGTTATGTTTTAAAAAATCAAATTTACGTACGAGTGTTTCAGAAAACTCACATAAACCGAAGCGAAGCGAGGGCAGGTCGCTTAGCCGTCAATTTTTTTAAATAGTTAAAAGAAACGATTTCTTTGAAAGCTTTTCCAGTACAAACGCATTTCCAAAGCCCGGTGACACCACAACCGCTCCAACCGCAGATTAACGAGTTCCCAGGCCCAAAGAGCAGAGGTCCGGTGCTCCCGGTAGCTGCTAATTAACAGTCAGTTAATTGTTTTGACTGGGACCAGTTGGACGGGAAGCGTGGTCGGTCACGAGAAATAAAAGTTAGAATTTTCTAATTAGCTTTGTTAAATAAATGCGTAGCTTTTACTGAATAATATATGTTTAGTATATCTATGCATCTTTAGATAATTATAATGGACATTGCAACAGGGGCAAATTTTTAGATTTAACTTACTTTTAATAGTAGTTAATTAACCAATGGCGAAAGTGACAGTTTTTCATACATAAGTTTGAAAAAGGAACGAGTTAATTGCTTTTAAAATGTCACTGAGTATGGCGGTTAGGTAGTTTTATTTTGAAAGTGGTTTTTATATTTTTAGCATTATTCGCTACAAAAATACGCCGCTAGTCTAGTCGGTTATAAGCCTGCCTACAAAGCTAGCGGTCGCAAGTTCAAATCCCGTTAAGGGCCAATATTACGTATGAAGGTACTTACAAAATAAAGTACAAACTCTATAACAATCAAATTATGACAGGATGATATTTGAATTAAGAATGAAGTGTCCATTATTGGTACTCGTCAGTTAAAACTGTCAAATACTGGTACCACCACGCTAACAAAATAACATCAAAAATACGTTGACATAATAATGCAGTTCCCATCCTATATGAAATGCAAATTAAACTGAAGGCAAACAGATGAGAACAGACATTAAGTCAGACCTATGCTATTTGCTAGCATTTTCCTGTTATCATAGCCTAGATCAAGATTCTAGATATAACGTTGAGATTTTATGTAGACATAAGGTTATGCGCGTAATAGTTGATATTCATAGGCGATGTGCTTTGTGTGTGTCTGTGCAAATAGACATCAGGGAACCTTAGACAAATTGACCTAGTCCTAAACTCTAAGCCTGTAGTATAGGTCTAGTCAACAAGAAATATGACATAGACAAATACATACTTAAATAAAAATACATCCAAGCCTTCTTTAGGTTAATCAACTTTTAAGGTACTCCTTTGCGGTATTAAAACTTTTCTGCGGCGTGATTCTCTTAAAAACGCGGTCGGTCGAACGAACGAGTGAAGTTGCAGCGGTGAGTTTAAGTAGTCCCGTCAGAGCGAACAAACCGCATTTAAACGCGTGGATACTCAATTAGGCAGCCTTATACGTTCGATCTCATCGATAAAATGGAATTCCTAATTATAAATTGTCTTAATGCATAGTTTGTTAAAATTTTCGTTTGTCACTAAGTCGTTTCCGCTTTAAAAAAAAACAGTCTTCTTATATTAAAAGCCTAACCTGACCAAACCGCAGGTATAATTGGACAACTTAAAAAGTGGCCTGACTCATCTGAAAACAAGTTTATGGCAAATGAAAATTCGGACAAACTATCTTTAGGACAAATGTTGTTAGGGATTCCGAGGGATATCCAGTTGTTACACACCAACGCTAGGTTAAAGTGATTTACAATTCCTATTTCCAGTAAAACGGTTTTAACTGCTTCTACTCTGTTTTACGATGTAGGTAAGAAAGTGACAGCGCTTTATGTCCGCCATTGTTGCACGTTTCACAAGAAAATTGTCTTTCAAGTAATCACATTGTATGGTAGTACTTTATTTAGCAGTATTTTCAGCACTTCTTTAGTGTTAAAATATACATTACCCATTGTTTTCAAATTGTGGATTATAATAATGAATTATTAAATTAAAGCTTAATGCGCTATTTCTTAGTCGTAACTTTGTGTAGGTATTTCGCAAAGAAGTGCTTAATAAACCCTTTGCGTTCGTAATAATAAGTATTATGAATGCGAATGTATGGTTGTAAAATTGGTACCTACAGGGTATAATACGTCTGTATACTTAGTCTAATAAATTTTATTCATATAAAAATTAAGAAATTTGGTAGACATGACTGTTCTTTCAACAAAAAGCCGTTTATAATAAAATTACGTTAAACAAAATCACAACATATTATAAAACAAAGTCGCTTTCCGCTGTCTGTCCCTATGTATGCTTAGATCTTTAAAACTACGCAACGGATTCGGATGCGGTTTTTATTAATAGATAGAGTGTTTCAAGAGAAAGGTTTAATGTATAATAAATCCTGTTTCATGTACGGGTGTTACAGAAAACTCACATAAACCGAAGCGAAGCGAGGGCGGGTCGCTAGTTACTTAAATAAAACCAAGTTTCCTATATTACTAAATAAACTTTAAGCATTACTTAGTTTTGTTCTACATTAGCGTTCAATATATTATAAAGCAAATGTGACTACCGTGTCGTCAGTATACAGATCAATACTTAAATTGAGAATCAGTTTATGTTACCGACTCCGACCATTTTAATCCATAAAGTTTCAAATCACAACTCATGACATTAATTTGTACTGTTTATTATTTAAGCATTGTAACGGCAAAACGATTTATTTTATATATTTTATTTGTGCAATATGTGGTTATAGAATTAACAACAAGTTGTTAGAGTTGGTAGAGGATGTAAGTAGGCGTGACGGTATGTATGTGTATCCAAAGTGAAAAAAATAACCTAAAAATGTACTATCTACAATGTATAAATACCAAAGTATGAACTTTATTTACCTATCTGAAACTTTTTAAATTAGGTCGTTAGTCTATAAGGTATTGGAATTATGAGCCCAATTGCACGGAATAAAAAAAAAATCAGAACAAATTATGAGGCATGTTTGAGGTTATATTTTGTATTGTTGACAGCTGTAAAATTTGGCCTTTTATAACGGCGCGACTATACCATCAATACTTCTAGTTTTCTCACTTGCACTTTCAACTGACAGTATGTTTGTCACTCGCATTTCACAAAAAAAACGAAACCATGAATCGCTTTTAATAAACTGGTACTATACTTTAGTATTTATTATTAAATGCCCGTTATAAAACAAAAGCAATCCAAATATAAAAAAACAAATTCCACAGAACCTGCTAGCCTTTATCTACAAATACTGCCGTCCTAACCAAAAACGCTGTAACTAAGATAAACCTCCTGTAGTAATATCAACCTTATTATTAACGATGTAGAATTGAATGTGCTTTGGTGATGGAATTTAAGATACAGCTTATTGGCTTAGGGGGGCAGTATAGGCATCCAAGGGCAGTTCCCTGCTTATAAGATATATCATTACATATAAGATGCCCGCGAAGATATGCCGTTTGACTCGTTAACATATTGCAGTGATATATGAGCGAGCGGGGTTACAGTATGACTTCCTGTGGACAGTATGACTTAGTGGGGGTTGTTTGACATGTTGTATGGTTGCGACCGAGGTGTATTTTTGTATTTGAAGTTCAAACATGACTTGGATGTGTTTTACGATGAAGTTTTGTTAGTTTATTTTACAGTTAGTAATTAATTATCTATTTAATCATTATTACATTTGCTTGCGGTTATTTAATTAGAAACCATCAAATTTTCTTACACGAAAAATATAATACCTCTTTCTGATTATTGAGACATTTCGATTTCATGTAAAAGTGTAACAAACATGACAGTAAAATTGTACTTGTTATATATTTATATGGATCGAGATATTAGTACAACGTAATTTTTACAAAGTACTACAATCATAGAAAAAGCAAAAATGAAAAAATGTTTAAAACTGTTCTTTCAACAAAAAGCCGTTTATAATAAAATTACGTTAAACAAAATCACAACATATTATAAAACAAAGTCGCTTTCCGCTGTCTGTCCCTATGTATGCTTAGATCTTTAAAACTACGCAACGGATTCGGATGCGGTTTTTATTAATAGATAGAGTGTTTCAAGAGAAAGGTTTAATGTATAATAAATCCTGTTTCATGTACGGGTGTTACAGAAAACTCACATAAACCGAAGCGAAGCGAGGGCGGGTCGCTAGTTACTTAAATAAAACCAAAGTTTCCTATATTACTAAATAAACTTTAAGCATTACTTAGTTTTGTTCTACATTAGCGTTCAATATATTATAAAGCAAATGTGACTACCGTGTCGTCAGTATACAGATCAATACTTAAATTGAGAATCAGTTTATGTTACCGACTCCGACTATTTTCATCATCATTAAAAATAACTTTTTGTGTCTATTTACAATGTTAAATGTGTCTTATTCTTGTTCCAAGCACTGGAATTTTTTAAGTTAGGTTTTTTGCCATCATTGAGGGCCGGTAAAGTACCTTGCCTACGCCTGTTCACACTTAAGACATGACTACGATGATTTCAAGTGGCCATCATAATTGTCATTCAAACTCAAATTAACAAAAAAACGTTTCGTAAAGTGATTTTTCCACTATACGAGACGAGGCGAGGTGGGATAAGAATATGATTTAAATTCCGACCCATTTTCACTATTTTCCATATTCGATTGACGTAATAGAAAACAAGAGAAGGAAAAAACTGTAGAAGTAAATAAATGCTATAAGAATTTATCAACAAGGCGGTTGAAAATTACAGCAACAATTATTCAAATTATCGCCTCAAGATGCATTACTTTAATTAGCGTTTCTATTCGTTTCGTTTGTAAACCCATCGCTTCACTGGTAGATAAAGATAAAGATTAAAAAAAAAAGGAGAGAATTTGAAAACACCTAACCGCCCTTATCCATAAACGCACTAAAAACCGCGTAGTCCCTTTCTGTCAAATAGAAATGTCACAGTGACAGATAAGGACATTTAAACAAAAAACTAAATTTATTAAAAGGTAAACTATCGAGTGTTTAATTTGTGACCTTTATAGAATATTGACCCGTTGTTATTATAACAAAATCACGAGTAACAAAAACTTTACTTATACAGTGTCTTATAGACTAGTAACATGACGCTTTTGAAGTGTAGCTGTGTGTGCGCAGGTCTCATATAAATGGGCGAGCACTGCATTTTAGTAACAACCTATGTAAGCAGACACTTACAATTATTTTTTTGCTGTCGTGATAAATATGTGATTGCTGCAAATTGGTGATGACGTCAAACGTGGTTCGTGTGACCCTGTCAACTCACGTAGTTAATTTTATTTGTTAGATTAAAATCGGTCAAGCGTGAATATTGAAAGACATAAATTGTTTTTTTTTATAATTAATCAAAAATTCCCCGCGCGGTTGCCGGGTTAGGATACTGCCACTCCATGACCTCCATGTAGTACTGTTAGTCGATGGGCTAGCAACCTATCACTAATACGCTGGTAAACACCTTAGCCTAATTGTGCAAAATGTGGTTACAGAATTATTAATAGTTTTTAGAGTTGTTAGTAATTTTGTAGCTATACCTACCCCACTCTGGGTATAAAGGCGTGAGCTTATGTATGTATTATAATGTATGAAATTAAAATGTTAAAAATCATTTTAGTAATTTTAGTACGCAGAGCGAGAGCCACGTGAGTGCCTTGTTACAATGTCCTTAATGTTAAAAGAGAATGACGGTTACGAATTTGTTAATAACATGTATAATGACATAATTCCAACTCGCTAAATATTTTAACTAACCGAGAGTAATTAGTAGTAGTAAAGGTTGTAAATATTATTGACTTCTGTTTAAATAAAAAAAAAACTAAGCGTAATTTCATAGTTAGTTTAAAAAATTATGAATCCATAGAATGTCTTCATATCATTATTATATTAACCCAAGTAACTCTAATGGCTAAAGTGTTGTACCGGTCGAATTAACTTGTCCATCAATAGAGTCTGATTTTGACATGTCATGTCACGATGACAGGAAAAAACATATTTATGGTTAATGATGTAAACAACATAACAAATTATTTTAATTTATTTACATAGACATGGTGTTTTATATCATTAAGTAAAATCACCAGACTATACTAACTGATCTAAATGTGCCACCCTGTATACACTTTAGGAGTTTTACTTGACCTAACTTTATAATTAGCTAAAAAATTAAATACCTAATACAAAAACAACGCAAAATATTTAACCTCTATACATTATTCTCACGTATTACAACACGAAATTGAACCCTGTCGCAACGTTTTAAACGGTGTCTCAAATACCCTTAAGCCCGCTCTCGATTCTTAATTACATTAGAAAAAAAACACGTTCTCTATGGTGTTATGATCCGGGTCGCATCACTCGACCCCAGATCACGTCATGCGATGCGTCACTTCGGACGAGCAATTTGAATTTAGAATTGGAGCGTTCGAAATTCGGATCGTTTTAATTTTTTAATTGGCTTATTAGCGGTTTTGTTGCTGGCCAGTAATGAGTGTTTTATTTTGTACTGTTTTTTATGATTTTTAATTTGTTTGAAAATACACAGGGTGTAAAACTTATTCCTTTTTTTATAAATTGGTTCCAAATACTGTGTTAAGTGCTATTTAAAATTCTTTCAATTGATACGATTTGTTACTAATCATTGATTAAAGTAAACGATTGTTTTAACGTTTTTTGTTTGTAAAATTATTTTAAATGATTGTCAAAAGCGATTAAAAAAAAATGATTTATTGATCAAAATTTTATTACTTTTTTTTTGTAGACAGATAGATAAAAGAACAATTTATGTCAAGTTTATTGGTGACTTATCTAATAAAAAACGACATCGAACCAATATCGCTATCGTAACATCAATTAAAAAATCATAAAAAGACACTTCTTGTTTACGATCAAAGTTTGAAATATTGACATTAACAACTTAAAAAAAATGACGCAACATATGAAATGTCAAATTAAGTTTAATCATATTGATACTTTTACGGGGCTTTTATTACAAACCGGTGGCTTATTTACATTCTAAGCTCGAGCCGAAAGCTTTGGTGAGCTTTAATTTGGTAAAAGTTGAGTTATAAAAATATATAGTTTTTTTACTGCGAGAAACTGCATGGTAAGTATAGCGATGGTCAAGTTTGATGTTTTTTTTATAAAATGTTTATAGGTTTCAGAGCCCACTAAGTATTAGCTTGTTTGTATGTTTGCTTGTCCTCTTTGTCACGATATAATACACTGTCATATCTGAATTGTTTACTACAATTTACATAAATACGATACACTTAATTATTTTGCAAATTTATGCAATTTACTCTTCAATGAATTTTGTTTCAATGTTGTATACCCTTTATTTATAAACAAACTATAAATCTTTTTTTGATTAAGTTTTTATTTCTTATTTATAAATAAAAAAAACTTGTTCAACAATATAAGTTAGATTTATTCTTACTTCAAATAACTTTAATATCAAGAATCTTTCGAAACAGAATGTTCCAGAGTGCATTTTCTAGGAAACTCGTGCGCATTGGTTACTTAACGCCGTGCGGTCATCGCGCGTAATTGCAAAACTTGCCGAGCCGCGTTTGAATCTGGCTAGTAGGACAGTAGGCGATAAGTTTAGTTACTAAATAACAAGTAAGAAAAAATGGTCAGGATTAAAAAATAAACTCACGCCTTTATTCCCAGAGTGGGGTAGACAGAGCTACAGAATTTCCAACAACTACATGTCTTATAAAAACTTTTTATAATTCTGTAATCACATTTTGCACACTTAAGCGAAGATGTTTACCAGTGTATTAGTGACAGGTTGCAAGCCCATCGCCTAATAGTACTACACGTTTACACATAATAAACTACACGTTTTACTTATTAAACTATAAATTTAGAATCAGTTATTCGTCAGCTAGAAACTTAATAGTATGTTGATATCTTCTTCCTATGACTGCATTGCGTAGAATTTTGTTAATAACGTCAGGTATTGTGAATGAAAATGTTTTGTCTGACTTAGGTAAAAAAAAGTATCTGTATCCAATTTGTACATTAATCGTATTTAACCTTTAAGACAGACAAACATCGGTACTCTTCTTAACATCTTAAACCAAAATTATTAATTTGTCTTAATGTATTGTTAGTTTAAAAACCATTTTTTAGAACAAAAACCGTTTTATTCAGTTACAATAAATAACTTATTTAACCTAACTAACTAATTCTCTAATTTAAACCCAAATTTATGTAAGGCGAAAATAGTTCAAACCACATCATTCGACACAATCACTCTATGCGAACATACTTTACAAAATTGACCACCATTATCTATTTAGTTACTCGAGCCAGTACTAGTCCAATGTAAACGAAGCTGTGAAATGAAAAGTGTTCAACATCCAGACTTTAACATAATATGTTTAGTATTTAGACGCAAGCGCATGCGTCCAGTGTTTGCCATCATGAGGAACATTTACACAACATTAAAACAAGATACAAAATACACCTTATCTTGTAAGTCAGTAAGGTACATTTTACAACTTATTGAATGTTGTTACTTACGCGGTTTTGCAGTATCACTGACATGAGTTGAGTTTGTTTGTTTGTTCCAATTTACGCATTACATATTACATGAGTAATTTTAAATAAATAATGTTTGTTAAGGTTTTGATCAAAACTGTTGCTTTAGCTTACGATTATTTTATAGATTCATAAAAAGTCTTTATTATTTAATCTACAGTTAAAAATATACATATCATTCATTGAATACAAAACTGACACAATCCGAAATGAGTCAGTGTTGCATTTTAAAATTAGAGCCGATTTTTAATGGAAGGGCAAAATATTTTGGAATGTGTCCGTTTTGTATTCAATGAGCGATATACTTGATAATAAGTAACTACCTATTGAATGTCTTAATTTTTTTTGATACCTGATTGTGAGTAGATTTTAAAGCACATAGGTACACATTTTTAATTCTTAAGATGACAACCTAAAGGCTGCAAATTACTTTAAATAGAAAAAAAGAAATTCTAGATAGACTTAGGACTTAGGACTTATAAGTAGAGAGGAATATAGTTACCATGTCAAAAATGAAGGATATTACTAAAGTTGTTAATTTATTGCAGATATGCAAGTGAAAAAAAAAACTTGGGGCGATAAAATTGGTGATACAAAAGACTTCAACGCGCTCAGCCTTTGAACTGCAAAAATATTCTTCCTTTTAGAGCATTTTTTCACCGCGTCTGAGATTCTACTAGCCCATATTGCATTCATATTGTTATTGTTTGTATAGTAGCTCTTACTGTCTGTAAAGATATCCGTGATTTTTGCATCGTCTAGACTTTTAACTTTAAAAAATAAGTATTTTTGTAGGAAAAATAAGTTTCTGTCTACATATTAATAAAATTTTATATCTTTAACATAATTATCTAACCAAAATAAACATTAAGTATAAAAAAAAAATATTGGAGAACGATATCACACAAATCGACTTAGTCTAAAACTAAGCTAGGCTTGTACAACATACTAAATACATAGAAAAAATTGTTGGCTCAGGACAAAATACTAGCGTTCATCACACATTTTTTTTTATAGCTGGAATCAAACCCGGTACCACAAGCTACGTAGGGTAACTACCAACTAGGCTAACGCGCCGTCGAAATCAAGATAAAACACCATTTTGCTTTCAATAAGCAATGTGTGTCATAATACCTCATAAAAAAACTGTTATAAGTACTTTAATGGAAGTTATTGCGAAACTAATTTATTTTAATACCTTACTCAATAAAACTTTAGGACCCTACATACCTACAATAAACTGACTTATTTTATATTAATATCTAAACGCAGGTGCGTTGTAATTTAATTATACTTAAGTACTTTTAATATAGCTAAAGGAGTAAAGTGTTAATGTGCAATAAAAAAACTAGGATGTAAATCTTAATACTAATGATAGTTTAGAACTGTTTTTAATTGGGAGGTTTATTCAAAGTTTATTATTGAATACGATTTTATTATTTGCATTAGTGTTATAAAACTTTAGTTTTTAAAAGTTAGTTTTATTTTGTGCAGTAATATTTATTTGAATAATTTAAAAGGTTATAAAATAAAGTTATAAAAACGGTTATATTGCATTAAGTGCATAGTTTTTTTTTTCAGAAGTTCCAGCTTTATTAGTTCACTTTTTTTAATTAATAAAGTTATGACATCTCTTAGTAAAAGCTGGTTAGTTTTCAACAATTATATTAATTTACATAATAAATATAAATATTTAAAAAAAAATGCGATGGAGGTAGACACTTAGTAGAACAGATACCCTTTTTTTCACTTTACATAATGTATACCTATATACCTATATAATGAAATAATCTTAGGGATCAATGTATAACCATAAAGACATGGTCGTTTTTTTTTGCAATGTCTTATCTTATAAGATTGCATTTTTTGTCTGTAATTTAAGTAAACTGATTGAAAGACGTAAAAATATAGAAAATTTTCAAAATACCATATTATTATATTTTCACTAAAAGGATAGTTAAGTTCAGGTTTTTTTATAAATTCTTGTCAATAAAAATACTATACCATTATAATTCTTACTTAAACACAATGTTGAGAAACAATTCGATACCAAACCACTTTTAAGTACAAAAACTCTCTTCCATTAAAATGTCAAAGTGCGTTTACTTTGGTATCTGGAATGTGACAAGAAACCAGGAAAAGGTGGAACGGTATCGACGCGTCGACAGGCTTGCCTTGGTTAAAGTGGTGTTAAAAAAAAAACATAAATCCAAAATGCCGGCGAACTATCTCGTTTACAGTAAGAGTTACGCAGGAGAAAGGTTTAAAACAGTAGTCAAGGGTAAAAATAATGGCCGCATTAAATTGCAAAAATATGTACTTGTATAAACTTTATAATGAAATGCAGCGTTAATTAAAAAATGATGTGGTTTATTTATTTCCTTTCTCGTTGCCTTGAGTAATCTTTTAATTTCGTGCGCAAAGGATGCAAGTGTCCGTTCGTCTGTCTGTCCTAGATTTAACAGCTGTATTTTTTTCCCCTAATAGAAAGTCAGTTGTTTTAAAGTTAATAATTATGTATTATAATGACGGGTCCCGTAAAAAAGTAATAAAATATAGCAAAACATTAAAAAAAAGGGCGTCTGGATCCTTTTTTTTTCATCGAACAAACGTTACGATATACAATGCTAACCCTAAAAAATAACTCATTACAGAATCTTCGGTGCGCAAAGACTTATAACTAGATTAAAGTAGTAGGTATCTTAGCGGTAAAAAACTTCATGTGGTAAGTGCAGGAGAGCTTGCTTGATACAAGAGATTGGATGCACATACCCTTAAGGCTGATTGATTAATGGATTAAGGGTAATCTGGTTTTTTTTTAAGATCTTAAGATACTATTGCTGTGATCGTAGTTCTAAGTGAACTTACTCTTTATTTAATGGCCACTATGAGATATTATTGCCTTGGTCGTAGTTCTTAGTGTACTTACTGTTAATCTAATGGCCACTGTGGCACCATAAGCGATCAGCTCCCCAGTAATTAACTTTGATAATCAAATAGTAATCAATTTTAATTAGAAAAGTTTGTTATTTGCAACTTAATCGTTATTTAAGTCAGTTAAGTTAGTGCAGTACTAGAAATGGCAAAGGAGAAGATATCAAATAGCGTTTATACGTTTTGTCATTATTGATGATAACAAACAATAAAATACAGTACAAAATTGTTTATTGTACACCAAACAAAAAGATTCCTGAGAAACAGTACAATCATTAATAACATAGTACTTACTTACTTAAACAATAGGCACTCTTATGGTTGATAAGCGATCTCTTCCAGACAACCTTAGGTGATTATAATCAGGTATTTTTACAGTTTTATCTTCATAAGTTTAGTGTAAAAAAATGCACTAACTGCCTTAAACAGTTATTTTATACCTACCTATGAATAGTTAAAAAGTGAGTCCCGACGTGACTTTTTTTTTCTAGTACGAGTAGGTAGGATACCAATCTATTTTTAAGACTTTATGGTTTTTTATAGTATATTATGGTCTATATTTTATTGTTTCTTTTTAACTTTTATTCTTTGTAAGGTGGTCTGGAAGAGATTGCTATTTAGCGATAAGACCGCCTGTTGCTGTGTAATCTTTTTTTGTATGTGGTTTGATAAAGTGTTTTATATTGTATTGTATAATTCTTGCAAAAGTATTCCATGAATATTTTTTTGTAAGTTTTTCAACTGTCCTTTAATACAAGTCCTTTAAGCGTGGTATTTAGTACAGTTTGAGTAAACTAGCCGTTTGCTATTGTCACCTCCGGTCCGCAAACTCGGCGCGGAGGTGAAACCATCACTGACCGCAGTCACACCCTATTGTAAAAACCTTTGCCGTTTCGAAACTTTCTACGGAGTTTGTGGGAGGCTTAAGTTACGAGATGCTAGGGATTAGTTTTCGGACCAACGGTATACAATTACTTTGTTTTTTTTATTGCAGTTCTGATTTTTAGTGAGTGAGATTGCAACCAGAAAATAATATTAATCAAAATGAAAAGCTCACAATTTTCCAAAATGACAAAAATGGCTGGCTTTTTACAAAACATACCCAGAATTAGTTACGTGATTATGATGCCTCAATAACCTTGTAATGAAAACAAAATGGAGCAATTCGAAATTATTAAATATGTCTCTGGTGGGATCAGTATATTTTATCAAACTTCTACATCTACTAGATTTAACTTATCTTAACTTTTTGTCCAATGTTTACTTTGGTAGTGTCAAAAAGTACTGTCTGTTTTTAATTGGCCTGTTATAGTAGGTCATCTACATACACATAGCGCGCTCATTTTCAGTATATTAACGTTGTTGAATTTAATACCAGAACAGCATAATTCTGGTTACATACTTAGGACTATTTTATGACTATTTATCCTTACTTTCTTTTTACGAAAAACACTATTAAATACGTCCCTTTCCTAATATTTATAGTCTAGCTACCATCAAAAGCTTTTAACTTGTACCACACCCCCATTATGAGAGCGGTGCGGTCTGCCAGCACCATACGTTTTGTGCTTCCACTAAAAAGGTCAGACGCAGGGAAACCAACGTTACACATTTTTAATATAAATTATTAACCACAGAGTGGCATAGATGATGCAACGAGTGCAACCTTTTCCGAGCGATGTGACTGGTTATTATTGTTTAGGAAATTGCAGTTATTATAAGGATAAGAGAATATAGCCAACAGCATAATTTTGGAGTTATTGGTAAGTCTGTAGCTATGCCTACCCAACTCTGGAAATGAAGGCGAGAGTTTATTTTTATTTTTATTTATTGTCAATATAGTTATTTTTACATAGTAGCATAATCTAAATGTCGTATGTAACTGTATGTATGTGAGTTAGAGAGGAATTTGCGAGAAATGTTAACAGTGAATGTAATAAGAATATTAATTGACATTAATAATTGTAACCAATTATGCACCATGTTTCTGCGGAACCCAAACTAGGCTGTCTTTCGGGATCCTCTCAATGTAGTTTAAATAATTTGTACAAAATGGACGAATGAATAAGAATGTTGTACTCCAACTACAAATAAGGAAAGAAAGAAAGGTACGTGCACGCATGACTACGTGTGTATTTGCGTGTGTTTTTTCCCTTTCAATCTTTATCCTATCATATCTGTTAGGTTTTGTAAGAGTTGTTTAAAAAATGTCATGACATGATAAATATGCTACCGTTGTTTTTATTGTTCAAACGTTTCTTCCCTGAACTTTGATTAGTACAACATTATAAAGTTAATTTATTAACTGACTTTTTCTAGTCTTACACTTCCATTATTCATTTAAAAAACCTTTATAACAAACAAAAACACATCCTTCTCATTATTACACTGACATTTTTAAACCAGAAACTAATTAACTTAAATTGAATCCCAGAATTAATTGGCGGCAATATAACATTGCGTTATAATGACCTTATCAATCATTGCCAGCGCCTAACAATTGTACCTAAATCTGACCCCTATATGTGTCTATGGCACTTAATAGATTACGAAGCATCGAGGTCTTAAAAACCAACTTAAAACGCACGTAGACAAAATTGGAACTAAAAATTTACATACGAAATTTGGATTTAGAATCGACAGTGGCGCCACTCTCAGCTGTTTCAATAAAATTGTACACATCTATATACATAATTTGATTAGGAAATACGTGCGTATAATCAATCATCCGTGTGATATATCTGACGTATGTGAGGGATCACAAATATATAATATTTATTACGTTTGATTACACGGGTCATGGATTTGACTTCGGATTGTAAAAAAAATGATGCGTATGGATAAATTGAAACGCATCGCTTGGTAAAGTGGTAGTGCGCGTACGCAGCTGAAGGTTGAGTATTTAAATCTAAGAGTAAAGATAGTGTTTTTTTTGTGATTTATTATTTTATAATATTTATCGATATTTAGCACAATAATAATCGGAGAAATACTGGAAAAGGGCCGAATCTTAAGTACCCGAAACCGACGTGCGTGCATGACTCGATGTATGAATGTGGAAGAAGCGAAAGAAATTTGTCAAGATCGTAGCAAGTGGAAAGATGTGGTCTCTGCCTACCCCTCTGGGAAACAGGCGTGATTTAATTTATGTATGTATGTAATAGTGTATCTGGAATGGTATGGTCTTTAAAGTGACAAAAGATTTTTCAAATAGGTACAGCTTCGTAGATTATCCACCATGTTCTACCGTCCTACCAAAGAAGGTGGCTAAGTGCATAATATAATGCAATACAATACAAAACTCTTTATTGCACACCAAACAAAAACATTAAAGAGAAACAGTACAATTAAAAATAACACCGGGAAACAACAGGCGGTCTTATCGCTGATAAGCGATCTCTTCCAGACTTAGTAGGGATAAGGTGTCAAATTAAAATATTAGTATACTAATACAGGCATTTTAAATTTAATACGGTTGCCGATAGAGTACATAATACTTTGCCTACAACATTGCAGTTAGCTGCCACCTTTGATAGGACGGCAGAATAGGCGGTAACCATCGTTGACATTTTATGTTATTCAATTGTCAATGTTATTGTCACTACGGTATTTGACAAAAGTAAAATCAGCTTCTTTTTATGAAACATCAAAAATGCTCCGTTGCTATGGAATTTATAGGGATCACTAACTTGTGACGTCACAGCGTTCTTATTGTTGGATTTTATGAATTTAAAAATCTTAAATAGCAAACATAAATACATGATTTATGTTTTCCTAGTATTTTCATGTTTATCTGTTGTTAATGAAATACCAATTTAATTTCACTCTTGTCAAATGCCCTGTTATATAAGAGCTATAAAAACGTCGACAATACGACAATTTGATGTTTACTATGATAATATCAGCCCTTATATACAATCCGTCACGTTCTGACACGTATATAGGTACAAGACTGACGGATGCTATATCCACATTACCTATGTCACGCTATAAACGCAACCATACTAGACCCGCTGTGTTTATATTCTACAACGTATAACAATATTGCTTTTGACCTGTTATCGTATTGTCAACGCCCGAGTTAAAAACAGTACCATAACAAGTAATAGTAAGTAACATACATACATACCGTCACGCCTTCATCCCAGAGTGGGGTAGGCAGAGCTACAGAATTACCAACAACTTTAACAGCCAGTTGTCAATTCTGTAACCACATTTTGCACAAACAGGCTAAGATGTATATCATGTGTATATTAGTGACAGGTTGCAAGCCCATCGCCTAACAATACTACAAGCCTTTAATCCCTTAGTCGTCTCTTACGACTTCCACAGGAAGGAATGGAGTGGTACTATTCTATTCTGCCGGCAACCACACGGCCAAGGTAAGTAACAAAATTTATGATTTCATGTTATTTGATTTATGTTTTATTGTTTGATATAAGTAGATTTAATTTTTCTAAAGCTTGTACACCTGTAAAAGGGTTAAGTGAAACATAATTATAAGCAAATGTACCTGTTAACTGTAACCTTAATCTATACGCAATAAATTTCATTTCATTTCATTTCATTTCATTTCAGTGAGAAGCAATATTGTTTGACATCTTAGGGGTTACCTAAAAAAGTTTTTTTTTTTATGGCATAGAGATGCACCTGATGGTAAGTGGAAACTGTGACCCATAGACATTCGCATTCACAAGACTGCAGAGCAATCCTAAGACTGCAAATGCGTTGCCAACCCTGAGGACTAAGATGGAATGCCTCTATGCTTGTCATTTCACCGGCTGTCTTATCCCCAAACCGGAACACAATAATGCGAACATTCCTGCTGATTCCGAATTACTTATGTCAAAGGATTATAATTATTATTGTTATAGATGAATGAGCGAGAGCGTGGAATTCCACATGTAGTGGTATTGTGTGTGTATAGGCAAGAGAAAGAGAGAGAGAGAAGTATTTAAGTATTTCTCTCTCTGTTTCTCTTGCATATACACACACCATACCACTACGTATCCAATTCCACGCTCTCGCTAATTCTTCTATACTACATTTAATAATGGGATAGCTTTATTTATATGGATTATTTTTAATCTCCGACAAAAAAAAGGTGGTTTAAGGTTTTCCGAATAAATTAAAATTAAAATTAAATTAAAATTAAAATTTACGGGTGTATCTGTGTGTCTGTTTGTCGCATCGTAGCTAACGGATAACCCGATTTAGATGTAATTTTCAAAGAAAACTGAGTTTATCTAAATTATTCTTATCTAGGTATCATTATCGCCCTAGGCGTACTTTTTCGAGTCAAATCGGAGAAATACTGGAAAAGGGCCGAATCTTAAGTACCCGAAACCGACGTGCGTGCATGACTCGATGTATGAATGTGGAAGAAGCGAAAGAGATTCGTCAAGATCGTAGCAAGTGGAAAGAAGTGGTCTCTGCCTAGCCCTCTGGGAAAAAGGCGTGATTTAATGTATGTATGTATGTAGCTATCATGAAAAATGCTGAGCTGTTTAAAGTAAACCGGCTTTTAAAGAAGACATCGCCATTTTATCGAGGTTTTTTATCCTTTTAATTGTTTTTATGCTTTGAATAACACGAACGAGCAGACAACCCCCATAAAAGAAACTTAACTATTCTAAAACGAGATGGAATGCTAGTCATTTTAACGGTTGTCTTATCACCACACCGGAACACAAAAATGTGAACACTGCTGCTTCGTGGAAGGTTAAAGTGTCAGTAGCGATCAGGACGGTTCCTGCAACATGGTAACACCACTTATGGTTCCAAAAAGGAATAATTAAAATAAATAAACTACTAAGATAAACGACTTCCGAGGTCTGAATAGAAGGAGACACTTAAAAGAGTTTTTAAATTAAAAAAAAATATTAAATAAACAAAACCTTCTTTCCGAGCTGATATCTCTTTAATCGATTCTTATTAAAAATAATAAGAACTATCACTTTAAACTAGTTTTTAAAAACCCACATAATCTAGCTTTCTTTAAAAAAAATGCTTCACGACCATCGGTTTTGGAACTACGAAGCTACTAACAGATACACATGGTGTCCTTGTTTCACCAACCCTCATTTCACAGAACGTATCACTTGGCAGAATTGTTTCATAGAAAACTATTTTCTGCGAAATCTATTTTGATTTCAGGATTTTTTATGATGGTAACCACCGTAACCTTTTTTATTTTGACGGAGAGGAAATGCATTTACGTATCGTCTCCACCGGCTAGAGTAGCCTAAAGGGGGTGGGTATGACGGACTCTCAACCACCTCAGTCTCCTGTGAGAGCTGAGGTAGAAGCCTGCCGTCTAAAACCTCTCCTGTGTTAACCCCCAAGGGTTAACGGGGGCATCGTGGGCTGGTGACTTATGTGACTATGCCACCACTGGGTGCCCCCCTTACAAGTCTAACCTAACCTACGTAAAAATATTTAAAACAAACTGAAATCAACACAGAAAATAGCTTTCTATGAAACGAAAATTCTGCGAAGTGATACGTTCTACGAAATAAGTGTCGGTGAAACAAGGGTAAACCATACACATACACAGATACATAAATAGGTATACACGATAAACCTATAACTCCCCTCTTTTTTGAGTTGGAGGTTAAAACTACTAAGATTTAAAACTCAATAATAACAACAAGAAATATTATTTCTTAATAAACTGATCAGTTTATACTGGTACGAGGGCTGCTACTTATGTAACCGGAATAGAAAAAATAAACAAACGTACATGGCTAAATATGGTTTTATTGTTTTTCGAAGTATTCTCCGTGATAATCGATGCACTTTTGCATACGTTGAAACCAATTTATAAGGCACTTTTTCCACTCTGACTGAGGTATCTCCAAAACGTGCTGTCTGAACGCGTCGACGGCATCTTCACGGGTCGAAAATCGTTGACCACGTAATGTATTCTTTACATTTGGAAATAAATAGAAATCATCGGGTGCCAAATCAGGGCTGTAAGGTGGATGACCCGTTTATTCTATATTTTGACCTTCCAAAAATCGAGTCGTTTCGCGTGATGTATGACAGCTGGCGTTATCATGGTGCAGAATGATTCTCCGTCGCTGGTTGTTTTTCCGTATTTATTCAAATACTTCCGGCAAACAAATGGTCGTGTACCACTCCGAATTAACCGTTTTACGATTCTCTAGGGGCACTGTAGCCACATGGCCATTAATACCAAAAAAGCAGGCCACCATTTGCTTCAAGGTGCTTTTTGCACGAGTTACTTTCGTAGGGTTCGGCTCATTTTGAAACACCCACACCGTTGATTGTTGTTTAGTTTCGGGATCATACGCATAGATCCAGGATTCGTCACCTGTGTAGATATTATAAACAGCTTTTGAGTCACCACGGTTATATTTTTTCAACATTTCCTTGCACCATTCGACGCGAGCCTCTTTTTGATCCTTAGTTAAGTTGTGCGAGATCCAACGCGAACAAATTTTTTTCACAGCTAAGTGTTCATGTAATATCTTATTAATGCTCGTCATACATATGCCTATAGTCGCCTCTATCTCGCGATACGTAACATGACGGTCATGCATTATAAGTTTTCGCACAGCTTCAATATTTTGTGGTACAGCGACCGATTTCGGGCGACCATCCTTAACTTCGTCCCTGAGCATACTACGTCCACGATTGAACTCACTAAACCAGTGATACACAGTAGTTTTGGATGGAGCTTCATCACCAAAAGTCGAAGTTAGTTGATCTATGCACTGTTGTTGCGTTAAACCACGCCGAAAATCGTAATAAATCATAGCACGAATATTTTCACGAGTGAGTTCCATTCTTGCAGCGAGATTAAAATTTAAACCCGCCAAAAACAAAAGACTAGCGTACATAAGAAAAAAATATATAGCGGCCAGTATTAAAAAAAGTTCAAATTTTACCATGGAGGTCAGATATAGCGTTTAAAAATGTTGGAATCCCGGATTCCGGTTACCTAAGTAGCAGCCCTCGTATAACGTGAAATTGCTGCGTTTAACGCAATAATATTCTAAACCTTCCTTCGTAGATAGAATAAACTTACCCTCACCTGAAAAGCAACCTAGAATAATTATAAGCAGGTTCTAACAACTAAATTTAACGCAACTTCGTTGCTGACTTTACTAATGTACAGTCGGCCAAAAATGTGGTCTACCACCTTACGGTGGAAATTCATTTGCATGACGTGATACAGCAAGATTGATTTATTCTTACAATAATAACAAGACAGTGACAAGTCAACCTTAGCGATACTTAAATCTCACATAAACTTTTGTCAAAACTTAAAGACCTCTAGGTATTTATTGCAATAAAAACCTACGCAAAATATAACTATTTATTGTAAAATATTTTATCGGACATCCGTATATACTTATTTAGATTTTAAACTGGATCACAAAATGTAACGTATTATAATTAAATTGTTTCAGGATTTCTCGTTATAATTTATTTGACACCTTCATAATGTTTGATGGAAACGGATAAGTGATACAAAACAAGTGAAATATAAAAAAAAGGTAAAATTCCTCGCTACAGTTACAAAGTATCCAGCAAAAACTTTGCTTGATTGGATAATAATGACTTACACGAGTAAGCAGTTAACTAATTGAAATTTAATTGAAAACGCATGGCAAAGCTATGGTTCTTTTAATAAAAGTTAATCTGAGACTTGTCAAGACCTATATTAAAACTGTCAACTAAAAAAATCGGTCCAAGTTGACAGGTCACATGTCGAAAGTTATCCACCAAAAAGTTTAAAACACTTACCTTGCTTCGCCAAAAAGCAGCTGCCCGCTTCCAGGATTTTTCAAAACCAAAAACAGCTGTCCACTTATCTTCAATATTTTTCGTTCCCCATTATTACACAAAACTACACAAGAGACACAATAATCACACCATAAAGTCCAAAAACAGTTCGATTTTTAAATTAAAAATACTGTCCGAAAATAAAACTAAAAAAATAACTGGCCGAAAATTAAAGAGACAGTTGCGAGCGCGCGCGAATTCGAATTTCGAACGGCGTGCGCGCAGCGTGATTCGTTTTTCCCGAGCCTCACTCGGATGTGGTCCGTGTGTGACTGTAAACCCATCTTGCACTTCACGATCACCGAAGAAGATACATCTCGCGTCCCGCTCTCGCGCGCGCGGGGGTATATAGCCGTGCTCCTTTTTCCTTATTATCAGAGGTTAAGCTTGGCTCATCAGTCAGTCGGCACGAGGCGACCGGGTGGGAAGGTCGCGTCCACATCTACCGTTACTTTCTATAGGCAGTCAATAAACCACGCACCGTATGGCATCCGTTATTTTTGACCGGTCTTTTTATTTATTACGATGCGGCTAGAAATTTTCTTGTTTGTTACAACATTCATTTCAATTGTTTTGATTGTTAAAATTATAATTATGTATAGCGATGACTAATCCTAATTAGGTAATAATTTATTAACATAAATAATTATAATCAATCAATAAATTATGTCAATATTATGTAGGTCAAAGTTTAAATTAATAATAAAAACCAGCTATAAATTCGCGTATAATTTTATGATCTACATAGATCGCTCCAAATTCGCCCGACCAATCGGGTGGTCGCGAAATGACAAGCAAGCTAGATCATTCGTTTAGATCATTGGTATGCGCGGGAGTTGTTACGCGATTGGCGTTTCTCGCGCAAGCCACGCCTGGTACCGTTATAGGGGGGCAATGACTGCCCTAAAAGTGGGGATTTGTAGATCATTCGTATTAAGTGGGGGGCTGACTTTGGTAATTGTTCGCGTGGTGATTGGACTTAATGAGTGTGGTCACACCCTTATATCGTACCTACTTCGATAGCATTGCATAATTAATATGTATCGGTTTTTTTATGAACAAGTGCATAATTAAAGACGTTGTAACTTTACCTTCCGTTGAGTAAATGTTGATATTTGTACCATTCGCATTATTTGTAATGTTATTGTTTATTACTTTGTGTCCGTTTTTTTTTTTATTCAGTTGAACTTAGTCATTTGATAAAATTTACTAAATAATAGGTTCTTTTTTAAATCTTGAAGTAACACTTATTAAAACTACTTATTAGTATTAAATTGTGTTTATTTCGTAAACACAATGGTCACTTTTGATTATTTTATTTGAAAATTATCAAGTATTTTTTGTTTTGTTTATGTTTGTCCACATAATATAGAGCACGTAGAGTCCAGGTAGTTAAGTGACTTCTAACGACATCTGTTATTATGAATTTAAACCTCGATTGTACAGACTTGCATTAAATTAAAGTAAGTACCTAACGGTAATGAGCACCCAGACTCTTATTATTAATTTATTTACTTACACTAATTTGCACAAAATACAATGAAGTACACATGGCGAACCACAAAACAGAACAAAACAGAGTACAATAACTAAAAACAGACTTTAAAATAGAGTAATAATTTAGAGTATGATGATCTCTGTGACAAACATGTTTCGTAATATCAAACTCGAGGTACTATAGGAGTAAGATTCGCAAAAAACAATTGAATTACTCATCGTTATCACCAGGTGTTATCAATGTAGTAACTACTTATTGAAGTCGAGGACAAACGTCTCGCGACACGTGTCGGTGACATGTCAAGCGAAGTCGAGCAACTTTACTTGACATATCTGGCGACATTGAGCGACACGTGTAAGCGGCAACGTCGGGCAAAGTCGAACAACTTTGCGAAACGTCGCCTGACAAATCTGGCGACATCGTGCGACAGGTGTCGGGTCACATCACGGTCACACGTGTCGCCTGATGTTGCCAAACATGTGTATAGTTTCGCAAAGTCGCTCGACTGTACCTAGAAAAACCAGTCGATAAATTGAAAATCCTATGAAGTGATACGAAAAAGAAATTAGTTTCGACAAAAAAAAAGGGTGGACCGTCGTACATGCCTACAATTTATTTTGTGTCTTATAATGCACTAAGGCTTACTACAAATGTACAAAAAAAACGTCAAAATTTTCGTATTCCAACCGTATTTTAACGTCGACTATAAAATGATTTGTTTACAACCTAGGTCTGTCTCGAAGCTACCAGTTTGATGTCATTCAAGTCATCCAACTGAATTTAAGTAGGATCTAATGTGGTCTCGCAATAGGTCGGGCGGGTCGGAAGGGTTAGGAAACATTACGTTTACGGTACTGTCTAGACGTTCTAGACTTTCGTTTAAATGAAATGCTAGGGTTTAATTTCAAAAAATCTTTTTAAAGAATGGCTAGTGTAGTGAAATACGACTTTGTGAAAGGTACAAAAACCATGTTAATGTGTAGTTAAATTACGTGCATCAATCTGTTTCCATACGACTCTTACCCAATCTTCGATTCACCCCTTCCTAGACGTACTGACAGTAGGGCCGCCATAGACAATCAGTTGAAATGACAGGCCGACAGGGACGCAGCTATTTGTTAGAATGAGAGACGGATTCAACTTTCAAATAGCCGCGTCTTCCTCTTCGACTGATCGTCTACAGAGTCAGAGTCAACAGCCATCGATAACTATACAATGACATAATATCAACTGAACATCCTTTAAGCACAAAATACACATGATATACATCTTAGCCTGTTTGTGCAAAATGTGGTTACAGAATTAACAACTGGCTGTTAAAGTTGTTGGTAGTTCTGTAGCTCTACCTACCCCACTCTGGGATGAAGGCGTGACGGTATGTATGTATGTGTATCCTTTAAGCAGCAGTGTTCGCGTTGTTGTATTCTAGTGAGATAAGGAAACCGGTGCAAGTATTAGCATACCTACATATTTTATATGGATTCCATCTTATTGACAACGTATTAGCGCTCTTAGGATTGCAATCTTAAGACTTTAGGCCTGTATTAATAAACTCATCTTGGCTGAGATGCGCGTCACAAGATACGTCAAAATAAACATCAAACCATAGAACACTGTCTTTTTTGACGCATCTTGAGACGAGCATTAGAGTTGAGATTAGTTTATTAATACGGGCCTTAGTCTTAGACACGTGTGTTGATTTGCCTTCTCCACGTCTTAAAAAAAAACATGCTTGAGACATTTCCCTATTCATTAACATATCACTCTACATCGCAATAATAAGGAATGTTCCCTCATAGCCCTAAAGTAGAGTTAGTTTCGTAGCTAAGGTGCGACTGTCAGATCAACCCGCTATCACAATAAATATCATTGGCGAACACACTGTATACTTATTTGAATGGACGTATTCTGGTTAGAATCGGCAGGTTGGAATTTAACTTAATACTGACTTTTGTCGGTTACTCTGTCTGCTTAGAATTTTAACATAATATTTTTTTGTAAATAGAAAAGCGCCAAAAATTAAACACAAATATGGTTTGATTTATAACTTAAAGTAAATAGCATTTCGATTCTAAATGCAACACAAACACATTTTAGTTTGTGCCGCTTTTGTTTTTAAGCAACGAGATATCTAAAATTGCGGTCGCTTACAACATGCTACTTTGCACTAATTACTATAATCAGACGTATAACTACTTTGGTTCCATCCAGAGCGCTACCGCCATATTTACATTTAACCAACCAAGCAGCAGTGTTCGCATTGTTATGTTACGGTGTGGGAATAACACAAGGGGTGAAATTACTAGCATAGAGAGCTTGGGGTCTTATGATTAAACTCTTTAGGTTATAGTCCAGATAAAGAGAATGGTTTGTGTCACAGCTTACATTTTACCATCAAGTGGCCCTGTTTTGTAGTAAAAAAGAAACATAATCATATTTTTAACCAATATCTTTAACCTATTCCTTGTGCAATGATCATTTCTGATATACATCAAGCGCAACATTTAAAAGGATCAAAATCGATTTCCATCCACACAAACTATTAACAGCTGGGATTTTTTTTCCCAGTAGTTACCACCATTTTTTTTGTGGTAAGAGATTTGGTGGTAACAACTGGGATTTTTTTTCCCGTAGTTACCACCAAATATTTTAGTGGTACCAAATGGGAAAAATATTCCCACTTGTTACCACCGAGTAATTTAGTGGTAAAAAATTAATGGTAACAGGTGGGAATAACCCGATCTCAGAATAAGCGCGCGCGCACCATACAGGGCCACAAAAAACGAGTCGTCGCCAATTTGTAGCCGCGCCTGCGCCGATAAAGCCTTAAACGACGCCACGACAGATTGCCGCGCTGGGCCTGGGGACCCATTTTGTAATGGCCCTTTAAGAGTTTTAAGTTTATAGGTTAGGTGGGATAGTTTAATTTATGACTGGGTTTGGTTTAATTTAGTTTCATGATTAAGTTTTATTGCTGCGTTGCAGAGACTTGAGACTTAAAATTCATTTAGTAATGGCTCTTTAGGAGGTTTGTTTTACTTGACAAGTTTTTTTTTCTTAAGCTGAGTTCTAAGTTTAGGGTTTTTTTATGTTTAAAGCATAGAACGGTTTTGTTGTAATTTTTGCAAATTAAATTAGTTTTTAAATGTTTTCTTATTAGACCATTCTAATAAGACAAAACAAAGATGAAAACAACAATCCTTCTTCACTGTTGACAATGTAATTATGCACGTATAATACGTCAAACAACCGAGTTAAATATTTTTCGGATGTCATTAATTGACTTGTGTCTTGCCGGTAAATGTATAACACTGCTAATATACGTAGTACCTATGTGAAACTGCTTTACCGTCATTACAATTTCCCTGACTATACTTAAAGCACAACCCCAATAATTTATATTTTAGTGTATTTTTTTTTGTTTCTTTCTTTTTTCTCTATACATATAATTTTGAATTACATCGCATTTACAATAATATTTAGTACTAAGTACCTTTATTTCTACACAAAACCAACCCAATACGTAGTTTTTGGCATCAAATGTGTTGTATTTAAAAATAATTAAACGCATTCCCATCTTTTAACGAAACCATACTCTAAAGCAGCAGCAATAACGCACTAATTACCTTGCAGTTAATGCAAGGCTGCGTAAGCGCAGGCTGCACGAGTTGCAGCGAGCGACCGCGCTCAGAAGTTCAGAGTAACGGCGATAGATGGCGTTACTAGTTCTGATTTAAGCTAACTCTTATAAACAAAGGAATCAAATTTATTTTTACCATAGTAACATAATGACAAGATAATTTTTGGAAGGCATTTTCAGGTTTTGTCTGGATTGGGACCACTATGTTATCGTCATAGTTCGGACAGGTCATCGCAAAAACCGATATAGAAATAGAACAAGATTCAATTATGATTATCCAAAGCGGATATTATTATCGTAACTAAACTTTTTTTTAGTTGCATTTCTGTCATAATTATCTCAAATTGGCATTCCAGAAACAGTTTTGTGACAATTGAAATAAGTAAAATTATTTATTTATGGTTATTTCGAAATAAATAGGTATTTATCGTAAATATAATGGTCAAATTGGAAACAGTTTTTAAGTAGATTAAAAACTAACCCGAGTTCTCTTATAATGAAAATGTCCGTGAAATATTGTGTAAAGCTTGTGACATTCGTATTAACCAGTTAAAGTAAGATAATAAAAAAAAAAAAATAAGTAGGTAAGGTAAGTAGGGCGCTGGCGAAGTGGGTAGTGACCCTGCCTACGAAGCTAGCGGTCTTGGGTTCGAATCCCGGGCAGATATTTGTGTAATAAGCGCGAATATTTGTTCCTGAGTCTTGGATGTTTTCTATAAAAGTTTTTATATCGCTGTCTAGTACCCACAGTACAAGCCTAAAGCTTACTTTAGGACTAGGTCAATTGGTGTGAGATGGTCCCCTTAAATATATTTATTTATTTACTTATTTATAATGTGAAAATAAATCTTAATGAAAATACCTTTAGACACATAATTTATGGGTTACCGTTATAAAATAATTAAATAATAATTAATAATACGACAGCCGAGAAAACAACAGTGTTTACATTACTTTTTACCTTGTTTGGATTTGGGCTTCGAAAACCGGTAAAATGGGGTAAACCCCGGTTGGCAACTCATTTAGCAGTCTTGAGAAATGTCTATGGACTTAAGAGCCCATTTACTTTGTTATTTTTTTTACCATCATCCGGTCTGGATCTATTTCCACTTTTAGTTAACCCATCACGCGTCCATATCGTTGTCACATACCTACATCGAGGTAGGTAGGTAGCTCTTGGCATGTGAAATAAGTACAATAGAGCCGATTTAGGTCGTATGCGTACTCGTTATAAAGAATTCAACTTGAAAAAATAATAATGGATTTCTGTTAACTCTTACAATTTATAAATAAAACAAGTTAGGTATGATCTAATTTTTTACCAAAGCGTATCGAGTGTGTGTGTGTCTGTGGCACCGTAGTTCTTAAACGTATTAGCCGATTTGGACAAGGTTTTTTTTATTTCAAAGCAGGTTTTTTGGCGGCGGTGCCATTTGTTTTTCACACTTTTAGTTAAAGTATTCACTGTTCCTTTTTGTCCTGCAAATGCCATAATGCCAGACAAGGACAGATTATACTTCAAGCGCACTTTATATATATCTATAGCACGCTTATAAACAACAAAAATTTAACAATAAACGATTGGTTTAATTTAGGATCTAAAACAAGGAATTTGTAACATAAACTCATCAACAAAGAAACGGCTACAACAACGAAAAATATATGAAGTTCTCTTGTACTGCTAAATAAGTACTACGCGAACAAAGCCACGAGCTAATGCTAATCAACTGATAAAGTCACAAGCCAGTTGGTGAAAAAGGTATTTCGAAAACTTGAAATAAGATAAATCAAAGCAAAGAACAAAGGAGGAATCAGGTCGTTAATTTCTGAGACAGATCGCGCTCCATATTTTTATTGTGGCCCAAAATACGGGTAAGGTTAAACTTGTCACGTATTTAGGGTTCCGTGGAGGAACCTCTGTTTTACCGGATGAGGCAGCTTATAATCTATGGAAGGCTTTAGTCAGCAGTAAATTGCTTTTTGTAAAAAGCTAATAAGCAATAGCTGGTAAGTTTTTTTCTTGCCATATTGTCAAATGAGCAGACGGACTACCTGATGGTAAGGAGTCACTGTCGCCCATAAACATCAGGGGTGTTAAAACAAAGGACGGGCGGACGAACGAGCGAAATCGCAGCAGCGAGTTTAAGTAGTCCCGTCAGAGCGAACAAATTCATTTTAGCGCGTGCATTTTCAATTAAGCAGCCTACGTTCGATCCATCGGCAGAAACCACGCTGCTAAATTGAAAATGCACGCGCTAAAATGTGTTTTGTTCGCACTGACGGGACTACTTAAACTCGCCGCTTGGACATCCACTCGTTCGTTAGTCCGACCGTCGTTGTCGACAACTACTACTACTACCCAGGGGAGTGTTTCTCTCAAAAATGGCGGTCGGTCGGACGAACAAGTGAATATCGCAGCGGTGAGTTTAAGTTGTCCCATCAGAGCGAACAAAACCCATTTTACCGCATGCATTCTCAATTAGACAGCCTTATACGTTCGATCTTATTGACAGAAACCATGCTGCCAAATTGAAAATGCACGCGTTAAAATGTGTTTTGTTTGCTCGGACGGGACTACTTAAACTCGCCGCTGCAAAAAAACCCAGAACGCAAACACATACTGGGGCTCTATTCTGCTCAGTGAAACCATATTGATTGCGACATGATATCGTATTGTTAAACTCCGCCAAATGTCAAGTATAAGAAAGTTGTTATACCGTTGATAATACGATAACAATACATCAAATGAAAGATTTTGCGGAGTAGAATTATAGTGCTCCTAACAAGACTTTTACTGAGTTAAATAAAAAACAACAGATGTTTTTTTTTAGTTTAGTTTAGTTAGCTAGTAGTGTAAAGTGGGAGAGCATCAGTGGCGTAGTGGCTTAGAGGCGACTCGTGATCGTAAGGTACCGAGTTCGAACCCACGTGGTCACCATGTACCAACGAATTCTAACTTAAATACATTACCCGATGCTCTTACGGTGAAGGAAAACATCGTGAAGAAACCTGCACATTCAAACAACTGTATCCGAAAGGGCCCACCTGTGTAAGATAAGATAGTGTAAAATAATGGATTTGCCAGCGTTATATGTACACGGAACCATCTGCAATTTTTACATGCATGTTAAAAAACCTGCGCCCACGCGACGAATTTTTTGCGATCCACATTTTGATTAATGCTCTTGATTGTAACTATTGAGTTTTATCGTTTTGGGCTCATCCTTTTATTGGAGCGTGGAATTTTCGGGATTGCTGCGAGCGTCCTTTTGCATTATTTCTTAGTAAAGGTGTTTGGTATGTTTCTTTTGCATTTTTGACGTAACAAATTTATTGATATTGTTGACTTTATTTTTTACATTCATTTTTGTATTTCGAGTATTTCATCATCTTGATATTAAGGTTCTTAGTAGTTTTTTTTTTTGGCATAGAGTAGACAAACGAGCACACAGGCCACCTGATGGTAAGTGGAAACTGTGACCCATAGACACTCGCATTCACAAGACTGCAATGCAATTCTAAGACTGCAAATGCGTTGCCAACCCTGAGGACTAAGATGGAATACCTCTATGCTAGTCATTTCACCGGCTGTCTTATCCCTAAACCGGAACACAACAATGCGAACACTGCTAGTTTGGCGGTAGGTTAATGGATAAGATGGTGGTAGCGATTCGGACGGACCCTGCACAAGGTTCTACCACCCGAGGTTATTAGATAACACTGTTATATAAAAGTTTATTTATTTCAGCGCGTATTTAACTTTAATCGCGTCGCGTTCACAGCAGACAATGCAGATTAGCAACTTGTGTATTCTACTGAGTATAATGATATTGCCTTTGAGGTACTATCGTATTGTCAACGTAACAATAGCAATAAAATAGAAGCCCAGTTTGCAAATCACCTAAAAACAAAATACACATACATGTTGGACACTTTTAGCTGACAGGCCCCAGTAATGGACACTTCACTTCACTTCACTTTTTTTCACATGCATGATATAGAATGCATCCTACATAACAAAAACTCGAAAATATTTACCTATTATCAGTACAATATTCTCTGTAAAAGAAAATGTAAGCGTCTAAAAAAAAATTATCATGCATTAGTTAATTCGAATTTCATATGGCTCTGAATTTATTGTTGCAAAACAAATGAATAACCCTTATCTTCTCTAAAATAATAATTAAGTCCATTGGTCATTGGTAAGATCATTGTTCCCTGTCCATTACTGGTACCGTCACCTTAAAACCTTACCAAAAATGTATTTAATTTTATTTACTTTTTATTTATTTATGGAAAAACGACAGCTATAAACTAAAACAATAACTTAAAAGTATTTAGATGCTAAGAGCTAATGACAGGTTCTCACCGATAATATTAGTAAGTAGGTAAAAATGTAGAAATCCGCTGGCAACAGCAATCGCCTTCTATTCAAAGCATAAAACAAAGTCACTTTCTACGTTCGTCTGTGTCTGTCTGTCTGTATATCCGCTAACTCCTCCTAAACCACGCAACTTATTTTGATGCGGTTTTAACCGTCAGTTAGATAATTTTTCACGGAAGGTTTTAGAGTTTTATTATTCTGGTTTATGTAAGGGTGTTACAGAAAACTAACATAACCGAAGCAAAGCAAGGGTCTAGTACTTTAATAATTCTGTTAGGTATACAATTATGGAATGAATGAACGTGTATGAAGAGACTTATGAGTGTGGAAGAAGCAAGGGAAGCTTGTCTGGATCGTAGCAAGGGAAGGAAGTGGTCTCTGCCTACCCCTTCTAGAAATATGTATGTATGTATAATATTACTAGCTTCTATCTTCTATCATTCGTAATTAGGTCATCCACAAGAACCATACATTTACCTCTATAACCTACCTCTGTGCCAAATTTCATCGGAATTCGTTCAGCCGTTCTAGCGTGATTGAGTTACAATCTTTCACATTTTTAATTTTAGAAAGTTTTTATTTAAAGTCTAAATATTAAAATAAGCTCAATACCACCCAATAATAACCACAAAACTCCCATATTTTTTACAAAAATAATTCATGCCAACAAAAACGTCCAATCAACAAAAAAAACGTCGTAAATATCATCGATTTGTCCAAAAATCTGATAAATATTTATAACAACTGTCCCGTAATCATAACCCTCCCCGTGCCGAGATATAATCTCCACCTGGTTGTATAGACCCTCATAATTTAAGGGACACACACACATTTTTATTCAAAAGAGCGTATCTCCAATTATTTTTTTAAATAAATATCAACCACGATACAAAGTAAATAAAGTTTTTTATACGATAAATGGGATTTAGCAGTTTAGTTTGTTTTTAAGTGAGGGTTGAACAGATGGTTAGTGACAAAAGAAAATTCGGTAGGCGGTGACTCGTAAATGGTTAGCGGTTAAGTGTGGACATGGTTTAGTGTTAGGCAGCTAATTGGGATACTATGGACATGCCCTTGAACTAACAATTTTTAAATAATTTTAATCACTACATAGTATAAAACAAAGTCGCTTTCCGCTGTCTGTCCCTATGTATGCTTATATCTTTAAAACTACGCAACGGATTTTGATGCGGTTTTTATTAATAGATAGAGTGTTTCAAGAGGAAGGTTTAAATGTATAATAAATCCTGTTTTATGTACGGGTGTTACAGAAAACTCACATAAACCAAAGCGAAGCGAGGGCGGGTCACTAGTTAATTATATATTTATCAAAAAGGACACTGCTGGACATAGTCTTTCCCGAAGATATGTATTGGCATTTAAATTTTTTTATTTTTATTTTGAGAGATTCAATTTTTTTCTGTAAGGATGCTTTATTATTTCTGACATAATCCTTTCAACCAACATCCATCCACTGCAGGTTAATTAAAGGCCTCTTAATTTTCACGCCGCTTTGCCCGGTCTCGTACTTACGACATCTGACATAATAGAAAAATGTATCTTTATTTTTATTGATATTATGGCTTTTTCGCGTAACTTCACCCGCGCAAAACTCGTTTATCGCGTGAAAAAAGTACCCAATGTCCTTTCTCTGGATCAAAGCTATCTCCATACCAAATTTTATCAAAATCGGGTTAGTGGTTTAACAGTGAAAGCGTAAGATACATATGTATACAATATAAATAAGAAAATAGTTTTGCTAAATATTAAAACTCACATCTCGTATTATGGTTGCATTTAAATAAATTTATTTGCCTTACCACAAAATCAACACATTAAATTTTATTTAATAGCTACAATTATTAACAAATCCATAATTTCCAAAACCAATCACATCCACGCTTAAGTTAATTTACCGAAATAATCCAATAAATTACAGTATATTATATAAAAAAACGCAATTTATCTTCGCCAGCCACAATGGTAACGAAAACATTGTCCCAAGTATTGACACGTCGTTCACAATAATCATAATGTTTGGGGTCGGGCGGACCCTTGACGTTGTCTAACGAGAGCATTTTATGGGTTAAGTGTAAGCGAGGAGCGATTTAACGTACTAACACTACAGCGAAGCGAAAGAAATTTGTCAAGATCGTAGGAAGTGGAAAGAAGTGGTCTCTGCCAAACAGGGAAACAGGCATGATTTAACGTATGTATGTATCTGTAATATTACACCAACTTTTGACATGCAGTATAGTTTACAAGGTCTCTATATTCTACAACGATTTTATCCCTATTGCAATCGTTTTGTTTATGTCACGAGCGGGTCTTGCTGTCAAGTTTATATGAGCTATCTTTACGATAAAATTACGTAAAACACACACATTACAATATATATATATGTATATATATTTTTATGACATAGAGAAGACAAACGAGCACACAGGCCACCTGATGGTAAGTGGAAACTGTGACCCATAGACATTCGCATTCACAAGACTGCAATGCAATCCTAAGACTGCAAATGCGTTGCCAACCCTGAGGACTAAGACGGAATGCCTCTATACTAGTCATTTCACCGGCTGTCTTATCCCCAAACCGGAACACAACAATGCGAACACTGCTGTTCGGCGGTAGGGTAATGGATAAAACCCGAATGGTGAAACCTTTGATTAGGAGAACTTGTTAAACTTACTCTAAAAGGTTAGGACCAAGAAAGGTCGTTTACCATGTTTAGATCTATTTGTATGATTTGTTTGAAGCGTCAAAAGCGTAAAGAACTTTCTTGTTCGATTAAACATTAACCCCCTTACTTATAAACATGGAACAAGCTTGGAATAGTTCATGCCATACTTTGTCCTTATCAGTTATTGTGACATTTGCATCTGACAGAAAGTGACAAAGCATGACACAAACTATTCTAAGTTTATTCCACGTTTATAGCGTTCTTTGCCACCCTACCCACCTTTACCTTAATAACTCCTAAACTAATTATCGGATTGAAAAGTTAAAACTATATTCTAGACCAGAAAAAAATGGGCTTTCTTACCACTTAATATTTACGTCAAGTTCTAGCACACTCTGTACAAATAATAGGATTATACTTGCCAAGTTCCATACACCACAAACCTAGCGCTTATTGTTAGTGTGGGACTAGTCTGTTCAAATTGTGTGAGTTTGTAGTTTGTGCATCCTTTAGTAAAATTGATCTCTTTTTTCTCCGCTTTCGCTTATCACGTGCTCCATAAAAGCTGCAACCACCCAATGTTGTGAAAGATCGTGTCTATGATTATCTCTTATCAATTGCCATCTTGCCTTTGTCGTTGTTTGCCATGGCTTGCCATGGTTTGCCATTGTTCGCCGTTGCGTCTGCATTCGTCAAGGTGCTTGAACATTGTTACTTTTTGTCAGTTACGTAGTACTTTCAATTATTTATGTTCATCTTCAATTATGTTAGTGCCATTTCTAAATAGGTTTGAATGATTTTTGCGACTGGCATCACATTTCTTTTTTTATGTGACTGGTTTTAATAGTTCGTCTTATTGCGTCTCTTTTATGATATACACGATGGAAATAGGTTTTTCGATTAGTTACTGCGATCAGAATTTTGGCACATTAAGCAAAATGATAAAAAAATATATTTAAAAGGTTTACTTTATGGAAATGGTACGGTAAATATTTAAAAACATTAATTTTAACAGAACAGCAAAAAACAAAAAAACCCTTTAGTAATGTACTTACCTTAATATTTGGTCTGTTAAAAAGAAAAAAACAACTTATTAACAAAATTTAATTCACTCACATTATAATAAGTCTATCTCCACAATTAAAATTATTTCTCAATCATATTTTAAATTTTGACCTTAAAAATAGGTAACAATATTACCTATTTGCGAACTATTCTTCTAAATCCCCGTAAGATTAAATTTAAGAGACTTTAAAGTGATACGTTCGCTTTTGGACTTATTTGTGTAATTTTTATAACTGTGTCATGTATAGATTCTAGTACAATAACTTTACATACAGTAAAACATCCACCTCAGTTTATAGGTATTCATACCTATATAATATATTTCAAAGTAACTATTGTTTGTTTGTTTCTAACGCTGTCACAGGTAAACCGCTGTGCCGATTTTAATGAAATAAATCACGAAGATACCTTGAACCCCAAACCAGAGAAAGATTATATTCATTTTCATTCCAGAAAAATGTATAGCTCCCGTGAAAGTGATAATTTAGTTCTACGCGGACGAAGTGGCGGGAAAAAAACTTTTTTTTTAAGGGAACAATCTTACACCAATTGACCTAGTCCCAAACTAATCTCTAGGCTTGTACTATGGGTACTAGACAACGATATAAATACTTATACAGAGAAATATATACTTAAATACATTAGAAAACATCCATGACTCAGGAACAAATATTCGCGCTCATCACCCAAATATCTGCCCTTACCGGGATTCAAACCCAGGACCGCTAGCTTCGTAGGCGGGTCACTACTCACTAGGCCAGCGCGTCGTCTAGGGTTTATAAAAAGTTCATTCCATTCCCTCCTGTCAGTAATGACGTGGCACATACCACGCATGTGTTGTGGGAGATGCTGCTAGTCCGTTTAACAGGCCAGCATCGACAGCTGTTATTGCCTTAAATTGCTATGTGCCCATTTTCGATATACATTATGTATGGTTATATGTAAAGTTTTCATTGCACAAAAAAATACAAGTAAATGAATGAATGAATGAATGATTTATTTATTTCATTCATTCACCAGTGAACCAGGGGACCATCTCACACCAGTTGACCTAGTCACAATCTAAACTTTAGGGTTGTACTTTGGGTACTAGACAACGACAAACATACTTATATGTATAGAGAAAAACATACTTAAATAGAAAACATACAAAACTCAGAAACAAATACTCGCACTCATCACAAAAATTGCCCATACCGGGAGTCGAACCCGGGAACAGCTTCGTAGACAGGGACTACCAACAAACTCAACGCGTCGTCAATGAGTTAACACTATCTTTTTAAATAAACTAAATAAGTTCGATACTACTTCTTATTTTTTTCACTAACCAAAAGATAAACAGATTATTTATCCAAATCCAAATATCATAAATCTGTATTTCATGGTTTCTATATATACATATACTAGCGACCCGCCCTCGCTTCGCTTCGGTTTATATGAGTATGATATATAAGCCTATAGCCTTCTTCAATAAATGGGCTATATAAGATTGAAATAATTTTTTTAATCGGACCAGTAGTTCCTGAGATAAGTGCGTTCAAGCAAACAAACAAACAAACTCTTCAGCTTTATCTAAATATAATATAAAAGGAGAAACTGCCTGATTGACTGACTGACATCAACGCACAGCCTAAACGGCTAAACGTAGGCACTTGAAATTTGGAAGATACGTAGCTTAGGTACCGTAGAGGCGCACTAAGAAAGGAATTCCCGAAATTCCCACGGGAACGGGAATTAGCGGGAAAATTATTAACTGAAACAAATATTTTGCCCAACGAAGTGGACACGGGAACAGCCAGTTATATATATAAATAAATATAGCCTAAAGTAATTCTTAACACTGACCATTCAACACAAAGGCTTAGAAACACTCGCAATAACACCAAAGTATAAGCCCAACCACCATGAAAGCTAACCCATAAAGGCAGATATACAGTCTAGGCAAAAACTGCTAAAGTAAAACTATGTTGGCACTAACGAAGCAACATTGTTGACTGCACGGATCCGAGTAAAATCGAACACACGCGTTTTTGTCTGTGGTCTAAGACGGGGAATTACCGCGGGCGGTCCTTTTTTGTTAGCGTGTTAAATGGCTTCGAAAGAGGAAGTTAATTTAATATCATATTGGATTTTTCTTGTGACTTTGGTTTGTTATGATTTTACTGTTATTAGTGGATACTATGAACGCCGATCGTATTGCTGTTTTTAGGTTTCTGAAGTAAAAAACTAGTTTTTTTTTTTATGGTTTAGAGATGACAAACGAGCACACAGGCCACCTGATGGTAAGTGGAAACTGTGACCCATAGACATTCGCATTCACAAGACTGCAATGTAATCCTAAGACTGCAAATGCGTTGCCAACCCTGAGGACTAAGATGGAATGTATGAACTTTATAATTTCACCTTGTTCGTCCGTTTGTCTTTCTGTTTGTATCTCTTCATGTCACACTCAGTTTTTCTCAGATACTATCAAAGTCATTAAAATGAAATTTTGTATACATTTGGTTGGTTTATGGCTTTTTTAATTCTATTTAAGTTTGGTTTCTAGTTTATAGTTTTTTGTTTTTGCTCCGTCTGATGTTTTTAGATTTTTGTATCGATTTGTTAATTTATTTTTCTGTACGTGTCTGTTGTCTTGTTTTTTCTTTCTTTCGAACACATATTTATACCGCGCAAGATAAAATAATTATGTTAGTATGACGTTTTAATTTTTAAAATACGGAAACGGTCGATCCTTAACGGTGATACGAGTAACTTCTTAGTTCTGTATTGTTATTGTTATCCTGACTTCTTATTTCTATTTTGATTATATTAAAATTTATGTATATTGTTGACGATTCCAATGTAATTTCTTGTACTTTTGACATAACATGCAATGTATACTGTGACTTACTTTGAAAAATAAATATAATTCATTCATTCATTCATTTATTTCATACTTATAGTACCATTGAGCTGGTCTGATGATGGAGACTCAAAGTAGCCATAGGAACTCCTAAATTACACACGATAAACAAGACTTGTTAGAATCGTCGTGACAAATAGATGACGACTGTGCAAAAAATAAAGTAGGCAACAAAAGCTTGTACCAAAAATGAAATTTTTGACAGAAACTTAATTTTCTATCGCCTTTACTTTAAACCACAATATACAAATCCGAGCAGAATCGAAGTGCCATCCAACAATAGCTCGTCCTCAATACAAAATTGACAATAGGGGGAGCAAGAAACGCAGTAAATTTATCACCTACTGTTTCGTTCGACTGTACTGTGACTAAATTGTTGAAAAACGATGCCCAGAGTGTTTTGTATGGGATAATGATCTTCGTATTGTCGGCTTTTGGATCGAATTCGCAGCTTCGAGGCACGTTTCGATCTCCATTGGGTTTGGATTTGGTTTTATTGTTTATTTGCTAGTTTTTTAGATGTTGTTTTACCTTACTATTAAATACTATTTTCTCAAATTAATTTATTTAGATTGTAAAGATAAAGAGACAACTATTCGCAACAATACAAAACCACATTAGGTACATAGATACAAAAAATAAGACACAGAAACAGTTGCGAATAGGTCCCAACTCAGCATTCGCTAGCCGTAAAGCCAGCACTGGTCTTCCGTTGGAACCAACATTTTATATAAGTATAAAGTATAGTAAACATTTTAAGTAGAGAGATAGATAGAAAATTTATTTGTAAGAAATATACATCGTCAATCAATAATTTTTTGCGGGATTTATATGGTAAATATAATTAAACGAATCTAATACATTTCCAATTGAATATGTAAGAGTTGAGTTAAGAGTTGTTGGTGGAGTTGAGTGTATCTTATCCATTAACCTACCGCCAAACAGCAGTGTTCGCATTGTTGTGTTCCGGTTTGGGGATAAGACAGCCGGTGAAATGACTAGCATAGAGGCATTCCATCTTAGTCCTCGGGGTTGGCAACGCATTTGCAGTCTTAGGATTGCTCTGCAGTCTTGTGAATGCGAATGTCTATGGGTCACAGTTTCCACTTACCATCAGGTGGCCTGTGTGCTCGTTTGTCATCTCTATGCCATAAAAAAAAAAAGTGTAGTAAACATTATAACGATACCTTAGTGCACATTCGTACTAATTTTTTTTTTTTGCCTGTGAAGTTACGAACTTATGATGAAATGTGGCTAACGCACTCGCAATCACAATCGTTTTCATTTTGAAATACGAAGGCTTATCTGCATACAAAATGAAAAGAATCGTTCCGTTTTGAAGTCAATTGCGATGGCAAGTGCGTTAAGCAATAGCCCCTCTAGTGATTACTTATATTTGTAGTTAAGCGTATTTTATAGGCTTTCGGTACAGTCTTATTAATTCCAAGATTGTTCTATTCTTTAATATTTTACCCTTACTAGGACACAACGCTCATTGAATACAAAACGGGCACATTTCAAAATAATTTGCTATTACATTAAAAATCTTATACCAACACCATCTAATTTTAAAATTCAACAATGACTCATTTTGGATTGTGTCCGTTTTGTATTCAATGAACGACTAATCCGGGACCGGTACCTTTGAAGGCAGTGTTACTACCAACTAGACCAACCGCGTCGTCAAATACTTAATATCCAAGTAAACATGGGAATAAACCTTAAAATACCTCAAATTTACTACACAAGTAAATCCTAAGTCTTAGACATAGCCTAGGTCATTGCCCTTATTACCTGAAGCCGATATTAACTTCAGCTCAACCAGGAAGTGTCAACACTACAGTAAATCTTTACTACCTATTGAATTTATCTATACACAGCCGTAATGTAAAATGTATGTTCTTTTGTCTATTGCAGACGAACGCGTTTTCTAACATTAAGGTTAAAATTCACAGGCGTGCATGGAAATCTTTAACTAGTAACCCTCTTATTCAAAAACGTACAATAAATCTATTTTAGCTAAACTATGCTTTGTCTTTTTCAGTGAAATGTCACGACAGATAAGGCTAAAGCATATTTCAAGCTCACTTTAGCTATGGCGCGTTAGTGAAGTCGAGGTTATAAACGTATAATCTCTCTCCTTATTTATTATTTAAAGAAGCGTCTTTGACTAACAGCTTGTTACCAAAGCGTCAGAGACGGAATTACACGCACAAAATTAAAAGCCAAGTTCTTTCTGGTGAAGTAATTGCCAACCGCTCTGCCACATTAGATGATCCATAACGATAGCGTAAATAATAATAATAATGTCAGGGGACTATGTCACACCAATTGACCTAGTCCGAAACTAAGCTCTAGGCTTGCACTATGGGTACTAGACAACGATATAAATACTTATATAGAGAAATATATACTTAAATACATACAACATCCATGACTCGGGAACAAATATTTACGCTCATCACACAAACATCTGCCCTTACCGGGATTCGAACCCAGGACCTCTAGCTTCGTAGGCAGGGTCACTACCAACTAGGCTATCGCGTCGTCGAAATGATTGTCGAAAACTGTTATAATGTATGGAATTGACATACGAGCTCGTCTGATAACGTTTTCGCAATACATCTTGTCTAGGGCTGCAGATGCAAAATGTGGTTACAGGATTATTAACAAGTTTTTAGAGTTGTTGCACTCTGGGAATGAAGGTGTAAGTTTATGTATGTATGTATGTATGTATTTTTTAATTTACTTTGTGAAAATTCGAAGGAAGGAAAAAGTGGCAATTTAAAAACCAACCATTTGCAATTAATAGTTTAGATAATGAATCTAGTCACCTCCTCGCTCTTCAACGTGTCGTGAGGATACGAACAATGAACGCGCAGAAGGCTACACTCGCTGCGTGGGCGCAGTATTTAAAGCCTGCGCTATGATTCTGTATTTCAAGCCCGAGCGATACTTGTAATGATGTTGGAGGTTTATGTGGATGTGCTGCATAAGGTTTCACCTTTTGTTTCTTTTTTATAAAAAAATAATAACTCAATTTTGATGACGGTCTTGTCTACTAAAATCTTGTGATTGACTTTGTCCAGCATGTATTATCTAAAATTAAATGTGATCTAAAAATAGCCCTAACGATGCTGTGCTGAATACGCGGGTAGATTATTCTCGCTGAATCGCTTAACTAATACCTACTTTAATCGAGGAAACTGTCAGCTGTACATTTTTGACAAAAGAATTTTGAATTAAAATTCAATACGGATAACCTAGTAAAGTATATTCGACCAAGAAATTCCTTTAACACTTTTCGACCCTAATATACATTTTGACAATTTTGAATAGTTGGTTGACTTAGCGTACCAAAATTAAGATAATGTAAGATAGAACTTGCATTATAATTGACTAGCTTCTGCCAGCAACTTCTTTCGCGAAGAATTCGTAATTTTGTCATCTAAACGAAACTGTATATTCCTACGTGATAAAAAGTAGCATAAGTATTATTCTAGACTATTTAATATCTGTACTGTACCAATGTTCATCTAAATCCGTCAACCGTTATGGCGTGATTGAATAACAAACATCTACCTATTCAATTAAATTAGTTAGATAATAAGAGATAAGATAGGTTATTATACGTAATGGCTGTATCACCTTCCGTGTTTTCACCGAGAGGTCCTAACGGATGACCAGCATTCGCTTCTTAACTATTTCATTTCATTTTCATACTAATTCCATACGTTACGATTCTTACGATTATGATTTTTCAAGAAAACCCTATACATAATATGGCGATCGTTGCCATAGCAAAAATACCTACATCATGTTGCCAAGATCTATAAACTTGCACATGTTTCATATCTGTTGCGGGATGGGGACATTTTTGCCCATCGTCCTTTATAGTCTCTTTTTCTTATGTACAGGTCTATTCACAAGAGTTGGCACGAATGGATTGAATGAGTGAACGAAAGTATACTAGTGTGTAAAATAGGAACATGTTTTCGGTTTGAAATTCGAACTTCGGTTCAAAGGACGGCACTCACACTATGATAGGTGACATTACTTTCGTTCAATCCATTCGTGCCAACTCTTGTGAATAGACCTGTATTTTCCTTTCTCCTTCTTCATAAAATCAACGTTTGGTACGTTGCCTAGATTCAAAGTGAATACTACAATCACTCCTAGATCCCTTCCTAACCTTGGTAGCCCATGATTTACTCCTCGCGCACTTCATTACCATACCCCGAGCTTTTGGTGACTAATGCTCTTATTACAACACGCCGCACTATTACAGCTGCGCGAGAGTGTTTGTTTGTTTCACATTAACGGTTTATTAGGTTGGTAACGTGTGGTTGCCGCATTAGAATTAAATAGTGCCACTCCGTGTCTTCCCGTGAATGTCGTAAGAGGTGACTAAGGGAATAAAGCCTTAGTGTGCAAAATGTGGTTACAGAGTTATCAACAAGTTTTTGAGTTGTTGGAAATTCCTTAGCTCTGCCTACCCCATTTTGGGAATAAAGGCGCGAGTTTATGTATTAGGTTGGTAACGACAATTCGAAATTTCAAAATATTTATTCGGTTAATTTGTTGAATTAGGGCTCTTTTACACGTCGGTAAATATGGATTCAACTAGCGCTTCCGATCAGACCAACATTGCGAACAAGCATCCCAAGAAACTCCAGCCTTACTTAAAAATAAGTTACATTACAACATAATTAAGTTAGATTAAATAATAAAACTACAATTAAATAATATTTAATGCTGCTCAGTCTAAAAGTTTGAACCAATAATTTTAGAATAATTTATGCAGATCAGTAGTTCGTTACCGTCAAACAAACTGGACTAGGTATTCTAATCTGACGTTAACTACGAGTTAGTTACGAGTAAATTATATTTTAGTTTAAATCTGGTTAGAACTTTAAATTGGGTAACGTCCATAACTACAATAATAGACAAGTATGTCTAGACAAGTTCCATTTCACACAGATTAAATTTTTTATGTATACAAAAATGACTGCGTACTAGAACACTTTTCCTTCGTTTATTTACTATCGAAAAAATACTCTTTAAAGTGGCTTACAAAGTTTATAGCGAAAGTATCCAGCAAATATTATACGTCACCAGCGTAACTGTATTCAATCTATACCTTCAAAAACCATTGTTAAACACTCTCGAAATAACTACCGCATTGTACATTGAACTTCATAAAAGTCACATTCTCTATTAAAAACTTATTTAAACGGTGTTACAAATCATCGACACTATTGTCGCGCCCTTTAAAAAAAACTTTAAATTGTTACAATTCTGCTCTATACAATATTTATAGGCACTTAGAAGTCAGACAACCAAATTTATTGCAATCTTTATCAATGAAAATGAATTTCTGTAGTGTTGAAAATAAGATTCAAAGTTAAACTAGTATTGTGAGTAATCAAAGGTGACGCAGAGCGTTCTGGTGTTAATACCAGATCACGCTTCATAAATAAAATTAGCAATCTGGGAACGCCACCCTAGTTAACCCATACATGGAGGGTGGAAATATTTTGACATTTATTTAGTTGTATGCCATGGAACTGTTTTGTTACTGGAAATACTTGAACCGGAACATTAAAATATAGTGTTTGCTAATCTACATCTACACATTATTATAAAGAGGAAAAATTGAATTGTTTGTTTGTTTGTTTAAATTGAATTGGCTCCGAAACTACTAGACCGATTTGAAAAATTCTTTCACCATTAGAATTCAACATTATTCCCTTTGAACATAGGTTAGGTTTTATTTTTATACTTGGACGGGGTCGCGGGCAACAGCTAGTGGTAAATAAAGAAAAAGTTAAGGATAGTCCGCTGGTCCGTTAAAGCATTCACACTATCACTCTGCCCTCCTAAGAAAATAAGGTGTATCCCAGATTCAATGGCCAAAATAGATTATATCCTCTATTTTTAGTAATAAGGTTGTTATTGCTACAGGAGGTTTATTTGAGATGCTACTATTTGGTTTAGCAGGGCAGCATTCTTATCTTAAAGTTTTAATCACATGTTATACACTGTCAAAAAACATGGATGAACAAACCAAATTCGACTGTTTAACTGTTCGCATGTATTAAAGACGTAACACAATGCTCCTTGATCGAATTCAAACTCTTGCCAAAGAAATACTTAGTCAAAAAATATTTACCGACCCGATTTTAATATCAGAGATACATACATACGAGATCATTATGTTATCAATTGTCAGAATTAATGACATTTTGAAAATTTATAATGCACGACAAACTTATATATTGAAATATGCTTAAAATATCCTTTCTCCTTATCAGTCTGTCATTATGACACTTGCATGTGACGAAAAGTGTCAAAAAACATTTAAACTACAATACGTTTATAGGGCGTTTGTGAAAACGAGTTTATTCTTTAATTATTTAGCTATAGTTCAATTGTTACGGTAATAAACAAAATGTAAACAAAAAACCACGTGCTTAGTTCGTCAGCGAATAAATAAATAAATAAATAAATAAATATCAGGGGACAATGTCACACCAATTGACCTAGTCCCAAACTAAGCTCTAGGCTTGTACTATGGGTACTAGACAACGATATAAATACTTATATAGAGAAATATATACTTAAATACATAGAAAACATCCATGACTCAGGAACAAATATTTGCGCTCATCGCACAAATATCTGCCCTTACCGGGATTTGAACCCAGGACCGCTAGCTTCGTAGGCAGGGTCACTACCCACTAGGCTATCGCGTCGTCGTATAAGCGTTGGTAATGTTGGTATATTAACATAAAATATGTAAATGATATTACTAGCGCTTGAAGTCTTACGACTGCAGTCCTAAGATTGTACTCTTGAGAATTCCAATGTCTGTGGGTTTCAGATCCTACTATACTTTGTTTTGGTACTTTCATCAGGTAGCCTTAGTGCTCGTGTAGCTTTGCCATAAGTGTAACAAAATAAAGTTTTCGTTATACAGTTACGTCTCCGTTACAGAAGTCTTATCCAGTCCAACACTCACTTCCTCATAAATCTCTCCACTTCGTCGCCCCTCAATACCAAAGGTATGAAAGCAACACAAAGCTATGATTTGTTACAACTCAGCCCTATAAATAATCCACGGAATGTAGATATTCTTGAGAAAAAATCTTAATTTATTAGTAGGATTTGGTGAGATAACATCTCGGATAGGTTATTTATATTTTTGTCAACACGACTAAGTGCGTGGAGTTATGGAGTGATTATAATTGAAATGTGGGTAGAATTTTTAGGTTAGAAAATGTTTGTGTGGTGATTCTCACGAAAAAAGTCCTTAATCACATTATTTAATCTTTTATCTCTGAACGCCTTAAATGTTGATTATTCAACAAATTATCTAGGACTGGTTTTTATCACGTCATTTTTTAATAATACCTACTGTAGAAGATCATATGATTTTTTTGGTCTCAGGCCCCAGTCGTAAGGACTGATGTTTGTATTTTTGTATGGCATATCGAAGACAAACGAGCACACAGGCCACTTAATGGTAAGTGAAAACTGTGACCCACAGACATTCGCATTCTCAAGACTACAATGCAATCCTAAGACTGCAAATGCGTTGCCAACCCTGAGGACTAAGATGGAATGCCTCTATACTAGTCATTTCACCGGTTATGTTATCCCCAAACCGGAACACAACAATGCCAACAGTGCTGTTTGGCGGTAGGTTAATGGATAAGATGGTGGTAGCGATCCGGACGGACCCTGCACAAGGTCCTACCACCCGCGAAATAATATGAGTATATTGTATGTACAGTCAACCAATTTGATTCCTAGGCCACTATGGACTTTGTCAACGTGACGTTGTAAACCAAATCATAGGGAGTCTCTTACGTTTTGGTTGACAACGTCACTTTAACATAGTCCAAAGTGGCCTAGAAATCAAATTGGTTGACTGTGCGTTATATAATGAGTTTGCGTATTTGTTCCAGAGCCTTGGATGTTTTACCAATGATGAACACTTTTAGCTGTCAGGCCCAGTAATGGACACTTCACTTTTAATTCAAATCTTATACGGTCCTAAATTGATAGTTGCAAAACAAAAGAATAATTCCTTATCCTCTGTAAAATAAGATTCAATTGTCCATTTTTGTTGCCTTGTCCATTACTGGTTCCATCATCCCATTTTTATAGTTGTGTAGTACACATAATACAGTCACGAGATTTAATTTGGTACCCACCTTAGGTCCGAAGTCAATCTGACATTCTACAACAATAAGGTTGAGTTTCCAAAAAGTTACAAATGACTTGACATCTCTAATGACATTGACGACTTCAAGCATATTTTTCTTGAAATGGTCTCAAATTAACGCTCGTGACCGTACAAGCCTAGAGCTTAATTTGGGACTAGGTCAATTAGTGTGAGATTGTCTTTTAATAGTAATTTATTCTGTATTGCTTTTGCTATTATGAGGTGTTATCAAGGAAATTTACAACAACTTCATCAAATCAATAACCATTCGTCAGTGCGCCTGCAATACCGCGTAACTAACAAATTAAATAAGTTGCAAAGTACACCTTAGCAACTAAGTCAGTAAGGTACATTTTGCAACTACATGATTTTTTTACTTACGCGGTATTGCAGGCGCACTGACGATTTCTAACATGGTCATAATGATACACGGATCAATCATCAACCCGTTTATAAACAGCATATTGTCATAGCAAATCAGTTTGCCTGATATGGCCAAAACTACCAAAAACCAAAACATTGTAACTTTGAATTTCAAACTCATAATTTGCAACATAGTGCTCAAATACATAGAACTGCAAATGGCTTGCCTTTAACTTGGCAGTTGCTTTGTAATGATTGTAATGTACGTTAATAAGGTTTAGTCATAGTGCTCTACAATTTAAATAATCACGACATGATGTCTGTAAAAGGATTTAAAAAGGATAATCGTGATAATGAAGCAGCGCACGCCTTCAATGTCACTTATCTGTTATTATGACACTGTTCACGAATTCAGGAATCTTGTTGCAGTCGTTCGTATTTAAGACTGCGCCGAGCAAACGCCGAGCGTCCAGTGGCACCCTCACAACTATTATTATGTTTTCTAATTAACTAAAGAATTTCCTTGAAATCAGACGATAGCTTTTTGTAGTGCAAGTAAAAACACAAAACATAAAAACTTTAATAACAATTACCCTTTGAGTAGTCAGCTTAACGGAAAAAGGTGGCTACTTTTTTCCGTTAAGTTGATAGCTCGAAGGTGAATTGTTATTAAACTATGTGATATACCCTATAAGTTGTGTTTTTGTTTGTAGTACAAAAACTTACCGCCAAATTTCAAGAAAATGTTTAGTTTATTAGAAAACACAATAAAAGTAATGAGGGCGCCACTGTACATCTGGCGTAAGCTCGGCGTAGTCTTAAGTATGGTAACATTTTGCAGATCTATGTAAGATTTGTATCAAGATTCTCTGCCCAGCATGAGTGGACGTGTGAACATTCCCTAACTTATACTTGTATTTTTTATTCAATGGCGATACACTGATTTCGCCAATATCAAGTGAGTGAATCAATATAATTAAGTATAAGCTGGACGTCTTTCAATCGGCCATCTTCCCTCCTCAATGTTTTTTGAGAGCATTGATAATGTTACTTTTCCTTATATTAATAAAGTATTACTCTTGAATTATTATTATCAAAAAATCTCATATGAAAAGTTTCTCATACAACGCCAAATGCGCCATGTCTTTACATTTTTATAATGTTTTTATTTTCTTAACGAGTTAAAGAGTTATCAGCTCGGAAAGTGGAAATCACTATTATATTGATGGTTTTATAAGATTACAAGGTATTACTAAATTGATAGGTAAGCTAGTTAAGTATGTGGGTAAAAAATGTTTGCTAAGGTAGTTACGGTCATGTTAATGGATCCAACCATACACCATTTCGAAGAGTGTTAATTGTTTTATTTCTACCGTTATCGACCCATTTTTTCTCAAAACTTTAGTCAATGTAAGTCTAAGTCGTGTATGTTTCCTTCTTTTACGCTTGATATACAGGAACATCCTAGTTCAGGAATGTAATTTATAAGTCTCTTGTTTTTAGTACAATTTTTTTATTTATTTTGATGATGAAAATAATAGGGTGTTTTATAACTCCTTTCTCTCTTCAGTATTCCTCGACATTCGTACCTCGCTCGACATAGACGCCAGCGACACATTATGTAAATGCGAGCCGATCGCTCAATACGTACTATGTAAAGCAGACACCGGCCCATTGTGTCTCATGACTAACTACTTTATACGGCACTCACCGAAACCGCGGCCAAAGAGTAACTAGGCTTATAAGCGTTACAAACTGGCTTATAAGCCCTGGACATGGTGCTTAACGTGAACGATGTTCGAAAACTGTCAAGATATACTTATCGATTTTTGATAGCGTTCTCGCAATGAAAATGCGTTACGTCAATACTCAATACTCAATACTCAATCATTTATTGCATTCCATAAGTATACATAGGTGGTGGTACGTCTAGGGTCACATGAGTGGTAATACTGTCACGTCAAGTTTAAAACGATCATTTACACAGCTTATTGTCTCGAGAGCTTATGATTGTCTAACAAATGTAACGAAAAGCAAGTTGTTAACGCCCGACGCAAAAAGAGTCTATAATATATAATAAGTTGATAGTTCTTTCTAATTATCGGCAAACTTCGTTTTTATATGAACACCGAGTGACAAATATACTGTCAGTTGCGAGTGTAAGTGTGATACCGATTACCAGTCAAACGCTATGAGTAAATTTTTAATAAAGGCGCTGTGTAATTTGCGATGCTAAGACGAAAACCTAGTTTGTTGAAATCGAGCCATAATTGTCCAGCCTCAAAAAGAAACCAAGAATCATTCATACTATACTTCTTAGATCTTTCCACAGCAGGGTAAAACCAATCTTCCTAGGAATGCATTTATAATGCAAGTTGTCTAGTACGATGGATACCTGCTTACCTTTTTCTTTCTTGTTTTCTAGTTCAACATTTCATGAAACGTAAAACTTGCATCGTATACAATTCTTATTTATTTATCACTGCCAGCACTGCCATTGACTTCCTTGATTTCCTCATCATGATCAATATTTTTTTGCAATATTACCTATTAGCCCTGTCTAATCTTTGTCCGCCATTACAAATTCACTATTAATAATTTATCTAGATCCGGCGTGGGAGCGAGACAATGCGCGGCCGTTACTGATTTTTATTAGGCCTGCGCTGGCGCAAGGCGGCATTCATCACGCGTGTTAATGGGGTGTTTGACAGCTGATCATTCTATCGCGCATGCGTCATAAGGACTGGTTTCGGTGCCGTGACCAGGATTATCAATACTATAATGAGCTTATTTTAGAGTCATTAGTATTGAATATGTTAAGCCTGTTGTGGAAGTTTCTGACTTGATTTTGTTGGAGAGGTAAATTGTATTGATTTGTATGCGACAATGGATATTGTGTTATATGGTTGACTGACTTATGGTAGTCTGAAAATTAGCCTTACCTTTAGTATTCTAGATCAGGGAATGTTATTATTTTGAAAGTTAAACTTCAACTTCTACGTGGTGATTGAGTAAGTAAGTAAACTCTTTATTACACAAAAAGAAATCGTTTTACAAAAAACACTCATATGAATATAAATTATGTACAAAGGCGAACTTATCCCTTTAAGGCATCTCTTCCATCTAACTTTGTGCAATGACTGGGTGAAGTAAAGTATAATTATAAAATAGTTATTGATATCACTTAGTACAAAACAAAACAAAACAAAACAAAACTAGACTAGTCTAGGTAGACTTAAATGTCAAAACAAAATGTTTTTTTTATTTATCTACTTAGATAATACGGTTAGTCTTATAGAATAATTCTCAAAAACTATGGAAAATTTACTATCTTACAGTATATTTGAAAACACAAGAGACCATTTTCTTCATAGATTTTTCTTTTTTTCATTAGGACGCTGTACCGTCAGGTTAATTAGAGTAACCACAGCGGTAAAACGATACACTTAAAACGGAAAATAGGTTATGTAGGGCACCCACAAAGTACACCGAGGATCTGGTATAAAAACTGTTAAGAGGAGCAGTAGGGTGCTATTATATTAAACTTTGAAATACGATACTTAATTTATTTAGAATATTCACTTGGTTGTATATTCTTTACATTTCTATTCTAAATCTTGTGAGGTTCTGTCATCTTCAGGTGTTCCAATTTCAAATACCGGGACCAAGAGGCGACGTAAAGGTCTTCAACCTTCACAGTACCACCTTGTTGTAGAAAACAGCTGCATGCAAGTAGCACAGGACCATGGTGGAGATCTTATGGGATCCAGGCGATCCAGCAGTATTTTTTTCAACTGATAGATCAAATAACTATCAGTGAGGTAAAACAGGGGCATTTGTTTTTACATATTTTATCATTGCTTTCGCTCAAACTATCGTAATGGGCCCTGCAGTTACTGTAGGATGTAACTAAAGTAATTGAAATCATCTTAAATGTAGGTAAGTATGGTTTTGTACTTCCTTTTAAGCTTTTTTATGCAATAAAGAAGGCGAACAAGCATAAAGACTACTTGATGTTAAATGACATGTGAGACCAGAAATGCATAATAATCTTAAGACTGCAAAAAAATTGCCAACCTTGAAGTCTTATACTCCTACTCATACTCATTTATTTATTCAGTCCGTGATAGCATGCATCAACACTAGTCATTTCACTGGTCTCAATCTTAATCTTACACTGAGATAAATACTCAGCTGTCCAGCAGTGATTGTGTTACTAAGACATACAAAAAAATACTAGTAACAAAAAATATCAGTAACAATTTATTCCAAACAACAAAAACTGACCCTGACCTCCAGAAATCAGAACAATTGATCAAAGTTCATAAGCACTATATCGATCGTTTCGCACCGCATCGAATTGTTCTAATCGCGTGATGAATCGAATCGGTGCAATCGACTGATAGATCGATTGATTTATTATGCGAACTATCTATGATTTATGTTTGGAAGTTGATCGTTCTGTAATTTATGCAGAGATTCGATGTTGAGCGATTTGTTTTACAGATTCTGTTGATGTTTAATCGAATAAGTTTAGTCGATAATGGAATAGTTGAGTTAAGATAGATCACGAGAATTACTGTTTGAAGACTTTCTATTTCAACTTAATGTTTGACTGATGTCAAACTTAGCTAACAGGGTTCGTATTGTACGATGTTAAAATCTGCCAAGAACTTGGCAGCGTATGGGCCAGAGCCCTGTCCTTATTACTGCCTAGAACTTGGCAGATTATGCTCTTAATACCGGATTTTGAAAAAACAGAACACTGTTTGATAATAAAACCATTTTATTATCAGAACCGAATGAACCTTTTCATTAAAATCGATAAAATTACGCCTTTACACGTATATTTTTAGTTAATATGGCAGTCAAATTGGCCATTTTGTTGACCTAAAGGGGTGCGTATCTACTCATATAACTTTTTAAGTCCTATTATCGGAAGTCCGAAAATGTTTCTCATACCATTTCACATCATAATGATTAATCTTCATACTCTTCAAAAAAAAAAGTAGTACTAATGATCGGAACTCATAATCATCTGAATTCATAACGCCAATATTAATGAAGCCGTACACTTTTCAATTTTTTTTGAATATCTTACATGTAATAAAGTTAGGTTAGGTTAGGTTAGAATTATAAAAAATCTCAAAAAGTAACTCTTTCTTTAAAAAAAATGCATTATGAATTGCGATAATTATGACTTGTAATTGTTTATGTGCAATAAAGGTCATATTATGACTTAAAAAGTATGAACAAAAAAGTATGAGGAAAAAAATGATGAAGAGTTATTATTATGAATACAAATCGGTAGGAAAACAAAAAAAAGGAATAAGAATTTTATGTGAGTCAATATGGACCCGACCTAAAGATTTAACACAATTTATCCTTAAAATAATTTTACCTCACCTTTTGTTAGGTATTCATATTTTTAGATCTTAATTTGAATTATCGTTAACGCTAACATGTCGCCTAAGGTCTTCAAGACACGCTAAAAAAAAGGCAATAATCCTAATTTTATTGACCGTGAAATAGCATCAACAATATTTAATGTCATTAAAACAACTTTTTTAGACCTATTAGCATATGTTTATACGATAATATTGGCTTCAGCTTTAAGTCAAATGTCAACCTCATGTATTATAGTAAAAATGTCACCGACATAGGTACAGTCAAGGAAGTTGATTCCATCATTTTGGACTATGTCAAAGTGACACTGTAACTAAAATCATAAGATGTCTCTTACGTTTTGATTGATTACGTCACTATGACATAGTGCAAAATGATCTAGGAATCGATTTCCTTTACTGTAGATATTATTTAAAAGTGCACCGATTGCCTAAGTTTGCAGTGTCTGATGTCATTTTGCTATCATCATAATACATAGTGTGGTAGTCGGATTAGAATAATGCCACTCCGTATCTTTCCGTGGATGTCGTAAAAGCCGACTAAGGTAATAAAGGCGTGTAGTAACTGTTAGGCGATGGGCTTGCAACCTGTCACTAATACACTGGTAAACATCCTCGCCTAAGTGTGCAAAATGTGGTTACAGAATTATCAAAAAGTTTTTATAGTTGTTGGAAATTCTGTGGCCCTGCCTACCCCACTCTGGGAATAAAGGCGTGAGTTTATGTATGTATGTATGTAAATAGAAGAGAGAGGTTGAATTTAGAGGAAGTCATCGTAATATAAATGTGTGGCGGTATGGAACCCTATTTCTCAGCCTGAGTGTTTTGCTGCTGAGCGAAGGTTTATAACACATTCATATTTTAACTTTTGGCTTTTAAATTTAGCCTTTAATTCTTTTTTTAGTTTTATCAAGGCTGTATTTATGTATTCGTTTTCTTTGTAACTTTATGTACTTATTTTCATTTATTTTTCCGCTATAAGTATTATGTAAGTAGTTTACACATTATAATATAGTATGTTTGGCCAGCGTTCCATGAGTCACTGCCGGTACTGGCTAAAAATCAGCGCTGTAGGTGTCTGACACTTCAGCATTTTGCTGAGCCAGTGTCCGTTTCACTGCCGCGAGGACACACATTTGCGTGCTATCCTAGTTTCCTTCACTGTTTTGCTGAATCATTTGTATATTTGTGTGTCTTATGGTTGGTGAATACATGTATTTCTTCTTCTTCTTCTCTATTTCGTCATACTCGCATACAACTTGCTTTTGTGAAATTTTGATCCCATATAAAGTAGACAAATTTCACTTCTATTTTATAAACAACTAGCTAATTCCCGTGCCCACTTCATTGGGCAATAAATATTTTTTTTGGGTTAGTAGGTATACAGTGTGTTACAGTGTGTACAACATGCGGGCGTTTATTAAAATCGCTGACAATATATTACTTTAGCAATTGTTTGCAAGTATTATCAATAAAAATAATAATAAAATAACTTCACAATTAACTTTCTTAGATACTGATACATTTTTAATGTAGTGCATAATGTTGCGTGTTCATCGTTATCAGTATCGCTATTGCTTAGTACAAGGCATGTCGTGGTACGGGGGCAAATTATAATAATCAAAGTATCCGTCGACTGTCATTTACACTTGTCAAATTACTGCGCTTTATATTGCTGGTATTTAAAATTTTGTTACAAAGTGAACAAAACCTGAAAATTAGTTTCTTAATTTAATTAATGTCATAGTGACGTTACAGATAAACGTTATTTTAACCTACTTTAAAAAAAGCCAAGGTGCTGGTAACACACTGTATAGCTTATGACACTTACAAATAACGGGGCCTTTAATCGGTAAAAGAATTTTTAAAATCGGTACAGTAGATCCAAAAATTACCCCTTAAAACGATACAAACTTTATATCTTTATAATATTAGTATAGATAAAGGTTTTTATTCATAACAGTATATTACAAATAAAACACATTAAAAAAAATGCAAAAACAACAAAATTTCTGGTTATAAGGTGCAGAACTCAGCAATGGAGCTGTTTTCCAGTCCTTACCTAGATACAGTATTCGTAAACGGCTGTCAAAAAAAAAAGTTGTGATCTAAATAAAACTAGAGCTATTACATATTGGGAACTCGCCAAATAATAACTAATTAAATTCCACTAACAATGACATGTACCATAACGTCAATAACATTAACCATACCACCCAAAATAACATGCCTATCTCCAACTCCACCATAACCTCTTAAACTAATCTATTTCCATTGTTAATACATTTAACCGTTTTATATCTCTACGTCACTATCGGGATGAAATATTGTATCACATTAGAGCTTATTAGCACTACGTTCCGTAGCTTTATCCAGACAAACAAACAGACACAAGAACAATGGGCAGCTGCAGAAACAATGACAGAAAAAAATCGTTTAATCCAATTATAATGATATACATGGCGCATGGGTAAGACTAGTATGGATACGTCCGACTCAAAAAAAAATAAGTATCATGATAAGTTCTAGGTAAGATTATGTTAAAACCATTTGTGTCTTGGTTTAAAATTAGAATTGGGAAAACCAAGAAAAACAACGCATAATAACCAAAAGGAATATTTTAATCGGTTGTAATGTAAGGTCTTTGACCAGGGAGCAGACATTACAATGGCGATCCGTTTAACAGTTTTGTTGTTAAATTATGCTTCTATATGGGTTCTGTAAATTTAATTTTACCTGTTGAAATAGAATCACTTGTCAGTATTTCAATATACATTTTCTACGATAAAAACGTCTATAGGATAACACATACTTACATACATTAAATCACACCTGTTTCCCAGAGGGATAGGCAGAGACCACTTCTATCCACTTGCTACGATCCTGACAAATTTCATACACAAAATAAAAAAAATTGCAAAATTCTAATTAAGCACACAAAATCTCTTCTAAGTAAAAGTAACACGCCTTCCCGCCGTATTTTACATTATAGCTCAGCAATTTTCAGTGAAGTGACGCGTCATTTAAACAGGAATATGATACAGTTTCCTCCGGCGCATCCACACTATTCTTTGGTGGTCAAACCGAGAGTTATTACCGCACCGTCGCGGCCGGCAAATGGGTGGTCGTGTTACCATTTTATCATCACGACCCGACGGTAAGTGAGCTTAGGGTTCCGTAGGCGCTTTACGTAGGAACCAGTCGGTGTTGTAACGTTATTATAATATTCTGTTTAGGATAATGGCAACATTTATTAAGGAAAAACCACTTTTGATGAATAGAGATTTGTTTCAATTGTTGTACTCGTAAAAGTATTGTATCATCATAGATGCGACATAAAGTAAATAAACAAAATTATATAATGTAAAGTATTATAATATTAGGTACTTGACTAGGAGCCGATTGCGGTTAGTATTTTATTTTTAGGTTAATCCTCTAATGCATATATTCTTAAAGTGTGCTCCGCAAGGCTTCTGCAAGGGTTCCGTCGATTTTTTTTTAGTATGTATTATGGAACATTTTATTTAATTCCCCCAAAAAGTCGCTAAAAAATTATGTAACGTAATAAATGCGTATGCATTTTCTGCAAAGTTTTTTATTTATTTTATTTGTAACATATTTTTGCACTTACTGACCATCGATGTAACAAATAGAATTAGCTCTCCGCCGTATTTTCTTAATTAATTTAAGTAAAGTATGAATTAACCAGATTTAAAAAAAAAAACATTTTACTCAAAAAACATACATTAACGTTCGTACCCATCATCTTTGTTCACTAAGCTTTTAAGCCTATCACCGAAACATTTAATATCATGTCCTCTCAAAACAATTATCCATTAACAATCAAACTGCAAATAAATAACCTAATATCACTTCAAAGTCATTACAAAACTACAATTTACATGCTAAAACACATTTACTGACCGAAAACTGGATTCGGAATCTATTACAGCCTGTATCACAGATAACAAAACTGACAGCTCGCATTACAAAAACAAAAGTGAATTAAGTTAAAATTCAATCCGCCTCTAATTTAAACTTCATTCACGTGTCAACACAGTTCAATTTTCAATGCAGTTCTTAAACATCTACAGGCTGTTTATTTAAGTCAAGTCGAGGTGACATTTTGGTATTAAATTTGTAGGTTGGTATGACCTCAGGGTCACGCAAAGCGCACATAAACCGTGAATGGTCTACTTTAGATAAAGCCGTGCATTAGTTTCTTGTCTAAATATGTCAGCCGACTTAGGAAATTGTATTTGGATGGGGGAATTATACGGTATTATACTGTGGGAGAAACCGCCAACGAAGTGGACACAGTGGGAGTGGGACGAACATGATCTCAAAAAATGTGTGAGGTGATAACTGAAATAAGAATTCACTTATTTAAAGTTCCTCAGAATAAAAAAGTTTGGTAATTGTAGCTATTTGTATGCCTAACGGCAAAACAAAGTGATCTTAATTAAGCTTACGTAACATACTCGTATATTATGTTTATACACACAAACAATAAACAGCGGACAAACCCGTACACGGTTTAACTGCCACTGTGTTCACTCAACTATAAATAAATAAAAATGCGCAAAGCAATGCATGCGGAGCATCAACGAAGTTAAGCCCCTCTCATAATGCGCTTGCGCAGTAGTGTGGGTTTTCACAAGCGAATTATCTGTGTCTTAATCAAGTCTAATATTTTAATAACAACGAAGGTGACAGACACTATGATTATCTCTTGTATCATAGTCGTAAACATAAAGATAACTATCAAAATTAAGAACAACTAACCAAAAACGTGATTTTTCGATGCTAATGATCTTTGAGTTCGTACACAATATCGTATTAAATCTGTCAAAGGCTAATTATAAAATAAATAACACGCTGTATATTTGGCAAGTGTACCGTTAAAAAATACCATAAATTATTTGACCAAAAGACTAACGGCTGATTTTTGAATTGGTGAGAAATAAAGTAAAATTTATGTTAATTACTTAACTTGTTAATGAAACTAATGGGCCGTCAAAGCCTTTTGAGTGTTAACTTAATTAACACTTTAGTTCAGACCTTTTTTTTTATAAATTGGAAAGTTTTGTTAACAATGAATAATGGCAGTGACATTTTTATAGACTTCTACCAAAATCGAGGTTAAGGTGGTAACTCTTCTACCCGGTAAAACCATATTGCGTTTGACTTGCTATCGTATTGTCAATAATAACTTTTATTAACGTGACGATAATGACGGCCAATTTAAAAACGAAACGATAACATGTCAAAAGCAACATTATTTAATTGAGTAAAATAGAACCAGATCAATAATTATTTTAGTTATATATAATATAATAGTAATAGTTTTACAAAATATTCGTGTATTCTGAACATACACGGAATTTGAAGTAAAAAATATTGTTATCAACTCTATTTTTTTAATTGAAATGCGTTGAACCATTTAAATAAATAACATTTTCAATAAAAAACGATTGACAGGCAATAAATAGCAATAGCAATTTTTAAATTTATTTTCGTTTTTAGTTTTAAATGACAAACGGCTTTTTTTGTTTTGCGTTCTCGAAAAAATGCGTTTCCTACCCTAAGGATTAGGATGGAATATCTCTATACTAGCAAGTTTAGCTGTTGTTTTATCTCTACATCGGAACTCAACAAGGCTAACACTGTTGCTTGGTTGGTTAAAGGATAAGATTGTGTAGCGATCCGGACGAACTCAGTTTTATGTAGCATTATTTATATTAAACGGTGACCTGACATCACTTCGCTTCGGTTACGTGAGTTTTCTGTAACATCCTGTTGGTACATATTTTTTTTTATATTAAAGTCCTCTTGACTCACTATACTATTGATGAAAACCGCATTTAATATATACGTTCCAAATTTGTCTCTCTACTTCTGAAACACCCCACTATAGATTGAACATGACTTTAAAATGCAACAGATTAAAACCTGACCAATTTACTTCTTCCGATCTCGTGTCCACTCTGATCTTTTGCCCTTGATGCACGTCATTATGTATAATAATAATCAACTATTCTATAATGTTGCAATGCATTCGGGATTTTATATTAGCAATAACCGCAAGTACAAATAGGTCGAGTCCATACAAGTTTTTGTCGTATCGTAAAAACATGAAGCGTCAAAACATTAGCTAAATATAGGCATTTGCGATGATTGTCGACCTTGCGAGCGAAGACCGACATATCGATATTACTGTAAAGCTTTGATACATGAGCCGTAGAAATATGTATCTGGTCATGGTAGGTGACAATTTGGTATATATTGCGAAGTCAATGAGCTTATACATCTTAAAATAGGGGTTTGATGATGATATAGAAGTCAACAAAGCAATACAAAACTGTTTGCATATTATTCTAGTTTATTTCCATCTGAAAAAAAACTGTTAGCTGTTTGCAGGTACGTAACTTAAAAGGTTTCCATGAGTCATTGATCGAGAGAGAAAAAATAATACAAAGACTAAGCCAGAGAGTTTAGAAACATAAAACTTTGCAAGAGCTGTTTATGTAACGTAGATGAGCACCCAAAAAAAAACTGGAAAATCTACCAGCTTTGAGTTATCTCATCATCATCATTATAATATCAGCCCTTAGTAATTCCATTCCTGGACATAGGTCTCCTCCATTCTCTTCCATTCCTGACGATCTTGCACCCTCAGCATCCAGCCATGGCCCCCGGGCCGTCTGACGTCATCTACCCAGCGTTGGGGTGGCCTCCCCAAACTACAAAAAAAGACCTGTTTAAACAAATTACCGTAAGAAACTAATTAAATACCACAGACCTTTGCACACAGAAACTAAAATACCAACGCAGCAAAATTTTCTTTTTCGTATTTGGTGCTGTGTGGAAGAAGGCAATAAAATTGGTAAAAGCTAGCAAAGAGTACTAGTTTTCAGAGTTGGAACACATTTGGAATTCTTTGATTTTTCTCTTTTTTTATGTGAAAAAGGAGGCAGATTTACAAGCGGGTCACCAGGGGGGTTATTATGACATAGCTATGCAGTTCATTTTACGGTGAGTACCAAAGACGGAGCTATAGCAGTTACATAACTCTATTTTTTTCTTTCAGCTTAAAATGAATGGCATAGATAGGTCATAATAACCCCACTGATGGTAAATGGTCATCGAGATCTATAAACATCCGCAACACCAGAAGAATCACCGGCCTTTGAGAAAAGAGTAGGCTCAGTTTTGAAGTCACGTGGTATTGGTTCGGAAATGGAAAAGCCGAGAACTTATTTCACATATGGATTTCCAACTATCAAGACGGTGTTGATGAAATGATAGTTCAGTACGAGTTGTACGATGGTGGAGTACTCCTCGTGATAATGCAGTAAAAAACACAGAGGGAAGCAACAACCCTCCGCAGGGCGATCCCGGGGAGATCAAGATTGTAGATCCTACTCAAATACCATCAGGGGGGTTATTATGACATGGCAATATAGTTCATTTTATAGCGAGTGAAAAGGACATACCTCTAGGAGTTATATAGCTCTTTCCCTTTCTCGCAGCGTAATCTGAACTGCATAGCTATGTCATAATAACTCCCCTGATCCATTATTCTGCTTTGAATCAGCCAATACTTCGATATCATAATCACACTGTTATGTTATGACAACTCTCACTATCAAGTGAATAAGAACTGTAATAACAGCAACAATATGGTAAAAAAATCTAGGCAAGATGAGCAAATGGCCTATTTTCTCTAATGCCTTCTGCCCTACCAATAAACAACGAATCTGTCCAACGACGACCAGTTTGTTTAATTGGTTCAGATCCCGATGAGGGTAGATATTTGTGTGATGAGTGTGAGTATTTGTTCTAGAGTTTTGAGTGTTTTCCATGAATTTCTCTATATAAGTAAGTTTACCGCTCTCTAGTACCTAAATTACATGCTAAGAGCTTGCTTTAAGACTGGACTACATTGTGTGACATAGTCACCTGATTTGTACATTTTGTTATTTACAGTGACTAAAACAGTAGCAGTATAAGTTTTTACTACCGTGTGCAATAACCTTATACCTAAAGCATCGTCTGCGGTAATGATGCCGCGGATTATGTCAAATTATTTCATAGCGATCGAAAAGTCAAGGCGAATGATTGTGAACTGAGAGGTAATGATTGTGAGCCATTGAGGTAAGAAGATGCTGTAAGAAGATTATGAAATGTATTTGTTATTATTTTCTAGTTCTAATCCCTGTGTTCGTAGTTTGATCGTTTGTTTGAGGGACAGTTTGTAGATTTCTAAATAATAATAAAGTACTAAGACAAATCCGCCTTTGTTTTTTTTTTAATGTTCATTGTATTGTTTTTGTTTTTATTTTGGACAATAAAGTATTTAAAAAAACATACTTTAACGTAAATTTATAAAAAGAAGTTGATATATCGGTTCTTGTAAACCTTGCCAAACATTAAAACATTATTGGAAAAACCTTAAGTTGTGCATCTAAGGCAAGGCTAAGAGTAGTCGCTTTATTTGGTCATAGATCATTGAGGGACTCATAACCTAAATAAAAAATAATGCAATAAATAATAATAATATAACTTTAGGTATGGATTTAATATTTAAAACGCCTGGATAATATTGAAAACCAAGTAGACGAACCACTTGAAATAAATAAGTACTTTTCCATCCTAATTTACAAACTTGTTTTATAGCACAAATTACGGACTTATTATCCTATCAGTCAACCAAATAATCAAACAGAAACTAAAAAAACTGGAGATCAGAAGAATAACGACAGAAAACAATGCAAAATTGAACCAGACAGATTTAGAAATTGTAAACCAATTTTGTTACCACACTCATCCATTGACGCGTCTCATGACTTAGACGCGTTTCAAAGCGAATGGCCGGAGCATGCACTCAATTGGGATGAATGGCGGAAAAGAGGGGAGGCCTTTGCCCAGCAGTGGGACACCCAAAATGCAAAAAAAACAAAAAAAAAACATCTTTTATTTCCACAAACTACCACATCCACTCCCAGATACCTCACTTCGTAACCGTTGAGATTAGCGGCGTAAAACGCGCTCGCGCAGCTGGATGTGTCCTTAATCTTAATGCTCTGACATTAGTGCTCGTGTCACTCGCTAGAGTGGCCATCATTTGTTGTCAAACAAGGACTTTATTGTAGCGGACGAACCAAGTTAAAGGTGCTTTTCCTTCGGCGAGGCGAGGTGAGACGGTGCGAGAGAGGACTGGCAGTATTTTCCAATTATGAAGGCTCTAAAAACCAGAGAATCAGTGAAAGTGATGGACGTATAGGGGTGGTATGTCTGGTGACTACTAACTAATTAGAATGTAAACAGCTTCTATACAGAATTAAATTAACTAACAAGGAAAGGTACCCAACTGTCCGGCTCTGATTTGCTTTATTTTTAAATATGTTAGAGAGTAGTCTAAAATAACAGACACGTATTTTTTTTAGCTGCCCTATAAAAAATTATCTACAGAAGTTAGATGGTTTTGTCACTTTTCAGTACTTTAGAGAACAAATTTCTGAAAAATGGCCATGTTAGCGAAACCATCCAACAAGCAAAGTAACTTTCACATTTAGTGAGGATATATAATCTACATACATACATAAACTCACGCCTTTATTCCCAGAGTGGGGTAGGCAGAGCTACAGAATTACCAACAACTCTAAAAACTTGTTGATAATTCTGTAACCACATTTTGCACACTTAGGCTAAGATGTTTACCAGTGTATTAGTGACAGGTTGCAAGCCCATCGCCTAACAATACTATACGCCTTTATTCCCTTAGCCGTCTCTTACGACATCCACGGGAAGATATGGAGTGGCACTATTCTAACCCGGCAACCACATGGAATATATATACTATAACGTATAAGTACCTATACATATGTTCTAGGGACATGGGACTAGGTCATCTAATGTGAGATTGTTGTAAAAACCTATTTTCCAAGTCATCAAATCATGGCTACCGCGTGTGATTGACGCGACCTCAGCGATCGTATTTGCGGTAGCGTCATTACGGCCATCTTGTTTTAACACTCGCTATAATTTGTAATACGATCGTTTTTTCCCATCGGACCTTGAACACATTGTTGTGGGCTGGGGCAAATGTTTGGGGCAATGTTTGGTTACAGTATTTTTAGTGGTGGTAGAACCTTTTGCAAGGTCTGTCCGGTTTGCTACCACCATCTTTTAACCTACTGCAAACAGCATTGTTGTGTTCCGGTATGGCTATTACACAGTCGGTGATTTTTATTTCACGTAACTCTAGCAAAAATTACTCTTTTCTCCCTTAACGGTCCCCCAAATCTAAAAATTATCTATAACAAAATAATAATGTTTTTAAGAGCTAACTAATGATAGGTATCACCATACTGATGTGATAATAAAAAAAAATAACCAGAGATACCATAGACATATATTTTTTTAACTTATTCCGTCGTTGATCTTAGTGCGCGGTATAAATATCTGGCATGTGCACAAAATATAATTTAGTAACTTTGATAATTTCTGAGGAAAATTTAGTGAGACATACAGACAGACGGCCAGCTGAAACTATACGGGTTCCTAATTTGACTTCAGAACTCTAGAAAGGTCATCTAATAAGAACAGATAAGACATATATTTACACAATACATAACCTAGACTGCCAAGCAAACACATTACCTACTAAATAATGAAAGACATACCTAAAAGTCTGTCACGACCTCATCGCCCGCGCATCTCACACGTCATCGATCGCAATCGATCTGTTGTACGACTTGAAACAACGCCAGGTAATCTACCAGGGTAGAGAGAGCTCCGACAGTTAAAATACGAGTATCGGTAGACCACCCATCAGGTGTCAAGTGAGTCTTGCTAATTGGTGTAAACCAATGTTAACAATAATTTATGTATTATAAAATCAATCAATAATTACTCGGGTACTCATTTGATAATTATCAATGTAATAAGCAAAACAAAAGGCAATTAAGAACACTGTAAGTTCCTTGAAGATAGCAGTACACTTTTGTACCTTGTCGCTTTTACACCTTTGACAGAATAATGCAGCAGTTCTAACATAATGTTAAACTGACAAAGTACTAAAGTTTGCAGCTACTTATAAGGCTAGTTGTCCAAGCTTATGCAAATATCCTTTAAAATAGATCAGTTTTTGACGTGAACTTAACAGATTTATTTTTATTTAATTTTCATCCGCCTAGATTTCGATTATCATTGTAGGGAACAATAAAATTAAAGGTAAATTTTAAATTATCCTGGATGAAAACTATAGCCTATGTGTTAATCCAGGGTAAAAGCTATCTCCATTTTAAATTTCATCCAGATCTGTCTAGCCTTTGCAGTGTGAAGGAGTAACAAACGAACACACATACTTAGCTGTATTTATAATGTTAGTAGGATTCAATGTAAATGACACATTATGATATTTACCGCCTGTTTCACAATCGACAAGTAAAGGATATTTGACGGATAAGTTTAGCCCTTTCTTTGTCGTACACTTGAAAATAGACAAGGAGAGAGACAACTTTATGTGACAGATAAATTTACTTGTCGATTGTGAAACAGGCCCTTAGAATAATTGCGATAGTAAATTCACAACACAAAATATTATTTTATCTCTGTTTGCATGCATTTTCTCTATAGGATAGATCGTGACCTCTCGCTATCTATACTCTTCTAATGATATTTTCTATATTTTCAAGGACTCAAGAAGTCGAACAAACATACAGGCTACCTACCGGTAAGTGGGTTCTACTGCCGTGCCTTTTGCAATCGCAAGTTTGCAATCTTAAGACGCAAACGCGTTTGAGGACTAAGATGGAATGCCCTCATGCTAGTAAATCCACTGGTTCAAATCATCATCATTTTACAAACTCATTTCATTTATATAGCACTAGCGGCTCGCCCTCGCTTCGCTTCGGTTTATGTGAGTATGATATATAGCCTTCCTCGATAAATGAGCTATATAACACTGAAAGCATTTTTCAAATCGGACCAGTAGTGCCTGAGATTAGCGCGTTCAAGTAAACAAACAAACAAACTCTTTAGCTTCATAATATTAGTTTAGATAGTATAGATAGTTTGTCAAATGATTTGGTCAAAATTCAGGATACCAAATTCACCACCAAGGCGTTTAGCGTAGGCTTACAATAAAAAAAAAAACATGTAAGGAGTACTTCAATACTAATTAACAAAGCAATAATACCTAAAACAAATTCTTATTAGCAGCTCAAGCAACCCTGGTCGACCGGCGAAGGTCGTATATTATTCATACATCTACGATCACCTCCACACTCCCACGACCTCTCGGGATCATAGGCAAATGAAATCAGATGTATCAATCACATAACAATCATGTTCCATGTGTGCGTGAATTAGGTCGTGTCTATGACTAATCGAACACAATATAGGTACTGAATCGTTGATTTGTTGGACGTGACCTTAGGTTTCGTGAGCGCTAATTTTTGTGTGTGTTGAAAAATTATGTTCATGTTGATTGCTTCATCAGGTTATAAATGTATCATTAGTGATGTTACTACTATATTGACGTCACGTCATTAGTTTTGGAATCAAACGATGGAAAGATAATTCGAAAATTTAAAAATCGGTAGGGTGACGGAACCATATTTTACAGAAGGTAAGGGTTATTCATTTGTTTTGCAACAGTCAATTTAGGACCGTATGAAATTTGAATTAAGAGTGAAGTGTCCATTGTTGCTGTTTTACCCTAAATCGTTTTTTTGAGATAGGAGTAAGTTTTCTATATGTGACCTTCTTTCATAATTTAGCGTTTTTTTTTCTGTACCTGCCTTTGCTCTAATCTTTTAAACACTGAATATTTTACGGAGTACCAAATAAATCATAACCTGGTTATTAAGTTTTTTTTTCTTTTAAGAAGTAAGTAGGACGAAGCGTAGTTACTTTTAGAATAAACGGCTACTTTAATCTAACCCTTGTTAACAAAGAGCCTTAACCAAGTCATCAACATATCCACCATCTAGACATAACTTTTAGGTTCAAACTTACCTATTTTAGTTCATTCCAATTCCCATAGACCTAGGTCTTGAATATAACCAAACATAATAACTGTGCTCGGTACCGGACGATTTTGTCGGCATCTAGACCCTTTCGATGTATTTCAAGTTCACATGCTGAAGCCATGGAGCAGGAAAAATGGAGGCAACATTGAATTGATTAAAATTCTTGAAAATTTTATTCCGCTTATTTGTTTTTATTATAGCCTATAACTATAACAAACGCACATTCTCCTAAAATGTGTACTTGTTGTAAAAGTGTTGTCATTTGGAAAAGTCATACATTTTCAAAGAGAGCGGCCATTAGCAAAAGTGGTAAATTGTGATAGAATTATTTAAAATAAAATATGTTACGTAACAAAATATTATTTTGTTACGTAACATATTTATCTCGGCGTACTTTTAGTACCAAAAACTGAATACTAAAATCTTTAATATATCCGATGCGATATAATTTAACGCTATAAATTAAAAATATGTATGTGAGCCTATGAAAACAAAAGTGTTTTTTTTTTCTTAATAAACTTATCCAATGCCCTTAAAGTTTGACGATGTATTGTCGTATTATATTGACGACATTATCCAAATAATGTATTATGCAAGAGAATACTTCCGCAGGCATTTCTAAAAACTTTCTAACATTCATTCAACGTTACTGTCTTTTTTGTCTTCTGGCTAACATTTAATTTTGAGACACATTTTTTTTAATGACAGGTAAAAGACCAAAGTGTACAAAGACTATTTGTTGCTCAGTGGGATCTGAAACCCATACATACTCGTACTTTTTGCAATCTTAAGTCTGCAATCTTAAAACCGCAAATGCGTTACCAACACTAAAGACTAACCTTGAATGCTGTATGCTCGTATTATCTTTACACCGGGGCACAATAATTCAACTGCTTAAGACTAAGATGGTGGTAGCAATCCAGACGGCATTACAAGGTCGTATCGTACCACAATTTTTACTGGTACATTTTTAAAATTCGAATAAATCAAACTCCCACCTCCATTAGTTCCTGCTCCATTACCGTAGCCCAGGCTGCCCACGCGCAGAAAGGTCGGCGATGAGTCGCACGCTCCGTAATAACCTGCCAGTGTTCCTACAGCGCATACGCAGCCGTACTGTAGCCAGATAAAACTGACCCAGGTTGGGAACAGATGGGCGTATTCGGGCGTTTGAAAAGCCATCTTTGAAGCCTTATCCATATTCTTATCCTTATCTACACTTTCTTTTTTAATTAAATATTATAAAGAAGAAATATTTTTGCATGTGTGGAGTTACAATGATAGATAGAGTAAGAAATAGCGAGATCCGAGAACGATGTGGATTGAAAGAAGATGTAGTGACCAAAATCGAAAAGGGTATGCTATGGTTTGGTCATTTAGAAAGGATGGTGAAAAAAGAGTTACGAATTAGATATGGCGAGCGAGAATGAGCGGAGATGTCGATAGGGGACGTCCTAGACGGAGGTACGGTGATCAGATAGTACGTGCATGAAGAGATTGATGAATGTAGAGGAAGCGGAAATTGTGTGTTTAGATCTGTGCACTTGGCGTCCCATAATCTCTGCCTACCCCATTGGGAGACTGGCGTGAAGGTATGTATGTATGTATATATTTGTTTGTTTGGCTCTGAAACTACTGAACCGATTTGGAGTAACATAGGCTGCTTTATATTTCTGCGCGGACGGAGTCGCAAGCAATTATTGATAAATTGTATGCGAACTAACTTTTGACGCAGATTGACATAGTGGTTTAAGAACTTTATTACTATTAGACATCAAGGGCCCTAGCCAAGATGCAAACGCTACCAACATTTTTCTTTTCTATCGTTTAAAATGTATGGGATGACAGTTGACCAGTCTGCGGGTGGTAGGACCTTGTGCAGGGTCCGTCCGGATCGCTACCACCATCTTATCCATTAACCTACCGCCAAACGGCAGTGTTCGCATTGTTGTGTTCCGGTTTGGGGATAAAACAGCCGGTGAAATGACTAGCATAGAGGCATTCCATCTTAGTCCTCAGGGTTGGCAACGCATTTGCAGTCTTAGGATTGCAACTGTCTTGTGAATGCGAATGTCTATGGGTCACCCCATATATTTTCAATTATAGATAAGTAAAACATTAGTTGCATTTCGCATCTTAGTAGCCCTGCCAGACCTATTGCCTAACGCAGTCGCAATCCCAATCGTTTTCATTTTGACAGTCCGAAGGCAAGCCTGCATACAAAATGAAAACAATTCTTCCGCCATAAAGTCCATTACGATTGCGAGTGCGTTAGGTGATAGGCCAGCAGGTTCTCTATTCTAGGCCGTATAATCCGTATCGTCATGGACTTGTTATGATATTGTTTTTAACTTGGCCGCCTTTACTATCAAGTAAATAAGAGCTATTAAAACGTTGACAACACGATAACAGGTCAAAGACGATATGGTTTTTACCACCTAGAACCCCGGCCAGTACGTTACCCATAATTTATGTCTACTTATGTCTAGTTGCATGGCACCTTTTGCCCCATAAGGAACCTCGTCACGGACATAATTTACGTCATTCTTGACAATGTAACACACAAGCTGCATAAAGAAAGTATCTGTATGACTGGTTTTTACAAACTACGATCAGCTTACGACTTTTTTTAGAAGCATACGAGTACTCACTCACAAACAAAAATAACGTAGTAGTGTTTTGTTTCTTAGCTTGGAGAAGGCTCAGAAACACACGGCCACCCAGGGCTTATATCCCAGTCAAAGGGATGCCACCGGAGCGTTGCCTGGATAGTGATTCTGTAAACAACGCCAGTCGTGCGGACTGTCGAGTGATATCCAAGCGGCGAGATTAAGTAGTCCCATCAGTGCGAACAAAACACATTGTAGCGCGTGCATTTTCAATTAAGCAGATTTATACGTTCGACCCATCGTGCTGCTAAATTGAAAATGCACGCGCTACAATGTGTTTTGTTCGCACTGACGGGACTACTTAATCTCGCCGCTTGGATATCACTTGACAGTCCGCACGACGGGCGTTGTTTACAGAATCACTACCCTGGTCGTTGCGTCGTCGCTGCTACGTTGTTATAATGTACATATAAATTGGATCGTTATGCCATACGATGCATTGAAACACTTTCGTCGCTCTATGTTGAAATCACTGCAATGCGACACACAGGCAATTTTTTTAAAACTCTACCGACTTTACTATGAAGATAATAAGAGCTATTAAAAAATAATGTTAACAAATAAGGGCAAAGATAAAATGAAACGGGTACTGAGGGGTTATTATGACATAGCTATGCAGTTCATTTTACGGTCAGCGTAAAGGACGGAGCTCTGCTATGGCAGTTACATTACTCTGTCCTTTTCTCTCAGCGTAAAATGACTGGCATAGATAGGTCATAATAACCCCACTGATGGTAAAAGAGCCTCGAGGTACATACATACCTACAATCTTAAGTAAGCAGATATACAACACACAGATAACTTTGCTTTTTAAACACTAAAAATCCGTTGGAAATTGACAACATGGCATAGGGAAGTCCATCTGAGTCCTCAGAGTTGGCAATTTATTTACAATTTTGCAATCTTCAGATTGCAATCAGAGCCCAGTTACCATATCAGGTGAACATTGTAGGCTCATTAACGTTTTTTACGCTATGAAATGAGACTCATATAAAAGTATAAAGTCGTGTCGGTTACGTTCCGTTGCCTGTAATATGCCCCACATACTCCCATATAGTTCGCACCGAACTCATTTGCCTGTAAACTATAAATTTTAACTTTACAGTTTCTGTTGCTAACACCCATGTTTAAGGGCAGTAAACCGAAGCCATTATATACGAGCTCTTCTGAAATAGGTAATTTGTCATAGCTTTTTAGACTATGCGTACTTAGTGTACTTACTATGTAGAAAATAAGTAGTGTAAAGTAACAGGGATATTTTAATTTATTTACCGTTGATAAAAATATGATTAATTAAAATAAAGTAGTTTAAAAGCGTTTAACATTAAGTATTCATTTCTGTCAGTTTGTCTATTTATAGATCACAGTCGTTTTATCCAGAATATTTTGGCCATAGCATTACTATTTATTATATAGTTGTTACTGATATTGTTTTAAAATTTACGTAGACAATCTTAATAAAAAATACTTAGTATTAAGATACACAAAAAAAGCCGTAGGTTTAACCGAAAAAACATGAACATTGTTTTGTACCATGCTAAGAGCGTAACGATCGAAACAGTTACTGGTTCAAACACACTTAAAACTTGCGACCCAATTTACTAACTTTACAGTGAAATGAAATGTGGTTTTAATTGTAAATTGATTAAGGAATTAATGTTCAATCAGCAAAAGTGAATGTTTTGTCTATCTTTCAAGCAGTTGATGTTGCATCGTTCATTTAATACAAAACGGACACAACACAAAATAATTTGCTCTTCCATTTAAAATCGTATTCCAACCACTTCTAATTTTAAAATGCAACACTGACTCATTTCGGATTGTGTCCGTTTTGTATTTAATGAACGACATGTAGTGATCAGTTACCCTAACTGTGTTTTGCTCTACTATGTGCTGTAGGGAACCTTCACAATGAGTAACATGATGAAAAATAATATCCTTACTCTGGTAAGTCGCCCCGCGGCATGGTTGCAAGATAGCTGGATACATATTAAGAAAATTAAAATATATATTTATTAGCAACTAAGTTCATGTGAGAAAAATAATTGGAATGGTGTACATATTTAAAAAAAAATGGAATTTATAAAAATGGTTATTGAAAATAGTAAAGGAGTAAGTGCCGTAAAATATTTTAATTTGACACCTTATCCCTAGTAAGGTTGTCTGGAAGAGATCGCTAATCAGCGGTAAGACCGCCTGTTGTTTACCTGTGTTGTTTTTAATTGCGCTGTTTCTCTGTAATGTTTTTGTTTGGTGTACAATAAAGGTTTTGTATTGTATTGTATTGTAGTAAGTGCCAGATGTGTTCCATGATCTTTAACCTTCTGGCCGCTCGATGGTATCGCACGAAACGTGGTAAATAATACTTATTCGCGAGTTGAATAGAAGGACGAGAATTCCTTCAAACGTTTGTATCAGTTATAAGGGTCGAGTCCATGTTACAAGATGAGAGAGCTAAGAATTAAGGAGGTTTCTATACACTATTGTACAATTTCAATGATAGAAATTAAGTCTTTTAAATAATTATTTTTTCAAAATAATGTACTAGTAGCTTGATGTTTTTTTTTGCCCCATTCTAACTGACGGAAGATTAAAATCAAGTAAACTTATGACATTCTGATGAAAATGCAATAAAGTTATAGCTAAAGCTGGTGATTTGATAGTGCAGTTCTTTTTTGTTATACATTCATTATTAATGTAAGAAACGAACTAATTTAAGTTATTTGCTAACGATACGAGTATAAAAATATGTAAATGTCAATTTGTAGCAGTAGAAGTACAGTCTAATAGCTGTTAAAAGGTGCTTTGGGTTGGTCTTATCTCTCATTCGCTCGCATGCGTTCTTATTAAGAGCGAGTGAAAAAGAAGTAAAAACCCGAAACCCCAAAATGCTCACAAACTGTGTTCCGGCTATGATCCTATATCAATTTCCTTTAAACGCTCCAGTTTGTAACTTAGACCACAGCATGCGCATGCGCAAACAAACAAACAAAACAAAATGGCGTGCAGGGAACCGTGCGCGATGAATGGGACATCGCCCATTCACCGGGAATCGACTCCGATACGATCCCACTAGAAGCTCGGACACGCTCGCGTGCCTATCTTATTCTTAACGATTTTTGTACTTTATTTTGTATTAAGTGTATATATCGAGTTATTGCCGTGTGGTTGCCGGGTTAGAATAGTGCCACTCCATATCTTCCTGTGGATGTCGTAAGAGACGGCTAAGGGAATAAAGGCGTATAGTACTGTTAGGCGATGGGCTTGCAACCTGTCACTAATACACTGGTAAACATCTCAGCCTAAGTGTGCAAAATGTGGTTACAGAATTATCATCTAGTTTTTAGAGTTGTTGGTAATTCTGTAGCTCTGCCTACTCCACTCTGGGAATAAAGGCTTTTTTGGGGGAACTCAGTCTTCAGGGGCCGTTTTTAAAGCCCAAAAAAGGTGCGTACGGGCTATCAGCGGCGTTCATGCGCGAGACAGCTGCGTCCCATTGTTTAAATCATTAAACATTTTAACCTTTCCGTCACTATATATTTTTGAAGTAGCAAGTTTTGTAAAAAGAAACCCTCAGCTATTTAAAACAGTACTACAACAACGCAGGCTTCCCGTACGATCGCAATACAGAAATAATGTTTGTAGTACCAAACATAAAACAGCATTTATGTGCGGGTGGTGTACTAGGAATGGGTCCTCAAATTTACAATAAAATACCAAACTGCATAAAAATACAGAAGCATGCCCAATTTAAGAAGCAGTTGACAACATACTTAGCAAAAAAATGTTATTATTCTATCAATGATTTTTTTGACGACATTTAGGAAATTGTATTTGACACTAAGTACGTATTTTTATTCATGTAATTTTAGTTAATTTTAGTTAATTTAATAAACATTTGTACGCCAACAGGCAAAACACAGAGATCTGTATTCCTAGACTTAAGACCTAATTTAATACCTGTAATTTACAAATAAAATATATTCTATTCTAAAAAAAAAAAAAGGCGTGAGAATGTATGTATGTATGTATGTATCGAGTTATTTCAAATAGGTAATAAAAAAACAATTTTACATATATCTTCCCTACAACCCCACTCTTAAGTCTCAATCTGCTAATTGAAGTCAAAGTTTTTTTAAATGATTTAATTTGTCCTTCTTTTTTGATTTAATGCGGTTACTCTACAACAATTTTTAAATTAGATTGATAACATCGTGACAGGGACGACAGTTACGTATTAAATGTAGGGTAACCACACTTAAGGACTTTAATTATAATTTATAAGTTTTAATAGGAAATTAACGATACTTAAAGAAACTAAAAAAGTGTTTTACAATGACCAAATTCACCCTGAAGTTAAAAAACAAGTTTTTTTGGGCACGATGAGTTTGATGCCTTCAATCAAATTGGTGGGATCAGTGGGACATCATAGGCTGTAAAATAAAATATATACAGTAAAAAATAAAGCAGACATAAGACAAGATAGCATGTTTATAAATATTTAGCTGCCCTTAAAATTAAGTTATTTTTTAGGCCAAAAGTGACAACATTAAATCATGTAATAAAAAGTCGATTATACAATTATAAAAAACACTTTAAAGGAGGGTGGGCTAATAAAATTGGCCTAATGACCAATAAGGACAAGCGATATGTCCCCGAATAAGTAATTCTAAGTTGTAAAACTATTACTCTGACAGGTGGTTCGAAATCTTTGTGTGGAAAAAGTTATCGCCATGCAAAGACAGCGTTTTTCAAAGTAATTATGCTAAAGTCGTCTATGTAGGCGTCTCGATGTTCCAGATTTTAAATATTTCACACAGCGATTTAAGATTTCCCGCCATACAAAAAGTTATTGAATATGAAAAAATCTTTCAAAGTACATATGGCTTGTCATTATTGGTTTTTAGGCCAGTGTCCATACAAAACTGCCCATCATCCTTTAGTGGTTTATACAAAACTATAGTAATATACTTAACTAACAACTAATACAGAAATATACTTAACTCACCTTTCCATGTACACATTTAGCTTCTCTCAGTTTGTATCATTACAGATTGATCGTCCGTTATATTGTTGTGATCGCGACATTATTCCGTACTCGGTGACCAAATTGATGGCCTCGGGCCGACTCACACGCACTTGCTTCAGCTCTTAGGTGTCTTTGGCCCTTATAAATAGGTTTAAAACGATTAGGGATGGGTTACATGCTCTGATTAAGAGGGCTGTGTGGGTGAAAATGATCATACAATGTGGTGACGTTTCTTACCCCCCAAACCTAGTTTTTGTATGAAAAACTATGGTAATTTAAACGTCTCACAATTTTCTTAATAAACTGTTATGAGATTTATAGCACTATCTTATCTTTCAAACTAGCAATGCTCGTATTCTGCCCTCCTTAGAAAAAAGGGTGCGTGTCTCATAGAACTGCGTAATAAGTGACCTTATTTCTTTAGCTAGAGGGTTAAATTTGCTTTCACTATGAAATTGCGCATACGTCATTTTTATTCAGCAAAACACACCAATACTGGGCAGTGCACTGGTTGGTTTTGCTGAGGGGATAATAAGACGGTGAAATTACTTTCAGGGAATTTCAATTTATAGTCCATTAGCGTTAAGAAGTGAATCGGCAGTGCAACTCCAGGCTAAAAATGTATTAACAGTGGAGATAAAATAAAAAATTAATCCCAATTTTGAGCGACTTCTTTGGTTAGGGGATGTGTCTAGGCTGGTGGACAACGATGATATTCTGCATTCTTAATACGAATGGACGATAGCCCTCAGGGTTGGTAACATGTTTGCATTCTTTTTTTTACCATCAGGTGGTGTGTGCTCGTTTGTCTTCTTCATACTATTAAAAAAAACACGATCACGATTTTTAATTTAACACGCTAAAGAAAAACTAACACAAAAAATATTATTATTTCTTGACTGCAACAACAGATTTGAGTTAGAGAGGAGGTGTCAAAAATGGAAAATAAATGCACTTTTTAATTATCAACTAGAAAACTATGGGCCGCATGTAAACCCGCCCTACCAAACCTTAATGGCGCGCGATACGTCACAGATGACGATAAGACCACCGCGATATGCGCCCGCGCCGATACACGGTAAACGTGTTAGCGCCGTGTCCGCATTAGGCGAGGCCCTTAGGACCTTATTTTTATTTTAGGAGCTTTTTTTACCGATTGCCCAAGAAAGAGGGTAATGTTTTAAATGTCTACATTTAAACTGATGACTATTATTAATAATTTTGCGTACATTGACGATTTTTTTATAGAATAAAATGAAATTTTGGATATGATAAATAAATATTATCTCACTAATATTATAAATGCGAAAATTTGTGTGGCTTGACGGATTTGGATGAAATTTGGAATTTTAATAGTTCCTAAATATTTTTTGTAAGGCTAGAATAGGAAATATGCATGCATTTTTAAAAAGTCACATGTATCACATGTATAAATACAGATCAAAAGTGAGTGGAAGGGTCGAGGGGCCTCCCTAGGCGTACTTTTTCGAATCAAATCGGAGAAATACTAGAAAAGGGCTGAAACTTAAGTACCCGAAACCGACGTGCGTGCATGACTCGATGTATGAATGTGGAAGTGGAAAGAAGTGGTCTCTGCCAACCCCTCTGGGAAACAGGCGTGATTTAATGTATGTATGTGTATGTATCAGCAAAACATAATTATGAAAATACCGTAAATAAGATCACCAAAAGTGAAATTAAAATTAAAATCGACCTAGAAATACGGATGATATAAGCTTTTTAAACTGCTAATTAGACAGCAATTATTAGACAGAGATATAATTATATGATATGCACTGTGACGTCATGTAACATGTCGGCCATATAAACTCCATGTTTAATTCGGTTTTGCTAGTAAGGTATAGAAACAAATCTTTGTTGGCAGATCATGGTTATTTTTATACCTATTCAAAATTTCAACTGTTTGTTAACTGTGTTGTACTACTCCATCTCCTCCCGTGGAAGTCGAAAGAGACGAATAAAGGATTAAAGGCTTGTAGAAGATGTAGGGACTAAGATTGAAAAGGGCATGCTTCGATGGTTCGGTCATTTGGAAAGGATGGATGAAAGAAGATTGACGAAAGAGATATACAGATCGAAAGTGAGTGGACGGGTCGGAAGGGGCCGCCCTAGGCGTACTTTTTCGAGTCAAATCGGAGAAATACTGGAAAAGGGCCGAATCTTAAGTACCCGAAACCGACGTGCATGCATGACTCGATGTATGAATGTGGAAGAAGCGAAAGAAATTGGTCAAGATTGATCAAGCGAAGTGGTCTCTGCCTAGTTGCCTACCCCTCTGGGAAACAGGCGTGATTTAATGTATGTAAATATGTATGTAGTATTGTTAGGTGATGGGCTTGCAACGTGTCACTAATATGAGTACGTATGGTCAACATCTTAGACTGTTTGTGCAAAATGTGGTTATAGAATCAACAAAAATTTGTTAGAGTTGTTGATAATTCTGTAGCTCTGCCTACCCCACTCTGGGATGAAGGCGTGACGGTATGTATGTTGTTACATGCTGTGAAATGATCATCATGACTACCGTAAAATGTTCCTACTTGGCTCCCCCATGCGTAACTATGCTCCATAGTGACTATTTCGTTTGTTACCTTATAAGTCAAGATTGATGACAATTTGCTTAAAATAATCGATGTATAGATCCAGCTACGAAGTAAATGGAAGCAATAGAATGATTAACAATACAGATTAGCTTAATATAACCATGGAGCATAATTACCCAGGGGGGAGCAAAGTAGGCACATTTTACGGTATTCTTTATTCCAACCAACCCTTCTAAAAGCTTAACGCTAAGCTCTCCCAATTTGAACACGCGGTAAATACGAGTATGAAAAATATTTCTTGTCGCCTACAATTGATTGTGCGATATGGAACCTTTTCTTAAACTAAGAAATACAAATACTTACTAAAAGTGTGATATGGATTCAAAAGGTTTTTTATTGTTAAGAACGCTCATTCATTTTATAAAAACAGAAAAATGCTTTTTAATAAAGCAGTTTTCATTTTATTATATTTATAAGGATGCTTAATTAAATAAGTATCTCGGTCGAGTGCGAGTTGGACGCTCACAGTTATTAATTTTTAATTTAACTAGCGACCCGCCCTCGCTTCGCTTCGGTTTATGTTAGTTTTCGGTAACACCCGTACATAAAACAAAGTTTATTATACATGAAAACCTTCCTCTTGAATCACTCTATCTATTAAAAAAAACCGCATCAAAATCCGTTGCGTAGTTTTAAAGATCTAAGCATACATAGGGACAGACAGCGGGAAGCGACTTTGTTTTATAATATGTAGTGATAAAAACCTTCCTCTTGAATCACTCTCTCTATTAAAAAAAACGGCATCAAAATCCGTTGCGTAGTTTTAAAGATCTAAGCATGTATACATAGGGACAGACAGCGGGAAGCGACTTTGTTTTATAATATGTAGTGATGATTGAATTCATATATTTTTTTGTTACATTAGTAATAAAACTATCCACACTGATACAGGCAGCTGACAGCCAGAAAGACAGACGGATAGTGGAAGATTAGTAATAGGGTCCCGTTGTCACCTTTTTGGTACGAAGCGCTAAAATAATAGTTATCTTAGTATTCTTTTCCTCGTGTCGTGTGGTTTCCGGGTTAGAATAGTGCCAATCCATGTCTTCCCGTGGATGTCGTAAGAGGCGACTAAGGGAATATAGGCTTGTAGTACTGTTAGGCGATGGGCTTGCAACCTGTCACTTATACACTGGTAAACATCTTACAGCCTACTTGTGCTATTTTTTTTGTGATGTTGGTATTTCTTTAGCTCTGCTTATCCTAGTCTGGGAATGCAGGCGTGAGTTTATATATCTAAGTAGGTACTAGATTCTGCCCGCGACTTCGTCTGCTAAAATTTCTAAGTTTTCCGGAATGTAAAGTAGCCTATGTGCTAATTCTGGGTATAAGTTATCTTCATTTCAATTTTCGTCCAAATCCGTTTAGCCGTTGCGGCGTGAAAGGATAACAAACACACACACAAACTTTCACATTTAAATATATTATTAGTAGGATAGTAGGATTATATGGGTGGAAAGCTTGTAAAAAAGAGTAATAAGGATCTAATTAATAGCGAATATAACCCTTATCTGTACTAAAGTCCATTTATACCAATCATAATAGCCTTAACTGCAAAATTCTCGGATAATCGTAATTTAATTAAAATAAACTAATTCAAATTACACCTGGAAAATCAATATACATCCCAGTTTGAACCTAACGAATAGGTCTTTAAGGACTAGTATTTGTTAAACAGCTGCGTTTTGGTTATTGTTTTAATATAAAAAGATACAAGTGATAAGTTTATATAGATATTAACTGCAAACAGTTTTAATGTGACACACAGACAGTAAGCTTGATAAACATTGAGCTTTGCGGGTGGTAGGACCTTGTGCAGGGTCCGTCCGGATCACTACCATCTTATCCATTGACCTACCGCCAAATAGCAGTGTTCGCATTGTTGTGTTCCGGTTTGGGGATAAGACACCCCATATTAGCCTATGTGAGCAAAATGTTGTTACAGGGTTATTAACAAGTTTTTATAGTTATTAGTAATTCTGTAACTCTGCCTACGCCACTCTGGGAAAGGGGTGAGCTTATGTATGTGTATATGTATGTTGTGGTGCCATTGCAGTGTGTGCATGTGGAGCTTACGTTTCCCTTGCCAACTATAAGGACTAAAATGGAATACCTCTATACTAATCATTTCACCGTATCTCTTATTCTCACACATTTATGTTTGGCGAAATCAGTAATAGATTGTAGATTTATTTGAAATCATTGAGTAGGCAAATTTTTGTGGCATGACGGAAAAGTTTGATAGAAAATTTAATTGCGTGATTTAAGCATAGGCAATTTTTTGGACTTTACCCAAAAATATTTAAAAGCGAAAGAAATTTGTCAAGATCGTAGCAAGCGGAAAGAAGTGGTCTCTGCCTACCGCTCTGGGAAACAGGTGTGAATTTTTGTATGTATGTATTTAAAACCGCTTGCCATACATGGCATCTGTGTATCACAATATCATTAATAGCAAAAATTATTACGAAGTAATAAAAAGTACACTCGGAAACGGTTTATTAGATACGATACCAGTGTAATTTGTGTGTCCGCCTGTCTGTCCTACCTTACCCTACAAACCTGTTTCTGTTAACACTTCTTATCTTTGCGTTTCGCATCTAGACCATAATCTTTATAGGTTTTTAATGGTTAGATTTTATATTTAAGTGACAGTATTTCTGTCTTTTGCAGCTGTGCAGAATTGCTGTACTAAAGTTGATCCCCATAAAAAAAAACTTTTTTTATGGCACGGTTGCTAACGGGAACTCATGGCACCTGATGATAAGACCCATAGACATGTGCATTCTCAAGATAGCAATCTCAAGACTGCCATCTTAAGACTGTAAATGCGTCACCAATCCTGAGGACTAACATGAAATGTAATTTCTCAGGTGGTCTTATCACACCGGAACACAACAATGCAAACACTGCTTGGCAGTAGGGTAAGGGATACGATGGTGGTAATAATCTTGACATTCCAAGGTTGTCTGGAAGAGATCGCTTATCAATGATAAGGTCGCTTTTTTTTCCTGTGTTATTTTTAATTGTGCTGTTGCTCTGTTATGTTTTTGTTTGGTGTACAATAAAGTACAGGTAAAGTGCGGTGCTTCTTCTCAGCTGAGTATTTCTCTTTTTTTTTGCCACTGTTAGTGACATATCCTTATTTAAAAAAAAATGGCGGTTAGGTTAGGTAGAGAACATCGAACTATGCAATATTTAAATAATATTGTAATGTGTGCCAAAATATTATTTAATTATTGCATAGTTCGATGTTCTTTACCTACCTACCATTTTTTTTGAAAATCTGGAGATGTCACTAACAGTGGCAAAAAAAAGAGAAATGCTCAGCTGTGGTAGTTTATTGACGTGTAAAAGTGCCCATCACTTACTGAATAAATGTTTTTGTATATTTTATCTTTTTTATCTTTAGGTATATTGTAAGGTACGAAGCGAAAACTCTTAGATGGTATATCGGGTTTGTACGTGTCTCTTACACTCGTTCTTGTACACTCTTATTAAGAGCAAGTAAGAGAGACGTAAAAAAAAAAAAAAAAAAAATCGTGACAAACAAATTAATACATACAGAATTCTGAACACAAAGCATAAGTAGTTTGTCACGAAATGGACACAACTCAGCGTGATGCTGGCAGAGCCAGCACTGGTCTTCCGTTGTGACCATTTTGGCGAAGTACAGTCACGAGCGTTAATTTGGGACCCATTTCAAGAAAAATATGCTTGAAGTCGTCAATGTCATTAGAGATGTCAAGTCATTTGTAACTTTTAGGAAACTCAACCTTATTGTTGTAGAATGTCAGATTGACTTTGGACCTAAGATGGGTACCATATTTAATCTCGTGACTGCACAAACCCTGTAAGTGCCCACAGACTCTAGGTATGTATCTGTGTTACGCATAATTATAGGTGATATGATAAACCAAATTTAATAACCAATTAGAGAAATAAAATATAACTTCTTATCATTATCAAAATAAACAAACTATTTAGAGTCACCAACGATCGGATTTCAATAATTCTCTCACTTAAATTTAATCGAATGACTTTTATGTTTTATAATTATGGGAATTGGGATTTTAAGTATGAAATTTCGTTGACATGATAATTTTATAAAAAGCTGAGCGTGGCGAGTTCTGTTTTAAATCGATTTTTTAACCGGTGATTTATGTAAGTATGTAAACTCTTAAAGGCACACAAAGAAAATTACAAAATTCTTATTAAAGTAATGTAAAAAGGCGAACTTATCCCTTAATGGAATGGTTTGCACCAAAACTAGCAACAAGAGATGATGATGATTTACCTGTCAAAATTATGAGTTCCCATCGGAACTAGGTTTCGAAGTTAAATATTGTAGATTTTTTGTTACATTTGCAACCACTTTTTACAATGTTATATTTATGAATATCATATGAGTTTAACTATCGAATTACGACTGAGTCCTTCTGTCTTTCATACTAGCGACCCGCCCTCGCTTCTCTTCGGTTTATGTCAGTTCTGTAACACCCATTCATAAACCAGAATTTCCATACATAAATACCTTCCATGAAAAAATATCTAACTGATGGTGACAATCGCTTCTGTCAGGTCGTTAAGGAGTTAACATAAAAAAAAATATACAGGGAAATAGACAGACGCGAAAATGGACTTTCTTTTGTACGATATAAGGCTGAGTAGAATTCGTTTAAAAACCGAATTTTTGAATTACGAACTTAAAATATTTATGTGCACGAAAGTATTCAAGTTAACAATGTAAAATCTGGGGTCCTACTGAAAAAGGGGTACAAGTCGACTTAACTCAAAATAAAAAACCGTATATAGTACATTAGACTTAGACCCTTTTTCACTTGATCTTCAAAAGACATACCTACCCTTTTTCACTTAGACCCCAGACATTAGAATTCCACAAACTATCGACAGCCATACGAAGTCTACATAATATTCAAATTTATAGTTCCGTCATAGTGGTCTTATCCGACAACGGCACCACATTTCTATCCGCAATTGACATGGGGGTAATTGGAGGGGGGGGGGCACGGATTCTGTGTTCCTGTAAAGGCTCCGGGATAGCACGCCGTGGGAACTTGGACTATGACACGGTAGACTCAGTTCTTGGAGGAATTATTGCAGTCCACACTTAAGGAAGTAATCTTGAGTAGCATTCCCGTCTCAAGTCAAGGTTTGAATGAATTAATGAATAAAATTAATGAATGGTATGTATTTTCCAAAGTAAGTCACAGTATTATATTGCATCATCAAAATATAAGCACAGAATTTTATACACGAAAAAAAAGTCAATATCAACAGTAAACAATAACAAGAGATGGGCATCTTGAGATAGGCATATTATCACTCAAGATGAGTTCATTAATACGGTTTAAAATAAAGCTGATCGTGACTGAGATGTTAGAAGGTTAACTGGTAGAGAATGCCTTACTTTTTTACAATAAAGATTAAAAAAATAAATGTCAGTGTGTATTACTAACAGTCTGTCAAACTGTCCTACAAGACGATTTTTCTCCATGGTCTCCATTTTACATGCGTCTTACATCAGGGTAGTGATTGTCTCAACAACGACGGTCGAGTGAATGTCCAGTCCAAGCGGTGAGATTAAAATTCAAAAATTCAAAAATCAAAATTCACAATTATTTTATTTCTTTAACAATTAGTTGTTGTTTACAATATTGTTGGGGTCTCCTAGTAGGTACTAGACCTGTGTCAGGAGGCCTCGCTCTTCCAAATTTAGGACATTTGAGTGCTAATTGTTAATCTAGGCCTATAAATAGTACTTACTTATTTATTTTTCTCTCAACAACGACGGTCGGACGTACGGATGAGTGAATGTCCAAGCGGTGAGTTTAAGTAGTCCATTTTCAATTTCGCAGCGTGGTTTCTGCCGATGGATCGAACGTATTTGGGCCATTCTACTTTTCGTTGTACATAACTTTTAGCCACGCTCTCACTAAACTATTTTTATTTCAACAAACGGTAAAGTGCTGCTTTTTCTAACTTAAAACTAGAAAAGGGACGTCAATAAGCTTATATATAGAATTAACCTAATTCATAAAAAGTTATTTGTAATAACTATAAAGTGAGTAACGCAGTGGACGTTGATGTCCCCGCCTTTTCTATGGAAAATGTGCAATTTACCACTGAGTTACCGAGATTCTTCAGCGATAATTGAGTAATTTAGGATAAAAAATTTTTAAAACCGTTAAGCGTAAACATTCTAAGTTCACGTTATTTGTTTATTCGCGGATTCATCATTTGGTATACTTTTTATCGGACGATAGCAAAAATGTACACTGAAAAGTAGAATGGCCCATTTGGCTGCTTAATTGAAAATGCACGCGCTTAAATGTGTTTGGTTCGCTCTGACGGGCCACCTAAATTCGCCGGTGCGATTTTACTCGTCTGTTCGACCGTCCGTTGTTTTTGAGAGAATAACACCCCGGAATGGAACTTGGAACCGCAAGCTTTGTTTGTAAGATTAACCTATACTTAACTACTTCCTACATTTCTCGTATTACCATTTACAGAGGATAACATAACATGCAATTATATTCACGCGAGCGCGGCCGCGTGGCGGAGCTAGTAATATAATATGATATTGGTTTAATAAGAGACGTCGTGAAGCCGCGTTTGGAGCGCTCACGACAGTTAAGGGCGGCTGCAGACCTGGCGTTTTTATTGTCGTAACTTTTTTAGTGTTTATATGGAATTAAAGTCACCAGGCACAAACTAGGTATTAAAACTTTTATGAAGAATAAGATAATTTAACTCACACTTGAACATAAAATTGGCTTTTAAAAAGTTACTCGCCATTTTTTGTATGTTAAACTTATCTTGTTTGTTTAGTTTGTTTTGTAATTGGCGTAGTAAAAAAAAATATTTTCACGAGAAGGCAAATATTTCGTGCAATGAGCGCAAGTAATTTGCCCGAGTAGGTATTGTTTTTTAAATTTAATTAATCTAAATACTAGTAATGCTCATCGTTATCTTGATGCAATAGGAGAAGCTTAGAGCTTACTTTTTAACTAAATTAATTTCTGTAAGCATACTCCCTTGGCTAAATTAGTTTATAATAAAAATAAACAATAAATCTGACCTTTAATTTAATTATAAATTTAACAAAAAGAAGCATTTTATTCTATTCATAAGATTTTTGTCATAAAAAACCTTTTATATCGAACACGTTACGCTCTCAGAAGCCCTTATTCCATCAAACTCCGTTTCCCCGGTATCGGACGGAAATGCGACATGAACGCGGGTCGTGTCGCGCCAGGCCAAAGACCAGTCAGGTGGCAGAGGCGTCAGGGTAGTGATTCTGTAAACAACGCCGGTCGTGCGGACTGTCGAGTGATATCCAAGCGGCGAGATTCAGTAGTCCCGTCAGTGCGAACAAAACACATTGTAGCGCGTGCATTTTCAATTAAGCAGCCTTATACGTTCGACCCATCGTGCTGCTAAATTGAAAATGCACGCGCTACAATGTGTTTTGTTCGCACTGACGGGACTACTTAATCTCGCCGCTTGGATATCACTCGACAGTCCGCACGACCGGCGTTGTTTACAGAATCACTACCCAAGAGACAGAAGGTCATTAATTGTAAAGTTTTGTTGATGATAAAGTCGTTGTTGAACTCCTTTATTTGTAAACGCACAGTAAAGCAATTTTCGTTAAAGTTATCACATCACACTAATATTATAAAAGGGTAAGTTTGTGAGTGTGTGAGTGTGTATATTTGTTACTTCTTCACGGCTAATAGCTGGGCGGTTTTGGATGAAATTTTGAGTGGAGATAGTTTATACACTGGATTAACACCAGCTACTTTTTATTGCTAGTGCTCAATATTTTTCAAATTAAAATGTGACATTAAAGGATAAGGACAAAGCATACTTTAAGCACACTTAAGCTGTTGTGCGGAAGAGGGTTTAGTATTTAGTAGTGGAAGGATAACTACCTAGATCTTTCCCTTTTAAGCTGTCTCCAAACAGCAGTATTCACATAGTTATGTTCTGATTGATTGTATAATATTTTTTTTCAAGCTTTAATTATTATAACAAGTTGCCCCAAAATAAGTTATTTTACCCCGTTATAGTTTTTTTTATAGCAAGGAGTTGGAAAACGGGCACATAAGCCATCTGTTAATAATTTGGATCTGAGATCTATAAACATTTACATTCATGCGAGTACAATCTTAAGACTGCAATCCTAAAATTGCAAATGCATCACCAACTCTAAAGTTTCTGATGAAATGCCTCCATTATACACTTGGGAGTAAAGAAATCGAGCCACTTAGTACTGAATTTCTATAGACAGTGGCTCGATTTTTTTGCTCCTAAGTATATTAATTTCACCGGTTATCTTTATCTCCACACAAGAACATAATGATGCAGACACTACCTGCACAAACCGTGATTGGTCAAGTGACGCATTTTTTTGAAACACTACGTCAACTGTCTGTGCTGCGCTTTAATTTGAAGTCATGGAATAAAATTCACGTCTATTCTATATTCAAATATTTTTATAATCTGTGCCCACAGCTCATGAATGTTTTAATGTGGCCAGTTTCACGCTGCCGGTGATAATTTATTTGGTCGAACTGGCAGCTTCGAATAACGCTCGTGGATCCGATCTTATTCGAAATTTAAAAATATTTCCAGTTCACGGGGTTATGGAGGAGGAATTTATTACAGATGCAAAACCATACTTTACGGTTTTAGCAAGAAATTATGTGTCACAACATTTGTATTTTAATTTAAAATTAGTTAGAAGCTGAAATAAAAGAAGTCCAAACAATATGAATGTCAGACTTGAAAAAAATAAACCTTTTTTTCTATGTCAATAATCTTAACTAAATAAAAGATTTGTATAAACTGGAACCCATTGACTTCAATTTTTTTTTAAATAAAAAGTAACAAAACACAATCAGATTTTTATTTTTATTTGTTTTGTTTTCTTGTTATAGCGGGATTTTACTAAGGGATTAAATAAAAGACATCTTTATATTTTAACTGTTCAACTCATATCCAACAAACATTCGCTATTTAACGTGTGAATTCCCGTGACAAACAATTGACGTCCACATTTTGTACAAATCAACCAGGTGTCAAAAAAGGAAGTGACCGTTACTGACCTCCTTCCGGTTGTTCTCACCATAGAGAAGATTGTGATGAGTTTATAATCTATGGTTACCGAACGTTGATGATATTATAACATTAAAGGTATCGAAATTGTGGGAATGATTTTATTGTTCTATTTTTTTAGTGCTAGGTGCCGATTACGGGTCGTGGGATCGGTTTGAGTGTAAAGACGATCAATTTGATGGTACCGTAGTTACAATTGTTGAAATTGGAGCCGTCAAAGACACGTCACGTCCGCTTATGTCAGTATGTGTGATGCGACTATTTTAAAAGCTTTTATTTAACTTGCAATGTATGGTATATGTATGTATGTAAGGGTCAAATCTTGCAAGTTAAAATTGACCCACTTCTCGGTTTCCGATGAAGCTGAAAATTTGCATACGCCTTTAGTTTTGATGACAACACAATAATATAGTACCATCGAGCTGGTCTGATAGTGGGGACTCAGGGTGGCCAATGTGGCCATAGGAACTCCGAAAGACCGGGTAGTTAAGTTCGATTTTTCATGTTACTTTTTGATCAAAATAGTTTTTGGTTTCGGGAACTTGGAAAACTGTACGGTTTGGTACCATTATCTACCTATACAACGTAAGACGCTATATCAGTTGCCTTCATTAATATCGAGCAAAAAATGGCAAAAAAAAACATGTTTGTTGTGGCCCCACATTTTTTTTTTTTTTTAGTGTTTGTGGAAATTTGATCTGTCTGGTATATCACGGTTCATTATAGTAGTATACAGTCTAGTGCCAGACGGACAGTGGAGTCTTAGTAATAGGGTCCCGTTTTTACCTTTTGGGTACGGAATCCTAAAAAACAACAACGGGATGTCTCTTCGTGAGATCTTCAAAAACTCACTAGAAAAGGATATCTTTATATGGATCAGGTTCTTGCTCTAGCCAAGAAGAACGTAATAAATCTAATTAAACATAGAATTTTCCTTCAAAATGTCAAACGTTCTTACAAAAAGAAACCGAATAAATCAGAAAACGTCTAAGCAGTCCGCGAGATCTTAGAGACGTATTAAAATTGTAGAGACGAGCGCATGCGCGAACGGGCGCAGATAGATCCGTATCCGACTCACGGCGCAGGACAGACTTATGTGGATAAGACCATGATTAATAAAAATAATTAATATAAGCTAGAGTATAATCAGATAACTGGTATAATAACTAGCATAGAAGGAATCGATTTTAGTCCTTAAGGTTTTCAACACGTTTGCAGTCTTTCGTCGATTCATCATCATCGTCATCTTCATCTCAACTGAACTGTGGGGCTAGACCAGTTGCCATCGTTCACGAACGCTAGCGTTAGGCGATCACTTTGGTGATCACCTGTCACTTGGCGCTGTCAAAATTAAATAGGCTAGACAATCAGTTTTCAGCGTGTCAGTTGTAACGAGTGATATATCACGTGACTTACGTCATTCCCATACATTTTTCAATGACAACACATGTCGCCAGTGATCACCTAACGCTAGCGTTCGTGAACGATGGCAACTTGTCTAGCCCCACTGGGGTGTTATTCTCTCAAAAACAACGGACGATCGAATGAACGAGCGAAATCACAGCAGCGAGTTTAAGTAGTCCCGTCAGAGTGAACAAAACACATTTTAGCTCATGCATTTTCAACTAAGCAGCATTATACGTTCGATCCATCGGCAGATACCAAGCTGCTAAATTGAAAATGCACGCGCTAAAATATGTTTTGTTCGCACTGAGGAGACTACTTAAACTAGCCGCTTGGACATTCACTCGTTCGTCCGTTCGATCGTTATTGTTGACAGAATCACTTAAACTCGCCGTTGCGATTTCGCTCGTCCGTCCGACCGTCCGTTGTTTCTGAGAGAATAACACCCAAGGTGATTTAAAATAAAGGCGTATCCACACTAAGCCAGCAGCAGGCGATGCGTGGGCGCCGCGGCGCGGGCGCATCGAGCGCCGATAGCATTGTCATGGGAACACTGGGCCATATCCGGTCGCTATCGCAACTACGAATTTGCTGCGAAAACTTTAAACATTCTGGCTTTTTTGTTTGGGAATTCAAGCTTTTTAAGTTTATTGCTGGCTGGGATCCAAGGGGTCATGACTTCTGAGTCTAGAAGTTTAATACTTTAAATAATAACGACTCTTATAGCCTAGTTAGAGGTGACCCTACCTTCGAAGCTAGCGGTTCTTGGTTCGACTATTTGTTAGTAGTACAATCCTTGAGCTAGGTAAATTTAAGAGAGATCGTCTTTTGTTTTTTTTAATTATTATTATGTTTAAAATCAAGTACGTCTGACCGTTTCTCGGAAACCTGAAGCCGGCTCCCCGATCCGAATCCTGGATCCACTGTTAAAATTTGCTATTTTTTGGGCATCTTGGTTAAAGGATTAACGGAAATTATTACTTACACACAACAACTATCACCAACACGTGGAGAAATCACTTTCCCCGCGTGGTTGCTTGGTTAGAATAGTGTCACTCCATGTCCTCCCATGTAAGAGACGACTAAGGGAATAAAGGCTTGTAGTACTGTTGGGCTTGCAACTTGTCACTAATACACTGGTATCTTAGCCTAATTGTGCAAAATGTGGTTACAGAATTATTAACAAGTTTTTAGAGTTGTTAGTAATTCTGTAGCTCTGCCTACCCCACTCTGGGAATAAAGTATGTACTTACTCACAAAATGTTAGTAAATCACTTTATTAGAAAGGCATATCATTATGTCCTAGATTAGTAAAATTCATCGGCAATTCTACGCCAACCCGAAACAGTGACGTTTGACATTTCGTGTCAAACCAAATGTCATCCACAATCACATATTCAGTACCACATCCTTCCATTTCCATATAAAAATTACACATTTTGCAGTTCTAGGCTTTGAATATAGAACATGTTCAGTGCCTTGTTTTGTGGTCTCTATGTAAAATGGGCTCGCTTTTGAGTCGTTGGCAGTACAGTAAATCTGCAGAATTGTTCGCGAAGAGAAATCACGATCTCATTACGAGTTTAGATGATTCGCAATCAAACAGAATGTTGCTTTGTATAAGGTTATTTTGAGGAACGATATAGAGAAACAATATTGTTTTAATATAAATTGGAGGTTATAATCTGTTTTAAATATTGTGAGTTGGCATGGATTTTTTAATTAGGTTGGTTATACAGCATGTAATCGTATGAGTGAATTGTGTTATTTTAACAGTCCTACAAAGGGAGAGGTTTTATGTTCGACTTCTTTTATTTTGACTTAAAAAATCGGTCAGTAAGTACTTATAAATATTTTTTTGACTTGATATTTAACCAATTTTCTAACATGTTCAATTTAATTGCACAAAACAAGGCTGAATACTAAATAGTCAGATTTTTTAAAATCTAAAGTAAATAAACAAATAAAAATCAAAAAGTACAAAGTAGAGAAACATTCACTTTAAATAGAAAATTAAAAGTCATAGCAATGCAAAAATACATGAATAAAAAAAATTCAAGTAATCTTTTTGTTTGTTACCAAAAATGCAATAACTGAGACTATCCCAATGCGCTACAATATTTTAACAATAATTAGCTTTTTAAAAATGGTATCATGGTATGTCTTAAAGACCGGCAATGCATTGGTGATGCATCCAGCAATGCAAATGTCCGTAGGCGGTGGTGACTACTTCCCATCAGGTGGGCTATCAGCCTGATTGCCCATCGATGGCAATAAAAAACAAACCCAAAAAAATAGTTTTGGTCACGTTTCTCCCGTCCCAGACTAGCTTCATACATTACATTAAATCACGCCTGTTTCCCAGAGGGGTAAGCAGAGACCACTTCTTTCCATTTGGTACGATCTTGACAAATTTTTTCTTCTAAATTCATACATCGAGTCATGCACGCACGTCGGTTTCGGGTACTTAAGATTCGGTCCTTTTCCAGTATTTCTCCGATTTGACTAGAAAAAGTACGCTTAGGGCGGCCCCTTCCGACTAGCTTCATAGTTTACCTTATATCTGTCTAAGCTAACACAACAAACAAAAATACAGTTATAAATAAGTAAACTATTCTCTTTCTCGACAGGTCCGGATAACAATCGGCACAGATCCACAACGGGTGGATGCGCGATCGGCGCGCGCGCAGCCGTCACACGCCCACGTCCACAGCGCATGCTCCAACTATTTTTGGACTATTTCAAATCTATTCTATTGCAACATTAAGCAAATACTAACTTTATTATTGTTATGAAGAATTGCTATAATTCTTTAACCTCAAATAAAATAAGATGTACAGTCAAAAGCACTAATATGTTGTACATAGATCATATTGTTAGTGGCATATAGATATTTTTGATTTCTTGACTGTACAGTGGGGCTAGACAAGTTGCCATCGTTCACGAACGCTAGCGTTAGGTGATCACTGGCGACATGTGTTGTCATTGAAAAATGTATGGGAATGACGTATGTCACGTGATATATCACTCGTTACAACTGACACGCTGAAAACTGATTGTCTAGCCTATTTAATTTTGACAGCGCCAAGTGACAGGTGATCACCAAAGTGATCGCCTAACGCTAGCGTTCGTGAACGATGGCAACTTGTCTAGCCCCACAGTATTCCCAGCATCTTAAAAGCTTTCGGTTGGCTATCGCTATCACGCTTGCACTAGCAACTGAACTCGTATGTTTGTCACCCGTGTGCCATTGAAAAATGTACGACTGTGTGTCCGTATGTATATCTGTGGCATCGTAGCTCCCAAAGGAATGGAATGATTAGGAAAAGGTATTTTTAAAGATATTCTCATCAAGACCGTTCTTAGATTTTATTAAAAAAAAAAAAAAAAAAATATGTGTGGTTTTTTTTTTAAATTTGATGACCGGTTAAGTGATATCAAAAAGCTCAGATATTTTGTTTTTTAAACCAAAAAAGCGTCGTCAAAAATGCAAGAAATTACATATTTTTAAATGGTAAATAATAAGTCAGTCAAATTGAAGTAGGTTTTTGGTAAAAAAAGTTATGTCTTGCGTTTGCGGCGGTTTTTTTAACATATTTTCAGAGCTAATAATTATCACTTACGTAGCCCGAACAATTATCAAAACTAAACTAACTAAAACTAACTTTCCACATTTTGTAGGTGCTACAAGCAGACACACAGATATACAAATACACTTGTAACACTTTATAACACCCCTCTTTTTGCTTTGGGGATAAAAAAAAACCCCTGTAGGCACAGAAAACTAAAAAGTATGAATTAGCTCTAAGGTTTTAAAATCTATATTATTGTTCTGATTAAAAAACCATAGAGTCGCAATGACGTTACCAATATTACATCACAGAGTGATTCACTAGTTATCCTTTAACCTTGTTTGTTGGATTGGAAAGCAATTACTTTGAGCCATAAGGCCCACACTTGACGTGCGCCTACGCTGGTTCAAGATGGTTAAGTACCTAGTCATTTGAGTGGTCTTTATAAAATTTGGGGCATGCGGGAGTTTCTAATTTTTATATCGAATTTCGAAATGTCTCTATTTATGAGTTAAAACTAGGTACCTACTTCAATAGTATTTTTTCCAATCTTGACCAAGATAGATCTATTTTAACGGTGAGTTGGTTTTTTATCTTAAGTTTTAATAAATCGAATGCTTTGGTTTTTACTGTAATAAAACACATTTAAAATTCACAAAAAATGTATTTCGTTATTTGTTTTCTAGGACGTACCTATATGGGTAACATTAAACACACACATTTACTTTTTTTTTCCATCTAAATTAGTAACTAAATTTTGATGACGGCAGATCACAAAAAGTTGATACCTATTATTGTTTTTAAATGGCCAGTCTTGTTTTTAGCCTTAACTGGTGATTGAGACCGAAGCAAATACTACCTTAATATCTCGACCATTATTATACAGATTTGTAAAAGCATCAAGTTAACTTTGCGAATAATTAGCAAAATTACATTTCGTAAACACTTTTTCGAAAATCGCTATCGAAAAAACAATATCACCGGTAAACCTCCAAAATTCGTTCGCTAAGAAGCGCATCCGACATGTGCTCTGTTATAGGATTAAACAAATAGGTACCAACATCGAATACATTTGTTATTTCCTACCACCACCTTAACACAAGCGAATAAAATTCAAATTTGCATACGCAGGGTATATCTAAAGGTAAAGTTAAAGTGGTCATTAAGGTGTTTTTTAGTACAATAGAAATAATTATTCCAGTACAAGCCAAGGTCGATCTTTAGATACTTAATTGGTACAACTGTTTGAGTACGGAAGTGTGGGCGGTGTTAAGTAAGATTTTAAGTACGAGTCGTTGCTCAAACTTGAGTACGTTACTTACCTTGTTTTTATTGATTAGGATTTAATCTTGAATATTTCATTATTTATTTAAGTCGCTTTTTAAATGTACATAAGAAAAACCAAAAGCAATACCTACAATGAACATTACAAAACAAAATGGAGCGTGGGCTAGTTGGCCTAATGACCAATAAGACAAACGATAAGTCCCCGAACAGCAAATTTTAAGTTGTAAAATTATTACTATGGCAGGTGGTTCGACATCTTTGTGTGGAAAAAGTTATCGCCATGCAAAGACAGCGGTTTTTCAAAGTATTTATGCTCAAGTCGTCTATGTAGGCGTCTCGATTATCCAGATTTTTGAATATTTCACAGTGATTTAAGATTTCCCGCCATACAAAAAGTTGTGGAATATGAAAATACCTTTAAAATGGCATATGGCTTGTCATTATTGGTTTTTAGGCCAGTGTCCATACAAAACTGCCCATCATCCTTATCCCTTTACTTAACCCTTGAGTTGTGCATCGAATAAAATAACTAAAAAAAAAAAGTATGTATGTATTGTGCGGACCTTTGAACCAAGTTGTGACCCTTCTCTTCGTCTTATAACTTTATTTATTCTATTTATTTTCTATTAAATTCTCTTATTTTCTTTTCGTTTCTACTTGACATAGTTTTGTTACATTTATTTAGTTAATAGATAAACATTATTATTCTTATTCTATTTTATTCTATTCTTACGAATTCAATTTAACGAGTTTTTAAAATAGCATTATTAGTGTGATCCAATATCTAAATCCAATTATAATAACATCTTTATGTATTAAAATTGAATTTCACAAGTAACGCCGATTAAGTATTCACACGTACGTACAAGCTATTAATAAATTACTTATGAGGTTATGAAACATCTGTAAGATCTTTTAATAGTTCTCCAAAGACATAAAGCAAGTAATATAACTTTATATTGTCACTCGCATAAGTTACAATGACCTATAGTTCAAAATATATCTACACTCAGGAGCAAAAGTATCGGGTCAGAGTGCATTTTTCATACAAACGAGGCTATTTCGAAGCCTTGGTTCCTCGCCAGGGGATGCTTGTAGTGAAATCTAATGATGGATGCCCCGAGCATCGATACAGGACTTCCACAGTGCCTAGGATACCCAACTGATTGAATTTGCGGTTAACGCCGCGCCGGATTTTTTTTTTTTTTTTTTTTTTTTTTATGTCATAGAGAAGACAAACGAGCACACAGGCCACCTGATGGTAAGTGGAAACTGTGACCCATAGACATTCGCATTCACAAGACTGCAATGCAATCCTAAGACTGCAAATGCGTTGCCAACCCAGAGGACTAAGATGGAATGCCTCTATGCTAGTCATTTCACCGGCTGTCTTATCCCCAAACCAAATTGTGAAAGTTCAGAGAAACATCTAAAATGACAATAAAATGTAAGGAAATCCAAATGCGAACCCAAACTCTCTCGCTGTGGTGTCAACTATGTGCGATCAGTTAGGTGTCTTAAGAACTTTTGACCTCCTCTATTGAACCTCGGAGTACCCACCTTTAAACCTCACTCAAAATAACCCCTGGCTAGGAACCGAGGCTTCAAAATAGCCTCGTTTGTATGAAAAACGCACTCTGACCCGATACTTTTGCTCCTGAGTGTATTATAGCACGAAACCACACTCAAAATAACCCCTGGCTAGGAACCAAGGCTTCAAAATAGCCTCGTTTGTATGAAAAATGCACTCTGACCCGATACTTTTGCTCCTGAATGTATTATAGCACGAAACTTCACTCAAAATAACCCCTGGCTAGGAACCGAGGCTTCAAAATAGCCTCGTTTGTATGAAAAACGCACTCTGACCCGATACTTTTGCTCCTGAGTGTATTATAGCACGAAACCTCACTCAAAATAACCCCTGGCTAGGAACCAAGGCTTCAAAATAGCCTCGTTTGTATGAAAAACGCACTCTGACCCGATACTTTTGCTCCTGAGTGTATTACAATGACCTATAGTTCAAAATATATCTATTATAGCACGACATCATCGTTTCACTATTGAGACATAAAATTCAATCGCTTCATTGAAACCCGACCTTAAGTTTCGCAACTGAAGTACTCATAGTATTGAATAACGTGAGGTTTATTATGTTTGGGTTACTAGCTAATAGTAGATTACTGAAGACGCCGGGAAAAACACCGTTGCGGGACGAGACGTAGCCCCTGTATATTCCAGTCCTGTCCAGGGGTGTTATTCTCTCAAAAATAACGGACGGGCCGTCAGAGCGAACAAAACACATTTTAGCGCGTGCATTTTCAATTAAGCAGCCTTATACGCTCGATCCATCGGCAGAAACCATGCTGCTAAATTGAAAATGCACGCGCTAAAATATGTTTTGTTCGCACTGACGGGACTACTTAAACTCGTCGCTTGGACATTCACTCGTCCGTCCGTCCGACCGTCGTTGTTGAGAGAATCACTACCCAGGAACCGTCTTTTCCTGCCGAGGCCGGTATAATGCTTTTCTCCAACAATGAGAGAAAATATAACACTAATATTAAACACAGTCCTAATGTTAATCGATCATCGACATACGTCATAATGTCATTTACATTCGATACTGGCACAACTTAGTATTATCTGTCAGGTATATTGTAGCTCCTCTGTCCTTTTCTTTGCCATAAGAATGATAAGGACCGAGCTATAATTTACCTGACAGATATAGTGTTATCTGGAGATTGAAAAATCAACCCTTAGTATGAAACTGAAAAAAATCGTTAAATAAAATCACAAAAAATGAAAAAAATCTAATATTTTTAGTTCTGCGTTGAAGGTAAATTTATTTTGTGTATATTTTTATGAACACATTGTATAGGAAGAGATCGTTATTTCGCGATAATACCGCCTGTTGACTAACTATGTAATCTTTATTTTATTTCCGTTCTTTGGTCTATGTGGTGTTCAATAAAGTGTTTTGTATCGAATTGTAAGTAAATTGAAAAAAATATGTGTTAAAAAAATCAATCATTCTAAGTATTCGAAACCGTTTAGCAAATATTGAAATCCAAAAGTATCATTTTCACTAGAGTTGCGGGGGGGTACCAAACTAAAAAATAGAAGTTACAGAAAATGTCCTACGAAAAACCATTCAAAAATTAAAACGATTCGGTGGTACAAAGGCATCCCGAAATAGCACCATTTTACTCAACAAAACACGACCAAAAACGTCTACTTTTATATCTCCAATCCCCTTTATTCCTAAACCTAAGGAATACCGATCACTTTATAGTTATGCAAATTTTCGCGTCCACAAATAAAGCCATAGTTCATACGGGCTTAACTTTAATTGCTTCCCAGCAAGGTACTAGTTATTACGATAGCCTTGCGGACGTATTCTGAAATAAAATTGAAGATAACTGCACTTTTACTGCACGATTACTTTACGTTAATAAATATAATAGAATAGACACATAAATACACACATACTAACGTCCATTTCACCGCCGCGTGGACATACATTGCGTGCCTTCTCTAGTCTGTTACCTTCACTGTTTTCTTTATTTTATTTTAGTATGTGTGTGAGACGTTATGATTCAAGTCGTAAGAAGTGTCAAACAAATAGTTTTATAATGTCACTGTGACACCGTTTTATGGTGGGTTAGGGTTCCATTGGGTTGATTAACTATTTAAGAAACTTTTGCTCGTATGTATACTTAAACTAATTTTTTTTTCGTAGGTTGAATGACCTTGTTTTTGTCATTGCGAGTAAACTTTAGTTGAATTTAAAAAAAAAATTACGATTTCAAAATAATGATTTTGTGAAACAGTTTTTTAATAAGTTATGTTAAAGTTCTAGTGCAACCCTGCAAGATTTAACTTCAGAATCTGCTCCATCGCCAGTAATAGCCAACTGTTGTGGGCCGCGTCATGTGTATGAAATATCTAATAGCAGACTGACCCCGGACCCGATCGTTCCTGTACCCTTACCATGAGTTACAATTGGGATAGGCCAACAAAAAAAAAACTCACAATTTTTACATTGTAATTCGTATGAATACATCATTTAAGAGACCAATTTCATTAATTTTGTTTTTGATACGGTAGTTTTGTTTGAATATATTTATGTATTTAGCAGACATTTTATGGATGACATGATTTGCATTGGCATTTTCTAATAAATTAAAAAACATTTAAATGATCTTATGTTAAAAAGTGATTGTAATAGTGTATTAAAATAATAAATACCTACTATTTCAAGCTGTTTTCGCCTAACCCGTAAGACACCTAGGAGGGCTTCAAGCCGAAAACAAAAGTCAAACAAAGGTTAAAATTAAATATACTTTTGTCAAAATATCCGAAATATATAAATATTTCAAAAACTAAATAATGGAGAACATCTTTAAAACCCTATTCCTCGAAATGGTTTTCGAATTGGACTAATCGTAAAAATGTGAACAATCCCAATTACCGAGGTACTCTATAAGGTTACTCTAAATACTGTAAGGGACAGAGCGTTCGACTCGCCAGTGAGTACGGTAATTGTAACTCATGGTAAGGGTACTGCTGCTATTTAGTTGTTAATCAAAATTCTTAAACAAAATCACATTGTTAATTCTGGTTTGTGTGGAACGGTTTATCTTACATCTCAGGTGGTTTAGTGGGTGTTGTAAGGAACCTGTGAGGTCAGAGATTATGGTTTAACCACCATTTTGTTGGTAGATTTTATATGTAACACAAATGAACTAAGTACGCACCACTTTTTGCTACAGGGAATTGTCATCTCGTATTTTTTATTTTTTTATTTCCAAAAAGGATGTTTTAATTTTTTTAGTTTTAGTGATGTAGAAACTGTTACTATTTAATGAGATCAACTGTTGTTAGTCTTAAACTGTATTGTGCTTTTCTCCACACGGAATTCTCATGTTTTTTTTTAATTTTTAAAATGCGGTTTTAAATCTTTAGTTCAAGAAGTGATGTAGTTACTATTACTGTTTAATAAGAACAACAGGTTGTTAATAATGTCTTAAACTATATTGTGGTTCGTTCAAATTTTAATTGGAAGAGAAAAATCAGTGATGCCATCCTAAATTTAGGTAAAAAAATTTAGCCACAAAAAGCTTCAATTGTTACAATAACGTGATATTAAAATTGTATGTTTAAAATGTTCCCTATAATTATTTTATAAAATATTTATAATCTATTAGGGTTTTGTAAGGAAAAAAAAACACTAACTTTATAATTACAATAACTTCACGGTAACAGTTTTTTTACATCTTTTCAACCCATAAGGAATAGAATTAATATAGCTCCTTGGTAGCTCTAGTTATCGATACCGCTCAAGGAAATAAAACCAACTAAACATAGACTAAAAAAACAAGAGTTGTATAATGAAAGTTGCATTAAACAAGAAATACTTAAATCAACAATTTAATTAATCAAAAGATTTACAGCCTTAAAATCCAGTCAAGTATATTTTAAAGATATAAGTGAACTTACGAAAACCGTATCTCCTTTTAAGTCTTCAAAATAGACGTTAGATTTCAGAATAGCAAAGCATCCTGCGCATGGGCATTGCGCACTAAAACTTAAGACTTCTGTCTGAAACGTGACTCCAGAATTTGTTATATGTAAATTAGCGATTTGTCCTGCGTCCGCGCGTATTCTACCTTCCTGTTCATTTTTTTTGCTAAAAATTTATTTGATTACACTTTTGTATGAGGTTCAAAAATTATATTTATTGTTAGTTTTTTTTTATAATGTATATATTAGATTACCTACCTATAATAATGAGTAACAAAAAAGTTTTGCGATTGTATCTTTGGGGACCCTTCTTTTGCACTGAAAATCAAGGTATCAAAATTTTTAAAATGGTTTCTTTCTTATTATTTTTTTTGTTGAGATATCTGTCTCAACTCAACATAACAAAAAATTAAGTATGTTTTGACGGGCATCCCAGCCATGCCCAGATTTTTTACACAGTTTTAATACCAAAAACCTACCTTTCTGTCTTGTGCACTTTAAGTCGCGTATTTAGTAACGATTTTTCATACACAAGTTTGAAAAAGGAACAAATGAGATATTTCTAAAATGTCACTGAGTACGGTAGTATTATAGTTATAACCATAGTGCCCTCATAAGCCAAAAAGCGATATCTCAAACGCAATATCCAAAGTAGATACCGTAACCACGGGTTACTTTGACCCTAGGGGGTAACTTTGCCCACGCCTAAAACCATCTTAAAAAATTATATAGTAGATTGTTCAACAAGGGATTAAAACAAGGTATAAATGATACGAGATGGTTATAGCCACCCAAGCGGAGCGCGGGTGGCTATAGTTCGAGTGTCATTATGTTTGTTTAGTCTCGCGTTAAACACTCTACTTTTCACTTTGAATGCGAGGAAAAAAACGACGTGCTACATATACAAAATTACAATATTGATTATAACAAAGTTTCTTACAAGATTGTTTTGCGGTTTTTTGTTGTTGTAAAGTGACACTTTAAATGCTTGCATATTTAGCCAATAGATCCAAACTTGAAAACTATTTTATAATAAATTGGATGAATGCATAATAAAATGGATTATCCTTAATGTTAGTAATTAAATAGATTCATGTTCGTAATCAGTGATTACTAATCACTAATCGTGTTTCACGAAATTAAATCGTTATTTTTTATATTTTTGCATAGTTGTCATTTTGAGGTTATTAACACGCTCAAAAAATGGTCCATACACAATCACTGAAAATGGCGACAATCCTCCATTCACAAACACCGTGATTGGCTGTTTAGAAGTTTCCAAAATAAATTAAAAAAATATTACTTTAGTCCCTAGAGATTCATAAAAAGTTTTAGTCCCGATGTGCAGTGACTAAAGTAACATTTTAAGAGCATGAGAAGTGAAAAGTCTATTAAATGCTACATCACGCCTAAGCTACTTGTGTAATTCTAAAATTCTTGAACCAATTTAAGATGATTACCACAATAGGTATAGTTTTAGGGGTGGGCAGTGTTACCCCTAGGGTCAAAGTAGCCCGAGGTCACGGTACTACCCGCTCCCGTTAGTAATAAACAGCACTTGCTGCATTTGTCTTAGCTGGGTAGTGATTCTGTAAACAACGCCGGTCGTGCGGACTGTCGAGTGATACCTATCCAAGCGGCGAGATTAAGTAGTCCCGTCAGTGCGAACAAAACACATTGTAGCGCGTGCATTTTCAATCAAGCAGCCTTATAAGTTCAACCCATTCGTGCTGCTGTGATAACGAAACGTATTTTTACTAAAATATTCTCCATTCCGTGACTACTCGCGAACGCAAGATGATAAACGGTCCGCCATTACGTTTCGGAAACGAGTTCATATTTATTTAATTTTTATAACAATCTTGTTACTACATAATCGGTTGGGCACGTTCGAATGTGATGTACAAGAGTTGAAGTCATAGTATTTTATAGTTGATGAGTCGATGTTTTTTTTGAGTTGTGTATGCAAGGGATATTTTAATGAGAGCGTAGTAAATCTGATTTTAGTCTTACCGTGACATTTTTAAAGTATGTGTCAGAATAAGAGTAAAATATAAAATAATTTTAAATTTAAGTTAACCCATTGACGACATTGTTAAACGGTGTTATTCTCTCACAAAAAACGGACGGGCGGACGAACGAGCGAAACCGCAGCGGCGAGTTTAGGTTAGAGCGAATAAAACACATTTTAGCGCATGCATTTTCAATTAAGCATTCGATCCATTGACAGAAACCATGCTGCTAAATTGAAAATTCATGATGACAGGTGCCACATGCTTTTATCGAAACTCAAATCCTGCAAAAACGCATATATGTGTTTAAGGCACTGGGTAAAAGCCAGGAAGCTTATATGCGTTGCCAGGAGCGAGTGCATAATACGTTTGTATAATATACGTTATTCTTCCCACGAAAAGGCACCACCAGAAATTCAAGAGTCAGTCATTATTTAAACATATGATGAATTTAATATTATAATACAAATTTTAATAATGTTTGAAGTTTTCTGCTTGAAGTTTAATAAATGTTTAAATTCACTTTGTTTGTAAGGAAACGCCTCGTCTGTAGGCGTTGTAGGTGTTTTATCTTCAATATAACGTAGGAAAAATTATTTCGCAGTATCCGAATGCAACCAAAAGACGAATGCTTCAAAAAAGGCATGTTTTGAAATACATAATTTAATATTATTTCCTCAAAATATAGCAATTGAACGCAAGGAACGGGGAAAGTTCCGTTTTCAAATTTAAATATTTGACTGTTCGAAATACGAATTATTATCTCATTTGCGAAAGCGACGCTTCATTTAACAAATCAATGTTAAATTCGACCTTGCTGTTAAGAAAGCTAGGTCAAAATTGAAATGGCTGATGAGTAAAATAAATCTGGCAGATTTTTATGAAGTATGCAATTTGTATGACTGCTAAGGCGCCATTTTTCCACGTCGTGAATAACTGTATCATTGGTTTGACGAAATTTCACTGATTACTTAATTATTGTTTCTGTGAAATTTATGAGTACCTTTAATTTTAAAAGTACTGACATGCGAAGCCGTTGAGCTGGCTTGAACTTTACGAAAAGCTTGTTAATTTTAATGAATTGGGATGAAGATGACTTGAGTTATTGCAACAAAAAAAACTGGTACCATTTTAATAGGTGTAGTGATTTTAAAAGTCAGCAACATTGTTCTCTAACTAAAAACATGACTCCAAACACTTGTTCCGATTTCAAAACGACCGCTTCAAAAACAGACCGAACGAATTTTTCAAAATTAGAACATCGTTTAAACCGTAATGCTCGTGTACATCACAGCACGTTACCCGCCCATTCCTTGTAACAGATTGTAGCAAAAAGTTAACTTTTTAATTTTTTATACGATTGATTTTATGGCTTTGATTTATAATAATACTGGCCGGAAACTTATAATTATAGTTTCGATTATTTTTGTTACTGGCAATGAAAGTCTCGTTTCGTTTTATTTACTGGCAGTGCCTTGTTTACTTGAGATGAATTGCCGAATTAATTCTGCCAAGTGAGGAGGTATTGCTATAAAAATGAGTTATTGTTGTCGTTTACGTTCAGTAGGACAATTTAATCACTGCAAGAGGAATATTTATGACGTAAAAGGCTGCTGTTCGTTACAGCAACCGATGCAACGATCATGTTATTTCATTGCCGAAAGAATATCTTCATTTATATGCAGTAGCAATGCTGGAGAATATAAAGCTAGAGGCGGAGTGTGTTTGCATTTTTGTCTTGAATAATATCTTAAACAGTTGATGATCTTCGTCCCATATTGTTTATTCATTTCAAGATCAAGTGTAATGAGTTTTTTTTTGTTAAGTTTATTCCCATGGCAACAATTTTGACATAAGTTTCGTGCCTTTATTCAAGACTGGTGGTAGACAGAACTCAATGGTCTCAGTGCGCTCAGTCCCGTACTGAGACCATTGGGCTGTGTCTTAGGTAGCACTGCGAGGATAAAGATGTAAAATTAGTACTAAATGCGTATTTATCTCTTTAATTACTCGTATAGTTAGTAGTGTGGTTACCGGGTTAGAATAGTGCCACTCCATGTCATCCCGTGGATGTCGTAAAAGGTGACTAAGGGAATAAAGGCTTGTAGTACTGTTAGGCGATGGGCTTACAACCAGTCACTAATATACTGGTGAACATCTTAACTATCTAAGTGCAAAATGTGGTTACAGAATTATTAACAAGTTTTAAGAGTTGTTGGTTATTCTGTAGATCTGCCTACCCCAATGTATGTCGCATTGTAGCTCTTAAATTGATTATATATTTAATATAAAGCTTATTTAGCTTGATAAGAATACATTAAACTATTTAAAAAAATTCAGGTCCCAATTATTTCGGTTAAAAGTTTCCTTGTATTTTTTACTTTAAGGATCAAAAAATATTTTAATCTAATTTACGTCAAAACAGTATAAGTTTACAATCTCATCCTCCAATAGTCCTTTATTAAAATAAATTTATATTCAAACCCAATTTGAGGTCACTCCACACTGGTTGGGTCACGACTAACAACGCAATCGATTCTCAACCATTTCGACTCAGCTATTCGATTCAAAGTCGATACCATATTAAAGAAGTGTAACAAATCTATATTGGCCACACTAATAAATGGTAACATATCTCACACATAACGAGACCACGCTGGGTGGTCTCAGAAAATGATCGATTCATAAAATCGATTACTTCAATTAAATGCGAATACGTACGGACAATAAATAATCGATTCGTATAAATCATTCGGTAATTGGTGTGCAATGTGCTCTATTATGGGCTTTCTAAGGTTTTGAACGAGTTCAAGGCAAAGCTTTATAGAAATGTAAGTTGTTGCCAAATTAGAACGAAATGGGTTTTGTACGTCTGAGACGGTTATGAAAGTTGTAGTTACTAAAGATACCAAATCGCTGTATTATTTATGGAATTAATAAATTAAATAATTAAGTGAAAACAGACGTCGATAACATATTTAAATGGCCAGGTCATTCGTTTTTGTTCTACACAAAATCAATCGTAATAGTGCAAATATAAACTTTTTGCTCCACAACCGCGAATTAAACGAACACGGAACAGAAATGTTGCCAGTTGCAAAAACATCTTAGCTGGCGACAAAAACTCTAGTGTTACCATGTTACAAAAACAAACGCACTTAACTGAGCCGCAAGCTAGCCTCGTAAACGCACCTATATTGTTCGAAATTACAAAAAGGTTAGTATCCAACGAAGTTATGAATGCTTTGAGAGAATAAATCTTTCGTTTGGCGCATGGCTTTCGTCATTTAAACTTCATTTGTACGTAATTTGACTTTCGATATAAGTACAGCCTACAATTTCATGCCTAATTAATTATTTATTTATTTTGCTCAACTAACGTGAACTCTGGTTGACGTTTTATTTTACAAACTCTTAACTTCGGGAAATACTTATAGTCACTGCCTGAAAATAAAATTGGTGACAGATAAGTTCTAAGAAATCGAATCAAGAGCTAAGATTTAATTAATATCTACGATCTCGTAAATCAACATTAAAAACATAAATAAATGTAACTTGTGATCTTATGTTTTATTCTTAATTTAAAGATTTTAATTTTGATACTTTTTAAAATAAAACGGAACTTAGATTGCATAGGTAATAAAGTCATTAGTAATTTGAGTTTTACCTTTACACTGACGAAAGAACATTTACTTCATCATTTCGCCTATGTTCTAAAACTGAAGTGGAAAGAGTTCATCTTATTTCTGGGGTCCCAGTGAAAAAGCGCTCAAGTCAACTTTGCTCATAATAAAAAAGGGTGTGAGTCATTATGCAGAGACTCTTAAATGTACCCCTTTTCACTTGAACCTCAGAAGACAGAGCCCACTTTTCACTAGGTCCCCAGATTTGTCTTGTTCGATCTCGATAAATCGATAAAGCAACTTACATTTAACTTTTACGTTTACTGATTAGATATTATGCGTCCTCCATACATTTCCTAACTCTTGACATTGCGGCATAACTCACATCTGTAGCGGTGCGTCCGCGGGACGGCTGACCGCACACAGATGCGCCATAATAAGTAAAACATGGCAACACCGAGATTTGGCGTTTGCGGAGAACGTTGATGATATTTGCGAAGGTAGCTGTATTTTTTAAATGCCCGGTGAATTATTAAAACCTATTTGGATGTTTATTTATAAGTATATTAAAAAAGATGTTTTATAAATTTAACTGCCATTAATTTATCAGGTTAAACACTAATTGTAAAACCAATTGCAATTACTCCAATTACCCTCTTACACATCAGCTGATCGTATATGCAGGTATCCTCACGATGTTTTTCCTTCAGCGTAAGAGCATCGGGTAGTGCACTTAAGTTAGAAAAACTCATTGATAAATGGTGACCGAAAATGTAGGTACCTTAAGAATACTTCAAAGATGGTATTTAAGAACGTCTATACTCTAGAACAGTAACAAATCTAGGAATTTGAATGTTTTAAAGTATATATTAATATTAAAATCTACATAAATCGATCAAATTTATCCGTAATATTTACAAATAACATGTTATTTCAATTAATTTGCCGAGCACATTACGTTCTTCGAGAGCTGTATCAAATAATGTTAATTTGATATAATGATTATATTTATCCGGCATCGGAAGCGAGCGAGGGCACTGGTCGAAGGGTCAACCGTTAGGGATAGCGTACAATGTTGGGAGTTTAATATAGGTAAGAAATATTAAAAGACGCATGACTAAACTTGTCCGCCTAAAGTAAACTTAACTCGACTCAAGTGACATGATATTTTCACGTCACCTCAAAAAGGAAGGTTTCGCTGATAAATACAGTGAGCAAAATTCGATTCTGCTGCGAGCGTGAGTCAACGAAACTGCAATAATTGCACATTGTCTTTGAATTCCTCCCTGTGCGCAAGATTCTAACCTAGAATCCTATCACGCGGGATTCAAAATCAACAATTGAAGCATAAACCAACTTTGATTCTTTAGTTGTTATGTTGCACAAATAACTATTATTTCAAGACGTATCAAAGACGACAGTTTTCTGTTAGTTGACGTTTACATGTACACTATCGTCAAACCCCCAGTTTTATCAGTTTTCACACAAAAAGTCTGTTTTAGCCCCTCAACTCATTTAAGACGAGTTTTTTTTTACCTTTTTTTTCACTTTAGTCTAACTTGACCTACCTAGGTAATTAATGTTTAAGGTATAATGCGAGTTTATAGTAGTTTTAATTATTGCTTCATCTGCATGTCACAAAAAAGCGGTTGGTCGCTTTTTATTTAAAATAATACACTAAGTAACAATATTTTACAAAGATAATGAAATTATAGCATCATCTATGTATTTGTGTATTGAATCCTAGAATTTATTAAAAATAAAATAATTTTATCAAATATAGTATAGTTCAGCCATTTTGGCATGATTGAATAACAAACATCCAAACTTTCGCTTTGTAAATTAAAGCAACCAGAGTGTCTGCCCTAGCCCTTGCTAACATTATGGCCTGTGAAATCTTAAATCAATTTAAGCACAGACATTACGCGACTTATTGTTTTTAATGGCCCGATTCGTCCTACACCATAAGTGAACGTTATTATAGGCCTTTCCACATGTAATGTTTAACCTTGTTTCACAAAAAACAGCTTTTGCCGGACAGGCTTTAGTCGATTTAGCGAACAGGGGTTCTAATGTCTGACAAAATGTGGATAAGGCATACGTCACTTTCTGACACTTGTATAAGTACGAGAGTGACGGATACTTTATCCACATTTGACACCCAATAAAGACGCAGCCATATTAGGCCGGCAAGGGGTTTTAATATGGCGTGACAAAATGTGGATAAAACAGCCGTCACTTTTTGACGCGTATAATACGAGAGTAACGGATGCTTTATTCACTTTTTGTCACGTGATAAACGCAACCATAACTAGGCCTATTCAAGATGCATAGCGGTAAGTTAGCGTTTTTCGAAAATCGACAAAATGTATAGGATTGACGTAAGTTAATGCTGATGACGATGATGATGAGACTTTTTTTTTGGTTTATTAAAAATAACTAAACATTTTAACAGTAATATCTCTCCATCGTTTTAAAGTGTTGCTTAGCCAAAGTTATATTAAAATGTAACACCTATATTAAGATCATGAATGCTACACAAATCATAATTTCGCACTAATAGAATCTATACTTAATTATTATACAGAGGCAAAGTTTGTGACGTAAGGGTTTATATCTAGACCTACTGAACCGATTATGAAAATACTTTTATCAATAGAAAACCACGTTACCAAAAAAAAAGTTTAATTCCCAACGAAGTGGACACGGGAACAGCTAGTATATAATAGTACATTGTGTATTAAGGGTGGTAAAGAAAGAATTATAAACGAGAGTCTGTTAGAAGCCCGAAGCCGAAGGCTGAGGGCTTTAATGACTCGAGCTTTGTATTTCCTTTACCCCCCGTGTAACAGACAATGTTTTTCATCACTATTGCGAGGAAATGAATTAAAATCAGACATCATTTTTTTAACTTATTACTCTTATTAGCGGCAGACTACATCATTGTCTGTGACTTACCACAGATAATGTCAAACGTGTTCGGAGTCCGATTCTAGTGACATATGAGATCAATAGTTTATTATGCATTTTTAGGAAATATATAGTATTCAACTGACATTTCATCTCGAATGAAACTTCATATCGAATGGCACAAGAATTGGGGTCCTGACATATTGTGACAGTTTGAGTCCACGTATAATATTTAAAAAAAAGCTATTACGCACGTTAGTGCGTAATGGTAAAAAAAGGCCCGCGGGTATTATTTTGGATTTACGGTCGATTTTTCTAGCATGTTAGGATACTATTTACGAGCAAGTGTGATGAAAAATGATAAAAGATGTTTACTCAGTAAGTAGGCCATGTTAAGTCTTTATTTAACGTTCTCAAAACTTTTTTTTAATTGTAAGTTTCGATGTCTGTTATAACATGGTTTTAGAACGTAGGTATAGTCCGACTTGAATTGAATGTCCTCACATCTATAATACAGAGTCTGCTAAGCTCTATTGCTTTTAGCACACCAATAATTTTAAGTCAAAATACTATAATTCCAACAACAATATCCATATCGCATCTCGACTGAACGGAATAATTGGCGAGCGTCATGGCCGAACGTAATAATAATAAAGTCGTGCGAAGACGTACCTACCCGTACAGTTCTCATTCGCATTTGTAATATAATTCAAGTTAAGGCTATGTTCATGTGACGTTATGTAAATAATTAGTTTTTTTTCTCAAACATGCTCGGGAATGTATGCGTTAATATCACGACATGAAGACATGAAGTTTCTTGTTAATGGCTTCCTACATTTGGCCTTAGGCCTAGAAGTAATGTTTGAAAAACGTAAGAAAAACTATTACCATCCACTGCTCTAACTTTTTTAAATTGCTTACTAAAATTAAACTGACAAAGGAAAAATTACATACTACTGCCAACCACCACTAGACTCTGTAACCCTACTTGCGACATTTAAAAAAAAACAAAATATATGGTATGCACTATAATATTTATGTGCGGTTAAACATGGTGCTCGAATAACTTGTTAAAATGGAATGTTTAAAAACAAAAAAGCGGCAAATTAAACAATTATTTAATTTTACAATTGAAATATTTTTTAGAAAAGCATTGTAATTTAATCCTCGACCGGAACAGGGATTGCATTACTCGTTTTATCGTCTACCCCAAACTCGTCCAGCAATCCCTAACTTCACGGCCTCTGCAGTAATGTACTATAATTCAGTAAGTAAGCCGCATGGGCACTTTTACACGTCAATTATCAACCAACCAAGATGTAAAACGCTATCTTAACTTTTTTCACCCTGTACTTATACATACATACAATCAAGCCTCTTTCTCCTACGGGCAAATACGACTTCCTTCCACTTGCAGTGCTGTGATCCAGAAAAAAATCTCTCGCTTCCTCCACTGGTAGATGACGTGATAGGAAAAGTCACGTGATGTGCCAGTGATGCGATTGGTTTTAAAACTAAACGAATGGAAACGATACTTAGCGTAATGTAACTAATGTATCTTGTCTGGGCCCTCTGGCCCTTTCTAAATACGTCCCCCATTTAATCAAGGAGCGTTTGTCTATATGAGGGACGGAAGGCAACTCCGCCTTAACAGTGATGATTCGAATGCGGCTGCGCAGTTAGAACAGAAGCCGAACCAACCTTCAATTTATTCCGCCATTATTAAATAATAATAAAAAATAATATAATTCAGTTTAGTCAAGTAGACAAATGATTACTTTGTGCGAGATCGCCGGCTAGTGGTGGGGATAAATATATCGAGTACCGACACAATATTTTATTGAAAAAAGTCATTGGTTTAGTTTCGTCAAAATCTATAAATATTGGTACTTTAATTAGGTACCTGGTGCAGTCCAAATTTATCATTGAAAATCACTAAAAGCTTTTGCTACGAGTATCTTGATTTCGCTAATGTGTAATTTAAAGTAAAAATCGTCTTTTACACATTTTTTTCGGCTTCTTCAATTAGTTGTTAAAGAGCGAGTTATTATCTAGTGAGTAGATAAAATGTTTCCCTAGACTTACTAAAAAAAATATCTTATATTGGCTTGAGGCCACATCGCTTAGTAATAAAGGGACACAAAATAGCAATAGGACTTTAGTTTCAGTTTGATCGTGATTTTGTTGTATTTTCATGTTCATGGCATACTTATTAATATGATTAAAGTTTTTTCTATTCCATTATATTCAATTCTACATTTACTTTAAAAGAGAAAATAATTTATCGATACCGGCCGGTAGCAGGAACAGCCCTATCTCATTACCCCGGCGCCGTCTGTAATCCGGTCTCGTTTTATTTTCGCAAATCAGTGTTGCGGTCGAGGTTAGATTGTGCTCCCGCGCACAGCTGACGCAGTACACGGTTGGAGCAGTGGAGTAACTGGGCCATTCTACTTTTCAGTGTACACTTTTGTTATCGTCCGATAAAAAGTATACCAAATTATGAATCCGCAAATAAATAAATAACATGAACTTAGAATGTTTAAGTTTAACGGTTTTCAAAAAACAACTCTTAAATTTCTCAATTATTGTTGAAGAATCTTGGTAACTCAGTGGTAAATTGCACTTTTTCCATAGATAAGGCGAGAACATCAACGTCCACTGCGTTACTCACTTTATAGTTATTACAATTTTTTTTTATTATAAGCTTATTTACGTCCCTTTTCGAGTTTCAAGTTAGAAAACGCAGCACTTTACCGTTTTTTCAAATAATAATAGTTTAGTGAGAACGTAGCTAAAACTCATGTACAACGAAAAGTAGAATGGCCCAACTTCAAAATTTAGGTGTCTGTCACTGCTGTCACAGCTCATTATTTTTAAAGAATTAAAAGGAACGATTAGAATAAAAGGAAGTGAATACTGAGATGACGGCTGATGCTTGAAAGGAAGAAAGAAAGAAGTCGTGCTGGGCCAACCCAAATGATTGGATCGGCAAAATGATGATGAAGATGACCTAAAATGCGGCCATGTTATATATAGTCACGTGTTTAAAGTAAAAGTAGATATTATGGTAAATTGAAATGCAACTTCAATAAAGTAGAATGCATTCTTATTTAATCCGTGATGAAATTGCGCTAAAATGTAGTTACCATAATTTATAAAAAGTTTAATTTATGTATGTATGTATGTATGTATGTAAACTCTTTATTGTACAAACAGAAAATAACAAATCAAAAATAAACAGAAACAAAAAAGGTAAGTATTTATTATTCTATTGTTTTTTTATTTTATCTTTTTGAGTATCGTTTTATGTATAATATAATCAGCGGTTTGAGGTAATTTTCATTGCATACAATAGTAAATTGGTACCGTATATTATGAATAAGATAACATTCAAACTTTTCTTGCAATTAACAATTAACGCAGCTCTTAAGCCAAGGAAATTGATTCCTAGACCGTTTTTGACGCCGTCGAAGTGACACTGTAAATAAAATCATTAGAGTCTCTTACGTTTTGATTAATTACGTCACTATGACATAGTCCAAAGTGGTCTAGGAATCAATTTCCTTTACTGTACAAATAATTTCCATCCTCTAAACTATTAAACTACTGATCCATATGTATTGTGGGTCGGTGTGCGCGGGAGTTTCCACCGCGTCTGTAATCTGCCGAGTGACTAAGGACATTTTATACGTAATCACTTGCGATCTCTCGACGGAGCATCGGAACTATTTCTCTTTTAAAGTAGAATAGAGACGCAGCAAAATCATTGGCCATAATTTGGATTAGGGCCAGAGAAAAAAAAAAACGTGTCTTTTTCGGCTTTAATATTTACAAGCTAGCTTCGATCTAATTTTCTTAATTAGTCTTAAATTCTACTTTTGATCCATGTCCACCTTTTTTGATTCGAATCCACAGTGTGCAGTTTTTTAACTGGGTATAATGAATTTTCCAATAAAAGGTTAAAAATTAAAAATAAATTAAATACGGATGATACAAGCTTTTTAAACTGCTAATTAGAAAGCGATTACACAGAGATCCGATATGCACTGTGACGTCATGTAGGAGGTCGGCCGTATAAACTCCACGTTAAATTCTGTTTTGCTAGAAATAGGAACAATTCTTTGTTGGCTTATATTTTGGTTATTTTTTATAGCTATTGAATATGCCGGTGAAATGACTAGCATAGAGGCATTCTATCTTGGTCCTCAGGGTTGGCAACGCATTTGCAGTCTTAGGATTGCTCTGCAGTCTTGTGAATGCGAATGTCTATGGGTCACAGTTTCCACTTACCATCAGGTGGCCTGTGTGTTCGTTTGCCTTCTCTATGCCATAAAAAAAAAAAAAAAAAAAAACTTGAATATTCGCTTTCGTGTCAGAATACCAGTGTTTTGTCCACTAGAGCAATGCTTATACGCTGAGCCATGACCCTTTTGTACTGCTGTCACGCTCACATGCGAATAAGATTGTACCTAGTTTGTAAGTTCGTCCCCGTGTGGTTGCCGGATTAGAATAGTGCCACTCCGTATCTTTCCGTGGATACTGTACTGTTAGGCGATGGGCTTGCAATCTGTCACTGATACACTGGTAAACATCTTCGCCTAAGTGTGCAAAATGTGGTTACAGAATTATCAAAAAGATTTTATAGTTTTTGGAAATTCTGTAGCTCTGCCTACCCCACACTGGGTATAAAAGCGTGAGTTTATGTATGTATGTATGTATGTAAGTTCGTTTGATATTGTACTTTACCTTTATGAGTTTGATTGAAACACCAAATAAACGTTTTTTATCTATCAAAAAGTTCACAAAAAGTCATCAAAAAGTTTTAAAGTTCACAAATAGAAACGACTTACACGCAGAAATAATGCGCTACGCGTTTTTATAGTGGTAGAGGACCTTGTGCATTGTCTAACCTCTCCCAAAGGATTGGGCTAGCTGCTATCGATAGAGGTAAAAATGCAGTCATAGAGACCATGCCGTGAGCGGACCTGCTAAAGGGGGTATTCTTTTTATAGCGATGGTTATTATTTGTACATACATACATAAACTCACGCCTTTATTCCCAGAGTGGGGTAGGCAGAGCTACAGAATTTCCAACAACCATATAAACTTTTTGATAATTCTGTAACCACATTTTGCACACTTAGGCGATGATGTTTACCAGTGTATTAGTGACAGGTTGCAAGCCCATCGCCTAACAGTACTACACGCCTTTATTACCTTAGTCGGCTTTTACGACATCCACGGAAAGATACGGAGTGGCACTATTCTAATCCGGTTACCACACGGGAAGAATTATTATTTGTATCTGCAATATTTAAATAGAAAAACGAGATTTTTATTTAAATACGTTTAGTTTTAATTTTTAATTGCCATAAATATTTTATTAAATTTTGTCAAATAATAGAAAATTTCTCTAGGTCAGTTTTGTAAAATGAAAAAACAATAAGTGGCCCACGCTAGTTAAGGTGTAGGTGTACCCCGCAAGACAATCATCCTTAGATTGACATAAGTTAAGTACACAGTAAGTGCTCGCTCAGCAAACGCGCGGAAGCAGCCAAACATTGAACCGTGACGTAATTCTGTTTATTCGAATACCGGTATTACACATTCCAATCTGCTTTCTATGATAACAATGCTGTACTGAATTTTGAGTGTAGGTAAAAAAATATGGATGCGGCATGTTTAGTTAATGTAAAACAGGAATTAGGAAAAGCAGTTAGGGTAAATCGTCAGTAACTGGCCACTTTAGAAAGTGTCATTTAGGTACTAGCCACCAAATTTCTTACTGACGCTGTTAGTAAAGATACTTGGACAGTACTCCGGGTAATAACTCAAGATCTAGGTATTCTACCTATAGTTTAATCGCAAAAATGTGAGCAAATATCTTTCTTAATTCATTTTATTGCAGTGGCCAGTTACCGGGAAGTGGCCAGTTACTGACGATTTACCCTACTTGTTTCTTGTTAGGTTCGTACTCGGGGTTTATAGATTAAATGTTATTAAAACATCTGTCACTCTCAGAAATCGATATCTACATTTATTTACAGTGATAAACGAGTTACATAGATTTATACTGCGAGGGAAAACCTTATGATCATTTCAAGAATTATTTATTAACTTCCCAAATATCTGGATCGTAAGTAGTTGTATACACTCACACAAACACACAGACGCGCACACACGCACACACACACAAACACAGACGCACACACACACGCACACAAACATACACACACTCGTGAATAGTATAAGATATGTTTTTATTTTTGTGTGTATACATACACAATAAATCTCTGTATGATCTCAAAATGTTATTGATATTATTGTAGTTATTTAATTTTTTTATTTTTTATTTTTTACACCTTCGATTGCCATTCTCTCCCTGGTCTCACTGAAAACCAGTGTCTCTGAATGTGTTTATCACATTCAGAGGCATAAAGCTGAGCTGAGACCATTTTGGCCTTAAAGAAAAATGTATTTAGGTTAAGACTTTTATTTAAATAAATAAATAAATAAATAATACATGTCATATTATGGATTATGTGATCATGTTGTGTGTAGTTTAACCCCGTTGTTCATTAACACACTATAGACATATTTTAGTAAAAGTATGCGTTGTTCATTTCTGTCAAATAGAAATGTCACAATGACAGATAAGGATACAGCATATTTCAGGAACACTTTACCTATTGTGGGTTAAATGTTAGGGTATAGGTTTGATGTACGCTGTCTTGTATCAGTCTAAATTAATTCTATACATTTTTAATCATATCTACGGTTGCTAACTTAAAAACATTCAACTTCTAACAGTTCAGTTGTTTCAAAACTTAAAATCGAACTAGGGTAAAGTCACCAGTTAAGTAGTCAGCCAGATACCTGTAGTCAGCCCCGCTCTATACTTTGTATGAGTGGAAAGAGTATGAAATATATATTTCCCACCCTTCGCACTTATAAAGGGTCGATTACTGGTCTGTGGCTGACCACTGGTGACTTTACCCTATTATCATTCATTTCTTGATAACAGTATAAACGTGCACTTTCTATATAGTAGCGATAAATCTACTTCATGTCATGACTGTGACACTAAATCTTTATTCCCACCTGTTAGAAAACTACTCGTTATCGATATAGACTTGCACCGTGTCTTGCTGGCTACTACCCAACTATCTGACATCTTTTAAAGAAAGAAAGAAAATAAATTTATTCAGAGAGAACGCACACAGAGCGAAAGTAACAATGTTTTACAGCATAATTATATTTAAAAAAAAAACAGTTTGTCGAAAACTTGGCAGTTATACAAAGCAGAGCACACACTTGTGTGCACCGGAGCCCAGCAATGAATGCGGATGGATAGGTTCTGGCTCAGGGTAGTGATTCTGTAAACAACGAGTGATATCCAAGCGGCGAGATTTAGTAGTCCCGTCAGTGCGAACAAAACACATTGTAGCGCGTGCATTTTCAATTTCGCAGCACGATGGGTCGAACGTAGTTATAAGGCTGCTTAATTGAAAATGCACGCGCTACAATGTGTTTTGTTCGCACTGACGGGACTACTTAATCTCGCCGCTTGGATATCACTCGACAGTCCGCACGACCGGCGTTGTTTACAGAATCACTACCCTGCATGTGTTTAAAACGTTTTACCGCATCCATTTCAAAGCACATCATCTTAATCTAAATCTGTTGACCCAAAATGATTTTGTTTGGGCAGTACTCGACCGTCAAGTGTACTTGAATCCCTACTCGCCTGAACTGGACTGAGCGCTTCATTTCTTAAGAATAATCTCGATAAACACTTGAACCTAAGCCATTGCTCTGTACATATGGTGTGTTTGCTTCAAACGGTCTTATGTGGGCGAATGTGGCTTTGTTGCGGCCTATGTAGAGGATGTTCTGTATTAAAAGATTTACAATCAACCTGTATGTATACATATTAATATTATATTTTATGGCGTAAAGAAGGCAAACAAGCACACCCTGATTGTGATGAGATCTGTGACTGTTCATTCTCAAGACTTTGACCTGAAAAGTGCAATCCTAAGATCACAAACGTTACGTATCGTGGGGAATAAGATGAAATGCCTCCATGTTAGTAATGTCAGCGATGTCTTATCCGAATTCCGAATCTAATAAAAGTGTAACGACTCTTCAGGTAATCGCAACATTGAAAAAAAAAAACGCAGTCTTATGAGAGCCTCAGGGTTCCATTCATTCATTTATACGTTATGTATTTAAATATAATTGTACTAGTATTTATTCGTTTACTAATCAATCGCTCCAAGGTCAAGGTAGGAAAAGATCCCTTAAAAGGATAAGTTCGCCTTTGTACACACATTTTATTTAAAAAAAAAAACGTAATTTTCCGTTTGTGCTATAAAGAGTATACATAAATACATAAATACATAATATCTACCTGGAGCCCTAATAGAGTTGCGTTTATCGCGTGACAAAGTTTGGATAAAGCATCCGTCACCTTCTGACACGTAAATATGTACGAGAGTGACGGATACTTTATCCACATTTGTCACGCGATATAGACGCAGCCATACTAAGCCTACTGGGGGGTTATTATGACATAGCTATGCAGTTCCCTTTACGGTGAGAGTAAAGGACAGAGCTACAGCAGTTATATAGCGCTGTCCTTTTCTCTCAGCGTAAACCGAACTGCATAGCTATCTCATAATAACCCCCCAGTACTCAAAAGCCATAGTAAGCAGCAGGTCAAATACCTGAACAATACTGTGAAAGCACTACAGACAGTATGCGAGGAATTTCCCTGGCCCATTCACCACGTATCTGCTTTCGTCGAATGATCTCTTATTGTTCGCGGATAAAAATGAAGACAATGGCCGACGGAGCGCTGGCCGCCGCAAGCGCAGGTAGTCGCGCAGCCACCAGAGGTTTTAGAGACGTGTTTTATGTTTACTTTTTTAGGTTGTAAAATTACGTCGCAGCTTTTGTTATGAGAATATTCAACATAGAACATATATTTGATAATTATAAATTATCTGGCATTAAGATGTTGAGGGAGTCAAATTCATTTGTACTTGAGATTTATGCTTTGTCGCTTGTTATTAGTTATAGGTAACACGATCGAACCAAAAGTTTAACAAAAAGTAGTAGTGCTAACGAGTAAACAAAATGTAACTATTTGCTAATATCATCCATAGTGCAACAGAGGGCCCAGACAGGATAAACTACACTAGCTATTGTTTCTCTACATACATACATACATAAACTCACGCCTTTATTCCCAGAGTGGGGTAGGCAGAGCTACAGAGTTACCAACAACTCTAAAAATTTGTTAATAATTCTGTAACCACATTTTGCACTTTTAGGCTAAGATGTTTACCAGTGTATTAGTGACAGGTTGCAAGCCCATCGCCTAACAGTACTATACGCCTTTATTCCCTTAGCCGTCTCTTACGACATCCACGGGAAGATATGGAGTGGCACTATTCTAACCCGGCAACCACACGGGCGTTAGCGTAATGCAATATTTCTAGAAACAAATTGATACTCAACTATGATGTCACAATAGAGTAAATACTGTACTTAATTCAATCTAAAAAAAAACCAGACGAATTGAGAATCTCCTCCTTTTTTGAAGTCGTTTAAAAAGTGGTTTGTAACTACGGTCGTGAAAAACTGCATATATAGTTGCCGTACAATAAAATTGTATTTAAATACGTCTAGTTTACTATAGGACAAAACAAAAAAAGTGTTTGCGTAACTTTGAGGCCTCATGTCTATAAAATCATTTTGGTTTTATAACTCTGTTTTGATTACTTCCAATTTATCAATCCATATTACTATATATTAAGTAAAAAGTTGTTCAACATGAGCCATCATTGCATATCACAGCTCATCCCAGCTACAATTGGGATTGTTCATATTTTTACAATTACTCCAATTCGAGAACCATTTCGAGGAATAGGGTTGTAAAGCCGTTCTGCATTATTAAGTTTTTGAAATATTTATCTATTTTGGATATTTCGACAAAAGTATATTTGACCTTTGTTTGACTTTCGTTTTCGGCTTGAAGCCGTCCTAGGTGTATCTTACGGGTTAGGCGAAAACAGTTTGAAATAGTACGTTTTAATACACTATTACAATCACTTTTTCATTTCATTTGACATCATTTAATTGTTATAATTTATTAGAAAATGCCACCCCAAATTTAAAATACTCATGTCATCCATAAAATACAAAATTAATGAAATGGGTGTCTTAAAATTTCCTATTCTATCGAATTAGAAAGTAAAAACCGTGAGTTATTTCTTTTGGTCAATCCCAATTGAACCACTTCTTTCTACACAAGTATTCCATCCCAATGGCTGCTAGACCCCACTCCCAGCGAACGTATTGTGCTCCCCAGCCCTGTGACTATGCATATTTCTACTATTATTTATCATGCATTATCCTATGAATATTCTCTGTTAACGTACTATACACGATAAATTTATTAATTGCACCCCTGACCCTTGCCTGTATTTATGGTGCACACTTAATATAAGATGGCTGATTCATGTGTGCGCTTGAAGATGTTTTGGCTGGCTGAGTTATAGGCTAATTAGGAGCTAAATCGTTTGAACCTTGCGTTTATATGTGTGTTTTAGTGGTCATAAGACCTTTTAAACTTTCGTCTAGGTCTAGTGCCTCTATTCAAATTCAAATGATTCATTTGTAAATATAGGTATAACAGATGTAGTGAATAATCCTTTCCCATCGTTTTTGGTCGGATAATTTCGTATTTATCTTGCTTTCTCAGTTGGGTTATGCATGGGTACTGAAGCTAATTGAGAAAGATAGATAAATACGAACTTATCCGACTTACATCTGTAAGAAGGTGTTACAAAGTTTGGTTAAGACTGCGCCGAGCAAACGCCGAGCGTCCACTGGCGCCCTCATTACTATTATTGTGTTTTCTAATTAACTTAAGAATTTCCTTGGAATCAAACGAAATGTTTTTGTAGTGCAAGTAAAAACACAATTTATGGGATACGTAACAAACTTTAATAACAATTACCCTTTGAGTAGTCAGCTTAACGTTCCATAGTCTCTGCCTACCCGATTGGAAGACAGGCGTGAATGTAAAAAAAATATGTCTAAATTGATAACTTACACAACATCATCGTTATCATAGTTTTATTTATTATAATACTAAGTGGTTTTCTTTTAAAATCGGCTCTATGTCAATCGAGAGACCAAAGTCAAACGAGCAGAGTCCTTTCACAGGTAAAAGCAAGTACGCTAAAAATGCACGCCTTTAAATGTTATTTGTACGCTCCGACCAGACAACTTTAACTCGCCGGTTGATACTTGGTCCGTCCAGTTAAAGAGAGAGTAGTTTATAAGAACCATCTATGCATGCAATGCTAATAAAAATGTTTATTATTTCTTGAGTTCGCAAAGAGTTACATGATATTTATCGAAATAAAATATTTTATCTTTTATTTAATTGAGGACATGAACTTTCCTCACTTTCCTCACCTCAAAAAATTACATACAATTTTATATTTATAGTATGTATTATTGAGACTACACTAATGTCATAAATACATCACTTAAAAATTATAATAAACCAAAGGACATTTCGTTTTAAAATATTTATAATTAAATTAAAACTATACTCATCTTATGTAACAAAATAACTACTGTTAAAACTTTGCACCTATATAAAATATCTAAGCCCTGTATAGGCACATAAAAGCACTATGTTCTAAACGGCAACTTTTACAAACCTTAACACAAAAGCTCAACTGCTCCGAAAGCACATGGTTTGAAAGCCCTAACCAGTTGGAAATGAATTCAAACCGTTTTGTGCTTTCGCATAAAACTGTTATGAGCTTTTGCGAGTTAACTTTTACCGCGACTGTTTTATTCTATGACCTAAAAGCTCTGCTAATATGATACGACACGAGAGCGATACGATTTAATACTATTAATGTGTTTTTTATAAAATGCTAAAAGCCCTATTCTTGTTGCTGTTTAGCTAATAATATGAATATTCAATACAGCTTTATATACACGGTGATTTTTAATCGGTGATCAGGAGTTGAAAATTATTAATAAGCAACAAAAATTGAATTTAATGGTTGATGTCTCAAACAATTAACTCACTGTTTAATTTATTTAAGTTAATGATATTGTTAAAACCAATCACCACTGGATACATGGACATCCTACATTAATTATTGAAGTGAAGTAGATACGTCAAGTGCCATCGCTTTGGCGGGAAATTTGACAGATATTACGCCAATGAACTTATCAGTTAAGTGTTGTTAAATCGTAGACTAAACAATTAGTAGGGTGACAATTCATTTCAATTAAAAGTTAGTTTCAAAATATATTTTTTACATAAAAAAATAAGTTTTGTTTCATGTAACTGTATGATAAACGTGATCGCCATTAATAACTGAATTAGAAAATTTGGTTCCTGATCACCAACAAAAAATCAACGTGTTTACTTAGAGCTTATATAAAGGTAGAGAACAATTAAATTGCTTTTTTTATGCAAATGTTCTTTTACACTAAAATTAACAAGAGATATAACGAAAAAAATTGGATATCGTTTACTCGATTATGAAACATACGTTAGGCCTAGCCAAGGGCCATTTAGGGGTGTTAAAAGTTTGACCACTGCGTATGTGTGTGTAGTTCCTAAGCGGGTGAACCGATTTGGATGCGTTTTTTAATTTGAAAGCTGTTTTTCTATCAGTGGTTCTTGACTAGGTTTTATTGAAATCTATTAGGGCCTTTAAGATATATTAGCTCTGAAACTCTACATATACCTAGTTTAAAGATTCTTTATTCCCATAAATATTTATACAATTCACTTACATGAGAACTTAAAAACTAGTACTTACAATTAAGGTTATGTGAGATATGCACAAGAAATAAATGACTTATAGGCAGTCGCAACTAATCAATAATTATGTAGTTTAATTTGCCATTATGCAGGTACTAATGTTCGGCTCAGTCGATAGATGCGAAATTAACGGGTAGGTCGACAAGTTACACATTGCACGATGTGATATTTAATATTCATATTATATAACAATCATTATATCAATAAATGTACGATTCTGCACATTAATCATTGGACGTCATGGAAATCGATAGAAGAGTAATATTTTAAGCAGTGAACAAGGTATATGCTGGCCTGCTCGTTTGCCTTTTATGGCTATAAAAAGATTCCCTCATAGTCGTAAGGTATAAAAGCCCTTTAAAAAACACCCAGTAAACGTAATGTGTGGTGTATAAACTGGAATGGGCACTAAAACCAAAGCTCTGTCATACTTGTACCAGTGAGTCGTTAGAATATCTCAAATTTATTGATGACAAGCAAAGCCTGCGACTTTGTTCGAACAATGCTACAATAACGTTAAGTGCTGCGAGTGCAAGCGATTTACCACCACCAATGTAGTTAACGTTAGGTTTGAAATTAACACGTAGAGTATGGAATTGTAGTTTTTTTTATGGAAAAGTGTAAACGTGCATCAGACCACCTGTGCTCATGGTAAGATGGATTTGAGACCAAAGATCTTGTCTTATCTTATCTTACATTTCGACCCTTTAGCATCGTTTTATGCAATTACCCTCTTACACATCAGCTGTTCGAATGTGCAGGTTTCCTCACGATGTTTTTCCTTCAGAGTAAGAGTTAAGTTAGAAAAACTCATTGGTACATGGTAACCGCGTGGGTTCGAACTCGGTACCTTACGATCACGAGTCGACCCTCTAAGCCACTACGCCACCGACGCTCTTCAAATTCAAATTCAAAATCATTTATTGCGTGTCACATTTCGTTTACATTAGATGGAACTACAGACAGGTATGCATGTGACGCCCTGCAAGGGCACAGCAACACCCAAGACCCAAGATTGCAATCCTAAGACTGCAAAAGCATTGCCAACCAAGAGGACTAAGAACGCCTCTATGTTAGTAATTTCGAGATCAAAACATAACGATCACAAAACATTAAAAAAAAAAAATGTTTTAATCCTGAAACCGTAAACTTACCACTATAGTCTAAACTTTTAGGCATTTAAAAAAATGTACACAAAACAACCACGTGGTATAGTTCGTCAGCCAACAGAAGTAGAACACTGATACGTCAGAGTTCGATAAAACAGTTTTGATTGGCTGTTTAACAATGTCACGTGGTTTGGAATGTTTACTTTTTTTAAGGTTGGTTTTATAACAATCTTGATAAGTTTACAGTTTCAGAAAAAAAAACATTATTAAGTGTGTTTGTTCACCATATGATACGTACGATATGATTAAGCTTTTAAAAAAGGGTATCATTAAATTTCTTCGAGACCCGCAACGCATTGCAAAAGTCCATAAAGGGCGGTGACCACTTCCCATCCGGCGGTACGTCTGCCTGTTTATCCGTCGATGGCAATAATAATAAAAAAAAATAGTGGTAACCATCTGAACCCTGAACTACCATTAAAATGACAAAGAACGCGATCGTCCGGTAGCTTAAAATATGTCAATCCTAGTACATTTTCGATTGCGATAACGTTCGTAGAATCTTGAATCTCAAATCTTGTCTAAGGCCACCGTACAGTATAACGGGTGACCCCTATACAGTGTAAACCATATTATATTGTCGGATACTGTACTGTGTTCTCGCATCGATATACTTATCTGCCCTGCGATGAGCAGGCGCAGCGGTTACGACCTTGCGCGGTGAACTATGCGCATAACGCTATGCGGAAAGGAACCAGCGATTAATAATAATTTATTTCATTTATTTTGTTTGAACTACCTAGATTACTATAGTCTGACTCAAAATTAATAAAATTATGCAATGAGAAAAATAAGGCAATATAAATAGGAATATTCATTATATAATAAATAAAAAAAATTAAAAAAACAGGGGACAAGGTCACACCAATTGACCTAGTCCGAAACTAAGCTCAAGGCTTGTATTATGGGTACTAGACAACGATATAAATACTCATATAGAGAAATATAATACTTAAATACATAGAAAACATCCATGACTCAGGAACAAATATTCACGCTCATCACACAAATATCTGCCCTTACCGGGATTTGAACCCAGGAGCGCTACCAACTAGGCCAGCGCGTCGTCCAACTATATTTTGTATGGAATGTAATCATGTGTATACGTTTGTATATAGGACCACTTAACTTGCAATTTACACCGCTTTTATAAAGCTGAAAGTGTGTGCATATGTGTGTGTGAGTAAGTTTGTTCGTTAATTGGCTGAAACGGCTGTATAGATTTGAATAAAGTAATGAATCCAGGGTTGTGATTCTGTAAACAACGCCGGTCGTGCGGACTGTCGAGTGATATCCAAGCGGCGAGATTAAGTAGTCCCGTCAGTGCGAACAAAACACATTGTAGCGCGTGCATTTTCAATTTAGCAGCACGATGGGTCGAACGTATAAGGCTGCTTAATTGAAAATGCACGACCGGCGTTGTTTACAGGATAACTACCCTGCTTACGATTATTACACTGAATTAAAAAAAAACAATTATCTTGGGATTGCAAAGGAATAATACTTATCGTAAAACAGGGTTAGTAGGGAATAAGGGGTGAGTAGGGAAACAACCTAAAATGAAGCATATGTTACTATCTATAAGACTAAAATTATTTCCAATAGACGTAACGTTATTATCCATTTAAAACTTGCTCTTATTTGTAACAAGCTATGACTTATTTTGGGTTGTGTCCCTACTCACCCCTTAAGTTATTATTTTATTCCCCAAAATAGTTTCACCACGAAACCGCATTCATATCTTCCTACTTTTACATTTAAGTCCTATTTAACACACCTAAAAAATAGTTCATTACAAATTCTTATTATTATGTATCTGTGAAAATCAGCATACATCCTCCAAGCTGCGCGCGCGCCGGGTCAGCGCGCGACCTGCGCGTCCCGCCTCATTAGTAGTGCGGCTGTTAAGAAGACGCGCAAGCGCATCGGCTAGTTATAAAACTTATTTTTGTGACTATAGTCGCTATACAAAATATAAAATTTTGCCATCGTGTTGTAAACCATAGTCCTTTTTAATTGTTATTTTTTCTATTTATTTTAAGTGGTTCCTGTGTTAAATGTAAACCGACTTTACTACATCCCGAGACACAGGCTCAGCCTAGTTTGGGGTCCACAAGACATTGTACCCTTTTTGCTTACCTTTAAATTTATAAGTCATGGATTATACCAAATTAGCAGTTTGCAAAATCTTGAAATGGAATAATATAAACACTTAATGCGTAAATTATTCAGGAAATAGGTACATTGGTAATTGATTCGTATTCATATGTTTACAATATTATGGTAATTTTTAACAAATAATGTGGTATTTTTTTGTTAAAGTTGTAAAACAATAACAAGTATATTTTACTTTTTTAACCGAATAGTGTTTTTTTCATATGATAAAGTTCAAGTTTAACCTTTAACCTTCATGAAGTAAACTTAATGAAAAAATTTAGCAACTGATTTCACTCACTCATTACATAAATCTTAGACATTCGAAATAAATTAATTTGAATTTGAATTGGTTCATTATTATGTCAAGCGTATTTGAGAAAACACAATAATAGTAATAAATAAATATTTATCAGGGGGACAATGTGACACCAATTGACCAAGTCCCAAACTAAGCTCTAGGCTTGAACTATGGGTACTAGACAACGATATAAATACTTTCATAGAGACATATATTCTTGAATAATTACAAGACTACCGTCACATCACACAAATATCTGCCCTTACCGGAATTTGAACCCAGGACCACTAGCTTTGTAGGACACTACTATAGGCCAGCGCATCGTCAAAGTAATGAGAGCACCACTGGACGCTTGGTGCAGTCTTAAACACTTTCAAACAAGTTAATGCTCAAGATAATACTCAAGCTATTCCCAACGTTCCTCTTAAACATTCCGGGTTCAGTATAGAACCAGCTGTAAATATCCCACCATTGTATTTATGTGTTATGTAATTTGAACCCGTCCGGCAATATGTAAGGTAATATAAAATGTTAGCGCGGAAATGGACGCGGCATGAATGTATGTGCGCAAGCGTAATTACGTATGGGATGGGAGGGATATTTTAACTGATGATCAACAGGAATATAATTCTACTTGTGGTTTACCGTTTTGTCTACATAATTAATAGCTGCTTTGGGAACTGTCAAATTTTGACGGATAAAAAGTACTGTAATGTTCGTAACCGGGCATTACCATTGTTGTACCAAAGGGATTTGGGTAAAAGTGTTGTCATTTGTAAAAGTTATACATTTTCAAGGTGACAGGCCATTTGTAAAAGAGATAAATTATGATAGAATCATTCAAAATTAACATGTTTTGTTTTGTAGTGTAATACTCTTAAGTGCGTCAGAGACGAGATTATTTAAAAAATCATACTTTGGCGTACTTTTAGTACCAAAAACTGAACATTTTAATCTTAAATATATCGGCTCCAATATTATTAAACGCCATAAATTATATGTATCTATGTGTATTTGGAGGGCATCTAAATAACTATGTAAAAATCATAGTCATAGTCATAGTATATATGGATGCGTAATCCGAAATAAAGATTATTATTATTATTATTATTATTATAGTCATAGTCATAGTCATATTCATTTATTGCTTTAGGTTATACAATGAGATCTTAAAAATACAGTAGGTAGCTTCAACATAAACCCTGCAAGGGCGGTGCAACAAGACACATTAATATACTTACATGTCTATTTAGGAAATCACATTTATATTATAATATATAACAGATGAAATTTAATAATACAAGGCTAACAGATTTTATTTACTCTTGAAACGCAAAAAACTCTTCTAAATTATAAAAACATTTTGAAATCAAAAAGCTCCTTAACTTACTACAAAATATAGACTCTTTTGTTATGTTTCTGATTGTAAGGGGTATTTTATTATAAATTTTCACAGCCATGTGATGTGGTTCCAGAGCTAACAATTCCGTGGCCGCTGAAAAAAAAAGTCAATTTTCTTCATAGAAACTTACCCAATGCCCTTTAGGATGAGGCATTGAAATGTGAAAACTGGGCAAACAAATAAACAAACACATTTTCGCATTAATAATATTAGTAAGGAAGTTGATTATTGTCTTTTTTGAAGTAATAAAAATGATTTAGTTAGTACGTTTGCTAGACCTTGTCGTGTGCCAATAAATCGATTTTGAAGGTTCACCACAATTTTGAAAACGTTTTTTAATGTCTTAATATGGTAATTCAGGCATGTGAAAAGAGATATAGTTGCCTTAATTATAAAAAAACTTTTGTTTGTCATAATTAGGGTGACGGCACCAATGTGGACACTTTTAGCTGACAGGCACCAGTAATGGACACTTCGCTCTTAATTCAAATTTCATACGGTCCTAAATTGATTGTTGCTAAACAAATGAACAACCCTTATTGCCCTACCCTTTTTACCCTTGTTTTCTGTTTGATTAAGACAGCCGGTGAAATGACTAGCATAGAGGCATTCCATCTTAGTCCTCAGGGTTGGCAACGCATTTGCAGTCTTAGGATTGCATTGCAGTCTTGTGAATGCGAATGTCTATGGGTCATAGTTTGCACTTACCATCAGATGGCCTGTGTGCTCGATTGACTTCTCTATGCCATAAAAAAAGTGTCTATTATTAGAGCCTTGTCCATTACTGGTTCCATTACCCACACATTTACAACAATACATACATATACATACATTAAATCACGCCTGTTTCCCAGAGGGGTAGGCAGAGACCACTTCTTTCCACTTGCTACGATCTTGACAAATTTCTTTCGCTTCTTCCACATCATACATCTAGTTGATCTAGTCATACACGCACGTCGGTTTCGGGTACTTAAGATTCAACAATAGAAAACCGTTAAAAAGAAGGAAGAAGTACGCGACTTAGTAGAAGCGCACGCGCACATCTATTATGGGTCTTAGGTTCAAAGTAAGTTTATACTCATGTTTATGTTAATTTATTATTTAAATATTATGAAAATATCGTGTCACAATATTTAAATCTAACAACAAAAACCATAACCTCAATAAGCTAACGTAGATCAAAAAATATTGTCAATGATAATCAAACCGAATTGTTTTAAACGACAGCTACGAATTTATTAAAAATTAAATACCTCATGTCACGCTACTCAACCGTTAGTATTGTACAACATACAGAAAACAACAATAGTCGATAATTTTAAACAAATTAAAACGTTTCGAAATCATTCCACTTCACTGGAGATATCGTGGAGTATCGCGTTACATGAATAGAAAAACACTATCTTAATTACATAAATTCATCCTCATTAGGAAGGACAAAGATTAGAAACCAACAGATGGTTCATGTAACATGAGGCATATTAAGGATAAGTTCGCTTTTGTACATTCAAATTCTGTAAATATTGTAGGTATTTGATATTCTACTTTTTGTACAATAAATTGTATACAATATAATACTTACATATTTCGCAGAAACACTTGTAGAAATCTAGTCCACGTACTAATGCGATGCCACCCGATCCAGACCCGGTCAACCATTTAAAAATGTTTTTCTGAATTTAAATTTTTACTAATTTTCTTAAAAAAAAAAACAGAATTATGACTATTCGAAATAATGTAGTGCGCCCTATTTTGTGCACTTGTCAACGTACGAGAAGATTACGCTGATATGCTTGCTTATCAGTGAATATTTATTTCCAAACCGCGTATGAAGGACGTCATAAAAGGAGAAGAAGGAGGTATAATAATTTTTTAAAAGCGTGCCTACTATGCTGTGTGGTTGTGGAATCTATTGTCTCCTGAAAATAGACAGTCTCCGTCTGTAGATTCTTTTAAATCTAGACTTAAGAAGTTCTGGCTTGGCACTTGTTTTTTTTTGTACTATTTATATCAATTTTTATATTTATTTGTTATATACGTTTATGTTTATGTATTTTATCTATTGATATTTATAGATATAACTTTAGTGTTATACTTATTTGGCTATTTGTTGTAATTAATTATTTCTCAATCGCTCAAAGGGTAACTGGAAGAGATCATTTAAAGGGATAAGTTCGCCTTTGTACATAACTGTTATAAATATTTTTTATTTTTATAATTTTTATCTCTTTTGTTTGTACAATAAAGTGTGTACATACATACATGCATACATCCATATTTTATTTTGTTTTTTATGTAGCATGCACGACTTGTGTAGGTACTATATTGGTTTGGTCCAGCCGCCTCTGTGATATAACTCTATGTCAATAGTGATGTCGCAACGCGAGAATCTATCGTTTGTCCGAAAGCTCTCCAGTTTCATTCATTTGTAGTACAATCGAAGTCGAGACGTGTTCACTCAAATTGATTCTTGTCGTTTACGACACTATTTGTTTTAAGGCGCGTCACTTTACACACGGTTTGAGAATTTGGGACACAAACGGAATAAGAACATGGCTCCATGTTGGATGGTATTTTGTGCAAGGGATTACTTTTTGTAAATTATAATGGCAACAATCCATTTATAGCACATGTCATTTTAAGAACATTAAGTAAAGCCCTTGTTACGACGTAAATTATATACTATATGTTGCTTGTTTATTTATTTTATTTGGTCAACTGTCTAGCTATCACGGTATTTGAGATGCCTGCCACGTCATAAGGTGGTCAGAGGTTTGAGAAGCGCTTATAGATTGTGACGTGTATTAGTGCCCATGCGACCTAATTACTGCATAAACATTTTTATCTTATTTTTAATCCTTAGGACGTCGGTTCTATACTAAAGTAAAGGCTAAAATCACCGACGCTTTAGGGGTTAATATAAAAAGTTTTAATCATACATTCTTGTAACACATCACACTTCGAGAGAGAAAGTGTGTGAAACAATACGACTTGTTTGCGTACGCGCAAGCGAGCTTTGACACGGTTCTTCACATTATATCGATACAATAGTAAATAATATAGCACGTCACTATGTAACATTACGATACATATAAACTTGAAATTTATTCGTTTCACTTAAAGTTGAAGTTCGATTGAAGGTTGGTTATGTTAATTAGAGGTAGAATTCATGTGATAGACATACAACGTAATATTTGCTTAAATGTGTCTATTAAGTATTTATATCTTGATGAAATATTATATGAGAGAACAAACATTCAAAAATTGACCTAGTCCTTAGGTAAGCTCTAGACTTGAACTATGGGTACTAGACGTCGATAAACATAATAATTAAAACTAATACAAACAAGATATCCAAAATTAAAGAACAAAATAACACTCGCGCTCTTCACAATTTTTTTTTCCCTTTCCGGGAATCGAATCCGAAACTCGTCGTAGGAACAAAAGTTTTACGTCTTAACATAGTTAGTATGAAACAAACTCGCTTCCTGCCGTCTGTCTCTCTGTATGTTCGGCTAGATCTTTCAAACTACGGAACGGATTTCAATGCAGCTTATGAACGGATGTTACAGAAAATTCACATAAAGTTTAGTTGATACATGCATGTTGTAACTTCGGAACTGTGTTCGCGCCAAAAGACTAAAATGGAATGTCCCTATGCTAGTCATTTCACTTACTGTTTTAGTTTAGCCCACATCGAAATCCGAAACATGGCTGCACTGCTCCTTTTTTTTAAATTCCACATTCTAATATCCTTATCAAGTGTTTGAATACTTTAAAAAATGTATACAGAATTTCATTGTACATTTTAAAATTGAGTCTTGGTTTCCGTAAGCTCGTTGATGTATTTTCAACGGTTTGACGTGCTTTATTATTAAAATTCAGTTTTAGGCCACTATCACACTCCTGTAACGCTACCTAATAGGGCAGGAGGTCTTAAAGGGACTCCCATAAGAGTGTATAAGGATGTATAAATCATGGCTGAAATTCTACCCGGGAAAACCATATTGCCTTTGAAGTGATATGGTATTGTTTTTAACTTGGGCGCCATTAGGTACTATGAAGTAAATAAGACGTATCAAAACTTTGACAATATTTTACCGTGTACAATCTCAGCCTGATCTGCATCGCCGTATACGAGTATAAAGCATCCGTCACTCTCGGACTCACATAATGGTCAGAAAGTGACAGATATTTGGTCTACATTTAGCCATTTCGATAAACTATACAATGAGAGCTTGGGTTTCAAATAAAAAAAAAGAGACAGATCCGGCATTACCCTGTCAAATTGAAATGTAAGTTTTTTTTTTATGGCGTCGAGTAGACAAACGAGCACACAGGCCACCTGATGGTAAGTGGAAACTGTGACCCATTAGACATTCGCAATCACAAGACTGCAATGCAATCCTAAGACCGCAAATGCGTTGCCAACCTTGAGGCTAAGATGGAATGCCTCTATGCTAGTGATTTCACCGGCTGTCTTATCCCCAAACCGGAACACAACAATGCGAGCACTGCTGTTTGGCGGTAGGTTAATGGATAAGATGGTGGTAGCGATCCAGACGGACCCTGCACAAGGTTTAAGACGACACGCGTGATTGTAATGATCTTTTCTCAAACATGCTATGTAATGTCGGCGTTATGTTAGTTATTTTAGGCTTCAAAGTGCCACGTTCCCGGCGGAACAACTCGAGAGAACTGTAAAGGAATTTCATACAAAATTGAAGGCCTAGGCCGGGAAGTAATTTTTTTTTAATTTTAATATGGCCATGACAGCTGGTTTTATGAACAGGCTGAATATCTAAATTATATTTTTAAAAAATTTGAGAATATGTTATAACGTCAAGTACTAGGAGTGCATAAACGTTTGGGAGACATCCGCGCTGTGTCGTGTGCGCCCGCCGCCGCCCGCCGGTTGCCCGCACCGCCTGAGATCTAAGTTGCGCTATGCCTGATATACCTCCTAATTACCGCTGCGCTCCTGGTACTTTATTTTAACACCCAATTACTTTTCCGTGGACATTTATCAATTTACTTTTTTGAGTGATGTATTTTTTATTTAATTGCATATGTTTGAGAAAAGCACTATACATACCTCGGCGGGAAATATGGGGTTGCCCGCCTCAGACCTATCCGGCCTCGCTTGGCGCTCGGCCGTCTATATGTCTTCGGCCGGCAACCCCTTTTGTCCCGGCCTCTGTAGTAATGTACTATTACCTCGGCCACATGCCGTATATCATGTTCGTTATGAAATGAGTCACTCTCGATTTCACTGATCTCATAAAATCATCGAGTCGTGACCTTTGTTTTGATAAATGTGGTCGCGGTGGGGTCGGGGTTTAGGGGCTATGAAAAAAGCGATTTTTGTTTAGGGAATAAAAACCCTATTCTGCTTATACAGAGGCAAACACACTGGCCTAATGTGTCACAGATAAAATTTGTATAAGGAGTCCGTCACCTTATGACACGTAAATAAGTATGTACGAGAGTGACGGATGCTTTATCCACGTCTGACGCGCGATATAGGTAGACGCGGCCATATTAAACCCGCTGATATATGTAAAGTGACAACTGTCACCCATGGACATAAAACCTACACATGTTCCTATCTAAGAAAATATTTAAATGTAGGTTTTTGCGTTTTCTTTGTTTTTAACTACAATATTATGCAAAAAACTAAATGAAAATCAAGCTTTAAAAATCTGGCTGCATTTTTTATACAGTCGTCGATATGATTATGTAAATAATTGTTTGCTATTGCTGTTATTTCAATTTTAACAGTTTAGGTTAGGTTAGGATGGTAAAAGGATTCTAACGATACCACTCACGTCAAAATCAACTCAGGCATTTAGAAGTTATGGTGGAATAAAAAATCGTACATACGACTCAGAAGATCTTGGAAAAGTTAACAGCTACGCAATTTTAGCATCGCTTCATATTCCTCTTATATTCTCTCTCTACGCTGTTACGTAATAAAATATGTGAAGAAACAAAAACTAATTTGTAAGTCTTCGACATCCTCTATAAAATACAAGTGCATGTTAAACCGCTATTTTCGTGGCCCCGTTTTATCTCCGATCTAGAAACAATATCGCTATCCAGGGCAAGCCGCGCCCCGCCCATAACGAATATTATATTTAATTAAAAAATGTAAAAGAGAGCACGGAACGCATTGTTATTTTATTAGTCTGTAATATCAAATAGACATTTATCTGGCTTACATTTGAATCCAACGGACGGGTTTTATTACGCTATAGTATTATTTAATCTATATGATAACTGAAACATGTAGACAGGATGCAAAACACTTTGTAGTCGAATACCCACTCACTAAAGTTGCTGTCAATAGATCTTTTAAACGATGTAAACAAATAAGTACTGTTTGACACATAACCTCAAATATTCACCAAGCGTGTTTTTATTAAAAATAACGTATAATGGATAGTTATTTCATCTTAAACTTACTTAATATAATGATCGAGTGAATAAATCATTGCAAAGACCTCACTTGGTCTTTAAACCAACGTGACTATCGAGTAATCATGTTGAATTGGTTCGTTTGGTTTTGTTTACATCTTTTGCAAGTTCTATTGACGACGACTATAGCGAGTCGCAACTGTAACAGGTGAATATACCATCATGATTATTGATCGCTACCACCATCTCATTCCTTAACCTACCGCTAAGCAATAATAACGCCTTATTAACTTAGGATATTATTGTATGGGTTGGATTCGGTTCTGGAGGACTGACTTGTATTTTACCGTGGTAAGAAAAATGTCTAAGTTTAACAAGAAGCGATATGCAGGTTCTGTCAAGAAACAGAGGAGAAAGCTATGCACATCCTCTGTTCTTGCGGAGCACTAATACGTAATAGAAGTATCTACCTAGGATGATGGACCCACAAGAGATACAACTCCTCACTGCCCAAAGCATCTGGAAATTCCTAGACGCAACGGGCCTTTGCGGTGAACTCTAAACTAAGGGCTGTCACAAAAGATCAGCAATGGTCGAAGTGGCTCACAAGGCCCATCTCAACCCCCCCAATAATAATAATAATAAATGTCTAAGTTGTGAAATAACTTAGTAAGTAAAATGACTAGCTTGTATGATGACATGCTTAGAAAATGATCTTAGTTTTTTATAAAGACTTACTTAGCAAAACGTCCAAGTTAAATGTACGAATTGGTAGAACGATAACATTGTATAAGATCTGTACAGACTGTGTTAGCAACGAATGTGTGTGTAACTACATGGTTTTTAGGCTACTAAGAAATTCTGCCAGGTTGCTAGTCATAATCATTTGGACCTACTACATATTAAGTCGTTATGACATTAAGACGTTTTGCAATCAAGTCCTTTCGCTGCTTTGACACAATATAAACCTAAAAAGTTTTGGTTACCAAGGCCAAATGCAACTAAGTCCAGCTGAACCTAACCCTTATTCTGTGGTGGCAGGACCTTGTACTGGATCCGTTTTGATTGCTACCATCAGCTTATATGTGTTCACATTTTTGTGTTCCGGTGTGGGGATAGGAAAAAATGACTAGCATTGAGGTATTCCACCTATCCTCAGGGTTGATAACGCAACAGTTCATTACAGAATCTTTGAGCAGCATTATTAAACGCAATGTTGTTCGAGGAATGTTTATTAGAAATCATCACGTTTCAAAAACTATAAACGTTTAATAGCGAGTTTTAACGTTTGCGGGATTATTATATACCTACAAGTAAAACTACTTTTACTTGTAATTGCGTTTAGTTTTACTTACTTAGTATCTTTAACTTGAATTATTTATTTATTTTTATAAGTCCCCTGTGGTTGCCGGGTAGAATAAACTTAAATGTTGCTGTTTGACAATTGTAAAATTGTATTTTAAACTATTATTTTCAGCTGTTCTAATATTAACAGTACCTATAGTCAATTCAGGAATTGACAACATTTCATTTTGGTGACACCTGCAAATTACTATACGAATCGAAAGGGTTTGTACCTCCTGAACACGGCAAAATATTTATTTAGATTTATTTTTCTTTATTTTCAAAATTGCAAGTAAGTTAATAAAAATATCGAGTTTTACCAATACTATGCCTGAATAGATATAATTAAATAATTGTCTTTTTCACGAGAAAAAAAGCTGTCATACTTCAAATTAGACATTGACACTATTGACAGATGGATAGAGACTTAAGGCCATTAGCACGCAGAATTTAACCCTGGGTTAAGGCACTAACTCGAGTTAGTAGACGTCAGATTCATACGATAACTGTCATTTTAACTCGAGTTAGTGTCTTTACCCAGGGTTAAACTTTTCGTGCAAGTGGCCCTTTATCGGTTGACATGATACTTTTTTATATACCTACAGATTGGACTAACGTAATATGTCCATTGTGTCGTAGAAATGAAGTTACGTCCTTTTAGAATAAGTACATCTTAATAAATTAATAATAAAATAATTATTCATTCTAGAGAAAATTTAAAAACTATTAGTGTCTTTCTCCTTCCAAACAGTATCTATAAAACGAATAAAATTAAAGTCTTGAAAATATGAAATCTTGTCAATTGCGATAATACAGCACGGTACACTTATAAATATACATATAGAGAAACGAATAATTATTAATTAAAGAAACATCCAAGACTAGAGAACACAAACTATTTTTCAACTGCACCATCAGCATGCCATAAATCCTATCTTTATGTCAAATAACGAGTAAGAAATACATTATTTTCAGTTTTTATACACCGCATTTTATTCTAAAGTCTTACCAGATGTCTCTTCACATGAACTAGGTGCAAAATTACAGCAAGATTTGACACGCCACAAAACCTTACCCCACTAGCCTTCCCAAGACGTCACGGTAATGTAAATCTTCGCCACGATACCAGGTTCGATTCCCATGCGCGCGCGCTGTAATTAATACACGCCCACGCGGGCACGCATGCGCGACCCCGGCCATCTTTGTTTTGTTCGAAACTTTGCGCTGTTAAAGTAACGAATTTTAGAGTTATAGATTAATTTAGCGTTAAAATGTTTCGACTTTAAAACTAACTATAGAATTAACATTGTTATGTCAATATTTCTTGTCGTATCTTACAATGACATGATTTGCGTCCTTTTTTACCCACTTGGTGGTGTTGTTGTGTTGTAGGTATGTGGGAATAAGACACCCTGTGAAAAGACGAACCAAGAGACATTTTGTTTGATAAACAAAATTGGAATAAGGTTTTTGAGAATAATTTAAGAATAAACTATTACTTTATTAAGACACATATCTTGGTGTTTCAGGTCCTACTTACGAGGCTTATCAGGTTGCCTGAGTACTGATTATTAATATTCGCGTCAAATATATTTTGTTTGTAAAGAGAAGTGGATAGTAAAGGGAGGTATCCTATGGTTTTATTAAACTCTCTGAGTTCATCAATACTACTGAAATAGACAGTATTGTAGATAAAATTATGGAGTTACATTATCATTGAAAAAAAATGTTATAACGTTGTAATAAAATGTATGTGCTTAAATAGGCATAAATACAATTTTGGCAATTAAATTTACATTAAAAAATGAACTCAAATTACCATTTTTAGTAATAAACGGTGAAAAACATATGCTGCTACTTGTCTTGTGATCCGCATTTTGATTGCGATTAAGCTTTTTTTAACTTTAATAATTTACCCCTATTTTATAATTATTTTCTTGTATCAGTTAATACCTACCCCCTACCCTACCCTGATGTATGGTAGTGAATGTTGGGTGTGGCAGGACAAGCATAAAAGTCGTGTAAATGCCGTTGAAATGCGCTCTTTGCGTAGTATGTGTGGTGTGAAACTGATTGATAGAGTAAGGAATGAAAAAGTCAGAGAGAAATGTGGAATAAAAGAAGATGTATTGACTAAGATTGAAAAGGGCATGCTTCGATGGTTCGGTCATTTGGAAAGGATGGATGAAAGAAGATTGACGAAAGAGATATACACATCGATAGTGAGTGGACGGGTCGGAAGGGGCCGCCCTAGGCGTACTTTTTCGAGTCAAATCGGTGAAATACTGGAAAAGGGCCGAATCTTAAGTACCCGAAACCGACGTGCGTGCATGACTCGATGTATGCATGTGGAAGAAGCGAAAGAAATTTGTCAAGATCGTAGCAAGTGGAAAGAAGTGGTCTCTGCCTACCCCTCTGGGAAACAGGCGTGATTTAATGTATGTATGTATGTTAATACCTAAACACCTTCTTAATGCGAGCAGAGCGCTGTGTGTAAATTCGACCCCAAGTCCCGTGTAACCTCAGCCACTTCAAAACGTTCATAGTTAAGTGGTTTTATATAGCCTTAGAATTGCATTAGGCTCAATTTTTATTGGGTTGCATTGAGCGCCGGACCACGCCTAAAGAAAATTAAATTATTAATTGCCCGAGGTATTGCATAGAATCCAATCTCCTGACTTATTGCTATTCAATTACATACGATTTAGCACCCGGTTACATTACAATCGATTGTAATTGGATTTAAATATCCAATTAATTGCGAACGCTTAAACGCAATAAAAGTTATTGTTTCGTAGAAAATTTGTATTCAAATGATTACGTCCATATCAATGGTCTAAAAATTAAATAGTAAAAATTGGAAGTAATTATTTTTATTTCATTTATTTATTTTCAAAATTTTAGGAATTTTTCGTTTGTACCCCACAAATTCCCATGGCTTTCACCGGGTATGTTCCATTTTTTTTCATTTTTTGTTGAAGCCCTAAAAACAAAGATGATTCAGAAAAAAGGTATGCACACACGGTGCTTGTGTAAAAATTACAAGTCAGTAGCGATCCTCATATTTTTGTACATGCTTTGACATACGTGCGCAAGCGCAAGTCATAAAGGATTCACTTGTTAAACGGCCCTTGTAAAGGCTCCCACGCCGGCTCCTTCCGATACCTCGACTCTTCCAAGTTTATGGCTATATTCCAGTAATAAGTATTGTTTTACATTGAAATAACTTTCACCAAAACCGCGAGGCGTCGCTACCCTTTGCCCCCGGCGTCTCTCGCGCAATAAATCAACTATTAATGATCGAGTAAATAAATAAAGTATCGCCCCAAATGGATCGCGGTAAACAGACACGACAATGCTTAGAAAGGTAAAGGCATGGACATCATGGAATTTTACTTTTTTTCATTTACTTACATCTTAAATATATAAAAGGAGAAACTGACTGACTGACTGACATATCAACGCACAGCCTAAGCGGCTAAACGTAGGCACTTGAAATTTGGAAGGGACGTAGCTTAGGTACCGTAGAGGTGCACTAAGAAAGGAATTCCCGAAATTCCCACGGGAACGGGAATTAGCGGGAAAATCCTTTTGTATCAAAAATCTAAACCGCGTAAGATAGCAAACCAACGGAGTGGTCACGGGTCTGCTAGTATAACATATATGCGTGTGGTTGCCGGGTTAGAATTGTGCCACTCCATATGCTCCATGTGGATGTCGTAAGAGACGACTAAGGGAATGAAGGCTTGTAGTGATAGGCGATGGGCTTGCAACCTGTCACTAATACACTGGTGAACATCTTTGCCTGATTGTGCAAAATGTGGTTACATTATACATTATCAACAAGTTTTTTTGGAATTGTTGTTAAGTTTGTAGCAGAGCTCTGCTTACCCCAGCTGAGGGCTGCATCGGAATGAAGGCGTTAGTTTATGTGTGTATTGTATGTATATAGCAAAAAGCACTAAAATAACCTTAAATAACGGACAAAACCACACAAGTTTATCTGTCCCTTGTGATATAGTAATGATATAAATTGACCCACCATGGAACTGTGTTACAGTGACATATGATTCAAGTCGTAACAAAATTCAAACGAAATGTTTTATAATGTCACCGTATCACCGTTATATGTTGTGTCGTGGGGTGATAGAACTTATTAACAAAGATCTTCTTCACATATAATAATTAATTATAATTATAAGTGGACAATCTCACACCAATTAAACTAGTCCCAAACTAAGCTCAAGGCTTGTATTATGGGTACTAAACAACGATATAAATACTTATATGTATAGATAAATATATACTTAAATACATAGAAAACATCCATGAATCAGGAACAAATATTCGCGCTCATCACACAAATATCTGCCCTTACCGGGATTCGAACCCAGGACCACTAGCTTCGTAGGCAGGGTCACAACCTTCACAAATCTTCTTCACATAGAATATAGCTAGGATCTTTCAAACAGAAATGGATTTATCTGCCGTTTTCATCAATAGACTTTATGTATATAAAATACTGGATTAGGTACGGGTTTTACCAAAAACTCACAAAACCGAAGCGAAGCGAGAGCGGGTCGGTAGTAATATTATAAATGGAAAAAACTCTGTCTGTTACGCTTTTACTGCTAAACGACTAAACCGATTTCGATGAAATTTAATACGGTGATAGCTTAAGCTCCGAGAAATAATATATGATACTTTTTAACTGATATCAATGACTTCCACATGAACGGAATCGCGGACTATAGCTTGTATTTATCTAATATGTTAAATGGGAAAGTAACGCTCTCTGTTTGTTTTAATGGTTATACTACTGACCCGATTTATAAAAAAAATTGGTATGGAGATAGCTTCAACTTGGAAGAAGGGCATATAATACCTTTTACACGCGAGTCGCGATACTAGACTTTTAAAATTCTAAAACTCCTGATGAAATTCAAAATACTCATAGTGTATGTGCTAGGTCAGTACATAAACTTTAAATGGTGTAAAAAAAACATAGGATTAACATTTGAAATGTTCAACTCGGATAAAATCAAAATCAAGTCAAATCTAATTTATTATTTTCATAATATTTTGACATTTTCCATATATAGATTGCCTACATTGTGGTAATGAAAAGAGCGTGAGTATAGCTTAGCTGAATTTGAGCTCACCCATGGTCAGCTATACAGCTGTAGAGGGATTTGGTACATTAATTACTACATTAAACAGTTAAAGTAAGTAATCAATAACTGGCTACTATAAGAGAGAGTCATTTAGTTACTAGCCATCAAATTTATTTGCTGACGCTGTTAGTAAAGATACTTGGATATAAATATACTTCGGGTAGTAATTCACGATCTAGTTTTTCTAGTTTAATCGCAAAATTATCAGCATATCTCTTGCTTCACACATATTATTGCAAAGTAGCCAGGTACTTACCATGTAGGCGATTGACCCTACCATTAAACTATACTTCAATCGTTTAGGTATTTAACTATATGTAAACAAACAAATCAGGTGATTTAGTTGGTCAGCCAAAAGAAGCAGACCACTGAAACGTCAAAGCTCGACGAAAACAGTTAGTTAAGTTCAAAAAAACAAAAAAAACTTAGTTAAGTACCTAAATAAACGGAGTATAATATAATAGTGAATATACAGTTATTCTAAAATGTGATTTCCCGGTAAGTGTGGCCGCGACTCAACGCGTCAGTCGTGAACCAGCGCAAGCGCCGATGGCCGGATAACCTCCAAATTGATTTATTATATTTCAATTTTTTACTACCAAAGCTTAGACTGCTCTTCCTTAGTTCTGCTGTAAGGCGGAGTAGAGCTTCTTGATACTTTGTGGACATTTTGTATATTTGCGTAGTGTGGAAGGAGGAACACGAAACCTGTATTGAGCTGGTTTTATTATTTTCTAATGTATTGAATGATCAGAGTACTGTATAACGTCGATGTTTTTATCCAGTTGACAGTTCAACCCGCAAAACAATAATACATCATAGAAACTTAATTGTAAATATACTGTAAATATTAAAGTTTTCAATTTGGGACTGAAAAGTTCGATCCAACTAGCTCTAATTATTTCGCTGGTTTTTTTTCTTCCGTTTTTTGTGCCAAGTAATCAGGTGCAAATTTAAATTATTAAGGAGTTTTTCTTTTCACTTAGGTTGACATCAACTGTCTTTTGCAATAACGTACAATACGTAACTAACTTAATTATACATAATGTATAGATAGTGCCAAAAACTATAAAGATTTAAAGGGTTTGTAATCATTTTTAAACAATACATATTTGTGAAGTGAATGAACTGTAAAAGTGCGGTTAAACCGCCAGTTCTCGTAGTCATTCAAGTATCAAAACAGTCCAATCCCCACACAAAGAATAAGATCGCGCAAAGTTATAATTCAATAAAGTCGAGAACAACCCGTCCGACACGATTTCACTATTTATTTTTATAATAAGACCCATAATATTATAGAAATTAATAACTTGTCCGATCCGTATCTGAATCACGCTCATTCACAAAACTTATAATTTTTTTAAACATTAGAATGAACATTTTTCAATTAATTTTAATGTGTACATTCTGAGAGATTTTACGATGGTATCTGTTATTATGATGGGGTTCACCGCTGTTTCTTTAATGATATTTTGTTGGTCAATACGACTTTGTATATTTGGAATTACATATTCCTCTACTAATATTATAAATGCGAAAGTTTGTGTGTGTGTGATTGTTTGTTACTCCTTCACGCTGCAACAGCTGGACGGATTTGGATTAAATTTGGAATGGAGATACTTGTAGCTTATACACTGGATTAGCACATAGGCTACTTTTTATCCCGGAAAATTTAATAGTTCCCGAGGGAATAACGATAATCGAAATCTACGCGGACGAAGTCGCGGGCAGAAGCTAGTTGTCTATATGAGGCAACGTTAGATTTTCCAATATTAACACACATCAATAATATCGAATGGTCAAATATATCCCTTTATTATTTTGACATATGCAATATACCGCAATGAAGTGTGTTTGATACTTGGGCTTTTGTGATGTGTGTATTTATACGGAAACTTCCTTTTTTGTTACCTACCAAAAACGCTTAAATATCGGTAACGTAAAAAGAACTTTGCGAACAAATATTTTGGGAAACATTTGGATAAATAAGTAATTAGTCTCGGCTAAATCGATCTCGATGAAGTTTGGGCCTCGAGGTAGAACATGGTTCACTTTTTACATCAAAAAATTATAAACGACTTCTACGGATGGAGTCGCAGGCAACAACTAGTAAGAAATAAATGGAATCTGTAAAGAAAACCAAAATAGTTTGAGAAAGAAGGAGTCTATAATAAGATAACGGCTGAAGGCATGCGCTGCAACGTCGATAAAAGGGTAAAAAAATGGAGGACATTTTTGATTTTCGTTACTTTTCTTGACTTGCAAACTGTTTCAAATTGCAACCAAAAGTTATAATACTTTTTATCATTTTATACAATCACTGGTTTACCTCTAATGACACGTTAGTCTAGGAGGTAGCGACTCTGCCTTTGATACTATAGGTCCGGGGTTCAAATCCCGGTAAGAGCAGATACTTGAGTGATGAACGCGAATACTACTTCCTGATGCTATTTTTGTATTTTTCTGTATAAGTAAATTTATCGTTGTCTAGTACAGTCACGAGATTAATTTTGTTACGTTATTTTTACCCACCTTAAGTCCAAAGTCAATCTGACATTCTACAAGAATAAAGTTGAGTTTCCTAAAAGTTACAGATGACTTGACATCTTTAATGACATTGACGACTTCAAGCATATTTTTTAAGCGTTAATTTGGGAAACATGATTGAAGTCGTCGATGTCAGAGATGTCAAGTCACCTGTAACTTTTAGGAAACTCAACCTTATTATAGTAAAATGTCAGATTGGCTTTGGACCTAAGGTGGGTACCAAATTTGATTCCGTGACTGTACCTACAGTACCTACAAACCTAGAGCTTAGTTTCGGACTAGGTCAGTGTGTGAGATAATCGTCTAATATTTATTTATTTATTTATCCTTGGATTGACAGTTGAGCTATTTGTTTCTGTTTTCAATGATAACCATCAACAACCAATTAACTATTAACCTTTTAACTAAAAACACCTTCAAAATCAGTAACAGACGTGAAAAATTAACGCAATTAATAAAATTAGGTAACATTTATTAAGATGACACGATCAAGAAAACCAACTAAGATATCTCACGATTATATTGAAATGTGTGTCGAAACTGTAGGCGAGGCTTGGATTCGCTCATTTGTTATTTTGTTACTCAAAATTCATCGCCTTTTTTTTAATAAATAAATTGAAATATTATTATGGGGCGAATTTTTTTTTTTTATACTTTTAGTCGAATGTGTAGGTACCTATCGCAATAATCCAGTTTCCGAATAAGCATAGGTTTGTTAGTTTCCGAAAAAGAAATGACCAAGTTCAACGCATACAAAGTTGCAGGCACGCGATAGTTTTTAATAAAATTATGTTTCAATATTTTTTTATTCACTGGAAAAGACAAACGAGCACACAGGCCGGCTACCTGGGGTGTGGTTCTCTTAAAAACGCGGTCTGTCAGTTTACGAACTACCGTCAGAGCGAACAAAACACATTTTAGCGCGTGCGTTCTCAATTAGACAGCCTTATACGTTCGATCTCATCGACAGAAGCCATGCTGCAATTGAAAATGCATGCGCAAAATGTGTTTTGTTCGCTCTGATGGGACTACTTAAACTCGCCGCTGCGACATTCACTCGTTCGTTCGTCCGACCGAGTTTTTGAGAGAGTCACACCCCTGATCTGCCGTCCTAAGCAAAAACGGAGTAACTAAGATAAACCTCCTGTAGTAATACCAGCCTTATTATTAATGACATAGAATTGAATCAGCTTTGGTGATTGAATTTGAGATACTGCTTATTGGCTTGGGAGGGCAGTGATGGTAAGCGGGTTCTAAAACCCATAGGCATTTGAAAACTTAGGACTACAATCTCAAGCTACGAAAGCGCCTGGTGAGATGCCCATTTTATGTTTCCACGGTTTTTTTTAATACGGACCGTATGATGCCGATGTGTTGTCAACCTTGACGACTAAGATATATTGTCTTATACCGGAACCTCAATTATATAAAACCGTTTGTAAAAATACACTCTAACCCCATATTAATAAATGTACAATAAACCTACGTTAGTTACATTTTTGTTTGTCACTTTCTGTCAAAATCAAATGTCACACTGACAGATCATTTAGAAATTCAGTTAGAGCTTCCCAAAACCATCTTTTGTCAGTCCCCTTTTCTTCCTCTAAGTTTTACTCCAATTCCTACACAATCCAGGCAATAAGGCTATGGAACGCTTTGCCTACAGAAGTAAGGCGTGCTCAGTCTATTTTTATTTTTAAAAACAAGTTAAAGGAATACTATTTATCGCTTCCGTAGTTTTTCTATGATTGCCTTTACTTTTATTTTTACCATGCTACGACCTCGTGTATTATCTTTGTTTGGCTGTTTTCTAGAATTTATGTATATATATTTTATATTTGTATAATAGTATGTATTTAGCGTGTATTTAGTATGTATTTATTAACTAATTTACTTTGTTTATGTGTATATTTATATGTACTTAGTTTATATTTGTGTAAGTAATTTTTACAATATCAGAAGTGTTTCTTGTAGTTTAGTTTGAGTTCTGTATATTTTAGTTTACACCGCCTGCCATGTATTTTTGTTTTTATTATTTCTCTGTCCAAGGTTGTCTGGAAGAGATCGCTATTTAGCGGTAAGACCGCCTGTTGTATACCTATAGTTAAAATGTACTGTTCCGTGTTTTGTTTTCTTTTGGTGTTCAATAAAGAGTATTTGTATTGTATTGTATTGTATCATATTATAAGTATACTTTAGCTATTGCGCATTTAAGAGAGTAAACATCTTAAAATTCCCACATAAAAATGAATAGCTCTATCGAATGCATTCGTCACGCTTGTAAAATTAGATCATCGCACGGATTACAGATCGATACAGTCATCGATTCTGATAATCGAATAATCGATTGATAATATTTATGTACCGATCCAAGGTGAGGTCGGGTCACGAGGATCACGACTGTTTACGCTGCCGTCCATTATCTAAAAGGCGGCTAAATACAAGAGGGTCATTTTGAGTTATGGCCAAAAAACATGGGAAACCATGTCTCTGAAAACTGGTGAGCGATATCCCTGTACTTTTTTTTGTATACTAATATTCGAGACTTGCTCTATTTTATACATATAAATTTGATATGATTTTACTTGTTTTTATAGCTGAAATCTTCGATTTTCCTTTTTAGCTATGATACCGTAGCATTTTATGAAAAACGTTACAAAGCTTAATGGCGGTTAAAGTATGTTTAGCCGCCTTCTAGTTCAGTAATTTAAGTAATCCACCATAGATTGTACAAATACAAAAAAGTTATATGAAAAACATAACTAAAAGGCGGTTACATGATATAGCCGCTTTTTAGCTATGTATGCCTAGTTAATCCTGTGCAAACAGACATGACTATAAGACGGCCATACGACTTTAACTGCCTTCTAGTTTAAAATGAGTGCATATGGCAGAATCTAATATACGTTTTGTCCCATCAATGCTAGAAAAAAAGGCAGTTAATTGAAGAACAAATAAAAATAACTGCTTTTTTGTTATGGATTGCAATCGAAGTATGTTACTACATCCAATGACTTCGGGAAGTTGCTAAAAACACAGCAAAAATAAACTTAATAAAAACACCATGTACTATGTTGAAATCAAATTCATTCATACAAAATATAAAATCTTTATTATAAAGGAACCAATTACAAAGGTACACTGATAAAATCACAGTTTAAACGCGTAACTTTCTATTGCTTAGCTACTTAATAATACCTTTCTTTAAACTTATAAAAACAAAAAGAGATCAATTGCTCATTCTTAAAATAGAAGGCTGTCATCAGTTAAAACACTTGGAAATTCTTCTTCTGCGGTTAACAGACATCCAATAACTAATAAATAAAAAAAGGTGTGTTCGTTTATAACGTGCATCTCTATGTCTATGTATTTGAGTGTTTGTTTGTGGCATCGTAGCTCCCAAACAGATGAACCGATTTGGATGCGGCAGTATTCCTCATAATACCAACTCGATAATACCATAATATTGTTTTGTCATCGGAATAACCTGTATGCAACATGTCAAGTCAATTCGCCAATTAGAAGTAAGTAGGTTAAAATCGACTTCGCAGACAAAATTGAAATGCCGAATACAGCTGCGCGGAGGGCAACCTTCAATTGCTGCAGCAACCTCTTTCTCCTTCAGTGTTTGGAAAATGCTGCATTGATGCTCTTTGAGATGAGCATTGGTTTTTTGAGAAGGTAGATCGTGCTGCCACTGATAAGAACAATGATGAGGGCTTGCAGCACTGCATTATCACATAGTCATACACCTCCCCTGTTTCGAGGAACAAACTAAATTTGGGAGTCTTATCGTAAAATAGATAACCGTTTTTTTTGTTTTTTTTTCAATACCGTTGCCAGGTTTTTTGCATAGCAGCATCGTCATTTCGTGTACTCCCATTAACGACGCGTCTAAATATATATTAGGTCCTTACCTATGAAATCGGCGTTTTTTTTCGTACGGAATTTAATCATTTCAATTTTAACTTTCAAGATCATTTTTAATTTAATTTATACACTATGTTACAAAGGTTATACAAATAATATGGTTAAATTTCTAACTTAATGTTTAAAATTTAAGTGTGAACTCAACTCATTTCATGTGCTGCGAGTTCAAGTGTTTCAATTACGCAGAGTTTTATGAAGCCAAATATTTTTAAGTAAATAAGATATGTATAATCTAACTTAGAAGTGTCCAACATTCCTGACAGAATTTTGTTTGGTTTGTATTTGACGTTACAAAATAATCCGCAAAATTAAATGTATGAAAACCACAGTTTTCATAAAATTCTCCATATAAAACGCCAATTTCATAGGTAAGGACCTAATATATCTCATCCGGTAGTCTGATCGAATACAGCTGCGCAAAGGATGACCTTCAATCGCTGCAGCAACCTCTTTCTCCAGTTTTTGGAAAATGCAGCAGTGGTTTTCCCGACACAGAAATTGATGCTCTTTCTGATGAGCATTGGTTTTTTGAGGAGGTCGATCGTACTAGATTTCGAAGTACGAGGCGTCTTTGTCATGCTGCTGGCACTGATAAGGCCAATTATGAGGGCTTGCAGCATTGCATTATCGTATAGTCCTACACCTCCCGTTTCGAGGAACAAACAAAATTTGGGAGTCTTATCATACCAAAAACCCGATTTTAAAAATTTCTTTGAATTTTTTTTAATACCGCGGCCAGGGTTTTGTTTGATTTGGTATGTTTCAGGAGCGCCAAAGTTCATATAAAATTGCAAGTTAGATTATTGGAACTCCGAAATTGAATCTCATAGAATTTTACAACCTAATGATCACTCTTCATACTCTTCATATTCTTTTTAGTAGAAATGATCGGAACTGATCATCTGAACTTATAACGCCAATATTCATGGAACCGTACACTTTTCACAATTTCTTAAATATCTTACGTTTAGATAAAATTAAGTTAGGTTGGTTAGATTTATAAAAATCTAAAATGTAACAGTTTTTTGAAAAACTACTTTATGAGTTGCGATAATTATGACTTAAAAAAGTATGAACAAAAAAGTATGAGCAGATTTTTTCGGAGTTATGAGGAGTATAGTCACAAATCGTTATTTGTATACAAAATCGAAAGACCAATTTTATATGAGCCAATATGGACCCGCCATTTCGTGTTCTCCCATTAACGATGCGTCTAAATATATAATAATATATCTCATCCGGTAGTCTTATCGGACTAGGTTTAGTTTCATGGGCTCCCCTACTATAAAACGAGCGGAGGACCAAGCTACAGTAACGAAAGTTTACTTAATAGTAGGTACTAGCTAGACCTAACTGCCTTTTGAGAAATTTTAACTTTACGTAGACGTTTTTCTTGGGAGGCAGCGGCATGGTGGAATTGGCGGAAATCGACGCCCGCGCCGCTTGCGAAGCAACCAGAGGGCCCAGACAAGATGCATTGCGCTAACTATCGTTTCTATACGTTTAGTTTTTAACGTGACTTTTCTTATCACGTCATCTACCAGTGACGCGATTGGTTTAAAAACTAAACGAAAAGAAACGCTAGCTAGCGTAGTGCATCTTGTCTGGGCCCTCAGCTCTTTAGATAAGCACTTCGGCGACTGACTTCGGCCTACGCCGTCAGCCCGACAGGCGAGACAGGGGATAGGGCGACTGCTGTGCGGGTAATGAGTTGCCGCCTTTTAGTTAGGCAATGTCGTATAGCCGCCATTTAATGAAGCAAGAATTGATTTTTATTACTTTGGTTTCTAGATTATAAAACCGTGACGGCCTTTAAGGTATGTATTTTGATAAAAAATAGTAAAATGTACATACAAAAAGGCGGCTATTGGATTTTAACCGCTTATTTCTTATGTAAACACAGATAGACCGCTATTTAATCTAGGACCTCTTTTGCAGTTGAATATTACGTTCTTAAGCTATAAGATGGCTAAAGTCCAATAGCCGCTTTTAAGTTGTGGAAAATAAAATAGCTGCTTTTAAGTCTTGTACCGTAACACGTGTTACGTTTAAAAATTGGCAGTTATCGACTTTTAATCGCCTTTAAGATAGGTAAGTGTTAAATAACCGCCTTTTTGGTAGTAACATCCCAAAAAATCTGAATTTAGCCGCTTTTCTGAAGGCTGTATCTCGGCTGTTTTTAAAGATATTGAAACCAAACCTAGATAGATCGATAGCTAATAAGTAGCTGAATCGCCCTGTATATATAACTCAAAAAGGTCGTAAGTGCCTTTAGCCGCCTTTTAGTTAATGGACGGCAGTACGTTAGTTTGGACAGGAAATAGCCTTGCAGATGCAATTCAAAGGAAGGATTTACAGTACAATACAATACAAAACACTTTATTGTATACAAAATAAAAACATTACAGATAACCACACCACTAGATTTACGACGCGCTGGCCTAGTGGGTAGTGACCCTGCCTACGAAGCTAGCGGTTCTGGGTTCGAATCCCAGTGAGGGCAGATATTTGTGTGATGAGCGCGAATATTTGTTCCTGAGTCATGGATGTTTTCTAATGTATTTAAGTATATATTTCTCTATGTATTTAAGTATATATATCGTACCCATAGTACAAGCCTAGAGCTTAGTTTGGGACTAGGTCAATTTGTGTGAGAATTGTCCCCTTATATTTATTTATTTTTATTTATTTAAACAGTAAAATTAAAAATAACACTGGTAATCAACAGTGTTGGTCTTATCGCTACTAAGCGATCTCTTCCAGACAACCTTAGCAGGGAAATCAAATATTCAGGGTGTTAAATTATTGTTTTTTACGGGGTTTTTTTCGCCTGATTTCTGGTCCGTCTGCTTGTTTGTGTATGAAACAAACTTGCAAACGAATTTTAACTAAATGGAGGAGAGACATGAATCTTGAAACAGCTAAAAACGTGAAAAGTGATACAGTATTTCAAATAGTTATGATGCGAGTTCTAAAAATACAGAAGTAATAGAAACAACATTTGCGGGTGGAAGGACCTTGTGCAGGGTCCGTCCGGATCGCCTAGCACCATCTTATCCATTAACCTACAAACAGCTGTGTTCGCATTGTTGTGTTCCGGTTTGGGGGTAAGACCGCCAGTGAAATGACTAGCATAGAGGCATTCCATCTTAGTCCTCAGGGTTGGCAACGCATTTGCAGTCATTGGATTGCATTGCAGTCTTGTGAGTGCGAATGTCTATGGGTCACAGTTTCCACTTACCATCAGGTGGCCTGTGTGTTCGTTTGCCTTCTCTACGCCATAAAAAAAAAGAACAAAAACAAAGATTTCGCCAAGCAAACGGACATGGGAAATTGGCTGACGTGGAAACTTTAGGAAAACACCAAAGTTGTGTATGTATTGTAAAGCACTTTATTGTATAAAAAAGCAAAATCAAAATACAAATATAGTATGACGTAGTTACGAATGTTTCGAGATCCTCATATTTTCAGAACTGGTGGTGATTTAATGTGATTTTATAGTGGCGTTTTATTACCGTCCTTAATTAATTGCACTGTCCATTCATCATTCATACTACATTTTATTAATTGCATTTGACAATCCTCATTAATTGGATAAAATGCCGCAATTTAATTAAATTAACACATATTTGCGTAGGTGGCGACATGTTGTGAACAAAGTTCCAAAACATGTTTATTAATCATATATTGATGTGTTATTTAAAACTAAATGATTTCAATCGAAATAAGGTGTGATTCCTTGTATTTTCCTTATGTCATGTCAATATGGAAAAACAGATTGACGTGTTTTATTGCTCCGCATTCAATAAACAAAATGAGACTATAATAAAATCAGCCGTCCGTCTGTCTGGCGAGAACTTTTTTTTTAATGTAGTTGAATCTATCCAAGTGAAAAAGTTATTAAAACAGTTTTTTTTTATTGCAAGTAACAAAACTCGTCCAATCATTATTGAGTTTTGTCATTACATCATTATTTAAAAGTAGATCACAAAGGAACAATGCAAAAATAATTATTAAGTAAAATGTTGGGTGCAATTACTAATTTCCATAAAAACGTTTAGCATAATTTCATTTAATTACGTTTGAAAAATACAACAAATGCTTCGGATAAAAAACAACTGTATAATTTTATCAGGCATACTTACTATGCAATAGCAGAATACTAGGTACTTTATAATTTTCTGGTTTATATGCTTTTTAAGTCATTTTTTGTTGATTGACCGTTGACAGCTGTCAAATTTGGCCTCTTCGACTTTAGGAGTCTGCTTTCTTAACCAGTGTTATTGGAAGGCTTAGACAGTGTATTTAGCTTAGCATATTATAAGTAAGAGCCCGGAGGTTGACGTTTGACTGTCAAGGGTGACGGTTAAAAATTTTCTTCAATTCAATTTAAATAGTATTTTATTGTAATATTTTGTGAGTTTGCGAGGAATATGAGTGAAGCGAGTAGAGGATCTTGTGACTCAAGTGAGGAAGGAAGTGTGATATCCTCCAAGCTTGTGTGTGGCCAAAAAGTGTTAGAGTCGCCTCCATGGGATAGTGTGAGCATGGTGGGCTTGGCGGAGCCCTCCCGGCGGGAAGTAGGAGATGATGATTCTATGTCGTTCGTGCGACGGGTATCGGAAAAGCGGGCTGGTGGTCCTAGTGACGAAAGTAGTTTGTCCGAAGCAAGCTTCATTACCGTAGGGAAGAGACCCAAGCGCTTGCAAGTTGCACCAGCGGCGGCGGCAGAGTCAGGTGTGGATGGTGTGGATGGTGTTCCCGGTAGTTTTTTCGAGGTTTACGTGGTATCCAAAAAGGATTTGCCCAAACAGATTGGCTTAGCCAAGTTGCTGCAATGTAAGGGCATTAAAGGTGTTTTGAAGATTAAATACATGGGTTCCTGTAAGGTGCTTATGCAGTTTAGTTCGAAAGTTGAGGCTGAAAGACTCCTGGCTGCAGAAGAGTTCAATAACGAGGATAGACGTGCGTATTGGTCAAACACAGTATGTTGCTCATATGGGATTGTTCGAGGTGTAGAGTTGGAAGTTGAAGAAGTCGAATTTATGAAGAGTATTGAAGGATCGCAGGATATCTTGTCAGTGCGAAGGTTGAACCGTTTAGATAGTGATGGCAGATGGGCTAAATCTGAAGTAATCCGCTTATGTTTTAAGGGTGCCGTCTTGCCTCCCTTTGTATATGCATATGGATGCCGGTTCAAGGTGAGGCCTTATAATTTTCCAGTGACCCAATGTGCAAGATGCTGGAAGTTTGGTCATTTGAGTAGATTTTGTCCATCTGGCAAAACTCTTTGTCCGAAATGTGGAGGAGCTCATGCTAATTGCGAGGTAACAGAATTCAAGTGCTTGAATTGTAAGGGTGCTCACATGGCCTTAAATAAGTCTTGTCCGGCTTTTTTACGAGAAAAAGAAATTCGTGGTATCATGGCTGCTGAAGGTTGTATTTACAAAAGAGCTTTGTGGCTGTACACCCAAGGCAAGAAAGTGCAGATTGTAAAGTCCTGGAGCCAAGAGGTGCCGCATATTTCGGAGGAACTTACGCGTAGGAAGTCCTATAGAGACGTTGTTTTGTCCAAGCCGGTGGAAGATCAAGCATCTACTAGTGTCATCGACCAGCCTATAGTTCAGATACCAAATTTAAATAAATCAGAGCGGGGGTCGCCTAGAGAGCCTCGAAGGAGAAAAAGGGCTACAAGGGGCTCTAATTTGCAAGTGTTGGAGATTCCGGTTGACGCGCGACCTGTGAACATTGTTAATCAGGAGCCAGGTCGGAGTAGGGACAAGAAAAAGAGATGTATCGATTTTGAGAAGGTGAAGGATATTTTGCTCTCCAGTGACAGCTGGGGCGAGAAGTTGGTGTTAATTTTTAGAGTTATTGTTCAGGACTGTTTGGAAATGTGTAAGGAGTTCTTTAAGGAGACTGATTTAATTAAGTTTTTTATCAATAATCTAAATGGCCAGGTCTAATGTCAAATTTAGTTTGAATATAGCACAGTGGAATTCGCAAAGTATAAGACCTAAGCTAGTCGAGTTTGATCTATTCTTGAATAGAGAAAAGATTCATATTGCATTAGTCAGTGAGACATGGTTAGACTGTAATTCGGCTTTTAGAATAAGTTCTTATAATGTATTTAGAAGAGATAGATCGGACTCGTTTGGTGGTGTGGCAGTTTTTATACATAATTCTATAAAAGCTCAGGTATTTCACGTTCCAGTTAATAATGTTGGTATTGAAATCGTTTGTGTTAAAATTTTAAATTGTGCCTCTTTAAATTTTGTTGTATCTTTGTATTGTCCTTCCACAGTGCGGACGACGCAGGGTGATTGGGACTCTATATTTTCGTCGTTTTCGAGTAAGACCTTGGTGGCAGGGGATTTTAACGCTCATCACACTAATTGGTCTTGTAAACGTGACTCAAGAGGAAGTCAGTTGTTTGATTCTGCTCTCGAGCATGGTTTCGTGTCCCTTAACAACGGTAAGGCGACAAGAGTTAAATTGGTGAATGGATCGCTTCAAGAAAGCTCACCTGACGTCGCTTTTGGTTCTTCGGATATAGCTGTAGATTGCGCGTGGGATGTTACCAATGAACATTTGGGCAGCGATCATCTCATTATAAAATTAGGTTTTAGTTATTGGAACAGTCGACAATTTGTGCAAAAATTTAATTTTAAGAATGCTGACTGGCCAAGTTACCGTGAAACTTTAAAAGAGTATTTTTCCACCGACTCAATTTCTCTTCCAAACGATGTTGAGGTAATGTATAATTTTTTTGAGTCTAGTATCAAAAGAGCTTTAGCCTCGCATGTTCCAGTAATTAGAATTTGTGCTGACCCTGCGCGCAACTTCAAGCCTAAGCGTTATTGGAGCCAATTGTTGTCAAAGGTTGTTGCACAAAGGCGACTTGCATTGAGTAAATTTAGGCGGAATCCGATTCCCGATAATTTAAGGTTTTTGCAGCAAAAGGTTGCAGAGGCACAGCGTGTTATTCGTAACGCCAGATTTCAGAACTGGCAGGAGTTTTGTCAAAGTATTGATGAGACTACCTCCGCTTCTGATATGTGGCATCGAATGAGGTGGATGAAAGGTTATAGTCGTTCTAAAGTAGTTGCATCTAAAGAGAGAAAGGTTGATCTATTGTGTTCTCTTGCACCCGATTTTGTGCGACCAGAGACACCAACGTTTCTTTCAGTTAATTCACTTCTTGAGGTGGATTTTTCTATGGGAGAGCTAAGTGCTTGTTTAAAGAAGAAAAATTCTGCGCCGGGTGTTGATGGATTACCGTATGCAGTTATATATAATTTACCGTTTATCGCTAAGTCGTTTTTGCTCAAGCTGTACAATTTAATCTTCGCTTCCGGCGTTGTCCCTACGCAGTGGCGTAATATCCAGGTTGTACCCATCCCTAAATCAAGTCAGTTGGAGGATCATTTATCGAAGTTAAGACCTATTTCCTTAATGTCTTGTGTGTGTAAGTTATTTCACATAATGATGGCGAGACGCTTGGAATGGTTTGTTGAGAAAAATGAGGTTTTATCTCGGAACACAGTAGGTTTTAGGAGAGGTCAGTCGTGTGCAGATTGTTTGGCTCGCCTAGTGTCTTACATTCAAGTAGGGTTCTCTAAAGATATGTCAACTTTGGCATGTTTCTTGGATATTGAAGGTGCATACAATAATGTGTCTGTAGAAGTAGTCGTTCGTAATTTAGACAGTTTAGGAGTTGGGTCTAATTTCTGTAATTATTTATGGGCTTTCTTGAGCGAGAGACATCTCATTCTTCGAGATGATGATATTGGTTTTTCTATGGAGCGTTGGACTGATAAAGGTTTGGCTCAAGGGGATCCACTGTCTCCCCTTTTGTTTAATATTGCTACTTATCGGATTTGTCAAAAGATAGAGAAGGTATTTATTTCTCAATATGCGGATGATTTTGTTTTATATGTTAGGTGTAGGAATTTACAAGATAGTGTTTGTATAATGCAAGATTCTTTGGATATAATGGTAAATATTTTGGACACGTTAGGGTTAGATGTTTCGGCTAGTAAGTCAAAATTTTGCATATTTAGTAAAGGTCGTAAAATTCACCATGTTGATCTCGATATACGTGGTAATCAGTTGTGTTCTGATCTTACTATGAAGTACTTAGGAGTGTGGCTAGATAGATCGTTGCGTTGGGGAAAACATATTGGATATGTTGTGGAAAAAACTCAAAAATTTCTTAATATTTTAAAAACTTTGGCTGGAGCTTCTTGGGGAGTTCATCCTAGACACCTGCGTAGATTATATATGTCACTGATTCGTAGTAGGATGGATTATGCATGTTTTTTATACGACAATAGTGCCAAAACGCATTTATATAAGCTTGAGAAAGTTCAAAATCAGGCGTTGAGGGTCGTTGGAGGGTTTATTAGATCATCACCTATTCATGTTATGGAAAGTGAGCTTTGTATAGTTCCTTTACATATCAGAAGGCAGTTTTTGGCTTCAAAATTTTGTTTAAAAACGTTAACTTATTCGAATAGTCCGACTATTGATGTGGTCCGTGAGTTGGAGTTCTTAAGCCACAGTGGTTATTGGAGCGGGAAAAAGAAACCTTTGCTGGCTGAGGTTTTAGAGGAGGTCTCAGATGAACATATTCATGCGTCATATCCTTTACAGATGTTTCAATTAGATGTGTGGGTGTCTAAATTTGAGTTGGACAATGTGTTATTTTGCAATCTTGAGTGCGTTGTAGGTGCAAAGCGTTCTTACAATCCTTATTCTCTTCGTGCTGAAGTTATCTTAGAGCTGGAAAGGAAATACCATGGTTTTTATAAACTTTTTACTGATGGTTCAAAGTGTGGTGACAAGATAGGAGCAGCTTTTTTTGATCCATTTAATGGTAAAAAGGCACAGTTTAGGATTTCTTCTGGTGTATCTGTTATGTCCGCGGAGCTTTGTGCAATCTCTGAGGCTTTGTTATATGTGGAAATGTTGAGTTATAGTAATATTGTGATCCTTACTGATAGCAAAAGCGCCATTCAACATATAGCTCGATGTGCTTCGGGCGAAAGGTGTTTTTCATTGGCTTACAAAATTTTAGAGCGTATTAGTGTTATACAGGGATCTGGAAGATGCCTGAGATTGCAGTGGATTCCGTCACATATCGGCTTGGGAGGAAACGAGGAGGCTGACCGCCTGGCCGCAACGGCCGCTTTTGATGGTGCTGAGACTGTGATTGCTCCTGATTTCTCAGAGGTAGTCACTCGGTACAAAAGCAAGTCTTATGGTCGCTGGAAAGAATACTTTGATGAACGGTCTCGTGACAAAGGTATTTGGTACAGGACTATTCAGTGTCAGCCTCCTCGGGTGCCTTGGTTCGACTGTACTCGGCTACGCAGAGCAGAGGTTGTCAGCGCGCATAGGCTTCGGTCCGGACATGTTCCTTTAAATCAGTTTGCACATCTCATGAGGAAAGTGGAGTCGCCCAACTGCGAAGAGTGTGGGTCAGTAGAGGATGTGCAACATTTTTTAATGGAATGTGTTCGGACTCGTGCAAAGAGGGAACAGTTGTTTATACACTTTGGTATTAACTGTTCAAATGTTGGCATCTTCCAATCCATATTGGCAGAGCCTTTGTCAGAGGTGGCTAAATTTGTTTATGGTTTTTTTTCTAAATGAGCCTTTCCAAATTTGGTAGCCTTTTTTTTTATCAACCTTTTTTTATGTGTTATTTTGGTTAGTGTTGTTGTAGTATTTAGGCCAGCTGGAGCTGACATGTTCAAGGTTGAACAAAGCTTCTAAATAAATAAAGAGAAAAAAAAAAAAAAAAAGTAAGAGCCCGTTGCCGTGTGGTAGCCGGTTTAGAAATAGTGCCACTCCATGTCTTCCCGTGGAAGTCGTAAGAGACGACTAAGGGATTAAAGGCTTGTACTCGTAGTGTTGTTAGGCGATGGGCTTGCAACCTGTCACTAATATTCACGTGGTAAACATCTTAGCCTGTTGTGCGAAATGTGGTTATAGGATTAACAACAAGTTGTTAGAGTTGTTGGTAATTCTGTAACTATGTCTACCCACTCTGGGATGAAGGCGTGACGGTATGTATGTATGTACGTAAGTACCTAAAGGGTCAAACTCGCTGGTTGAGTAGCAGCTTAAAGCTATTTATTTATTGACGCTCCAAAAATTATAGTTTTCCAACCAGCGCTTTGTCCTTAAATTATAGTTAGATTTGTTTTCTTTTGTATTTTGTTACTTAAATTGTACCATATTATCTATGCTGTATATATACTACAGTATATATTTTTACACTATTTATTCGTTTAGCGTACCGTCCGTCTGTCACTCTCGGAGCTGGCTGAAAATCAGCGCTGCAGGTGTTTAACACCTCAGCATTATGCTGAGCCAGTGTCCGATTCACTGCCGCGAAGACACACTCACTACTGTTTTTACTTTTTTTCTAACCGACTAAGGTAATAAAGGCGTGTAGTACTGTTAGGCGATGAGCTTGCAACCTGTCACTAATACACTGGTAAACATCTTCGCCTAAGTGTGTAAGTGTGTAACAGAATTTATCAAAAAGTTTTTATACTTGTTGGAAATTCTGTAGCTCTGCCTACCCCACTCTGGGAATAAAGGCGTGAGTTTATGTATATGTATGTACTTTTTTTCTGTACTTACCGCTAAGTTTGACTGCCATGCCTGTGTGTGTGTATGTCTGTCTGTGGCACAGTAGTTCTTAAACGGTTGCGCCAATTCGGATGCAGTTTTTTTAATTTAAAAGCAGGTTTCCTCGCGTTGATTTTAGGTGGGTTTTATGAAAATCGATTGGGCTATTTCAGAGATATCAGCTCTGAAAACACTATTATAATCTGAGGTTCTTTCTATTAGTTATGGAATATGCCAAGTTATGTCTCTATTATCTCATAAGTTAAGTAAATCTTTAATTAACGGGCGAAGTCGCAGGGCGTTTGGATCGCTTCATTATGTTGTGAAATATGGTGCAAGGCTAGCGGTCCGAACTGGATGAGTAATGCTAAGGAGAAGATTACTTTGTATCGATGAAGTAATTACAAGCAGATACGTCAATATTATGGTTTAATGGGTACCTATTATTTTATCGAAACGACTTTGAACAAACGTACCATTACACAGATTTTTTTATGGTTGATTTAATTTTTTTTAGTCACAAGTTTAACCTGACGTAACTACCGTAATTAAAGTTTAAGATATCCTGAAAACGTCATGGTTGCAGCAGGAAGGCGTTCGATGACGTGAAATTCGATTAAATGATGGGTTACTTTGTTCAATACATAAAGCTATTGGATAATCAATAATTGATTATGCAATTGAATCTTAGAGTTTTGTTCATGTGTCAGTCTTTATTTTGAATAGCGAGTGCCACCTGGCCATGCTTTTTTCCTTTTTTGTAAGGCTGCCATTGCAAACTGCATTCAACTACGAAACTTTTATTTAAAATTGTTAATTAAATAATGGAACACATACAACTTTTGCTTTGTTTTATGTAGTAACCCCTAAATGCATGTTTGGTTTTAGTACATAAAAAAAAAACTAGTCATAAAATTCAGTGTCCTGAAATCTTTGCATAGTTTAAAATTAAGTCATTTCCGCTGTCTGTTTGCTTAGATCTTTTAAACTACACAACTGATTTCAATACAAGTTTTAGGAATAGATAGAGTGATTAAAGAGGAAGGTATTACATCTATAATAATTATCTGGTTTATGCACGGGTGTTACAGAAAAATCACATAAACCGGAGCAAAGCGAGGGCGGCTCGCTAGTCGATAATATTTTTTGAATTGTTTGTACGATAATTTATCAATTAATTATTTTAATTATATAGTTGCATCCTTCATCATGCATATATGAGTTAAATAGCCAGTGGGCTCTAATTACCGCCTCTACCGCCCAACACATCGTTACGGTGTACCGACAGTTCCCATCACCAGTTAAGATCGATAGCAGCGTGCTAATGAGTGAGAAGGCAATGTTGCCAGTAGGATGCTCTGTAATAACTTGATGGCAAGCTCATGGATGAAGATACACGGGTTACCCATCAGGGCGTACAAACCACGTCAGGTTCGTGTGTATCGACTTCGGTCATATTTTACAAGGTTTTATTTAGGCTCCATATTGGCTCATATAAAATTGGTATTTCGATTTTTATACCAATAACGCTTTGTGACTATACTCATCATTACTCCGAAAAATTTTACTCATACTTTTTTGTTCATACTTTAGTCAAGTCATAATTATCGCAACTCATAAAGTTTTTTTTTTTAAACTGTTACTTTTTTTAGGTCTTTATAAATCCTTATAACCTTATTTTATCTACATGTAAGAAATTTAAGAAATTCTGAAAAGTGTACGGTTCCATGAATATTGGCGTTATAAGTTCAGATGATTATAAGTCCCGATCATTAGTATTAAAACAATGTATAAAGAATACAAAGAGTGATTATTAGGTGGTAAAATTATATAAGATACATTTTCGGAGTTCCAATAATCTAATTTGCAATTTTATATGAACTTTGGCGCACCCTTTTATTTAACTTGCAATGTAGGTATATACATATATAATGTACATTTGTATGTAAGGGTCAAATCTTGCAAGTTAAATTTGACCCACGTCCCGTTAACGGAATGGGCTGATATTTGGAACAAAAAAATATGTAAACCCGGTGACATTGTAATGTTGTGGTATCTAAGAGCTGATCTGATGATGGAGTCGGAAGTTGGTGACAGGATCTCCGCTATACTTAACGTAGACCCACCATGTTACGACTTAATAGTTTGGTCTTAATAAGTAGATAAAGATTTAGCAAAAAAAAATACAGTCGGCAACGAAAGCTTGTCCCAATAGTAGATTGTACAACAAGGGCATAAAACAAACCATTTTTTCCGAGACTTATGGTATCCAACCGAGCCGGCAGGCGAGGTTGGATAATTAAGTCGAGGATAAAATGGGTTTTAAGACCGAGTTATACACTCTGCTTTTCACTTCGATTACGAGGAAATAAAACAGTGATAATGTAAAAAAACTTCAATTGAAATATAAATTGAAATTTGAACAATTCTGTATATTATACGAGTATGTTATGGTTTTTCCGGGCATATTTACAGTATGGATTTAGTCGGCAATGTCTGTTCAATAAGTTCTTTTGCATTTTTTTCCATGAGTGTGTTAGGTGTGAGCATTATTTTCTCTTCACTAGACGACATTTTAATTAAATTCCATAACGCAACAAGTTTAGCCAAGAAAATAACTAATTAATAGTCCAAAACCTCTTTCCCGCCACTGTATTTCTGTCTAATTTTTTCATTTATTTTCTGTTTGCGATTTTTGACTTAGGTCGAACGCAATACTGCCAAGTAATGCTTGTTTTTAATAGTTTTAAATTTCTTTTTTGTTAGATACTACGATGCAAATATAAATAAAATAAATAAAATTAAAGTAAATTTATTCAAATAACAAGTTTATTTAATGCAGTCACCTCGTCTGTCTGGCTGTAGGGCTTAATTGTCTTAGTCTAGATGACGACAACCATTTATGCACTAGTGCATAAAATGCGATTTTATGCAGCCTATACCCAGCATAAAGAAGGACTTTACGAGCATGAGAAGTGAAAAAGTATTTTTTTGACATAAACTTATATATACAATGATTTTCTCTCCATGTTATTACCTCAGCACTATGACATGTCCTCTTTTAAACGCGGCCAAAAAAGAGTATTCAGAAGACAGCGCTGTGATACCCGTGACATTACGGATGTTTACCTATACCTAGTCAAACGGTGACGGTGAGACACTCACGAACATGTCATTTAAACGGGTGTGGATCTTTGTCGTAAAGTTTTAGCATCATCATTATCATCCAATCGTACGTCGACACGCATTAAACGGTTTGAATTTGAATTTGTCCACTGTTGGACTGTCACGTCCTACCAGGTGGCAAGTAAAAATTTAAATAATTTATGTATTTATGTATGTAAACACTTTATTGTACATAAAACAGAAAATCAAATACAATATTTACAGAATTAGAACTACAATATGTACAAAGGCGAACTTATCCCTTTAAGGGATCTGTTCCAGCTAACCTTTCGGCGATTGAGGACAACAACAAAAAAAATAGAATGTGGTAGACATTTATTCAAAGATAACTCCGGTAGTGTGATCAAGGGGCCTAAATATGGCTGAGTTTATCGTGTGACAAAGTGTGGATAAGGCATCCGTCACCATCTAACAGGTAAATAAGTACGAGAGTGACGGATGCTTTATCCACATTTGACGCGCGATATAGACGCTGCCATACTAGACCCGCAGAAGAGGGAAGGTAGGTTCATAGGGAGTAGTCTGGTTCTGCGAAACGTGATAGCACTTCCCTCGCTGTTTAGTGGCGTGGAGCAGCGGTGAAGAAACTGTCGGCAGCCGACGGTGTGCGATGACAGGAGCGTGGTGTCGGGGGTAGCACCCGGTGTGTAGCACCATTTTTTTTTTTTTTTATGGCATAGAGAAGACAAACGAGCACACAGGCCACCCGATGGTAAGCGGAAACTGTAACCCATAGGCATTCGCATTCACAAGACTGCAATGCAATCCTAAGTCTACAAATGCGTTGCCAACCCTGAGGACTAAGATGGAATGCCTCTATGCTAGTCATTTCACCGGCTGTCTTATCCCCAAACCGGAACACAACAATGCGAACACTGCTGTTTGGCGGTAGGTTAATAGATAAGATGGTGGTAGCGATCCGGACGGACCCTGCACAAGGTCCTACCACCCGCAAACGATCGACGATTTCACTCAACGATCATCAATTCCAGTCAGTGAAGGTAGAGGCTGAAGTAGAGGAGTAGAGGAGTCACGGTCACACAAATATCTGCCCTTACCGGGATTTGACCTCAGGGTTCACTGAACAACGACGGTCGGACGGACGGACGAGTGAATGTCCAAGCGGCGAGTTTATGTAGTCCCGTCAGTGCGAACAAAACATATTTTAGCGCGTGCATTTTCAATTTAGCAGGATGGTTTCTGCCGATAGATGGAACGTATAAGGCTGTTTAATTGAAAGTGCATGCGCTAAAATGTGTTTTGTTCGCTCTGACGGAACTACTTAAACTCGCCGCTGCTCGTTTGTCCGCCCGTCCGTTGTTTTTGAGAGAGTAACATCCCAGGACCGCTAGCTTCGTAGGCAGGGTCACTACGTCCTAGGCCGACGCGTCGTCAAATAAAAATTGATTCAAAAGTTCTTGTTTTGTTACCTAAAAGGTTTTAATTTCGTTAACAAAACCTACTAACCATCAACTTACACTAGCGAGCGTCTTTTCGTCTATATTTCCTTCCACGTAATAGAGAATAACACAGGTTCTAAAACATATCAAAGTGATGTATTACCTTAGCGAATAGAGAAATATCGAGATGAGTCCGTTCCGTTTGTTTATAAATACGTTGAAAGCCGAGTTTGACTCCGTTCTCATATATGTTACTTGTCAGTGAGTTGAGACGTTAAGTTTGCTTCATTAATTTTGCTGGCAACACTTGGGTTGAGAAATAGTTCGGTTTAACAGTTAGGAACTTATGCGGTATGGCTCGTTTGTTTCCTTTGGTTAGTTATTGGTGTACAGTCAAGAGTAAATATGGCAGAACACAACATCTCACAAATATGTCCCAATGTGTATTCGGCCTTAGCCATCAGAATTAATAATGTTTGTTTATTTAGGATATTGACCACCTACCTACCTATATTTATTCTACAACCATACGAGGAGTCAGTTTGAAGTTAAATATTGTATAAATAAATAAAATAAATAACAGGGAACAATCTCACGCCAATTAACGTAGTCCCAAACTAAGCTACGAGACGAGATAAATACTAAGACTAGAGAAATATACATAAATACATAGAAAACATCCATGACTCAGGAACTAATATTTGTACTAATCACACATATATTGGCCCTTACCGGGAAATGTGAACGTATAGTCACCAGCCAAAATATATTTTCAAACACTGGGCGCAAAAATATCTGACACATTTTTATTACTAGAGGTATAAGCGTGTCAGATATTTTTGCGCCCAATGTTGGATAACATAATTATTGCTCGTGATTGTACAATTTCTCTTTCAAGCTTTTTGTTGTTCCTCTTTTTACGCTTAATTTTGAAAAGCTAAATAACAATTGATCATTTCGCAGAAACCCTTTCAATTGCTCTCCAGTGTAATTCCGCGGAATTCACTCAAAATCAATGAAATCTGGCCACTGTCTATGCTAATTTGTTTTTATAGCGACCGTTTTCATTGTCCTGAGTTTATTACCAACATTCAATTTTATCATGTGCAGAACTTCTGCATCGTCGAATCTTGCGCAAAACAATAAAACAAGTTGCATTGTCTTTACACTCATAAAATAATCGTATTCGCAGACGCTACGCAAATGTCACCCTACATACATACATTAAACATGCACTGGGCAAAAACAAAAAGACGTAAGTACGTTACAACTTTGGTCGCTTACGTCATGTAGTTCGGGGTGTGACTGTTAATTCCTTGATACAAATTGATTAGGATCGATACTCATGCGTGGTCACGCCTCTATGGCGCCCACGCGCAACGTACAGATGATCCATAATACAATTATAGATCAATTAGTGTCGTTAATCATTTTGGTAATAGGTGATTTTTGAGTAAGACCGTTGAGCCTCAGTGAGGCAAAACTAAAAGAAACAAATGGCTAAATTTTCTTCAGCATAGAAAAAGGGTGATCCAAAGATTGTCCCCTGATATTTATATTTATTTATAAGATTCTTTTTAACCAAAACAAGATAGCAATTTTGAATTTTTACAATGATGCTATTTAAATCCTCTAAAATCAATAAAATCCTCGTAATCGATATTTGATAAAACAATGACTTCGCTTACCAATTTTTGTTCTTTTTATCTTCGGGTTTTATTATTCTTTTTATCTAATTTCCAATGTTAAATTATTTTGTATTTTGGTTCATCGGTTTGGTTTAGTTCTACGTTTGACGACTTAACTATTTTTATTTATCACAAAATTTCACCGCTAAAAACAACCAAATACTTTTTCTACCAACTGTAGGTACCATCAATGTCCTAACTAAACACCTATGTTATAATGTTTTTATTTTAGCCCCATGATTATCTACGTATGAAGACTAAAAAAAATACTTACAAAAAATATAACTACCAAAAAGTAGCAACTGCCTTTTTTAATTTCAAAATGTTTTATAATTTAGAAGAGTTTTTTTCGTTACTAGAGTGAATACAATCTGTTAGCCATTTATTATAAAATTTCATCTGTTATATATAATAATATAAATGTGATTTCCCAAATAGACATGTAAGTATATTATGGTCTTGTTGCAGTGCCCTTGCAGGGTTTATATTGAAGCTACCTACTGTATTTTTAAGATCTCATTGTGTGCAACATAAAGCAATAAATGAATATGACTATCACTACCCACAGTACCATCTACACTCTACCCAAACCCCTATTCTATGGCCACTCATTGTTTTAACTAAGACCCGACAGCACGTTTCGGAGAACGGATCGCGATCCAAATCAAATGCGAAGGAAACACACTATACTTGTAAATCGACCGTGATGCGTACGCGCATCATACTAAATAGGCGATTGGATCTTCTTGCTTCTATGAAAGTTTAGCTTGATTGTTGTATTGTAATGATTTTATTAAGTAATGAAGATAAAATAAATGGGTTTGAAAATCTTTGAGAGGTTACTTTTATCCATTTTAAGTATTCTCACGTCCTCAAAAACCATAAAAATACTATTGGATTTTTTTTCGCTTTAATTTAGTTTACTTATTCTTACATATCAAAACCCGCTATATTAAAGGCCGAATTTGTATAGACTAATCTCGGATTAAATCTTATTCCAGTTTGGTAAAATCGATGGTTAGTCGTTTAGTCCAGATATTCACTTGAAAAACATAACCCTCTCTCTTGGATAGTCGGAATAAAAATAAATAAATCAGTTACTATATTACTTTTAAATGAAGTGGTATAATTATCATCATTATAACTCTGTCAAAAACATAATTATGCCTTAAAAGATTTACCCGACTAAAACAAAAAATAAATTGAATGTACTAAAACCTGATTGAAATATGTCAATCACTATATTTCGATTTATAATTAATTAATTTAGTATATTTTTTGTTGTTTTTAATTGATTGATATTTGACTCTTTTACCCTTTAACCAAAATTAGCCTGAAACATTAATTAATATGTCAAAATTAATGAATAATCAGAATCTAATAAAATTGACAGACGCGTTAACAAAACAGTGATTGATTGAATTCAGTCATCATGACGTTTTCCTAAAATTCTTTTAACAGTTCTTCTAATTTTTACGTGAAGATTTAAATACTAAAGTTAAAGTTTATATTTAAGTTTTTTTAAAAATCTTAATGCTTGATCTGAATATGAAACTGAGACAAAAACTTAAAAACACAAAAATAAAGTTATCAGTCTCTATTCTATTTACTAGGTAAAATCATCTTGCCTTTGACATAGTTATCGCATTGTTAACATTGCGATAGCTCTATTTGTTGACAGCAATGATGGCCGAATAAAAACCGATAGCATAACACGTCAGATGCAAAAGAAAGGTTTTATTAGAAAACAAATACTTTCAAAATCTCTGCTCATGAAGACTGATGATTTACATAATTACCAAGAACAGCCGTCAAACCAATAAGTATTCTTAATAAGTAATATATGAGGCAAAAAAAGAACGAATCTAAATTCCACGTGTACACAGACAGGGATGGCAGACGCCGGAAATCCCGTACATAAAGATGCTATCACTCGTATGCGACATTTGAATAAGTTTAGAATTTATTGGCAAAGATTAATAAAATGAGATGTCGAACTTTAAACTGGTCAGACGATAGAGGTTCTATTGATTTGTTGCTTGACACTTTAGAGAAAAGTTATGTATAAGATTGACAGAAGGATTAATCGAAGGGGTTGTATTTTTAGGTCTTAGATGAACGTACTATTATTTAAAAATTGTAGTTTTAGGGCAATGTTACTAAGACTAATTTTCCTGTTGATTTGCAACAGGAAAATTTGTTTTTCATTGATGGACCGGATGACGCGAGGAGCTATTGCTAAAGGCATTCGCAATCGCAATTGTTTTCATTTTGAAAATCAAAGGCTTGTCTGCATACAAAATGAAAACAATTGTTCTGCTTTGAAGCCAATTGAGATTGCGAATGCGTTAGGCGATAGCGATAGGTCTGTTTAGAATGGATTCATGACGAGGTAAGAAATACGCAAGGCTTGAAATTTCGTAACTAATTTATAAAAACGCAATAAAACAAACACTGAAGTAAACTTGTAATATTATCCAATTCTGTTCCAATTGCAGGGGAATAGCAAGGAGAAATTCATTAGAACGAATAAAAAAAAAAGGATGGAGCTCGTATCATATCAGAAAGCAGTTGATAGAAGACCGGTGTGGTTGGTGAAACCTCTACTGAGGGCCTAGTATGACTGTGTCTATATCGCGTGTCAACTCTGGATAAAGCATTCGTCACTTTTTGACATGTGTACCTATTTACTAGTCAGAAGGTGACGGATGCCTTATCCAAAATTGATCACGTGATAAACGCAGCCATATTAGGCCCCCTGACAAGACCTTGGTTGTTGTATAAAAAGAGAGAGAGATATCCAGTCGCTTTTTTTTCAAGGTAGTGCTTGTCATTTGAAAATATTGAATTCATTTGTGATTCCCCATGTTGCTCAACAACCGATTTATCAACTAAAACGACTAACTAACGGTTGTTGGGTGACTCAAAGTTGAATGCGTAGATGAATGACATCAACAGATGAATGAACCGGTACCAATTCCGAAAATGTCGGTTGTTTTAAAATCATCTGGTGCCAGTTAAACAATTTTTAATGAAACATGAACTTTATTATCTAGTTTTTGGCATGGAATGGTATAAAAAGGACTAAAATTGATGGAGTTTTAAAAGACCATGTTTAAAAGGTGTCAAAGATCCTGATAATGTTCTATTACTCAAATGTCATGGTTTTTTGGTTCAGTGTGTGGTCAGAGCATTTAGGGCGTGGCAGAATTTATCATGTTTAAAATTGAAATTTAAATTAACGGAATTTTATCCAAAGTTGAATAAGGATTAATTGTAATTTGGCAGCATAATATTAAACACTTTGTTTTGTTCGTCTCCTATTTCTTTTACACCTAACTATATGGTCTTTGGTGTTCCGGTAAAAATTGCCATTGGATATAAAACCTGAATATTTTATGATTGCTCAGCAAACCGGAGATGAAGTCGTCCTATCCTACGATAAGAGCCACAATCACCACAGTGGCTTTTTGTTTTTATTGTAAAATTGAGTTCTACGTCTCAAGTTACATAAGATGACATCAAAAAATTTTAAATAAATATATTTTATTTAATAGTAAATTGAGTTTTTGAATAAGCCACAATTGCATTGGACTTACTTTCAACGCGGAGTAAAGCCCTTAGTAAATTGCTGTCCTTTTTCACCGTGCGATACCGAACGGCGGGTGCGGGAGGAGGGGGCGCAACCGCCGTTTCTCCATTGCTCGGCGGACAGCGGCATTGAGTGGTTTGGCGTTCCAACGGCTTTAATTTTCATTCAGAAGATCGTTTATATAAGATTATTGTATGTTTAAAATACAAAATGAATCGTCGAGGGCACAGATTAGTGAAAATGGTGGAAAAAAACGATGGTGAACGAAAAAGGAATGTACCAAGTAAGTTAAATAAAACGAATTTTAATAACCTAATGATTATTGAAATCATATCTAGTACTTTTTTTTAAATGTATATATTTATGATTTTTTAAAGAATATACACAATACATATTAACATACTTAGTGTCAGAAACTAGCACAATTTAATTAAGTAGTGCACATTCCGTTGATTAAAGCCCGAACGGTAATTGTGGCTTTATTTTACGGAATTGCTTAATTTCCATTGTATGGCAAATGGGTGGCTACAATGACATTTGTGTCCTTTTTCTACTCTCAAATTGTGTTTTGTTTAATTATTATTTCAATTTTCGATTTTGTAGGATATAATTTAGGTGGCTTACAAACTATAAGAATGTTTGAAATTATTTTATCGCTTTTTGGTAAAAAAAATACTTTTGAAGATGTCCGTTTGCATATTTTCTTTTTGGGTTCTAATGGCAGTTGGGGCTTTTTTCGTGTATAAAATGGAGTTAAATATTATATAAAACGCTTGTTTCCGACAAATTTACTCAGTTTTTTTCTTTGTTATGTCAGTATATGAACTTGCACGAGCTTTTGCTAATGGGGTCTTATAAATTCTAAATATTTTCTCAGCTGGGATGTTTATTCTTGACAAGCTCTTCTCGTGACATCATCAGATACAATTTTGTTAAATTCGAGTTCGTCCACCGATCTATGACCCACTACAATCCGTGTCTTCGTTACATCGTCAACAAATAGACGAATGCGCACATTTATAATATTAGTATAAAGGGAAACTCATTTTTATTTTTATTTTTTAGAGAAAAGAACACGTGCAGAGTCTCCTTTGCCTCCTGGGAATGAGCAAGAAGTTAATTATTTACTGTATATCATAGGCCAAAAATTGGACAGTGTAAGATTAATGAAAATCAGACTTTATAATTTACTGCTTTTGTCAAATTAGTTGATTTTTTTTCTATTTTTTTTTTCAGATACCCAATAATAAAAGCATTTAAAATAAAAGCATAATAAAAGCAGTGATCAAAGCCGAGTGGTTGATTAAAGAACGCAGAAATATTACCCATCGGGAAATAGAGCATGAACTTGGTATTGGATCACCCGCAGTTTCAAGCATTTTACATGATCATCTTGGCGTCAGGAAGGTCGCTTCGCGTTGGATACCGCATTTGCTGACCGAAGAGCAAAAAACCCGGCGAGTAGATTTATTTTAGCCAGTATATGCTCAAAAAATTCGACGGAGGCAATTCCCAACAGGTTTCTAAGTAATATCCTTACTACTGATGAGTCCTGGATATACTGCTATGACCCTCTAACAAAGCAACAATCTATGCAATGGGTGTTTGAGGAAGACGGGCCGCCATTAAAAATTGTTCGTGGCCGTAGTGTGAACAAAAAAATGATCGCCGTTTTCTTTCGCCGCGGGGGGCCAGTAGCTGTAGTTCCACTCGAAGATCGAAGAACAGTTACTAGCCAGTGGTACACAGAGGTCTGTTTACCCCAGGCATTTGACAGACTTGGTGAGGATCGTCCAAAGAGCGGCACTCATGGAATTCTTTTTCACCAAGATAATGCACCTGCACACACCGCGGCAATAACAATGGATTTTTTGACCAGTAAAGGTGTTCAGCTGGTGTCGCATCCACCCAACAGTCCTGACCTGGCCCCATGCGACTATTTCTTATTCCCCACTATAAAGAAAATGATGCGTGGCCGGACTTTTATCGACTCGAATGAGGCAGTACTAGAATTTGAGCGACTTTTCTTTGACCTTCCGCAGGACGCATTTTTTAAATGTTTTGAGGATTGGTTTTATAGAATGAGGCGATGTATTGAACTTGGAGGAGTATATTTTGAAAAATATTAAAGTAATTTGTAAAAAAAATTAATGTTTTTTAATTAACTAAAAATATTCATAGCAACCCTCGTATAGTTTTCGACAGTCCTACATCCAGAGTCACTATTCCGACTCCGCAATCGTCAGCTGCAAATAACAATCTATTTTGTTACATTTTGTTCTTACCTAATATTTTATGATAAATAAAGATTTTGCTCAACTAAAATTAAGTATTTTTTCTTAGTGACTAATATTATATTCGAAGTGTGATTGTTAAAATCTGGCCCTAAGGGCAGTAGTGGCCCTGAATTTTCCGACGATAAGAGACACAATGTAGGTAATGGCTCTCTTAAACCTATTTACCCCGACGAATAAGGATTTAAGGGACAAAATATAATCATAAAGTACTATTACAAACGTAAATGCAATTTCAGTAGGACTCTAGAACACAATTCCACATGATCTAATTGCAAAATTATATATTTTTTAGTTTTCTTTTAAAATAAACAGAATAATGCTTCTCCTGAAAAGTAAGCATTTTGCAATTGTGGCTCTTATCGTAGGATAGGACGAGTGTCAGCAGGCCTTCCACAAGGTGGACCGACGATCTGGTAACGGTCGCGGGAAGCCGCTGGATGACAGCAGCAGAGGACCGATCGTTGTGGAAAACCTTGGGGAAGGTCTTTGTCCAGCAGCGGACGTGGTAGCTGATGATGATGACGATGTGATTGCCACATTCAATCGCTAAAATATTAGACAGGTAAGTATATTATCAAAATCTGGACTACATTTTCGTATCGCCAAAACAAACAAATAGGTATGCAGATTTTATAATAATTCATTAGTGATCCATACATAGTAACTAACAGAAAATCGGTGACCCATCATTTCATCGAATTTCATTTCATTTAACGCTAATTTCTGCTGAAACCAAGATGTTTTTAGGATATCTGAATTATTTACGCAGGTTACGTTAGACTTATGACTACAAATAAATACTCACGTGGCGAGAAATGCCTTTGGATGAAATAAAAGTTAACTGCGTAACATAAAAGCGCTCTTTAAAATTAATCGTCAAAACAGCAAAAAATGTAAACTGAAATAAAAATACTTTGTCTAAGTTCTTAGGTTAACTAAGAACTAATTATTTAGGTACATATAAAATCAATAACTGCCAAACAGACTAAGCTCATTGTAAGTAAGTAAGTAAGAAAGTAAAGATTTATTTATGCAAAAGATGTGGTACATTAGTTGGTCAGTAATTACAGAGTTCTACACATTTCGCCAGTAGATGGCATGCAAAAAATTAAAGGCAATAGGTAAAATTATAAGTTGAATCCATACATTAAATTAATAATTACATGAATTATTTACAGGACGTCAATATCTTAATTACTGTACTCATACTTAAATAAATTAAATCATGTCATGCCATGTACTCTGGCGCATCTACCAAACTCCAATCTATTTGATCCCTTTCCAGACCTTACTCTTTGCCAACGCCTTGCTATTCAATAGGCGACGCAGACTCGTGTACGGCGCGTATATAGATCATATATTGTTCAGTATTAACGTGCGCGCGTCGCGGCGCGTGCGCAGGTTACAAACGAGGGAACCGCGGGCATTAGAATTAGTACGGGCGTAATGGGTAGGTAGGTCTGTTTGTATATCGAATTAGAATTATAATAATTGGAATGAAGTCATCGGTTGAAAATGGTTTGATTGATATTGCTAAAGCATTCCGGTTTACGTTGAATTGGAACGATGTATGCATTTCATTTTATACATACATACATAAACTCACGCCTCTATTCCCAGAGTGGAGTAGGCAGAGGTACAGAATTTCCAACAACTATAAAAACTTTTTGATAATTCTGTAACCACATTTTGCACACTTAGGCGAAGATGTTTACCAGTGTATTAGTGACAGGTTGCAAGCCCATCACCTCACACGCCTTTATTACCTTAGTCGGCTTTTACGATCCACGGAAAGATACGGAGTGGCACTATTCTAATCCGGCTACCACACGGGAATAATATACAAACGGGATAATTTAAATTTTTATCTGGAGGCTAGTATGGATGCGTCTTTTTTTAAATTGTAATTAATGGCTTTCACTCCTGTTAAGGTGTATTTCGCCAATGTCAAGTTATTTATAGACACTCCCTTGGACTTATTAGAGCAATAAGTCCGTGGATATCACACGCGAAGACAATTGTTCGGTAAAAGAGAATTTTCTCCAATGGACTAAACAGAAGCACATGGGGTTAGCTCCACGCGCTTCTGTCAAGTCTGCTGCGTCTTTATGCGTGTCAAACGTGGATAACGCACCCGTCACTCTCGTACTTATTTACGTGTGAGAAGGTGACGGATGCTTTATCCACACTGTCACGAGATAAACGCAGCCTTATTGGCCCCCTGAGTGTCAGAATGAACTATAGGTTTTTTTGGATTCGGAATCTTTTGTACGAGGATCGTACTTATAAGAGTAAGATGCTTTAGTTTAATTTAGAAGTAAAAATATATATGAAAAAGGTAAAAGAGTAAATAGGGTATGTTAAATTAGCAGTTTATAATTTACAAATAAAACAACAACCGAACGTTATACAGGGTGGGGCCTGTAACTAAAGCAAAAAATTAAAACGTAGATTCTACTCCTCAAACTAGACGACTTTTGTTTAGCAACTTTTGAAAATCATAAAGTTTTTAGATTGTTATTTTTTCAAACAAAGTAAATAGTATTTTCAATGTACTTAAAACTCCGTCTAATTGACATCGCCTGTCAGTTTAGTCACTCTACAGACCTAATCAATTTCATAGTACATTGCGTACGACTCATTTAGGTTCACTAGGTACACTCTAGGTTTCAAACTTGCATTCGATATTACTTCTTAAACCTTAAAATACTTATCATCCACTACTCATGATACTTATTTGCCAGAATTTGATCTTTTTCAAAATCTATGTACCTAATGCTGTAGCTATTTTTGATTAAATGCATAATTTAATTACTAAATGTTGGTAAGGTTAGATCAATTGCAATCGAAATTCTGAGAATTATGAATTTTGATCAATTTGGAATTGCGACTCTTTTCAAAAAAGTCTTAGAAAAGTTTATTAATAATTAGAAAAAATATTTACTAGCTGCTTAAGTTAAAACAAGGTAATAATAGTAATAAACATTTTATTATTTTACTTACCTTCATTTTCTACAAGCAGTATTGAACGAACTGGATACTTGTTGTATACATTGACGGGACGATAAAATATGTAGATCAAATTGTGTGTAAAATGGAAAAGAAATATTTATAACCAAAAGTAACAGTTCGTCTGTTACTTTTGGTCGGCAAATAAATAATACGTATCAACATTTATAAAGTCAGTGAACGTACCAAATACAAAGTTAACGCTTATATTTTACTCAATAATATTCAATGCTTGAGATGATACTACCATGTTGCAATAGGTGCGAAATCAGTTTCGCTTTGAAGGTCCCACAATTGATACCAGTTCCCCGGATTTTCATAGAAATTCAAACAGATGTTGATTAATTTTAACTGGCTCTAAACATTTTAACCAATCTTGTACTAAGGTAAGCTTCTAAATAATTTATTTAGTTGTAAAGCCATTCAGAACAATATGGACGCTAAAAAGACATAGGTGGAACTTGTAAAGTATCGAATATCCTATACTATAAGTTAACTGACATGTTAGATCAGTTACATCATTTATATGAAATTATGATGATTTTGGTACGACCGATCTCGGTCACGACGACCGTTTTAGTAATGAAATAGTAAGTTGTAACGTAGCTCTTCATAGTTCTCTATTACCTATCAACAAATCGTAAAGATTGCTTCAATACTCGAGTACTTAAGTTTTCGTCTATTAACGTGATACGCCAGTAACTTTTGTCATCATGAGTTTACGTCAAATTCGGTAGTTCTGTTTTTTTTTAGACTAAGTAATTATGATGTTGGCTCAATGAATAATCCAAGCCCTGGCGAACAGTCGCGCAGCTCGTAAAGTTTGTTCAAAAAATTGCGAAGTTCGAAAAAAGTTGGGTCTACAGAGACGATTTTGGTCTCATATTGTGGCAAAATTAGTAAACTTCAATTTTTTCTAGTTAAGGGTCAATCAAAAACTTGTTTTTTAGGGTTATAATCGCCTTAATCTGAAAAAAGTCTGAAATTTCTGCAGTTATTTTTGACAAAACTTCGTTTGGCTCTCGAGGTCACATACTTGGATTATTGGGCCAACACCATAAACAAGTCTGCAAAAAATCAGAATCACCAGATTTGACGCAAACTACCCCGTAGGTACTTTCAATCGGCAATGTTACTGGAGTATGAACTATACTTCGTGCTTTGTGCAAAGTATAACTTGACTAAAGCCATCATCCCCATTGTCATCTATTAATATAGTATTACACATCGCATGCAAATGCAGTGAATAAGTGATTTAACTTACAATTCATTATTCTTCTCGACGAAGTGTTAAAAAAACTCAAAGCGCGTCGAAAAGCAATCGCAAACAAAAATGGCGTCACATGCCAAGAATACAACTGACCAATTTATCAAGACTATGAGTTCAGACTACGTAATGTTTTAATTCAAAACAAAACGTCGTAAGGGGTTTGAAATGTAAATGCGTTTGAGACGTTTCTGTGGAATGATTGGTCGACGCCATGCTATCTCCACTTCATCAATCAAAACGCAGGATACATATTGTTGGAGTAAAAAGATTTCTGTATAATAGAGTAATGTCGGTCGGGTTCCGTAAATATAACAGTATCTTTTAACACTCCATTTAGATTTCATATTTAATATAAGTGCTTTTAGGTATTTTTACTTCATAGTAAAAACATACGTGATTTTACGACCACTTGATGCATTACGAAATTTTATAGGAATTTTACAATAATTAATAACAAATTAAAGTAGTTCTATGTAGGTATTAAGTACCTTTCATAAACTGATGTCATATTCATGTTACTTATATTAGGTAAGTTTTTAGTTTCAAAATGATCGCCAAAAACAAAAGAATTTGAAATGGTAAAATCTTTCAACGAGTGTTTTAAATCAACTAGATTATTTATATGAAATTCAGCCGAACCCTAACGAAAAAAATAGAAAAATGGTAAAAAAAACGCGCGCGATTACAGATTCGTGCGCGTGCTCACAACGGAAACGGCACGTAGAGGAAACGCCAGGACGCGATCCGGTTTCGAATTTCGAATTTGGAATCGTTTTCGAACACGGGATGTTTGAATGGATCGTTTTTTGTTTTTGGTTTATATGATGTTTTACTTAATGTTAATAGTTTATAGGCTGTTCGTTTTATTATGCTTTTCCGTCATAACTTTGTGGTCTTTATTGGTTATTATGATGTTAACAGAATGTCTGATTAATACAAATACAGTTCTTCCTTTAGTCTACGTTTTCGTTTGTGTATAAAACAAAAGCATTGTATTGAATTTGTGCTTGTCTTCCCGTGGAAATCGTAAGAGGCGACAAGGGGAATTTAGGCTTGTAGCACTGTTAGGCAATATAGGCTTGCAACCTGTGGCTAATACGTTGGTAAACATCTTAGCCTATTTGTGCAAAATGTGGTTACAGAATTATCAACAAGTTTTTAAAGTTGAAGGTAATTCTGTAGCTCTGCCTCACTCTGGGATTATAGGCGTGAATCTATTTAATTTATTCCTATCAAGTATCAAGAATGCTTAATAGGTATTTCGAAGTATTATTTTCAATAACTACATACATTAACTTACTTAATACTTGTGATTTTATTTGAAAGAAATATATTTAAATTTATATTCAGGTTAGATGTGGATGTTACAGGAACTAACACAATTTTTTTTTAAATAAAAAATGAACCTTTGTTTGGTTACAAAAACGGAGCAGACATCAACCAAAAAAGTTAATAACCCTCCGAAACAACCAGTAGCCATCAGGAGTCCCAATTCTAAATAAAATTATAAACAACGTTTGCCTCCATTAACCCGTAATTGCTTGATCAACTTGTGATATTTAGGGTTCCTTATTGAACCTTTCAGTTTTAAGAAACTTGACCAATTGACCAAAAAAATCTGTTTTCGTATCATCGATATCAAAAAATGAAGCGTGACTGGGAAACGTCAGATAATATAGTCTTGCGACTACTGACGTTCGTTAGTATGTCAAAAAACTTCACAGTGAAGTAGGGTCTTTATTCTACTTTGTGTTTTTTTTTATTTTAATTAATGGCTTTCACTCCTGTTAAGGTGTATTTCGCCAATGTCCAGTTATTTATAGACACTCCCATGGACTTATTAGAGCAATAAGTCCGTAGATATCACACGCGAAGACAATTGTTCGGTGAAAGAGAATTTTCTCCAATGGACTAAAACAGAAGCACATGGGGTTAGCAGCACAGGGGGTTTTATTTAGTGCATCTTGTAATCTTATTATTGACGTCAAATTAGTTCTTAAAGACTTGACAGTAAGAGCTGTCATAACGATAACAATACATTTACGATATTAAGATGGGCTAGTGTCCAAGGGGTTCAGATCCTAGTTACCATTAGATGGCCTGTGGTATTGCCTCCTTAAGTCAGTTAAAAGTTAATATGTGCGACTTAAATAACCTTATTTGGATATTTAAATCTTTATAAAGAACCTTGAATATAAAAAACAAATTCGCCCTACCGTTTTTATAACAGATCAAACTTTAAATTACAAACTTTGAAAAAACCTAACCTTCTTTAACATTTTGATGGCACGAGTCATGCGAAATCCATTTTTTTGTCCAATCAGACCGTAAAAAACTCATTACGCCACAGTGCCTTTTTGTTTCGGTGTTTTTGTAATTAGAACAAAACTGTGTTGTCCCACAAAGTAATCTAATACAGTCGCAATGCCGCTGGCATCTCACGAGTACCCTTAAAATAAAATGTAAAAATATTAGTTCTGTTTTTTTCCAGCTGTTTGGGTAACTTTGTTTTTCTGTATTAAAGTCGTGATGGTCAGGATATTTGGGTTTCTCAGTAATTCTGTTGATTGGATGACGTCAAGGAATATATTTTAGGCAACGTTTAGTGCTTAGGTTTTTGACACTAATTGACAGCCCACGCGTTTATTTGGTCCACATTTTTGAGTGTTATTATAGGTCGTTATAACACCGTGTCTAATTATTTTTTGAATACAAGAGGAAAACGTTTAAGATGTTGTTTTAACTGTAGGTATTGAGAGCTGTATTTCGGACTTCAACCCTATTTTTATTGCTTACAGAACATTTAAAGTAATTTACCAAAACAAACTGCTGCATATATAAAAAAAACACCCTTGTTGTTTTTTCAGACATATTTTATTACAAAAAGTACCTACAAAAAAGGCTCTAGGTACTTACTTAAATCTCCTTAAAAAAATCATATTACATTTACTATAAGGCTATACCTACATAGTGTTTACTACTCGTACCTATATCTACATGATGTTCTTAAAACAGCTACAACATCTTCATCCGTGATTGTGGATGTAGATAAACGTGAATTAACCATCTGTCACTTTCTGACCAGTGCGTTAGTGCGAGAGTGACGGATGCTTTATCCCGCGCGATAAAGGCGACCATAATACGGGCCCAGCCCACCTAGACATATCGTGAACCAAAATACTTCACACGGGAAAGCCCAAGCGTTAACCATATTAATATCCAAATGCGTATTAGCACCAACACGACCAGTTTATCTTGACCCCTTCTGACCTACAAAATTATCCACCATTGTGAGAAGCGGGAAGAATGCCGTAGGAGCCACGGGTCAGTTTATAATTGATGATATCTCTGGACAGGAAGGGACAGTAAAATCTTTAGCGAGTCGAGGAATTTTCTAGTTTTATGATAGTTCAATTTTGGAGCAAGTTACTGTACTACCGTTTAGAAGAAGAAGGTAGTATAACCGTATGGAATCCACCATTTTATTCTACCTTTTTATTTTGAGCGGCAGAGTAACTTGTCAATGCATTTTACATTTGTCGGTATTTACAACTGTTATTGTAGTGAGGTTCCGTACTGTCCAAAACGGTAATAGCTGATGTGAAATCAAAAATATTATTATGTTTATTTACAGGGTGACTTCTAAGTGGTGAACAAAATGATCACCTCTGTGTTCTCCTCACGAATATGAACAACTTTCACTATGGGACCAACTCTGAAACACGAAAAAAAAAACAGCTGTTTCATAGAAAAGTTCAATACGTAGGTAGGTACTCGACCAAAATGTATGAAGCAGCTGTTTTTTTTTTTGTGATTTCAGAGTTGGTCCCATAGTGAAAGTTGTTCATATTCTTGGGTAGAACACAGAGGTGATCATTTTGTTCACCACTTAGAAGTCACCCTGTATATGATCCATAGGATAAAAAATAGACAAAGCCCCCTCTAGGTACTTGATTTTTATTATAGAGATACGAGTACCTAGAGTCACAAAACCCTTTTTTTGTGTGGTGTTAAAAAAGGTCTGAGGTGTTATTCTCTCTAAAACCACGGACGGGCGGTCGAACGAGCGAAATCGCAGCGGCGAGTTTAGATAGTCCCGTCAGAGCGAACAAAACACATTTTAGCGCGTGCATTTTCAATTAAGCAGCCTTACACGTTCAATCCATCGGCAGAAATCATGCTGCGAAATTGAGAATGCACGCGCTAAAATATGTTTTGTTCGCGCTGACGGAACTACTTAAACTCGCCGCTTGGACAATCACTCGTTCGTCCGTCCGACAGTCGTTGTTCAGAGAATCACTACCCAGGAGATTATCTGTAACAACTCAATTCTAAATTCGTTGACGAATGAGTGAGCCTGAGTTGACCCGTCGTAGCATTTTTAATATTATGCTCATTGTAAGTTTCATGGATGCTTAATTTGGTCTTAGGTATTATCGGCGAAGCAGGTCGGCTAAGCGAAAGAGTCTGCCTTTCGTACTTACCTACAAGGCGCACAGGAGAACTTTATTTGGCCGGCTTATAATTCCAACACCAACGAATTCAGAACAGTCGTATAATTGTAATTACCCAGTGACGTATCTGTGCAATTCATTTTACGCTGTGAGTAAAGGACAGAGTTATGTAACTGCTATAGCTCCGTCCCTTTCACTCACCGTAAAATGAACTGCATAGTCATGTCATAATATTATAACCCCCCAGAACACACATTACGATATTTTCTTGCAACCCTAGCCTAAAGGAGACGAAGCAAGAATACTAGGGTTATCTCCAGCTGTATATTTTATTTTAATAGTGTGTACCTATTTACCTTTTATAAAGCAAGCATTTTCAAAAATAGAACATCCTGGAAACCCGTTAAAAAACAAAAAATACTGATATCATGTGAAATTAATTATATTTACACTGTTATATCGTTCCAAACCAAAAAGGATTACAAACAAAGACTTTCATGTGCTCATAATTCCTTTTACTTTTAAACTAAAACAAAGGCTTAAGTCTTTTCATTGAGACAAAGCATTGTTGCTAAGCGGAAACCCAAGTCATCCCGCGGCCGTATTATGAAGTGTCAAAACCTATATAGTTCTACTTAGTGAACAGGACGGAGATATGTAACTGCTATAGCGCTGTCCCTCTCACTGCCTGGAACATGGCAGGCTCATAATATAGCCTCAGGACAAAGTGCCATAATTGCTTTCGTCTCGTAAACGATGGTTAGGCCTAACCGCGTGTCATTACTTCAACAATAGAGGAAGAAACGTCACGAAATGTCTAAAATAGATTACATTTTTACACTTCCGCGGTGTTGGTTACCGCAATGAGATTAGTTTTGTCGGGGCGAACGGTCTTGATATTTGCTAAAAGATTAATAATGTGATACGGACATGATTCTGTTTGTTATATTTTGTTTTGTTTGCAGTTTGATCTACGACAACCTATAACATCAGGAAAATAAAGTAACTATTTTATGCAAAACATAAAACAATGTTTTACTTGACAGCTACGTCTTTTAAGCTATATATTTGACCAAATTACTATAAAAACTTTATAAGAATTTGACAAATAACTTTTTGTATCAATTAATTAGATAAACTATTTAAATCACACGTAATAAGAAAATTGTTGAAGATACAATAAGTCAACTCCGCATGGCTGGTACCAGAAGGTAAAAGTAATTAAAAGATCAAATAATAGAGTCAAATTATAAACCCGCCTTTTAAAAATATGAAGGCAGACTGTTGGGAAAAGAAGGATCGAGACTAGGCAAAGTGGCGTAAAAATAAAGAGGCTTTTATCCTACAATGAGTGGATGTGGGCTTAAATGAGGATGATGAAAAGTATCAAGATTACTTCATCACGCTGTACTTAAGTAATTTGTTTCTACCTACCACTTGTCATCCGCCACCGCAGACGAGCTAGCAAATAAACTCGACATAAAATAGGATAAGTATTAAAAGTAAATTAAATTATAAAGGAAACAAGCGGTACTTTTAAAACATTCTAGTTCATAAATTTGTTTTAATTAAATACGTCTTTACCAGTCATGACTAATGGGAGTCCCGGGCATTTGGAAGACGATACTCTGTCTATCATTCTAACTCCACACAAACTTCTTAGAGCTCTAAAACTACATTAAATTATCAACATAATTGGGATTGTTCATATTTTTACAATTACTCCAATTCGAAAACCATTTCGAGGAATAGGGTTATAAAGCCGTTCTGCATTATTAAGTTTTTGAAATAAGGTAAGGTGGGGGAAGATTGAATGGTTTTTTGATGAGATAGACAGTGTTGTGTTAAAACCCTCGTAAAATAAAAAACTATTTACTTCCTTTCAATTGCTGAAATGGGAAGGTGTGGACAAAGACTATATTTTTGTAATCTGTCGATAAAACTCGGTTACGCCTATGCTAATATATTAAAATAATTAAATAAAATACATTTTTGACTAAAAAATAGACGGGTTAAGATTGAATGGTCGAGGGGTAAGATTGACATAGTGTCTAAAGGCTTTTAAATGAATGCAAACGGTTACTGTTGCTCGTTATTCTATAGAATTCCTTACGCTTAACAGATACAGATGATTTTTGCGTAAATATTCCTGATAGGTAACAGGAAAACAGCAGTTGAAAAAAAAAGTATTTTACTCTTACCCCGCTTTACAGGGAAAAGGACAGTGGTACTCAAACTTTTTATTGTATATTCTTCGTATAAAAAGACTAATAATTTTTTTGATATTAAGAAGATCAGCTTTGAATTAAAATAACAGTTTCATGAAAACGATTATTTATTTTATAAAAGAAATGAATACAAAAAAGTAAGTATTTTCTTGCAACATGACTAATTATGTTACAAATTAAGTTAGATACCTACATGTAAAATATTAGAAAATCAAATATGAATCTGTGTACATTGTGTAGAGTTGAAAGCGGTATATTATATTTCTTAGCTGCTCCATATAGAGTTAACTCCTTTCTTTCAATTTTCTCTATAGCTCTAAGCACATCATCAGCGGTGTAACAGGTTGCACGTAGAGATTTTCTAACATAATTGCGTGGCATTTTGAATCTGCATTAACAAATAACAATGATTATTGTATATTCCCATAACTACTAAAATATGTATACTGAAAGTACGTATAATGTGCCACATCTATTTTTAATAATTTAAAAGATGATGTACTGAAATATTTTTCTAGTAAAAATTAAACAATAATATACGCTTACCTTTAAACATAATCGTCTGTCCTATATTCTGCAGCGGATACTGGTATAATTAGTATTAGTTTTTATGGCTGAAAAAAAACAACATTCCTTAGTTAATACTTTATAGCACCTTATTCAAAAAAATTACAAGTTTATGACTTAAGTACAAAAGTACACCATTTGGGAGCAAATAAAGCTAAATAAACAGATATATATACTACTATTTATGTTATCGTGATTAGGTCAGTAAATAAACCTTACGTAATTATTTTTTTAAGTGCAAAGTTTGAGAATATGTGTCTTTTTCTATGACTTTCAAAAACGGGGGAAGATTGAAACATTACTATTTCAATGTTACCCCATCGAAATTTGCTGGGTAAAGATGGAAACTTCTCGTAAATCTCAATATATGATGAATAGCTACACCTAGCACTAGTAAATAAAAATAAAATCTCAAATAACACATAAATAGTCAGTCAGAACTTTTATACTCACCTTATTAATCAAGTTATGAAACACGGGGTAAGATTGAAAATCGACGAATTCACCACGAAATGCCGACCTTCACAAAATAGCACATAACACGCGTCTACTCAATCCGAGCGATCACTGGCGACTGAGCGGCGGATCGTAACAAAATGGCGGCTTAAATGATGATACCAGCACTAAAAAAATTAAACCAAATAGGGAGTTATGTGAGACTTTTAATCTTTCCCCTTTTTTCATCTTCCCCCACCTTACCTTATTTATCTATCTTGGATATTTCGGCAAAAGTATATTTAACCTTCGTTTGACTTTCGTTTTCGGCTTGAAGCCCTCCTAGGTGTATCTTACGGGTTAGGCGAAAACCGCTTGAAATAGTATGTATTAAAACACTATTACAATCACTTATTTTCATTGGATATCATTTAATTGTTGTAATTTATTAGAAAATGCCATCCGAAATTTAAAATAATCATGACATGTCATCCATAAAATATCTGCTAAATAAATAAAGATATTAAAACAAAACTATTGGGTCAAATGCAAAATTAATGAAATAGGTGTCTTAAAAATGTTCTATTCTTTCGAATGAGAAAGTAAAAACCGTGAATATTTTTTTTTGGTCAATCCCAATTATGATTCCATGTAAATTGTCATAAACCTGCATGACGCAAATCACAGTTTATTTCCTTCCCACTAAACCTTTATCACGTTGAGAAGTCTTTTGTTCCTTTTGTCAGTTAGTTTTGTTAGTATAGACTAATCTCGTAGGCACTGGATGGAGGTTGACAGCTGACTGTCAGCTGTTTAGGTTTCGTTAATTACATTTAGCAACACCTAGATGACAGGTTGTAAAAAATGGCCACTGACTTTAGGAATGTATAAAATAATAACAGTGGCCACTATTTCCACTTAATGCTTTGTAGAATTAAAGGAAATGAAACAATATAATACAATATAAAATACTTTATTTAAGACAACATAAACAATGAAAATTTTATACAAAAAAAAATGAGCCTACAGGTGGTCTTACTGCTAAATTGCGATCTTTACCAGACAACCGTACAAAGAAGAGATGAATAAAAATTTAAACGTTACAAATTTAGTTTCGACTGATTTTAATTACCCACCCAAATAATGTTCAATCTTTATCTTGTTTGACCCCTAATGCTAAAAGAGGTGTTATTATGTTTTACATGTCTGTATTTATTTATCTGTCAATGGCATCATACCAAAGGTAATTTTGATATCGAAGACTTTGTTTGATATAAGACATAGCCCTAACGTTAACTCAACCTGCATATAATATATACCTAAATGCAATAAAGATATTATATTATTAAAAAGTAACTAGCATAGCCAAATAAGCTGGGAATTTTCAACGTATTATTCTCATCACCTAGTAAAATTCCACGAGCTTCTGCTCCAAAGCGTGGGAAAGTGCCAAAAGCTCGCCTCGGGTAATGAGAGCTTACAATTAAAGCGCGCCGAGGTCGCGGAGTCAAGCTTTGTCGGTATCGGCACATTGTCAATGGGGCAAAGAGTAATAAATGCTAGAGAAACAGACGCGTCATTCACATACATACTATCAGACCATTGGAACCTTGACCCACCATAGAACTGTGTCACAGAGACGTTATGATTCAAGTCATAAGAAGTGTCAAACAAATTGTTTTATAATGTCACTGTGACACCGTTCTATGGTGGGTCAGGGTTCCATTGGGCTGATAGTACATACATACATAAGCTCACGCCTTTATTCCCAGAGTGGGGTAGGCAGAGCTACAGAATTACTAACAGCTCTAAAAACTTGTTAATAATTCTGTAACCACATTTGGCACAATTAGGCTAAGATGTTTACCAGTGTATTAGTGACAGGTTGCAAGCCCATCGCCTAACAGTACTACACAGCCTTTACTCCCTTAGTCGTCTCTTACGACGTCCACGCGTCATTCAATATTATAATTTAGCATAATAAATTCCAAAGGCAAATGAAGTGGTGACCGCAGGACCATGTGCAGGGTCACTTCCACCATCGGCAATCTTGACCTAACGCCACGCAGCAGTGTTTCTTTTTTGTGTTCCGGTTAGAGGATTAGATACGTGAAATTTCCTGCAAAGAAGCAGTCTCAGTCCTGAGCATCTTAGTCCTCAGTCACGCATTGTTTTGGAATTGCAATCTTAACACTGTAATCTTGAGAATGCAAATGTGTATGAGTCTTATATCCCATTTACCATTAGGCAGCCTTTGTACTCGTTCACCATCTTTAGTACATGCCAAATAATAAAAACGGATTCTAAGTGACTCATTCAATGTTTTATTCGATTAGTCGTCATGTTATCAAAAGTATAAGTATAATTAATTCAAAGCATTAGATTAAAATGAATGCCATTTATCTTGGAGCTAACCTAATCTAACTTGTCCCCTAAATGCCCTCGAAACGTGCATCGACTCATCATACCAGATACATGTAGCTCACTGAGAATACATGATTGAATCACTTTTTGTCGAGACTTTTGTACACTGCTTAATCGATTACTGTTTTTTCAAGAACTTATTTATAACTGCAATAAAGTTTACAACAAAAGCGCGTTGCGTCCATGGTAGTGATTCTGTAAACAACGCCGGTCGTGCGGACTGTCGAGTGATATCCAAGCGACAAAAAATTCCTGGGTAGTGATTCTGTAAACAACGCCGAGATTAAGCAGTCCCGTCAGTGCGAACAAAACACATTGTAGCGCGTGCATTTTCAATTTAGCAGCACGATGGGTCGAACGTATAAGGCTGCTTAATTGAAAATGCACGCGCTACAATGTGTTTTGTTCGCACTGACGGGACTACTTAATCTCGGCGTTGTTTACAGAATCACTACCCAGGAATTTTTTGTCGTTTTGGGCAGCAGAATATCTTAGCTTGTGATGAGTGTGTCGCCCTAGGTAGATATACATAACTAATAACTATGCATCTTTTATCAAATTGTTTGTTAGGCACTTTAGAAATCTAGTCATCTACATTATTTTAACTTGCCTATGGATTAGCTACTTACGGCAAAGCAAAATGTCAATTCTTTTTTAATTGAACTTCGTGTATATTGTTTTTGTTTAATAAAATAAAATAAGAAATGAATTATTCTTATTCTATTTAATTTATTTAATGAAGCCAAGACAAAGAAGTCGGATTTTATCTGCATTAAAAAGAACACCTCCCTATTGTTGATACTTAACAAAAGTGGCAATGTAACTGACAAAGGAGTGACCACTCTGCGTAAACTCGTTGAACAGGTCGTCCATTGCGGCGGCCGCATTCGCTCCGATAACAAAATAGACTCGTTACACGGCACGTCAATCACGCTCGTCAGTTACATTCAAATGGATTAATATAAACGTTACAAATAGTAATCAAAAGTGCTCTCGTGTTATATCGCCAATCGTTTTTTGTAGGTTTACGTTTTTGACCTTAAGCGGTGTTTAAGTTTTGTGTAGAGTTCGGAAGGTTTTAAACGGAGTTGAATTATTAATGTAAGTGAGCGTCTGCTGTGAAATAATTATGATTAAAAATAATATGTGCATGCAATAGTTAATTAAATTGAAATGAAAGAAATATCAGGGGACAATGTCACACCAATTGCCCTATATGGTACTAGGCAACGATATAAATACTTATATATACTTAAATACATTAGAAAACATCCATGACTCAGGAACAAATATTCGCGTTCATCACACAAATATCTACCCTTACCGGGATTCGAACCCAGGACCGCTAGCTTCGTAGGCAGGGTCACTACCCACTAGGCCAGCGCGTCGTCATCGTATTTAAGTGTTCTAATAATGTTCGTATTGCAAAACTTCTTGTTACTCATCAAGTACTTGATTAATGTATGTATGTATGTAAACACTTAATCGTACAAAAAAACAGACAATCAAATACAATATTTATAGAATTGGTATGTACAAAGGCGATCCGCCCTTTAAGGGATCTCTTCCAGCTAACCTTTGGGCGATTGAGGAAAACAAGAAAATTAGAATGTGGTAGATATTAGTACAAAACGAAGTTAAATACCGTGACCGTATAGATGGTGATTAAATGCCGTGTTTAAATTGTTTACGTTATAAATTACGCAACGAATTCTTTCCACACAGTACATTATCGTTTGCATTTCGTTTTGAACATTATTTAATCATTTATTTATCCTTCTGTCCCTTCTATCCAATGCTTAGCTCTGCGCGCCGTCCGCCTGTCAATATTCAAACTATCGGTGATGTATGGAATATTTGGCATTTTTCCGGCGCATGCGATCATTGATCATTATTAGAGTGACGCGCGCGCCGACGGCTAACGCGATTACTGTGGCGAGACTCGCGTTTATGACAGATGATGTGGATTTTTTTAAAGTATCGATCAATAAAATGAGACAGGAAATAATAAGTTACTAGATCTTGTTTAGCAAGCAAAAGTATCGTTTCTTAATCATTTTCACTTTCAAGCGAATATTAAGCATAAAAAATATTGTTGAGATTAATTATAGTTAAATTATACGCGCCAAATTAAAAACTGTCCCAACTATTAAAGTTGATTTAACTTTTTGTAATTTAACGCATTAAATAAAAAATTTAAATCTTTAATCAAAATTCTATAAATCTTTTTGCTTTATTCAGAATCGCATACTTTGAGTAATTTCTAATATTTCCTATTCAAAGCCTTCTCTTTTGCTTCGGTATATTTATTTATTTATTTATATACCCACTAAGTACAAAACATTTCAACTAAAAACTACACATCAAAAACACTTTTTTGGATCGAAATCAAAGCAGTTAACGCGAGTACCAATCCCGAACTAAATAACTGTTCAATTAAGAGTCTGTTCTGTAATGATCCGACGTCTATGACTGTCCCTCAGCTGCCAGGGTTAGGAGTTTGTGCTGAAATTAAAAATCATCTTAATTTAAATACGAGTCATTATACTTGTTATACATACAGTCAATGACCTTAATTGTTAAGCCACTATCGCACTTCTCGTCATCGGCAGGGTGTTCATTCCCATTTTCTTGAGCCAATGCGCTCAACTACGCGCCGGTTTTCTAGAACGTTTCTGGCACGTACTATACGAATTTGGAACGAGCTTCCTGCTGAGACTTTCCCAACGCGCTACAATATGGGGCTTTTTAAAAGGGGTATCATTAAATTTCTTCGAGACCGGCAACGCATTGGTGACGCCTCTGGTGTTGCAAATGTCCATAGGCGGCGGTGACCACTTCCCATCAGGTGGGCTGTCTGCCTGTTTGCCCGTCGACGGCATTGAAAAAAAAAAAAACAGCGTTAAGTTATATGAAATAAACTACGCTAAAATTAATGATTAACGTTATGCGACAGGGTTACATAGTGACTCAACAATTAAAGACAAAACATTTTATAAAACCTTGATGATATGGTTCGTCTTGTTGGTGGCCCTGCCTACGAAGCTATGGGTACTGGGTTCGATTCTCGGAAAGGGCATTTTATTTGTGTGATAAGCGCGAGTATTTTGTTCATGAGTTTTCATGTTTTATTTTCTTTGTAAAAAATTAAAGCTTCAAAGTAAAATCTAAATTTATTTATGTGCCTTGTTTGGGATACGTCAGTTTATGTGAGATTGCCCTCTGATATTTAATTTTAGTTACCTGGTAAAAAAAAACGGATTACTGATAGTTTTTTACAATACTAGCTTCTGCCTGCGACTTCGTCTGCGTAGTTTTCGATTATCGTTATTCCCTCGGAAACTTTTCTTTAGGATAAAAAGTAGCCTATTTAACAATTTAGGGGGTCTCTATTGACTGGCAAAATTATTTTTAGTCATAATTTTCGCAAGTCATAATGCATTTTTCTCAGGACACGGTTATTTTTTCAGGATATTTATAAAACTAACCTAACCGAACCTAACTAATCTACACGATAAACGTTTGTTAAAAACTGTAACCTCAGCCTGAAAGTCATTACAAAAAAAAGTATGACTAACAATACATTATGACCAACGATATGTATGGCGGTCAAAGGGATCCGTAATTTAGGACATAAGCTATCTCGACTTCGTTGTTTCATGTTTTTTTGTTACGCTAAGTGATTACTAATTAAGTACTAACTCCTGAACTTTTTTATCTGATAAATTGATTGTTTTTTCAATTAGTTAAACGACGGTTCTAACAACAACGTCATTAAATTTATATTTAAACTAATAGCTAGATTGTTGACGTCGCATGTGGGTTCCTTGGCAGCCTTCAGCCAAGACACAGGGCCTATCTGTACAGTGTTTAAGCCTGCCGCTTAAATAAACGTAGACTTGGTGAGTTTTAGACAGGCAGTTTGAAATTTTAGTCTCAGCTTTTGCGGAGCTCCTATTTCTGGGTGCTTTGACCCTTCGCGTCTGCCATAAAACTAACATAACTTAAACCTACCTATATTGACCTAGTTATAAATGGGAAAATTTGTGACTAGGAGAAACTTTGTGATAAGGCGACTCGAAAAAATTACATTGCGTCAGAGAATAAAATATATCTGTAAAGTAATTTAGTTAGCCATGATGATACTCTTCAGAAGTCAGAAACTGAAAAATATTTTGTTACAGACAGACTGATACATATTATAATGAACAGTATAGTACAAAAAATAAAAATACCTAATTATAGTTCAACTCTAAAGTGGCCTTCCACTTCTTATCGCCTCTTCTACATGTTGTTATATAGAATTGTTAAATATCAAAAACTCAACGACTTAAGTGAGAAAAAAGTTAAATATCATGCAATTCATACGCTTTTAGTTCTGATGTCAATACAATAATATAGTACCATCAAGCTAATCTGATGATGGAGACTCAGGGTGGCCATAGGAACTCCTAAATTACACATGACAAACCCGTCATGTTAAGGTGCCTGCGTCAGAATCGTCTTCACGAGTAGATGATGACAGCAAAAAAAGTACAGTCGGCAACAAAAGCTGAAATTTTTGACAGAAACTTAGGTATTCTTTCTTATAAACTAGCCATTAATAGGGTATTTGACAAGAGTGAAATTAAATTGGATTTTCATTTACAATAAATAAATATTATAAAAATACTAGGACAACATCAATATTTTATTAATGTTTGATATTTTAAGATTTTTAAATTCATAAAGTCCAATAATAAGCTGTTTGATTGTGACGTGACAGGACAGTAATCCCTATAAATTCATAAAAAGAAGCTGATTTGACATTTGTCAAATACCTTATTGGAAATTTTCAAATAGCTTTGCTAGCTAACAAGCGAGCAAAAATTTCAATTGCTTGATTGGCAAAAACAATCGCGATCGGCAAGCGGCGCGTCGGCGTCATTCCAATAACTATTACGATCGAGTCTAATTTAAATTTCTTCTTAACACCTGGGATTCCTGAGCGCACGCGCTTCCTTAACAGCCTCATTATAAGCAAAGGTAATGAATAAAAAAATTAAACGATACTTTACGTGCCGAGGAGGCTGTGCTTCCGTGAGATCGGAGACTCTTTTGCGTCCGCCGTTGTACCAGTCAGCTGCAGAGAAAAGTGACCCCCCCTGCATACAAGTTTCCTAGCAAAGGTGGTTACGTACACGCTATTGCTAAGTGAAGAGGAATACTAGATATTTCTTCTCTTGATTTTTATTTTTGCTAGCAACCAGCCCTGGGTTCATACGGGTGTAATTTAAATTGGTTGCAAAATATTGTTTGTTCATCGATAGTGAGTGGACGGGTCGGAAGGGGCCGCCCTAGGCGTACTTTTTCGAGTCAAATCGGAGAAATACTGGAAAAGGGCCGAATCTTAAGTACCCGAAACCGACGTGCGTGCATGACTCGATGTATGAATATGGAAGAAGCGAAAGATTTGTCAAGATCGTAGCAAATGGAAAGAAGTGGTCTCTGCCTACCCCTCTGGGAAACAGGCGTGATTTAATGTATGTATGTTATTTACATGAAAACATAATTTTAGGCTGGAAATTTCAAGTTTCATTATAGATTTTTAATTTTTTTCTGTCATACAAACCTTGTCCTAACAATGACGAGCACAACGCAAGAGAATTATCCAATTTGGTGCAGTATTTTAAAAGAAATGCGCCTATATACATTTCAGCGATTAGTTGTTATTTATAGAGAGAGAGGAAACATTCCGTAAAAAAATATCTGTTATTAATGTGTTGGTGAAAACCGCTTCAAAATTTGTTTGCGTCGTTTAAGAGAAATTAGTAATATAAGATAAGATAAGAAATTTTATTGTCAGTGTACAAATGTTGTTAAGTAATATTTATACAGCGTATGGAATCAACAACTTGCCCATTTCGGGCGTACAATAGTATTTCGTTTGGATAACAATTTTTAATAATTAACATGAAAATATTCATGCAGATTGTAAAAACATTTAGTTATTAGCCATTCCTTAAGTTCCTTTTTAAACCTTGCACCATCTATTGCTTTAATACATTTCGGTAAATGATTGAATACTTTAAACCCAGTCACATAAGTACTCTTTTTCAGAATATGGCTAGTGGGTCGAATTATACGTAAGTCATGTTTATATTGTGTTCGTAATTTTTTCTACTATACTATAATATACTATGGATTATATATTTGCTTTATACTATGTAGAGAAGAAAAAGTAATTAGTTTATGTCCGAGACTCGTCGGCGACTAGAAGGCGTTTCTATTCCATCTAGTTATCCGGAATAAAAAGTATCCTTATGTTCGGCACCGCGTTATATAGCTATCTCTGTATCAATTGAAACGTAATAAACAGTTTTAGTATTCGGGTTTTTTTTTATAAATATCGGAGGTCATTATTACACCAATACAATGTAACAGTAATACATATATAAAGCGAATTAAAAACTGGGAAACGATAGTAAAAGTACCCTTATTATATAATTATATTCCTGTACCAAAATTTAACCTCAATGACGGAACCAAGGGACAAACTAACTAACTTACACTCGCATTTTAATATTATTAATAAAGACTAGGGTTAAACTATCGACATACCAATTTATGAAGGTAAAAACGCAGGTAAAGAATATAAATATTTACTACTCATCACTAACATAAAAACTTGAACGATTTCAAAATTCCATGCTCAATTTCGAATCGATACATCGTCTCAAACAATCGATATAACAAACTAGACCGGTACAAATTGGGCCCGACTCGAATCACAATCGATTCGGACAATGGTGCTTTTACACTAATTACTGATACTCGGAAACAAAGTACATAACACGTTTCGACGGGTACGGTCGGGAGAAAAATAATCACTTAGTAAAATAAAAGTACAGTCGAATTGTGAACTTCCTCATATTTTGAAGTCGGTTAAAAAAGCGAGCATGACATTGACTAGAAAATACTCGTGAATATTTAATTAGGTTTTTTTTTAATTGCTGTTGCCAAAATATACTCTTACTCGTACATACTAAGTAGAAGTTGTTTGGTTATCTAGCAATATATTACAATGTGTGTATTTTATTAAGACAGCGTGTAATGCTGTCAAGAATATGTATGTAGGTACGTAAAAACTTTATTGTACAAAAGAAAAATCAGAACAATACAATTAATGTAAAAATAATGTACAAAGGCGAACTTATCCCTTTAAGGGATCTCTTCCAGCTAATCCTTGAGAGATTGAGAAGATGAAAAGTTGTACATCGAGTAAGCGAGTATGTTTCTGTTTTAAAAGATCTCTACTCTAAAACGAATAATATTTTCTGAGCCTCTGTATGAAATATCTTTCTATTAATTAAATTATTATAATAAGTTATTCCTTCATCGTGAAAAAAATGGTCACGAAATCTAGAATAATTTTATACCAATGAAGAATAGAGGCTCTATTTTTTAAATTATTTTTGTGATGCGTTACAAAATGTATCGATCAACATTTAAAAAAAATCTCTTTAAAGTGAAATATGAGTAAAAGAAGTTCAAGATACACCTAAAGAAGGATAGTTTTGAAATTAATTAAACTTTACGATGAATGATTTTATCTGCTGTCCACACCAAAAGAGTAAATCGAATTAAAATCAAACCCAATCGACACTTCGATGATACAGAATCAATAAAATCATCGAGCACTAAAAGTCGGCGTTTTAGATCTTTGACCGCCTTTCGGCGCTCTTTTGATACTATTCCCCAAATCCAAAACGTTATAAACTGTCATTATCGGTTCCTTAAATATCAACTTTAAAGACATAAACATAAAGTTTAAAATAAAAGTTAAAATAAGTAGACTTATGACTTAAAGAAACAGTTCATTTTCTAAGAATTAAGTCAATGACTATGTGAGTGTGACGAATTGACTTATCAAAGTGTTTCGTCGCGTTTTAGTTGACGGTTTTGTGACGGCCTTTTTCATTCTATTTATAAATTTAAGGTCTATGATTTCACATTCACGGTTTTTATAAAATCCAAGAAGGGTTCATCATCATCATAGTATCAAAAATTTATTACCCTAACATGTTAGCATTAGGCTGCGTTTCCACCAGAGCTGTGCGAGGCAGCGAAGCGGTGTTGGGAGGAAAAATCCACTAATAGGATTATTTTGTTTTACTACCTTCACTATCCTATTGGTGGATTTTTCCTCACAACACCACTTCGCTGCCTCGCACAGCTCTGATGGAAACGTAGCCTACTTGAAAAAAAAAGTTTTGTTCAGTCGTTTACGTACAAATACAAAGCGTCCATATTTTTTGACGACTTTACCTACTCCTGACTAAAGTCGGGTTTCAATTGCAGGTGCAAGTTGACATTTGTCATTTAAGGGGTACCGAAAGGGACTCTGTACCTTTATCAAACCTATGCTGTCTATCCTGTCCGTCCGTCTGTCTGTCCTACCTTTCTAGAGTTGTATCTTTACAACCGTTACAGAACAAAATGTAATAATAAAATAAGTTAAATAGGGTAATTCAACAAAAGTTTATTTGACTTCGTTTCATCATAATGGTAAATACGCACAAGCGTCAAATTTGGTATGATTTATAATTATAGTGAAAAAAATGGTTTTCGAGTCCGACTCGACTTGGATGGTTTTTATATAGATAGAATTTTGAAGTTTTGTACATAAATTACACTATTTACCACTATCTCTACCGTTAATAAAAAATCACCCCAATTTCGCTCTCCAAAACCAAAACCCTTTTCTACCTTTCCTTTAAAAAAGCAATTCTAAAATGCCAGCTATTTAAACCGAAGGCGCCAACAGGCAACACTCGGTGCGTCGCCGCGTGCGCCGATCGCGCGATAACGCTATCAGATCAGATCGAGATTGTGCGCCCGCGCCGGTCCCACGGTCAAGATCTAAATTGTTCTAAGTCTGGAAATTGTTAGGGTTTTAATCGATCTAGAAATGTTGGGCGTTACTGTTTTTAGATCAAAATATATCGAAGGCTCATGTGTGATTAGCCAACGTCATAATATTATGCAGTTTTTATTGTCAATGTAATATTTAATTTAATGTTCATATTGCGGGTGGTAGGACCTTGTGCAGGGTCCATCCGGATCGCTACCATCATCTTATCCATTAACCTACCGCCAAACAGCAGTGTTCGCATTGCTGTGTTCCGGTTTGGGGATAAGACAGCCGGTGAAATGACTAGCATAGAGGCATTCCATCTTAGTCCTCAGGGTTGGCAACGCATTTGCAGTCTTGTGAATGCGAATGTCTATGGGTCACAGTTTCCACTTACCATCAGGTGGCCTATGTGCTCGTTTGTCTTCCCTATGCCAAAAATAAATAAATGAAAAGAAAAGGTTAGACCTAAGATCACCAAAAAAAAAAACGGCAAAAAATGCCTTTTGATGAAAATGAAAATTTTGCGTAGTACATTCGTTAAAAAGTATTTGGATAGCATAATAGGCACCCGTCTTTAAAATGTGCCCTACTTTCTTGTTTGCCTCTTCTAGCATCTTTAAGCATGAAATCCAGGAGTTGTCCAGTTTCACTCAAACAAGTGGTTATACCGCTTCAACTCACTTCGAAGGTGGCACTCATCATAATGTGTACACTTTAGTACCATGTCATTTTAATCGCTGTGACAATTCAAATATGGCCGTTTGAACTTGACATTAAATAGACAAGGTACTAAAGTGTACACCTATTTATAAACTCTACCATCATCGTCATAACAGGCGAAGGATCTATATGACGTTATTCTCGTACATCGGCTTCCAGACCTTGAATATTTAAATACTTACCCCCTTATTAATAAACGTTGAGTAACGGTGGTATAGCTATACAATGTTTTGTCCTTATCTGTCATTGCGATATTTTAATTTAACAGACAAGGACAAAACGTTATATAGCTAACTATAACACCGTTACTCAACAACTTATTAGTAAGGGGGTTAGTGACGACTGTTCCTTACACGAAAGCTAATGACGTAAGCTTGAAGTGATAAAACTACCTTGAGATAAAAATTTTATCCCGATACAGCTATAAAATGAAAGTCCATGGATCATATTGATTGGTATAATTTTATAGTGATTGATTTTCTGATAATCTACTGGTAATTAACCGAAGAGGTCAAAGCCACGTAGTATTCTAGTGTTATACTTCTTTCCATCTATATATTAAAGAAATGTTAAATATAAGTCGATTAAAAACTAAAAAAACAACGCGTTTTCATAAAAAAATACTATTTCAAACTCCATTACAATATCGTAAACAAAATGTATTGTAAAAATAACTTTGCCTTTTATTTGACTTTACGCCGCGGTCGAATATAATTCCCACAATAAAATCGAATATCCGTATTTAAATCTAATATCGATTCGATCAATTAAAAGTCCATTTATCGATTTGACACGATTTCGGTTTTACGATTAAGAATCGGTAAATTGTACCATTTAATGTGAATAGGGCCCATAAAAATATGAACCAGTAGCCCGTTTGACCTCTAACATCGAAAATTCGATGTGTTTTCCGAAATGTAGTTTGGTTTTACTTAGCCTAAACGATACAGTTACTCAAAAACTATACAACATATACATAAATATATACATAAAAAAATCTAGACTTGTACTATGAGTACAATGAAATTACTTATTTAGAGAGTTACACATTTTTAAACGTAGAGAACATCCTTGGATCAAAAGACCACCCTTGATAAGGTAAAATATTGGACACACTCGGGACTGGTAGCTTTGTAGGCAGGGTCACCACAAATTAAGCCAATCAGAGGGGCTATTGCTTAACGCACTCGCAATCGCAATTGTTTTCATTTTGAAAATCGAAGGGTTGTCTGCATACGAAATAAAAACCATTGTTCCGATTTGAAGCCAATTGTGAATGCTATACGTTAGGCGATAGCAACGCAGGTCACTTCAAGGCAGTCTAATTGTTAAACACCAAAATTCACGTCACCCCTAATGAGACGAAACACTTAGTTTTCGCATACAACGGGGACGTTAAAATAAAAAAACCGGACATATGCAAATAGCCCTCGCCCACCAAGGGTTCCGTACAAAGGTACCAAACCCTCGGCCAACGGTACGTACATCATAGGTCAACGAAGAATACTTTATAAAGGGCATTGGGTAAATTTGTTTGAAGAATATTGTCATATTTTTTTCAGCGGCCCCGAATAATTTTTTATAGTTATTTAGAGGACCTCGAAATACACATAGATATATATAATTTATAGCGTTTAACAATATCGGAGCCGAGATAATTAAGATTTAAGTGTTCAGTCGTTGGTACTAAAAGTACGCCCAGGTAAGAATATTGAATATCTCGGCTCCGATGCACTTAAGAGTATTACATTACCTAACAAAACATGTTTATTTTGAATTATTTTATCATAATTTACCACTTTTACTAATGGCCGCTTACCTTGAAAATGTATGACTTTTACAAATGACAACACGTTGTTTGCGGCATAATCGGCTTATCTTTGATTTTTTCACGGCTTCAATGGACTGTAGACCTTTCAACTCGATACGCGTTCCTGAGATAAATGGTCTTGACAGACAGACGGACGGACGGACTACAAAATGATCCTATAAGTCTTCCTTTTGAGGTACTGAACCCTAATGATTAATAAAGATAAAAAACACACCAGATCTGCGGCAATGCTGTATTTATTTTGCGAACCTTCATATGCCATCTACGTAAAAACACATCAAGTCCTCGCAAAAAACGGACAAATTGTCAATTTTCCACCTACCAAAATAGTTCTCGTGACGTACAAACCGACAACCAGTCACTTTTTGTGTGAGGTCGTCGAGTCACCCTTCTTAAGACAATCGATTTAAAAGTCATTGACATTTGCAAAAAATATACAAAACAATATCTGTTTGAATTACATTACGGGTTTTGTATGACCACTTTGACTAGCATCAGCTACAATCGCATTAATGTATACAACGTATATATATATATTATTGAACTGTTAGAGGTATTTTGGTACGAGTTTTAAGATCTAAATGTGATTGGATTGTAAGAATTTGGATGTTTATGGAGCGATTTGTATGACCGACACCTGCTTCGATATTGATATTAGCATTCAAAATCAATCGTCTCTTTTAAGGATGACTTTCTTAAAGGTTCTTTGATAAGGCCTCAATCATTTGTAGCTTGAGATAAAGATAAAGAGACATTTATTCGCAACAATACAAAACCACATTAGGTAAATAGACACAAAAAATAAGACACAGAGAAACAGTTGCGAAACGGTCCCAACTCAGCATTCGCTAGCCGTAAATCCAGCACTGGTCTTCCGTTGGAGCCGCTTGGTGAAGAGACGGAAAGTGACACACTTAACACAAAATAACATAACATGAAAAAAAAACATCAAGGATCAAAATTGCAAATTGAGCAGTCGTCGCACCTTTGACGTGTCATTTTTTTATCTTATAAAGCTAACGACTAATATAAATGTGTAAAACTTTTCGAAACTGATTGTTAGCGCAACCGCTTATGTAAATTTCGTACCTATGCTATAAGTATTACAATTTATGAAAGCTGAGATTTTCCGGTTTCTTTGTAGATACCTAGTTATTTTGCGAAGATTGTGTTTTATTTTTATCTGAATCCCTCCTGAAGGATGTCTTTGGATGTAACCTGCTTTAGCACTGAAACTAAAATAAAGCGCGGAAATCAAGGATGACACAAAAGTTTACGTAATCGACATACATTTTATGTGTAACTACCTACATACATACAGGCATATAAATAAAACCATATAAAATTAATAAGGCATACCTATATATAAAATTGCCCTTACCCGGAATCTGACCAACCAAATCGAGATCTTTACCAACTAGACCTGCCATGTAGTCAATAAATTACTCGAAAGAAGAAAACTGAAGTATTATGACTAACGAAAGAATAAATAATTTCGTCAGACGCATACGCCCCACCAATCTTAAAAATGGCGTCTATGCAAATGTACGTAAAACCAATCTGAAATATAACGAAGGTGATTGACCAGCGGAGAGTTACGCCAGGTGTCAAGTTTATGTGTAAGGGACATTATAATATATACAAATCGGTTGTCTGTACGCGCGACACGTTTCAAATGATGGCGATGGTCCTTAGCATAGCCATTTTGTACGAGCCAGTCAACTTGTAAATGATTAAACTTTAGGATCATGCAAATTGTTTGACCGATCAAAGTGATCGTTGAATAGACAAGGATATAGTGGGGAATATGTGTCTCTATGTCCATGAATGAAAAGTTAATAACCAAACTGGCCCGCAAAACGAAGTATCACACTTTTAATGAAAATTTCATTGAACGTATGATACTTGTTTAGGAGGACTATTTAAGACTGCGCCGAGCGTACGCCGGATGTACAGTGGCACCCTCATTACTATTACTGTGTTTTCTAATAAACTAAAGTATTTTCTTGCAATTGGTGGGTAGGTTTTTCTACTACAAATGAAAACACAACTTATAGGGTTTATCACATAGTTTAATAACAATTCACCTTTGAGTTATCAACTGAACGGAAAAAAGTAGCCACCTTTTCTGACTAGGTACTCAAAGGGAAATTGTTATTAAAGTTTATAACGTATCCCATAAATTTTGTTTTTTTGCGCTACAAAAAAATATCGTCTGAATGCAAGAAAATTCTTTAATTAATTAGAAAAAACAATAAAAGTAATGAGGGCGACACTGGACGCTCGACGTTTGCTCGGTGCAGTCTTAACTATGACGCATCCTTGTAGCGAATTTTTAAATCACATGCTCTTGAACTTGACGCACCGATTATTTTGATTTCCGGTTAAAGCAGATATTTTTTTTTTAATTTCAAACGGGGTTAGTAGGGAGTAAGGGGTTAGTAGGGACACAACCTAAAATGAAGCATATGTAACTAATTATAAGACTGTTTTTTTTTCCTATAGACGTAACGTTAAATTTTCTTTGTTTTAGGTTGTGTCCCTACGCTTCTCTTAATTCCTACTCACCCCGTTTTACGGTAGTATGTATGTATGTATGTAAACACCTTATTGTACAAAAAACAGAAAATCTCATACAATATTTACAGAATTAGAATGTACAAAAGCGAACTTATCCCTTTAAGGGATCTCTTCCAGCTAAACTTTGAGTAGCTGGAATGGCTAGTATGATTTCAAAAATAATAGTAAATCTCTTTTGCGTAAAATTTTCTGTATCTAATATTTAAGGTAGTATCCGTCTATGTGGCGTTCGTTTTTTCCACCCTGTACTCGCAAGTATACAATTCTATTATAGTTGCAATTTCTCGGTGTTGCGGGTGTTTATGGGACGTGATGATCACTTACCATCAGCTACCAGTTCACCATCCTGACATTGACAGATGACAGGTGACATTTCAGTTTACATGGCGCAGCTTATATGAAACCTAGTCATGTATTAGCGTGTTAACTTAGCGATGTATACCGAATTGTCACCTGTCACATGTCATTGTTAAGATGGTGAAATAGGGGCTGGTGACTCGCTTGCTCGTCTGCCTCCTTATTATTCCTTATTTAGCAGGTATACCTTTAAGCGCAAGCTTAAGGGCTATTTGTTTACACTACATTAGGTGACCCGTGTGGTTGCCGATTTAGAATAGTGCCACTCCATATCTTCCCGTGGATGTCGTAAGAGACGGCTAAGGGAATAAAGGCGTGTAGTACTGTTAGGCGATGGGCTTGCAACCTGTCACTAATACACTGGTAAACATCTTCGCCTAAAAGTGCAAAATGTGGTTACAGAATTATTAACAAGTTTTTAGAGTTGTTGGTAATTCTGTAGCTCTGCCTGCCCCACTCTGGGAATAAAGGCGTGAGTTTATGTATGTATGTATGTACAGTAGGTGTCTGACACTTCGGCATTTTGCTGAGCCAGTGTCCGTTTCACCGCCGCGAGGACACACACTTGCGTGCTATCCCAGTTTCCTTCACTGTTTTGTTGAATCATTTGTATATTTGTTAGTCTTATGGTTGGTGAATAAATCTATTTCTTCTTCTACTTCTATTTTTTAATTTTATAGGATACTAGCTGTTCCCGTGTCCACTTCGTTGGGCAAAACATTTTTTTTGAGTCAGTAATTTTCCCGCTAATTCCCGTTCCCGTGGGAATTTCGGGAATTCCTTTCTTAATGCACCTTTACGGTACGTAAGCTACGTCCCTTCCAAATTTCAAGTGCCTACGTTTAGCCGTTTAGGCTGTGCGTTGATAATGTCAGTCAGTCAGTCAGTTTCTCCTTTTATATATTTAAGAAGTTTGCTATGTATTTAAGCTATTTGAAAAAAAATCCTAACAATATCATTGTTCCTTGGAATAAAGGTCTATTATATTCTATCACTCATTCAAATTCGGTTTAATAGTCTCAGTTCACGCTTGCCACGTGGGCCGGGACGCGCTACCGTGCGCGCGCGCATGCTATCCTACCGGTATAAATTATGTAGTTTAGGCTCCGACCGGCTTGGCTAAGTGGAATGGATAGATGTAAGAAACATTTTGAAGGAGGTACTGTGGGGTTATTACGACGTATCTGTGCAATTCATTTTACGCTGAGAGAAAAGGACAGAGTTATGTAACTGCTATAGCTCCGTCCTTTTCGCTCACCGTAAAATGAACTGCTTAGTTGTGTCATAATAACCCCCCTGATGTAAATCTATAACAAAATAAATATGTGTATGGCAACATGTTTCAGAACTTTTTAATGCAAGTTCCGGGTGATATGTATTTGAGACATGTATAACCTTAGGACAGCAATCCTAAAACTGAAAATGCTTTGCCAAAGGAAGAGGACTGAGATGGAATGCCAGTAATTTAACCGGTTTCTTATTTATTTCAGAAACATACAAGCTAACAGTTAGTACACAGGAATTGTCCAACTCTCTTTCGCTCTGTTTTAACTTTTACGCCGGAATGCAATGCGACCACTGCTGTTTTATAGGCAGGTTAAAAGGTAAGATAGTGGTAGCGTACCGGACCAAAAAATACTTTAATTTTGTGACGAATTTATTATTTCGCTATAGGTTTAAGATTAAAGATACGATGCGTTTTTTACTTTTGAATATACGAATATCTGACATCGTCTTAAAACTTAAATTTTCCTTTATTGTGAGAACGAAATAAAAAGTACTAGTTAAGACTGCGCCGAGCAAACACCGAGCGTCCAGTGGCGCCCTCATTACTATTATTGTGTTTTCTAATTAACTAAAGAATTTCCTTAGAATTAGACGAAATTTTTTTGTAGTGCAAGTAAAAACACAATTTATGGGATACGTAACAAACTTTAATAACGATTACCCTTTGAGTAGTCAGCTTAACGGGAAAAGGTGGCCACTTTTTTCCGTTTAGTTAATAACTAGAAGGTGAATTGTTATTAAACTATATGATGTACCCTATAAGTTGTGTTTTCATTTGTAGTACAAAAATATTTCGCCCAATTTCAAGAAAATACTTTTTTTATTAGAAAACACGATAAAAGTAATGAGGGCGCCACTGTACATCCGCCGTACGCTCGGCGCAGTCTTAAATCATAAAGAACTAACGTTTTTGGTCGACGTTTTGAATTGGTATGCCATGTCCATTATTCCTTATTTCTTCGCACATCACCATTTAAACTATTTAGGTGTACCTACTCATTGTCTCCACTTGGCAAACTCAACCTTCTGTAAATGCTTTACCAGCGTTTCATTTCAGTTTCACCTTCTTTATCCTCTATAATCTAAGGTTTATTTTCGATTACCTGTGCGTAATACTATCATGGTCATACAGACAAATGTGTGCAAGCACCAAGTTACATTTTCAGTCAGCTTTACCTTATTACTTTATCATAAGATCTAATTTGGCAATCTTCAATGACATTCAGAATCCAAGGGTTTACTAATGTGTTCCCAGAGCATTGTATGCAGTCCTCAGGTTATGCATGAGATAATGAAAGGATTGTTTTTTTGGGTGCCCTGATTTGTACTGTCACAGTTTGAAACCTTTTTTTAAGTAGCTCCTTGTTTTTTTAACCGATACCGAAACATGTACACTAAACTTCTGATTGTCATGTTAATTTTATTTAAATTAGGTGTCAGACTTCTTTGTTTTTCAGTAATTTGGATCTGACATTACAAACTTAAAATTTCGGATAAGTAATCTTTATAATATTGTAACCGCAAAAACATATTAAACATGTATGAAATGATGAGGGTAGTGATTCTCTGAACAACGACGGTTGGATGGACGGACGAGTGAATGTCCAAGCGGCGAGTTTAAATAGTCCCGTCGTGTGAACAAAACATAATTCTAGCGCGTGCATTTTCAATTTAGCTGCATGATTTCTGCCGATGGATCGAACAACAACAACAACAACGTAGTTTTTAGAGTTGTTGGTAATTCTGTAGCTCTGCCTACCCCACTCTGTGAATAAAGGCGTGAGTTTATGTATGTATGTATGTATGGATCGAACGTATAAGGCTGGTTAATTGAAAATGCACGCGCTAAAATGAGTTTTGTTCGCACTGACGGGACTATCTAAACTTGCCGCTGCGATTTCGCTCGTTCGTCCGCCCGTCCGTTGTTTTTGAGAGAATAACACCCCTCGACTCTATTGTCATGAGAATACGTCGTTTCTAGATCATTTTCAGCATGTTATTCTGATTAGCTACTTTTGATGCTGATTGTATGTATGCCAAAGTAAAAAACTTGGTAAGTACTATCAGCCCAATGGAACCCTGACCCACCATAGAACGGTGTCACAGTGACATTACAAAACAATTTGTTTGACACTTCTTATGACTTGAATCATAACGTCTCTGTGACACAGTTCTATGGTGGTTCAAGGTTCCAATGGTCTGATAGTACATGAAATTTTTAAACGTCTTTTTTTGTTAGAAAATTACTTTACCTTGTTTGTGCTTTGTTTTTGTAGACAGTCTTGTCACTGAAGTAATATTTGAGAAAAAACTTTTAGAATCCAAAAAACAGCCTTTCCAAACAAAGACAATTTTGACAGTACTCGTTTGACATAAAGCATACCTACAATGACAGTGATTTGTGTTTCCTGGCAAGTTGTGACACAAAATGAGATGTCTGAAATTGAGATTGTGACAATCAAATTGTACCTACATTGTGACTCTCTGTGGATAGAGACACTCAAGAAGCTGGAATGATCTTTTCATGCAATTATTTTTAGTTTTTTTTTAATGCAAATTAATTTCCGTACAATAGTCCTTTGATACAATCGATAATATCGCAAATTTTAATCCTAAGGAACACACGTATTTTACGAGTACGAGTATGTAGTTTTTGGTTTTTCTCAATTCGGGTGAGTTCGTCGTTTGATATTTTATTTATTTGTTTCGGTCCCACTACCGGGGAAAAACTTCCTTCAGGCCTCTCCACCATTCTCTATTCAGTCGTAAGTCGTTATAATTTTAACTAGAATATATCTTGAGATATTAGTTTAGTCTGTTTATATGCACACATTAAAATTAATCACGCCTGTCTCCCAAAGGCCTTATACGATCCTGACAAATCTCTTTCGCTTCTTCCACATTCATACATCGAGTCATGCACGCACGTCAGTTTCGGGTACTTAAGATTCGGCCCTTTTTCAGTATTTCTCCGATTTGATTCGAAAAAGTACGCCTTCATCATTTGTGTCATTTATAACATTCATTTATAATCATCCTTAACACAATACTACCTAACAGGAATAAGAATAAGAACAAGAATAGATTACATAACACTTATTCACGGTAAAAAGAGCACACTTCAGTTGATTTCGGAAATATTCGACTATCCAAAAAAACTCCAACCAATATTCAAATGGTTCCCCATAACGACAGTCATATTAACGGTGATATAAAAAACTATAATATACGTTATAGTTAATCCGATTTAAATTCAGCGAGTCGGCGCGGCGCGTGCCCTGCGCAGGCGCACGCGTCGCGACGCGCACGGTGTCTGCAAGTTAAGGATTTAGGAAGACAAAATAACTTACGATATTGAAAATAATCAAAACTATGATCTTAAATAAACTACTCGAAATAATTGTAAATGGCCGTTTTCGCAAAGGAGTTTTTAATAAAGCAAAGATTCAATGATTGAAGAACTTCATCTTATAGTTTTATGGAATAAATTAGTATAATGATGATTAAAAACAAATGGTAGTCGACATATACTTTTGAAACCCATCAGTTACTCGTATATAGTGTAGAAATTTTAATATGTATTAATTGGTTGCTTTTCGGAAGTCTTTAAACGTTGGTGTACCACAGGGCTAACACATAGGTCACACATTGTTCACTCATCATTATAACATATTCGACCCAGTGTGCAATCATCATCACCATCATCATTTCAGCAGAAAAACGTCCACTGCTGGACATAGGCCTCCCCCAGATCATCATGCGTATGGCACTCATCCTGCATGAATCAAAGATCCAGGTGTTTCAGCCAGTCTGCTGCGGCAGGTGAATATTTATGCAGCGCCTCCATGCTACCGAGAAAACAGCGAAGTGGGCAATAATTTACCACGTGGGTGAGGGTCTGCTCAGGTGCTCCACAGTCGCATTGTGGTGACTCTCAGATGCCACCAGGACCGCCGCTTGCATGCATCGGTTTCCGGCAACCTTAGTCACGTCGTCGTCGGTCCACCGTGTCGATTCAGGTCCAGTTAGTGTCTACAATTAGTACATTATTTGTAAACTAAAATTATCTAACATCATCATCAAATTTTGGATGGCAATATGAAACTGCGGTGTTCTGCGGCTTTTGATGTTCAGAGAAAGGAATTCTGCAGCGCCTATTTTTTTTTACGACGCCAATTAAAATAATCTATTGCATTTCCAATCGATGCTTCGGTAGACTATCCTGCGCCGATCTGGTGTCACCACGCATGCGCATTCCGCGTCGGGCCAACTTTATTCCAGATCACGTGCGCCCGCGGCGGTTGCGACAATAACGTATAACGATCGTGCTATTGTTACTGTCACTTTGAATTTAAAGTAAAGTTGAAGTTTGCCCGCTACATAAAATGTAGATGTTAAGAAACATGGGACGTATAATGTGCATGTGTAACTTGTGGTATTTGCACACGCGAACTTGGCTTCGATTTGGTTTTATTAGCTTTGGATAAAGTCGTAAAGGCAATTTGCATTGTAGTACAACGTATACGATAGTCCATTATTGTGTTTTGTTTTGTTTTTTAGTACGTACTGCTATGACATGTAATCCTCTAAGCAGATGCTACCTTAAAAAAATATAAATATGTCTCAGTATTCAAAAAAATATTTGTCATAATTTATGGTTACACTTTTGGTTTGAACTTTTGCCTTGAGTGACAAAGTCTAAGTATAGTTCCCGTAACCTAACAGAATAGGAGATGGTTGATTGAATGACGTCCTGTTTTTGCTTTTGATGTATACTGCGTACTGATTTCCTCTCACTCACTTGACATTGGCAAAATCAATGCCGAATACTGCGGGGGACCGCCACAAACAAAAAAAAACATTTTTATTTTTATCTGCAAGAAGAAACGCTTTCAAAAATAATAATTGCATGCACCTTAACTAATGAAAGGCAAAAATATAATGAATACCACAGAGATAAAAATAATAAAAACCGTGATACCTATACGGTAGACAAATATTTGCCCATCCATTATGTCCGTAATCTCGTTTCACTAGACTGGTAACTCGATCTGTTGATCGACTGATCTGGATGCAGTTTGTTTTTAGAGAAATCTGGGTTAAGTCATACTTCGCTAATACGGGCGATATTAAGTCAATATATAACTGCTTTGTTTTGTTTTGAAATCGAGCGTGCTAAGAAAGTCATCTACGTATACCACGAGAAATATATTTCTGGTTCTGTATTCTATTTTCTTTTAGCCCATGTGGTTCTTTTTTTTTAAAACTTTGCACTAACCTCAGTCAAGTAATGGTGGACTTAATGAAAATTCAACAAGTATACAAAACTAGGGAAGTGACCCGCCCTCGCTTTGCTTCGGTTTATGTGAGTTTTCCGTAATACCTGTAGATAATCCAGAATTTATTCCGCATAAAAACCTTCCTCCTGAAACACTGTATCTATTGCTGAAACTGATCTTAGCAAACATAAAGAGTGATAGACGGCGGGAAGCGACTCTTTCTCGTTTTATACTATGTAAAGAAGATATATGAAATATAACTGCACATATACGTATTTTACGGGTGGTAGGACCGTGTGCAGGGTCCGTCCGGATCGCTACCACCATCTTATTCATTAACCTACCGCCAAACAAGTGTTCGCATTGTTGTGTTCCGGTTTGGGGGTAAGACAGCCGGTGAAATGACTAGCATAGAGGCATTCCATCTTAGTCCTCAGGATTGGCAACGCATTTGCAGTCTTAGGTTTGCATTGCAGTCTTGTGAATGCGAATGTGTATGGGTCACAGTTTCCACTTACCATCAGGTGGCCTGTGTGCTCGTTTCTCTCCAAGCCATATATATATTCAGACACCTAATAAGCATAATACTCATACTAATATAAGCACATCGTAATCATATTGTTTGTTTTATGGTAAAGAGTAAGTAAATTATTCTTTTTTTATCTGATTTCAACGGGTATACTACATAATTCAGAAGAGTCATAATTCCGAACGCCATTTTTTGATAGAAGACTTAACTTTTTGCTATCGCTTATAAATCAAACTTAACCTATCCTTCGTATGACGATTAAATCATGCATTTAATCTAAAAAAGATCCAGCGTAACAAAGCTTTTGGAAAAATTCAAATTCGGACAAGTTAATATTCGGAAAAAAGTAATTTGGAATATTAAAGTGTTCCATAAATGAAGACACAGGCCATCTAATGGTAACTTGGATCTATAACCCATAGATATTTACATTGCCAAGATCATAATCACAAGTCTGCAATCTTGAGATTGCAAATATTGGGTCCTTACCAATGGCGTTTTTTTTACGTGTTTTATTTCGTACGGAATTTATTCATTTCAATTTTAACTTCTGAACTATTTTTAAATTTCATAAGTACACTATGTTACAAAGGTTTTAGATATAAATAACAAGGTTCAATTTCTTACTTAATGTTTAAAATTAAAGTGTGAACTCAACTCTTTTCACGTGCTGCGAGATCAAGTGTTTCAATTACGCAGAGTTTTATGAAGCTAACTGTTTTGAAGTAATTAAGACATGTTTAATAATAGCTTAGAAGTGTCCAATATTTCTGACAGAATTTTGTTTAGTTTGCATTTGACGTTACTAAATAATCCGCAAAATTTTATGTATGAAAACCACGCAGTTTTCATAAAATTCTCCATGTAAAACGCCAATTTCATATTATGTAAGGACCTAATATATAGTCTTATCCCCACACTGAAATATAACAATGCAAATACTACACCATTTCTGATTTGTTATGGTCTCCTTAAATCAAAATCATTTTTAGATCAATAATAGTAGTTTATGAAATTGTTGGAGGGGTATTAAAACAAAAGTGTGTGTTTAAGAACCGAGCCGCCAGGCGAGGTTTTTAATAGTATCACACGAGTGTTTTAATACCTAGTTATATGCAGTTTCATACACTACTTTATCTACTATCATACATTACAACAAAACGTATTCAATGAATGGCGCCAAAACCTAGCACGTCACCGACCAGTATAAAATTGGAATGAAAGCTTTTTGTAATGCTGTAAAAATGACGCGAACCGCATGTGCGTTCCATTATAAAAATTGATATGGAACCTCGTTGGTGACATTAACTTTTTGGATTAAGTTGTATCGTAATGTTTTTTTTTTTCGGTATTGTGTTTATAAAGTATCCTATTAATAAATTCGTTTTCAAGTTTATACTTGGAACTTTACGATATGAGAGTAGATAAATATGTTTACAATGCACATGTTACTCCAACTGTAAATAATGGCTATTACTCATTTTAAACCAAGCCATTTAGAAGTTATGGAGGAGTAACACTGTCTAACAACCAAGGTCTCTAAATGAATGAGTAACCGTTCTCAGTTCAGTTCAATCATTCACTCAAAGGTCACGTTCACATGTAGGCATCATTCATTAATTGATTTGCGATTTAATTGTTTTATTTAACACTTGTTTGGCACCCACTTTGGCTTTGAAGGTTAGGTCTTTGTTATGTTTAGTGTGGGTTTCAGTCTGGTCAGCTATTGTTAGTTTTTAATTTGGTTTTGCAAGCGCGTGATGGGAAACTTTGCCGTGCAGATAAATAAGAATGAGTGTTAATAAAGGCTTGTCAACTTGAATACTGTCATAATTTTTATAGGTTCTCTGTAGTGGTTCTTCTCAGCAGTGGTCTGCTCTTGGGAAGCGCTGATAGATTTATGACGTGTAAAAGTCCGTGTCCCATTTACTAAATAAACAAATATTTTATTTTTATAGATTTAAAAAATGACGTTTTTTTACCCGAAGTGTTGCTCGCTCACATTGCGTCAAAAAATATTGTAAGTAACGCAATAAGACTTGTGCAGCTAAGATAAGCCAAATCCCTTATGAATACTTACTTACTTTTTGCGTGAAGTATTATTATTTTGAAAATTATATTCTTTACACTGTTATCTGTCTTTCTTTTTCTGTGCACACCTTTTGTTAGTTTCTGTATGATTATTTGGTTGACTGGTAGAGAATGCCATTTGGCATTAAGTTGGCTGTTTGTACCTTTTTTGTGCAAAGAAAGTAAAAAAAAAAATTAGCAACCACTTGTACTTAGACTTTATTTGTATTATCTGTGCTTTGTATAATTACTCGATGTAAAGACTCGACAATAAAGGGCTTGAAGTATTTCTGAAAAATATTGAGTGTATTTTTTTAACTTTACTCCAATACCTAAAAGTTATTTTTTCTTTGGTTCTTAGTGTTATTAGTTGATTTAGCGTAAGGTCTCAAATGTCGTTGTTTGTGGAAGTGGCTGTTTAACCTGCGTCTGCGCAGAACAAACACCGGGAGCGCCGGCGACAGTAATGGCGGCGCATATACAGACATACAGACTGAACAGATAATCGTTGGTATGTGTGTTGCATCTGGTTCTTACAAATTGTTGCTGAAAACCAGCACAGATGTTACGATCAAAAATAATTAAATTTCCATTTATTTTTTACAAAAAGTGCATCAAAGCTTCAAAAGACAAGTAAAATAAACATTAAAAAACTTATTTTTACAGATGTTAAATGGACTCACAAGTTTTTTTGGCTTGATATTATAAAGTTTCAAGCCCCTACTCATGAAACAGTTAATTTAAAAACAATTGCTAATTTTATATAAAACAGCCCAACACAAAAGCACAAATAGGGTAAAGTCACCAGTGGCCGCCCAGAGACTAGTAGTCGATGGCGAAGAGTGGGAAATATATCGTACTCTTCACGCATACAAAGTATAAGCAGAGGCCGACTACAGGTCTCTTTCTGACCAATGGTGACTTTACCCTATTTATAAACCGTGGCAAAAAAGTTTTAAACTCTAAACAAAAGATGTTTCTCAGATAAAAAATATCCTTACTTGTTGTAAATAAATAATACAAGATCAATATTGATAATCGAACCACAGCGGGAACAAATACACAAATAGCAATGTGTAATTTTTCGCAAACTTAAAATCTACAAGCAAAGCTGCAGGGCAAACCGCTAGAGCTTAATGACTGAACTTGCGAGCTTTCAAAGCTCGAACTAAGTGCCCGGGAGCCAACAAGACCACTCACGTCTGTTTGATCGTCAATCGCACTCAATATACGAATCCGTATCGTATGTGCTATTAGGATTTCAAGATTGGAGTCTGGAGATTAACACGCTACGACCACGGTCCTGTGATATGTATAAAAAAAGTATTAGGGAAACTTGGATCGATATTGGCTCACATAAAATTGGGATTTCGAATTTTTATACAAATAACGATTTGTGACTATACTCATCATAACTCCGAAAAATTTTGCTCATACTTTTTAGTTCATACTTTGTTAAGTCATAATTTATCGCAACTCATAATGCATTTTCATCAAATTCTGAATAGTGTACGGTTCCATGAATATTGGCGGTATAAGTTCAGATGATAATAAGTTTCGATCATTAGTATTAAAAATAATTATGAAGAGTATGAAGAGTGATCATTAGGTTGTAAAATTATATAAGATACATTTTTGGAGTTCCAATAATCTAATTTGCAATTATATATGAACTTTGGCGCACCCGGGAAACTTACACAATCATATTCACATAGTTCCAATCTAAGCTCCAGGCTTTTACAGATATAGTGAATAATCTTTTCCTATCGTTTTTTGTCGGATTAGTTCGTATTTATCTAGCTTTCTCAATTAGCTTCAGTAACCATCAATAAGCCAACTGAGAAAGCAAGATAAATACGAAGTTATGCGACCAAAAACGATGGAAAAGGATTATTCACTACATCTGTAATATGAGTACTAGAGAAATAATTATTTAAGAACATAGAAAAAATCGAAAGCTTATGAAAAAATACAAATATTTGCCAACCGGGAATATAATAGCTACGTGGCTGCAGCTGCTGCCATTATGGCGTCCGGAAGATCGTTCAGCACAGAGGTTTCCTGTAACGACACGACGATGGTTTAGTACCTACTATCTGTGGTGTGATTCTCTCAAAGATCGTCAAGCGTGAATGTCGCAACGGCGAGTTTAAGTAGTCTCGTCAGAGGGATCAAAACAATTTTTAGCGCGTGCATTTTCAATTTGGCACCTTGGCTTCTGTCAGTGAGATCGAACGTATAAAGCTGCCTTCGACCGACCGCGGTTTTAAGAGAATCACACCCTTGAGACACATAGACGTTTGTCATAACACGATCCATTCCTGAGGACTAATAGAGAATGCCTCTATGCTAGTTCGCTGGTTATGTTATCCCCATCTAAAAACAATAATGCGAACATAGCTTGTTAACGGTAGCGTAGGTTAAAAAATAATTTGATGGTAACTGGTCTCAATTTTTTAACCCAAACCTATTGACCTACATGCATACGATGTCATGGTTACCAGATCTAAAATATCCATCAGCCGTAAACAAAGAGATTGCCCAACGAGTGAAGAGGTGTGAACCAATTAAAAGAAGTCCCTATTCATTAATCTTCCTGAGTCATCGGCACATGGTGCGCTTGCGTCGTTTCGCAACCGCCCACGCGCGGGATTCAGAGTAATGTTGGTGTAATAGAGTATTACAGTAAGTTAGTAAGGTAGTAACTGATTGCGAATAATGGAGAGTTTATTTTAGCCGATTGCAGGAAAATCGAAGAAGGGTTATGAGTTTAAGTATAAATAAAATAATATAATAATCATAGCATTGGTATCTCCAGAAATAATTGCAAGAGACCTGACGGGTTTTTTTTTCCGTGGAAAATAGGGTGGGTAGGGTAAGGTCACCAGTGGTCAGCCAGAGACCAATAGTCAACCATTGTATGAGTGCGAAGAGAGGGAAATATAACTTGAGTACTCTTCGCACTCATACAAAGTATAGGCAGAGGCCGACTACAGGTCTCTGGCTGACCACTGGTGACTTTACCCTACTAGTGTGGGATGCAACCTGTTCAGACACGCTCGCCCTGTCATATCTCTAATAGGACTAGTGCGGCGGCCGAAGCGGCTGAAAATATACAAGTAGGTAAATATAGAGAGTATAAGAACTAGAAGAAGATGAAATTGTACTTCATGACTACATATAATTTTCGGGCGAAGAAACAAGTCGTGGTAACATCCGGGAGTGGACTGGAACAATGCAAGTATGCTGTGCCGAGAGTTACTAATTACTATGGTGACAGATGCCTTATGAAACGATTGGCTTACATTTTTAATAGCTTGCCAGCAGATATAAGATCCGAATCCAACACAGTTAAATTTAAACGTAAGTTATTCAAATTCCTTTGTCCATAGTTAATACTTAAGTCAGTTAGTTTTAGTTAGTTAGTATTTAAGTCTATATAGAATGTTTCTTGAGCATATTTATAGTTAAGCTGTAGAGACTCAACTTACTGATTCCGCAGTCAAACCGTGCAAGCGGTTTTGCGGGACTTTATTTATAAGTTAAGTACTGTATTTTTGAGATTAATAAATAAAAAAATAACAAAATAAAAAAACGAGCGCGTCCGAGTTATTCCGCCCCGCAAAGGATAGGGACAAATTCCAGCAGATGATTGCTAACCTCCACTAAGTTGTAGAGGCACTTCAAGAAGAAGAATGGTTTGTCAGGAACGTTCGAGTATCATAGAATATATCTGGGGTCCTAGTGAAAACGGATACAAGTCGACAACTCGTAATAAAAAGGGTATATACACGAACGGAGTATACTAGACTTAAACCCTTTTTCACTTGATCTTCAGAATACTTATACCCTTTTAAACTACGACCCCAGATATTAAAATTTTAATGGTGCGTCTTCGTAGTGGCCAATCGAGTTTTAAGTTATAATTTATTTCATACTATCAATGCAAGGGAGTAGCAAACGATGCATTTTTTTTATAAAGCTTCGATGTTAAAATTTAATCAGATTCAGCAAAACAAACAATGAACAATTCTTTGAGGGCGCAATTGAGTAACTTGACACATTTATACAGTAGCATACATTTTAATCCAATAAAAAAGGTTCTAAAAATTATTTGTGACTCCTCACAATAGCCACTTAAAATAAAACGCCCTAACTCTGAAACAGATTAACTTTAAATACAAACCTGCGCTCATAAACTTAAAGTCCAAATTTGAATGGCTTGTATTTTGGACTTGAGTTTTTTTTATTTTTTTTGTAAATCATTAGCATGTGGCACATTGTGCTGTCGATCACTGCGCGCACGCGATCGTTTTCATACGGACGGCGCATGCGCGGGAAAACCGGCGTCCTGGTGCCAAGAAAATGTGACTATACTTCTGGGAAGGTAATAAAAAACAGTTGGTAATGTAATCAAGGTATGGTTGAACATTACTGTTTTTGATTTATATCGTGAAGGGTTATAGAATGTAAATGCATTTATTTTAATGATTAGTGCTTGTCCAAGTCCAAATCCAAGTTTCTCCGGCGATGACAACTTGATAGAATTCTTGGTCCGAAAGACTATATTCCACTTTAAAATCGTTCCAGCTATTTTTGAGAAAGTGATTACCATAAAAAATATGTAAGTATATTTTACTCGTATAACGGTAAAGGATATCGAAGTATCGGGATAGGTTTTGTGGTTTTAATCACTGTTAATTTAGTTATATCTGCGAGAACCTATAATATGCTTTCTACATCTATTTTAATCTGTTCTATTTCTGTTATGTATATCTGTTGGATCTCCTCAAATAAAATAAATAAATAAATAAAATAAATAAATAAGTAAATATTTTGCTTTTCCTCAACTATCTGCCATCATCTTCACATATTCAATGTTCATTTGGGTACTAGTAAAATAACAATGTTGAATTTATGTGTCGAGCATATGAGTCAATAGTTTCCCAAATATCGACATAACAATCTTTTCTGCTTTATTATTAAAAATCCAAAAGATTTATTTTAAATTCGATGATTTTTGATCAACAACTACGAGTATTCTAACATTTATCAATCAATACGGGCAACTAAAAAAACAAATGACAAGCTAACTTCAACACATTCCCAAGTAGTCAAGATTCACGCAGAATTCTCATATAAATCTAGAAAGCTGGTATTCCACGTGTAAATACGATATCTCATCTCGTCTATGATGCATCGCTTCTGAGAAACGAGGTGCTATTTTGAAATGCGCGACACAATCACGAGATAATCTCACCCACTCTCAAATTAATAGGTTGCACAAGAAACTCATTTACCAAATCACTCGAAACCTACACGTACATCAGCCCGTTACACTTGGTGGCAAATTTATTTTAAACAAGCCCGAATTTTCCGCGAAGCAAACAGAACCCATGCGTTATTCCTCCGGAAACTATTTATTTCTCTCAATAAGTATCCTTTATCCTCTTTTACTAGTCAGGCTATTTTACATCGCAGACAAACTACCTCTTCTGCATGTTATTAGGTATAGGTACTACATACTTTAGGAATGAAAAAGTCAGAGAGAAATGTGGAATAAAAGAAGATGTAGTGACTAAGATTGAAAAGGGCATGTTTCGATGGTTCGGTCATTTGGAAAGGATGGATGAAAGAAGATTGACGAAAGAGATATACAGATCGAAAGTGAGTGGACGGGTCGGAAGGGGCCACCCTAGGCGTACTTTTTCTAGTCAAATCGGAGAAATACTGGAAATGGGCCGAATCTTAAGTACCCGAAACCGACGTGCGTCCATGACTCGATGTATGAATGTGTCAATTTATTATTTCAATCTGTTTTTTTTGTTTGTACAATAATGCATTTACATACTCGTAATAACATTATCCGGACTATAATTACGAATATAAAAAAAATGCCTAACCTGTCTATCCGTTATTAAGACTCTGTAATCCACTTGCCAACGGACACCATTTATTTTATCTAAATATATAGTTAAAAGGAGAAACTGCAATGACTGAACTGACTGACTGACATATCAACGCACAGCCTAAACGGCTAAACGTAGGCACTTGAAATTTGGAAGCTTAGGTACCGTAGAGGTGCACTAAGAAAGGAATTCCCGAAATTCCCACGGGAACGGGAATTAGCGGGAAAATTATTAACTCAAAAAAAATGTTTTGCATTTAGGAACAGCTGCTAGTTTTTTATATAGAACTAGGGACGTATGGATGAGAGCGGCTTATTCACAGTTTTAAATCGCCGTTTTATTTTGTCCTAAAGTGTAACTGTACAAATATTGTTAGTCATCATTCAGCAATATGGCAGATCTCATTTTTTATCTCATACATAATAGGCCTTATATTTTATTTTGACATCTCAGGAGGAAAATTACATTAACTTCTAAATATCAACCAATTACTTTGAGAAATGTATTAAACGTGGGATGACCAAAATTACTTAAAATCATTGTAGGTAATCCAATAATAATAATATAATATTTCCGTAATGTTGTCAAAAGTTTACTCTATTTACCATGTCAATACAATAACTTAAACAATACATTTGAACATTTGTTTTGTAGGAAGACTGCTACCTTTATTTTGATCAGAATTTTTCATCCTCGTAACATAGTTCACTTGTCCAAAACTCACAAGCCCACAGGCCACCTGATGGTAAATGAGAGCTAAGAACCAAAGACAATTGCAGTCTCAAGTCTACAATCTCAAAATTGAAATCGTAAGACGTTACCTACGCTGAGGACTAAGATGGCCTGCCTCTATGCTCTTAATTTCATCAGTTGTCTTACCGCAACACAGGAAAACAATGTTAACACAGCTGCTTGGCGGTAGGATAATTAACAATAACTATAACGGGAGCATATTACTCGTATTTCTATAGTGTGAACTCGGGGACAGTCGCTGCTTGATCCCATCACTTTACTAAACTATACTCTACTCAATATTATTAGACTTAAGGGCATTGTATAATTATTGTACACCATTAATATGGTAGGTCATGGACTAGGTCACCTTAAATATTGAAACACCTTGTATACCTGTGATCTGACAATAAATTAAATTTGAATTTGAATTTGAATTTGAACTTGTCTAAAGGTTCCCTGCGTGTTAGCTTCGGCTCCATGTACAGTCACGAGATTGAATTTGACAGCCACCTTAGGTCCAACAACAATAAGGATGAGATAGATAGATCTTTGTTAAGTGGCATATGTCATTTGTGTTGCCACTATGATTTCGCCAATGGTTTAAGGAAGGCACACGTTTTAACGAAGAAAAATTTTGAATAGGGCAATAAAATACGTACAAATAATGTTTCGGTTTCATATATTTACAACAAATACTTTCATGTCTATAACTTAATTCTATATTTATAAATGAAACTAACTAAATGTTAATGATAGGACTATTTACAAGAGTTAGGTAATAAGTTTTTCATATTTATAGGACGAGGAAATTCCAAAGGAATAAGGTTGAGTTTCCTAAAAGTTTCAAATGACTTGACATCTCCAATGACATTGACGACTCGAAGCATATTATTCTTGAAATAGGTCCCAAATTAACGCTTGTGACCGTACGTGATTGGTAAAAGTTGCAATGGAAAAATAGAATTAAATAGTTAACGATTAATAATTTAATTTAATCAAAAATACTTATTTGTATCCGTGCGTATGCAATAGCAAACCTGTGGGGCTAGAAAAGTTGATTAATGCTCACGTACCTAAACGATTTTCGAAAACTGACAAAATATATGGAATTGACGTTGGAGTTCGACACGATCGTTTGACAGGTTACGTCCATCCTATAAATTTTTGAGAGTGATAATGAATACCGAATTCATCTTTTCTAGGGCCTCTGGTAATCTACGAGTAGCTATAGTTTCGGCAACCGTCTCACGCTTCGCCAACGCAGATGATTCACCGCGATCTAAATCGCGCGCGGGCGCAGGTCGCAGATATAGTAAGCACGATCAACGCCGCGATAAGCGACGTTTGTATTTATATCGTGATTGTATAGGTTAGTCAAAGATTTATACACACCTGCTTAAATCGCATGGCTGTCAAAATTTCCCATACAAATTTAGCTCCGGGCGATAACGTTTTTCAACCCCTAAATCAAGCGTTATCATTATCGCGTTTTGTATGTAAATGCCGCTTTAACAAAAAAAAAGTTATAAGGGTAAGGTTAAAGTTACAAGTTCTTTTTGGCGTTTTTTGCTCAACCTTACTAACTGTACTAGAACTGTATTAGACAGACCCATTTCTTTGAAATTTAATCTAGTTAGGTTTATAATATATAGCCCGGTGACAGACAAACAGATAGATGGACGGTCATTGGAGAGTTATTAATAGGGACCCTTTGGGTACGGATTCCTTAAAACTGTACTCAAATAGTAAACTTTTTACGTACTCCAAACTAAATCTAAAGTTAGCCAAACGACTCAAGACTCACAAACAATAACCTGTATCCACGAGAATCATACATACCTCTACATACCATTGCTAAAATACTGATCTATATAGCTCACAAATGAATAGCAAATAATTATACCGTCTGATAGTTTTGACATTTGATTCGCAAAGCGTTCGCAATAACTTAATATCGTGCTGTGCAGACAGACAGACAGAATCTGATCGTCCTTCACCTGGATATGCTAATGAATTAGTCATTATCGAACTCACTAATATGGCGACGTTGTAAAACATGTGTCTGTTATTGTTGTAGGAATTGATTAAACTATTCATGAGTTGAAGAATCACTTTTAATTTCGGTACTTTTTTAGCTTTAGTCGTTTATGAAGATAGAAATCTATTAAGAGGACTGAGAAGCATCGCTAAAATTGTGTAGCTGTCAAAAAAAAACACAAATTTTGTTTGGGCTATAACTGTTCTCACCCCCTAATTTAAGTCTGAATTCCACGATTTTTTAATGTGTTATAGTTATTATAAAGAACTAGATATGAACGTTTCTGTTTTTTTTATTTTTAAATTTGTTTCATTTTATAAAATATTTTCTTGGAAAGGAAAACGGACAGACATCGTTTTTCATGATATCTATAGGTACAATATATTCAAAAATCGTGCAAGCCGTTTCTAAGAGAATAACACTCTAGTTAAACTAGCGTCCCATTTTGTCCATCTGTTTGGAAAGAGGTGGTACGACCGCAGGGTCCGTCTGGATCGCTACCACCGTCTTATTCTTTAGCTACCACCAAGCAGAATTATTATTGTTGACATTGTTGCATCGATGTGGGGATAAGGCAATCGGTGAAATTATTATCATAGAGGCATTCGATCTTGGCATCGCAACTGTGGCCTTAGGGTTCCAATCCCACTTACCCGAGCGTACAAAACACATTTTAGCGCGTGCATTTTCAACTAAGCAGCCCTCTACGTCCGATCCATCGGCAGAAACCATGCTGCTAAATTGAAAATGCACGCGCTAAAATATATTTTGTTCGCACTTACGGGACTACTTAAACTCGTCGTTGTTCAGAGAATCACTACCCTGGTGGCCTGTGTGCTCGTTTGTCTTCTCAATTAATTAGAAATATATTTATGATACCACAGACTGACAGTCTTTTAACTTTCGAGGTCAATGAACGCAACTTTCTTCACCTTTAAATTATTTCCTTTATAGAATTTAAAACGATACTTAGTCCTTACCTGACCCCATTGACCCTTCAAGTGAAAATAGACCCTGTTCCGCAGATGATAAAAATAATTACGCGTCGTATGAACGCAATGTCAGAGGTCGCAAGTCACCTGCGCTGTCGCACGCATGCGCTATGCGTGCGGTCGCGGGAATGGCGTTACGCAAGAGTGAAAAATGTTTTTTTAGAGGATTGTGTAACTGAAAACTTAAATAGAAAATCGTTTCTTGTTCCCTAATTCAAGTTCGATTTTTACGAATTTTGAAAATACTTCTTGAAAAGATACAAATTAAAAGAAATAAATGGACACGTACAAACCTACTTTTTTTATAATACTACTAAACTATGTATGATTTTCTTATTTGTATGGATAAAATTAAGCGTCGGTTCACAAACACGAATTAGTGTTAATTTAGTAGAGGAAATGTTAAAAGATGTTTGTGCCGTGTGGTTGCCGGCAGAATAGAATAGAATAGTACCACTCCATACCTTCCTGTGGAAGTCGTAAGAGACGACTAAGGGATTAAAGGCTTGTAGTATTTTTAGGCGATGGGCTTGCAACCTGTCACTAATATACACATGATATACATCTTAGCCTGTATGTGCAAAATGTGGTTACAGAATTAACAACTGGCTGTTAAAGTTGTTGGTAATTCTGTAGCTCTGCCTACCCCACTCTGGGATGAAGGCGTGACGGTATGTATGTATGTAAATGTTAAAAGATTTTGAAGAGATACCGTAAATATTTTTTACCGTTGAATTATTGATCTTAACTGCTGCGTGGTAAGTAAAAAACAGTTTTGTGGCTTTGATAGTTGTCAATACTTCGAGTATATGACGCAGACAAAACAGACTTGGCGAAATTATAAAGGTTTTTTTTTTATACTGCATCCTAAAGAGGTTTAACATGTGTTGATAATATGAATAGGTACTTAGTGACATTTGAATTATGACAGAAAGCGATAAAGAATACTTTAACTAACATAGGTTTACTATGCGTTTATAATTAAGTGTGTGTTTCAATGTAAATATTTCTTTCTTTTTATATTTAAATAGGTATGCCATCAGTTGTCTACAACCTAACCATAGCATAAATAAATAGTTGCCATTTTTAATGTTTTACCTTTTTTTTATGGCATAGAGAAGACAAACGATCACACTAACCACCTGGTCCTGATGGTAAGTGGAAACTGTGACCCATAGACATTCGCATTCACAAGACTGCAATGCAAATGCGTTGCCAACCCTGAGGACTAAGATGGAATGGCTCTATGCTAGTCATTTCACCGGCTGTCTTATCCCCAAACCGGAACACAACAATGCGAACACTACTGTTTGGCGGTAGGTTAATGGATAAGATGGTAGCGATCTGGACGGACCCTGCACAAGGTCCTACCACCCGCAAACAAACCAAACGAGTAAACAATACCATAAATGCCTAAGTACTTAACTTCTTGGCTTTATCCTGCATAACCCGGCGCTTCGACCAGTGCTCTCGGTCACAGCGCTAACAAATCGACGCCTGCGCACTGACTAATGAAACCGCACGCGGCCGCGATGAGCTTTAGCACCTTTCTTTTTTTACATTTCAAACTGCGAAATAAGTAGTTTTAATGGAGGGCATTAATATTGGGTATGAATAAAAAAAAATACAAATTTTATGCAAACAATAAGCATGAAGAAACATCGATATAGGTACATGTTACATGGCATCTATTCCACTAGGTAAAACGATATTACCATTGACATGTTATGTCACACATAAGTGTGTATGTGTGACATTACTGTCAAGTAAATAAGAGCTATCATAACATTGACAATATGATGAGTATGATAACGTGTCAAAGGCGATATCGTTTTATTCAGTAGAATATTAACCTTTTCCACGCCCTTGACGGATATATCCGCACCACTGGTTCAACGCCAACGACGGAAATATCCGTCATGGTTGACAGGGCAAAATAGACTGGAGTGTCAATGAGGTAAGGTTGATGTTAGCTCTGGTGTTTAGCTGTCATTGGCGTGTGAGTTTGACTTTATATCTGACATAGCGTCGAAAAGGTTAATACTGGTCATGATGTAATTTAAAAAAAAAACTTTGTTAATGTACAGCATGTTTTTTGTGCCTAAAAAATAGGATAATCAAATGTTTTTGACCATTGTATGTTAGTATCATTCTGTGTTTTGTCGTAGAGGCGGGATGGATGACCAAAATTTGACGAAAAACGTTGATAGATTTGTCTAAGGGCACTAAGGGGCGCGAATCTAACTACCTATTTAGCCCCCTCTTCTCAGGAGTGGTTTCTTGGGAAACGCTGGTAGAGGTTTGTCGTGCAAAAGTGCCCGTGTGGCCTAATTACTGAATAAACATCTTTAATAACTAAAAGTTACATTACACCCCTTTTAAAGCAGGGAGATAACAAATGCACTTTTCTATCTAAATCAGCTTTTGAGTAAGTAAGTTTCATTATAGCACAAGTAAGGACGAACCTTGAATAAGCATTCAAATAAAAACACACACTAGCAACAAAAACAAAACAAACATTGATCGGATCAATCGATACCATTTAGTTCAGATCATGTTAACGCGCCAGTAAATAATAACAGGCGCACGAGTCGATTACAATCGGCTCGTAACATTATACTCGTCGCGAGTCGATTGTTTTTATCGAGTACTCGATTGGTGTTACGTTGCTGCTTTAGATTGATGATAACCATATAAATAATTCGAAAAGGCATTTATGTAACGAAATATGTAAATCATTGAAAACTCTGGATTGCTATTTGTATTATAAATAAACTAAATTACAGACTAAACTAATTTAGTTGCTGCTGTAGTAATAGTACCTGCTTATTTCTTTTCTTTTCTTTTTACACTTTTTTGTGCTAACAATTTAGGTGTTTTGGTATTTACTATAAACCTATAATTGTAGTTATTAAATAAAGAAATAAAGGATGCTTGCAACTTCCTTAGGGTAGAATTGGTTTTTCACTCCTTCTCCTATTTTAACCCCTTAGGGGATGCATACATAAACTCACGCCTTTATTCCCAGAGTGGGGTAGGCAGAGCTACAGAATTACAAACAACTCTAAAAACTTGTTAATAATTCTGTAACCACATTTTGCACTTTTAGGCTAAGATGTTTACCAGAGTATTAGTGAAAAAAATCCCTTTTTAATGCACCCCTAGGATATCCAAGGAATATTTCCTCCGTTTCAAGTTCGTAGGTCCAGCTATTTTGGCTGAGCGTAGACTCATCAGCCAGTTAGTTTCTTCTTTTATACATAGATAGATTAAAATTTGATAATGCTTCAGTGTCATAAACTAAACCTTGAGTTGTGATGAGACAAGTTTCCTAGGTGACTTTTCAGACAAGATAAAATAATACGACGTAGGTTTGATCACTAGTTTAAAAACATCAATGTCAATGATATTGTCATTCATTTACTTACTCGTAATAATTATTACAACACGTGTCGTGAAACATAGTTTTTTTCCAAATAATGGAGGAAATCATTAGAAAGCATCCAGAAATCCTATTACACGGTGACAAGGTAAAATTTTCTTACACAAAGTGGATTTTTTCATGTAGAAGACGTAGGCTGACTTGTAAAAATTTTGAACAAATATTAATTGTTTATCACGAATGTCATGTAATTAAGTGATTAAAAATACTTTTTTTCTATTTGGTTTCCTTTTCTCGACTCGTACAGGAAGAACATTGTCACATCACTAGTCTGTTAGAAACTGTCAAGTGCTACCTAAATACCACGAATTAGCGATGTGTAGTTATAAGTTTTTATTTAATATTTATTGCACAAATGGCGGAACAGTCAATAATTTGTTTTCTTAAGCCTCAGTACAATATAATATTATAACGTTTCGGCAGTTTTTTTTCTCGCTAAGTGACGCTCCCATTATAACAGAGTTTTAGTGGTTTAACGATTAAAATAGTATTTTGCTTTGCTTCCTTTGAAATCGTCTTTCTCAGATCTTTAACACCAATCATAGAGCCTATTTTCTAGCACACGCTGAGCAAAACTACATTATTTACCCTGTTTTAGATTGTCTGCCCAGTCATCTAAACATGCCTTCACCCGCCGCGCCGTTGCCTCCTCTTGAGCCAAGCCTAAAAAAAAACAAATGCAGTTCAAATATATCACAAGCTTATCTGTCTTGGCCGCCATCATTAATACTCAACTTAATTTGCCTTTCGCCTTTATCAAGTGGTCCAATATGAAACTTAATACAGGATGATATTTATTTAAAAATATGTATTAGTCCAACGGTCGGGCTTTGCCCATAAATTAGTTGATTTAATTATTAATTCTCCTAAGTATGAAAAGATATATTTGCACAACCTGTAGGGCCAGCCCCAGTCATATGTAAGTAACCCTAGCGATTTTATTTTTATCGTAACGTACAGAGTAACTTTGTGGTAATATTTAAGCCTTTAGTATTCATATTCATTTATTATTGCATAACTATGGTGTTCATTACAGGCGGTCTTAAAATTAAGGCTTATAAGTTTTAAACCTTATAAATAACACGAAAGAATTTTGTGGTTTACCTAACTTTTAAGTTTTGTTGTATTATGTGATTAAAAAAATGTTTATTCTGCTTGAGTTTCTTGCGGCGCTTCTTCTCTGCAAATTGAGATGGTCTTGTGGAGTAATTTGTTTCAGATTTTCGGATGCTTTCTATATATTCAAAAATTTATAGCACTAGAGCTTGGTTCGGGAAGTCTAGGTCAAGTGGTGTAAAATTGTAATTGGAATTGACCAAAAAAAATAACTCACTGTTTTTACTTTCTCATTCGAAATAATAGGAAATTTTAAGACATCTATTTCATTAATCTTGTATTTGGCCCAATAGGTTTGTTTTAATATCTTTATTTATTTAGCAGACATTTTATGGATGACATGATTATTTTAAATTTGGGATGGCATTTTCTAATAAATTACAACAATTAAATGATATCTAATGAATAAAAGTGATTGTAATATTGTATTAAAACATACAATTTAAAGCTGTTTTCGCCTAACCCGTAAGATACATCTAGGAGGGCTTCATGCCGAAAACGAAAGTCAAACAAAGGTTAAATATACTTTTGCCAAAATATTCAAAATAAATAAATATTTCAAAAACTTAATAATGCAGAACGGCTTTAAAACCCTATTCCTCGAAATGGTTTCCGAAATGGAGAAATTGTAAAAATATGAACAATCCCAATTGTTTGTTTTATTTTTATGTTTATACAGGGTGACTCCTAAGTGGTGAACAAAATGATCACCTCTGTGTTCTACTCACGAATATGAACAACTTTCACTATGGGACCAACTCTGAAACACGAAAAAAAAAACAGCTGTTTCATAGAAAAGTTCAATACGTACTCGACCAAAATGTATGAAGCAGCTGATTTTTTTTTTGTGATTTCAGAGTTGTTCCCATAGTGAAAGTTGTTCATATTCTTGGGTAGAACACAGAGGTGATCATTTTGTTCACCACTTAGGAGTCACCCTGTATAGGCAAAAAGAAAAACTTTCATCCATGTACTACATACCAAATAATTTTCGCTACATTTAATAGAACTGGTTTCGTTGTATTTAACAATATAGTATTGTACTCTGTGTCCTGGGCGGTCGGTCCGATGCGCCGGCGCAATAAATAAACTTTATTACACATTTCGGCCGAGTATTTGTTCTAACGCCACGCCCGCGGCAGACTCGGTTATTTGACTGTATCAATACATACAATTTTTAATTTTACGTTTGTTTTAACATCTGGATTTGTTTTTAAGGCTATTTTATAATGTATTGCAAACTCCGCTAATCTTCTTTTAGGGTACCGTACACTACATCTAAAACTATAGAAACATTAAAAACTATAGAATGTAGAAGAGGAAAGATGATAGGACACTTGATACGGCATGATAGTTTCTTTTTGAAAATTTTAGAGGGTTAAGTCGAAGGAAAAAGAGGAAGAGGAAGACCTAGGCTTACTTCAACCAAATAAGACAGAAGGCCAATGTCGTGTCGTATCAGGAGGTGAAAAAGCTAGCACAGAGTAGAGAAAAGTGGCAATTACTTCACCGACAAGAGCCTAGCTCTTAAATTTAATGATGATGACACTACATCATTCCGAATTGATCAAATTCCATTTTATTATAATTCCGGACGATTTTTTTTGATAGAAGCCCTTTTTTTGCTATCGCTTATAAATCAAACCTAACCTATGTATGTCAATTAAATTATGCATTTAATCCAAAATAACGGGTTACTAGTAGAATGACGGAATCGTAAAATGACTGACTCGCAAAATGACCACATCGCTTGTAGCCTAGGGGAAATACGGACAAAATGACAGGGTGTTTTGTTTTTTAATCATAAATCTTTATTTATTGTAATTATAATCAGTCTCATACATTTGCAATCATCTTAGGTTAATTGACTAACATTAAAACAGTCTTATACTTGCATAGGAACGATAACAAATTAGATATTAAGAAAACAATGGACGAATCAAAAAAACCATTTTGTCCGTATAGTACGGACAAAATGACACACTAACTATGGGTATAATGACATACCACAAATTTACGAACAAAGTTCACAAATAAATCTCTTAGTCTTCCTTGAGACATCAGCACATGAAGCGTGAGCCCAACGAAAACAACTCATGCACCGTAACCAGCTTTCTCCCGGCTTGGACCGCGAATAAAGGTCATTGCAATAAATGCATGGGCAGTCTTCGTCGTCCTCGTTTTCGGCTGCAATATCTTCAGTATCAGAGCTGGAATCGATGGTCTGAGCAGTTCGACGCTGCCTCTTTGGCATCTGTCTTTTTTTTGGTGCTTCTAGCACTGTGCTTTTGACAGTGGATTTTTTGTTGCTATTGGACTTGCCATCTTCAAAAAGCACCTTTTTCACCTGTCTTTTCATTTTTGCGGGTGGATCTTTTGATCTATTTTTTTCAATAACTTCTTCCATATTTGGAGTTGAAGTCAAAAGCCAATGTCCTTTGGCAGGATTGACTTTCCTTTTGCCTTGGCCTCGAATGAACTGCCCCTGTGGTGCTGGTGAAATAATCGCAATTGGAAATTCAAGTGACTTTGATGAGCCTGGTTCCGCACCATCATCGTGAGTTGTTATAGAGCTTTCAGCTGTAAGAGATTCCTGCGCATTTGTTACTAAATCCTCAGAAAAAGTTACTCCAACATCTGTAGTCAGTGGTCGTTCTTCGTCTTCTGGTATCGCATTCATTTGTCTCGTTGTATTTTGTGTTTCTAAGGGATCTAAAGTAGAAACATTTGTGTTGTCTAAATCGGCCTGTGTTGGAGTAGGGTTTTCATTTTCAACCGGTGATAAACGCGCGTAGGCAGGTTCAGGTTGGGTATCTGCAACGTTGACCTGATCCAACGGAATATTTGTCGTCTCAGCTGGTTCAAACATGTAGTCTGGGAAAATGTCAGGATTTATTGGCCATAAACCTGTGCTTTTAAAGCCATTACTTGCATTTTGTACCGTTGCGGCCTTTCCATATGCTTGAGCAAACAAACCTCCAATTTGTAGATGGGTAACAACGCGTCCTGGGTGATTCTTTAACCATTTAGAGATTTCTTGATTGTAAAACGTTTTTAGTGGTCCGTAAATACTAACATCCAAGGGCTGCATTCGATGTGTGCAGTGTGGAGGTAGACACAGCATATTAATGCCATTTTCTTTGGCATATGTCAAAGCTTCAATGGTTTTGTGACTTGCATGACCATCACAAATTAGCAAAACCGGGTCCTCTTTACTTGCTTTCGTGTGTAATTGGAAATGTTTCAACCATTTTACAAACACATCTGTGTTCATCCATCCTGATTCTTGAGCCAGTCCTAGAGTGCCAGTAGGAGCTTCATCTATTAGTTCATTTTTCATGTTCTTCCTAGGAAAAATCATGCACGGTGGAATAAATGAACCAATGGCATTTGTACAGCACACCACTGTCACATTAGAACCCCTTTCAGCACTTGTGAGACAGCCAATTTGCTTCCTGCCCTTCGTAGCCAAAATTTTTTGCGGTTTTTGGACGGTGGTTAGCCCGCTTTCATCCATGTTATAAACTCGCTGAGGTTCTAACTTATGAGTATTCAAAAATTCTTCATAAATCTGAAAAAATCTTGCTACTTGAGGTCTGTTAAACGCCTGTGCTCTTGCTGCAGAAGTTGGTTCTGGAGTCCGTAACGAAATATCAGGGTTTCTTTTCAGAAAACTCTCAAGCCACTCCTGTCCAGCACGTTTCTTATCCTTGTTGAATACATGATCAAACCCGTTTTTCTCTGCGAGTTCAAAGGCTAGCTCCTGGATTGCCGTACGCGTCAACCCAAAAAGTCGAGTCTCTAAGAACTTGATGTGGTCCACTAATTCCCTTTCAATTTCTGGTGGAAACGTTGCCTTAAACCTGCCGAGTCCCTTACTACTTGATTCTAAAGTTTTATTCGTATTTAGAGCATGTCTTCGTAAAGTAGCTTGTGGAACCCCGAAAGTTTTTGCGGCCAATTCCCAACCCATCTTATTTTCTTTCCATGCTGAAATGGCTTGCTGCATTGATTCCTTGCTCCATGACTGTCGGTTTGTTGTTCTTTGATAGTTCCGCGGCATCTCACCTAAAAGAACAAGCGTAACAATTAAAAATAAATATTAGTAACACTACGGACAAAATGGCATACCTATGTCGTTTTGTCCAGCGTATAGGTATGTCATTTTACCCAAATGTAGGCAAGAAACATTGAATATCATAAGTAAATAAAACAGTTGAAATTTCTTTTAAAACCAACACTAATCACAAGCCTATAACATAAGTCTTCAAATTTAGTAAACAAAATAATAAATAATAACATAAAACTCACCAAAAACCCGGTGTAATCCATATATAAATATTTTTTTTGGCGAGACGAAACACGTTCCGACTCGTAACTTCAAACAGACTAACCGAATGGCGCTGGGCACCTCGCAGGATTGCCAACATGGCCGCCGCCGCGTGTTACTAGGTTCATGACCTCACTACAGCCCGCCAAATTCGAAATAAGCCCACTATGTCGTTTTGTCCGTATATGTCATTTTGTCCGTATTTCCCCTATATCTTAAAATGTCCGAGTCGCAAAATGGACACAGTGGTTTTTTCATTTTATCATTGTTTAAGTACAGTCAACGGAGCCCCGCACGGCGGGGCTCCTATTTCTAGGTAATTTGCCCTTCGGGCATTTAAAGTAACCTAACGAACCTAACCTACCTAGTTACGCAAAGAAAGTAGTCCTTTTGCGACTCGGACATTTTGAGATGTAGGCTACAAGCGATGTGGTCATTTTGCGAGTCAGTCATTTACGACCTAGTCATTCTACTAGCGACCTAAAATAACTAAATCGTAACATAGCTTTCGAAAAGATGAAAATTCGGACAAATGAATATTAGGAAAAAAGTAATTCGGAGATCCCTTAAAACAATACATTAGCACAAACAAATAATTATGTCACTCGATATAGACCCCTAAAATGCATATACAGGATATTGGCATGAAGAAAACTAACGTGCAAATAGGCTACATGGGATCTGTGACCCGTAAACTGCAATCTTAAGACTGCAATCTTAAGACTGCAATCCTGAAACCGCAAATGGGTTGCCACCCTAGACGACTAAGATGTAATGCCTCTACGCGTAGTAATTCCATGGGGAACTCAACAATTCCAACACTGCTGCTCGGCGGCCACGCGTAGGTAGCCTACTACGACTTAAATCTAAGTATGAAATCCGACTGTTTGCGAGGAAATAACGATAAACAGCCGCCAAGCAGCAGTGTTCGCATTGTTGTGTTCCGGTTTGGGGATAAGACAGCCGGTGAAATGACTAGCATAGAGGCATTCCATCTTAGTCCTCAGGGTTGGCAACGCATTTGCAGTCTTAGGATTGCATTGCAGTCTTGTGTATGCGAATGTCTATGGGTCACAGTTTCCACTTACCATCAGGTGGCCTGTGTGCTCGTTTGTCTTCTCTATGCCATAAAAAAAAATACTTTACGCAGACAGAGTCACAGACACTAGCTAGTTTACAAATAAACGTCATAATCGTTTCTCAACGCAAATCAAAAAAAAACTCCAACAAAGTTCAAGAAACCAACGATCCCATTATTATTTCATACCATTTGTGATTCATCGCTGCGCCGGCGCTGAGTCAACAGCTCCCGTGCGCCGTAATGCATTGTCAACAGTGGGGTTATTACGACGTGGCTTTACAGTTCATTTTACGGTAAGCGCAAAGGACAGCGCTATAGCACTTGTATAGCTCTGTCCTTTTCTCTCAGCGTAAACTGAACTGCAAAGTTATGTCATAATAACCCCCCTGGGCTGTTTGCGCGTGCGCAGACCGAGTGCCTGAGTGGCGTGATTGACCAATCAGAGAGCGGTGTTTGTTTTTTTCGGTTCTGGATTGATTTACAGGTTATGTTGTAATGGAATAGCAATGGTAATGATTAAAACGATTTGTTTAGTAATTTTTAAAACAGGTCTTTATTGTCTGCTTTAATTTTTTTTTTACTCATAATGTGTTAGGTAATAATCATCGCAATTCATAGCGTATTATTTAAAAAAACTTACTTTTTTACAATTTATGTCTTACCTAGCCGGAACACGTTAGATGTTACAGCAATTCTAAAAAGATAACGTTAAAAATTATGACTCAATAATTTATGTAGAGAGACATTATGTCCATTAAAATTATAAAAACCTACGGTCCCCCTTTTAAAACACTTAAAAATGTCAAAAGTGTCAAATATTCTAGGACAAAAATACTCTCTGTCCGTCTCAGAGGTATTTGAACTATCTCTACCAACATTCTCGTTATGCTTGGCATATCCCTATTAGGTATGTAATTAAAATGCACTATGTTTTGCTCTACCATTGTATCTATTGCTCCTTTTCAAAAAGAAAAGAAAAGGCAAACACATCAGCAGTTAAATATACTTTTTCGACAGTTCGACGATCGAGTTCAACGATCAGTGAACACAATAAAATTTGATTATTAGTAAAACATAGGTCAAGATGTATTAATAAAATTAAGTCACCATGGTTTAATAGAAAAAAATCTAGTATTTATCAAGGTCAAAGGTTACTTCAACTCGATGATATTAAAACTGCACAATAACAAAAAACCAGATTTACAAATAGCAGTTAAGATCAAACAATTAGTGTTAGTTATTAGATTAAGCGTCAATTATATTAATTATATCAATCAATCATAACAGTACCCGTAATTATGTCAACACTTAGATAACATTGCGTGTTGTCAGATCAATTAACAAATAATAGAACTTTTTGTGTCACCTTTTCAACAATATTGTCTACAATAGGTAATATTTCATCTAAAAAATCCTTGTGGCAAGCGTAGTACCGACAAGAAACTACACTAACTGTGTAACTTTATTGTGGAATATCTCGGTTACTTCAAAGAATATTTTGTTTTTGTAAATATTATAAAAAGCAAAAAAACAAATTTTAAAAGTTGTCAGTAATTCTGTAGCTCTGCCTACCCTACTCTGGGAAAGAAGATATGAGTTTATGTATGTATCTATGTATGTATTAAAAACATTCTCAATGCTCTCAAATATTTTTATAACGTTCATACTCGCAATATTTTTAAGGTTTATCAAAAATTGGGAATATTTTGCACCGTGTACAGTCAACCAATTTGATTCCTAGGCCACTATGAACTATGTTAAAGTAACAGCTGTTGTATTTAAACCGAAGACTTTTTATGGTTTGGTTGAAAAACTCCATAGTGGCCTAGGAATTAAATTGGTTGACTGTACATTGTTACCTGTGACAGCGTAATTATTAACTTTGACATTTGTTTCTTTGAGTTTCCATAAATTCAACCGCGATTCAAACCTTGCGATAACAGTGAGCCATATAAATAATTAATCCTTTTTTTTTATTACATTCCAAAGGGCATTGGGTATTTTTTTTAAGGATATTGTACTTTTTTTCAGCGGCCACGTATGATTTTCACACAGTTTTTTAGAGGACCGAAATACACATAGATATATAATTAATGGCGTTTAATAATATCGGAGCCGAAATATTTAAGATTTAAATGTTCAGTTTTTTTTACTTAAAGTACGCCCAGGTAAGAATATTAAATATCTCGACTCCGATGCACTTAAGAGTATTATAGTACATAACAAAACCTGTTTATTTTGAATTATTTTGTCATAATTTACCACTTTTACTAATGGCCGCTCACCTTGAAAATGTATGACTTTTACAAATGACAACACTTTTACCCAAACCCCTTTTTGAAGATCAAACCATTCTTCATTGACTGAACTACTATACTAATTGGTAATTTGATGCCATTATAGATGGTTTCCTGTTGCTATAAATCTTCAGTTAATACCTCTTTTTCCAACTGAATTCCACGCAAAACTGGCTCCAATGTCAAGTTCCTCCTATGCTGACGATTTCCAATCTATATAAAACTACGTCAGTCAAAAGGGAAAAGGGTTAGAACAAGATACAATTAACGAAAATGCGTGAATTGATACGCATCTTAACAAAAAAAAAACATTGTAACTTTTCAATGAAGAATTACTAGTAAATCAATACAAACCCCCGATGTTATGGCCCCCAATCAAGTCAAGACAGCAACAACTTACATGCGTTGCCAACCCCAAGGAGTAAGGTGGAATGCATCTAAGCTTGTAATACCATGGTGATCATCGTTCTAACATCCAAATGAATCTAAACAAGCGAATATCGGCTTACTCGGGAACGACTGCCCCGTCGGGGAAGTGCGAGCTGTCACGTAACGAGTCTTTAGGCCGATATTCTTTCGTTTAGTTACTTTCGTCTGAATGTTGGAACGCTGACCACCATTGGCATGTAGCTACCATTACCCCATTCTCCCCTAAGTTGAATCTGAAACCCATAGACATTTGTAATCTCAAGACTACATTCCTACATACATACATACATTAAATCATGCCTGTTTCCCAGAGGGGTAGGCAGAGACCACTTCTTTCCATTTGCTACAATCTTGACAAATTTCTTTCGCTTCTTCCGATTCATAAATCGAGTCATGCACGCACGTTGGTTTCGGGTACTTAAGATTCGGTCCTTTTCCAGTATTTCTCCGATTTGACTCGAAAAAGTACGCCTGTAGGGCGGCCCCTTCTGACCCGTGAGTGCACTTACGATCACATTCCTAAGGGCCGTATTAATAAATTAATCTCAACTCTAATGCTCATCTCGAGATGCGTCAAAAATGACAGTGTTCTATAGTTTGACGTTTACTATGACATATCTTGGAAAGGGCATCTCAGCCAAGATCGTCAACTCAGGGGACTAAAGATAGAATACCTGTGCCATTGACTTGTTTTAATAATATTTATGACCCTTTAACCCGCGAAGTGTCACAGTCAACGTCCGCGAGCCCGGTCGCGTCGCCGGACAAACAGACCGACATACACGGCGTGTCAATACACGTGTTTGAGCGGGTAAAAGGCGTGACCAAGGGCGGCCGAAGTAAGGCTGTACCTACCTAACACATTCTTACTCTTTAAAATAATTACTAATACATTTTAATTGGGAAAGGTGTAATAACAAAGTTCTTTATCCTGGTCATGGCATACTAAATTGTAACCCTCCCAACAAAAAACCTCTACCTAATTTAAAACCTAGAGCCTAAATATAATTAAACTATGTATTAACTTTCTACCTAGCAATATACAGAGTAAGCATGAATAACGATTGTTGAATTGGCCATATGATCATCTAGTGTCTAAGAACCTACATTGTGAAACCGTTTAGTTAGTAACCTAAGAACTTTTCATGCATATAAGAATGGTATAGTTATTTAAATAAAACCTAGCTCTTTAACCTACAAGATTAAGTGAGGATTGAAGGGAAATAATAAAAGTGAATGAATATTGGTCTTATAACTAATAAAAGTTCAGTCAAAGTCTTTGGGTCTATTTAGTGATTGTTAGGATGAAAACTGGAAAGTATGCATAAGGCATTTTATTTTGCGCCTACGGTCAGAGCCCGCGACTCCCCGCTCATGACTGTGAGACTCGACTCCTGACGGGACATCTCTCCAGCGCTACTAAATCTTTTCTTTCCAGGTGGGACTTTGATTTTACAGTCTTTGTCAGCTGTTAATAATAATTTGGTCATGTCATCAGTTTTCAATGGACAAGAGGGAATATTCGCGAAAGCTCCTTACTCCATTGCAGGAGTGAAATATAATATACTAGGAGCTGTATTATTAATGTGTCAAAGTCATACTGTTAAGATGTAGATAGGTTAGTAGTCAATTAAGACCAAGGTTATGTAGTTTGATATTGTATCAATTTACTGCAGTTTCTATGAAGAGCCTAGTTATACGAGTAATTATAACAATAATAATTCCTTAAGATGATTGTGACTCTTTCTAGTCATGATGAAAGCTGGATCTGATGAATGCTGGATCTGATGATTTCAATCATAATTTGTAGATATTTGTTGTAGTATGTTCCCGTAGGAATTGGATAGTGATTCCAACTGCTAACAGACTATAAGGCTGGTATACCCTTGAGTAATACCAAGCAGGGGACGTATCCCATAGTGTTAAACAGGGAAATCACTTGTCGTATAATATTCAATGTAGGTTGAGAGAAATCAGTCAATCTCATAATATTCAATGTTGAAGTATAATTGGCTATCTGCCATTGACTAGAAATAATCACATATCATTAGCTAAGGATCTTTGTCCTAGCAATATATTGAGGCGTTGCGAGCTTACTATCAGGTAGCTAAGTTTGATGATATTATAACTGGTCAGTTGCAATATTTGCAGTAGATATTTATTATTATTCATAGGAAAAACCAGATCACTCAGGCTCAATTATTCATTTCAAATGTTGGTATGTGGTATGGTAAAGGTTTCCAGTCTTGATACTATTTGATATATATTAAAGTACATTCACAAGAAGGAGTGTCGTCGGCCAACAAGATGCACTTCTTTATGCATAGGTTCCCTTGGGAAAAGCATGATAATTCTGCTGCACAGGGACTAGCCGCAGCCCGTAGGCAGTACGGCCGAGTCGTAACTCAGTTTGAACAGAGAATACCAGCCGACGAAGTGTTGGTAGGAAGACAGTCCAATTCATAAATATGACTTTGAACTTTACTTATGAACGCAGTTACTCTGCTTCAGACTAGAAATATTTACTTTCTGATAAGCTTACATGAGCATTATTGGCTAGGAATAAAGTTAAATAGAGTCATATATTAATGATATTATAACTGATCAGTTGCAATACTTGCAGTAGATATTTATTATTATTCATAGGAGAAACCAAATCACTCAGGCTCAATTATTCATTACAAATGTTGGTATATGGTATAGTAAAGCTTTCCAGTCTTGATACTATTTGATATACTAAAGTACATTCACAAGAAGGAGTGTCGTCGGCCAACAAGATGCACTTCTTTATGCATAGGTTCCCTTGGGAAAAGCATGATAGTTCTGCTGCACAGGGACTAGCCGCAGCCCGTAGGCAGTACGGCCGAGTCGTAACTCAGTTTGAACAGAGAATACCAGCCGACGAAGTGTTGGTAGGAAGACAGTCCAATTCATAAATATGACTTTGAACTTTACTTATGAACGCAGTTACTCTGCTTCAGACTAGAAATATTTACTTTCTGATAAGCCTACATGAGCATTATTGGTTAGGAATAAAGTTAAATAGAGTCAAAATGAGTTGATATCTCCGTAGAACAAAATTAGGTATGCTTAAGTAAATAGTTAATTTCCCAGGTTTCCCCAGGTCTAATTTCAATAGTTATAGTCATAGCGGTAGCGGAGTTGGCAAAGTTGAACAAACCTGTAACCATAATAAGATATGCCTAGCTATCCACATTACGTGTTTATAAGTCTCTCACGGTGTAATGAGAGATCTTCTATCTACCTAGGGTCCCTAAGCACCTATTATTCTACTGTTTTAAATTAAACTAAAAGTCCGAAATTGACTTTTATGATTACGTTAAACGTGTGTGTGATGTAGAATATTCCGGTGTAAGAATACCCTTCTAGACCAGCTAAACCTATCATAACAACGACTTCGGAAAACCAAGTTTCCTGTGTGTAGTCCTAAGTACTCTTCAGCCGGCTAATAAAAGCCTTTAGTTGGCGTCAAAGCGGAGTAAATACCTAAGGTGGTCGATATATAAATATATAAATAAGGGGTACAACACAAGAGGTATATCTGCATATCGTCTGCACCACCTGTAAACAGGTTCGGATCCGACTAGGGGCCCTATGAAGCAAATATACGGAATACCACCAGCGTTGTCTGACGTACCGAGTTAAGGCGTCAGAACCTTGCGCGTAACCCTCTTGACTTACTTGGCTAATGAGATAAATCGTACGTTTCTTGATTGTAGAAACCTTCCGATTCCATCCCATAACCAAAATGTAAGCGTAGGTTATTTTATCGTTTTCAACGTCTGCCTTGGAGCTCTGTTTAGTAGACTACCAGTAGGCGTCATTAGGTACAGAGATCTGGAAAATCAACATGATTAGTAAACAAATCACAACAAGAAAAGGAACACGAACCCAATTGGTAACACAATCCCATAACCCCTGCCACGACAGCTGCACCCAGACACTACGTAATCAAATCATAGCAACTAAAGGAACACAAGAACGCGAACACAAATTATTAAACCATTCCCGCAGCCCGTTCCATGCTAGCTGCCTTCGCCAACTCGTAGCGCTCCTCATCCATTACCTAAAGCGTCACACCAACAAAAACCCAATTATAGAATAAGCACGAACACCAAAATGGACGACACGAGCATCGGAGCACCCTAAACCATTCCCGCATCCCTAGCCATGCTAGCTGCCTTCGCCAACTCGTAGCGCTACCCATCCATTATCTAAAGCGTCACTCCAACAAAAAACCCAATTATAGAATAAGCACGAACACCAAAATGGACGACACGAGCTTCGGAGCACCCTTACTGCCACTCCCTCACCACCTAGACGGACGACCAGACCCCAAGAGAAAGAGGCTTAGCGTCCCCTTCCCGGCCCTTTTATCTCTTTTTCCTGTCATGCGCACTACGAGATATTCCAGCTATCAGAGACTAATGTTAAATCATTCGTATTTCCAGCTGTTAGGGAAGCTTTCCGCTTGTCCAGCCATTTCCTATCTCCAGCGTTCCTTGCGAGCGAGGAGCCCCAGCGTCCCGGCGCGCGTCGATCGCGAATCATACCGCCAATTCTCGCTTCATCCACCTAGCCGCATTGTTTAAGCTAACGTAATGAGTAACAAATAAGACTCACTTTCATTTGAATTTGTCTCTTTCTTTTTTTTAATCTAATTTGGTTTAACTTCTGCTAACCATGTCTAGTTAGCAGAAGAGTCCTTGTTACATTTTATAATTCTTCCTCATTTAATTTATTTAATAAATATAAATAATTAAGTTTGTTTATTATCTGAATATTAATAAAACATTATTATCTGAATATTGATAAAACTTCAACAATTTTATTTTGTGTTGTAATTGGACATAAAACAACGCCATCTGTACGAATCGGAAGGAACCCGCTTTCCTCACTAGATGCCCGGGAATAAATCTGTCAATTCTAGACTAGCTGTTAAATAGTTTTCGATTTCCTCCAGAGAGGTCTCTGTTTCTCAATTTATATAAAACAATAATAGCGTTCCTCATTACGTTTGAAGTAAAGTTGTATTTCGAGATTCAATGTTTTTGACATTATGTTTGATTGTAATTAATTAGTTAATTGCAGATATGATGTTATTTAATAACGAATTAGAATTTTAATACTAAACTTTAATGTATAACGATTTTTACTCTTGTTAGAGCCTAAACTGAAATGAATTATATTTGCGAATTGAACGGCCATTTCTGGACCGTTACAATCAACCCCCAAAATTTACACAGGTGGCAAAATTGTTTAACCGGAGGAAATTTTCAAATCTCAAACTAAATTCGTAAATATAATATACTCTACCAATTTGTTAACACTATCTCTCAAATGTAAAAGCCAGTACAATAATGGTGAAGTGTGTATTGAAACCAAATGGATAGAATTTGATTACAGAATGTATCTCCCAACCTGTCGATATGCCAACAATGAACTATCATCACTCTTCGCAAGGAACACAAGGTCTCAGCAAGAGGAACCTGGGTTGTGAATCCAAGTCTACTCTAGTAGTAAAGTTTTGCCGCTTCACAACAATTCGGCGACCACATTGCTCGGTCTGTGAATTTGACTTACATTGCCCAAGCCATAAGTGACCTAACAAAACCCCCCCTCTAGAAACCGAATGCCTTTGATAGCTAAAATGCTAACAATCCGAAAGTTATTATATCCAAATTAAGAGTCCCACCCCGTTTATCAAAATCTATATCATTTGGAGAATGTATAGTTGCCGAAAAAATATGACAAAGCCACTGCGGGCTGCCTGTATAGTATGGGTTTTCTATGAAAGCAGACTTAGAAACTGCAATTTGATCTAACCTAACACCTATTCCACAGATAACCCATTGTTAGTGTAGCGCCTTGAGATTTAGTATTAATAAATTGAATTCCATTTCTATAGAAACTATTGAATCATTAAGGCCCATACTTTTTCCTTTTTTTTTTGTTGCGGAAATAACGTTCGTCTACCTAATTCCTTCCTCATTCTCACTTTCATACGCCCCCAACAAATCATCAGGATCAATTAGAATGGAAACTTTAAAACTACTTAACTATTTATTAACCTTAATGTACATACATTACCCCTGGTCAATCAATTAATTCACTTTTAAGTAACTACGCATTAAATCTACAACCCCCCTTTCTTACAACGACATGATTATTCTACAACCTTACTTTGGATGTTATATCATAATATCTAAACAAAAGTTTTTTTTATTTATTAACAACTTTTGTCTACTTTATAATAACTAATAACACATTTATTTTTGTCATCCTTTAAAACAGCGTATGATCCTACACAATAGTAATCACTAATTTTTTTTTTTTTATATTTTACTGAATGGATATTATTATTATTGGTACGTTTTTTTTTTTTAAGTCTCTTGTAGTTTATAATAACTAGATTCAATTTTATTTTAATACGTAAATATCTATGATTCTTATTTGTACTCATTACATCACTACTCAACCGTAGAATCCCAAACTCGAGACGATTTTCTGAACAATGAATTTCTACGCTAATCTATTCGCAATATTTACATTAGTACACCGCACCTCCAAATATTTTTCCTCTACCACTTTGCTTTGTTTTATAATCCATACAACCTGAAACGAGACTTAGACAATAGGCACCTATGAAAAAAATTATACTTCACTCTATTTGTATACTAAAACATAATAAATAAGTCATGCGCTTGTCCCTTAAATTTATCAAAACAATATAACTTTAAATTAATTAGATATTCAATGTCCTATTCTGTCTTCTTGTAAATTAATAATTGCGAATTTAAAATATAATTATTTGTTGACAGTTGTCAAACTTTACATACCTAACCATATTATAACTACCTTCACCTTATCTCTAAGCTTCATGCCTGTGCAAGAACAAGTCTAAACTCATGTTTCCTGTTAGTAAATTTATATTGAAAATAAAATACATAGCTAACGACTACTATCTATGGCTAGTAACCTGACGTCTAACAAATTATCTACTTAACTTACTTAATAACTATATTAACGCTGTGTTAATCCTACTTACTTTAAGTTTACTCAATGTTTTTATCAATCATTTATCCTAAATTCCGACAGCTAAAACCACCTATTCTATAGATAGATGTTTCACCTCTAAACCGATTTCGATAAAATCCAATATATAGACAGTCTAAACTCAGAACTAACATACATTTAACGTATAAGTACTTTTTTTTTTTCGCAAGTAACGGTAAACGACTTCCACACATACAGAGTTGCAGACAACTACTAGTGTTATAACATAAATAAACCTTGTTTTTCCCATCCAACATCAGAGTAAACCTTATGAATAACGATGACATCTGTAAATCCATTAATCGACAGATATCGTCATCTTGCAATTATTTGGGTAAACTATTTATCAAATATGTTCTTATCAGGTAATATTAGCGCCCCCTAACGGAGATCTAAATAAGTACAAAATCGCCATCTAGCAATGATTTGTGTAACCTATGGCTAACCAAAAATACAAAATGTTTCGGCCAATATTAGCGCCCTCTAACGGAGATTCTACTACTTCCTCCCTATAAAGTTCAATAAATATTTTAACCTAAACTAAACATACATTATAGCAAAATAATCTTACGATTATTTTCCTACTTGAGATGTATCTAACTAATCCGATTTTTAATCCATCAAACTTTACATAGATATTAAACGTACAGCATTGGTATAATGTCAGTGTGAAATAACTCCCGTGACCTAATTTAAACGCATACGCACACACATACGAATTGTCAAAATTACATAAATACATACATTACGTCATGTAACATCCTTATTAATAGCTACTTTTTTTAATACAACTTTTTAAACATAACAACCTTACAAACTTACAGATGTCATGTATTGCGAAATTTATCCCTATTTCTTTTTATTTTTAGCTATCCTAATTATTCGCAACCTTTTACATACACACATACAACTTGACAAGTTTACATAAGTACATACAATACGTCATGTATTGTAAAAAAAAACCCTTTTTTTTTTCAACAATATCACCCTAGAATCGCTACTTTTTCCATACAACATACATAGAACGTTACATACGTTACAAACATTGTGTATTTCCCTATTTATTTATTTTAAACTATCCTAATTATTTGCAACCTTTTACATACACACTATACCTACATACAAGTCATGTATTGCAAAACATGTAAAATAAAATAATTATGTATATTTCAGTTCAATGAGGCGACTCAAAATTAAATCGGCAATATGACTCAATTTCTACACAACTGTTCCTTAATGTATAGTAATTTTCTATCACTAACATTCGGTTTACCCCTTTTTTTTATTTCATCAAAATTATTGTAATTGAAAATCTACTTCAAGAAAATAATAATTCTAATCATTTAATTAACTTCACATTACACCTATATTTTATTAGTGTACTTTCTTATCAAAAATGTTTGGGTTTTTGAACGGACAGAGACAGACGGACGCCATTGCACTTGACAGCTATCTATTGTTTATTTTTATCATCTATGGCTATCGTACGTCAAATAAAACTGAGGACCTATGTTTAACAAATTAGTTGTTATTATTCTAGTATTAACTTAGTTACTATTAAGTAATAGACTGTGTTTAATTCCTGATCAGCTGATCACATAGTGTAATAATTGTACAAACTGAGGTGGACAAATAATGGAATGTGTGCCCGCGTCCAACGACGACTTGGTCTATCTTACTAAAAAGGAGTACTATTCGCAAAACGTAAGTATATGATCGACGTCTTTTACTATTATAAACTTTTTTATGTATTTGTTAGTTAAAACTTATAATATTAACGCTAATGCATATTATTTATCTTGTCCTTTTCTAAAACTTGATTACCCAATAAAGATACCTAACCTACCTAGTTTACCTGGTAGTAAGTAAAGTTAGTTGTGATTTTTACCTAATGTTGTTTTAAGTAACTAATTAAATATCTTTTTTTGTTTCAGCCTGCTTCGTGAAATATCCTCCGCTGATATTGTTAGAGGAAAAATGTATCTTGCTGACATGACAATGTTAATGAAGGTTTATGTTTCTAGAAGTTAAAACTAAACTATAAAGAATTTTGCTGCAAGCTAAAACCTGGTGAACCAATGCATAACCTATGGGATTTGGTTTCCTCCTTCTGGTTAAACTACTAAGTTTTGTGATGTGATAAGAGTTTTATTGCTTTTGAATGTTAAAAGACATTTTTATACTATTTTTGCACATTTTCCTTTGTTATGCACTATTCTTGGATTATACAATTAAACTTCTTTGTTTCTTAATTATTTATCTCCTAACATACCAAAACTAGCATGGTTTGTTTACTATATGCATCATTAGGCAAATTTTGACTTAAAATAATCTGTTTATAGCATGGTTTTCTATTATGTAAGTGCCTGGTGTTAAAAAGCTTTGTTTAATATACCTACATACTACATAGTTTAATGGGAAATGTTCTATCAACCCCCAGACTTTGCTATATGTGAGAAGTTCCTAAATATTGACAGCGGTACTAGACACTATAATAATTAGTATTCAATCCTTGTTACTAGATACTATAATAATTGGTATTCAATCCTTGTTATTCAACATCAAAGACCTATTTTTAAATATATATATTAAATAATATGACTTTATTTAACTAAAAACTGAAAAGTCATCATTCTTTTCTAGTAAACAATTTTAACAACCCCCAAATTAGAAAACTTGTAAATCTTATAAATTGCTATCTTAGCAGGTTAAATAAGATGTTGCATTCTAAATACCTTACCTAAAGTTTTTACTTAATTCATACTGAAGGCAAAACATACATCGGCCCAGCTCTGTCCTAAATTAAAACTATCCAACCCCCCGTCTCTTACATTAATGACATAGTCACTAAGTACTATGATATTGAATAATAAATCCAACTGAGAATTGTTAAATATCATATCATACATTCTTTTATGAGCCACTGATTTAAAAGTTAACTACTGTTTCTTGTTCATAAATGCACCTATCAAGTCGCTTAAAAACCAGACTTATATATCTCCCCTTTTAGCTATTTTCCAGTCTAGCCTGAGATACACTCTTAATATATTTGCGATGAGAAGAATCATGTATGTTACATCTGAATTATTTAAAATGGTAAGTTATAAATATAGTCAACAAAGTTAAAATCAGAAAATGAATTTATAAATATGACTGCTAGAAAAAGGTAATAGAACATATACTCATACTGCTAAGTTTTTTCCTTTTTACTTAGTCTTTTATGGTAATATGTAACTAAATAAATTTATTTTGTTAAGTTCAAATATAAAGCTAAGGAAAACATACTAAAATTTAATAATTAAGTTCTGCCGTAACCTATTCTCAATAAACTTTTAAGTATATCTATAATATATTATAATTCATTTCTGAGTCATGGATGTCCTCTATGTATTTAAGTATATATTTATCTATATAAGTATTTATATCGTTGTCTAGTACCCATAGTACAAGCCTAGAGCTTAGTTTGGGACTAGGTCAATTGGTGTGACATAGTCCCCTGATATTATAATTATTATTATTAATCCATGAACTCTTAAAATTTTAAGTATCTTTCATTGGTTAAGTTATTTATTATTAACTATTGAAATAATTTTGCTAAGATTTTAAAGAGTTTTTTTTTTTCTTTATTTATTTACCTGCAGTGAAACTTAATAGAAAAATACAATTATAAATTTCTTATACTTAGCTAAAATATTTTTAATTCAATCGTAATTAATAAATAAATAAATTAAAGATGACTTTTAGAGATATTTGTGAAGTACTCATTTTCAATCATTGTATTAATACTAAATTATTTAAGATTTTAACCATAGCAACTTTTTTTTTTTCCTGTTGTGTCTTTGCTGTGGTGTATAATCTAATCTGTCTGTGACAAATAACGATGCCCTACACCTATCTATCTAAACTAGCTTTGCTTGATTGTTCAATTGTTTTAACTTATTATTAAAGTTAGTGAAGTGTTTCATCTAAATTGTAACAAAGTCGTTCTTATAGAACAAATAAGACGTACCCGTACCTACCTACAAATAAGATGTATCGTGTTAACCTGGACTAAAACTTTACGTTTATCGTGACGGTGGCAGATAAAGCGGATGAGAATACAAAGACATGATGATGATGATGATGACGGACATTTAACAAGTGTTACACCAAACCAAACTATAGTGAAGTGTTTAAAGCGTCTGAGAATCTAAGAAACTTTAATGCAACCTAACCTTTTGTATTGTTTTTGTGAATTATAAGTGACATTTCTAAAATTGAGTTTAACTTATTTAACAACTAACCAATATCATTAACTATACCATATCTTATACCACTATCCTGGTCACGGCACCAAATTGTACCTACCTAACACATTCTTACTCTTTAAAAATAATTACTAATAAATTTGATTGGGAAAGGTGTAATAACAAAGTTCTTTATCCTGGTCATGGCATACTAAATTGTAACCCTCCCAACAAAAAACCTCTACCTAATTTAAAACCTAGAGCCTAAATATAATTAAACTATGTATTAACTTTCTACCTAGCAATATACAGAGTAAGCATGAATAACGATTGTTGAATTGGCCATATGATCATCTAGTGTCTAAGAACCTACATTGTGAAACCGTTTAGTTAGTAACCTAAGAACTTTTCATGCATATAAGAATGGTATAGTTATTTAAATAAAACCTAGCTCTTTAACCTACAAGATTAAGTGAGGATTGAAGGGAAATAATAAAAGTGAATGAATATTGGTCTTATAACTAATAAAAGTTCAGTCAAAGTCTTTGGGTCTATTTAGTGATTGTTAGGATGAAAACTGGAAAGTATGCATAAGGCATTTTATTTTGCGCCTACGGTCAGAGCCCGCGACTCCCCGCTCATGACTGTGAGACTCGACTCCTGACGGGACATCTCTCCAGCGCTACTAAATCTTTTCTTTCCAGGTGGGACTTTGATTTTACAGTCTTTGTCAGCTGTTAATAATAATTTGGTCATGTCATCAGTTTTCAATGGACAAGAGGGAATATTCGCGAAAGCTCCTTACTCCATTGCAGGAGTGAAATATAATATACTAGGAGCTGTATTATTAATGTGTCAAAGTCATACTGTTAAGATGTAGATAGGTTAGTAGTCAATTAAGACCAAGGTTATGTAGTTTGATATTGTATCAATTTACTGCAGTTTCTATGAAGAGCCTAGTTATACGAGTAATTATAACAATAATAATTCCTTAAGATGATTGTGACTCTTTCTAGTCATGATGAAAGCTGGATCTGATGAATGCTGGATCTGATGATTTCAATCATAATTTGTAGATATTTGTTGTAGTATGTTCCCGTAGGAATTGGATAGTGATTCCAACTGCTAACAGACTATAAGGCTGGTATACCCTTGAGTAATACCAAGCAGGGGACGTATCCCATAGTGTTAAACAGGGAAATCACTTGTCGTATAATATTCAATGTAGGTTGAGAGAAATCAGTCAATCTCATAATATTCAATGTTGAAGTATAATTGGCTATCTGCCATTGACTAGAAATAATCACATATCATTAGCTAAGGATCTTTGTCCTAGCAATATATTGAGGCGTTGCGAGCTTACTATCAGGTAGCTAAGTTTGATGATATTATAACTGGTCAGTTGCAATATTTGCAGTAGATATTTATTATTATTCATAGGAAAAACCAGATCACTCAGGCTCAATTATTCATTTCAAATGTTGGTATGTGGTATGGTAAAGGTTTCCAGTCTTGATACTATTTGATATATATTAAAGTACATTCACAAGAAGGAGTGTCGTCGGCCAACAAGATGCACTTCTTTATGCATAGGTTCCCTTGGGAAAAGCATGATAATTCTGCTGCACAGGGACTAGCCGCAGCCCGTAGGCAGTACGGCCGAGTCGTAACTCAGTTTGAACAGAGAATACCAGCCGACGAAGTGTTGGTAGGAAGACAGTCCAATTCATAAATATGACTTTGAACTTTACTTATGAACGCAGTTACTCTGCTTCAGACTAGAAATATTTACTTTCTGATAAGCTTACATGAGCATTATTGGCTAGGAATAAAGTTAAATAGAGTCATATATTAATGATATTATAACTGATCAGTTGCAATACTTGCAGTAGATATTTATTATTATTCATAGGAGAAACCAAATCACTCAGGCTCAATTATTCATTACAAATGTTGGTATATGGTATAGTAAAGCTTTCCAGTCTTGATACTATTTGATATACTAAAGTACATTCACAAGAAGGAGTGTCGTCGGCCAACAAGATGCACTTCTTTATGCATAGGTTCCCTTGGGAAAAGCATGATAGTTCTGCTGCACAGGGACTAGCCGCAGCCCGTAGGCAGTACGGCCGAGTCGTAACTCAGTTTGAACAGAGAATACCAGCCGACGAAGTGTTGGTAGGAAGACAGTCCAATTCATAAATATGACTTTGAACTTTACTTATGAACGCAGTTACTCTGCTTCAGACTAGAAATATTTACTTTCTGATAAGCCTACATGAACATTATTGGTTAGGAATAAAGTTAAATAGAGTCAAAATGAGTTGATATCTCCGTAGAACAAAATTAGGTATGCTTAAGTAAATAGTTAATTTCCCAGGTTTCCCCAGGTCTAATTTCAATAGTTATAGTCATAGCGGTAGCGGAGTTGGCAAAGTTGAACAAACCTGTAACCATAATAAGATATGCCTAGCTATCCACATTACGTGTTTATAAGTCTCTCACGGTGTAATGAGAGATCTTCTATCTACCTAGGGTCCCTAAGCACCTATTATTCTACTGTTTTAAATTAAACTAAAAGTCCGAAATTGACTTTTATGATTACGTTAAACGTGTGTGTGATGTAGAATATTCCGGTGTAAGAATACCCTTCTAGACCAGCTAAACCTATCATAACAACGACTTCGGAAAACCAAGTTTCCTGTGTGTAGTCCTAAGTACTCTTCAGCCGGCTAATAAAAGCCTTTAGTTGGCGTCAAAGCGGAGTAAATACCTAAGGTGGTCGATATATAAATATATAAATAAGGGGTACAACACAAGAGGTATATCTGCATATCGTCTGCACCACCTGTAAACAGGTTCGGATCCGACTAGGGGCCCTATGAAGCAAATATACGGAATACCACCAGCGTTGTCTGACGTACCGAGTTAAGGCGTCAGAACCTTGCGCGTAACCCTCTTGACTTACTTGGCTAATGAGATAAATCGTACGTTTCTTGATTGTAGAAACCTTCCGATTCCATCCCATAACCAAAATGTAAGCGTAGGTTATTTTATCGTTTTCAACGTCTGCCTTGGAGCTCTGTTTAGTAGACTACCAGTAGGCGTCATTAGGTACAGAGATCTGGAAAATCAACATGATTAGTAAACAAATCACAACAAGAAAAGGAACACGAACCCAATTGGTAACACAATCCCATAACCCCTGCCACGACAGCTGCACCCAGACACTACGTAATCAAATCATAGCAACTAAAGGAACACAAGAACGCGAACACAAATTATTAAACCATTCCCGCAGCCCGTTCCATGCTAGCTGCCTTCGCCAACTCGTAGCGCTCCTCATCCATTACCTAAAGCGTCACACCAACAAAAACCCAATTATAGAATAAGCACGAACACCAAAATGGACGACACGAGCATCGGAGCACCCTAAACCATTCCCGCATCCCTAGCCATGCTAGCTGCCTTCGCCAACTCGTAGCGCTACCCATCCATTATCTAAAGCGTCACTCCAACAAAAAACCCAATTATAGAATAAGCACGAACACCAAAATGGACGACACGAGCTTCGGAGCACCCTTACTGCCACTCCCTCACCACCTAGACGGACGACCAGACCCCAAGAGAAAGAGGCTTAGCGTCCCCTTCCCGGCCCTTTTATCTCTTTTTCCTGTCATGCGCACTACGAGATATTCCAGCTATCAGAGACTAATGTTAAATCATTCGTATTTCCAGCTGTTAGGGAAGCTTTCCGCTTGTCCAGCCATTTCCTATCTCCAGCGTTCCTTGCGAGCGAGGAGCCCCAGCGTCCCGGCGCGCGTCGATCGCGAATCATACCGCCAATTCTCGCTTCATCCACCTAGCCGCATTGTTTAAGCTAACGTAATGAGTAACAAATAAGACTCACTTTCATTTGAATTTGTCTCTTTCTTTTTTTTAATCTAATTTGGTTTAACTTCTGCTAACCATGTCTAGTTAGCAGAAGAGTCCTTGTTACATTTTATAATTCTTCCTCATTTAATTTATTTAATAAATATAAATAATTAAGTTTGTTTATTATCTGAATATTAATAAAACATTATTATCTGAATATTGATAAAACTTCAACAATTTTATTTTGTGTTGTAATTGGACATAAAACAACGCCATCTGTACGAATCGGAAGGAACCCGCTTTCCTCACTAGATGCCCGGGAATAAATCTGTCAATTCTAGACTAGCTGTTAAATAGTTTTCGATTTCCTCCAGAGAGGTCTCTGTTTCTCAATTTATATAAAACAATAATAGCGTTCCTCATTACGTTTGAAGTAAAGTTGTATTTCGAGATTCAATGTTTTTGACATTATGTTTGATTGTAATTAATTAGTTAATTGCAGATATGATGTTATTTAATAACGAATTAGAATTTTAATACTAAACTTTAATGTATAACGATTTTTACTCTTGTTAGAGCCTAAACTGAAATGAATTATATTTGCGAATTGAACGGCCATTTCTGGACCGTTACAAGGCGAGAGAGGAATGATCGGCATTCTTGAGTTTTGGAGTGAGGTTCGAACACTCTCCGTTTAGGCTTCCGTCGTAAACAAGGAACCCTTATGTCTGATTTACATCGGTGAGGCCAGTAGAAGTACATTGCGTCGTTACAATAGCTCTAGCCGCAAACGTGTAAACTAACTCGTCAATGTACTTCTACTGGCACGCTTTTGCTGGACCAATGTAAATCATAGAACTCGGAGACTCAGTTTAACTCGGAGACTCTTACTACTACAACGCTGTAGTTTTGTATTTATACATTTAAATTACCCCGACAAAGTTGTAAAATAAAATGGTGTTTTTTTTGTAAGGCTGTTTTTTTATGATATTGAGTAAGGCTAAAAAACATGATGTGCATGTTATTATAATTTTATCGAAATATGTTACTCGGAAAGTGTAATTTTTGCTAGTGTTATGTGTACCTACTACACCCAATAACTAACAGTAGTTATAATTTTGTTGGAAATAAAAACTACCATATTATCCGTCATCGTAGTAAATTACTTATTTAATTATTTAGACTTTATTTATTTATTTATTTATTAAATTTACTAACACTTTATTATTATTATGGTTTAAGATTGCTGAAAACGACAATTTATTATCAAGCACTTATAATAACTAATATACAGTAAAAAATAATAATTATAATAATTAATAACTAATGTAAAACCTATGATCTACTTAAAACTAGTATTAACACAACTACAAAAAGAATACCCCCTCTAATAGATCCTCTAATAGTTGTGTTTCGCTGGAATTCTTTTAGATTAAATGCCTAATTTAATTGTCATACGTAGGTTAGGTTAGGTTTGATTTATAAGTGATAATAAAAGTTAAGTCTTCTATTAAAAAAATGCGTTCGGAATTTTGACTTTACAGAATTTATGTAGTCTCCACAGATCATAACCGTGGCGCCATTTTAATTTCGAGTTCTCAGTTTTATGTCAATTCAGTCTACACACGTTGTCCAAGGTACAGTCAACCCTAGAAACTATTTGCATAGTCGTAACGCTGAAACGGCTCGTAAACTGACCCAGAGTTGTAAACTAGGATAACCTAGGGTGATATTATCTTGAGTAATACCACAGAATATAAAATAGTACAAGTATAGAGGGTGCTCTTTCGAACAAAACAGCGTTTATTTATTTGTTTATTGAGGATTTCAACAGATAATACTTACATTGAATATATCTTTTTTTTTTATCAATGCTTACCAAATTATAGGGAACCATATCTTATACCAGTAAATATAAAAATTGAGCCCTCTGTCCTTTCTAAAAAACAGTTGAGCTCATTAAAACATTTTTAGAACAAATCTGTCGCAATATTAATGTTCTACAATTTTATAATAAACGCTCACATCATTCGAGCTATAGGCGTAGATAATCTTGAAAAATCGCTTTTTGTATGTATGTATGTAAACACTTTATTGTAAGAACAAGAGATAACAATCATAAAATAGACAAAAATATTACAGGGATGTACAAAGGCGAACTTATTCCCTTAAGGGATCTCTTCCAGTAACATTTTACCATGAATAACTTACGACGCAAACGAGATTTTAAATGACTTTTGAGATTTTTTTTAGAACTCCGGTGTGTACGTGTTTTCAGCTCTCATTCCGAGGTAAAACCCTAATTCGACTGGGCTATCAAGCGTTCAAGGTGCAACAAAACTAAGGTTGCATTCGACCAAACTGGAATAAGGTCTTATACCTAGATTAAACGCCGATTTTGTATGTACTAACCTTAGAGTAAGTCTTATTCCAAGTTGGTGAAATGCGGCTTAAGAAAATAATAAACTTGGAAAATATAGTTTTAGAAAACGGCCCTTTATTATGTCTGTTTGCCTACTTGCAATAACAACACACCTGTTATTTAATAGCTTGAACATTAAACTCTGTAGTATGAGGTTACATCTACAGCGTGTTATACGGGCGGTAAGTGAAACGAAGTAGGCTGGTAGAGTGGACAGTGAGCACACCAATTTATATTGATATTTTATAACATATAGACGGACAACTACACAGACCACTTGATGATGGGTAGGACTGAGGATAAAACAGTATGCTCCTATAATGGTTGTATTATCTTCGCACCGGAACATAACAATGTGAATACTGTTGCTTAGCGGAAGGTTAATGGTTAAGACCCTGAACTAAGTGTCACACGTAAAAGAGCCCTCATGTGGCCTATTTACTGAATAAATATTTTGAATTTTGTTTTTTTTTTAATTTTGACACCTTCATATTTATGTTATAACCAAACTTACGAGGTCTGAAATGAGACTCAATGCAATGCATAACAAAAGGGTTTTTTTTATGGAAACACGTAACCTTGTCGGCGAAAACAACTAAATTTATTGCGTCCTGCTTTTTTTTAACTACGGATGTCAAAATCACGTTGTGAAGTAAAACGTATTCATAGAAAAACAAGTTGTGTAGTGTCCTGTCCAAAAATCTAGTTTTTTAATCCTCTAACGGGCCAACCCTATATTCAAACCGCGAACAGAGAACGTTTTACTTCGGAATAAAATTTGACATTTGCCAATACAATACATTATCCAGCCTATATACCTACAGTAGGGTGGTCCAAAAATCAGTTTATTTTTTATTTTTCTTCTCCACAAGGATCTTTTTATTCGATTAGACTTTCAATACCTCTGTGCAAAATTTGAGTGAAATCGGACAATATTTAGTGGTCGCTATGATTTGGCGATTTTTTTTATAAAAAGAAAAAAAATGACATTTTATGTACGCACTTCTTTAATACGAATGGTTTATGTGAAATAAACATAAAGTGAAATTTAATTTTATGCTAGTCATTTTTATCAAAAATTACTGTCGTGGATAGATACTTGGCGTATTTAAGTTGCAAATCATAGCGACCCCTAAATATTGTCCGATTTCACTCAAATTTTGCACAGAGGTATTTAAAGTCTAATCGAATAAAAATACCCTTGTGGAGAAGGAAAATAAAAAAAAAACTTTTTTTTGGACCACCCTAGTATACAGCCTAATCACATTGCTATCCGGTTCTATCGCAATATCATCCGAAAATGTTCCATTGCTAGCATAAGCCCTCCTCAACGAACTCTAATTTATTTAGTCATATTGAGAATATTATCCAATAAACGGGATAGGTTCATTTCATAAGCTCATAAAATGTCAAAATGCGCAACTGAGTATCTAAGGTAAATGATAAATATTTTTACTCCAACAACAGAACTAATCTTACTTAGCTAACCTAAACTAACTTTTTTTTTTACATACGTGTGTCAACATCAAATTTGATCTGAATTATTGTTTTTTTTCCATTACACTCAAGGACCCCAGTTCAAGTAACCCAGTTATTCTTTTAATTTTTTTGAATAATATGAGAAAATATTTTCAGTCATCACCAAGCTCCCTGTATTTTGTTACTTACTGGCCACAGTGGCCACCAACAAAAACGCACAAAAAACAATCATATCGCACGAGCGAAAACTCTGCCCGATTTATTACACTTTTAAAAGCGTGACTTAAACCTTTTTTCGTCGGACATTTTGTCCACAGTTCGTGTTATGTTTTTGAGATAATAAAATAAAATACCTTTGGTATTTTTTTGTTCAAATGAACACGTCCGCGTATTTGCATACAATGCGGCCGGGTGCAATATGTGGCTAATGTTCTACTGTACATTCAAAGTGAGAAAGATGTAAGGATGACTGGGCTTGAGATATTCGCTTTTGGAATTTGGAGTTTTTAAAGATTTAAACAATAATAAACTTAGAACAGGTGGTGTGAGAATCTTGTACTTAATCTAAATAAACATCGACAAAAATGTATTTTTATTTTTAAAGACTTGATGTTTTTTCAATAAGTATGATTTTTTAGGTAAGATCGCGTTTTTACTTGACTGCTCAAGAAGGATAAAACTTTTAGATTTTTCGACTTGTGCCCTTTTGTATGTACGTACACTAAATGGCTACACAGATTTTGATGTGCCAAGGTATCGTTTTTACTATGGTTTGGAGAAGGCAAACTAAGTGTGATCGACCCATAGCTATTTGCATTCTCAAGATTACAATCTTAAGACTGCAATCCTAAGACTGCAAATGCATTGCCAACCCTGAGGACTAAGATTAAATGCCCCTATAATGCTTGTAATTTTACCAGTTGTCTTATGCTCACACCGCAACCAACAATGCGAACACTGCTGCTTGGAGGTAGGTTGAAGGATAAAGTAGTGGTAGTGATCCCGACGGAGCCAGAACAAGGATTTGACCACTAAAATTGTTTAATAACCTAACGGAGATCGCGTTGCTTCGGTTGACAATAATTTTCTCTTAAGACGACCATAAAGATCGACTTTTTGACCCGAAACCCCTACTATTTTGATCAAAACCTATGTTTTTATCAATCTATGTTTTTATCCATACCGGAAATCGAAGCCTCCTTTGCTTAAGCAGGTTAAGTACCGTATCATCAATTTATGTTTATCCTGAAATGCGTCGAACTACTTGTAAAATTGTCCAATGTGTATTTGCGTCTCACAGTTTGTTTAAAAAAAATTGAGAGGCAATGCTCATTGGACAAAGATCTTGAACAAGTGGAATAAGCCTAAGGCATTCTACTCCTTAACTTCCTATTGCAATCGTAGGGTATTTGACAACATTGAAATTAAACTGTTTTTTCATTAACAATAGATAAACATTATAAAAATACTAGGAAAACAGCCATCTTTTATTTATGTTTTGCTATTTTAAGATTTTTAAATTCATAATATCCAACAATAAGGAGGCTGGTTGATTGTGACGTCACAAGATAGTAATCCATATAAATTCCATAGTAACGGAGCGTTTTTGATGTTTCATAAAAAGAAGCTGATTTGACTTTTGTCAAATACCGTATTGTCTTTGACTCAGCTGCCATTACTGTCAAGTTAATAATTCATTACCAACGTAACATCAATGAAGTAAAAAATGTAGAATAGAAACCCATAGCTATTTACCTATAGTTGTTTAAAATGTAATAAACGTGACAATATGTACCGTGTGTCGTTTGCCGTGAGAACCTTGTCGGGAAACGCCTAAAACTCGATCCGTGACCCGCAGTGTGTCAATACGCAAACGTTTCTCTTTCTAAAACTGTATTTAAGCGATTTATTGTATAAACAATAGGCTATTTGCAATAAGTATTAAATTTATTAATGAAAAACAACATAAAATAATACAAACACCCTAACACAATAACTGAAAAAGAAAACTAAAACTAAATAAAACTAACTCTAAATATATAAATTAATTAAAACATTAAATCTAAGAATGGCCCCTGCGGCATTGTACCAAAGATGCTGGCAGCATTTCCTCGCTGGATGGTTAAACTTATACGTTGAGCGAGGAAACTGCCAGCTCCTCGGTCTCCCGTGACGTCAATGAGCCTCTACGAAACTTCTTTGAAGAGGCTTCGAGCGCTAGGACCCCACGGACCAAGGGTCTCGACGCGAAATGGAATAAACATATTGTGCAATTAGCACGCAAAAATAAACAATAATGTGAGTAGTAAAAAAATATGTAGTTTAGACGACGTTCACGTCTCGATGTAATTGCTTCACCCTTTATTAATCTCACTAATATATTAAACGCGAAAGTTTGAGTGTGTGTTTGTTTGTTGCTTCTTTACGCTGCAAAGGCTGGAATTTAAAATGGAGATCCCGAAAACATTGAAAATTTACCGAGGGAATAATGATAATCGAAAACCTAATGGCTCAGTAACTAATTGAACGCGGGCGAAGTCGCAGGCAGAATAACGATCTTTAGTTCAGCAAAAAAACTTATCAGAAATAGGCGGAGAATCATCAAAACTATGAAATGGAATTTAATATTTTTGATAATTCCATAGAATAATTCCATATACTTAATTTTCTACTTGTTAGTAGTTAAATTCTATATTATATTTTATAGTAGTTGCACTTGGAAAATCCACCTTATTACAGTACAAACTTATTTTGCCATTACCATAAAACGTCAAAAGCAATATGGTTCTACCTAGTAAAATAGAGGAATTTTCACGGTAACCCTATCTATACTCACGAGCAAAACTACCGAGGTCATGTAACACTGAAATCGTATACAAAGTGACCCGTTACTTTTGCTAGCCAGTGCACTAATAACGTTAGCTTTACCGATACAAACATGCAAGCAAACAAGCAATGTGATACAATAGTGCTCGTCCTCAAAACGCGATATGTAGCCTCACCTCTCACCTCACCTTGTTTGACACGTCTCCAAAGCAAACTTAGGTAACTCAACAATTGAATATTCATAAAGCACACAATGTAACCAAAAATTTCACACAAACAACGGAGGTAAAAACGTCTTTTTCTCAAATAAACAAATATTTGACGCATGCGCTTAGCGCCGCTGTCGAATGAATTTGTTTAAATTTAAATAATTTCCGTTTCCCGCGCCATCTTTGGGATTCTTTTGAATTCAGATTTCGAGTTCATAGTTTAATTCCATGCAACGTTTTTTTCTGTTGGAAAGACGTTTTCTGACGTTTGTATTATTGTGTGTATTTTATGGATATTAATGGCTTTTTTGTTTGACTTTTATTCACAATGCTTGGACTGAATAGAACGTGTAATGTGACACGATATTTTCTAGTTTTTGTTTTTGTCTGTAGCTGTTAATACTATATTTAAGTTATCGATGAAATATCTTTCGCTCAGTGTATTTAAAAAAAAACTTAAAGATCTAGAACTTGCTATACATCCATCACGCTTAAACGATTACGTCCTTTTTTCTTTTTCTTATAAATAGACGCTGTTAACAATCCAATAATCTTTTTAACACTATGACACTGCTGTAATTCGGATCGGTAGCAATCGATCATAGTACAAATATCGATTCAACGGCAATTTGTGAACAATCGAGTGGGATTGATCGATCGACTTTTTCTTACTTTTGTAGATATGCCGCTGTTTCCGGTAGCAAATTTGGTTAGACTAGTTACACACCTGTTAAAAAACGTCAACCATTTCGAATTTATTTGAATGAGATTCATCCCAGCAATATTTTAAAATAAGTTTTGAGGGATATACAGATCAAAAGTGAGTGGACGGGTCGGAAGGGACCGCCCTAGGCGTACTTTTTCGAGTCAAATCGGAGAAACACTGGAAAAGGGCCGAATCTTACGTACCCGAAACCGACGTGCGTGCATGACTCGATGTATGAATGTGGAAGAAGCGAAAGAAAGTTGTCAAGATTGTAGCAAGTGGAAAGAAGTGGTCTCTGCCTACCCCTCTGGGAAACAGGCGTGATTGAATGTATGTATGTATGTAGTTTCCCAATTCTGGGCAAAGGCATATTCCCTTGATCTTCACGAGTCCATGTTTAGTTCCCTTGAAAATGTAAGTGATTAAAATGTCATAAACTAAGTTTAAAATTGGCGTAACCTATCAACAAGATATTTAAATGCATTATGTTCCATATTAAAAAGGAGTATGTTTTGATTTTTCCACAGACTAAAAACGGAACTGCACCGCCCTTCTCAATCGTAATGTAACACAAAGAGTGTATTAAATGAAAAAAAAAACATACATACATACATAACTTCACGCCTATCTCCCAATGGGGTAAGGTAGAGACTAAGGAATGCCAGGTGCACCGGTCTAAACATGCAACTTTCGCTTCCTCTACATTCGACAATCTCTTCATGCACGTACGTCGGTTTCGAGTGCTTTTGATTTGGCCCTTACTCAGTACATACCGAATCCCTACCAACATTTCCGCTCGCCATATGTCTTTCGTAACTCTTTTTTCATCCATCCTTTCTAAATAACCACACCATCTTAACATACCCTTTTCGATTTTAGTCACTACATCTTCTTTCAATCCACATCGTTCTCGGATCTCGGTAAAAAATCAGTGGGGCTAGACAAGTTGCCATTGTTCACGAACGCTAGCGTTAGGTGATCACTGGCGACATGTGTTGTCATTGAAAAATGTATGGGAATGACGTAAGTCACGTGATATATCACTCGTTACAACTGACACGCTGAAAAGTGATCACTATCACTCGCGCTAGTGATAGGTTTGACGACTACAGTCGTTACGCGGTACTATTTTGATACAAAGGCTAGACAAGTTGCCCTTTTGACAGGTCGAATAGAACACGAGCACTATCACCATGTCGCACTGCTAGATCAAAGCAGTTTTAACCTAAAATCCTTGCTAGTTTTGTTTTAAGTTCAAAGAAGTTGAATTAAAGTTGATTTTAATATGCATTGTATTTTGGTCTGAATAAATGCAGTATTAAACGAAAAGGCCTTTTTCCTGAACTAGTTCCACCCAGGCAACATCTAATCGATTATAAATTATCCCGAGTGGGAGTGTCGGAGCTAATCGAACAGTTTTAGTTCACACGTGATGCCCGTGCGCCCACTCCGGTCGAAACAATACTAATAACATATACTACATTATATGCCGTATCGCGGAGAACAATGAACGATTTAAATTTAGTGTAATTCATATCTGCGTTTTGTAATATAGGTTTATGGTTTTATAATTTTTGTTACGACGAAGATAGTCGTATCGTCGTATGTGCTGTTATTATAAAACGTCTCATACTCGTAGTGGTTTATTCTGTTTGACTTGCTTTTTTAAATGCGTTTGTTTTTCTAGTTAATAAATAGCTAATAGTAAGTTGTTGACCAAGAAAGTCCTTTACCACTTTTGGAACCTAACGTCATACAAAAAAAGAAAAGTGGTAACGGAGATTTTATTAAAATAAAGGTACCTAGATTTATTAGGTTATACAAGATTAGCAATGTGTTAGTTGCAGAACATTCTCAGAACTGTAGAAATCTTTAAAAAAAATACTAAGAACATTTTCAGAAAATCAAATCATTTATATCGAATAAATCATAAAAGGTTAGTTAAATACAACATTACAAAAGTCATTTTAACACGATTAACAAAGAATATTAATTTCACGTCATGAAATGTAAAAAAACTATTAATATGAAATACATCTACATAACCCAAACAAAGACACTTTCAAATTTAAATTAAAACAAAAACTTGCTGGACAGAATATTAAAATTATGAAAGTTAGCGTTTAAACGACATAATAATTTCATGTCATTTTGTCCAAATAAAGCAGGCCACTCGTTTTTTAGCCAGAAAAGGCATAAGACTGCCATGAATCAGAGGCGACAGCGCATATATTTGAGATGTCGATCGCGTTTTGGTGGTGACCATCTGTTAGCGAAATTGAAGATAATAAATAATATGAGGAAACGTTTCTATCATAAATCACAGAACGGGTCAAGTTCTACGATTCGAAAAATAACTAAGGAAAAAACAAAGACGATATGAAATTGACTTTTTCTGATTCAACTTTATTTTCATTTTTAACATAAAATTTTGTAGACGTTAACCGAATAACTAGGTCCCAAAAAACTGTTTAGCTTGAATTCACGGAGGAATTGTACGTTAAAGTCAAAATCAAAGTAATAAAAATTCAACAATGTCAACATACTTTCAATAATTTCCTCAAAAAAAAAATTCCATTTTATAATCCAATTATTTTAATCTGGTTTTTATGTTGATTGATGGTCGATCAAAGAAATTTACTTTGTTCTAGAATGATGTGTTCGAATAATATTTCGTGCCAATAATATTTTAAGGGTTTTAACGATATGAGTCACATCAAGATCGCTAGTATAGAATTAGAATTAAATACTCTTAGGTACTAAGAAATCTAGTCTAGTCTCCGTAACTCTTCAATCATGGTCACCCATAGTTCATTTTACGACAAACTCGCACCAAAAAATCGTACAGCCTTAATGTCCCTGTAATAGTTCAAAATAGAACCCTATTAAAAACGTCTAGTTTATTTACGATTTTGTTCCAAATGAATCGGGTTTTACTGGCTAAGTAACGATTTAGAGTGACTCTGAGACGTTGACGACTGAATTTCTAATTTATGTGAATCTTGTGAACCCATTCTTTTTTTTTAAGGTTAAGGCGCCACTGGGCTGTTTTGTTTGTTTTGATTGTGATCGTGATTTTTAGTTCAATGTGCGGTTTGACGAGTGTAAGGGTGACTTTTGTGTCATTATTCTATTTAATTTAGTAGAGTTTACATTATAAATCAAATTATAAACACCATTTTAAACCATTGTTTCGTTTTCAGTAGCATGCAAAAGCTATTTAAAAGGATAAACTAGTTTTAAAGGCACTCATTACATAGAACGTACAGTCAACTAATTTGATTCCTAGGCCACTATGGACTTTGTCAACGTGACGTTGTAAACCAAATCATAGGGAGTCTCTTACGTTTTGGTTGACAACGTCACTTTAACATAGTCCAAAGTGGCCTAGAAATCAAATTGGTTGACTGTACTTAATTACTCCGCAAAGTTTTCTCATCGACAAGACGAGTTTAGACTTTGTGATAGTCTCAATTGTAACCTAATGTAACCTACGTGATTAATATTGAAGATAAACTTCGATGAAGTGGAATTCGGTAAAATTATAATTTCTATGAAATTAGTGACACCATGGGGACATCAAATTAAATACGCAATAAAAAAAATTGCCAACTTACCTATTCACCCTACGTATTTTTAACTAATTAAAAACAGCTGTATTTTTATTTATACTGACTACATAAAAGGTTTCTTAGATCAATTATATTATCAATTAAACTTCACTAAAAAACTTGAAATCAACACGTTTTCAGCAGAAATAATTTCTATCAAACGAAAATTCTGTGAAGTGAGTGTCTATAAAAGAAGCCAAGGGGCACCCTATCGTTATAATTATTTAGACACGTCTGTTATGTTACTCTTTTTATTCCCTTATTTAGAACGCTTGCTTCCTATTCTATTTATTTTCTATTGGACTTGTCATTTAGGTAAAATATGTTTATTTAAGGGCCCATTTCGATCAGAACTAAGTGGACAGTAATTTGATTTCCTCAGATTTTATATCTTTGACAATCTCCTGTCGTTGGATAATAGCCCAAAACACATTGTAATAAAAGTATTGTTAAGTATAACATTTTTGAAGTTGTAGCGACGATCGTAACTTTGACACTGGGTGGTCCTAGTACAGTTGGATAGTAAAAATATTGAGTTTGCTTAGAAGCCTGTGTTATTATAAAAGTATGCCATTTCATCATATTAGTGTTAACTTACATGGGATGTTAATACAATTGTAATGTAAATGTTGAGTTTTTTTCTTTCTCTTTTGTATTGTACATAAAAGAACTCGACCGTAAAATGTATAACTTTTTAATACATACATACATACATTAAATCAAGCCTGGATCCCAGAAGGGTAGGCAGAGACCAAATCTTTCCACATGCTACGATCTTGACAAATTTCTTTCGCTTCTTCCACATTCATACATCGAGTCATGCACGCACGTTGGTTTCGGGTAGGTACTTAAGATTCGGCCCTTTTCCAGTATTTCTCCGATTTTATTCGAAAAAGTACTTACGCCGTAAATAATCCGCACTTCAATCCCCCCCGTTTCCCCCCTTCCACTCACTTTCGATCCGTATATTCGAAAAATATTAATCCTCAGGATGAGCAAAGCATTTATTATGCATTATATATTAAGCTCTTAAAGTAAATAGGTCTAACGTCTACGTAAGCCCCATAAACATTTACTACAATTATAACATTTACTAAAAATCAACGCGAAAGTAACTGTGCTAAACTAATTAACCGATTTTAATTAAATTGTGCCTGTCTTCTACGCACGGAATTGCGGACAACAGCTAATATTTAATTCTTAAACAAACAAGAATATAAATAACACCACCCAACAATAACGGTGTCTCGCTCTAGTCTCACATTAAATACCATGACTGACGTTAATATGACATTTTGGTAGTTTTCGGAATAACTTATAGGCTTCGTAGTTAAATCAGAAAGGTTAACTGGCCGGTCGCAGGTTCAAACTTTAATGTTTTAATGAATGTCAAATTAGATTGTATCTCGAAATTAATTTAGCCATTAGTAGTTTTATGACAAATTACACATGTAATTTTATGTTTTGTTATCTTCGATAGTGGATATCTTTCTCTATCTCTTTCCATCCTTCTCTGACTAATTCTTCAAAGATGGTGGGTGTCATGAGGAGGTACATAACATCATAAGCGGATAATAATCTCTTATCACAACGTAATAAGCCTGCTCGATTAGCAGCTTCCTAAAACAAAATGTTTTTTTATACCAAAGCAGTTTAACACCCAGTAAAAAAAAAGTCATATTTATTCACCGAACACACCACACATGTTGTAAAAGAACAACAAAACTTCTTATTAATTGACTACATTAATACGCACGCGAGAACAGCTGTGCTTAAATTAATTACAATCTGCTCCCGTGTAATAAAAAAAACTGGGCAAAATATCGATTACCACTCATTTTGTCAATGCGTTAATAAATCGAATCGAAGTAAAATATCTCTCGATCCGTATCGACTATCGACGAATATCGGCGAAGTTACGAGCAGCGTGTATTCTGCTGTCTTAAGAAAAATCTGCGCATACGCATCTTAAACTTTACAGCAAATTCAACCTAGGGACACTATAAACAAAGTTGCATTTTCATTAGATATTTCACAAAAGTTGCGCCTTTTTTTTCTATGTTGGCACTATCCACCGATCGCCCGCCATATTGCGCCGAAGCGCCATTTTGCGCCGAACGAGCACCATCCTGCGCCGAATGCCGCGATGCGCCCGCGCAGATATCGCGCGTCTTTGACATTTTTGTGCGAAGAATTAGCTGCGAAATTTGATCAGGATTATGGTTTGGTTTTTGTTTCAAATGCATTTTTACTGTCAAATGTTGCGGTGGCTTAGATCGAATCGGGAATATAAACGACAAAAAAAGTACCTTTGAATTACGTAAAAGCCTTACGTACCTATATTTTTTGGAAAATTCTACTTAAGATTTAATCAAGCTGACCATATACTCGTTTAATGTTATGTTTAAACTGTCATACATGCATTGTCACAGCGATTAAAGTGACAAGGTACTAAAGTGTACACATATTTATGAACTCGACTATACTACTGTCATATTACACGTGGTTGTTTGACACTTCCTTGCTTATTTTTTTTTTTGCTTCAGACCGAACGCACGTGCAACTCAATTGGCTTCAAAGCGGAACAATTGGGTGAGTATAGTTTTTTGAAGTGGTGTATTTTATATTTTATTTCGATAGGAATTATTATATAGATCTGAGAATAAAAATCCTTTAATTTTTATGTTTAATAGTTTTTCCGAAATCATTTTTTAAAATACTGAGGTGACAGTTCATAACTTTCTATGCCTGTTTCCCTCTTACGCCTTGGTCTCTAATGAAAAAAAAAGTAATCGTTGACAGTTCTCGTTTGTTAAACAATTACACTTGTATTTGAGTGTTTTGATTTCGTTTGCAAGTTTGTTTCGACCGTATTTTAACGACAACTCTTGCTTGCACCCTGGACTCTGGCTTTTCTACATCTCTCCACGACCCTGGCACGGATTTCGGACACCGATCGATTATTATCTCGATGATTTGCGGCACTTTGATAACGATTTTCTTTTTGGACTAAACAAACACAAATTGGTTTGTTCAAACCTCTTGGACGATTCAGCGACTTGTAGCGATGGAAAAACAAGAATTATATAATCGTGCATATAACTCGGACATAGGACAGTCGAAATAAACTGGCAAACGAAATCAAAATAATCAATACAGGTGAAATTGTAACGGATTGTTTGACAAATGAGAACTGTCAACGATTACATTTTCTCATTTCTTTTTTTTTTCATTGGAGACCAAGGCGTAAGAGGGAAACAGGCATAGTAAGTTATGAACTGTCACATCATTGTTTTAAAAAAATATTTCGGAAAAACTATAAAAGATAAAAATAATAGGATTTTTATTCTCAGATCTATATAATAATTCCTATCGAAATAAAATATAAAATACACCACTTCAAAAAACTATACTCACCCAATTGTTTTCATTTTGTATGCACAAGCCTTGGATTTTCAAAATGAAAACAATTGCGATTGCGAGTGCGTTAAGCAATGGCCACTCAGTTTAATAAAATCAACATCTGAGGTAAATGTCAAACAAATTGACCGAGTTCCAAACTTACGAGTAGCTCTAGACTAAATAGTACTATGAGTAGTAAACAACGATGAACATACTTTTCTATCTATACTAATATTATAAAGCTGAAGAGTTTGTTTGTTTGTTTGTTTGCTTGACCGCGCTAATCTCAAGAACTACTGGTCCGATTTGAAAAAATCTTTCAGTGTTAGATAGCCCTTTTTATCGAGGAAGGCTATGTATTATAATCTCATAAACTAAAGCAATGCGAGGGCGGGTAGTTAGTACTTTATCTAAAGGAACACATAGAAATAATCGTACTCATCACAAATATATTTTGCCCTTGCCGAGGATTGAACGTGGAACCGCTACTTTCGCAGGGTCACTACCGACTAGGCTGACTGCATCTTCATTGAGAGTTATTTATTGAAAACATACTATAATATACAGAAATAAACCAATTGTTCGGGTTTGGATGCGATGAATGTTAAAACAAGAGAGGAGTTTAATTGTTGTTTATTGACTTAAAAGTTCTACTTGTTATAAGAGTCTTTAGAAACTATGTTAGTTAAAAATGTTTCAGAAATGTTAAAACGTTATAAACGTTATGATCGAATGCACCCGGTCGCGGCGGTTCCGAAATATGCACTAACTGATAATTACTCTAGGTCGGCGGTCGATGCGCCGCCGATAGAATGCTGACTACGACTTTACTTAAAGTACACGTGTAAGGTGCTTTGCACCGAACACCAATAAATAAATGTGTGACTATTTTATTCTTATTTTAAAACAAAATGTCAATAGTAAATAACGTACAAACCAGATAGTATAAAAAAGCCTCATTAAACAAAAAACTGATATAATGTCGACTTTCTCGAGACAAAGCTTTGTAATCTCTATAAAATTCCTCCTTAAATATATCACGGAAACGGAGCAAGATAGATAGAGATAGAGTCGTATCTTCAAGAGAGGGTTCCGTAAAATAATATTTATTTTCACATTTATTTTGGGTGCCAGACAAAGATATCATAGTTGGCATACAACATATAACATGGACCATACTATTTACTAGGTATTCGATAGTAAGAATAAAAGTTGGTGCTAGTCCTATGATATTATGGATATTTTTCCAAATAATAAGAAAATAAAAGAAAAATATATTCATTCACTACCCACACAAGACACCCAAAAAAAGTGTCTTAAAAAATTATCTTCGCGGTAGTAGATCGGACACTGGCTCAGCATAATGCTGAGGTGTTTAACAGCGGCAGCGCTGATTTTCAGCCAGCTCCGAGTGTGACAGACGGTTGGCACGTATAATTAGAATATATATAATTAGTAATAAAACATATTGTTTTTAGTGGCAAAATAAATACAAAAACTTCACCTTACACAAACACAAATTTGTATAATAAGTATGTTTTTATTAAATTGTTGATTACATAAATAGAATAAATACTTCGTGTGTGAGGCCCTTAAAGTCATATCGAAACTACATAAGGTCTTCATTCATCAACATGACATTTTAACTTAACAAATGTTTTTGTTTTTTTTACATTATACTTATTTTCAAAACAATTCTATTCAGATGTCAATTACAAATATTAACATTTTACTTAATTCAAGTTCAAACACACTATAAGTTCATTAAAGATTCTTAATTTTGTTATTCGTATTTTTTATGTTTCGTTTCGGTTTGTTAGCAATACTTATTTTTGTGCATTTCTAATTTAATTACATCGAGTCATGCACGCACGTCGGTTTCGGGTACTTAAGATTCAAGCCTTTTCAAAAAAGTACGCCTAGGGCGGCCCCTTCCGACTCTTCCACTCACTTTCGATCTGTATATCTCTCTCGTCAATCTTCTTTTACCCATCCTTTTAAATGACCGAACCATCGACGCATGCCCTTTTCAATCTTAGTCACTACATCTTCTTTTATTTTAAAATCTGTACAAATTCGGAAAAACTAAGTTACAAGTGATTTAAACCTATTTAAATCTAGAGTGAGCACGCTTCATCGTCCACTAAATCCTGGTCCTCCAAGAGCAAGAATTAGAGTAAACTATTTATAAATATTGACCCCATGGAAAAAACTAAAAATTAGTTCTTCGATAACTTTTCTCAAACTGTAAAAGTCTACTTACGAACTAAAGAACCCCACATTCCAAGGGAACCCTAAAACAAAACCGATATAAAATAAACGGTATCGGTGAATCGGTGAGAAATAGTGCGGCGTCGGATAGTTAACCCGAGGTCGGGCGCAGCACTAAATTTATTTTAGTGATGTCATGTATCGATACGTTATCCCGCTACTGTGAGATCCCGCGATACCGGGATTATTTGTTGATCGGGACTTTTTATACGAGGCCGATATGTGGGCTAGCATATTGTGAACATATTTTACAAGATAGGGAAGGTGTCTGTTATCCTGGTGAAAAATTCAACGAAATGTAGAGATAAAACTAGGCAAATTAGTATAGTTTTATTTTGCTAATAATTTTGTGATTATTATTAAGGTTTATTTACCTATTCTTTCATTTAAAAATCTGAATTTACGTTAAACTAGCGACCCGCCTACACTTCGCTTCGTTTTATGTGAGTTTTCTTTACAGCCCGAACACAAAATAGAATTAATTATACATGAAAAGCTTCCTCTTTAATCACTCTATCAATAAAAAAAAACCGCATCAAAATCCATTTTAAAGCGCATTTTAAAGATCTAAGTAGGTATACATAGGGACAGACAGACAGCGGAAAGCGACTTTGTTTTATACCATGTAGTGAAGTTATATCAAAACTGAGAAATATTAACAATAACAAGTTTATTTGTGGTTTATAATGATTAATGTGATTTACGTCTTAATCACCGTGTATTAAATCAATACGCTTATATAACAATCACAATTTGATATTAAGCAATTGCAATATTTTCCGACAGTCCGAGTTTGTTTGTTTGCTTGAACGCGGTAATCTCATGAACTACTGGTCCGATTTGAAAAATTCTTTCAGTGTTAGATAGACCATTTATCAAAAAAGGATATAGGCTATATATATATATATTATATATATCATACTCACATAAACCGAATCGAAGCGAGGGCGGGTCGCTAGTTTTAAATTATTTGGCTTCTATTATACTGGGTATCGTATCGTATTGATTTTATTATTAACTGTCACTTAAATAAGAGCAATCGTAACGTTGACAATACAACAATATGTCAAATGCAATATGGTTCTATCCAGTAGAATACCGCCTCTGTTTTAGTCATTATCAAGATTGTCTACTTTAAATCGAAAACGTGTAAATAACAGACTCTACCAGAAATTAACCCTATGTCGAGTTTATGGAAAAAGACGTCTGAGTGACATGCATGACTTGTCAGTAAACCTTTTAGAACAGGTCAATTGGATATCAATCAAGACTCAAAATACCTGCAATAAATGTATTTTGTAACATATGTTAATATTGTCTTCATCTATTGTGTGCCAGTCTTATTTACCAAAAACCAAGTCTTATTGTCTTTGGAACACCTTCACCTTCGTGACATCTGTCAAATTCGTATAACCTCTCACCCAACGGTTTGAATTAATTTTGCTTAAAAACCTGTTGTATTTTTAACTTATTTATTGCAAAGCGAACATCATCATCATTACGACAACGACGAAACTCTGGCATAGTTGGTAGTGACCCTGCCTACGAAGCTAGTGGTCACGGGGTGTTATTCTCTCAAAAACAACGGACACGGTCGGACGAACGAGCGAAATTGCAGCGGCTAGTTTAAGTAGTCCCGTCAGAGCGAACCAAACACATTTTAGCGCGTGCATTTTCAATTAAGTAGCCTTATACATTCGATCCATCGACAGAAACCATGCTGCTAAATTGAAAATGTGTTATGTTCGCACTGGCGGGACTAAAACTCGCCGCTTGGACATTCACTCCGTCGTCCGTCCGACCGTCGTTGTTGAGAGAATAAATCCTCTAGTTACATGGATTTGTAGAAAAAAAAACAGTATATTTCCATTTTAGTTTAGTCAAAAAAACACGAGTAAGAAACAAGAAAAACAGGTCGAAATCTAGAGACCCGGCAGTGTGTCCAGCCAAGTCCATAATGGAAACATTTACTCTCCCCGATTCAAATCTACAAGTAATGGTGAACAAGTATTACTTTTTCTCCAGTACTGCTAGACTTGATACTGAATGACTCACGTCAAAACGTAATGGTAAGTCATTTACCGGTCTTACAGCACAAGGTTGATAATATTTATATCTACTATCAGTACTAGTCGATACTAAAGTCGTCGTCAATAGAACTTGCAAAAGATGTAAACAAAACCAATCGAACCAATTCACCATGATTATTCTCATATTAAGTTAACTATTGTAATATAAGGAAATAACTATTCTCTATACGTTACTTTTAATAAAAACACGCTTGGTGAATATTTGAGGTTATGTGTCAAACAGTACTATAATTTGTTTACATCGTTCACAAGTTCTATTAACGGTGACTTTAGTAGGTAGTCGATATCATATCATACCAAACAGATTGCTATTTTACTATATACATAAAAAACTGCAAAGTTAGGGCTTGACTACATTTAGTAGCGATAAATTCGTTTGACTATCAGCAAACTACTACTAAACTTTCACCTTTTCAGATTCTACTATGTTTGGTAGCACATAACGCTTATTTTATTGCCGGTGTTCATTAGCGGTAATGATAACTTACCATAAGGTAACTGGTAACCCTTCCTCATAAAAAACCCACCATAAATTAGGTCTTTTTTTATATGTTTATTTTTAAACCTAAGCGTACTTTTTCGAATCAAATCGGAGAAATACTGGAAAAGGGCCGAATTTTACGTACCTGAAACCGACCTGCGTGCATGACTCGATGTATGCGTGTGGAAAAAGCGAAAGAGGTCTCTGTCTACCCCTCTGGGAAACAGGCGTGATTTAATTTATGTATGTATGTAGTTTTAACATTTGCCAAGTTTAGTTAATGCATGGATTTAGTTAATGCAAAATGCGAGCGTGGTCTATGTTTCACATATACGCTTTTGGTGGCATAAAGATATTCAATACAACATGCCCCTGTTATTTTTGCTCGCAAGTGTAGTTACGTATTACGTGCTTTTGAGATCATGTTTTCTCATTCTGTCCAACCTCTTGACACTCATTGTTTCCAGTTTTACGTGAAATCGAAACTTGTGCCCAATTACCCAAGGTATTGTATGTTAATGTATTTTCTCGAAACTATATTAACAAGCAAATATGTTATATTTTATGAGGTGTGTTTCGAAAATACCTCAAATAGAACTCAATCGGTAATTTTCTATTACAGTGCAACCATTTTCTTAATACAGATCGGCACTCTTCGTTTTTCTATGACACACGAGTGACAAATATACTGTCAGTTGCAAGTGCAAGCGTGATAGCGATAGCCAGCCGAACGGTATTAAGAAGCCGGGAATACTGTACAATAGGTACGTTGAAACTTTACATATAAAAGAAAATCAAAGGGCATTGGGTCATTTTGTTTGAAGAATATTGGCCACGAATGATATTTACATAGTTATTTAGAGGACCTCGAAATACACATAGATATATATAATTTATTACATTACATTACATTAAATCACGCCTGTTTCCCAGAGGGGTAGGCAGAGACCACTTTTTTCCACTTGCTACGATCTTGACAAATTTCTTTCGCTTCTTCCACATTCATACATCGAGTCATGCACGCACGTCGGTTTCGGGTAGGTACTTAAGATTCGGCCTTTTTCCAGTATTTCTCAGATTTGACTCGAAAGAGTACGCCTAGGGCGGCCCATTCCGACCCGTCCACTCACTTTCGATCTGTATAACTCTTTCGTCAATCTTCTTTCATCCATCCTTTCCAAATGACCGAATGTTTGGGGATAAGACAGCCGGTGAAATGACTAGCATAGAGGCATTCCATCTTAGTCCTCAGGGTTGGCAACGCATTTGCAGTCTTAGGATTGCATTGCAGTCTTGTGAATGCGAATGTCTATGGGTCACAGTTTCCAGTTACCATCAGGTGGCCTGTGTGCTCGTTTGTCTTCTCTATACCATAAAAAAAAACCATCGAAGCATGCCCTTTTCAATCTCATCCAATCATTGATTACAGTGCAACCATCCAACCAACCATTTTCTTAATAGCGATCGGCAATCTTCGTTTTTCTATGACACATGGGTGACAAACATTCTGTTAGTTGCGAGTGCATGGGTGATACCGATAGCCAGCCGAACGCTATTGGGAAGCTGTGAATACTGTACAATAGGTATGTTGAATCTTTACATATAAAAGAAAATCAAAGGGCATAGGGTAATTTTGTTTGAAGAATATTGTATTTTTTTTTCAGCGGCCACGAATGATGTTTACATAGTTATTTAGGACCTCAAAATACACATAGATATATATATAATTTATGGCGTTAAATAATATCGGAGCCGAGATATTTAAGATTTAAGTTTTCAGTTTTTGGTACTAAAAGTACGCCCAGGTAAGAATATTTATTAAATATCTCGGCTCCGATGCACTTAAGAATATTACATAACTTAACAAAACATGTTTATTTTGAATTATTCTATCATAATTTACCACTTTTACCAATGGCCGCTCACCTTGAAAATTTATGACTTTTACAAATGACAACACTTTTACCCAAACCCCTTTGTTAGTAAGTATTTAATGCATGCTGTTATTCAATTTGTATATTTACTGGCGTAGATGTGGATCCCTATACTCGTAATTGGGTAATCGTATTGATTTAGATGTTAAAATAGATACAAGCATAATTCTGATGAATTATCTGTTCGAAACCCTTCATAAATAAAAAAAACTGGGTGTGTTTCTGGGGCTTCCCTTCATTAATTTGGTTCACTGGTAAAATCCGCCATCTAATCATTTTATGAATATTTATAGTGTATTTTTGTTCTAATGAATCAATAGAACGCCTATTTGTAAGGTCTGTGGGCTTATACGGTAACCCGAACATTTTACCGAATTCCACTTCATCAATTGTATCATTTCATAGAATTTAATTTCAGCGAACGCTATGTTCTACTGCTTTCAGGAAATCTCAAATATTAATTATAATAGGTTAGATTAAGTTAGACTTGCGATTACCCAAAAACTGGGGCGGCGAGAAATACCATACGTTCGTTGAAAGGTAATTCGACAAAATAATAGGTACAGTCGAGTTCATAAATATGTGTACACTTTGTCTAATAACGGTCATGTTTGAACTGCCGTACATGAATTACCATTATCACAGCATTTAAAGTGACAAGGTACTAAAGTGTACAAATATTTATGAACTCGCGTTTATCGATAAAGCAACGTAAATTAATTAAATAGAAATCTTAAGTCAGTAATCGTGAATGCTTTGTGTTTTACGGTTTTTCAAGCAGTTGATAGTTTTCGTTATGTTTATAGTAGGAAATTATGTTCTTCAGGCTACTTATATACTTTTATTCTTAAGTCTCAAAACTTTTACATAAAAAAACAGTATTAACCGCAGTAATCGTTGACAGCGCATAAATACGTGCGTATCGCCGCACGTGCCGATCAAACCGCGACAATAAGTAAAGCGCTATCGGGGATCGGCGCGCGCGCCGGTAAATCACTATGTACACATACAGAATAATGTAATGTTTTCTCTGTTACACTTCTGTAGTAGCATTGAAGTGTGAAAAATATCAACGTCCTGAAACTTGTTTACCAGTTTGACATAACACGCGAAATTGACTTTACTGCAAACGGGAAGACACACTGAAAAAAAAGTGGATCAATCAAGTCCACTTTTTGCTTGATTAGGAAAAATATAATTGTATTCATTATTTAATTAATCAAATTCATAAACTATACTTTGTACCTACAACAAAGTTCATTTGATCGAAGGTTTAATAAAGTAACCATGTTATATTTGATCAGCGTCTTGATTAAATTTTAATTTAATTATTGACTTGACCTCATGGATTTATGAAATTGTTTGAATTTATTAAGCATAGTTTATTAATAGTATCATTGAACTTAATCACACGAATCCTGTTAAATCATTAATTAAATTAAAAGCAATTGATTAAATTAAACAGGAAAAAGATTATATCTAATAATCAACTTATTACGATTAAGCTTGCACTTATTAATATTAAACAATGTACTTGATTAAAACAATCATGTCGACTTCATGCACGCAAACATAACAACAATCCACTAATCTAGTTTTGTGCATGACGCCACATGGCGCCACCGTCCACTAATCTATATGGTAAATTTTAGTTCTTCTTTAGGCCACTTGCAAAAATAACTTCTCCCACCTTACAACCGGTAATCGAATGTTCTAGACGGTTTCTTTTCAAATTGGGCTTAGGTTGGGTGATGACGTCCTCTTTTTACTTGGTGCGAACTGCGAATTTGGTTATTTGGTTTTGCTTTTGATTGAACAGTGAGTTTTAGTGAGTTATATGGACAATTATATGGAGGAAGTGTGGCTGTGCTAAGCTAAGTACATAAATGGAGGAAGTCGAAGATCTATTAAATGCGTGGGGTCTTCCAGAGCTGGTGCCTATATTTAAGGGTGAGTGAGTACCTACACTTTATCATACTATACGTGTATATTTACGCCAAAATCGTGACCTACAATGAATAAAAGTCCAAAAGGCTCGGAAATTGATGCTTTTGCATGTAAGTCGAGTACTTACCTATGTTAAAGAGTAATGTTAGGTTATCTAGGTTCTACTCGTGCGCAGGAAGGAACCGGCTTTCAAAAATGTTCAAAAATGGTTGCTAGAAATTCAAGCCCTAGGTACCTATGAGATTCTAATGTAAGCGTACCTATAGTTTATATTATAGGTGTAATTTGGGAGTGCCTGATGAAACTGTAGGCAGGTTTGCTAAGGCTTGTTTCGACTACAGCTTAAATATCTCGGAAACCCATAATTTTCGTCTAGACTCCTAGATGACCTAAATTCCTCGAAATGAACTCTAGTATGCCCCATTAATAGTATTTTATCGAACATCCTGTCACCGTGTATATCGTCAGAAACAGTTGTTGATTGCAAATGTCCGTGCGCCTCAGCCCACATCTCATAGAATATTATAAAAGTAGCAAAAATAATATTTTTTATCTGTTTTAGGACATACAAGTTTTGGCGCTTGATGGTGTAGAGACAGAAGCAACATCCTCATCACAGACATCACCACCAAAAACAATAACGTACACATTAATAGAAGAAATTAATTTTAATAAAGAGCTTAAAATTAATAAAGTGCTTTGATTAATATAATCCTGGACTATATATATTTCATAAAGGAGACATGATAAAATCAAACTGATTCCATGAATACATGATACAAATTATTGATAAATCTTATCAAAGTTCGTTTATTAAACCAATCTATTACTTAATTAACCCTATAAACCAACTTAACATAACACTTTAAGCAACATGATTCAATCAATTATTTTAGTTATTTGCAACAAAAATGCTACTTGATTGAATCCATTAAGATGTTAATGGCATCAATTAAAGGGCTTTAATAATATACTTTAAGTAGCCTGATACTGGGTATAACATACATTGATTGAAATAACTATTTAACTTGATTTCATCAAACACTTTCTTTAATTGTGTCTGCTAAGATGTTGATGGCATGTATTAAAGATCTCTTGATTATATTGGTTAAAGAACATGTTTTCTACAATAAAATCATGGCTGGATTTACAAAGTAACTTTGTTACCTTTTTCAATAATTTCCACTTGTTTGCTGCAATTATCTCACTTAATCTGCTCCCTATACATTAAGTTACTTTGTTGTCTTTATCAAGTTTTTGATTTATGCGATCATATTTTTTTTTCAGTGCAATCAAATTCCTCAACTGCAGATTTTTTTTCTCTCCTTGTGTGTGTGTGTGTGTGTGTGTGTGTGTGTGTGTGTGTGCATATGTGTGTGTGTGTGTGTGTGTTTGGATGTGTGTTTGGATGTGTGTGTGTATGTGTATTTTTTACGGGTTGGGTCTTCAGTTTTACGGTAGGTCTGTTAGGCGATTAACCACGTTTTCACTATTTTCAGTACTTTAGGGGCTACGAGATGTTTTATGTTGCCGTAATGCAGATGTAGTTGTAGATACAGCAGTGTAAATAGGCTGGGGCGTTATTCTCTCTAAAACAACAGACGGACGGACGGACGAGCGAAATCGCAGCGGCGAGTTTAAGTAGTCCCGTCAGAGCGAACAAAACACATTTCAGCGCGTGCATTTTTAATTATCAGCCGTATACGTTCAATCCATCGGCAGAAACCATGCTGCTAAATTGAAAATGCACGCGCTAAAATATGTTTTGTTCGCACTGATGGGACTACTTAAACTCACCGCTTGGACATTCACTCGTTCGTCCGTTCGACCGTCGTTGTTGAGAGAATCACTACCCTGGTGATCTTCTAGCAAGCGTATCTATATGGAGGGAGCGCTAACTTGTAGACGAACATAGGTTTGTCGACGTGATTCTCAAGAACCGTCCCCTGTACTGGCGGGTATCGCCCCACGCGCCGATCAACCCGCTACAATAAGTAAAGCGCTATCGGGCATCGGCGCGCGCGCCGGTAAATCACCGCGGACAGTACAGGCTGCGCGCTTAATACGGGTGCGCGACTTTTTAATCCACCAACTTCAAGGACTAAAAATTTAAAAATTGTTATGTAACTGCTATAGCAAGTTTTTATTCGATTATTAAGCTTCCGTAGTAAATACTGAAAAATTACACCTTTATAAGATACTTTGTAGGTACAAAAAAATTAAATAATGTACTAGCTATCCGTGACTTCATGCTCGCAGAAATCGATTATTGGTAATCCTTTTAAAACTGTCATGTTTTGTGGCGTTTAATTATTTAATGTCCTTTCTCAGAATTTAAGCTATCTCCATATTCAATTTCATAAAAATCTATTCAGTGTTTAAAGGGTGAAAGCGTAACAAACGTAATATTTTAGTTTAGCATAGATAATTTGACCCCGACTTACTAAATAAGTAAAAACCTATCATGTATATATTTTCAAAGTTCTCAAGTCAAATAGTGTAATTTTTTCTTAGTTTTTAAACTTACCATTACCATTTTACAGACTCCCGCGCACCAGTGTGAAGCGAAGCGTCGCGCGATCCCCGGCGATAGCGCGGCGAAATCGCGCGGACGTGTCCTGTGCCACGAGCGATCATCGATCGCGGACTGGGGTGTGATTAGGGAATGCAAATAACCGGTTATAACCGGTTTTAACCGGTTATTTTCATACAAAAACGGTTATTAACCGGTTAAATTGCATTCCCTAGGTGTGATTCTCTCAAGAAGCAAAGGTGAACGAATGCACGAGTGATGTCCAAGCGGCGAGATTAAGTAGTCCCGTCAGTGCGAACAAAACACATTGTAGCGCGTGCATTTTCAATTAAGCAGCCTTATACGTTCGACCCATCGTGCTGCTAAATTGAAAATGCACGCGCTACAATGTGATTTGTTCGCACTGACGGGATTACTTAATCTCGCCGCTTGGACATCACTCGTGCATTCGTTCACCTTTGCTTTTTTAGAGAATCACACCCCTGCAATTCCTCTTCACCAAACTTATTAAATGAAGCAAATGGTGAAAATCTCCGATCTGAATCGGTGTGAATCTTCGATGGTTCGGTCATTTGGAAAGGATGGATGAAAGAAGATTAACGAAAGAGATATACAGATCGAAAGTGAGTGGACGGGTCGGAAGGGGCCGCCCTAGGCGTACTTTTTCGAGTCAAATCGGAGAAATACTGGAAAAGGGCCGAATCTTAAGTATTCGAAACCGACGTGCGTGCATGACTCGATGTATGAATGTGGAAAAAGCGAAATAAATTTGTCAAGATAGTAGCAAGTGGAAAGAAGTGGTCTCTGCCTACCCTTCTGGGAAACAGGCGTGATTTAATGTTTGTAGGTATGTATGTATGGTGAAAATATTGGGGAAAATCTGCATGAGAGATCATATCGCACATGTTTCTTTAGCTTTTCATAAATATTAATTGATTAATCACCATATTTGCCTTGTTTTCATGCTCATACTCCTTGATCACTTCACTTCCAGGTGACCTTGGGTGTGGTTCTCTTAAAAACGCGGTCGGTCGAACGATCGAGTGAATGTCGAAGCGGCGAGTTTAAGTAGTCCCTTTAGAGCGAACAAAACACTTTTTAGCTAGTGCATCCTCAATTAGGCAGCCTTATAGTACGTTCGATCTCGTCGACAGAAGCCATGCTGCCAAATTGAAAATGCTCGCGCTAAAAAGTGTTTTGTTCGCTCTTTGAGTGAATCACACCCCTACTAGCTCATTTCCCTCCTCTAGCACTTCATAATTTCAAATTGATCAAAATACCGAATTTACATAATTCTGAATTCTATGTTTTGGTAGATGACTGTTATCGCTGAGCTGATATCTATATATAAAAAAGGTACCAATTTTGTTTATGTGCAATAAATTATGCATTTTGAATTATTCTATCATAAAATAAAAAAAAAAGGTACCTAAAGGTAAGGTAGGTAAAGGAACCTGACTCACTGACTTATATTTGACCTGACTCACTGAGAAATTTGGTCCAGGGATTCCTTTCATGATGTAAGTGTTACTGCACACTTACCCCCCCCCCCCCCCCCCCCCAAACGGGAAGAAATAGCGGGAAACTAGTCGCTGGAACTTTTATGGAACTTTTCTCAAAGGCCGGCAGTGAACCGTAATTCTTCTAGTGTTGCGGGTGTTGTGGTTCGGGATGATGACTTACGATCAGGTGACTTGCTTGCTCCTCTGCCTCCTTTGTCACTTAATAAAATAACCTAACCTGCGTATAACAATTCAATTAGACATTTAATCCAAAAATGATTCAGCATTACATACCTAGCTTTCGGAAAAATGAAAATTTGGAAAAGCTGTCACAAGGATCATCCCATGGCATTCTCCAACGTCGAATGGCTGGAAAATCTTTAAGCTAGGTGGTTGAATTACAAAGGGTATAAAGATGTTGTTCAGCATCCGTTTGGTTTGTTGATAAGAGTCTTAAAAAAATTTTAGAATACGGATACTGACTAACATGTCAAAAAAGCTACTTTTTTACAAACCTGCGCGAAACCAAAGCCACGCCACGAGATTAAAAATCGATGTTAACACTATCTTCTGAACTATGAGGTAAATAAGGCGTCGTATGATTTGTCAAGAGAGATGCGACGTGTGTGGGTGTGGGTGCGTCAAAATAGTTGGCAGTCGGGTTTTAGTTTTTTTTTTTCTCAATTGTCAAATCGATAGCTTGTAAAGAGATTTATATGAAAACGTAAACGATGACGTCACAATTCAGACGGTTCCATCTGTCGAACATCCTTTTATCATTTTGTTACGGAACCTTAAAACAAATGCGCTTTAGTGGAAATCCACTCATTCAACCATCACCGTGAAACCATAGAAAAGTTCTATTTTTACCAGCCACGGATGATCCAAGGCTAAGGAACAAGGCCCTAACGAACAACGATGCATTGTTCTGATGCACCGCTCTTTGGAACGAATCCAATATTGTCGAGAGCTCGACGCGACCTCCAAATTCCACATTTCAATATTAAATCACAACAAAACAACGTAACAGACAATAGTTAAAACAATAGAGGTTGAATCTTCAGCGGTTAACACTTGGCTCTTTTTGGCATTGTTGCAGTTTGGATTAAGACTAATATGACAATTAGGTAGCGCTAAGGCCAGGAATGGTAGCCATTGTAACCTCAACAAAGAAAGGCTGATGACAAACCCATGGTCTCGGCTTTTGCCAAGGTTACGTGCTCACTTCCACATTAGGGTGGTTGTAAAAATAATTACGGTACTGTTTGGGTAGGAGCCAATATCATTGTAAGATACATGGAAGATCTTTGGTCTTCTCTTGGCAGTATAAACGGTTTGTTTATTTCACTATTGAAATATCTATAGTATACAGTAATGGTACGATAAGAAGTCAATCCTGACAACTTCCATGTTCACATACTCAATTTATTTAGGTACTTAAATCGCTACCACCATCTTATCCATTAACCTACCGCCAAACAGCAGTGTTCGCATTGTTGTGTTCCGGTTTGGGGATAAGACAGCCGGTGAAATGACTAGCAAAGAGGCATTCCATCTTAGTCCTCAGGGTTGGCAACGCATTTGCAGTCTTAGGATTGCATCGCAGTCCTGTGAATGCGAATGTCTATGGGTCACAGTTTCCACTTACCATCAGGTGGCCTGTGTGCTCGTTTGTCTTCTCTACGACATAAAAAAAAAAAAAAACTTTATGTACCCAAACAAACCAATTTGCTCTGTATACCGACAAATCAAAACTTTATTGGCAAGCTCTGATGTATTTTTATTAGTTGACGAATTATATTATGTTGTAATTAATAAATTAATTGAAGAATATCATAGAACAACCTCACCCAAATTGACCTAGTCCCAAACTCAGCTCTAGGCTAGTACACCAGTATAATAGGGAACGATAAACATACTACTCCTTACTTATACAGAGAAATACATACTTAAATATATATGAAACAGGCTAAGGAACAAAAAATACTCGCGCTCCTAACACAAACATTTGCCCATGGGATTCGAACCCGCGACGCTAACTTCATAGGGTCTCCAACTAGACTAAACGCGTCATTAACTGTCCGATCTATGTTTACATTTAGTTAAAAACCTAAACAAAATGAAGGACAGTGTCAGAGACTCACTGTACGGTACAACGTCTCCTTTACGACCCGACACACCACTAGTCATATTTAATGTGGTGCCAGTCACCCCGCACAAAGGAGTAAGCGATGAAACAGAAAGTATGCTTTGAATTTTAACACCTTAGGCAGAAAACTTAAGATTAGTCATTGGAGTGGAGAAATAAAACAAAAGATGGCCGAGTGTTGACGCCGCCGTGATGTGTGTTGGTTTAGGCCTTCAGTGGATGTTTTTATGAGTAATTTTGCTATTTATTCTTTACTAGCAACCCGCCCTCGCTTCATTTCGGTTTATGTGAGTATGATATGAGTAGGTACCTACGATAAATAGGCTGTCTAACACTAAAAGATTTTTTCAAATCCGATGAGTAGTTCCTGAGATTAGCGCGTTCAAGCAAACAAACAGCCAAACTCTTCAGCTTTATAATATTAGTATAGATATCACACAAAAATATCGGATTTATGCTTAGGTAGTGGCATTCTCTATAGTGTGTTAAAACTTGAAACCTCGGTTTCTGTATCTCCAAACCGATACGACTCAAGGGGTTTTAAAAAAACGAGTCGGTTCTTTTCTCAATGACCGGTAGTGCACTTGCGTTTTGCATGAAAATGTGCTCTGACGCAACGTAAAAGATGTCTGAAAACTGTCAAAATGTATGGAATTGACGTAGGCGCTCGACAGCATTTTGGATAACGATAACAAACGCCGAATGCATCTTAGGGCTTCTGAATAGTTTCTTAGTTATGATAGTTTTGAATTGTGTTAATAACGGAGCGACAATTGTTACCAAGCAACAAAGCACATTAATTTAACGAGGAATAAAATATATGATGACAATTTGTTTTAAGTTAATAAGATTCTGTCAATAAAATCATTTTGGAACAAGCGTTTATTTCCAACTTTACGTACTTTTTTTTACACAGTCGTCATCTACTCGGAAATACGGTTCTAACAAGCCCTAACACGACGGGTTTATCATATAGAAGTTTCCATGGCCACTGATTCTTCATCATCAGACCAGCTCGATGGTACTATATAATTGTATTGTTATGTTGTGGAACAAACTTCTTTATAAATTCAACCTGTAAAGCTTTTTCACCACAAAGTCTAGTTTAAAAAAATTAGCAAAGGAATTTCTAAAACCACTGGCGTCTGGATCCCTGATAGCGCATGCGTGGACGCGATGCGATCGCCGCGTAGATCACGATACCGGCGCGCGCACCTAATTGTGGGGTAATTCATTTATAACATCCTTAATGGGATTTTCAAAGGAAAATTTGCTTTAAATTGAGGTAATTTTAAATTAAAATAACCATTAACCTTTGCAGTGGAACGTTCTTACATTATTTTCAACGTTTTCTTTACGTTCTATGGCTTGTCCCCTAGGGTATTTAATATCAAATAAATAAATATCAGGGGACAATGTCACACCAATTGACCTAGTCCCAAACTAAGCTCAAGGCTTGTATTATGGGTACTAGACAACGATATAAATACTTACATAGAGAAATATATACTTAAATATATAGAAAACATCCATGACTCAGGAACAAACATTCGCGCTCATCACACTAATATCTGCCCTTACCGGGATTTGAACCCAAGACCGCTAGCTTCGTAGGTAGGGTCACTACCCACTAGGCCAGCGCGTCGTCAAATTCGTATTCGTAGTCGTATTTGGGGTGATAAAAGGCCCTTGCCATAATTCACAACGCTAACTAGTGTTTCTATTCGTTTAGTTTGTAAACCAATCGCGTCACTCGTAGAACATTACATTGAGCAATAAATTACTTGAATAAAAATCACATAATGAAAAAAGTGTAAGGTTTCTCTTCCGAATTAGACTTGGAAATCTAAAAAGAAACCTAAAAAGTCAAGCTACTTAATAAGAAAGCCCATAAGATATAGAACAGATTGTAATAAAAGCCATTGTTTCTCAAATTTAACTACTACACCGATGACCCCAGATATCAAATGTCTCGCTCTCAAGCCACTCCCAATCTTATCTCCGGCCACATAACTTAAATATGGAAACGGTAATATTTCACTGTTCCCAATAAAACATCTCTCGTATGAACACCATAAATTTATTAACAAATCAATAAATAATAGAGAAGCACAATGTCTATGGACAATGTAAGAATTTTTCATCATCAACCAAATATAAACTTTAGACTAAAGTTACAGCTTTGGTAATGGCTTGAGTTGATGTTTGAGTTTAGATATTATACTTAATGGGATTTGATAAAAATTTTGGTGTGAAAATAGAAACTTTAGTCATCTCTATTGTTTGTTAAATAATAAGATGTATCAGCCAGGTGTTAATCTACTTGTCTCCTAAAAGACTGGACAGTGTAAAAATCTGTGCACATTTTCTGATGTATTTGGAAAGTAGGTTATAACGGCTTTTTTCCGTCAAAATTGCCACCTTACCGAAGAATCAATGGGAATATTTTTTGATAGAAATGTGTGGAAATATGTGTTGGAAATGCATAAGAAAGTTGTTTGTGTTAATAGACATGGCAAAAGAAATCAATGGGAGAATATTTTGAAACGTGTCTTTTTTTTTACAATAAATCAATAGTAATTACTAAGGACGATAACCATTATCGTTTACTTACTTATTCCTTACCTTCTCTTTAATATACTGATACGGAACGACGCCTACTTTTTCTTTTAATTGGTCTAGATCTAATATTCAACGAAAAATCATCTATACATTAACTAAATTTGAAATAAACTTTTCCAAATATTAGGGACCACCTCAACCACCAAATTCATTGACCTCTCAAACGGTATCAAATAACAAAAAAAATAGTACACGCGTATTGTCCTTACCCAGACTTACCAAATTGATTGTGACCATTAACACTCGTGTCCAAACACGCGCGTTATAAAACCAAAAATATATATAATCAGACGTACATAATACATCACATACAGCACCCATGCGATATCCGTCCCAAACACTGCTTTTAGTAAACTCTAACATAAACCAAAATAGCCCTTAATGTTAGCTCCTTACGGTGGTGCCTATCTGGATTTAAAGATATTAATATCTTTGTAAAAATGCTCAAAATCGGACCAAATTAATTGACAGACACAGAGTGAAGAAGGCTGACAAATTAGATACAACGACTAATCTTAGTCGAGTTTCTTTTGTTTTTGTACCTTTTTTTTTTGGCTTCATTTGGTAGGAATGGTTACAGATATGTCCGTATATTTTAAACGCTGTACTTTAAGGTTAAGTTTGGGACCAAGTTAAAATTATTAGATGATTCAGGCATTAAAATGGCACCAAGGTAGTTTGGTAAAAGTAAAACGGTTAGTAGGTAGGTATTTTAGAGTCGCCGTATACTTGTCAAATTGGGATGAACCCCCTGTAGAAAAGCATTAATATATTAGTTGACTATGAATGTACTAATTTGGATAACAGCATTAGAAGAACAAAATACAGACAGTTGGGTGATCGTGTCATTTTTGATAACAAAAATTAACCGATTTCAAAAAAGGTTTCGTCTGTAATTTTTGTGTTGGTCGATTTCTCCGCTAGTTGTTGACCAATTTTGAAAATTAGCTTTTGAGATGGTCTCATATCATTATAACTACGTTAGAATCTGATAAGGGAATCGATAAGGAATTGAGGGAACTCCTTTAATATTATAGGCATACTCAGAGCGAATTTGTATTTTCAGGAACAAATCCAGCATTTGCATATAAAAAGTATTATTATTTAGGTGAAGTGATGAAAAAGACCACAGATGACCACCGGAACTGCACAATGGTACATATTTCTTGGTTCAAATGATGATAAGTTAGTCAAATGAAGTCGGTGTACCACAATATTTTTACCCAAAAACCGACATCAGTTGACTAACCTATTATTATCATTTGAACCTAGAAATAGGCACGATTCTGGAGGCAGTCTTTTGTTTTGTTAATCTTTTATTTTTCGTGATTGTTGCGCCATCTATATGTAAATCATATCATTCACCATTTTGTCCCACTTACAAAAATATCTGATATCCACAAACAACTTTAATGTACAGTTATCATAATGTTATTAATACACGAAACAAAGAACAGACTAAGGTGTCACCTCAGGACCACACGTAATGTTCAAAGGGTTCGTTCCCGTGGCGACCCATCGGTTACCAATCGAGAATACAACATATGATAAAAATATTCCATTGTGATTGGATTGTATTCTGTATTTTAAGAAAAAGTTCCTTAACCATAAACCTTAGTTTTTAAGAGAGTTAATTATAGCTACAAGTCCAACCTAAAAATAGCCTACGACATTTTCGCCATGCATACAAAGTAATTTTCATAGTGAATGAAATTCAGGAAAAATAGGATATACTTTAGCTAACATACGTGATAATATTTTGCAGTTATAATTTACACAGCCAGATAAAATAGTAGTTTATGTAATAGTTGTATAAGAGAGGTCAAAATATATGAGTGGCGTGAGTTACGATGTGAGCCGAAGGCGAACATCGTAAACGAAAGCGCCACGAGTGTTTTTTGACTTAGTTATACACCGTTGCATACAATACTTTTTCTACGACTAGGTTTCAAATGAAATGCAAAATTAAGCGAAAAAACTTACAAACGAACGAACGAAGTAAAGAACAACAAACGAGCGGGAAACAAGAAAATGACAAAATATGTGTCTATGGTTTACTTTGTTTTTAAATTGACGGAATGGAAAAAAGAATTATTTACAATTCCAAAACATTTTAATTTGACCAATCAGAATACTTCACTAAATTAAATCCACCAATCACAATACACATCGACTGTCAAACGGAACGATAGGTTCTTTTAGGTACGTGTTTCTCTTTAACTAATTTAAATCTTTTAAAAAAACTTTGTAATTCGTATCAACCAATCAGAATACAGCTATTTTAAAATCGACCAATCAGATAACTGAAATCATTTCTCAAAACATTAGGTATTTTATAGTCCCTATTTCACAATCGTTAAAATATGATTAACAGGCTACACTTAGTAATCTGTGGCGTATCGTTAGGGCGACTTTACGACACCGAGAGCTGTTATGGGGAATAGAGTTATAGACTTTTCTGAAGTCATATTATCTATGTTCTTATAATAGTGTTCGTGACTATGTAAAAGACTAATAAAAGTACAGGAGTAGAAAAATGTAATAAAGTGATAGATTGTCATTGCTTGCTCGGTTCAAGCTTAAATCATTTTACATCACATGGTCTCGATTTCAGTGTCTTAAAGGTTATAATAATTATATTATGGTAAATCTTATTCATCCCACTGTAAAAGCGAATGCATAAGAAACAATATTTCTAAGACTAAGGCTTAAATAAAACAAAGTATACATACATACATACATTAAATCACGCCTGTTTCCCAGAGGGGTAGGCAGAGACCACTTCTTTCCACTTGCTACGATCTTGACAAATTTTCTTCGCTTCTTCCACAACAAAAAAAATATCAATTCGTTTATTAATCAAATTTCTTTCGTTAATTCACAACTCAATTTTTTTCACAAAAAATTACAACATTCATAAACTGACCGTCTCTGAAAGGAGCAGCCTCTCGGTGACCGTTTAGAGACTTGACCATAAACTATTTATATTAGAACCATCTCATTAACATACGATAAAATGCTTCTCAAATTACAATGAATATTACTATTTGGTACATGAAATATATCCCCGGTCGACATGAAATAGGCGTATTATCAGATCCAATCGTTTTGTATCATTCACAGTATTAATGAATGGTTTGAATTGATTCGAAGTCACGAATTAAATTGTGATGGTGAGTTTGAGAAACGTGATTTCAACTAATTTAGCTTGTTTATGTTTAATTAGTAAAGTTATACTCGTGGATTTTTATCTTCAAGTCTGTCTGTACGTGTAAACTTTCATTCACATTGTGAAATCTATAATCTATAAGCAATATATAGGCAATTGACTAAACTAAGATCATTTTTTAAACTTGTAAACTTAAATTAAATTAGTGCAATAGTTAACTCCAATTTAATTTAGTTATGGTGTATAATTTTATTGCTCTAGTATGCATGTATGTAAACTCTTTATTGCACAATAAAAAAAAACAATTACTAGTAAATTCGTACATAAACTTAAGATTAACTTATCCCTTTAAGGGATCTCTTCCAGTTAACCTGACCATGATTGAGGAAACTGTACGAGGATAGGCAAGATTACAAGGATGTGCACAAAAATAAAGAAACTCATTATTCTACAGCAACATATCCATAAGTTACACATGTAAATAAACATCACATACACAAATATAAATATAATGATAATATATACATATACACTTACATAAATAAATAGCTATATGCACATGTACACTTACACATAAATAAATACATGATATTGAAATGGAACATTACTGACTATGAATTAAACCTGTAAACACTACTCATCCAACTACAACTTTTTTAACTTCCCTTTAAGCGACATCGCTGACTGAGACTGCCTTAAGTCCAGCGGTAGCCCATTCCATAGTTTCACATATCTTAAATATGCTTGCTAATAATGTAAGAGTTATTTTAAAGCGTAATTTTGTGTTTAAAACCATATCGTTGGAGATTTAAAAACAACTGAAAAAACACCAAAATAAAAAAACTATGCACACCCTGACGTAACGATTATGATGTCAAATTAACTGACTTTGACTTTGATTTTGACAATAGACGATCGCAGCCTTGCACTGAATACGTTACGACCCATTACGACTTATGTCACACGTCACGACGGTCCCACGATTGTGTTCGACTTCGCAACGGGCCTTGACTCGCGTACCATATTAGAACGTTATTCATTGTTCAGTGTGACAGAGTTTAATGCAGCATTGTGGTGTCCCGCGAGGAGTTTTAGATTGTTTAACTTATTAACGTCGACTAGTAGTTCGCTCAAACTCTGTAACCTTAAACGATCATTCTCATGTTCAAATTCAAATGAGATTCTGTAAAAAAAAACATTTTTGGGACAAGCTTTTATTGCCGACTGTACTTTTTTTGCCCTAACACGACGGGTTTATCATGTGTAATTAAGGATTTCTTATAGCCACCATGAGTTTCCATGATCAGACCTATACTATATTATTGTATTGTCATCAGAACTAAAGGCGCATGCAAATTTTCAGCTTCATCGAAAACCGGGAAGTGGGTCAAATTTAACTTGTAGGTAAGATTTGACCCTTACATACATACATACATACATTGCAAGTTAAATAAAAGCTTTTAAAATCGTATTGGTCTCAACTGATCTTTTATTCGATTTTGTCACCTGTTCTACCAAATTTTGTGAACTTTGGATCTAAAATACACAAAATAATAATCGAATAAACGTAAAAATGACATGACAGTTGAATTTGACAGCTGTATTAATAAATTGATCTCAACTGAGGCGGCCATGTCAAGATGCATCAGAAATGACCTTTCCTTAGACGTATCTGTGACGGGCGTCTCAGCTGGGATGAGTTTAACATGGTCCTTAGGCCTCACTTTTCTTCTTTACTTTTGTTATGGTTAATCTAATGCCAAGCAGCAGTGTCCACGTTGTTGTGTTACTTTGTAGCAATAAGAAGACTGGAGCAATTATTAGCAAAAAGGCATTCCATCTTACCGTCAGAATTAGCGAAGCATTTGTACTCTTGAGATTGACGTCTTAAGAATGCAAATGTTAGTTTTTAGTTATTTACCAGTTGAATTTCGACGAACCCTGCACAAAGTCCTACAAAAAAAGACTGACAAACGAACTGAGACACATCAACCCAAACATAAAGATAACCATAACATGCATTTAATTTGTACCACATCTTATAACTAATTAGTGTTATTCAGCGGACCTCAGCTCAATGGTAAGTCCCACGTTTTTGCAGCAAAAAGTTCACATTACGTATCAGAGTGACCTACATCAATCTCGCAGCCTTGATAACTGCAATTAGTGTTTATTTATAGTCGGATACAATTCATTGTGGCTACAAGCATTGTGACTTAGTTTTAAAGCCAGGGGGCCTGATATGGCTGCGTTCATCACGTAACAAAATGTGGATTAAACATCCGTCACTTTTTAACACATACATACATACATACATACCGTCACGCCTTTTAACACGTAAGTACAATAATAGTAACGGATGCTTTATGCACATTTTGTCACGTGATGAACGCAACCATTCAAAAAAAGGAGGTTCTCAATCCGACTGTATTTTTTTTATGTTTGTTATATCAAAACTTTCGACTGGATGAACCGATTTTAATGAATTTTCGTTTATTTGAAAGCTGGTGCTTTGCGATTGGGCCCATTTTCATCAGAACTGAAGGTGATGTCTGATTCTAAGAGGAATCGACGGAACTCTTCAAAATTTAAAGGCACACTTTTCATTGTACCTCGTGTATTTGCTCTTGGAAAGCACTATTTGGTGAAGTGGAACTGATGATGAAGACCACAGATGGCCACCGGAACTCCTAAACGGTATATATTTCAAGGGTGGTGCCAAGATATTTCCATTAAGAAGTTGAGCGACGATGACCAACCTTATTTAGGTTTATATAATATGACCATGACTTTCCCACGGTGTTGCTTGCGGTGAGATTGAAATGTTTAATAGTTTCTTATTAATTGAGAAGTGGGAGCACATAACAGTATAATGATCACTAAAAAGTATTAAAAAGAAAAAACTGCGGGCCTAATATGTCTGCGTCTATATCGCGTGTCAACTGTGGATAAAGCATCCGTCACTTTTTGACACGCGTACTTATTTACCTGTCAGAAGGTGACGAATGCCTTATCTAAAATTTATCGCGCGATAAACGCAGCAATATTAGGGGCTCTGGATTGTTTAAAATAAACCTAACCTAATTATTATGACCCCTTATGTATTTTGAACTCTATATATTTTGATATATTCCCATCTAGTAACCATAGCACAGGCCTAGAGCGTTATTTCGAACTACCTAGATCACTTTGTGTAAGATTGTCACCTGACATTTATTTCCCTCTCAAACTTAAACAGAACGTTAAAGAATCCCAATAGCATACAGCTTGCCCCAATTGGAATCGAACCTTTGACCTTCACAGCAGGCTGCCATTAAGCCATGCAGTCGGTGAGTAGTGGATGCACATCCCGTGGCCTTGCACCACTTCCCGCTCTGCGGCTGATGCTATCTGCAAGATGAGCGGTACAGCCGCGGAAAAAACGCAACGATTAAAACAATATGAATGGTTGGTATAATTTTAAAGTCAATAAAAACGTATAATTGTGGGGGTATGTAGATGAGAAAAAATACAATACAATGCAAATACTCTCCGTTGGATCACCCAAGAAATGAAACATGGAACAGTGCATTTTAATTATTTTATGATGTAAAAATACATTGTCTATAAATCGTTTAACGGCTCTTCGTAGTTTAATATAAACCCTGAATGGTAATGACCATGAAATAAAGATATGTAAGGATAATGGTTTTATAAATAAAGATAAATAGTTTAACTTTCATTCGCTTACTAACTGTTACTACCTTACTGTACACCTTACTGTGTTAAATAATTTACACATAATAAATTTAAGGCTTATTACTCAGTCGTCGTGTTTTTGGAACAGGCTCATTAATAGGCGAAATGGCTACAGATATATTTTATAATGTTTTACATTTCAATAACTACTCATATAACAAACCCTAAAGACAGTTTTAACTCTCATAATTACAACACAAAATCTAAATCAATCTACAGCGACGCCAACCTCACACAATAGGCTATTTGACAGGTTTTTGAAAACCATCTCAGATTATTTGTTGGTGTTTATTGAGTACTCCAAAAGTGGTAACTTTAAATTCTTTTATGTATTTCGTCTAAAAAAAGGAAATAAAAATTCACTTTTAAAATATGCCGCCAAAACGCTTTCTTGGGCAAGATGGTGTCGCACAGGAATCAGTGACGTCAGTGGTCAATACATAAACAAACTGACATTGGCTAATCATAGCAAAGCCAGAAAACAAACAAACGTCAACTGTCATATAGAATATACAGACATCCTATAATCTGTGATATTTACCGACCCTTGACGTCATCATGGATTCGGCGCCGTTTTCGATAAAATGGCTAGAGATAAAAAAATATCATGTTTTATCGTGGTTTTTTTGGATAAAAGATCCATTTTTTTTAAGTAAGAATACTTTAAATCGATTTTAAAACTCATAATTTATATGAATATACATAATTATTACGTTTTTTTTCACCTTGTCAAATAGCCTATTATATTTGTCCTTCTTAGGGCACTTGAACTAAAAATATTACATAAGTATAGTACTATTATAATACTGGACGGAAAGTGTAATTTCTTTCGTTTTTATTATGGCTATTGATTAAATTAAAAATACTGATCAAAGGTCTCCCTCTCATTTCTCTAGTCATCTCTTGTTCTGGCCAATCCTTGCCAGCTTTTATGTAACTTGCACTGTTCGTATGTAAGCGGTCCGTCAAAATTTTCAATTTAGTTTTGAACCAGTTTGATAAAGGAATCGGCTGAACTTGGACCACGTAAATGTAAAGCCGATAACAATGCAATATTATGGCGTCTAAGAGCTGAGGGGCTTTTGTCTAACGCACTAACAAACGCAATGTTTTTATTTTGAAAAACGAAGGCTTGTCTGCATACAAAATGAAAAGATTTGTTCCTTTTTGAAGTCGATAGCGATTGCAAGTACGTTAGGCAATAGGGCAACGAAACTGATGATGGAATCGGAAGGTGGCGACAGGGTCTCCGCTATATTTAACGTAGACTCACTCACTGTGCTGGGTTTAGTTTGGTCTTTATTTATAATCAGACAACGACATTGCAAAAAAATGTAGAGTTGATCACTAAAGCATGTCCCAAAAACTATTTTTTTGAGACAATTTATTGGTCTGCCTTTACTTCGGCTATTAAGCTACCGAATTCAAAACGCCTTTAAACATCTCCAATGGTTCGTATTTTTTCCGCGCCAGTCCGCCATCTGAACCGTATCGTGACATTGCACTACTTGTTTCCACCTTGAGAGCACCATTGTCGCGGGTTCCCAGCTTATCAAGTGCATTGTTTGGGCTACAACGAGCCTAATAACTTGATTTGCAGTTTATACGTCAAGAGGATCTTGAGGCTGAAAATTTCCATACAAAATGCAGTAACGTTTCTCTCACCTTAATCCTAGTCCAATTTTAAATTAAGTCACCAGTGGTCAGCCTGAGACCAGTAATTGACCTTATATACGTATGTATGTATGTATGTATGTATGTATGTATGAGTTGGAGATATATCTATCGTACTCTTCCCACTACAGGTCTCTGGCTACCCTATGATGAAGATATTATGAAAAACTAGGTCTGTACGTTTTCGTAAGAAAATGTTATTTGAAAAGAATCAAATTAGAAAATAACCCAGTTTTCCACAAAACCTACAGCATAATCATTAAGTAAGTATTCAAAAATCGTGAAATCTGAATAATTCAGGAGGCAAAATTCAAAATATTTATTCAGTAAATAGGCCACATGAGGGCTCTTTTACATGTCGGTAATATAGGGTGAGTCTACCAGCGCTTCGGACAAGACCATAATTGCGGAGAAGAAGCGCTGCAAGAAACTCCAGCAGAAGGTCATTTTTTCAATCATAAAAACATAATAGTACTTAAAACTAAGTAACATTAAGTAAAGTAAGTTACATTAGGTAATAAAGTAATAAATAATAAATTCTTAAAACTACCAAAAATAAAATCATTACAAATGTAAGGTCAATAAACCTTAACACCCTAAAAAGGCGAGAAACGATATCGCCCTGAGCTACATTTACCGGAAGACGCAGTGGAGGTAGACCCCCAACACGGTGACGATGTGGCTAAGGTTGCGGGAAACCGATGGATGCAAGCGGCGCAGGAACAGTCCTTGTGGAAAACCTTAGGGAAGGATGGTCCAGGAATGGCCGTCTTTCCGTTTAAATGATGATGGTGATAATGATGATGATTGTGTACCTATAGAAAATTATAGCCACTTACCAGAAAGTATGAAGTCGGTAACAGGAAGCCTTTTCAAAAATGGCTCAAGGATAAATGTTTTATACTGTTCAAGATTATTTAAAATTTAATGTAAATGAATTATAACCCATATTATTATTTGGATTATGTTTTTTTTTCGTGACATGTTATTTAGATTTAAAATCAACCAAATATTTACACGCTTGCATGGGGGCTGAATACACTGGAATATTATTTTGTAACACCTTAATTTGTTACTGTATTCTAACAAATAAACTTATTTGATTTGATTTCATTTCATTTAATGGGCCTCTGGCCTATTTATTGCTTAACGCACTCGCGATCGCAATCGACTTCAAAGACAACAATTGTTTTCATTTTGTATGCAGACGAGCCTTCGATTTTCAAAATGGAAACTATTGCGATTGCGTTAGGCAATAGCCCATCTGAAAAATATTTAAAAAAAAAACATTAAATATAAACGAGAAATTGGTCTCAAGAGATTATTCGTACCACTGTTTTTTCCCACAAGTTTGCAGTTAAACCACGCTTCAGGTTTTCCAACGCTATTACCGACACATTGAGATAGAGCAGTATCATAAATCACCCGCTTTCGACCTCAACACACCTGCGTTATTCTTGAAATAGCGAACATTTCAAAATGGTTCGACAAATCTACGGCTTACCAGGCTAACATGATCCCTGAAACCACATAAAATAAGTGGCAACGCGTATCTATCATACTGGTTGTAATCGCACGAGCGTGCCAGAACATACAATTAAAGGATGATAATGACAATCACAATTACAATGATAAGGTTCTAAGTATGCTCAGTATTTTTAAGTACAATATATAGCCTATAGCCTTCCTCGAGAAATGGGCTATTTAACACTGACAGAATTCTTCAAACCGAACCAGTAGTTCCTGAGATTAGCGCGTTCAAGCAAGCAAACAAACAAACCAACTCTTCAGCTTTATAATATTACATAGGTAGTATAGATATAAGTATATTTCGTTAGACTCGTGACTGCCATAAAAAAACTAGTGCGACGAGAAAAGACATTTACACGTGCAGGAGTTATATTTTTTTTGTGGTTAGAGGTCTACCCTTACCTAGGTAACCTATGCTAAAGATAACCTAAAAACAAAAAGGTTTCAGCAGACATAATCTACTGGCTACTGGCTGGCCAGTCTATTCTATAGTTCTTGGAAGAATAAGTTATCAGTGGTTTTACTAAAGAATAACACCGCAACACCCCCTCGCCTCGTAAAATATAATTTACAAGTGTAGCAATAAAGCGACGAGTACCTTACATTATAAGCGCTGCGCTGACTTTGTTGTTTTATGTTATGTAAGTTAAGGAGTCATGTTTTTAAGCTGTTAAAATAAATACGAAAATGTTTCGAAAAAGTGCCTTTACCCCAAGGCCCAACGTCCTACATGTAGGACTTTGTCAAAGTGACTTTTGACTTTAGTTGACTGACACAAGATTCTTGTTCGAACTAACGAAATTTGACGTGTGCCTTAAGAGGTACCGTATCAATGCCGCTAAGTAGATAATAGGGAATATGCAATATGCATGGTTTTACTATTCACATTTCTTAACATACATACATAAACTCACGCCTTTATTCCCAGAGTGGGGTAGGCAGAGCTACAGAATTACCAACAACTCTAAAAACTTCTTGATAATTCTGTAACCACATTTTGCACACTTAGGCTAAGATGTTTACCAGTGTATTAGTGACCGGTTGCAAGCCCATCGCCTAACAGTACTATATACGCCTTTATTCCCTTAGCCGTCTCTTACGACATCCATGGGAAGATATGGAGTGGCACTATTCTAACCCGGCAACCACACACGGGGTTTCTTAACAAAATATGAAAATATCGTAAAAGAGATCACCGATAGTGAAATTAAAATTATTATCGGCCGAGACATACGGATGATACAAGCATTTTAAACTACTAATAAGACAGCAATTGGACAGAGATATCAGATATGCACTGTGACGTCATGTCACAGATCGGCTATAATATCGCTCATTGAATACAACACAGACACATTCCAAAATAATTTGCTCTTGCATTGAAAATCTTATACGAACTGCATCTAATTTTAAAATGCAACACTGACTCATTTTGGTATGTGTCCGTTTTGTATTCAATGAACGATATGAACTCCATGTGAGCGTTGGCTTATATCTTGGGTATTTTTATAGCTATTCAAAATGTGTTTTTTTTAACTGTTTGTTATATGAATCAGCTTTTACTGAAGCTGTAAAAAATAATAATGAATATTCCCTATTACGCAATATCTCAATCATAACTCAAAAAGGTAATAAAAAAGACTGACTGCTGAGTTTCTTGCGGCGTTTTTTCTCGGCAGTGGTCTCCTCTTGGGAAGCGCTGGTAGATTCTTGACGTGTAAAAGTGCCCGTGCGGCCTACTTACTAAATAAATATTTTCTATCTTTTTTTTTTAAAGCCTTCTGTAATGCATGTTGAAAAAAGAGAGCAAATTGTTTTTAAACATTGTGTTTTCAAATAGGTACTAGGAGTTAAGACGCATGTTGCTTATTTGCAAGTAATTGAGTGGAAATCTCTAAAGTATGTAAATTAGAGCACTGAGACTAACTTCGTGTATTTTAACAACTACAAATAAACGGTTTAAATGCGTATCTAATAACAAATCAACAACGCGCACAGACAGATGGACGAACAAAAGCCTTAATCTATCTAAATCATATCAATTTTCTAACCGTGCAAAATAAATCCGATTTGTATAGAAAAACCACACAGAAAGACGTTATTCAAGCTATAATGGACTTTATTTGAACGATGTAAGAATTTTGTGTGTTTTTGTGATTTTGCTAGACAACTTTATTAGTATTGCAAAATAAATTATTGTGTAGCCAAAATCTGAAAAAAACAACGCACCATATTATATTTTTCGGTGACAACGGTTCAGGACAAGTCAAATAACTCTCATAAACAAATTCCGTAAACAAATCAAATCTATAATATGCTTTTTAGAGGTTGAATTTTTTTTTAAGGTTTTTTTTCACAATACATTACATTTTTGCACTGTACTGTACTGTATTAAATGACTTGAAATATTTGGGTATACAATTACAATATTGTATTTCAGTTTTTGTGTTTTTTACGATAAAGTATTTACATACATACTTAAGTACATATGCTTTATTTAATAGGAATAATTATGGAAACCACAAAGTAGCTATAAAAACGTTTCTAGTGGCTAATAGTAGCTACAATCAAGTGTATGTACAGTGATTTTGTAGAAATACAGTACGTTGCCAAAATTGATAAAAAAAAATTAATAAAATACGCATACATATTTCTACTACAAAATTTGTACTTAAAAAGACATCTAAAAGCAATTTAATAATGAAAATAAATTACATACGGAACCGTGCTAAGCGCAGCCGGACCACCATATATTTTTGTTTTTAATCCATTTCCCTTGCCCATGCGCATCGATCACCGTGATCCGATTGCGCGTGAACAGATCGTGTTTATTTAAACATTCGGCATGGCACCAGTTTAGTGTAACGTCTAAATTGATTCCGATGTAATTATGGGAAGGTTTTGGTTAGTTTAGGGGACAGGGGGACAGGGGGGTTAGGGGGGAGGGGGGGGGGGGTTCACGTGGGCGATTTTGTGGAACAATTTGGTTGAAAATATGACTGAGGGCCGTATTAATAAACTTACCTTGGCTGAGAGGCCCGTCACAAGATACGTCAAAGTAAACGTCAAGCCATAGAAAACTATCATTTTTGACGCATCTTGAGACGAGCATTGATGTCGAGATCAGTTTATTAATACGGGCTTACTCACAAGTCAAGAGCTGGATGAGAGTGGCCACGAATCGTACTCGTTGGCGTGCAATGGGAGAGGCCTATGTCCAGCAGTGGACTAATATAGGCTGATGATGATGATGATGATGATGAAACACAAGTCTCATGTCGAAGACTTAACTTAATACAAACGGTGTTTTAAATAAAGGTTTTCTCCGTGACTTCGTTCGTGGTTGATACCCTTGGCATCTGTCTGATTTTTCAGGATATAATATACCCTACGCTTATATTTCAGGGTTCTTTACAATGTTTAGTGAATTTGCTCGGATTTTTGGCCCTAGTTATCTACGAGGTTGCACACCTTGACAAAGTTTTGGAATAGATTTTCATGATAATGATAATGCAATTCTCTGAAATTTTACATTTTCATAATTATACTATAATGATAAAGAGTTAGGGCGTAAGCGAAGTCTGCAACTAAATATGATTTTCTTTTTTTTCATACAAATGTGAAACACCCTACTATGTCCATATTCGGGTTATAAAGATAGTTATATCTAAAAAAAACAAGTCAATCGGTTGAGGCGTTGGAAAGTGAAGAAAGAACACACAAACACACACACTCACATTTGCTGGGATATATAAAACATCATTATCATCTTTTTTTATTAAAAAATAAGTTGCTGCCTATTTTAGAGGTATTACAAAAGAATAATTAAGCAGTTACGTTGATGATAATTATGCTGATTTAAAACGAATGTTTTAATTAAAAAACAATGATGTACAAATTACTTGAAGATGGATGGAGCCCAGATTGTGACAGACTTTTTTTACTTCCAAAATTAAATAAAATATCTAATGATATAAAGGGATTATTTGTCAGCAAAAACTTTTTTTTTTCATGAAAAAAGAAACTACATTGTAATTACCATTCTGAGACAAATACAAATAACTATGTTAAAGCTATTCATTTGTAAACAATACCACTAAAACATAAAAACACCAGTACTTTTTTATATTTTATTTTGTCACTCAAATGTTTTTAAAAGTCAGCATTACAAGTTCGACCTTCATGTTTACAAACAACCGTACCAATAACATTATTATAAGCTCTAAAGCCAATTCCAAACCCTACATTACAAATACGATCTCGAAATCAATAAATCAATACCATCCAATAATTGATTGGTCAAGTTCCCATCACCTATGGTGTAAAGAACGTACTAAAAAGAATGTAGTTTAAATAGAAAATGGCCGTTATAATATTGGTAACGAGAAATTATGAAACGTTACTTTGAAAACATAAGTGTAGGAGTTTCGTACCAAAACGCAGCTCAAATAATAAACAAATTTCAAGTTTCAATTTGACAGAAGTTGACCAAGACCCAAACTAAGCTCTCATGGCTTGTAGTATGGATACAAGACAATTTTTTTTTTTTTAAGATTGGCTTATAAATCTAGGTTTCGTTACTTCAAGTAAAAGATAAATTATTCATGTACCGGTATTTCCAACTAAAGGAATAATTACATAGAAACTTTTTTTAATGCGTTTTTTGTTTTAATTCCACCCTGAATTAGATGAGATTCATTAATATTATAATTACTCCTGCATCATATCAACTCTATATCCCTAACTGTATGTAACCATTGCATACGTTGATTGGATACATTTTATTTTATTTTTTTAACGATACCTACACGTAAACTCACCTGACAAATGAAATTATAGTTACAACAAGGTTGGGGTTAACAAAAACTAGTGAAATATTTTTTTTTTTTCATTTTACCATTATGAAATTAACAAACTATTTATAAAGCTAAAAAGACCTCTATTGTACTTTGGTTAAAATCCTTATTTCTCTAGGTCATAATTCTTGACCTTGTGGTAGCTTTTTCTACAAGTAAAAAAAAAGCTAAGTAAAATAAAGACATCACAAATAAAGGGGTACAAATCAAATCAAACGCACCCGCCCCTAACCACACCCCGTACATTCCAAATTCAAACCATCGATCTTTAAAAAACAGCTCACAAGGTTCGCACGTAAGCATCCCTAATTGGTTTAAATGAAATACGCATTATCGCACCATACATCAACCATACAACCAGACAACAAGACCCGCGGCTCCAACCAGAAGTGCAAACAAATCGAACCAGCTTAGAGCTCCAAGTTACGGTGGTCGTTCTAATACGATAGTTTTTTGTCTTTTTTCTCTGGCTTAGTGTGGAATGAATAAACAGATGAATAGCGGCGCGATGAAAGCTTATAATCTCGTTCGTTATGAGCGATGCGCGTACGCATGAAGACACTAGCGTAGTTGGCGATTGATCGTTTTTATTATATTTGTTTCAGATCATGAAATGAGGAGAATGATGGGTAAGAGTACAATATACTATTTTATTTTTATTTATGATGCAATTATTATTTTGCCCTACAATCTTGTTTAGGTATCTAGCCAGCAATCTTTAAATTGTATAGTATTCCCGAATGTTTGTCTCATAAGAAATATGCACAATTCAAGAAGTTTCTTGCAGATACCAATACTATGTAATTCTGAATCATTTAATACTAATTACCTCTTTTACAAAAAAATCAAGTGCAATCCGCCCATTAAAAATAAATAATTATGTGAAGATCTATTTTGTAAGCTTAAAAATTCCAAAAGAAATATTTTGTTTATACATTTCCACCTACAAAAGTAACTACGTGCGCACGCGCAGGCCTGATTCAATTCGGTAGCCGCCACTAATACGTTAGCGGCGCCGATTAGCTCCGCATGTGTACACGCTTCATAGTCTACTGCTGATTACTCACTTTATTAGTGTGTTCTTCGAGTTCTATTTTATGTGACTATTTCTATTTAGAACTGTTAAAGTAACTTTAATTTGGTATCAGGTTGTTTTATTTTTGTTAACCTTATACCAAATCATTAAAACTTTGGAATTATATCTTCCAGTTAACATTTAAAACATTGTGAAAAAATAGTATTTTTTTAGAGTAGGAAGTATTGGGTCTATTTCGTTTAGCCCAAATGTTTTGGTCAAATGTATCATTTCCCAAATTTTCATTTATCAAAAACGAATCGAAGGCGCTTCCTACGTCTATTAGGTTAGATTACACTTGTGACTTAAAAAATAACTCAACTGCGACGGGAAACAACTTTTCGGGAAATGAAAATTTCGGAAATGATACATTTGACCAAAAACATTTTGGCCAATCCAAATAGACTCAAAAAAAATACTATAAAAAAAATACTATTTTTTCACAATGTTTTAAAGGTTAACTTGACGAAATACCTAAAAACAATTAACACCTGAAAGTATATCCCTATTTTCTATCGACGTTATATTTTTATTAATTTTATTATCTTTTGTATACTAAAGGAGCTTACATTGGTAATACTAATGCTTTTTTATTTTGTAGTTGCATTTTAAAGCAGACAGCGCTCCAAACCGTTACAGATGTCACCGTTACATGAGTTTTATACTCCATAAATACAAAGATATCTCTTAATACAGACCCCACAAGAGCAAACAGAATCTAACCCGCATACGATCTCTATCAGCTATACAAAACGTCCGTGATCTCGCATAATATCGTGTCTGATATAAAAACTGCAGTTGCGTTAGGGTTCTATTCTTGAAACACACAACTTAATTTTTATTTGTAATTATATTCGTCTTTTCTTAAACAAAAGTCAATTTTAACAAGAGTAATCACTGTCATGAACAACCCGCAACAGCCAAACAAATTGCATGCATAAGATAAAGAAAAAATACGAAACAAATTAACAAAATTAGAATAAAGTTCAAGGACAGCTCATGTAAAAGATCTTATATTTTGGGTGGGATATAGTGGTATTAAAATGTAATAACTGTTTGATCTGTGTTCAACAAATGAATTCGATGAGTTCCAGACTCATTTTATGTAGAACTAATGGCCGTTGGGGTGGCAAGGTTCAAGTCTGGTGACCTGACAGGATAAAGGTTGGAAGGCCTACAACAACGTTGGTCGACAATCGTTGGGATCCGTAAAGGCCTAAGTTCAGAAGTGGACATCTTTTCGCTGATATGATGATCCTAGTTACTTAATAAGAGGAGAGAAAAAGAACGGGAACAAAGGAGTGATTTTAATCTTCGTCCAAATAGATTTCGATTATCGTTATTCTCTTGAGAACTTTTAAATTTTCCAGGATAAAAAGTAGCCTATGTGTTAATCCATCGTATAAGTTATTTTCATTTGAAATTTCATCACTTAACTAGCACACACTGAAACTTTCTCATTTATAGTATTAGTGGGATTAGTAGGATTTAAAAATCTAGCCACGCTCACCTTGATTTCACTTATCAAACATAACAGGCCATATGCCAGACTTTTTTGCATCATTCAAAAATCCATTTGCAATCGTTTTTATTTTTCAAACGTCTTTATAAAGCGTTAAAAACATCGCAGTCAATCCGACAGTGACAAAGCCATCCACAAAAAGGCCGGAATAGCCCCGTCAAAGGTGCGAAACGTCACCAGAAAAAAACGACTAACAGTCGGACAGTTACAGATTAGACGCAACCCCCTTTTTATTATAAATATATTAAGATATTATCTGTGACATACAAAAAGTCGCCTTTTAAATTGCATTTAATACTTTCATTCTTTATTTTTACGGTAACTGACACTATCCAAAAATAAATCTTATACCATGGCAACATGTTTTACATTTGTACGAATCTATAGAGCACACATTTGAAGTATGAAATGGAAGCTATTTGGCAAAGGGTTAAAGATATTTTAGATGATTTGAATCATAGTAAAGAGGATAAAAAGTTGAATATGCATTGATCTGATGCAGTGACGGGTACAGATTTAAAAGTTAAAGTAATAAAGTCGTTAAAAGATGTTAGTTGCCATCAAGAACAATGGAGATCGTTTAAGGAAGGGAAGTGCAGAAGAGACTGCAAAAACGTTTGAATTAAAAAGGAATATATTAGATTTGTTTATACAGGATATATCCTTTGTGAGGTGAATAAGTTAGAAATCTTACGATTGCATAAAACATTTGAACGCTAAGTTAAATACGATGATACATAATTAAAGAAAAATAAATTATACAAACATTTGTGTAATAATAAGCATTAAGTAATAAGCTAGTGATCCACAACTTTAACAAACTTATGTTTGTATAAAAAATATATTTTTAAAAGGTTTTTTTTAATAGTTTTCAGACACTTTTAGAATGTTTTAAGAATTTCTCTGAGAACAAGACAAGTAATTACTCATTATCGCATTTCGTTCATAAAATTCGAAAAGAGAATTGTGAGTTGCTCGAAAAATGCTTGTTAAACCTTTATGTTATTGCAGCAATTACTTAACATTTTCGGGTACAGTGATAAAAGGTTTAACTATCTATAATGTGGCATGTTTAAACTTAACCGCCGTTAAAAGTGTAACTTTAGTTTTAATCTTGGTTTTAATAACACCAGACGCAAATAACCATATTAACATAATAAGGTCAGTGTAATAATGAATGAGGCCAAAATTACTTCAAATATTCCAAGAACTACAAAAACAATAAATAAAGTTCACACTATCCACGGTCACCCTAAGGATATAAATAATAATTAATCCAACACAATAATTGTTCTCATAGCGTTAATTGTTTGCGAAACAAAGGGTCCTGAGGCACAAATAGATGATATCGCTAAAGGCATTCCTGCTACTGACACAGTGCTACTTACAAATGATACACAAGATAACTCGTTTAACAATACAGACACAGAGTAACACCGTGCTCCAAATGGTGTAGTGTGTGGTGAAGTTTTGGTTCACCGGTTTAAGGTAGACAAAAAAACGGTAATTGTTATAAATAGATGCAAATGTTTTGACGCCGCTGCGGTTCCTTAAGTGAGAAATTAAACTTCTTTTGTTCGTTGATGATTTATAATTGTGTAACGTCACACGTGTGATTTCATTGGATGCAGTTTTGTAGTAGTTGCATTGTTTTTAAAATGAAAATTAAACAAAGGCAGTTGGTATATAAACAGCATTGATTGCAGTGTTTCATTGGATTTATTTAAGTAATGAAATGATCTTTTTTGTACTTATTTTATATTTACTCGTACTACACAGACAAATCTTTTCGGTTCCTACAAGGACGTACAAGAACGTCAGTTGCATTAACCCAAATACTAACTTTAGTGACTTTCACTAATTATAATATTCTTTACCAAAGGTCTAGCCAATAACTATGCATGTACATCATTACCATACATATCGTTGGTCATAATGTATTGTTAGTCATATTTTTTTTTGTCATAACTTAGTTCAGGGTGAAGTTACAGTTTTTAATAAACGTTTATCGTGTAGATTAGTTAGGTTAGGTTAGGTTAGTTTTATAAAAATCCTGAAAAAATAACCGTGTCCTGAGAAAAATGCATTATGACTTGCGAAAATTATGACTTGAAACACATTATGACTAAAAATAATTATGGCAGTCAATAGAGACCCGTTAGAAACTACATCACTGGTAGGGCGACCGTTTATAACAAATAATTCAACTAAGAAAACAGCGTAGTTTATTTCAACGATCAAGCCTAGACGTTAAAAAACCTCAGCGGACATAGACATCCACATCCATCCCTTCCGTTGCGCGGACAATCGTCCAGCCGTCAACGGTCCCGCAGCCTTGTGCCGCTTGCGAACAATGCGCGAGCGATAAGCCGCAATTACGGTGCGCTGGCGCAGCGATTTGGCGTTAAATTCCACGTCCGGGAGTGCGAAAATGTAGAAGAGGCATGTAGATTGTTAACAGTTTGCTGATTAGCTTTGGAGATCTTTGGTGAAGGGATCTTGTGGAACGTGTTTTGACTGATATCTTGATTGTTTTAGGATAATAAATGTATTTTTAGAAAATGCATTTCTTTTCTAATGTTAAAAAAAAACAAAACTGACAGCGTATTCTAAAAAGGAGAAAAAAACCGTTGAGCTGGTGATGATGGATGCACCTTTTGCTTTATCAATAGACTATGAGGACACTAATTTCCCAATGATTAAACTAGGACAGAAATTTTACTTTTAAATACAGTTTTTTTTTAATTTACACTGAATCTTCTTCATTAACCATAAACATTTAGATGCATTTAATCTGTCTCTTCTGATTAAGCAGTTTCCAAAACTTGCCCCGTACTACCGCCTCCACAAATACACTTGCTACTCTCTTCCAAACTCCTCGCCGAGGGCTAGGTGTTTCCCGATAACATCGCAACCTGCGGTCATCTCCGATGCGCAGATTCCATTCACGCAGGATTTTAGCCATGTTTGATTTAACACCAATTATGGGCTTCCTTGTTCGCTAACATCGCTGGGATTCCGGTGGGTGTTTTTTTTTGGATTCAAAGTTACCTGATTAGCAGATGGTTGTTAGGGTTTCCTTGTCCTATTACTTTCTTTAGAATTATCTTTCTCATGAATGCTCACTAAGAGTAGAATGTTTTATCTTTGGTACGAGTTAGCAAATTATGTGTTCAGTTTACTACAGATTCAAGGTAAGGATTCAGTCACCTATGTTATTTATGAAACATGAAAAAAAATCGCAAGAAACTAAAATACCTCAGTTAGTTAAATATTCTGTTTATTTAATAAATTGCTAAGTACCTAAACAAGGTAATTAATAGTGCTTCATGTAAAATCAATTACAAACAAAAACGGTCCCACAAAACAACCTTGAGGCAAACCTATTTCCCAATACAATATGCGATTGACAATAATCAATAAAGTGCATACGAGTAGTTGTAATCGATTGTCTTGTCCAGAAGCGCGAGGGCCGAGTCATTGTCCGTTTTTTTTCTCATTTTCACAGTGAAGGGACTGTGTGAACGCGGCAAGGTCAACGTTGTCAAACGCTTATGATAGATCCGTGCCGCGGAAAACTTGATATCCTGCTGGGATTTCGCGACCGTATAACAAAGAGCTAAAGTTAATTTTCCTACAAAATAACCGGCTCGTTCAGTAATAGCAGGTTATGCTTAGGTGATTGTGTGCATGATTTTTTCGTCTTTATGATGTATCAATTGTTTTATTGTTTTGCGGTTTCTTTCGGTTTTTTCGTTCTAATTGGCATTGAGTTAGGCATACTTTTAGTAATTAAATTAAAAAATATATACTTAATATTACGTGACGTCACTCCGTTGCGTTACAGAAAAGCTAGTGATAAGATTGGGGACGCCATTTTGAATAGTGAAGAGGAGTCCTGTATTCTTTTTTGTCACACAACATTTTCTATTTCATCTTCTTTCCATAATTTTTGCTATATTCGCTGTTGAATCATTTCAATTTAGTTAGGATTTTATACGGACCTAAAGACAAATCACATGTATATAAAGAACTAGAAGTACGAATTGTACTTATTGTATATAATTCCGAAAAATCATTAATGCATAAATCATCAAACTTCCACATTTTAAAGACAGTTTTTTTTTGTTTTAGCTCCTAACTTACATACGTAGATAGGTATTTAATATAAAACAGCTGCATTATATTCAGTATAGCTTGCGGGAAGCAATTAAATTCGGTCGTGTAATCAATAAAAAAACTGAATACCTTTTTTTAACCGCTTTCTAAATTAGCTACCCTGGTTTTTTACTGGTATTATCTTTCTACACACTTTACATTTTCGTCAAACTAAACTATTCACGACATATACCTATTTACATGAGAATCGAGTGAAATCAAATCGAGTCCGACGTGAGCGTAATCTAGCTGAGTCCAATACGATTAATCGAATCACGAATAAATAATCGACTAAACATCGCGCCGGTAACGTGACCCGGGGTCGGAATGGACCCCGTTGGGATTATGAGGACGCAAAAATGTGCAAGTTGGTACTAGTGCATACAAAATAATAATGGATAAGGGTTTGCTATTTTTAACTCTAAAACGAATAAAACAAAGTTACTAATTCTACGTTTCTTTGTCTGTTTAGCTACTTACTTTCTTTTAAACTACGCAATTGTTTTTTAATGCGGTTGTCACTACAAATTAGAAAATTTCTTCCGGAAGGTTTAAATGTATAAATTACATTTTGGTTTACCAACATAATATGTTACAGAAAAACTTACATACATACATACCTTCACGCCTGTAATCCCATTTAAAAACTTGTTCATATTTCTGTTACCATATTTTGCACAATTAGGTTTAGATGTTTATCAGTGTATTAGTGACAGGTTGCAAGCCCATCGCCTAACAGTACTACAAGCCTTTATCCCCTTGGTCGCCTCTTACGACATCCACGGGAAAACATCGAGTGGCACTATTCTAACCCGGCAACCACGCGGGGACAGAAAAAACATTAACTACTTTTTTTTATATCTAATATCAGGCCGTAATTATGAACTGTTATTATTATAACCTGCTAAGTTTCATACAGTGAAAAAAACGAAGATATTATTATAGTGATAATCTGAAAGGAAAGGGAGAAGTCAGAAGGGACGCTTTCCCGAAAGAGGCTTTGAACTAAAATCTGGATTGAAATAAAAATAAATTTACCGTAAAATAAGTTTTCAACGCAAATGTACCTCAGTTGACACGCATGCATAAGCGCATGACATCAAGCGTCCTCTCCTGCGCAGCTTGTTCCGATTACTTTATTAATTAAAACTAGTGATGTACCTTGGGACCATTCTTTATCATATCTTTTTTAATTTGAAGCACAATCAACTTACGGACATAAAGAGGCACCAAACTGTATATTAAGATATATATGTATGTATATATGTTTTAGTTTATTTATATAACTTGATTTATCAACTACCGACCCGCCATCGCTTCGCTTCGGTTTATGTGAGTATGATAGCCTATATTATAGCCTTCCTCGATAAATGGGCTATCTAACACTGAAAGAATTTTAGGACCAGTAGTTCCTGAGATTAGCGCGTTCAAGCAAACAAACATACAAAGAAATAAACTCTTCAGCTTTATAATATTAGTATAACGCGTTAAGTTTTTTTTTTTATAAACTTACTAAAAAATATAAGTTTTAAAGCATCGCGTTTTAAATTGGTAATGAATTAATTAAAGTCATCGATGTTTTTTTATTATCTATTGTTACATCTTAGCGACCAGCAGACTAAGTGGCTCCACTAATTAATATTTCGAAACATAACAACTAGAATACCGATTAACAGATTTTTTTTCTAATAGATCAATTAAAAAAGATCCGCATCGACACTGTTCTACTGGTTTCTAAAACGCGCATTATTTGCTACAATATGAAATATGATTAGTTTAAATAGTAAATAAGATTTGTGTCATTTATTTTAATTAATAATGCCGTTTAGTCACCACAAAATTTGACGCAATTACGACACTTAATTTGGTTCAAATTAGTATTGCTGTTAATAAAGTTGATTATTTTAAGGAATCCGTACAATCCGCATAAAGAAAATCAAAACGCAACCCTTATAGGATAACTTGTGCGTGTGTGTCTATCCGTCCGTCTGTGACAGCCAATTTGGTCCAAATCTACTGGACCAAATCAGGTGAAATTTGGTAGAATGATGTAATCCCATGACCTTAACCCAGATGTGGAAAGGGATTTTTTTTTTTTAATAAGGGTAATTTTAGAGGGATGTATTAAGAAATTAAAAAAAAACTTTTGCAAACATTACTATGTGTTTGTTATTATTGTAAAATAAATACTTTTGATTCATGAAAGAAGACAAAATTTGACCACCCCCCCACCCCTTGATCTTCGAAACTACTGAGCCTAAAATTCTTAAAAAAAAAACAAAAAAAAAAGTAAGAACCCTCTCCACGCGAGTTCAACTCGCACTGGGTCGACATTATGTCATTGTTTTTTTTTTTAATTTTGTGACACACACCATCAGGACGAATCTAATGACGTATCATTTATCAAAATCCGTTGAGCCGTTGAGTAGTAGCGGATTAGGAACGGACATACATACATACAGTTCAAACACCTTCCGTCTTTCCTCCGTTCCTCCTTCCTTCACTTCCTCCTTCCTTCCTTTCCAAAAAAAACAGCTCTCTATTACATGGTACAAAATATTCTGCACCACATCCCTACAAGACAAGAACATTACCGTCCGAACGTTATGGCTTACGCACGGATCTAAACAACGACACAAATCGGTTTGTTTGCACAGTCTGCCGAGATCTCGAGATAAAGCTAAATATAATCCAGTTAGCATCTGAGATGAGGTCTCTACGCGTGTCGACCGATAAAAGTTAGCATAACTTGACTGGTTTCGTGATAGGTAGGTATGCGACTCAGTTCCAGATTTGCAAACCTGGCTTTAGTCTACTTGGGAAAACCATATAGGCGTAACAGAAGCTTCTTGCAGTAGTTTGAGCTCTGAAGGAATTAGTTTAAAACGCCTGGCATGTATTTTTGTCTTTTGATAATTGTAAGTTTACTGGGATTTAATAGTAGATTGTTCAACGAAGGTCTAAAACAATCCATAATGACACGAGATGTTTATTCGTGTCATTATGATTGATTAGTCTAGCGTTAAACACTCTACTTTTCACTTTGAAAGCGAGTAAAAAAACGTTTTGATTATAACAAAGTTTCTTACAATTTTGTTCCAAGTTTTTTTTTTGGAGTGACCCTTTATATGCTTGCATATTAAGTCAACAGATTAAAAACTTGAAAACTATTTTTTGTACTCGTCGATTAAAATGTGTGTATTACGATTTCATAGAGAATACTGTAACGTCACTCTTTTCATCGTTGAATAGTCTAGATGTTACTTCCGAAACAACCGAAATAACTATTTCGATACGCTCTAGACAACCGAAATAACTATTTCGATACGCTCTTGACAACCGAAATAACTATTTCGATACGCTCTAGACAACCGAAAAAAAATTGAAAATAGAACTTCGGATTTCCATATATGTGTGTCCTTGTTTAAGGAGCCTCGATCCGATACAAAATTGCCAATATGTGTCGTTTCGGAACGTAGCAGCGTCGCATCATCTGTCAAAAATCTACTTTTAGTTTTCTTATATACTCGTATTAATGACTTACATTATTAATTTTAATGAACTCGTACAAAAAGTATTGTTCACAATAGTGTCATAATTAAGCTTTTTAATCTCGTACCTTACTTAGGCCACTCAGCAAGCTTCGTGGCCTAAACACGGTACTCGACTAAAAAGCTCTCTATTATAACAGGATTACGAAAAATACTATTAAAACGAATTGGACTATGCATAATGAAATTAATTCATCATTCATATAATTAAATGGATTCATATTCGTAATAATTTTGTATATTTTTGCACAATTGTCAGTTTAAAGTTATTTCCACGCTCAAAAAATGGTCCATATACAATCACTGAAAATAGCGATAATCCTCCATTCTTAAACACCGTGATACCACACCTAGGGGTTCCCATAGTAATTAAAAAATAATACATTAATCCCTGGACATTAATAATACTTTAATCCGAATGTGCAGAGACTAAAGCAACATTTTAAGAATATGAAAAGTAAAAAGTATCGTTAAATTACTAATAGATTACATTTCTTTACGATAAAAACGCTAGTAGTACGCCACAAGGCTGTACTGTAGCGTCAGTCGTCACCGATCTAGAACCAGACCTGCTACAGCCGTTACTACCTGCATCAAGACTGTGAATACTTTTGTCTTTGCGTTTTGCATAAGCGTTATATCCACGTTTATTGTTATATACGACATGCGTATCTTTATGGCGTTCTTTAGCCTGGTCGTTCTAAATGATATTGTTTCTGTTATCTTGTAATGAAATTTTACAATAGCTGGTTCATGTTGTAGGTTTTATTTGACGACGCGCTGGCCTAGTGGGTAGTGACCCTGCCTACGAAGCTAGCGGTCCTGGGTTCAAATCCCGGTAAGAGCAGATATTAATGTGATGAGCGCGAATATTTGTTCCTGAGTCATTAATGTTTTCTATATAATATCGTCATCTAGTACCCATAATACAAGCCTTGAGCTTAGTTTGGGACTAGGTCGATTGGTGTGAGATTGTCCCCTGATATCAAGTATTTTCTAGTTTAAGGTACCTAAATGCAAAAGTGTTATAGTTACTTTTGATTTTAAAAGGTTTTTGGAAAACAATAATTCCCCTTGATTGTGAATTATAATAGCAAGCTTAAATAATCGATACTTTAAGAAGCCATTATTCTTGTACAGCGTTGAAGCTTTTGTGCAAGAAAAGAAAAATAATCGAAAAATGCATCTGTAACAAGTTTGAATATAAAATATAATAAATACATAATACGAATATAGTAACACATTATTAAAATGTAATTGGTTAATTGATTGATTGAGTTTTGTGTGGTTGCCCGATTAGAATAGTGTCACTCCATGTCTACCCGCGTGGAAGTCGTAAGAGACGACTAAGAGAATGAAGGCGTGTAGTACTGTTAGGCGATGGGCTTGCAACCTGTCACTAATACACTGGTAAACATCTTAGCCTACTTTTGCAAAATGTAATTACAGAATTACCAACAAGTTTTTTTTAGGGTTGTTTGTAATTTTCCCACCCAATTTACCATTAAAAAAAAACGCCACAAATCTCCTAAATAACTCATAAACAGCACTTTATCATTGGCCATCACAATTCCTCTTTCCAGTATACTGCCCTCGTACGGAAAAAAGGCACATCTTCTATATGAATTGTATTGTACTTTCAACCTTATTAGCACCTTTGGGAGTTTAATATGCTACTATGAATTAATTGCACTTGTACCTTTTCTCAGTAGAAGTGCAGTATTACACCACGTCAATAGGGTGACCAGTAGTTGCAAGCGAGACTGCGATTTACGATGCGACCACCCGCCTGCAGACTCGCGGACAAATCCCGAGTTTACGAGAACCATGACTTATCGGCGGGAGAATAAACATAATGTACTTTGAACTCACTTTATGATTTAATCTGCAACATATCCGGCTCGAAGGACTGGATTTATGATTTTTAATACAGGTGGGGGAAATAATTTTAGCGCGTGGCGTATTGGTTGTCGGGTCATAGTAAAGTTGCAAAAAGTATTGAAATTGGCTTTCTTAGTTAACTGCGATACACTCGTACTTTCAATAAGAAAGGGGTGGTTTGACTGAGGTAGTTAACCTTAGGGTGAGTTTCCTCTTAAGGAATGAGAAGGTCGTAGGATTCGTAGCCTACAAAACTAGACAACGCTAGTTTAGGCTTTAGTTCCACGTTAGGAAAAAAAACGTGATGCGGCGCGTATTCCTGTCCCTGGATCTTGGAGGTTTAAATGTATTAAGATATGAATTTCGTTGTAGAAGGAGGTTTATCGGTACCTATACAAGCCAAATAATCATAACGTTGACCAACATTCCTTGAATACAAAACGGACACATTTCGAATTGAGTCAGTGTTGCATTTTGAAATCAGAAGCTGTTGGTTATAAGATTTTTAATGCAAGAGCAAATTATTTTGGAATGTGTCCGTTTCGTATTCAATGAGCGTATGGTAAAATGTCAATAGCAATATGGTTTTTACCGCCTAGAATTTAGGCCCTGGGGCTAAAACCATATCGTTTTTGACCTGCTATCGTACTGTCAACGTTTTGATATATCTTATTTACTTCACAGTAATGGCGACCGAGTTGTAAGCAATTACCATAACAGGTCAAAGACGATATGGATTTTACTGCCTAAAACAGAAGGCCCAGTCATTACGATCCCACCATCACATCAGGGTAGTGATTCTGTAAACAACGCCGGTCGTGCGGACTGTCGAGTGATATCCAAGCGGCGAGATTAAGTAGTCCCGTCAGTGCGAACAAAACACATTGTAGCGCGTGCATTTTCAATTTAGCAGCACGATGGGTCGAACGTATAAGGCTGCTTAATTGAAAATGCACGCTACAATGTGTTTTGTTCGCACTGACGGGACTACTTAATCTCGCCGCTTAGATATCACTCGACAGTCCGCACGACCGGCGTTTTTTACAGAATCACTACCCAGTAAATATAACTACCCAATTACGTTTATAAGCACTTCTCGAATTTGTTTTGTTGAAGTTAAAGAGGTGAGTATATGAATTTTAACACCAACCAATCCCTTTTACATACAAAACATACACGCCATAAGTCACCTTGCATTATAAAAGCCATACATCACGATCAATCAACTGCTCCCTACCGCGAGCTTATCGTGTATACACTTGTTACGGTTGCACTTCAAAGCTGTACTCAATATGGAGTCAGTTTTGTATGGGAATGGGGAAGTTTGGCAAGGAACGTGTTGAGGTGGTGGTTTGTAGCGGTCGTATTTATTTATTTATTTATTTAAACTTCTTTGCACAAAAAGTACAAATGGTGGAATTAATGCCCAATGGCATTCTCTACCAGTCAACCAGTAGGCAAATCAGAAAAAAAAAACTAAGGTCGATGCGAAGAAAAAAGCGTTGAAAAAAACTGTTTCAATAAAATATATACAAGATACGGGTGTATAAAATATAAATATACGTAAATACAGATGACTAATAAGCATATATTCATACTTAAATAAATATAATATATAAACAGATAAGGCGATGTATACTTTTTAATTGTATTAATATTTCGCATTTAGCTCTGTCACTTAGAGTTTGTTTACTACTTTCTCTTGAAAACATACATAACATATTAACATATTTTTCAGTCGCAAAAAGTATTGTTGTAATTTTAACCTGTATCTGTGTTTTTTGTGTGAGCACGAGTATGTCTCGAGTGTTGTGTAAAAATACCAAATAAGGATCAGGGGACAATGTCACACCAATTGACCTAGTCCCAAACTAAGCTCAAGGCTTGTGCTATGGGTACTAGACCACGATATAAATACTTATATACAGAAATAATATACTTAAATACATACGAGTAGAAACAAATATTCGTCCTCATCACTTAACCTCCTGAGGCCCAGATTAAATATCGTTAATTCAAACTATGAATCTTGTGTCAATCAATTAAAGTTCAAAATATTTTTTCTAATGTCATTTATATATGACACTAGGCCCCAGGATAAATATCTGCCCTTACCGGGATTCGAACCCAGGACCGCTAGCTTCGCAGGCAGGGTCACTACCAACTAGGCCACGTGTCGTCAAAGTGATAAGTATATTTATCGCTGCATAGTAACCTAAACACAAGCTCAAACCACAATTAAAATACAAGCATAAAAAACCCTATATCACACTTATTTCCACTAATTCTAAACCGCGTGTTAACTATAACTTTAACTAAACCACCTAATTAATAACCAAAATCTTAACATTGTTTAACAAACAACCTAATTACACGTAACCACGATTACCATCGTACACTCGACAAAAACTCACACAATAAAGTACAGTCGGCATTGTTTCGCGTGCGATCTGGAACGCGCCTTGACCGATACAATGCGTTTACTTAGCATTGAGATGGACTGTACTCGGATATCCGTGGACGGTGCTGCCTACTGTACTATTACAATATGGCGGTGTATTTTTAAAGTATTATTCAAGCTTTGATTTCATTACAGTTTATAACAAGAATAGAGATTTCGATCGAGTTTGGGTCTCGTACCATACGCGAGGAAGAGGACGTATCAGTTCATTCATTCATTTATTTATTTTTGACACTTTATTGTTGCCGTGTTGGTTGTCTTAAACTAAAGATAACAAAGGATAATTTACTTAATCGATGTGCAAAATTACTACTTTAGTGATGATAGGAAACATCTTCGCCTAAGTGTGCAAAATGTGATTACAGAATTCTTAAAAAGTTTTTAGAGTTGTTGGAAATTCTGTAGCTCTGCCTAGCCCACTCTGGGAATAAAGGCGAGAGTTTATGTATGTATGTATGTATGTATGATGAAAGGACTTTGTGCAAAGTTCGTCCGCGCTAACACCATCCTATCGCGATGTGTTCCAGTGTGGGTATAAGAAATGAAATTACTAGCACAGAGACATTCTATATTAGTTCTCAGGGCTGGCATTTGTGGTTTTAGCATTGCATTTCTAAAGGTCACAGATCCCACTTTGCATCAGGTGCCCTATAAAAAACTACTTGTCAATGTTTTGTCTGTGTGTCATCATACCTCATAAAAATCAAACATCAGTTAGAACTTGGAATATGTTTAACGGCTTTTAGATGTCATTTGCTCTTTTGGCTTGTTGCGTACTAAGACAATATTATTATGTAATAACCTTATTATCTAAAATCAAAATGATATAATTTGTAACGTGTTCTCATCCAAACATGGAAAAACCCAAAAAAAACAAGTTTGCAAACATTTTTGAAATGTTACAAAACCAGACAAACTGTCACCATAACGACTTAAATCAAATAAAATTAACCCTTAACACATCTGATTATGATTCAAGATTGCCTGATGATCTTAAGTAGTTATCGCCTCGCATACATAAACAGTTATTATTAATAATCTGGTCTAATGTTTTTTTTAATTAGGATCAAACGAGGTTGTCTTCGGAACGAGTTTATTTCTGCCAGACTTTGCGGCGTCCGAAGAAATCATGGGCATTTACCTAGTATTTAGTAATTATAGGCGTCATTAGTGGTGGTAGGGCCTTGTGCAAGGTCCGTCCAGGGTAGTGATTCTCTCAACAACGACGGTCGGACGGACGAACGAGTGAATGTCCAAGCGGCGAGTTTAAGTAGTCCCGTCAGTGCGAACAAAACATATTTTAGCGCGTGCATTTTCTATTTGCCACCTTGGTTTCTTCCGATGGATCGAACGTATAAGGCTGCTTAATTGAAAATGCAAGCGCTAAAATGTGTTTTGTACATGTAGGTATAGGTAGGTAGGTGCGTAGTGCATGTAGGTACTAACATTATTTCTAAGACTATACTAACAATAATGAGATCCAATGTTATCTTGAATTAAATAAATTGAATTGAATTGAATAATCACAGTAAAAAAAAATCGTAACTTTTCGACTCTATTTCAACGCTATTTAGGTCCAAAAGTGACGAACCTATTCTTACCGTATCTATAGGTACATAGGCTGCATTGAAGCTGGATTAATAATTACTACCTACTAATTGTTTGGATTCGAGTTTGCTTTGTTTTTCTGGTTTGACTTGATACATTCTTACAATGATACGATTGAATTACGCAATGTTTTTGATTATTTAACGACGTGTAATTATTACAATTTCTCTCAGGTGGTGTTAGTTGAATAGGTTTTTATTGTAATAACACAGATATAAATAATATACAAACACACAGGCACGCAAACGCATGAACGTATGTGTTCTAAACATATAACTATTATTCTCTTTTGACGACGCGCTGGCCTAGTGGGTAGTGACCCTGCCTACGAAGCTAGTGGTCCTGGGTTCGAATCCCAGTCAGGGCAGTAATTTGTGTGATGAGCGCGAATATTTGTTCCTGAGTCACGGATATTTTCTATGTATTTAAGTATATATTTCTCTATATAAGTATTTATATCGTTGTCTAGTACCCATAGTACAAGCCTAGAGCTTAGTTTGGGACTAGGTCAATGGGTGTAAGATTGTTCTCTGTTTTTTTTTTTAATGATGACTCGACGGGTCGGAGAAATCCTCATTCAAATGGTCCATTAGAAAAAGCGCAAGGTCCCCCATTCCTTGCACTTGGGCACCATTGTTAAAATACAACCATAACGTATAACCTTAACCTAAGCTATCCGCAAGTATTTTAGGAAAACTTGAATTGTCTGAATCAGTTAAAAACCAGCTTAGGGCAAATTAAATTCGGACTCGCAATGCATTAGAACTAAACGTTAAATTATTATGGATTGTCACCCAGCCAATTATTAGCAATTTTTCTGTCATTATGTTACGAATTGTTTATGTCAATAATATGGTGATTTATAGTACCTACCTACATTTGTTTTTCAAGCCAATGATAAAAGAACAAAGGCTCAAAATAAACCATATTCGATTTCATTCGCACCGTTTTTTATCTCCAACCCAATTCACATACCCAAATCGGATCATTTAAACCGGATTTACACAAAAAACCTTAATTTAAACTAATTTTTGTACCAAACAGTGACTTAAAAGGTTAGAGAGAAATCGATTATCGTACAGGTGTAAATGGAGCTTTAGCCGCGTTTTATTTTGCATATTTTTAATACATTGAATGACAATGACGCGATTTAGTGTCAGATTTGTATGGAATTTGCGGAGACGGGCAAGGATCGTTTTAAAGCGAATTCATCCGGTGTATGCTAATATTCGTGAAAAGTTGAGATAGGTCAATAACGGCAAAAGAAAGACTAATAGTAAAGTGTAAGTTGAAACAAGTATACTAAGTCTATTCCAATCGATAAAACATATTGCATTTGACTTGTTTTCGTATTGCTTTTAACTTGGCCTCCATTACTGTTAAGCAAAATTATGGCAAAAGTGATATGGCTTTGACGACGCGCTGGCCTAGTTGGTTGTGACCCTGCCTACGAAGCTAGCGGTCCTGGGTTCAAATCCCGGTAAGGGCAGATATTTGTGTGATGAGCGCGATTATTTGTTCCTGAGTCATGGATGTTTTCTATATATTTAAGTATATATTTCGCTATATAAGCATTTATATCGTTGTCTAGTACCCATAATACAAGCCTTGAGCTTAGTTTGAGACTAGGTCAATTGGTGTGACATTGTCCCCTGATATTATTGTTATTATTATTATTATTTTACCAATTAAAATAGAGCCCTGTTAAACATATCAGAAGTGTATTTTAGATTCTAGTTCGAGCTTTATTTTTAAGCATAGGGTTTCAGTAGATATATTGTGCTAAGCAAAAGTATATTATCCATTGAAATTATTAAATGAATAAGTAAAAACACTATTATTATTTAAATTTTGAAATCGCATCTTAATCAATTTCACTATCGACCGTTCATTTAACCACGGCGTTTTTTATAGATTGGTAACCCATAATTATAACGAATTTCAATTCATCGATTGTATCATTTCATCGAACGCTATTTTATACTGAAACCATGATGATTTAAACAAACAAAAAAAACATGTGTCATGAAATGCCATTAGATGAATTGAAAGCTCTGTGCAATGATACGTTCGTCGAAACGTGTTACAAAACTGCATCTCAATATTCCAGATAGTTATCTATTAAAATACTGTGTAATATTTCCATGTTTTGTTCTTAAGTATCACCTCAAGTTAAGTGGCATATTTCTAAATTCGTTAAACAATCGAACAAGTCAACAACTAGATTAACGTGCTTCTAATCACCTAAACACGCATTAACACCTACAAGAAAGCAAGTCATCGAGATAACGCTAAATAGAGTTCCGTAGGCAGCCAAACTAATCTAAACATAATAATAATACAAAACAGTATCGTGAGTGACTGACTGACAAAAAATGCCCCAAACCACCGGACGTAAGGCGAGGTGCAATAAGAAATGATATTTTGAAAATTGCCCCTAAATCAAGAAAGAATATGGAAAGTAGCGGAAAAAATATTTTACATGTAGATACATAATATGAAAGTTAACAAAGTTTAGAATGTCCTTTACTCCATCAAACCTCTTCCCTCTTACTCTTAGTGGACGTAATCTGAAGCTCAAATACATAAATGCATTGTATTATAGAAAAAAAATGCAATCGAAGATCATCACTACTTTTCCTTTGAGACCCCAAAATGACCGCTGTTTTCTCTATAAGTAAATTATTTCTACTACAGAACCTTAACAATATTCACTACACTCCAGCTCATCAAATTTGCAACAAGCAACCCGCGTTGCGCAACACAAACGATTCTCGTTATCGCTTCCAAGAATTCGTCGCCAATTTCGTCGAAACTACTGACTCGGTCCAAACAGGTCTAAAAGGTTTTCCCTGAACATATTGTTTATTAAACACTAATTAATGGGAAGTCAAGAATTTACCAGGTGATTGTGAGGCTATCATTAAAATATGAAGTAAGACGAGCTACTTGGATCGATCGTAACGTTCAGTTTTGAGGTACCTTGGTTAACTTACTCGGAGGTTTAATATACTGCAAATAGCATATACAAAGTTGGTAATACAAAGTCAATTTGTTACACATCTTCTCTAAACTAAACCCCTCTCATGCTGCTAATTTGATTAAAAGTATATTTTTTCTAAGTTTTAATTTATCCCAAGTTTCTTGCCTTGATGCGGTTACCCTGCCACTTTGTTTGAATACGGTTCAATTAAATTTTTGGGATATTATGGCCCCGTCGATCGGTGCGATGATTCCGCCAACAATGTCGAGGTTGGATAACACAGTCTGTTGACCCTTGGTTTTGTACGGTAGAGTTATCCGTGTTCGGTAGAATACCAGCCTCAACCAAGTGTTTTGTATTACCAATTTGAAGTCACCCTGTATACTCTATTGGCAACCACATTCAGTTTAAAATGCTTATACTTTTACTATACAGTTAGCTGCCTCTTTTGTTTGGACGGCGTATTTATCCTGTTAAATTAATAACTAGAGGATGCTCGAGACTTTGTACGCGTACAATTTAGTTTCCCGCTACGGTCACCGTCAAAAGAACTTGCAAAAGATGTAAACAAAATCAAACGAACAAATTCACCATGATTACTCCATAATTATTTTCATATTAAGACATTAATTCAGTAAGTAGGCCGTACGGGCACTTTTACACGTCAAGAATCTACCAGCGCTTTCCAAGAGGAGACACTGCTGAGAAGAAACGCCGCAAGAAACTCAGCAGTCAGAATTTTTTAAACATATTACAATGGTACTCTTAATCTAGCATTATATAAAGCAATAAATATTAAATTCAATATAATATCAAATAACATGCGTAGATCAGCAGGAAAACATGTCAAAAATCTTACGTGAGAGATAAAGGCAGAAACAGGAGAAAAAAAAACTAAAACCCACCTACCTACTTGTATTTGTTTATAACACGGTGCAAGATAAACACATAAAAGTTTCGATACGTTATTTAAGATGAAATAACTATTCAAAATACGTTATTTTTAATAAAAATACGCTTGGTGATTATTTGAGGTTATGTGTCAAACAGTACTAATTTGTTTACATCGTTCATAAGTTCTATTGACGGCGACCTTACTTTATTGTTGCCGTTGTTTAATCCTTTCTTACTACACCCCTAAGGTATCCAAGGAATACTCTCTCCAAATTTTAAATCCCTTGATCCAGTGATTCAGGCCGTGCGTTGTCTATAAGTCACTCAATCAAATAACTGTTTTCTATACGCATTGCTACATCAAAACAGTATAAACTCAAAAACTTGCTTGTTTGGTTTTAAGTTCATAGAAGTTGTAATAAAGTTTATTTTAAAATTCATGTATTTTGAGTTGCTACCGTTTTGGTATAGCATTGCCTTAGTTAGATTGTTATTCTTAATTTCAATTGTGACGTGTATATAATAACGAGTGTTTTATAGTATTGTACAATTATAAATAATTCTTGACTCACAACAGTTCTTTGTAACGATTGACATATTTATTCTCATAGTCAAAGCAAAATTGTAAAATAATGACTAACTAGAATGAGACAGTTAGTTCAAGTAATTGAGCTACTAACGTTAATTGACTAATGAGTAATGGTGACCCATTATTTTATCCAATTTCAGTTCATCGAATTTCATTACATCGAATGTTAGTTTTTGGTGAAACCATGATGTTTTCAGGATATCTTGATTCACTAAGTAAGTAGGTTAGGTTAGAGGACTTGTGACCATAAAAACTAAACGCATACGGCGTTTCCTTTCGTTTTAATATGTTTCGATAAAGTAATATATTGTTCTATGGTCAAACTGACATCAAATATATCAGTCATCATTATCAGCCGCAAGACGTCCACTGCTGGACAAAGGCCTTCCCCAAGGTTTTCCGCAACGATCGGTCCTCTGCTGCTGTCATCCAGCGGTTTCCCGCGACCTTTATCAGATCGTCGGTCCACCTTGTGGAAGGTCTGCCAACACTTCGTCTCCCGGTTCGCGGTCGCCACTCTAGAACCTTTCCGCTCCAACGGCCATCAGTTCTACGAGCAATATATCAGTGTGCCTATTTAACTGGTTCAAGTCCAAGATAGGTTTATTTTACTTTTTCGTTACACTTAGCCCAACGATGTGAGATGAAACTTGTATTCGAGCCCATACAAAAGACACTATACTATCTCTTATAATCACTGCATCCGTATTTAAAATACAGATGGCATAAGGATACATTTATCTAAAAATCAAAGGCAAAGTCAAAATCTAACCGAAATATAGACGTCACGATAATCTAGAGATAAATAAACACATTTATCAGCGGGCGGGGATAAAGGCTGCGCGCGAGTTGATAAATCGTGGACATTTATTCCGAGATTGTATCAAAATATTTAGTTTGTCCCGGATAAGTGTCAGGCTCTTAATGGCAGATTAGACGCCCTGGGAGAGTGCGATTGTTGGGAGCAGTCGGGCGGTTGGAACGCGGGTTTGCAGTGTTCGCTTTCGTATAGACGCAGTTAGTCTTTTTTTTAGTACACAGGTCACCTGAAGTGGGATCCGTGACAAAAATATTCAGTCTCAAGACTACAATCTCAAAACTGCAATCCCAAGACGGCCATTGTCAATTTGTAGCCTAGTGGGTAGTACTATGGAGCAATCACTCGTCCATTGCTAAACATGTGTTTTCATGTCGTCTTCAATTTACTCAAAGCATCCTTTTTTTAATATTTTACGTAAAAGGTTGTTATCAAATTTGCACCCTAAAGTCAGCCATGCAGTAACTAAATTCCTAGCTTTATATTTTCACTGACTGGACGATAATAATAATAATAATAATAATAAAAATGAGCAATTGAGGAGGGCTTTGGACGACGCGATCGCGCAATATCTCTCCACACCCAACTCTAGGCCTCGTCTACCACGCTTGCCTACTAGTAAACGAAATTTGGCACTGATGGGAGCCCTAAACGCCTTGCTGGCGCCTTATCTACAAGCCAGCGAGGATATTATTGATACCCACTCAATTTTGTACTGCGGGGCCATAGCTGCGTGCCGCGTAGCTCGAGTCAAGTTTTCGGACACTGACCGAACTCCGCGCGCACGCGGGTCTGTCCCCACTTGGCAAGTGCGAATTGAGCGGCGTATTGATAAGTTTAGGACTCTCATAGGAAAGCTAATCTGCTTCAGGGAGGGCAATGAACGCCCCCGAGTCATGCGTTTCGTGAACCAGGCTTTTGCTGGGACCGGAATAAGGCCCCAACATTATATAGCCTGTGTCACGGAACGTATCGACTTCCTGAAGCAGAAAGTTTGCGCGTGGGCAAGCCGTATTCGTCGTTATAGAGAACGTGTGGATAGATACCAGCAAAATCGCCTCTTCCAAAGTGATCAGAGGAAGATGTACCGAAAGTGGGAAGGAACCGATCAAGGTGTGAGCGACGGACACCTACCGGATCCTGCTGCTATGATTAATTTCTGGCGCAGCATCTGGTCGGTGCCTGTTGTGCACACAGAAGGAGACTGGATACGTGCTGTTGAACATGCGTGTGAGGCTATTGAACCAATGGGGCCTATTACCATCTGCCTCGAAGATGTAAGTTGTGCAATCCGAATGACTCAGAACTGGAAAAGTCCTGGACCGGACGGGTTACACAACTTCTGGATTAAATGGTTCAAAGCCTCACATGAGTGTTTAGCAGCGCAACTCCAAAATGCTCTTGAGATCGGTTCCTTGCCACCTTTATTAACAACTGGTGTTACCTTCCTGCTCTACAAGTCCGGTAGTACCGCGGAACCAAAGAACTACCGACCCATTACATGCTTACCTACCATCTACAAGCTCCTTACATCAATTTTGAGCACAAAATTAAACGCACATTTTGTTGCAAACAACGTTATGGCTCTCGCTCAAAATGGATGTAAGGTTGGGTCTCGCGGTACTAAGGAGCTCCTCCTCATAGACATGACCATTTGTCAGCAAGTCAGGCGAAACAGGGCGGCCCTTTCGGCTGCCTGGATTGACTACAAGAAGGCTTATGACTCGGTGCCTCACTCATGGCTCGAAAGGATCTTAGAGTTGTATAAAGTTGATGCAACTTTGAGATCCTTTTTAGGTGTGTGTATGAGGCAGTGGGTCACAGTCCTTCGTCAACCAGGTGGTCGAGATGTCCCTTCTGATTCGCCTAACTTGATAAGGATTGAAAGAGGCATTTTCCAGGGTGACAGTCTGAGTCCTTTGTGGTTTTGCCTAGCCTTGAATCCTCTTAGCTCTTTGCTGAAGGATTCCGGGCTTGGCTATCGACTTCGTAGAGAGGCTGAAGTCATTTCCCACTTATTGTTCATGGATGACCTCAAACTGTTTGCATCTAAGCGCCAAGATCTTATCGCACTATTAAAAATCACACAAGACTTTAGTAGTGCGATCAAGATGGAATTCGGTGTAGATAAGTGTGCGGTCATGCATGTTCAACGAGGGAAAGTTGTAAATTCATCTAATTTGCAGCTTTCTGAGACAATGACTCTCAAATCTCTCTCCGAAGTTGAAACCTATAAATATCTTGGTATGTCACAGTCTTTGGGTATTGTGGACAGCGATATCAAGCAGTCAGTGAAGGAACGTTTCTTCTGTCGCTTGACAAAAGTTCTTAACAGTCTTTTGTCGGGTGGCAATAAGGTGCGCGCCTTCAATGGCTGGGTGATACCGCTGCTCACATACTCCTTTGGCATACTAAGGTGGACTCAGACTGAGCTGGACGCCCTGGATAGGAGGGTCCGTCTACTGCTTAAATCACATCGCATGTTGCACCCACGCTCATCTGTTATGAGATTGTACATCCCGAGGAAATGTGGAGGTCGAGGCATTTTAAATGCCAAGAATCTTCACAACCGCGAGGTGTGCAATCTCAGGGATTATTTCCTTCACAATGAGTGTGGGATGCATCGTGATGTGGTTGCAGTAGACAGAAGCCTCACGCCTCTCTCCTTGGCAAACGAGAACTGGCGCAGACCAGCGGTGTTGAGCACTGAAGACCGCAAGAACATATGGAAGAGCAAGGAGCTGCACGGACGCTTCTACCGGGCCTTGACAAGGCCCGAAGTAGACTTTTTAGCGTCCGTGAACTGGCTACGGTTTGGTGACCTCTTTGGGGAAACCGAAGGTTTTGTCTGTGCAATTGCTGACGAGGTCATAATGACAAATAATTACCGGAAATATATTCTGAGGGATGGCACGGTTGATATTTGTCGAGCATGCCGTTGCCCCGGCGAGTCCCTCAGACATATAATTTCCGGTTGTTCGCATTTGGCCAACAGCGAGTACTTGAACAGACATAACCTTGTGGCCAGGATCATCCATCAGCAACTTGCTCTTCAATATGGTCTTGTTGAGTCTGAAGTGCCGTACTATAAGTACACACCGACGCCAGTTCTCGAAAATGGTCGTGCTACGCTCTATTGGGATCGATCTGTCATCACGGACAGGACTATTGTCGCCAATAAGCCTGATATCGTTTTGATAGATCGATCTCAACGCCGGGCAGTGCTCGTTGACGTCACCATCCCGGATGATGAGAACCTCGTGAAGGCTGAGAAGGACAAGCTCAGCAAGTACCTTGACTTGGCTCACGAGGTGACCGCCATGTGGGATGTTGACTCGACGATCATTGTCCCAATAGTTGTTTCGGCAAACGGTCTTATAGCGAAGAGTCTTGACCAACATCTCAAGAGACTCTCGCTAGATGGCTGGATCAAGGGCCAGATACAGAAGGCAGTACTTCTCGACACGGCACGTATTGTGAGGAGGTTCCTCTCTCTGCAGCCCTAACCACCGGTAGCTTGAGCCCTGCCCCGCTGCCGGCGGCATTCGTAGGTTAGGTTTTTTATAATGTTTATTTTTTATATTAGTATTGTTATTTTACTTTTATAATTGAATATTTATTGTAAAAAACCTAATTTACAGAAAATTAAATAAATACTTAAAATAATAATAATAATATCAGGGGACTATGTCACACCAATTGACCTAGTCCCAAACTAAGCTCTAGGCTTGTACTATGGGTACTAGACAACGATATAAATACTTATATAGAGAAATAAACTACCTACTTAAATACAGAGAAAACATCCATGACTCAGGAACAAATATTTGAGCTCATCACACAAATATATGCCCTTACCGGGATTTGAACCCAGGACCTCTAGCTTCGTAGGCAGGGTCACTACCAACTAGGCTATCGCGTCGTCGACGATGGCTTACTAAACCGATTTTGATAAGGCCTCTGTGTATAATTCACTCGTCTGCCAACCTGGCTCTAAGGCGATTAAATCTACCATGATTCCTAGATAAGCTATAATCCGGAAGCAATAGCCCGAAATCCGCGATTACCTTATTACCGCAGGTATCGAACAAAATTATAACAAAACAAAATTATTTCTTTAACGGGGTTTCTCCCGATAGGATACGGCTTTATTCTACCAACTAAAACAATATATTTCTATAGAATATTTACCATGGACCATCGTATGTAAAAGACATCTGTAACTATAAGATTGCACATTATAAAATGAATGAATAAATTAAATTATGTTACTTCAATTCGGATCCCTTTGACGGCCATACATATCGTTGGTCATAATGTATTGTTAGTCATACTTTTTTTGTCATAACTTCTTTCAGGCTGAAGTTACAGTTTTTAATAAACGTTTGTCGTGTAGATTAAGTAGTTAGGTTAGGTTAGTTTTATAAAAATCCTGATAAAGTAGCCATGTCCTGAGAAAAATGCATTATGACTTGCGAAAATGATGACCTAAAACACATTATGACTAAAAATAATTATGGCAGTCAATAGAGACCCACTTCAATTATTATTATTTTAATATTAAAGTCAGAGAGAAATGTGGAATAAAAGAAGATGTAGTGACTAAGATTGAAAAGCGCATGCTTCGATGGTTCGGTCATTTGGAAGGGATGGATGAAAGAAGATTGACGAAAGAGATATACAGATCGAAAGTGAGTGGACGGGTCGGAAGGGGCCGCCCTAGGCGTACTTTTTCGAGTCAAATCGGAGAAATACTGGAAAAGGGCCGAATCTTAAGTACCCGAAACCGACATGCGTGCATGACTCGATGTATGAATGTGGAAGAAGCGAAAGAAATTTGTCAAGATCGTAGCAAATGGAAAGAAGTGGTCTCTGCCTACCCCTCTGGAAAACACGCGTGATTTAATGTATGTATTTAATTATTATTACCGGTATAGGCAAATATTTCTGTGAAGAGCACAAGTATTTGTTCCTGAGCCTGTTTTCTATGCTGCCCTCCTAATTAAAAAGGACGCATCTGCATTTTGATAGTCAAAGTAAATCAAACCCCCTATCTTAAGAATTAAGGTCACTAATAGGTACATATGCGGTTCTATGAGACATACACCCTTTTTTCTAAGGAGGGCAGTATGGATATGAGTATTTATTTCTGACATAAAAAGTTTATTGTTTTCTTGTATCTGTTATACATACAAGTATTGTTTGGGGCTAGATCAATTTGTGTGAATTGAATTGGATCTTTTTTAGCTATGCACGAGCTCTTGTATATAAAAATGTCGTCGTTTTTTTAACCGCCCGTTTAGAATACCGTGCGTCGGAACATTCCTGATATTGAATAACCTAACGGCTCCTATTCTGCGCAGGAGTTTGCGCATCCATTCATAACAGCATAATAACTTTATCGATGAAGAACCTAGGAAGTTCAAGGGTTAAGAATATCAAAGGGTACAAAGCTCTAAAGGAACCGCCAAAGCTTCAGGCAAGCTTTCTCATAATAACATGAATACTTAAAAAAGCTTCACTACGATAAATCGTAAAAAGCCCTACTTATTTGCATCAAAGTTTACTAAGAACCTTCCGTATTAAAATTATCATTATTGAAATATGTCTATCTGTTTTGCAGTACGATGTATACATTGACGACGAGTTTATCCTAGTTTGTTGTGACCCTGCCTCTAGCGGTCCTCGGTTCGATTCCCGGAATGGGCAAATATTTCTGTGACAAGCGCGAGTATTTGTTTTGAGTCTTGGATGTTTTCTATGTATTTGAGTATTTATTTCTCTATATAAGTAAGTTAATCGTTGTCTAGTACCCATAGTATAGTCAGCATCATAAATATGTATATATTAACAACGTTTCAGAAATATATATACCACCATATTCCCTTACAGTAGGGTCGTGTTTAGATATTTTTGAAAGTTTGACTGTGTCCATGTTATTGGATCTAACTGTACCAGCCTAAGATAATTTGTGTGACATACTGATAATTATTTTTATTATTTATTACATAACTCGGCCATTTATTACTTAATTTCCGGCCTCTACAATAACGAAACATTGTATGCTGATCCACTTGCTTCTCTCTCTAATCATCATTATCATATCAGACGAAATGTTCATCACTGAACATGTACGACAAATCACGAATCATTAAAAAAAGCACAAACTTTTAAAATATTCACAAAACTTGTCAATGTTGAACACTAATTGTTAAACCCAACCAACTCAAACCTTCACTTCTAACAGATTAGAATAAACTCATAAATCATTCCTAATAGCATCTTTAGTTTTGCGAAAGCCTGTCCCCTATGCAGATTACAAATAAACAAAAGAACAGAAGACAGTGGAACGTTGATCTAAATATTTTGAATAGAACAAAGAAAGGATTATTTCGCCCGGTTTGTGGTTGAGATTAATTCTGGGTGAGCTAGGCGGAAATATCCAGTTTAACCGTCGTAGGTACTGTACTTCAAATATTGATCCACCATAGAACCAATGTTTAAACAACAATTTATCTTTATATCGCTCGTTATATGACTATCCAAGAAGAAGTGTTTAATTGCCGTAACACAACATAGAAACGATAGTAAGCGTAATGCATCTTGTCTACTTGTCTACTTGCTTACTATCGTTTCTATTCGTTTAGTTTTTAAACCAATCGCGTCACTGGCACATCACGTGACTTTTCGTATCACGTCATCTACCAGTGACGCGATTGGTGTAAAAACTAAACGAAGAGAAACGCTAGCTAGCGTAGTGCATCTTGTCTGGACCCTGTGAGGATCTATTGCCTAACGCACCCGCAATACCAACCGTTTTCATTTTGAAAATCGAAGCCTTGCCTGCATACAAAATGAAAACAATTGTTTCACTTTGAAGCCGATGATTGCGAGTGCGTAAGGCAATATAGCCCCTCTGGCCTACAACAATAATCCAATTTTACTTATCACATTATTCTAAAATTATGATAGCTTTAGCTATGGCAAGAGTTTAGAGTTTAGAGCAATTGATTTTAGGCCAAACAGTACATATACCCAACAATAATAGCAGTAAGGTATCATATTTTAGAATAGTGTAATGAGGAAAACTGGACTATTGTTGCAGGCTAGGACCATAGGTATGTAGTTTTATGGTGTATATTTTAACCTTAATTTATTAGTAGTGGTAAGACCTATGCAGGATTCGTCTGACGTTACCTCTATCTTCCCCTTGAAACTGTCTCAAAACAGCGTCGGTGGAACTGCTAAACCACGCAAGTAAAATTTTTAATAAGCCGCAAAATGCACCTTTTCTACTGAACTACTTACGCTGTTTTGCAGTATCATCGAAGTGTTCGCATTGAAGTCCGCTACAGAGGTAAGACGTCTGGTGAAATCACTTGACTCTTGAGATAGTCATCGTAAGATTTTACAATGTCAAAATCGGTAGTCTACAAAAGTAGTTGAATTTTTAAAACTCACTTTTTGCAAGATTTGAATTTAATCCCCGAAAAATAAAGATCGTGGGTATCTGTGTATGTGTGTGTTTGTGTATTTGTTTATGTGTAGCTCCCAAATGGATGAACTGATTAAGAGCGGATTCGACCTAAAGAGAATAAGGGCTTATACCTAGATTAAGCGCCGAATTTGTATAGACTATTCTGGGGATTTTTATAGAAACTCGGATTAATGAGAATAGTTTTAAAGCGCGGCGTAGACTTAAACAAAAAATAAGTAGAAAACTTGACTCTTAATATGAATTAGTAAAAAGCATCAAAATTGTGCTTCTTGCTCTAGATAAGTAATTTATAGTTATACATTATAACATGTCTTACAGTTTGTGCAAAATGTGGTAACAGAAATGACAACGGGTTTTTTTATTTTTTTATGATTCTGTGGCACAGCCTACCGCACTCTGACAAGGAAGGCGTGAATGTATGTACATATAGGTATATATTTATTAAGTAATTTAATAATCAAACTTCAGCATTTTTTATTGCTAATCTACTTCGTGCTTAAAGTTTTCACGAAAATCGGTTGGCTTGTTTAAAAGATTACAGTTCTGAAACTAGGATCGAAACCTATTTATTTTTTATTTATGTACATACATACATATATTAAACCACGCCTGATTCCCAGAGGGGTAGGCAGAGACCACTTCTAACCACTTGCTACGGTCCTGACAAATCTCTTTCGCTTCTTCCACATTCATACATCGAGTCATGCACGCATGTCAGTCTCGGGTAATTAAGATTCGACCCTTTTCCAGTATTTCTCCGTTTTTATTAAAAAAAGTACGCCTAGGGCAACCCCTTCCTACTCTTCCACTCATTTTCGCTCTGTTTATCTCTTTCGACAATTTTCTTTCATCCATCCTTTCCAAATGACGGTTTGCATTTTTATTTATGATTATAATTAAATCCGGTTAACATCCCAGAATTCTACGTAACTTAAACCTTCTAATTCCGAAAATCCATATCGTTTTCAGATCACCCTCACGGCAAGTAGCGGCCATTTGTCAAACACGGTCATATTAATAAATCGGCCCAGAGTGCGTCCACTAACAGCCACTAAACGTGGCCGATGTGCATCGTATCTCACGGAGACGTGTTAATTTAGATGCTTGGATGCTGTGGAATAGGGTTCTGTAGGCCTTTTTAGGCTCACTATAGGCAGAGTATTTAATGTTATACGCTGAGCCATGACCTTTTGGTACTGCAAGGCACACATTCGATTGAGATTGTACCTATTTGTAAGTTAGTTTGATATTGTTCTTTTGTGTGTGATTGAAGCATCAAATAAACGTTTTATCAATCATCTGTCTATCTTCTTGATGACGTATTTAGCTTAGTTCATAGTGACCATGTTTAGGAAGTTAGCGGTCCTGGGTTGGATTCCCCGTAAGTGCAAATATTCGTGTGATAAGTGGGAGTATTTGTTCCTGAGTCTTGGATGTTTTCTATGTATTTAAGTATGTATTTCTCTATATATGTATGTTTATTGTTGTGTAGTTCCAATACTGTACTACCATCCTAAGCCAGTAAGCAATATCTCAAATATTACCAACGCAGTTTTAATTATATTGTCTTAAAAATATAATAAAAAATAAATCAATTGATCTATTCCCAAACTAAGCTCTAGGCTTGTACTATGGGTACTAGACAACGATATAAATACATGTATAGAGCGTAATAAATACGTAAATACATAGATACCATCCATGACTCAGGAACAAATATTTGCGCTCATCACACAAATATCTGCCCTTACCGGGATTCGAACCCAGGACCACAAGCTTCGTAGGCAGGGTCACTACCCACTAGGCCAGCGTGTCGTCTTTTAGTAATAAGGTTGATATTGCTGCAGGTGGTTTTTGTTAGATACTGCCTATTAGCTAAGGAGAGCAGCCAATTTATGTGAGATTGTTTCATGTTATGTATAATAAACATCGGGTGACAATCTAACAAAAACTAACTCAGTCCCAGACTACATTAAATATACTTGTATAGCGAAGTATATATTTAAATAAATATTTGCTCATACCAGAAATGGAACCCTTTTTTTATCGGTTCAATAGCTCCATAGATTACGCTTAAAATACAAACACACAAAAATGTACTTCTTTTGTATAATATTAGTAAGGAATCGGGCATAAATACAAAAAAAAACCCGCAATCAAAACACAGATCACGCTTACCTCAAAAAAATTACAAATAAATATAATACCCCGTTACTCAATACTATTATCTCGTACTGCGACGTATTTAGGTACAGTCGGACCAATAAATACCGGCGTACAGTCGCACCGATAAATTAACTGTAATATTGAGACGTAGATCTAATCTCTCCTTAGAGATTTATACTGGGAAGAGATTTATATTGGGTAAAAAATGTCGCTTCTATTAGAAAGTGATTATTTTGGTTGTTAGTTTTTTTTTCAAGTCTTTAAGCTATAGACCCGTTACCACGGGGCGAGAAACTTTGAACCTTATTGACACTAAACTTTTTAAAGTGACGATTTGGAATACATAGTTTCAATTGTTGCACCTATTTAAGAATACAATAGTACATTATTGCAGAGACCGGGAAAATGGCTGTTGTGGGACGAGTAGAGTTGGTAAATAACTATTTCATTTAAATCTTTCCTATTTGCCTATATTGCTATTTATTTCTCTGTATAAGTATTTATATCGTTGTCTAGTACCCATATTATAAGCCTAGAGCTTAGTTTGAGACTAAGTCAATTTACGTGAGATTGTTCCGAATTTACTAATTTATTATTATTATTTATTAAAATTCACTATTTTACTCTAGTGTAATTTGGTGTACAATGCCAGATAAGGTCCATAAAGCGTACTCATAAAACAAATTCATATGTTGTTTCTTAAGCAATCAAAGTTTAGGAATTACTCTAAATTTTGCGGGTGGTAGGACCTTGTGCAGGGTCCGTCCGGATCGCTACCACCATCTTATCCATTAACCTACCGCCAAACAGCAGTGTTCACACTGTTGTGTTCCGGTTTGGGGATAAGACAGCCGGTGAAATCACTAGCATAGAGGCATTCCATCTTAGTCCTCAGGGTTGGCAACGCATTTGCAGTCTTAGGATTGCATTGCAGTCTTGTGAATGCGAATGTCTATGGGTCACAGTTTCCACTTACCATCGGGTGGCCTGTGTGCTCGTTTGTCTTCTCTATGCCATAAAAAAAAAAAAAAAAAAAAAAAAAACTAAATCCTTCCCGATACCCGAACCCACCAAGCCACGTCCGTTCTCTAAACGTCCAGGCACACGCCAAAAAAAAAGGCTCAACCAGTTCCCGCTTTTGTTAGTGACGTCATAGGCTAACGGGCGAGACCCGTTTAAAAAGGTAACAGTTCAGTTAACTGTCTTAACTCAACCAATAAAACAATAACTATTTGCACTCGTAAAAGTTAGTGCAAATTTCTTTTCTATGAATTTGTCGGCGCGTTAGCCACTTTTTTTACGTCGGCGCGTTTGCGATTTTTTTTGTCGGCGCTTTTAATATTATGCAAATGTCGGCATTTTTGTTGTAGTGAAATTAACTGTTAAAATCGACTTAGTTGTATTTTTTATATATTGATAACTTTCGATCGTTTTATTTAGCTGTGATATGTCTTTGATAGTCTTTAATAGTATGATTATGTAATGTGTGTATGTTAATTCTTTACCTGTTCTTAATAGGAATATTATAAGTTCAATACTACTGTAGCCCATGACTCCGTCTGCGTAGGATTCGTTTATCGTTACTCGCAGAAAAAGTACCCCATTCCCTTTATCGGGGTTCAAGGTAAGTATCTCCATACCAATTTTTATTCAAAGTCAAAGTCAAAGTTATTTTTTCTTCAATTTAGGCATAACATAATGCACCTATTAAAATCGGTAACCATTAACTAACTATCAATAGCAATAGTTATTTTAGTATAGGTACTTTATATGTACTTGTATTTTGAAATTTTGCTATACATATTTGTCTGTTTGCAAAGTAATGTAAATTATCCTGCAATTAAAAAAAACACATACTAAAATTATAAAAAAGTCTGCAACTTAAGTAAAGTTATTACTCGTACTTAAAACTGAGATCACTCTCTCAAGCACCAAACTCGAGATATAAAAAAGCTGGTTATTCAGTCGGTAATTTCAAACTAATTTGACATATAAATACAATCAACCTTAATGCTCGCCGCTGCCATTCAATATTTAACTAAGGGCAAAATTCAATACACATATTACCTACTTAATTAAACGATTCTATATGGATCTGAAGATTCCATACTAATACGTATTCAAATAGATACGTAATTATCTGCAGGGCATACGGACCAGTACATAAATAAACACACTAAGTGGAACCGTATGGAAAACCGTCGGTTTGCATACATGAATATCTAGATTTATTACAAAAACTAGAGACCCGCCCTCGCTTCGCTTCGGTTTATTTGAGTTTTCTATAACACACGTACATAAAACAATTTATTATACATAAAAACCTTCCTCTTGAATCACTCTATCTACTAAAAAAAACCGCATCAAAATCCGTTGCGTAGTTTTAAAGATAAGCTAAGCATACATAGGGACAGACAGCGGGAAGCGACTTTGTTTTATACTATGTAGTGATATGCTTGTGTGTATTACTATAATTTGTGTTATTAAAATCGTGACGTATATATTGTTAATTGGAATATACCTCTTATATGTCGCTTCGGTTTATGTAAGCTTTCTGTAACACCCGTACCTATAGTCTATACTTTTAGGTATTAAAAAAAATGTAAACATTCCAAACCACGTGACATTGTTAAACAGCCAATCAAAATTGTTTTATCGAACTTTGACGAACGAAGACTTTGACGTCAGACAATAGAAACAGAACACTGTCTGCTTCTATTGGCTGACGAACTATATCACGTGGTTGTTTTGTTTACATTTTTTTAAATGCCTAAAAGTATAGACTATAAACCAGAATTTGTTATTCAAAAAAACTGTTCATCTAACTGGTAGTGAAAACTGCATTAAAATCCGTTGCGCAGTTTGAAAGATCTAAGCGTACATACAGATGGACAGACAGCGGGAAGCGACTTGATCTTTTACAATGTCAGTGTTCTTAGAAGGTGCTTTGGGTTTGTACTTCTCTCACAAGAGGGCAGTACAAACCTGAAATACCTTCTTAGTGCTCAGCTCACAGACTGTAATAAAGATCTTATCTTACCTTATGCCGTGTGGTTGCCGGCTAAGAGTAGTACCACTCCATGTCTTCCTGTAGAAGTCGTTAGAGACGACTAAGGGATTAAAGGCTTGTAGTATTGTTAGGCGATGGGCTTGCAACCTGTCACTAATATACAAATGGCAAACATCTTAACAACTAGTTGTCAGAGTTGTCGGTAAGTAATTCTGTAGCTCTGCCTACCCCACTCTGGGATGAAGGCGTGACGGTGTGTATGTATGTATGTATGTATGTGTTACCTTATCTACAGCTCGGCCCTTTCGGATTCACTTCGATCCTTTAGAATCTTTTGTGCTATTACCCTCTTACACACTCAGCTCTAATGTGCAGATTTCCTCACGATGTTTTTCTTTACCGTAAGAGCATCGGATAATAAACTTAAGTTAGAATCGCTACCTTACGATCACGAGTCGACCCCCTAAGCCAGCAGGCCACCGACACTCTCACTCTAATAAAGATAGTCGGGATTCGGAACTTGACAGAAGCGCGTGGAGCTGACCTCATGTGCTTCTGTTTACTCCACTAGAGTAAATACTCTTAAAACGAACAATAAAAATGTCTTCTTTCAAGCGAATGCTCCAGAAGAATTTTCTTGAACAAGAGGTAGCGTAGGTCGTATGCACATATACCTATCGTTTGTCTCATCACATCGTGTTCATTCAATCTCTGTTTTTGTTTCTATTGGTATATTAAATCTTAATATTTATTTATAAGACATATTATATTTAGTGTAGTAAGTATTAGCAATAATTAGGATAATTTATGTTTTAATTTTTTAGTTTTATCTCTGTCTGTCTTCTTTTTGGTTGACTGGTAGAGAATACCATTAGGCATTAGGTCCGCCATTTGTATTTATTTATGTGCAATAAAGATTAAATAAATAAATAAATAAATAAAACTGTCCTTGCGTGTGGTATCCATGGACTTGTTTCTCTAGTAAGTGTATGGTGATTGTCTAAAAGTCGATACTGGCGAAATGCACGCTGTTAAAAAAAGGCGTAAAGGCCATTAATTAAGAAAAAAATATCTATGTCATTTGAAGATCAGGTAGCTTAATGACCCACGTTCATATGAGTTTTTTATAATGTCTAAACTATATTTCATTTTTTTTTAGTGACGTATTTAACGCGTGCAGAGCTGCCAACAATACACACGAAAAAAAAAACAACAATTGTCGCAGATGTGTTGTGTGCACGATATAGGGCAAACATCGTCGTTATACGCACCATATACTTACACATAGGGCGGTTGACGGGTTAAATTAAACACACTCGGTGTATTTGCCTCATTGTAGACAGAACTATAATATATTGTGTCGACTTGGGTAATGAATTTACACTCAAAACCGTTTTTAAGAGTCATTAAAAATGATTCTAATCTCTTAAAATGAACATGTGACAAGTTTAAAACTGTTAAAAGTAAAACATCTTTGGTAATTACCCGAACACATTTCACCATTGTCTCGTAGGACTTTGAAAAGCTCGATCCCAAAACTTGCAAAAGTCCCGTTTGAAGCTACCAAAGAAAGTTTTATTGCTGTTTGCGCAAGTAATAGTTTTATTGTTTTGAGATAGATTTTTAACTAAATGGGGATTTTTGGCGAAGCTTTTAGTGTTTTATTGGGGTTTTTTAAAACGGACCAAGACGGTTAGGTAAATATAACAAAGTTGTAAAAAAGCTTCAATTTTGTTTAGTATTAATTGTTTGTAGGTAGGATATCCTATTAGTAATATAGTATCATTTCTGCTGATAATAATCTAGGTGATTTAAAATCAATTATTACGTTCGTTAACAGAGATCCGACTTGTTTATCTTGTATAATTATTTAATTCCATAGTTTTGAATTAGCTGGTTTGGTTAAGTGGAGGGTTGGGAGGGGAGGGGTTAGGATCTTGAGCATGGTCTGTCCAGATCGCTACCAACACCTTATCCACTAACCCACCATCAAGCATCAGTGTTCGTATTGCTGTGTTCCGATGTGGGGATAAGACAACCGTTAAATTACTAGCATAGAGGCATTCGATCTTAGTCCACAGGATTGGTAATGCATTTGAAGTCTTAGGATTGTAGTCTTGAGATTGAAGCGTTTAGAGATCAAATACCTATGCGTCTCAGATCTCAGGTACCATCAGGTCTGTGTGCTTGTGTACCTTCACACTACCGTGAAAAAATAATAATTTGAAACTAGCTAAGTTTGTGTTCGCTTTACCTCAGATATTCACCTGTGTTAGCCTTTGCATTCGATTTTTGTCACTTAGTTTTTATTGTACTTTTTGTTACTACGTGCGTATATAAAAAATATATTTATCTAACTGTCACTTTGCATTATATAGTTGATTGTTATTGATTTCAATATTTTTTTAAACAAATACCTTTTTTACTTAATTTTCATATTTGAAAATAATTCAACAAATTACCATTTAAGTGATGTTGAATTGACAGTTAAAAATACGTACGTCTCAGTGATAAAAACGTGACGTCATTCAAATAAACAAACAAATGAATTATTTATTTGCTTCATAAAATGTATTATTACTACAGGGTAGGTACAATTTATAAAAAAACCCTTTATTTTATTACAAATTAAACGCGTAAAAATGTAGAGTTCCTACGTATAAAGCCTCGTACGCATAAAAACAAGCGAGCATTAAACCACAGAAATACGATAATCGCGCGATCTATAACGTCGCGTATCTTTAATCGGCGCAGTGGCAAAGTTCACGCTCCCACCACTTTCCCATAGCGCACACGATAGAAACAGAGATATACAGGTTTCACGGCGTGCGAGCGAGACAAACGACCGATAGATGTTGCGTTAGAAGCAAGCCCCGCCCACTTCGCGCGGTTCGCGCCGAATCCTCCTCCAGACCCATTCGTGCGCGCGCGCCGATACGACAACACGCGTGCGAAATTCAAAAAATAAAAAACGTATTTTCCGAAAATGACGTTCATCTCATCCTTAAAATGACTTTAAAATTTTGAAACGATTTTTTTTTAACTGTGTAAATTGACTGTTTGCGTTTTCAGTTAGACGTAGCCTGTAAATTGGTTTGTTTGTTTTCAGTGAAAGTGACTGGACTGTGACATTTGAAAACGATAGTATTAGTAATTGACGGTCGTGTGTGACTGAAAAATTGGTGAAGTGTTGTGGGATCTTTTTGGAGAGGTTTTAGTTGTTTAGCGCCAAAGATATAAAGGTAAGATATTTTTATTTATTCCCTTTAAAAAAACAACACATTTATATTTTATTATATTTTCCTATCAATTTATTCCATTAAAAAAATACGTATCCATTTTTGTAACATACGATTAACGCATTGCGTGTTCCCTGTAATAGACATCAACGGGTTCGGGTTTCAGAGGATACGCGCTTACTGTAAGGGATGATTTCTACTAAGTGTAACATTTATTTCTTTATGTGACTGTTCTGGTATCATTTCAAAATAATCATTAAATGATTGGTAAATAAAATAAAACCTTTCAAAAATTAATAAGAAATGTTTAGTAATCAAAATTATTAATTAGTTCATTACTCAAAAATATCGTAGTTAGTTACATAAATGACGTCCTGTAATTTAAATATTGAAGTGGTTTAATAAAATTAAAATAAAATGTACGTAAGGACAGTTAAGTAGGTACCCATGTCAAAAAGGTAGATATTATGGTGGGAACACAATTACTTATTTTCCAAAGATAAGCCAATTTTAAATTTTATAAATTCAACAGAACCAGTAAAGACTTGCGATGTGTATTCAAATTAAAAGTATTTTTACCTTTTCTATGACCTTTTCTATTTGTCATTCTTGTATTCTAAACTATAAAAGTTTTGATTTGAAAACACATCACTGCTTAATAACTTCTTGTTTAATTATTTATAAACCTGCGTTTTAAGACTGCGTAATCACCAGTCGACTTGTTTTTTAATTGACATAATTTTAATCCGGATTTGATTAAAGATTAACTATCTAACAAAGTTTTATGATTATGAATCTAGATTACTATTCCAAGTCTTACATCTCTCTTAGTTATTTATACTTGTTTTATGTACACACTAGACACATTAAAAAAAGGAATTAAACAGAAGTGTTTTAAGTGATTTTATAAAACTGACACTTAAATATTATATTACTTTACGTCCTAACTGCTTCGGTATATCCCACGTTTTATTTTTTTGCTTTTGCCCCGTAACCCACGCTGTTTATTTTTAAATATAAAGTAAAACCTATTCCAGTCGAGAATAACGTAGCTTCACATGAAAGAAAAAAAAATCGGTATCAAACCAGAAGTTATAAAGAAAAACCTTTATCATTGATGACCAACAAAAGATAAAATATATTTATTCAGTAAATAGACCGCACGGGCACTTTTACACGTCAAAAATCTACCAGCGCTTCCCAAGAGGCGACCACTGCTGAGAGGAAACGCCGCAAAAATAACCTATCGTGCAGGAAAATGTATTTTCTTACTAGTCTCGTTTATCTGATCTCTACCTTATATTACATGCAATGTTATTCAGGAAACTCAGTTGTTAGGTACGAGGTTAGACATTTTAATATATTTATCCTCATAAATGTTATTTCTTTAATACAAACAGCAGGCTTAATGCCTGAAAGCATTATAATAATCGAAAAAAAAACGAAGTTATATTTACATGATTTGTAAAAAAAAAATCGGTGAGCGCGCATCGCAAAAAAACCCGATGATTTGAAAACCTTTTTTTTTAATTCAGTTATAAAGAAAACCATATCTAATTTCACCATCGTCGTCATGACATAAGAGTACATATTACTGTGTGCGAATGATCATCACAATCTTAATACATATTTTTTTAAATGTCAAAAGTAACAACAAGATTCAAGTCCAAAATTAGAGAAAAAAAAACTTTTATGACCTTTCGCTATCTAACAACTTAAAATTCAAATCAAGAGCCTATACAATAGAGTATTAAAACCTAAAACATAACTTCAGGTCATTCGTACAAACAAACATAAGTCACGCTGACCCTCTTACGATCAATTGAACAATTGACCATTATGTTCATAATAAGTTATTAAAAAGTATAAAACTGGAGACAATGTCCCGTGGGAAGGATTCCCACGCGTGGGCCGATTATGATAAGCGCACGCGCAAAAAACTCTTAAACGTATGTGACACGCGAACAATCACTATTGTAGAAACATACTAGGGTTAGGTAGGTCGAAAACAACAATAAACTTTGAAGGACTAGGGCTAGTGAGCAATATTAGCAGAAATGTATCCACTTAGTTTCGCAGTAAGTAAGGCTTTTGAAACAAACCTTTAAGCTTGTCTCATTTTGCAGAAAATCTTTTAAAAAAGTTCCTGTAGTTTTTATACAACCTTTTTTTTTTTCAATTAATTGGGTCTTCGTTTTTATATCACACTTGAGCAGGCTTTTATCTTTAAAAAGTATACAGCTCCCGTAAAATGTTCCTGCTTTGCACCACGGGTAATTATGCTACATAGTTATATCGAGGTGATCTGTATCGTAAATCATTATATTGCTTTCATTTACTTCGTGGCAGGATGTATCATTTTTTTTCAGCAAATTTGTCCACTTTTCTTATAACGTAACAAACGAAATAGTCACTATGGAGGATAGAGTTACCCACGAAGGAGCAAAGTAGGAACATTTTACGGTACTTAGTCAAATACGGTTTTAGACAGTAATCCATTAATAAAAAAAAAAACTTATGTTTATGACACGATAACAATCACTATTGTAGACACATACTTGAGTGAGGTAGGTCCAAAACAACAATTAATGCAGTTTGAGGGACTAAGGCTAGTACATATTTTTATTTTTATTTTTTTTATAGTGAATCGGTCTTAAATTCTATATCATACTTGAACAGACGTTTTTCTATATACATAGCAGTAGTTTAGTAAGATATAACCCCGAAGGACAGTTCTCTTGGGTCTAGATTATTTTTATTTTAAAACATTACAAAACGTCGATGACAATAAAATCATGTACTTAAGTTAAGTTGGGTAGCGGAAAAAATATGCATTAATTTTCTTTATTATTTTTTACTAGCATTACGTACTAATGGCACATAAAATGAGTAAGTACGTACTCAAACTTACGATTAACATGTACAATGGCGAGATTATCCCTTTAAGGGGATCTTTTCCAGTTAACCTGACCAATATTGAGGGAACTGTACGGAGAGTCGAGAATAAGAAGATGTGCACAAATTGAAACATCCAGATTGCCTCCACCATGTAAGCCTTTAAGTTACCGCCAAGCACCAGTGTTTCTATTGTTGTGCTCCTGTGTGGGCATTGCACTTTTAGTCAAGGTTGGCAACCTTTGCAGTGTTGTGATGGTAGTTTTGAGAATGAACCCTCAGATCCCTTTTACCATCTGGGGGGTTATTATGACATAGCTATGCAGTTCATTTTATGGTGAGTGTAAAGGATGGATCTATAGCAGCTACATAACTCTGTCCTTTTCTTTCAGCTTAAAATGAATGGCACAGATAGGTCATAATAACCCCACAGGTAGCCTTCTTGCTTAATAAATAAAACTCATGCGCAGGTTATGTTTCGCTCTTAAAAGGGTAGCTTTAAATAACCTTATCATTTGCTATCGATTGCTTGGGTTACAATTAGAAGTTAAACAGCGGTTATGTGATAATTGTGGGAACGGTGTCGGCACCGGCGGCGCGGAGCGTGCCGCCAATTATACGTACCGGCGCTTGCGCAGCGCGACTCTTTTAGTTCATCGGAAAAAGAAGAAAAACTAAAGCCATGACGCCGATGACAGTTTATATATGATTTTTTATGAAACGAAAAGAATAACAGTTTTGTGAGGTCTCTTGATTAATTTCACCGATTTTTAAAAGTAGCTAGGACCGGTGACGATAGATAAATATCCAGGCATTTTAATATTGAATACTAGCGACCCGCCCTCGCTTCGCTTCGGTTTATATGAGTTTTCTGTAACACCCGTTCATAAAAAAATCATTTATTATACATGTAAACCTTCCTTTAGAATTCTTCTATCTATTAAAAAAACCGCATCAAAATCCATTGCGTAGTTTTAAAGATCTAAGCATACATAGGGACAGACAGCGGAAAGCGACTTTGTTTTATACTATGTAGTGAAGATCCAATACTAACTTAAATTCCTAGCCTAGGAAGCTAGCGGTAAAGGAATAGATTCCTGGTGAGGGGAAAATATTGTTGTGATAAGCGTATGAATTTCTTAGGGGTATGGGTTTTTTGGATTCATCTGTACTTTACCGGTGTCTAGTATGGGTACGAGCGTGAATTTGGGACCCATTTCAAGAAAAATACACTTGAAGTCGTCAATGTCATTAGACATGTCAAGTCATTTGTAACTTTTAGGAAACTCAACGTTATTGTTGTAGAATGTCAGATTGACTTTGGACCTAAGGTGGGTACCAAATTAAATCTCGTGACTGTACCTCGTGGACTACAAGTGTAAGCTTAGTTTGCGACTAGGTCAATTTGCGTAAAACTGTATATTGGTGTTTATTTATTTATTTTAATTTGAGATTTAATATTTAAACATGTAAATGGATGATAATTTAATCTGATTTTATTTTATCAAAATGATTGTACAGGATTACAAAAATACGTTAATAATTCTTAATTACAAGTATATTTCCCGTCGATACTAACTCCGGAATATTTTATACTTTTAATAAATAAAATTCTATAAAAAAATATGTATGGTAAAATCATGTGAGTATGAAAAGTGAGAAATTTATATTTCGTACTGTTCCCACTCAAAGTATATGCAGAGACCGCGACGACAGGTCCTACCTAACTTAAGGTTTACCTAAGACCGGGGAAAGGATTATAGGGATTAAATGATTAAGCTACTAAGAAAGTATCTCTTTAAGACTTTTAATCAATGCAAAGATAATCTAATACTCGCAAACCACTTTAATCTCGTGCCCGAAGCTGTAATCCGTGCAAAATCAAAAGCTTAATGATAATAGATAGAATAGAGCTTCGAAGTTTTACCTGAGTAATATTATTTTGTAACATTTTGCTCTCATAAGCCAAGCAGTATCTTAAATTCAATCACCAAAGAAGATTCAATTCTATTTCGTTAGTATTAAGGATAATATTATTATAGGAAGTTTATCTCAGTTACTGCGTATTGTCTTAGGACGCCACAATTAATGTAATTATTTTCCGTTTTTTTTTAAATGACTGTGTGTTGATTTTCTTGAGGTGTTTCTTCTCAGCAGTGGTCTCTTTTTGTCAAGCGCTGCTGGTATGATTTCTGACGTGTAAAAGTGCCCTTGCTAATTTTTTTTTTTTTAATCTTTAATACGTCAGTTGAGGTCGTTAACGTCACATATTCTAGAGACATTTTAAAATTAGCGCACATCATCAGCACGCCATTAACGTTTAAAAAATAACGGTTTCAAACCTTTTCTAAGGCTAATTGCTCGTAATTAGTGACGACAGCACGAGTCGATGGTTGCGACAGTCGGACATTACGGACCTTTGAGCGGTTTCGCATCTCGATGAACCGAAAATACTATGAACTAACCATCACAGGGTACAGGAACCAGTAATGAACTAGAAACCAATGGACAATAATTTTGAGACAAGCAATTTGTAACCTTATGCTCTTTGAAATAAGAATAGTAATTAGTGACAATTATTGCCTTCAGCTAAAAGTGTCCAACATTAGTGCCGTTACCCTACTTGGGTTCTTTTTACTTGGTAAATCCATATTACTTTTGGTATGATATTGTCATCGTCACGATAGCTCATTATTTAACTATCTGTGTGTCTATGTATATGCGTGACTATGGCATCGTAGCGCCTAAATGGATGAACTGATTTGTACGCTGTTTTTTTTTACATACATACATACATAAACTCACGCCTTTATTCCCAGAGTGGGGTAGGCAGAGCTACAGAATTACAAACAACTCTAAAAACTTGTTAATAATTCTGTAACCACATTTTGCACTTTTAGGCTAAGATATTTACCAGTGTATTAGTGACAGGTTGCAAGCCCATCGCCTAACAGTACTATACGCCTTTATTCCCTTAGCCGTCTCTTACGGCATCCACGGGAAGATATGGTTTTTTTTTAAAGCTTGTTTAATCGCGGGTTGGTTCTTAACTAAGTTTTATGCAATTCAGTTAAGCAGTTTAGGAGATAGGTACTAACAGAAACCAGCGACTGCATTTGTGTGGATTCTGATTATCAACATTTCCTCGGGAAAAAAAATATTTTTTCGGGATACAAATAGCCTGTGTTAATGTGCTTTCTCCATTTGAAATTTCAACAAAATCTATCCATTGCAGCGTGAAGGGGTAACAATCTAACACACACACACATTCACACACAAACTTCCTCATTTCCAAATTAGCTTTGAAAGATGATGGGGTCGCCATGTCTAGAGTTTTTATCTGTTAAATAATTTTACAAAAATACCCAACGCTCTAAGAAAATCACGTATATAAAAAATTCCAACGGTTTTCCTCAACACCTTTTATAAACAACATGAAAAAGTTCGTTACGCATTTTCATTGAATGCATTTACGCAAAAACTGCAGATTAAGTGCAAGAGCGCAGTGTGGATAAAATTTATCGATTTAACTTTTATCCTATTTCACAGACGCTATAAAAATACCCATCTAGAGCACCTTTAATTGAATAAATAAGACAACTTTTTCACCAAGGACTTAGGGTCCAAAATCCTTTACCGCTTGTTTGTTTGTACACGTTAGTTCGTTCAGTAGTTCTACCTTAAATGGTAAATAAAGAACATTAATTAAGTTAGACATTGGAACAACAAAAAAATGCTCGTTAATAGACTCGTTTACTTTCTGATCTGGATTATTGATTTGGGATTACCGCCTTTATATTTATAGTGTAAAGATATAAAATGTCGTGCGATATCGAATTAAAAAATAACTGCAAGTATTACTAAAATTTAAAAGTCTAGTAGGTATTTAACTGACGCTAAGTTATAAGTTACTATAAAATAACCTACTGAATATTGGTTAATCTTAAGCTTACAAATGTTAGGATTTTCTAAATTAACTTGCTATAGTCTTAGATAGAAATATCTTAGATAATATTAGGGTACAAATAGCGCAAAGTCAGACATAGGGAAATTGAGACAGTTCCGAGGGAATAGTGATAAATTTCACAAATGGAGTAACAGTACGAGAGGATATATAGATTTTTTTATTAACAAATGTAACTAAAAAAAACTAAAAAGATTTTGTAGCACACTAGTAAAATAGTATTAAAATTATATTTTAATGACACACATAGCATTAATCTAAAGACACAAGATAGTATGTTTATTCACAAACGTGCAATAGCTTAAATATGCTTAAAAATGCTCTGTTCTTATCTTTCATAATGACATTTGAATTGTGTGGAAAAAAACAAAGAATACTTTAACTAAAATAGGTTTATTGTGCCTTTGTTAACAAGAGGGATAAAATAAATAAATAAATATCAGGGAACAAATTCACACAAATATCCAAGTCCCAAATTAAGTTCTAGGCCCAACAAGCCCTAATGCAACGATATAAATACTTATTAAGCGAAATAAATACTTAAATACATAGAAAACACCTGAGCCTCAGAGACGAATACTCTTGCTTATCACAAAAAAAAAAATCCATTCCGGGAATCGTACCTAGCACCGCTATCTTCGTAGGCAGGGTCACTACCAACCAGACTAACTCTAAACTATAGATGAACTAGCGATCCGCCCTCGCTTCGCTTCGGTTTATATGAGTTTTCTGTAACACCAGTACATAAAATAAAAAAATATTATACATATAAACCTTCCTCATGAATCCCTCTATCTATTAAAAAAAACCGCATCAAAATCCGTTGCGTAGTTTTTAAGATCTAAGCATACATAGGGACAGACAGCGGGAAGCGACTTTGTTTTATACTATGTAGTGATAAGCGAGAGTGTAGAATTGCATATGTAGTGGTATTGTGTGTTTATAGGCAAGAGAAAGAGAGTGGACGGGTCAGAAGAAGTCAAATCGGAGAAATACTGGAAAAGGGCCGAATCTTGAGTACCCGAAACAGACGTGCGTGCATGACTCGATGTATGAATGTGGAAGAAGCGAAAGAAATTTGTCAAGATCGTAGCAAGTGGAAAGAAGTGGTCTCTGCCTACCCCTCTGGGAAACAGGCGTGATTTAATGTATGTATGTATGTAGAAAGAGAGAGAAATACTTAAATATTTACCACTGGTACTAGTATACCACTGCTATTCGTAGTTCTTAATACTAAATGTTCTAAGTACAAAAACACAATACTCTAGTATATGTCGAGTATCGCATTAGTATATAATATGCCTCGCACTGATTCCCACGGGCTAATCGCCCCTAATAGCCGCTGCAGCCTGCAATTGCAAGGATATGCAGAATATACCAACACTTGGCTTCGACTTTGTTGCACTTCGCAAATGCAAGCCCTTGGGCGTTTGGATATAGTCGCAAGGAAAATATCATTTTGTTATGTTTGTAAGTAATGGAATAAGGTAACGTAGTAACGGACAAGGACGAATGTTCGATACTTGTGTAAGTAACGGAATAAGGTAACGTATAAGGACGAATGTTCGACACTTGATTCTTATTTCAAACTTTTATTTGACTTGCACTGTTCGTATGTATGTAAGTGTGTCTGCTTCAAATTATGCAAGTCAATTTTGAACCTGTTCCCGTTAATGTAAAAATTGAAATTTGGACCACCTATGTAAACCTGATGACAATGCAATATTATGGTATCTAAGAGCTGATCTCATGATGGAGTTGGAAGGCAGCGACGGGATCTAAATTATACTAGACGTAGATCCTTTGCAAAAAGTAAAGTCATCAAAAAAACTTGTCTTAAAAAAAATTTTTTGACACAGTTATTTTAAAGGTTATTATTTTGCAACAAGTACCTAATTATAACCATTTTGTCTTTGAATTAGACTTTAGTGTCTATTATTGCCTGTTAGCTAAAAGATTCTAACATTGGTGCAAATTATCTCTGTAGAATTTTAATAAACGCGCTGTTTTACTTTAGTTTTAACAGAAACATGTAATCTTCATTATTTATACCGGGAATTGAGAATCGAAATATGTTTCATTTCAATAATCCTACGGTGCGTGAAAAAAAATAGTTATTAGACCAAATTAATAAAAAAACTACCTCAAATAATTTCACTATTTATATTAAGTATAAACTAAAATCGTACTTTGTCAATGAACTGTAATGTTTGTGGGTAGAAGTGTACCTACTTGTACTTGTGTTGTAATTGTAAGACTTTATTTTGTAATTTCAGAGCGTTCTATCCTCGCACAAACCCTTAAGTGGTTTATGAGGTGTTTATATAAATGTAAAATGTATTTTTGTTGTACAATAAATTAAAAAGAAAACTTATTCAATATTCAGTAATACTTTGATTATTATATCCAATTAATAATAGCGTTCATTAGTTCATAATTTTTATAATTAAAATCACCTCATTTTTTTTCAAGCACAACCTACTCGTATGTTCCTAACTAACATTGATTTCGAACCTTCTAGAACACTTCCCGTTAATTCCGTCTGCGATCGCATTGCCAACATTACGGGATGCGTCCGGAGTCCGGAACGTCTTCATAGGTCGTGATCGGACGGCTTTCCGTATTTGGGCCGCTGTCTTTGATAGCAGACATTTGCCTGGCGCACTTTGTATGATAATACGGTGTTTGTTTACCAGATGTATTGACCTCCAATGAAAAAAGAGGGGTGAAATCTATATGTACTCGTATGTACAAGCTTTTGCTCGCGACCACGTCCGCGTAGGTTACCTTTGTTTTTGCATTCTGAAATTATATGTGTTTTTTGGTTGTTTGTAATTCTAGGGAGCTCTCATTTTTTCCGGGATGAAAAGTGGTATATTTACGCTCAAGTTAATAGTTAGTACAGATGCGCTGAATAGTGGTTTCACCGAATAGCCGAATACCAAATACTATTCGGTTTAACCTTTACCGAACCAAATATTCGGCCGAATTATTCGGTTTACCAATTCATTGTTGTGCCGCGTAAACGGGATCTAACATGTACGCTACGTATCGAGCCTTACCTGCCGCCCGCAACCCGTGCACACTGCGCTGACAATAATGCTTCAAAATATCGCACGATTGCTTTATTTTATTAGCTTTATTCAAATCGGATTTCTTTCACTTACAAAAATGTTTCACAAGAAGTTTTGTCTTCTAGTTCTTATACCGTGTCGTGTAGCCAAGAAAATAGTAATACTGGAACCGAATATATTCGGCACCAAAACCGAATAATCCGGCCGAATACAAATAGTGAAAAAGATGCCGAATACACCGAATTATCGTTAGTGTATTAGAACTAGTGGTAACAGACCTGAAAAGTAGCCTACGTGATAATCCAGCGTAAAAACTATCTCCATTTCCGATTTTAGCCTTTGGGTCGGCGTTTAACCATGAAAGAATACAAACATACATACACCGCCGTGATCGTGACTTTCGAGGTGATATTTTGTACTAATTGTAAAGCTTTTAAATGAATATTCAAATTGTTTACTCCAAGGTTTCAAATGGTCAATCGTCTGATTGATAAAAAACAGGTGTTTTGTAAACTTCGTTAAAAATTAAATAAGCAATTATTTCATTCGTTTAAAATATTTGAAATAGATGGATCAAGATTAATAGAACGAAACTATATCATGAAGAATACAACAGTTTCAAAAACAAGCACCTTTAAGTGTAGTTACATATTCATATACTCTGGGATATAATCTTCAGTTTTAAATTTCAAGAGTGAATTAATAAAAAAAACATCCATTATAATGCAAAATTAATCAATCGTCATATTTAATTAACGCCTTATTCGCTCCCACATTTCGAATCCTAACTATACTACACTGTTTCAGTGACGTTCACATTTGACAGATGATTAATAAGGAAGTAATAAATAACCCCTTTTTTACAGTCTGTCATTTAATTAAAATCCGGTGATCCGGCAGGTCAGACAATTATTTAGGACCGTGTAAATGAAAACAACTGGTTAGACAATACGCCGATTCTATTAGTTATTTTTTTAGGGTACTGTAAGATATATTTACTGTTAATTGATTAGAACATGTTCAACATCTTTTAAACAATTGATTGTGTGAAACTTTTTTAAACTCGGCAATATTTTTAGAAACTTGTTTATTTCGGTTTTGATTGAAGGGTTTGTTGCTGCTGTCGGTATTTTGATTTTAGGACACTGTATAATAATATAATGACTTTAGCCTTATAGTAATTGAACTTTTAGACCAAAATTCCTTTTGTACAAAAATACGTAAGTACTTTTGCAAAAAAATCTTTATATTAAAAAATAAGTATGCCATTCGATATTACACCAGAATTATTTGACCAAATAATTTTAGCACACACAGTTTTAGACCATGCGAAGGGCACCCCTATAAAACATATTAAATATTAAGAATTATTAATTCAGTATTTAGTAAACGTATCGCTTTTATTTCAATTCTTGATAATAGATTTGTGACATTTCATTATCCAATCATCCGTCTTCAGTGTAATACAGTTCGAACTTGGCCTGTTTTTTTGTGCCCACTCACCCCAAGTAGCCCGAGAGCTTTATAAACCATTAGTTACAATACGACGGCCAGTTAGACACTATTAATTATAATTAACTCTGAAACTTATTAAAGTTCAGTCTAAGCCATAAGCGGTAGCGATTTGATTTTGATACTGATAAGAAAAACTTTCAAATTTATTCGTAAATCCTTGGCAAAATAGCACGAGTAATAGCAAATATGATTTAGATATCTAGATACAAATAGTAAAAAAACGCAAACGTATCTTTTTATTTGATAATTTAAGAATACAAACTTTCACAAAGTAATTACATTCATAACAGATTGAAACTGATAGAGTAATGTAATTTTTCACCACCGCATAAAACGTCAAGATTTTTGAAGTTCGTGTTGAAAATCATTTTGCCGTTTAATTTTCGTTCTCAAAAACTTGAGCGTTACTAAAAACCATAAATCATCTCATAAATACATTTATAAAACGATCATGCTTCTAGTAGTCTCTCGCTACCGCTTGATCTCCGCGCCATCTACCTTTCGAAGACGATTCTTTACGTTCGCATGACCTCTTGCGTCACTGTCCGATCTCTAATTGCGCTGCGCCAAAATTTAAGGTGTACCTTACTTCACTCACGCGCACCTCGCACTTACCGCCCACAAACTGCATTCCAAACAAAAAAACACCTTACCAGCTAAAAAATAAGAATTAGCCTAATCATTTCAAGTGCATTTTTATAATTGTAGTTCATATGTCAAACGTTGATATTTAATTTGTCAATGTTTCCGATGACAGCTCGGTTATTACTATCTTTTTTTCTCGAAAGTGTTATGAGTGGGACGAATGGTGAAAGATGGTTCTGTTATGTCGAGGGACCGATAATAAATCCAAGTCCAATTACGTGTAGTATTTGAATATATTTATGGGTTTCGAGTGGATGGTTTTTGATGTGTCAGCGGAAATTGTCAAGTCACTTGTCACTTGTGCGTTGCTTAGTATTTTTTCATGATTTTGGGCCATAAATAGGTTATTAACATAACAACATAAAATCTTGACACGTGACATTCTGTTGATTTTTAAAGCATTAAACAGAAAATCTAACGAGTAAATAACACAGATTTAGAGCTAAAACGTGATATCATATGAAATTACTACATATTTTTAGTTTTACTTTGGTTTTTTATTCAATACTTGCATACAATTAAAATAATTTAAACCATTCCATTCCTTTACAAAACACTTTAGGTGGCTGCAGTCTTCACTTACATATTTAGACATAAAAAGCATTGGGAAAATTTGTTTGAAGAATATTGTCATATATTTTTTTCAGCGGCCACGGTTTATTTTCAGATAGTTATTTAGAGGACCTCGAAATACATATAGATATATATTATAATGTATGGCTTTTAGTTATATCGGAGCCGAGATATTTAAGATTTAAGTGTTCAGTTTTTGGTACTAAAAGTAGGTCCAGGTAAGAATATTAAATATCTCGGCTCCAATGCACTTAAAAGTATTACATAACATAACAAAACATATTTATTTTGAATTATTCTATCATAATTTACCACTTTTACTAATGGCCGCTCACCTTGATAATTTATGACTTTTACAAATGACAACACTTTTACCCAAACCCGTGTATGAAACTAAACATATCTTTCATGTTTATTTTATTGAGTCTAAAACTTTCGAAGCTTTCAGTTTAAGCTTCAAAACATAACACTGCAGCACTTATCATGCAACGCATGCACTTCGCACTTTACGATGCGTTTTAGAACGCACCTAAAATGTGAACCATCAAAATACAATAACGGCATATGCATTCTGTCTAACGGCGGCGCCGGATTGTCTACATTCTTCGGCTGTTTACTCTGTACGGTGGATCGTGCCGGGGTCGTTTCGTAGATCGTGTCGTTGTGTAGTCGTGTTGTGTATTCAATCTCATCAATTGCTTATTAAATTTGTTTATATAATTATAATAAACTTTAAGTGTCCCACTGCTGGGAGAGGCTTACTTTGCTTATAGATATAAATAAAAATAAATCCTCAAACTTTAATTTCATTTATACGGCTTTGCAATGTTTCTTGAATTTATTAGATAAAAATCATTTTAGTTCACTTAACTTCTAAATTAATTTCCCTATAGCACAAATCTTGCTAAATAATAATGCAGAACAATTTGTAAAAAAAAACGGTAACTCTCAAAACGAACTCACACTCTCAAAACTCCGTGTGGTTGCCGGGTTAGAATAGTGCCACTCCATATCTTCCCGTGGATGTCGTAAGAGACGTCTAAGGGAATAAAGGCGTATAGTACTGTTAGGCGATGGGCTTGCAACCTGTCACTAATACACTGGTAAACATCTTAGCCTAAGTCTGCAAAATGTGGTTACAGAATTATCAAAAAGTTTTTAGAGTTTTTGGTAATTCTGTAGCTCTGCCTACCCCACTCTGGGAATAAAGGCGTGAGTTTATGTATGTGTATGTATGTACTCTGAAAACATGTCAAAATTTGCCACCGTGTCTTAACAACGCAACGTATAAACAGCCGCAATAAGAAGCAATAAGTCGTATGACATTTACTATTGAATTTCAGCTTTACGAGCTGTGCCTGGGCCGCAGCGCGCATTGTACTGTCAATCTCGCACATTCACCTGATGATTTCTACTCTATTTTATTATTAATTGTGACATTCCTTTTGCTAATGTATTGAAAATCATGACGGTTATAAGCTACACGAAACGTTTCACAATTTAACTCCTAACCAGTGGATGCTAAATGCATGTGTTGTTTTGTTCGATAAATCTCAATATTCATAGACACGCAATAAACTTACATTAGGTAAGCTTGGTAACTATTTATCATAACGAAATGTCATTCCATCTTCAATCTCATTTTATACAGTCAAGAAAATTTATTCCTAGACCAGTTTGGACTGTGTCAAAGTGACAAAATCAATCAAACTGTAAGAGACTTGTTATTATTTTATTTACTTTAGTCGAAAGTAGTCTTGGAAACAATCTTCTTGACTGTACGTAAATACACTAATGAAAATTTATAGACATCTAAAAAATGCTTATATAGAGAAATACTTATTTAAATACATAGTAAATTATGCAGCATTGGCTTCTCACCAAAACTGCTCCGTCTTTTTTCTAATTATCTACGTGATAGACAGCAGTATGTACAGCATGGAAGCTTTGTATCGGATTCCTACCCCACTCGTTCTGGAGTTAGTCAGGGTTCTATTTTAGGTCCCCTACTTTTTGGCATTATGATCAACGATCTGGCCACTGTTCCTAAACATGCGCAATGCCTGCTTTATGCCGATATGACCTGAAACTGTTTCGAAGGGTGCAAGGAATCTCCGATTCGGAATGTTTGCAGAGGGACGTTGACTTGATTTACGAATGGAGTCGTAATAATAGACTTCTGTTCAATACCGAAAAGTGTGCCGTTATTTCCTTCAGTCGTGCACGTAGCCCTCTGAGTAGTCTGTATCTGTTGGGTTCTAAGCCCATAGCCCGTGTCACTTCGATACGAGACTTGGGGGTTATCCTAGATTCCCAACTTAATTTCCGCGAGCACATGAAAATGCTCGCAACAAATTGCCACCGCAGACTAGGGTTTGTTGTCCGCAACGCCAGGGAGTTTAATGATCCTAGGTCCATAATGCTCCTATACACCGCCCTTGTGAGAAGTAAGCTGGAGGCAGCCTCTGCCGTTTGGAATCCCCATGAAGCTTCTTCTTTACATCCTGCTGCTAGAAAAAGTCCAGAAAACCTTCTTGCGATTCTTATATAAAAAGGTCTATGGCTACTACCCGTTCCTGTACCCAACAAAATTTCTTCTTCGAACCTTAGGATTCTTTTCGCTGGAGGTGAGGCGAAACTATGTGCTGATGTCGTTGGCGTGTGGTATCCTGCGAGGGGACTCAGACTGTCCGGTTTTAGTATCGCAACTGGTGTGTCTGTTCGTTCCCTCTGTGCCGAAATATGCTTTTCGGGAGCGACGGCACCCGCTGCTGGCGGTCCCGGCCGCGCGGACCGTCTCCCGCCGAAAGTCACCGCTGGTTCGCGCTCTGCAACTGCTTAATGCATTTCTAGATACGGCTCCTAATACTGACGTGCTTGCATCCAGATGGGTGTCAATACGTGACGAATGTCTAAAATTTTGTGTGATGATGAATGAACGGCCTTCGTCTATTCTTTAATGCTTTACTGTTTGTGTAGCTTTTGTCTTGTGTTTATATACTTAATCTAAAATTCACAGTGCTTTAGTTTTACTGTTATACTGTGTAATTTCATTAAATAAATAAATAAATAAATAAATAAAATAGTAAACGTCTAAGACTTAAAAATTAAAACTGGCGCTCATCACTTAAATCATTTGCCCTTATCGAGAATCAAACCCACGACCGCTAGCTTCTTAAGCAAGGCTAGACTAGACTAACCTCGTCGTCAAACATCTTGACAAAATCTAAATCAACTCATACATACATACATTAAATCACGCCTGTTTCCCAGAAGGGTAGGCAGAGACCACTTCTTTCCACTTGCTACGATCTTGACAAATTTATTTCGCTTCTTCCACGTTCATACATCGAGTCATGTACGCACGTCGGTTTCGGGTACTTAAGATTCGGCCCTTTTCCAGTATTTCTCCAATTTGACTCGAAAAAGTACGCCTAGGGCGGCCCCTTCCGACCCGTCCATCTGTATTTCGATCTGTATATCTCTTTCGTCAATCTTCTTTCATCCATCCTTTCCAAATGACCGAGCCATCGAAGCAACTCATCAATTAAATTCGTAATTGTACGAAACCATAAAATCTATTCCATAAACAGACATAAACGTAGTAAAGTGCGCCAATTAGCGGAGACAATGCGGCCGTGACGTGACGTCGGCGCGCGCGCAGGTAATTACGCGCAAGATCAAGGTTGCTCGCGCAAGTGAGGGGCGGGGGCGGGGTGGCTTGTCCCTACTTAAGTACTTTGTAATAGGAACATAATTTAAATATGGTATTTTCACAATATATAAAACGGATTAACAGCCTGGAGCAGTGGCGTGCATTTGAAGAGGCATTTGTCCAGCAGTGGACTAATAAGGAATGGTAATAATGATGACCACCAGGATTAATAGTACAGTGAATTTTTTAAAATTTTACAAATACCAAAAAACTGTGATACCCTTAAAATGCCAGCATTTTTCAAGGAACTTGCTTATAATATAGTATAAGGAAATAAAGATATAAAAAAAACGACAAAAATTAATATATTTCTGTTTCATTTTATCCTCCCAAACAACAAAAACATGATATAAAGACCACTTTACACGGTAAAAATCCAATGAACTATTTTATATTGATTTTAAATGTATAAACTAAAATCATACATAGTTTTGAATATGACTACGATTTTGTATAATTATAAACAATACAACAAACAATGGAACAAACAACACAACCGCTTATAATCCTCCTATGAAAAATCGCTTATTCCCACCACTTGTGCCAGCCCCGTATCGCGCGGGAACTGGAGCGCGTTTTTACTTTTACCCGCGCGTTACGCGTAACGTCACGGCACGTGAACGCGCGCGTTACCGAGCACGCGTCATCGATCAAAACACCGATAATATGCAGTCGGCTAAAGATCGATAGGATAAAATCTGTCAAATAGGATACCAAACAATTAGCTCTTTTCTACTAGGTAAAACTATATAGCTTTTGACACTTTATTGTATTGTCAACGATATGATAATTCTTATTTACTTGACAGTAATAGATAGATTATAATTAAGACAGAAGTTTTTTTTTCTTTTGTTCTCTTTAAAATTATTCAACTATCAGAAATGATAAGAGTATGATGCCAATGAAAACACGTGAGCTGCTTAGAGTAGTGATTCTCTCAACAACGACGGTCGGACGGACGATCGAATGAATGTCCAAGCTGCGAGTTTAAGTAGTCCCGTCAGTGCGAACAAGACATATTTAAGCGCGTGCATTTTCAATTTAGCAGCATGGTTTCTGCTGATGGATCGAACGTATAAGACTGCTTAATTGAAAATGCACGCGCTACAATGTGTTTTGTTCGCTCTGACGGGACTACTTAAACTCGCTGGTTAATAATTCGTCCGTCTGGACCTGACCTTAGGTCTTCCCCAGAGATTTCCACTTTGATCATTTCTGTTATATTTATAACATAAGAACAAAAAAATCACGTTATGTTCTTATTGCCGTCAGTCGAAAAGGTCAAATAATATTTCCATGATTATTAGTTTTTGTACATTAGCGATCTGATTTGATTAATTTCATTAAAGTTCTTTCGATCTTGACCTATACAGTGTTAATGAAATGTAAAGCAAAGGACAAATTGTGGTCTGAACATGCTTAAAAAACATTTCCTACTTAATTTATGAATGAAGACAAAAACTTTAACCACAGATTGTAGTATTATTGACCACAAAAATGGTCATCGTTGTGGTTCTGGTACAAACTTTTTACTGACAAGTTTATCGTCTTAGATAAGTAGTCAATGTATAAAATATTGAACTAGTACTGTTTAACTTACTAAATTTATTTTAATTATATTTAAAAATCCCATAGACTAAGCAAGCAAGAACGTGCTTGAAAAATATCCAAGCAACAAACGAACCACGTCACGTTCTTAATTTAAAATGCACAGATTCAAAATACAATGTCTTCTAAAATTATAGCCAGCCAGCAACAAAAGACTTCATCGTGAGTTAAAACACACGTTACCAACGTTACGGTACGTAAAGGCTAAACACACGAGTGATCCAATTCCCTGGATAATGGTTTATGGCCCGTTCATGGCGTCTTCATCGAATGGTTTGTATTACGAAATGCAGCTTGTAGGGTCACGACCTTGTTTCCAAGGGATGTGTACGAGTTTTGTTGAGATTATTCTTGCTAGTTTTAAGAGTAGATATGTAGCAATATGGGAAGTGTGGCAGACAATTATATTGCTTTTTGTTCCTTATTAGTTTATAAATAGTTTCCCGTTGGCTATCCCACGAGAACAATGTTTAATTTCGGGATAAAAGGTGGACTACGTGTTTATTTAAATGTTAGCTATCTTTATTCCGTATTTCATCCAAATTCGATCAGGTGTTTTGCACTCTCAAATTTTTGCATTTATTATATAAGTTGTTTCCCGCGGTCGGGTCGTGTAGAACTGTCAAATTTTTCGTGTTAAAAAGTAACTCATAAGATAATCCAGAATGTTATCTATCTCAATGATAAATTTCATCCGGAATTGTCCAGCCTTTCTGGCTTGATTGAGTAACAAACGTATGATTTCTGAAATTCACTTTAAAATGCTTAGGTTTAGGTGTAAGCAACATTGGGATAGGTCAGTTTTGAACTATTTTTAATGACGGTTTTTTGTATCATTCACCATTTTCTGTCGACACGTATCAATCTAACAATAAGAACAATTTAATATGTCTAATAACATGCACGGTTTGCCTTTAAATTCCAAACATGATGTCTCAAATCACTATCCGTGATCACCGTGTATGCCAGCCATCCACTGAGCCTCAACAGATCTCGTGTCGTGTCGTGAGCCTGAGGACACGCGCTCCGAACACGGTTGAACTTTGCATGGAATCGGAACATAAATTTATTTGTGACATGTTTGTGAGGGTTGAATTAGTTGGTCCATTATTTAAGGAAATGTTGTTTATTGTTGGATACCGTTTGTGCTTGAGAAAAATAGGTATCAGGTATTAAATAGGTATCCGGGGTCAATCTCACACAAATTGACCTAGCCCCAAACTAAGCTCTAGGCTTGTACTATGGGTAGTAGACAACGATAAATACACATAGGCTCATGCCTTCATTCCCAGAGTGGGATGGGGAGAGCTACAGAATTATCAACAACTCTATTTTTTTTTGGATAATTCTATAACCACATTTTGCACAATTAGGCTAAGATGTTAGACGTTTACTAGTGTATTAGTGACAGGTTGCAAGCCCATCGCCTAACAGTACTACAAGCCTTTATTCCCTTAGTCGCCTCTTACGACATCCACGTCAAGACGTGGAATGGCACTATTCTAACCCGGCAACTACACGGGATAAATACATACTTAAATAACTACATAGAAAATACCAAAGACAGCTCTTACCAGGATTTAAACTCTTTGTTGCCTTTGAAGGTAGAGTCACTATGACTAGGCTATAAAAAAATAACGTGTCGTCATAGAGTCTGAGAAAATGTTAAAAGTGGTCAGCAAGAAGTTCCTTTGGCATTTTTTTCTGTTATTGCTTTTGATACAAATAATAACATATTGGAACTTTTTCACGTTATTGAAGGTTGCAACAGGATCTACACTAACGTAAACCGTGCGATTGCAGTCTTAAGTTTGTAGTCTTGAGACCAACTTAACATCAGGCATGTCCACTTGTTTGCCTTGTCCTTGACATAAAAAACACCAAGTTAGGACTCTTTCGAACTACACTAGATTAGTCTAGTAACCTGTCATTTCAGTACATATTATTATTTCAGGTGGACAAAAGACGTAAAACTAAATCAAGTTTCTGCAACAAGGTTCTACACAGATTACAATTTGAGTCCGTGACCTTATACGCATACAAATTCTACAGAGAAACTTTAACCATCAAAGTAAAACAATAGATATAGTAATTCTAACCGTAGAAAATAACTGCTAGCTTAAACTTGAACCTAAGGTTTAGTTTGTATGAGAAAGTTTAGCATGCGAAACGGGAACAAACTTTAGTTTACAGGTACATTAGACTGTTATACTACCAAAATAGATCATAGCGTCCTTTACATAAGATATATCAAGTGTTGTGCTACCGGCATATGTATGTTTGCAAGTCTTTAGTTTTAGAATACAAATACAAACTTCACTTTTCAGTTAGACAAAACCTTTCATCCTTAAAACAGTTCGTAGTACTGTCCACTTAAGGTTTGTTTTGTTTTTCACTAGCGGCATTCCTAAGTTTGTAAACTTTAGTTTTCGAATAGTACTCGTAAACCGAACATTGTGCAGAAGCGGCCATTTTATTTTATTTTGCATTGACTTTCAATCATAAATGTTGAAGAGTCGCTCGTTCGATTTTGTAGCCTCTATTGTTTAAGTAATTAATTATTTTAATTATGTACGCAGCGAAGAAATGGTTTAGTGGTCTACAATCTATTTTCTTTGTGGGTTTATTGTTTAACTGGCGTTGATTTCGATGTCGACTTTGTCATCGAATCTTCCGACGAATTCTCCTACGGCTGTTACCCATATTCAATCTATCTCTGAAGAGGGAAAATCTATCCATCTTTCGATTTGCAGTTGCAATAGTTGCCGACTAAGCAATCCTATCTTTGGTTAGTAACCTACTAAAACTATAAACCGGGACTGCATCAAACAAGGTAGCTCACGATCAAGAATAAACACAACATAGCATATCTTTAACTGTAGAATTTCTCAACGACAGATAACCAATACCGACGTTTAAACAATCTTTGGCAATTCACCCCAAACTACAACTTAAAAAAAATACTTGACAATATCATCATCGACGATATAGTGTCTATTTAAAAACAAAATTAGGAAACAAGGCGAATGCGTTAACAAAGTCTAATTAACTAACTCCAAGTTAACCCCGTTTGTTTCGAAACGCAAACCCAAACTAAATCAAGAGCGTTAATAGAAGCGCACACGCATCGCAATTCACACCTCGATCCGATGCGATCCTAGCGAACAAATACTATAGACGGATTTGGGAGACTTAACTAGTTAAGTTTAATACGAACTCTTTCGTTATGGGTTCCTTTAAAAGATGAAGATTTGGGTCATTATTCGAGCGTTTCAACCGCCTCACTTTTGTAGACATGTTTTCGAAGAAGTGTAAATTATGATGCCGTTTTTGGATATGTTAGATAAAATGAATAAATAAAAGGGAACAATCTCACACCAATTGACCTAGTCCCAAACTAAGCTCTATGCTTGTACTATGGGTACTAGACAACGATATAAATGCTTATATAGAGAAATATATATTTAAATACATAGAAAACATCCATGACTCAGGAACAAATTTCCGCGCTCATTGTGATTCGAACCCAGGACCACTAGCTTCGTAGGCAGGGTCACTACCCACTAGGCCAGCGCGTCGTCAGATGCCAGACCAGATGTCCAGTAAACTTAAACGAAATACCTAAGCAGAAACGAAATTGAAATCTATAGCCACTTATACAAAAATGTGACCACGAAACTGATTTGGAACAAACGCCCAAATAATGACCCATTTCTGCCCAATTTTCGTATTAATAAAAAGTCTCATTGTTTTAAACTAGTACGATTTTTACTCGTACTCGTTTTTTAGAGTTCCAAAGTTAAACTAGGAACCCTTATGGTTTGTCCGTCCGTCTGACCGTCTGTCCGCAGTCTACCTCAATGCTCAGTACTACAAAGCGCTAGTATCTGGCATAGTTATACACCCCAATGCTGCGTTCGTCTAATTGTCAGGCGAGTTTATCAATCGACTCTTACTTAATCATGTCATGTCATGTGGTTACAGAATTATTAACCAGTTTTTATAGTTGTTGGTAATTCTGTAGCTCTGCCTACCCCACTCTGGGAATAAAGGCGTGAGTTTATGTAGGTATGTATGTATGTTAATCATGTCTTTGTTTAAATTGTCAACATATACTTTTACATCTCAGTCCCAAAGGAAGACCAGCGCTGGCTTAACAGCCGGCACATGCTGAGTTGGGACCGTTTCACAACAACTTCCCAACTTTGTATTTTTTTTCCTCAATTGTACGTTGTTGTGAATAAATGTATTTTAATTATTTATTTCTTACATTTAAATAATGTAGCGTAAAATAATCTTAGTTCAAAGCAAAGCAACAATCTAAAATCACGAAACTGTACCTAATGAAAACCACTCAATAAATTGAAGTAGATCAACAGTGTGTGTGTGTTTAGTCTATGGGTATCAGATCACACTTAACATCTACGAGTACTTACTTACTTATCAGGTGGTCTGTGTGTGCTCGTTCGCCTCTACCACGTAACCCTTCTAACTACCATAACTATCAAACCAATGAAGTGATACTCGCTAAGTGTTAATGGGCGTGATGCTCTTAATTAGTGCGCGTGCGTCGAAACAGGTGCTTGTTGACTGCGCCAGTTAGCTTGCCTTTTGGGTTAGAGGTCGTTGGTTCGAGAATTTGAAAATATTTATTTGATAATTTGAGGGTAAATATAAAATAATGTTTTATCAAATCATCATTTCGTTCATTGAATACAAAACGGACACAATCCAAAATGAGTCACTGTATTTTAAAATTAGAAGCGGTTGGAATACGATTTTTAATGGAAGAGCAAATTATTTTGGAATGTGTCCGTTTTATATTCAATAAGCGATTTGACAAACTATCATTTTACGGCCGAATCTTAAGTACCCGAAACCGACGTGCGTGCATGACTCGATGTATGAATGTGAAAGAAGCGAAAGAGATTTGTCAGGATCATGCCTGGGGTGTTATTGTCTCAAAAACAACGGACGGGCGGACGAACGAGTAAAATCGCAGCGGCGAGTTTAGGTAGTCCCGTCAGAGCGAACGAAACACATTTTAGCGCGTGCATTTTCAATTAAGCACCCTTATACGTTCGATTCATCGGCAGAAACCATGCTGCTAAATTGAAAATGCACTCGCTAGAATACGGCTCTTTTTTCTGTAACTTTTGCTTGCTGTGATGGCACCAATAATGGGAACTTGTAGCTGACAGGCACCAGAAATAGACACTTCACTCTTAATTTAAATCTCATACGGTCCTAAAATGATTGTTTGCAAAACGAATGACCGATAACCCTAATCTTCTGTAAAGTAAGACTCAAGTGTCCATTATTGGTGCCTTTCCCATTACTGGTTCCATCACCCTAAGGTGCTAAGCGAAAGGAACACATACGAGCACGAAAGTTACCTGATAGGAAGTTACTGACGTTTGTGAACACCAGCATTTTTTTTAAAGGGATTACAATCGGGGTTTTTATCAATCTTATAGCAGCTATATAAGAACCCCCCGTGGTGGTTGGTTAGAATAGTGCCACTCCATGTCCTCCCGTGGATATCGTAAGAGACGATTAAGCGAATAAAGGCTGTGTAGTACTGTTAGGCGATGGGCTTGCAACCTGTCACTAATACACTGGTAAACATAGCCTAATTGTGAAAATGTGGTTACAGAATTATTAACAAGTTTTTAGAGTTGTTAGTAATTCTGTAGCCCTCACCCCACCCCACTGACGTAATGTAGCTATATCAATTTACTCCTTAAACGATAAACCAATATAGTAAAATAAAAAAGTCTATAATTGAAATTAAATTATTCTTAAACTGAATTTTACATCACTATAAAATTAATGCCAACGTTCGAATCTAAACATCGATTTCTACTTGCTATATGTTTAACACGCTTTTTAACTGGACTGGCTATCTTATCTCGAAGCCCTTAAAGGCCGTAAAAGCAATAGCATATTTAATGTAGAAAATTATCATCAACAAATAAAAACGCGTAGTATCGTAAAAAGACATAAAAATATAATACCTTATCTCGAATAGCGATTTAACTCCAACGATGGCTGAAACACTTAAGGCTTGCACTTGGATATGTGTGAGTAAGCGTGTATAAACATATGACAATCAAATCTCACACAATCGCCGTGACGTGGGCCCTGTGTATCTGTGTATGTGTGTGAAGGTCTGTGGTTTCCTTTTTTTTTAATTAATGCTTGTTAAATTCGGATGGTTCTAAATTCAAATCGATCGAAGGAAAAAATGTCAGCTCTAAAAGAATGGGACGCCATTATATTTATTTAATAAATATGTTCTAAATCATTGATCTGTTGCCTGTACCACTACACACAAACACCGCAATCTTAAAGTGATTCACAGATACTATATCGCGTGTACTGATAGCATAAAAAACGATATTAAACACACGGTTCAACATAAAGCCATGTCATTTTAATCGTCTAAACCATTTCGAAATACAGTATGTTTTCTTGATTGGGCCGAAATTTTAATTGAGATTATTTTTAAACACGCTTTTCGAAATGTTTATGTTTATAAATGTCATGGATTACACGCGTGGATAGTCGAATAATTGAACTATAAAGTGTAATTTTAGACGTGGTATTTTGAAGTGTGTTATTTTTTTTATAATTGGCCGGCCATGGGACTGGTTTTGATGTGTTTTTGAAATTGGCGTTCGTTACGGAATAAAGTTGACTTGGCGCGTTAGTTGCGGTTTTTAACTTTATTTTAACAGATTTATGTAAATGTTAACGGTTTTTATATAGAATAGTTGATTTGTTCCCCGTGTTGATCCCGTGTGGTTGCCGGGTTAGAATAGTGCTACTCCATATCTTCCCATGGATGTCGTTAGAGGCGACTAAGGGAATATAGACTTGTAGTACTGTTAGGCGATGGGCTTGCAACTTGTCATGTTTTACATCTTAGCCTATTTGTGCAAAATGTAGTTATTAAATTATCAACAAGTTTTTAAAGTTGTAGGCAATTCTGTAGCTCTGCCAGCCTCTCTGGGATAACATGTGTGTAGGTATGTATATATGTATGTAGATCACTTGTTGAATTAATTTTAAGTTCATATTGCATTGTAGTCTTCTGCGTGAATTACATAATTTGGATTTCATCGAATTCAATAATGCGATCTTAGAAATTGGCAATCAATATGGCGCATCTTCATTCTTGCTGTACAAACCGACAACCCATTTTTAATTTTATAAAATCTATCTAACCTAACCTAACCTCTCCTTAAAAACAACACTACAAAAAACGGGTATATTGTTCTCAAGTGAATATTTTTATAAATGCGGTATTTGATTTTAAATTTTAAAGATACAAGTTGTGAAAGAAAAGAAAGGAGACACCAAATTTTTTATGCAATATCATGCACATCACTCCAAAAAGCAGTTATATTTCAATAAGTAATCAAATCAAATCGAATCAATTTATTGCAGTTATCCGTGCAAACTTTCAAAATTCGCATTTTTCTGCACACCCTCCTCCGCAATTATAGTCCGTTCTACATAACGAAGCGCGTCGATTGCCGTGTTCCCACGACGCAGCCTTGTTAAGGTTACACCCTGTATTAACACGTAGCCTTCACTTTCGTGATGACAGCTGTAATGTTTTGGACAGCATAGAAATTACATTAATATACAGGTTGCTCTAATACTTTTGTGATTTACCTATGGCTTTTTGTGTTGATGTGAAATGTTTTTTTTTATAATCAGAACTATATTTAAGTAAAATGTAACTGTGTAGTAGAATGTACTTACCAAATACTTTAGAAGTAAACTTAACTTTTATAACCTCTTTAATCTTTTCACATCTAACAACATAACTAGTGATATAAATCGCGCCGATAGGTCACGTAATATGTGTCAGAACCACAGTTAACCTCTTACTTAGTAATTATAATAAAAACACATGTTTACATAGTCATAAAAACGCGGTAACTGCGGCCGTTCCTTATCGGCGTCTGCGCATCTATCTAAATATCGGGCGGTAAGCGTAAAACTACATTGTCAGTTAAGGGTTCTTTAAAAAAACTACAGATGTTTCCTGTTTAGACAGGGCATTACAATTTAATAGTAAGCCTATTTACATGTAAACAGCTATGTTTTTATAAACTGTTGTTCCGGTTCTTAATTGTTTACTTTTAAATGTGTTGTTTTGAATATTATATAATAATATCCTGTAGCCTGATGAAACTCGAAAGTTTTTTTTTTTAAACTTATCGTTTAACTTATGCTCAAGATCTTAAATTTATGACAAATTCCGAAAACATTATCCCTAAAGCGTCATAATGTTCTTAAATAAAATCTAGTCCAATATTATTAATATTTTTACTGAACCCTAAACCCCTTCGATTCTGTGTGAAATACGGTTCATATCACACAGATCGCCGCACGCACTAACCATTGTGCTGCGCAACCTTATTATACTTATTACACTTGAGAAATCCACACATAATGGTTTATTTTGCAAGCTACTCCAAATCTGTCTAGGTCATAGGTTAGGAATTTGTAGAACGAAGTTTGATTGACGAGCGCAATCTTTATGATTAACATTTTCAAGTGATTTTACTTGTAAATTGAAACAACCTGTAGATTACATTTGAAATAACAATTTGAAAAACAAGTAGTTGCGATTCTGAAAAGATTTATTTAATCAACCTGTACAATAAACGAAAAACAAATTCTAACCTAGTATCTAAGAATCGGGTTACCATTGTATTTCGTACGCGGATGGAGTCGCCGCGTAAAAGTGGGTGCTAACTCGATCGTTCCGGCGCTGCGCAGGCGCTAAACGATCGGGTGACCACGCTACAAGAATCGAAATCGTATGACTATAGTTAACAATAGTATACGATTCATAATAGTTAAATAAACAATAAATAACTCGCTTGTGGAATGAACTGTGCATAATAATCGCTAGCCATGATCTATCTCACAGTATTCTTATAGAGTGCGAGGGACAGAGCATTCGACTCGCTAAGTCAAAGTCAAAGTCAAAGATCGAATCGATCGAAGAAAAAAAACATGCGTCACAATTCAACTTCTTATTGTACCATAAACTCATTAATATTATAGTAAGTCTTCTCTTGTAGCATGTCTCTAATTTTAAACTTTCGCTAGCGAGTACCTTAATTATAACTCATGCTAAGGGTACAGAAGCCCAAAACAATCACATAGGTCCAAGACTTGACTGAGGCATGCATGTTGAGAAGTCCTGAGAAGTCCTATATCCCCCTGAAGCGAAAGTTGTATGTTTAAGACGGTGCACCTGGTGTTCCATAGTCTCTGCCTACCCCATTGAGAGACAGGCGCGAGGTGTTTTTAATCCAATCGCGTCACTGCTAGACGACGTGATACGAAGAGTCACGTGATCTACCAGTGACGCGATTGGCTTAAAAACGAAACGAATAGAAACGCCAGTTAGCGTAATGCATCTGGTCCAACACTTTTACTTGTCCCCAAAGCCCTGAACACCTGGTGCCCCTAACCGCGCTAATTCGGCCAGTATCAATCGTCGCAGGCGCTAATTTGGAAACTCGCTGCTTTCGCCGGGTGTTTGCGAGATCGTTATCGCCTGCGACCGGTCGAGTTCCGAGCAATTGGGTGGCCCGCGGATGTAGGGCTAGGAAAAAGTTGTTTTTGTTTAGCACCACAAGAACGGTTCCCATTTTTATGGTAATCAAATCAATGAATCAGGGACAACCTTACAGTCTGTAAGGACTTGCTGCTTCGGTTTTCTACATTTCTCTAACTAGCTCTTAATAAGATCGTATGAGAGGGAGTGAAAGATAAGTACAAACCCGAAACCTCTTAAGAGCTATCGCACTACACAAACTGCTCTAGTCCCAAATTCAATGAAAAAAAAATTACGCTTATAATATTGTGATTATTGTGCAAAAGCGTCTTAATTCCAGACGTTATCACTTAAGAACTTGCTGTTGTTACTAGCAGCTTTGTATTATATAACTAATAGCGACCCGCCCTCGCTTCGCTTCGATTTATGTGAGTATGATATATAGCCTTCCTCAATAAATGGGCTATATAACACTGAAATAATTTTTCAAATCGAACAAGTAGCTCCTGAGATTAGCGTGTTCAAGCAAACAAACAAACAAACTCTTCAGCTTTATAATATTAGTATAGATATCATAAATACGAGTATTATATTAATTTTTTGACAACTAAGAGAAAATCTCTCTTAGTTGGCTCTCATTTTTTTATAGGGAATCGAACGAGGGACCGCTCGTTTAGCAGGCAAGGCACTACTTTTGACAGGTTATGGTATCGTCAACGATGTGATAACTATATAGGTACTTTGACAGTGATGGTGGCCGAGTAATAACCATGTTTATTTCTCTATGTCTTGAAAAAATCAAAATCAAAGTATCATAAGATATTTTACTAATTCCAAAGTATGATGTCATAATATCATAACAAGTATCAAAAATTGTCACTGTTAAAAAAACAACTACCGGAAATAACCTCACGATCCATTTCAACCTCTTACCATAACTATACCATACCTTAATAGATCTACTAAGGACTGTATCGAGAGCAAACATAACCTAAAACCTCTAATGATTTAAGTGCACCGCTAACCCTTCAACAAAGCGCATGCGTTAATATATCTTTACTCGCTCATGCTAACACTGCCTATTAACCCAAAACGGAGCAACTACAACCAAAACTCCCCAGCAATTTCGACTCTTTACAGCTAAAAATAAAACTGCATTTTCAGTTGATTTGTGAATGATATGTTTTGTTATTAAAATGATAGAAAAGCAATGGTTGTTACAATTTAGAACTTCGTGTTTTGTCAAAGCCGGTGGCCTTAAATAGAGTTTAAAGTAAAACGCATTATAGTTGGTATTAACGTGGGGGTGTGAAGTGGTGGTAGGCTGTGGGCCCGAAAGTATTGGCCCGGGAAGTATTGTCAAAGAGTATCTGTATTGAACCTGCGTGGAGGCCATGTGGCTTCCTGTCGATCAGTCCATCAAGCGAACGAAGGCAAAAGTTACCTGATATTCTCATACAAGCCCTCAAAATGTGGTTTGTACGCGCTGACGGAACAACTCGTAGACAATTCAGCCGTCGAGGTTAAAAGTGAGTTAACAGAACAACTTGGATGTCCCTTTTCATATAACGTATGTGAGAGATGCAAAATAATCTAAGTCTAAGATGTCTAACCATTGATTTTACCAAAAGTGGAATAAGACTCAATCCGAGATTAGTCTATGCAAATTCGTCGTTTAATCTAGGTATAAGACCTTATTCTCGTTTGGTCGAATCCGCTCTAAGAAACGAATTAATGTGATTTTGGTATTAATATTATTACAGAAAAGCAAGTTGCCTATAAGATCAAACTACATAACTACCGACCAACAGAAACTGCGTTAAAAATGGAACAAGAACAATCTTAACACTTGTTCCGGGTAATATCCAAAAGCATAACTTACTCCAAATACTTCTAGCAAGAGCTTTAAACTATGGTTAAAAAAAAGTAAATCTACGCAAAACGTTTTCCCGGAAGGCAACATGACACCGTATAATCCTAGCTATCCTGTCACTGCTACCCCTTAACGACCATAAATACATCATCTGTCAAACACAACATTATTGTTCTTAACATTATACATCCATGGTCCACCATTGACGTACAATCCCTAAGGATTACGCCTTCTGATTTGTCATACTACCGTTTTGTCTCTTTCTGAATGGACACGATTGTGGTTTAAGATAATAATTGTTCTATTTGTTTCCTTTCAGGTATGCTCTCATTGTTAATAATCTACCATTTGGTAAGTCAAAACAGCCCATTCGCAGAAAAAGATTTTTTTAACTACGAAGAAATATATTTATTATATCGTTAATACTCGGCTTAATCTACCATCGTAAAACCTTTAATTTGCCGGTGCTATTTCATAAATTAATCTAATTTAATCAGTGAAATTAATAGTAACTTTGCAAATGGTTTTAATAGCTCAGTAAAGTTGGCATTTTATGCGAGGAGTAAACTTAAGTTGATCTGAAATATATACTTTTAAACGAGGAACATTATTTAAATTTATTTAGACTTTTCAACGTAGAAATAAGTCAAGCTTTTTTATTAAGAAAACTTGTTACCAACACATTCGCTCTAAAAGATACTAAAATCAAAGCGTCTGTATATGCATTCGGGCGTCGTCGGCCGCGTTCGGGTCGACTCGGGTCATAGACGATAGATGCCTCAATTGTTTTGCGCCGTGTTCTTTTTTCAAAATGAGATATTGTTCACACAACGCCGGGCATTTGAGTTTTTTTAATCGATTTATCTCTTGTTTAACGATTTACAATCGATATTGTTTTATTGCGGTGGGATGAGCCGTGGCGCGCGCGCATCACGTCCGTTATATCATTGGATTCCGGAGTTGATAGGCTATTGACGATATTACACGTTTTATATCTTACGTTATTTGATATAATTAAAACTTGTAATAAATTAATAAGATAAAAAACGGAAAAAATATAGAAAGCCATTTATTTTACAATAGGTGCCAAATAGGGTGCCAGTCAGCATGGTGCCACGATGGCATTGATTTTCAGAATTTACATTCGAATGAAATGTATTGTTTAAAAAAAAGCTTTTTTTTTAGTCTTTGCAATATGATTCTGATATAAATAGATATAATTCGCACTTAGAATAGAAAAAAATGATAAAGTAATGTTTACCCCATAATTAAGTATAGGTTCCACCGTAATCAAGATGTAATTGTCGGCGTCTGACCCGCGGCTGTGGTAATTTAATATCCGGACCATTGCAGGCAAACCCGCGCGCGAAGCCACTGCCGCATGGAAGTGGCTTGAGCGTGGTTTGATAATGGCTCTATTAAAAAACAATACGATTATGTCATGAATTGATTTTGCGTGTAATTTTTTTCATTTGTTTGCTATCGAAGATGTTCTGTTTTTAAGAATTTTAATTAACATTTTGAAATAAAATTGCTTGAAAAAAAGTGTTGCAAGTTCAACGTGCAAGCATATAAAATGCATACTTAAATTCCATAAAGACATTTAAAATATATATACTGCATAAAATAACATAATCAAGTTTTGCAAATTTCGCTCTGTATTTGGTTTACGATTGATGCAAAATCAAATAGAAGCAATAAATTGCCTTAGTATTTAATAATGATGCCTTTATTTGCCTTAAAAATTCGATCACAGATCACTTTCACACCAAATGACAATGAACCACAGATCCAAAATAAATATGACGTTTGACGTTCTTAATTCAAACTTTTTTTTAAATACGCGCCCATTCCAGCCATAGCTTTGTACATCAATGTCTGCTCTAGGCGACTCATAATGTCTCCGCTTGATCTCGATTACCAACTATTACCCACTCCGTTATTAAAGGAGTTCATTATAGATTAACAAAATGCTGGCCCGCCTCCGATGCGGTTCGTGTTTGCCCAGTTTTAATTATTGGACGCGGTTTATTGATGTTGTTGGTTTAAAACGTCAAGTTAATAGAGTTTCAAATTAATAGGCAATTTAATTTGTATTTTTAAACTTTTCTATTAATTGAATGTATTTTTAATTGGAATGAGCAGATTTTAACGTTTGTGGATAGGTGATACGGTTATTGACTTGAGAATTAAATTTGTTATTGACTACTTAAATCGAAGTAAGTACTAATGTTTGCTCGTGTGTTCGTTTGCGTGAAAATCGATTTTTGGTTTTCCCTTGAGATCTATCAACATTTCTGGAAAAAAAAGGAATTAGGATGATAGTTCAATCCAAGATAAGAACTATTAAGTGTGCCAAAATTCATCTAAATTTGTTTAGTGGTTTACTTTTACACCACCCCGCTGAAATAATATTTTAGTTGTAATAATACACGTATTATGGAAACCTAACACTGATTTATTTCTAGATTTACAACAAAAAAAAATGTGATAGATAAATGCACCGCAACCTTTACCTGAAGCATCACATTAGATACAAAAACGGAAACAACCAAAGTAAATCACAAGTGAAACATCTAATAACATATGTAATTCTTCAATGACACAGTTTCGTAATTTCAATTGTTTTTTCCCACGTTTTTTGCCGAAGCTCTATTTAAACCGAGCCATCGACGCGTTACAAAATCTTTAATAACCCCCATTTTGTTCAACACATAATAAAGCAATGCATTTGCACACTTGCTAAATACAATAATAAGTTTGCAGGTGGAAAACCATAACGATACAAAACTGAACCTTAGGACTTTGTAATACGAGTGTAAAAATTTATTTCGATGGTAAATAAAAGAAGGAAAGTCCATCGGAGGTGTAATATCATCATTGCAGATAGTGAGGCGCCTCAAGCGGTCGGCACGACCCAGCAACCATCTCTTTCACACCTTGATCTTTTATGTATTTCGTTTCTCGCTTACTCGGGCCTTTGCGTTGTCATTTTTGTAAATGACCTCTGACCCTGAAATAGCGATTATGTTACAAATGGATTATAAGGAACGTGATATGTTATAAAGTGTCACAGGATATAAATTATTAAATGTAATTAATAACAAATAAAACGCTTTATTTCTTAAGTAATCTAAACCTTATTGAAATCAGAATCAAACTGTTTTTATTTTGATAGATATATTTTCCAAAGCGTCCCAAGTTTATGAGGAAACTAAACGGTCCCAATTGTATAACTTAACAATCTGTGGGCCGATATAGGCCGGTTAGTTCATTGTATTAGTACAAAGATTATCAGTTTCTCTTATGATTTTGAAAATAGAACGGCAAGGATATACGTGCCTAAGACTTCAGAAGTCAGACGCACCAATTTTTAAAAAGAACAACATTCAAATTTTGAATTCGGAAATCAATTGCAGACAAAAACTAGTTGAAAAAAAATCAATCAACTTTTAAATTTTAAATTTGGAAATGGATTCTAGTGAAGTGAGGTTTAAATGTATCTGTTTGACATAAAATAGATTAGATGGAGTAACAGTTCCCTTACAGATTACGAGTGAAACCTATTAATAACATCTGATTCATGGTTAAAATATTCCAACCCACACTGGAGGCATAAATGTTCTCCATTGTCTGTACGAAGCTTATCCGTTTATTAATAATGCTGATAACATTACACACGATGATAATAGTGAGTAATATGATGCTAGAACACCATTTTTTTTATATTTGTTTTATGATGAAAGTTTACAGAGTCAGCTACTTCTCGAAGTCGTAAATGCAAAGATCTTTTACTTTAGTCGTAGCTAGCTCCTAAATTGCTCTTTTTGTGTGTTGTTTCTAGGAGTTGGAATAGGAAGTGCTTATGAACCTAAGAGAGAGTGAGATGGGAATAATACGTTATTGAATGAAGATGCATCAAATTTTGGTTAGTAAGCACTACGTATACTGACCCTTGATTTCTTATCACTAGATGAATTATAATAAAATTACATAATGAAGTTGTTATTTTTGGGACGAGATTTCTTGTACTGTCTAGATTATCTCGGGAAAAACTTGGTTAACAATCTAAACGACTGTATATAGGTACTACAGATACTAGCATAGTTATTACTCTGTATACCCTTTCCGAATTTGAACCCACAGCCCCTGACACACCTAGCCACTGAACCCATGGATCTGTCATTGTTCTAAAAGCCGAGCAAACCCGCCGGCCGTACATACAACTTGCGTTCCCACGGTCCGCCCGCCCACTCGCCGCCTGCGCCGATATTATTTACAACTAACTAAATATGCTGTAGGTTAACTGAGAAAGTCTAAAATAGATCTATGAATTTAAATCATAACCTAGTCTTATTAGTAAGTGCAAATTAAAAACCAAAATATTACGCCATTTTGATCAATCTGAATATTTACAAAAAAAAACATTGATTCTCCTTCCTTCCTCCTTCCTTCCTCCGGTCCTTGGACAACTTGATAGGGTATATGACTACAAAGTAAATATTAAGGGACACTTATACGTAAAAAAACCTAGCACAAACTAAGCTTTAAGGTTTGTACAGTCAGCAGCAGAAGTATGAGTTAAAATGATCTATACACGCTCCTTTTCTCTTGACAATAGAATCGTGTTTAGGTCATTTTGAGCTGTCCATCTACTGTAGCTGCTGACTGTAACATGTATATGACTAAAATTTGTGTAAATTACCACCGAAAGTACCACCGCAGTAGTAAGTGATTGTCGTAGGTGCCGAGACACTTCATGTCAAAAATCGAATGCTGCCTCCACATCAGAACAATGCAAGTCACGTGTGGCGAAGTTTTAATGGCTTCACTTCTGTTCCTGTTCCCAGACGCATGTAGGGTTACCAGATCAAAACAAAAACCTAAACAAATCCCTGATTTTTCATTACATTTCCTGAAATTATTTTAATGTTACATAATTATGAGTGCTCAGCAAAATATATGCTATGGTATAGGTACATTTTTACTTTTTACAATTTGACCCGAACTCAAAACTAAAAACCTTATTCAGAATATTACAAACGTTAGAAAAAAATAACCTGATTGTTCCATCTGTTCTCAAGTGATGCGCCGATCGATTTTTATATTATGTTTAGAAAATTCTGACATTTATTAAAAAAAATAGTAACTATTCAAACAGGTTGACCTTTCTAAATCTCCCGACACTTCGGCGAATTACCTCCCGCCTGGTAACCCTGCGCAGGGCGGTCGTGTTGTGCGCGTACGCACGTTGCGCTCCGAGCGGCTCCCAGGTATTAGGGAATTAGTTGCTGAACGGTTGTTGAGACAAGTGTGGTCTAGTTCCAGAACACGTCGTACACCATTTAGCCTACAGGGGGCCTAACATACGTCACTTTCTGACTCGTATATAAGTACGAGAGTGACGGATGCTTTATCCACATTTTGTCACACGATAAACGTAGGGCCCGCATTATGGTTACCTTTTGGCGCTAACTTCTCAAAAAGTGACAGATGTGTTATCCACGTTTATCCACATCGATAAACACGATAATAACAAGCCCGCAGGTCACAAAGAAATAGACACACAATGTGGATACACCTGAAAAGCGTTACGTTGCTTTTTAGGCTGTTAGGTTTTGACTGTGGCTCTACGAAAAAGTATAAGTCTCCAGCGAACCTAGTAAATGTTGATACAGTATCCGTCACTATCGTACTTATTTACGTGTCAGTAGGTGACAGATTATCCAAATTTTATCACACGATAATCGCAGCCCTATTAGGCTAAGTTCAAGTGAAAAAAGGTAAAGTCTGTATATGATTTTTTATTCCGCGCTAAGTCGACTTATATCCGTTTTTACTATGACCTCATATTTTGTTTTCTTTTACGAGAACAAATAATAAATAAATAGTTGTAGATAAAAATAAAAAAATACAAATGATTAATCGTCTGAATACAATATTGTCTCTGTAAGGTTTCTGATTAAAAGTGTTATACTATAATAATTGTATAAGAATACTATACTAGTTGCTACAGTAAAAACTGAAATTTATACAGACCGAAAGATACGTAAGTAAGCTGATAACGGTTCCGGTTTTTTTCTACGGGTAACCCTAAAAAGAATTTTATACAAGAACATCGTCGCCGACATAAACTAGTTATTAGGTTCAATAATAATGACAACAGATAAACACCTTTTAGATTTAAACGTCCGTTTCTAGCTATCGGTAATGGATCGTTAATACGAAATGATAATTATAGGTATGAATTAATTCCGCATTAGCTTGGTAGTTCTACCTCACACTGTTTATCTGTATGCACGGACTGACAGATTATAACTCAAGATAACTGTTATGTATAGAGGAGATATCATAACGTTATAGTCTTAATGGAAGTAGATATGAGGAAAAATTGGAATTGCTTGTGTGAACTGTAATACTCGATATAAAGTTTATAAAGATCGAATGATTTGATAAAGGTACTCACTGGGTTGGTTTACTCAAACCCTTATTAATATTAGTAGGGTAACCGTGGAGTAGCTAACCCATGTTTTGATCTTATGTATGTAACTTTATTATACAAATCACAGAAATTCAGATACAATATTTGCAGTATAGGAATGTACAACGGCTCGCTTATTCCTTTAAGGGATCTCTTCCAGCTAACCTTTGGGTGATTGTTGACAAAGTTTACAAAAACTGCGCGAACTAAACTTTAGATATTAAATAATTAATAAATACGAACAGAAACCTAGGTACTTATATAAAAGTAATAATCATACATAAAAAACTACATATATATTTTACAAATATTAATTCTAGTACGGACAACAGCTACTGCTTTCCCCTATGGTGCCGTCTCTGTACTCTTTAACCTTGTCCTTAGATATTTATACATAATTATATATGTATCTATATGTATTTATCTGCCATTGTGGTATTTTAATTCGACAGATAAGGACCAAAGACAAAACAACCAAACGTACCTGCTCTTATTCTTGAGTAAACATTACAAATACTTACATTTAAATAACATTATACTGAACACCAAACTGAATCATAACAAAAAAATACACTTGACTCTTTTTAAGCAGACAACAGGCTTCATAAACAGACTAGACCTACAAAACCCATAGCAGACGTCTATATTCAAACAGCTATACAAAACCAACATAGTAAAACTGTATCGCATGGAAATCTTTGACATCAAATTGAAAAAGATCGCTTACAAGATCCTTATCCTCATGTGCAGAGTACTATAAACGGAACCTAAAACCTAAGTACCAACATTAGCATATGAACTCAATACGTTCAACGAGGATGGTTAAAGGTACGCCCACATAGAACGCGAGCATTCGTAAATATGCAAACGTAGACAGGCAACGAATGTTCGCTAGAGTTTACGAAAGTTTGCGTTTGTTATGTAGTTGTCGTCACGGCCATCTTGACTAAACTATGTAATTTGTAACGTGTCATTTTTATAATTATCGTGACATTTTTAAAATGCATTACCATTAATTAGGATTATTATCGATTAAATTACGTATTTGAACGAGATTCACAATTCTAGCTTAAATAACACTTGTTACTTATTATTCGAGTAAAACATTTTGATTCTGATTTTGACACGTGTGGGAACCATGGAAACGAATGATTCAATAAGAAACAAGATCAACATATGCCTATCTTATCTGTGGAGACGCTTATTTAATTAAACAAGTCCTGTGCTATACCATTATTACATTATTAGCTAACCCGTGATACGATCAGCAAGCAACATCGTTTTTTATCCACCTAGCGATAAAACTGTGGACATAACGATACCGATCGACAAAACTCTGGATCATAACACCGCAGGTTTATACGCTGATGTGATCTTTACCTTCTGTGTGTATATTATCCGTTTATCATTTTATAGTGGTGCGTGGACGTAAAGAATATTGTAATTGCTAACGGGCCTGTCCGATTTGAGAATAGTTTATAGTTTAATCGCTTAGACGTCAGAGTTCACGTTTGCATGTGTAGGCATTGTATACAAGTACCTATTCGATCTTAAATAAACATATTGACGTGAGTGCATAAATTTTATTTGAATTCATTGGTGTGATAATGATAAACCTCTAATGGTTTTGACAGTTTTAGTATTTAAAGCAAATCGATGATTTTTTGCTTATAAGACTTAAAATTATGTAAAATCCGCAACTACTTAAACGAGAAATTAAAAAAACGGTCACCGCGTTTGCACTTTTAGAATAGAATAGAAAACGTTCAAAAAAGTTTTTTCTACAAATATCTTATAAGAACCCTTACACAGCTATATGATGCCGCGGGCCACTTCGAGTAACCACAGATTATTTACATACCTATTTAATAAATCGATAAACACCAACAACCTTCGTGCGCGTTCGGAAACACGGGTAGTGTTCGACGCCACACCATAAACAAATTAGTAAAACGAACCCATATTCAAATTAGGCGTCAGTCGCGAGTTCCTAATTTAAATAGACAAAAACGGCCAAGAAGTATTAATTCGCAACAAAATACTGTGGCACACCCAAAAAGTAGATCTAACAACTATAAACTAACCCAACAAAACGCCCCAATAATTTATATGGAATTTCATCGCGATATTATTAATTTTATTGCGATTACGATCTTGAGAATTCATTTTTGACATTTTTATTCGAATTTATGCGGTTCCTTACAGCGTCCTTACAAATTTTAATATGCGCACCGACACTTCTTTTATGGTCTTATGGATTCTTTAATTGAGTTTAAATTGGAATGACTTCCATAAACAGATGTGACTGAATAAGTTCGCCGCTGTGACGCGGTGTGACCGCTCTAAGATTTTATTATTTTAAAAATTGATATTTTATTTTTTTAAGTTCAACTGCTAACGCGCCCAGCGGGTGGTTTTCGCTTGACATTTGAAATGGAACCTTACATTGACAGACGCAGGAGTCGTTCTCGAGTGTAGTTTTATTTTGCCCATCGAAGGGATTCAAGGAATCGCATCTCGTATACATTTCTGCGTTTTGTTTTCTCTGTTGGACGCTCTGATGGGATCTCTAGAAAATATTACAAATAAGTAACCCGGGATAACTTGAATTCAACTCCTTAACAAGAATTACGTCACTGCATTTTTTCTTTATATCTATCGTTCTCCTACATTAACTGGACCCTTCGAATTGTAAAATATAACTAATAAATATTAGGTATGGTTAGGGATTTTTTGAAATGCCACACACCTACGTTTGGCCGTTCCAAGAGGGCCAATTTGACAGCTGTCATCTTAATACAAAAAATAACCTCAAACACATATTTTGAAAAAAATACCTACATACATAGAAAATATCCAAGAATAAAGAATAAAATATTCGTAGTTATATCCGGGCATTTCTGTTAGTCTTGAATTATTTTAAGAGCTTGAACTTGTAAGTATATATTTTTATTAAATAAATAAATAAACTCAAGACGCTAGTTTCATAGGTAAGTAAATAACATCCATTGAAACTAATTTCATCTGATATTTATCTATTCGTCCCACTGCTGGCTTATTCTTCACAGAAATAACATTGAAGGTCCTCATATTTACACACATTATTCGAACCAAATCATCCATATAACATACCTAACGCCACGCTAACATATACAAGTATATTTCTCTCACACGTGCATTCTTTATGACTACACACAAGCCACCGGGTCAGAGGCACTTACACTATATCCTGTAGCCAATTACAACGCGAATTATTGCCACTCGTAATATCATCGCAATATATCCGCCATAACGCGGAGTTATCCGAACGCGCGCCATTTTATTTTTCGAACAGGTGTTGTGTGTTGCCAGTAATTAAAATTAATATAGTGCAGTTGGAAATAAATAAGAATTGGTTGTTACCAGCCAGTAAGCTGGCTTGCTTTTATGGGTTCGTAACAGTATTTAGACGTTTAAAAAAGTATTTAAACAATAAAAACCTTGTCATTGAAATGTGGATATACGTTAAATTTTCCATAAATCAAGAGTTGTGAGTATGTAAATTGAAACAGATTTGCAATATTTATTATTTCCAAACACGAACTGCTATAATTTGTCATGATCTACATATTTCGTGTTTATAAATTATTTATTTAGTATAGTTCTATTGGCAAGAATTTTAAAATGAATTATGTCTATATTAAAACATAATATTAATACTTGTATTTATAAAATATCAGACTTCATTGCTTAAAATTATATTTCGTTTTTTTATTATTTAACACGCGTAACGGCTGGGCGTATTTTTTTTACCCGTTCAAATATATTTGCGTTATGTTTTTGCATACTAAGTAACCTAGTAGATAATATGTGTCACGTATGTAAGATAATTCATAGACATTACAAATAACTAAACTTGTCAAGTTATAAAATGTAGGTTTCCAACGGTGTTCAGCGAGAATTAACATACAATCATGGCCGTTTCAATAAATGTACGATAGTAATAGATACCGGGCGAGATGAGAGAAATGCACAGAATGCCAGCCGGGCCGCGCTGCAGTGGCTGCATGCTGAAATATTAAACATTACTTAATTTTACTTGGAGACAGAAACATCTTGTTTTCAGTATACTTATTGATTGTCGCACCTATAGCACAAGTATAGTGCTTAGTTTGGGACTAGGTTTTTTTTTTCGTCTTTTGCACAGTGTCGTTCTAATGACTGGCATGCATTTGTTCGCGAATGAATAATTAACTCGCTGATGAGAGTTTGATGCACGACCTCCAATTGGGATAGGTACGTACGCTATATATTTACATTCAAAATCAATATTGCGGAGCTTACTTACCTACATGTTACTGTTAGACAAGTTTTTTGTATTGTAAACTTCACATTAATTTACTATAGATTTTTTGATTTTTATAAAAACAAAAAATATTAAGAAATCATATTCCTCAGTGAGCGGTACAATAATTTAGTTTTACCACAGACAAATGTCAAACGACAAAATATATACAATCTGTTACGGTCTACCGGGCACTACGCAGGAACTATTCTTCCTTTGCAGTTTCGAAACGCTTTGCGTTGTCCTTCATTTGGATTAAATGTACAAGAAAAAATAACCACGCAGCGCTTCTTGATAAGATATACTTAGCACATTATAGTTATCATCATCTTTTACACCTAGTAAGTGGCCACTGGTTTGATCCTTTGTAAGGGCAAATATTTACGTGAATCTTAAAAGATAATGTATCTATTTTTCTACATAACCATGTATATCATTTCCATTCCTGATGTATTTTTATTGTTACTTACCAATTCTACTACTCTTTCCGCTTAGCAGTAGTTTGTTTCTCGTAAGGCCTACATCAAATTTCGTTGGTTCGAAAAAGAATCTTGTATCAGTAAACTAAAGTCAAAAGTCACTTTGATAAATCCCCTAAATTTAGTTCGTTGGGCCTTATGAGTTTAGTATCGTTTGGTGTAATCCATCCTTTTCTTTGGGACATAAATAGTACATTGTGTATTAAGGGTGGTAAAGAAAGAATTACAAACGAGAGTCTGTTAGAAGCCCGAAGCCGAAGCTTTGCTTGAAGTTTGCGGGTGGTAGGACCTTGTGCAAGGTCCGTCCGGATCGCTACCACCATCTTATCCATTAACCTACCGCCAAACAGCAGTGTTCGCATTGTTGTATTCCGGTTTGGGGATAAGACAGCCGGTGAAATGACTAGCATAGAGGCATTCCATCTTAGCCTCAGGTTGGCAACGCATTTGCAGTCTTAGGATTGCATTGCAGTCTTGTGATTGCGAATGTCTATGGGTCACAGTTTCCACTTACCATCAGGTGGTCTGTGTGCTCGTTTGTCTACTCGATGCCATAAAAAAAATAATAATAATAATAATGACTCGAGCTTTGTATTTCCTTTACCACCCGTGTAACATACAATGTTTTTCATCACAATTGCGAGGAAATGAAATAAAATCAGACAAAAGATCATATTTTTAACTTATTAGCGGCAGACTACATCATTGTCTGTGACTTACCACAGATAATGTCAAACGTGTTCGGAGTCCGATTCTAGTGACATATGAGATCAATAGTTTATTATGCGAGATTGTTAGGAAATAGTATTCAACTGACATTTCATCTCGAATGAAACTTCATATCGAATGGCACAAGAATTGGGGTTCTGACGTATTGTGATAGTTTGAGTCCACGTATAATATTAAAAAAAAAGCTATTACGCACTTTAGTTACGTAATGGTAAAAAAAGGCCCTCGGGTATTATTTTGGATTTACGGTCGATTTTTCTAGCATGTTAGGACACTATTTACGAGCAAGTGTGATGAAAATTATATTTTTGTGGTTGTCATTGGAGCATCTCATATTTTAAAAGACCTAGACTGTAAATCTATATATGTATATAAAAATTAATCCCTGTTTCACTTGTTCACACTATAACTCGTAATTATCACACGTTCGGTCAGCTAGTAAAATATAATGATTAAATAACCTATGCCGCCATTGTGGCACGGACCACGCGTGAAAGGTTGGACTCATCCCGTGACCCCCACAGAAAGCGCACCTTAGTACCATTTAGTAGCTCTGGCCCTAACCCACTCCACCCCTCAAATCCCAACCTTACCCCAACCACCTAAAGTTCACAACTAACTCAGCAATTTTGCAATTTTATAAAGAAGTAAAGTGAGAGCGTTTAAGGAATTTGGACCGTATCATTGAAGTGTTAAGGGTGTATTGGTGCTAGGTGTGCTAGAAAGTCTGACTCCAGTAACCCTACAGTCTAGTTGGGTAAGTAATAGTAATTTTGATTTCGTTTTAAATAATTATGTGTTCCTGGTACTTTATCCGGTGTTTTTTTAACCTCTGACAAATATGTATCTGTGTAGGTATCTGTGGCACTGTAGCCTCCAAACTGATAGCCCGATTTGAATGCAGCTTTTTTAAAGAAAGCTTGTTTTTTAAGAAAGGTTTCATAATTAAGAGATTTCATCTGTATCTCAACACTCTCAATCTCAAGACTACAATATAGCCACTTAACTTGGCTTTACTTATCAAATTTTGGTTTTACGTTCCTCACATTTTACATACCGAGTAACAGAGAGGCGATTAAATTATTTGGCAAACCAATGCCAAGTAGAGCTAAGACTAAGATAAAAAGGCTCTATGCTAGTAATTCCACTGGTTCATTGTCTTAATTATCCCAAAACAGGAACATAACACAAAAACTGCTGCTTGGTTGATTGTTCTAAACCAGGTCATTTCCCATCTCTTATTCAAAAATACCACATTAATACAACCTATATGATTGAGAAAAAAATTGTCAACCCTAGTAAGCTGTCATTTATTAGGGTTGACATTATTCTTCTAATTTCTTATTTTTGGGTATTTTTATAACACCATTATATATACAAACAGACAACTGTTATCATCAAGTTGTCATCGGAACATGATGTAATAAACATAGGTTGATCTAAAGAGTTGCGCCAGCGCATCCCGGACGCCGAGTAATAACTGCAGTCGGACGAACGGAGACACGGATAGTGTTTAGTGGTGGGTCAAGACGAACCTAAAAGTAGGCCATGGGCGCTATGTTGAGGAATACATACGTAGATTATCTAGTTTAAAATTGCTTGGTCTAAAAAAAAAGGGTTAAAATTATGAACATAGTGATTTTATACCCATTGCATACTTATCCTTTCCTTATTCCTTATTATTCCTTATACCTTACATTCCTTATGCTTTACATTCCTTATGCCTTACATTCCTTATATCTTAAGTTCATTATTCACTACATTTTATTTAATTTAATATTATGAATACGAAAGCTGGTTTGTTTGTTGGTTTTTACGGTTTAACGCCTCAATCGATTGATGTAAAATTTGGTACAGAGATAGTTTTTACCCTAAAGATGGATATAGGAGCCGTTTTAAGACGAACGAACAACATATCGTACCTTCGGTAGAACAAGGGCACAATTGCCCCTATAATCATATAGTGCATTGTGCCCTTGTTGTTATGTACTGAAGGTGCGATATGTAAGAAATGTATAAAAGTACGATAAACTACTTCTGAACAGACGGAATCGCCGGCAAAAACATGTGTATTTTTAAATTGCCTAGAGGTATGCCTTTTTTACAACAGATCGTTTACAAGGTTTATTTGCTCAGTTAATTTTGTACAAACATAAAGATTTACTTATTACCATTAATATTAGTATCTCGTTGGCCGTGGAAGAATGCATTAGAAATATGCAGTTCTTGCATTCTGTGAGCGATCGATAATCAACCTTATGACAAAACAACAAGTGTGTTAATAAACTCTTGAAATATAGTAACTATATGTTAAGCACTAGATAATATAGTACAGGAAAAGTAAACTTAATAAACAATGTGTAATAATAATAAACTTCAAGGGTTATAGTTTTTGCAATTTATAATAATAGAAGAAGAAATATTGAATATTATAGTGCTTTGTATTGATTTAATGTTTTTACTTTAGTTTTATGATATTGTCCTTAATTGCAAGTACCTGTTATAAGTAGGTAGATGGTAAAGTATAAAATTGAATAACTAAATTACATCGAAACTTCAACTTCGATTCTGATAACATGTTTTAGCAATAACATCTTAGCTAATATTGCGTTCAAAAATATCTGACATGTTCCAATGCCTGTAAAGTTGGTTCTATTAGTAATGCTTATAACTGTACCGTTTAAAAAAACTTTCATTATTTCATTTTTATGACGTAATTAAAAAAAAACCCCGGCACGACCACAAATAAAATTTTGCCAAGCCGTCTCAATCGATTTTTCAAAGCACGCTTGAAACTTACATTTATCGATTCCGTATCGAATAAATCAGGGCTGTACAAACAGTAGAAAAAGCGATCCACTTCCCACCGCGCGCGCAGTTAAAATGTATTAGATTCATCACAGGGAAGGATTAGGGAGATCTAGATCACACGGCGCCGACGCACTGAGGTCTGAACACACTTTTAATCCGCTGCCGCTTATGACGAGTACGTAAATGTAAGTAATACTATTAGATGAAATGTAGAACGAGTGTCAAAATGATAGATAATCGGATGGTCTTTATAAAATAGACATGTTTCAGGTAGGTTAGGTATCCCGTTTCATCTTTTTACGCAAGACACCCTATTACTTAGGCTGACATTGCAGAATTTTATAAACGTCTATTTTGTAAAACCGTTTCTCATGTTAAAAACGTTTTAGGTCAGAGGATTTTATGCGTAAAAAAAATATGCGATCCAACAGTTAACCGTTGGTATAACTTGTATTCCTTACCACCAAAGGTAAGTAATAACAAGATGAGAGACAAAAAATATTATTATATACTTCTTTCAACTGTGGGGTTCCTCGAGGCGAGATGGATAGTGTAAGGTACACTTTACCTGAAAAGAATAGGTGTTTGGCCTATGACACCGTCATAAGACCATATTAATCATTAATAATTCTGATAAACAAAAAACAAACAATATCCAACCGTGTGGGAATAATGGTTTGATTTAACGTAACGTAATTTGAAGAACCTCTTTTTATCTGTTACTCGTTTTATTCCTTTTATTTTTTTACAAAGCGCATCGCGTACAATAATATGCGCGTGCCCTTACGCGTCGGCCGTCGATCAACGATCAATATGGATGAGGATCGATCGCATTCAAGTGTCAGCGCGTCGCTCGATCGATAACCACTTTGTCGGCGTATGTGGGACAGAGGCGGTGGCGAATTGGGGTTTATTTTGATACTAGAGGATGCCCGTGACTTCGTACGCGTAAAATTATTTTCCCGTCACTCCCCCTATTTCCCTTTGGGGGTTGACGTAAATCCTTTCTGAGTGCTCACTTACATCATGACAGGAACCCCTGTACCTTTCAAGTTTCTAAGTACAGTAGTTTCGGCTGTGCGTTGATATATAAGTAAGTCAGTCAGGTTGCCCTTTCATATTATATAGATCGGACTTTGGTGTACTTACGATAATGTCAAAGATATTTTACAAGATATGAGTAGGTGTCCTTATACTGCTAATAATATTATGAATGTAAAAGTGTGCCTGCGCATTTATTCTGGGCAGTAAAATCTAAATCCTGTACCTGTAATGGGATTGTTTTTAACTTGGCCGCCATTATCGTCAAGTAAATAAGAGCTATCAAAACGTTGACAATCCGATAACTGTGGGGTTATAACCTATCTGTGCCATTCATTTTACGGTGAGCGTAAAGGACAATAAGTACATAACTTTGTCCTTTACGCTCACCGTAAAATTAACTGCATAGCTATGTCATAATAAGGTCCCAGGTCAAAAACTATATTGTTTTTACCATGTTGAATATGCCTTGTTTATTTGTTGATAGATAGATAGATAAAAAATACAGTTATCTATGTATTTAAAATTCAAATATTGAAATTTAAAACTAGCCGGAATGTACGAACAAAGACAACCAATTAAAGTTACCAAAAACTCACAAGATTTCGTTTAAAACTGGAAAAAAAACCGCCTCTGTAAAATCATGCTTAACTCTAAAATCACGCTAATACTCAGGCGGTCTGTCTGTCTTTCTACAACAATAAAAAAAGTTGCTGTATTTTTTTTAGGTCCGGTCACCGAATAAGTGTCACGGCTTGTTTTACGAGTATTTGCAGAATAGCAACAGTTACACTCAGATTTAAGCAATACTAATCAAACAGCACATCAGTTATAACCGGCGGCGCAAGAGTTGATGGCCCGTCATTACGCGAAGGTCGCAGGCGTCAAGGTTCTATCGCGATAGGATGTTGAGACAGGTGACAAACTCGTTTGAGTAACCTAATTTGTAAGTTAGACTTAAGTATTGTTTTCAATTGGATAGTGGCCCGGTTAGACAAGATGGTCGTAAGTTCGATTCCCGGTAAAGGAAAATATTTTTTTTTTTTTTTTTATGGCATTGAGAAGACAAACGAGCACACAGGCCACCTGATGGTAAGTGGACACTGTGACCCATAGACATTCGCATTCACAAGACTGCAATGCAATCCTGAGACTGCAAACGCGTTGCCAACCCTGAGGACTAAGATGGAATGCCTCTATGCTAGTCATTTCACCGGCTGTCTTATCCCCAAACCGGAACACAACAATACGAACACTGCTGTTTGGCGGTAGGTTAATGGATAAGATGGTGGTAGCGATCCGGACGGACCCTGCACAAGGTCCTACCACCCGCAAAATACGATTTATGTCAATACGAGTACATACAATCACTTTATCACTTACTAGCGACCCGCACTCGCTTCGCTTCGGTTTATGTGAGTATGATATGTAGCCTAATAGCCTTCCTCAATAAATGGGCTATCTAGCACTGAAATATTTTTTCTAATCGGACCAGTAGTCCCTGAGATTAGCGATACAAACAAACAAACAAACAAACAAACTCGTCAGCTCTATAATATTAGTATAGATATGAAAAGAGCTGCATTACACAAATATTAAAGTTAGAGACATAAAATAGTACGAACGCACACTTGGGGGAACTCTACCGGTTAACAAATAGGCGTTTAAAAAAAATGTGTAGTCTGTGTGTGTGACAATGTTTATTTGTGTATTTTTGTCTTGCTCTATATAAAATAAGTTATTTATCGTAGTCTAGTATCCATAGAACAAAATTTATTTTATATATTACTACGACCCGCCCTCGCTTTGCTTCGGTTTATGTGAATTTTCTATAACACCCGTACATAAACCAGAATTTATACATAAGAACCTTCCGTGAAAGTTATATTTTTGAGATCATCGCGAACATACATATAGACATCCGCGGTATGGGACTATGATAAAAAGATAAAAAAGATAAAAGATATTTATTCAGTAAGTAGGCCGCACGGGCACTTTTACACGTCAAGAATCACCAGCGCTTCCCAAGAGGAGACACTGCTGAGAAGAAACGCCGCAAGAAACTCAGCAGTCAGTCATTTTTTAAACATATTACAATGGTACTACTTAATCTAGCATTATATAAAGCAATAAATATTATGTTTTATAATATTAATATTAACTTCGATTTGCAAAGGGCGTAAGGACCCAAGACGTTGAAAGTCGATCACTTGTAAGTAGGTATACCTTGTCACAAAAAAAACTACTTTTAACATATGTAACATTTTTTTTACGTTAAACGTCACCCTAACCCCAGCTGACGTCACCGCCGCCGATGACTAAAGGCATGTCATACGCATGCGTGCCCGCGCTCGAGTGATTGGTCGCACGCGCCCCGCCCAGCGCTGTTCAATGCGTATCACTATGTAGATCATTCGTATAGATCATATATGTCGGCGTTAGAAGATATATCTAATCTGTATTCAGTTTATAGCTACTAGACGCCTGCTTGAAGTGTTTGATTTTCCCTCTTTATTTTTAAAATCAGTGTTGCAACGTTGCAAATGAAAACTGATAATTTATAAATAAACGGGCATTTATAGAGATGTGTCTATTTAAGACTTGTTTAAGTTTATTTGTGTACGATTTTTTTTTATTGATATTCTACTTTATATGACGTATTTTCGTTTTGATAGCTCTTATTTCCTTAACAGTAATGATGGCCGAGTTAAAAACTCAATAAAGTCTTACCGAGTAGAAAGGTCTTGACATTCATTAAACTTGTGGATACTGCGTAGATAAAGTCACGAAACGGGAATGGTCTTGACATTCATAAACTTGTGGATACTGCACAGATAAAGTCACAAAACGGGAATGTCACTTGATACTCTTCATAATTTAGCCCAGTATACATTATATTTATAGGTATAATACATACTGGATATAGTTAATTTATCTTATAAACGACACGTCTACCGAATGCATCCAGAACGATGGGCCAAGGTTGCCACCGAATGGACCCCACAAGATGGCCACCGGAGCAGAGGTAGACCAAAAAGGAGATGGCGGGACGACTTAGACGCGTTTCAAAGCAAATGGCGGGAGCATGCACTCAATCGGGATGAATGGCGGAAAAGAGGGGAGGCCTTTGCCCAGCAGTGGGACACCCAAATAGGCTAATAAAAAAAAAAAAAAAAAAATCTTATAAAACTGATTTACATTACAATAATACATATTAGCATATAGCCCACACAAAAAAACAGTTTCTAAGTACATACCTAAGAAATTGCACAATTTACAACGGTAATTTCTTAATAGCCTGTTAAGATATCTCAAGGCAAATCTCTCCCTTTTGCCAGCCCCTTGAAACTATAGCAAAAAACAGTAAAAAACGCCGTAAAATACTTTACTGCTTCAGCATGCTAGCTAACTCACAATAAAGTTGTGCAAATTTCTTTTCTGCGAATAGATCAATTTTATGACTTAGAGCCTGCGCTCCGCCGCCTTTTGAGTGCCGACCTTTTTTGTACTAAAGTTTGCCGAAAACTAAAAGGGCACAAGTGTAATGCTATGGCCAAAACATTTGACTTTCTTTTCTTAAAAATAGGTTGCATTGACTTGCAAAGGTAGATACTGTAGAAGATACGTCTTTACGCAATTAATTGAAAATGTGACGCTTGTTCATTTTACGGGTAATTTTCGACAAAACATGTTTATGTTTTTTAAAACAGGAACTCATTGTACACAAAACAGTGAATTTAATTGAATAACCTACCAAAAAAAAGGTCAGTATCTTTTCGTAACAAAACAATAGTCTAGCAACACTGTAGTGTCATACCTTTCAAATCAATCTAAGAAAAAAGGGACGACACTACAATGTTGCCGCTTTTTAATTTCAAGACACTTTTGCTAGATTATAGTTATTACTTCCGTTTACGTAACCCAAAATTAACTTATCAGTCTCGTTGTCTTACATGTAGACGATTTGTTTAGTATGTTAATACAACAATAGGTATTTCGAACATCGACTCTAAATGGTTCTGGAACGGAAAACTTTTTTTCATGACCGATTAGCAATTGACCATAATTTCACTAATGAAGAGGTTAACAAGATGTTAAGAATGCAAACAACTTTGTCACATATCGTCAATATTGTTGTAGGGTAACGACACCAATGATGGACACTTTTACCTGTCAGGCACCAGTAATGGACACTTCACTCTTAATTCAAATATCATACGATCCTAAATTGATTGTAGCAAAACAAATGAATAACCGTTATCTTCTGTAAAATAAATAAGAATCAATTGTCCATCCTTGGTCCTTCTCTATTACTGGTATCTAGTTAGTTAATCAGTATGACAAGGTTCTACGGCTTAATAACCAAAGTTCTCGAACTTACCTGTTTTCTAGACTTGGAATAAACCTTATTATGCATACAGAATGTTTATTAGTTGCTCGCGGAGGTCAGTTTATTGCATCGTATTGTTGCACCTTTATTAAGTTAGTGCAATTTTGTTTTTAATGTAAAACTATGTTTCTGGGTGGGATCCATTGTTAGGATTAGAAGATAACAACCAATTATGGGTTAGTTTGCAAATTGTTGTTCTTTGTTTGTTTTGAATGGGTTTTGTTTTTGGTAAAAAGGTTGGCAATTAACTCATGCATGGGACCGCAAACCGTGTCTTGTGCAAAAAAGTAGGTAGTAGAGCTTAGAGTATTTGTCTACATACATACATACATACATTAAATCACGCCTGTTTCCTAGAAGGGTAGGCAGAGACCACTTCTTTCCACTTGCTACGATCTTGACAAATTTCTTTCGCTTCTTCCACATTCATACATCGAGTCATGCACGCACTTCGGTTTCGGGTTCTTAAGATTCGGCCCTTTTCCAGTATTTCACCGATTTGACTCGAAAAGGTACGCCTAGGGCGGCCCCTTCCGACCCGACCACTCACTTTTGATCTGTATATTATTTCGATTTGTCTACATAATACGTCGAAAATACAACCTGAGATACCAGTATACATACATACATAAACTCACGCCTTTATTCCCAGAGTAGGGTAGGCAGAGCTAGTGAATTACCAACAACTCTAAAATCTTGTTGATAATTCTGTAACCACATTTTGCACAATTAGGCTAAGATGTTTACCAGTGTATTAGTGACAGGGTGCAAGCCTATCGCCTAACAGGGTACCTAGTGATTTTCTCAACAACGACGGTCGGACGGACGAACGAGTGAATGTCCAACTTTAAGTAGTCCCGTCAGTGCGAACAAAACATATTTTAGAGCGTGCATTTTCAATTTAGCAGCATGGTTTCTGCCGATGGATCGAACGTACTCGTATAAGACTGCTTAATTGAAAATGCACGCGCTAAAATGTGTTTTGTTTGCTCTGACGGGACTACTTAAACTCGCTGCTGCGATTTCGCTCGTCCGTCCGACCGTCCGTTGTTTTTGAGAGAATAACACCCCAGTGCTATCAGCCTTAATAAATCATCTATTAAAAAACTATTTACTCTATACCAGAGACACATGAACCTTTCTTACATTAAACATTTCAATAACAAACCAATAACTTTATTCTTACTAAAGGGATCTACTTTAAATTTCAATTCAAACAATGGCTAATTACCACGAGTCGATTCTTCATTCGATTGTACTCGAATACTAATCGATGGTAATTCGCTCGTGAATGGAATAAGAATCGATTTGGAGCAACGGAAGCTATTGTGTTTTTGACAATGTGGTAACGCCTTTATGTATAAAAAGCTTACATGTTCATCGCAGTACGTACAGTCAGACTCTATTATTACACTTGCAGGAAGCTCTAATGTTTATTTTAAAAATATAATCATGTTACCAAAAACATATTTTTTTTGGTCATTTATTGTCTCTATTCTACTTTGCTTTAAACCATATTATTATTATATTTTAAATATAGCTCTTGCTCAATTAACATTAAACTGTACATTTTAAAAGTAAATGTCATGTCAACAATTACATACATTACGTGACATCTCGCATATGTTCAGTCTTAAATATTAGCTAAACCAAGTAATGGCTGAGATATCGTGTTTAGCGATGCTCTAGTGAGATCGCTACGGCACGAGCTTGGGAAGCGGCGCGGTGACTCAGCGCTTACATTAGACCGCCGTTTCTTTAGCAAGATTATACATTCAGGACGTTGTCAAACGCACGACTAAGGCCCTGTTGTTTGATCAGTAGTTAAACTAACTAATTGTTAAAATTTGAAAAAGGAATTGAAAATTTGACACATTTCCTTGAGATTCCTTCAAATTTTCGATTCCTTTTTCAAATTTTAACAATTAGTTAGTTTAACTACTGATCAAACAATAGGGCCTAAGAACACACTGAAAAAAAAACGCTTCCGAGAAGATTGTGATTGTTGTGCATAACGAGCCTGACAGGGCGTTAGAAACATCAACTAAGATGTTAGTTGAATGACTAAAGACCTTGCTGTTGTATTCTTTTTTTGACAGCTATGAGAAAATCTCTCTTGGTCGGCTCTCATTTGAGATTAGGGATAATACAACTGGTGAAATAACTACCATAGACACATTATATTTTAGTGCTGAGTTGGAAACGCATTTGCAGTCTTCGGAATTGCACGTGTCTATGGGTCTCTCCTCTCACTTGCCAGGAGGCCTACGCTCTTGATTGCCTTCTCATTGTCAAAAACATCCATATTTTTTACCCTATCATGTTTAAGCAGGTGTTTTCTGCTACCTTCACAAAATTTACGGTTATGCAATACTTAGTTTTCTTTAGTAAAAGGAAATCAATTTTAACAGTTTTTGACACCAGTCTTAAGCAGCTAATAGTGAAATCAAACTGTACAAGTACATGGATGAAATCACGACGAAACGTATTTATTTTAGTTTTAAAATACTTTAAACTCAAAAATATAATATCATATATCAATATCGAATTTCAAATGCAATGATTGGACCATAACTGCGACTTGTTAATTTCCAAAATTAAAATCCAATCGCAGCAACGAAACGCCACGCTCAACCATAGCAAAGTATCACTTACATCAAACAATAGGACTATTACATACAAAAAAAGTCAGGTGATAGCTCGTCTCTCCATACCATTGTATTTACGTATTGACCAGTCATCGATCCCAAGATTTCTGGGTCACAGGTCAAAATCCGACCATAGAAATCTCTAATCCAGTCTATTATTTAAATCCGTAACTAAAGGAAATGCTTATTTGTTAAATTGTCAATCAATTGGCACCTATTCACTTGTAATTTTACACTGACAACTCGATTATAGGAACAGTTAGTGTCGGATTATTGACGCGTGGTCGTGTTAGTGAAACCCCAGGTTAGAAGTGTGCCAATTTAATATTAGATATATATTTTAAAACTTAATTTTCACTTGTTTTGGTGTCTCTGGGAATAATGTAAATTAACTGACAACTGAAACAGAAAATTCAAAGAATGATTTATACATAGGTTTGCCTGTGACCTTGTTAGATGGCGTTTTTTAATATGATTTCCAATAGTGAATGTAACACTCATTCAAGCATCCGTCCATGCAAGTTATCCCATAACAGGATTTGAACTTGTGTCAATTAATCGACCCTGACTTGTAATTGATTTGACATCTGTTTCTTTCTGACTTTCGAGTTTTCTGTCTCACTTATAATGTCGACAATGAACAATGACAATATAGAAGCATTCGATACGTTGGCTACAGTCATTCTCCTTTTCATTCCAATCCTGACATTCAAATGCAACGCAAAAGAATTTACATTGCAACAGATGCGATAACGAAACGCCAAATCATTGGACAAATCGCATAACCAAACGTTTTGATGAAACCTTTTTCTTTAATTCGGACCCATTTGGAATTCATTCATTCAAATTTCAAATTTGAATTAAGACCGCCGCGTCATTCGTCCTCTGCGTTACACACGGAACTTACAGTTTGTAAAATACAATATATTTGAAATGTGACCTTTTGTCATTCTAATAAGGGTTGTGTATGTTTTTAACAGTACAAAGATAAGTTAGTGAGATTCTACATTCATTGAGGGGGGTTGGTTTCATTTGACGCAACTGTTGAAATATTTTGTCACAACAATTTGTCATGGTCTGTCAAAATTTGTCGTGTCATGACATTTTCCGCGGCACCCTGAGGGGCAGTCAGTGACGTGAATTACATCAATTAGTTATAATAAATCATACGTTTATCGATCGATCGGCTAACGGAATCCTTTGAATGACAAATATTCCAATTGTGAAAAATTATAAAAAGGTCTAAATTTAAGGGCGCATGCGTTTTTATTATCGTTGATTGATGATTTATTTTTATAGATATATTTGTTAAGTCATTTTCTATGAATAAAAAACGGTTTATGAGAAATAAAAATGGGCATTTGACTGCATTGCTTAGCGATTTATTTAAATGAAATGCTAAATATTCATATATGCATTTATTGTTCCGTTGTTAACATAAAATTAGGAATAAAAAACTAGTACGTACTTAATCTTCAAAAAAACAAATGTATAACGTTTACAAAACTCCTTTATACAGCTTTAATAACACCATTAATACACTTAATAAAATAAGTTACGTTTATTAAACTCCTAATTAACGAACAAACATAAAGACACTTGTATTTAAATGCGTTCACGGTGCTTGGGCCCGAAAGCGTTAAAATGTGCACGGAACGTGCGCGGGCGCCGATCGCGAACTATTTCGTGATCTAAACAAACATGCTAATAAACAATTATACGGTAGCTTTGTTTAAATACATAGTCGATTTTAAAAGCTTTTATTTTCAGTACATTGTAATAATTCATAGGAGTTTTTAACGAATTTAAAGTTTTTGACGACGCGATAGCCTAGTTGGTAGTGACCCTGCCTACGAAGCTAGAGGTCCTGGGTTTAAATCCCGGTAAGGGCAGATATTTGTGTGATGAGCGCGAATATTTGTTCCTGAGTCATGGATGTTTTCTATGTATTTAAGTATATATTTCTCTATATAAGTATTTATATCGTTGTCTAGTACCCATAGTACAAGCCTAGAGCTTAGTTTGGGACTAGGTCAATTGGTGTGACATAGTCCCCTGATATTATTATTATTATTATTATTATAAGTAATTTTGATAAATAAAGAATCCTTTCAAACTTATTGAAAATTTGAAATTGGCATTCCTTTGCCATCCATATGTCAAATTCTAAAAGAGAACTGGGCCATAAAAGCGTACGTTTTAAAGCATTTTCAAATGTCAAGTATACTATAACAGATAACTTTAATGTTTATTATAGGTTCTTCAACACCTGCATTTTACTTTTTTTTTAAATTATCGTAATCAAAATACATTAAGTGCGTTCATCTCATTAACACGTCGAAATACTTCACAGTTTACGGCTTAAACAGTATTTTAATTAACTTAAATTCCAATAATGTTATTTATTCCTGCTCGTTGTATAAGAGATTATAGCAGCGCTTATACGAGCATTTTAACACCTTTCGCTTCCTCTAATTTTGTTCAAGTGGGTTTAGTTGTAGAAATAGGAATTCTTGTGTAAACGCTGTATAATTATTTGTTAATATAAACAGTTAATATACGTGAATATAACATTAATATACCTACTTTACAAATGAAACTATGCCACGTTAAGATTCCTTGGCGATTTACTTACTAGAAATATGAAATTACTGTCATAGGTTTCCATTCTTCGGGCTGGCAACACATTTGCAGTCTTGAGATTGTAGTCTTGAGAATACAATTTTCTACAGATCCGTGATCTCACGTACCATCGGTACCTTTGAACGATGTTTTTTCCTTCTATAGAGTAACGTCAACGTATCGTCATCGAGAAAACGAGTATGGATTTTAGCGATTGATATCAGCGCCCTCTAGTTTGTATTGAGTACTTAAATTTGACAGCAAGTTGTATTTTCATATCGTCATCGTGTAGTAAAAGTGAAGTATTCATAAAATACAGTATGAAGTTTGAGTGTGTTTGTGGTTACGGATAGGTTCAGACCACGTACTCTAACGTTACGGGTGGCCTGTGTGCTCGTTTGGCTTCTCTTTACAATATAAGTGTTTCGAAAATCAAGTTTTTTTTTAATTATTAGGAGGACTACTACCTAATCAAATCAACCTCTAGTTGTAAAGTTCCTTGAAGTTTAGTTTACCAATAATCGGTAATAGTTATAAAAGTGTCTTAAAAGCCAACTATTCATTTTAATTATTAAGAAAAAAGATTGAAAATTATCAGTGTTAGGTACACTCTCTTTGTCTTGTGATTGGAATGAAGTCATTTTGTTTGTAGCCGCGTTTTTTTATGTATTAAGTCTAGCACTGCTAGGTAGCTGTTACATAGAAAAGACCACGTGACATTTAAGCTCTTTAGCCATTAACTTGATATTTTTTTTATTTTCTCAGTAAAAATGCGTGCTTCTGACACAAACTTTTCATGCATGTTTTATCTTCTTCTTCTTCTTCAAATTCCTCTCCACTACTGGAGGTTGGCAGTCAGCTCTGCATTCAACTTCCTATCTCTCGCCAAACGGAACAGCTCTTCAACCGTGGCGACACCTGTCCAGGTCTTTATGTTCCCGAGCCATGACATCTTGGGTCTGCCAACGCTTCTCTTCCCCTCTACCTTGCCCATGACAATAGTTTGAAGCAGTTGGTATCGCTTGTTACGCAGAATATGGCCCAGGTAGGCTACTTTTCTCCTACGAATGGTTTGCAGTAGTTCACGGGGTTTTTTAACTCTGCGTAGCACCTCTACATTTGTAACTCGTTGAACCCAACTAATTCTCAGCATTCTGCGGTACAACCACATCTCTAAAGCTTCAAGTCGTCGGCGAGTGTCCTCCTTAATAGTCCACGCCTCGGAGCCGTAAAAAACTATTGGCCATATGTAACACTGGAGCATTCTGACACGTAGACGTATATCTAGCTGTCTATTCCTGAGCACCTTCTGCATTTTCATAAATGACGCACGGGCTATTTCGATCCGGGTTTTAATCTCCTGATCTGATTCCCATGTTTCAGTGACCCATGTGCCCAGGTACTTGTAGCGGGAAACACGTTCTATTGCTGTGCCAGCGACACGGATGGTAGGGTTTAAGGTTTTGTTACGTGACACCAGCATGAATTTGGTCTTTGATAGGTTCATGGCTAAACCTGCATTTCGGCTTCGTTCGTAAACTCTGTCCACTATCATTTGTAATTCCTCCGCGTTTGAAGCAATAAGGATGGTGTCATCTGCGTATCGGATGTTATTGATCACGCAACCGTTGACTACTACTCCCCATGCTTGATCATCCAGCGCATCAGAAATGATAGCTTCAGAGTACAAGTTAAAAAGCAGGGGCGACAATATACAGCCTTGCCTCACCCCTCGACATATGGCCACTTCCTCGGTTTCTTCCCCTTCGACTCTTACTACGCCCGTTTGACCCCAATAGAGGTTTTGAATGATGCGCACATCCTTCCCATCTAATCCCGCTCTATTTAAAAGACATATAAGAACCTCGTGACGAACACGGTCAAAAGCCTTTTCGTAATCAACGAAACATAAATATACATCTTTCTGCAAGTCTTGGCATTTTTGGACGAGTAAGTTAACTGCGAATAATGCCTCTCTGGTGCCAACACCCGGTCTAAATCCAAATTGAGTCTCTCCTAGTTGTTCCTCACACTTTACACGGACTCGACCGTGCACAATGGAAAGAAACAACTTTAACACCTGACTCATCAAACTTATTGTTCGGTAATCACTGCATTTTTTGGCGTTTGGCTTCTTCGGTAAGGTAATGAAGGTAGATTTCAACCATTCTTTTGGCAAGATTCCGGTATTGTAAATGTGATTAAAAAGTGATGTTAGCGAGTCTACATATTCGTATTCGATTAGCTTAAGGATCTCTACTGCAATGTGATCCGGTCCGGTTGATTTTCCGGTTTTAGCATTCCTTAAAGCATGGAGTATCTCAGATCTTAGTATTGCTGGACCATTTATACTTTGTGGTGTTGATGCGACTCTTCTGGTACAGTCAGCAAACATGTCTTCTACATAGGTTTTCCATATAGACTTCTTTTTTCCCACATTAGAAACCAACTGTCCGCTGTCGTCCACCAACATACACTGTTTTGAGCCTCGCCCGATAGCTGCCATTTCCTTTATTTCTTTATGTAAGTTAAAGTTATCGAATTTCTTGTCTAATTCTTCAATTTTCTCACATTTTCCTTCATAAAATTTATATCTCGCTACCCTAATTTCGGCCTTAATTTTTTCTTCAATTTCCCTATACTGGTTCAAGTCAGTCTGTTTGTAAGTCCTACGCTTATCCATGAGTTCCAAAATGTCATCAGTCATCCAGATTTGTTTCTTCTGTATGGGGTGTGGTTTCAGAATAGCTCTATTAATATAGATCACCGTGTCCCTTAAACTGCCAACGGAATCTTCTACTGAAACGGGCTCCATATTATTTTTCGCCCAGCCGTTAATCGCATTGGACACTTCTGCCCTCTTCTCCTGATGCTTCAACAGTCGCACGTCCGGTCTGACCATAGGTTTTCTTCTAGAAACCTGTTTCAGTTGGCATGAAACTCTGACAACAACCGGATTATGGTCAGAATTTATATCCGCTCCTGGGTAGGTCTGTGCGGTCTTGATGCAGTTTCTAAAACGCTTGTTCACTGCAACAAAATCTATCTGGTTCCGAACTATGCGCCCCGCAACATGCGAAGGAGATGTCCAGGTATATAAGCGTCTCGGGTGTTGTTTGAAAAAGGTATTAGCTACCATGAACTCATTCTCTTGACAGAAATCGACTAATAAGTCACCACGATCATTTCTGTTCCCTAGTCCATGTGGGCCTATTACACCTGGGACCTCACCAGATCCAATTTTCGCATTAAAATCCCCCATAATGATGTTCACCTCGTGTTTTTTAGTGTATTGCATAAGTGTTCTTATGTCTGCGTATAGTTGTTCGACTTCTTCCATCGGTTTATCTCGTGTCGGGGCATAAACCTGAATTATATTAATATTACGTGGTTTTCCTTGTAAACAAATTAGCATGCATCTATTCGAAAGTGGTACAAAATTTATAACTGCCCTTGATATCTCTTTGTTTAAAAGAATTCCGACTCCATAGGGTTCCGTCGTATCACTACCCGAATGATACAGAACTTTACCCTCTGTGGTATTAAAACGGTCTTTTCCTGGCCACTTTGTATCACTTATACCCAAAATTTCAATCTCCAAGCGTTCCATTTCCTTGATTAGATTTGATAGTTTACCGTGCTGTTTCAGGCTTCTTACATTCCATGTACCGATCTTCAAATTTAATTTTTGTTTTTGTTTACCTCCGGGGATTCTTCGCACCCCTGTCCCATTGAAGGGACGCCGGAGACTCGGGGCCGTGGCTATATTTGTACTATCCATTATGCTATCTGGCCAGAGCTGACCAACTAGGGAATTTTAATGACGGTGGTTTCCCGTTGCCTTCCGTCATCAGCCTTTTAGAAGTTACTTAGACTCCAAGGTCGCTGAGCCCTCTTCCAGCCAATTACCCAGCTGAGTGTATGGTTATCCCGCCATTGCTCGGTCGCCAGAGCCTCGTCCGTTATCCAGCAGGGGGCACCTCAGCAGCTGGTAAGCCACTGCCGCCGATAGACACCGGCGCGTGCAGGTGAGGATGACATTTGGGGCCAGCAAGATGTTAAGAGCTGTTCTCCCCCTTACCCCCCTATGTTTTATCTGAACACCTTTAAAAAAAGTTCATGTGGTCAATTCTTAGCGGACTGTACCAACGCTCTAATTGGATAGCAGCGTAAGTGAGCGGATCCCTCATTTTAATTGCGTATTTATTCACTTGGTCTGTTTATCGCCTAGGCAAAGGTTCAATTAAAGTAATCGCTATAGTCTTAGCTATTAATTTAGTATTTAAAGGTTATGTTTTGGTAGTAATAGTTCAGGCTTTTGAACGACGTTAAACAATATTGATTTTGACGTGTTATGGTATTGCTTAGATGGTTCGGTCATTTGGAAAGGATGGGTGAAATAATATTGACGAAAGAGCGAAAGTGAGTGGAAGGGACGGAAGGGGCAGGTCTAGGCATTCGTTTTCGAATCAAATGGGAGAAATACTGGAAAAGTTCCAAATCTTAAGTACTCGAAATCGACATGCAAGAATGACTCTATGTATGAATGGGAAATAAGCGAAAGAGATGCGGGTGGGAAGAAATCGTACCCCTCTGGGATACAGGGGTGATTAAGTGTATGTGTGTGTTGTAATGTTTTTAACTTGACCGCCATTGCTCACAAGTGAATCAAAACATTGACAATACGATGACAGGTGAAAAACAATATATGGTTTGTCGTCGTAGAAGAGACCCTACATAGTAAAGGGAAATATCTGCACTATGTTATATAAAAGAGTAGGTATTATAGAAGATTTGCCATTAAAATATAGGAATGAATCCAAACCATAACTGTTTTCCAGTGTGGATTTGGACAAATGCGTTGCTTCCTCTCCTTTGACCAAAGAGTAGACTGGGTTGTTATCCTCTCAAAAAAAACGGACGGGCGGACAGCGAGCAAAATATCAGCGTTGAGTTTAGTAATTAATCCCGTCAGAGCGAACAAAACACATTTTAGCGCGTGCATTTTCAATTAAATAGCCTTTAACGTTCGATCCATCGGCAGAAACCATGCTGCTAAATTGAAAATGCACGCGCTAAAATATGTTTTGTTCGCACTGACGGGACTACTTAAACTCGCCGCTTGGACATTCACTCGCCCGTTCGTCCGACCGTCTCGTTGTTCAGAGAATCACTACCCTGGTGCCTTAATGGTGGTCATGATGAATATCATATATAGTCACAGATTCACAGTCAGTGACAAATTTAGAGACATTGGCAGACATAGACATAGTTCAATTAAGTAATAGACCATCTAGATTATAGTTACATATTAATTTACCCGACGGTGTAATTTTATTTCCTCATTTGTTTTTCTTTGGCGTTATAAAAAGGCCTTCATAGAATTAATTACTTTTAATTTTAAGTACTGAAATAACCTAGATAAGTATACATTATACGTGAGCTAAAACCAGAAAATTCTATATAATTATATTGATTACGGTAAGTGCATAACGTTAAGCAGTTTAAGTGACGTAAGAGTTGGTATAAAATGACCATTCACTACCCCAGTAACGTCTGAAGTCGTAAAATTATCTCATATTAGTGCTATAATAATGCAGGCGAAGCTTTTACAGCACTAAGGGCCTAATAATGAAAGTGGTTTAGGTCTTAAGTAACACTTAAACGGCAATAAAAAAGATAACCAATAAAATAGACTACTTGGGTGAGCTGTGGCAGCCTTTCAACCGTCAAGGGCAACCTTTTAATACAATTCCATTTCCTGTATTAATAGACATGAAATATTGTTCGTATTTTTAACATATTTGTTCAAGAAACTCTGAAATTTCATCGTTAAACTTGAAATAACTACCAGATGAAATTTCATAAGCTTTAATCAAGTAACTGGCCAACAGAGTATTTTTTAATGGCAATCGAGCTACCAGGCTAACAGGGCACCTTAGGAGAGGAATCATAGATGCATTGCCTTTGAGAATAGTTTGCTCGTCTCATGAAGGTCCAAACCAAACATACACCGCCGCAACGAGGTGATTCTATAACACTGTGCTGCGGCAAAAAAAGTGTAAAATGCACAGTGGTCGAGATGGTGGGGATGAAAGGACAGCCGTTTGTGAGTGGTACGGTGAGTGCCGCAGGCTTCCCTAACAGTTCTTCTGAGCACTTCTCGTGATAGATGCGGCAAAATATGCAAAGGGACACAACGTCTCAAATATAAAAAAATATCAAACAAACTACTAAAAAATATCTTTAATATTAAACAAAATAAATAAGCTACAAGGATTTAAATACAGGAATGTCACACTTATCAAGTGTTGACACTAGAAAATACCAGTTTATATTGTTACTAAAATTGTTAATAATGTCCGTCTTATCAGACAAATTACTGATTAATTCAGCCTAAGAAATGTTTTACACTTAACCTTTTCAATATTGGTGAATTAATGCAATATAAATGTCACTAACTAATTGATAGCTAACTTTATATAAAATGGTTATATTGATGTAATTAAATTCAAATTAATGTTGTCCTGTCAACAGATTGCTTAGTGACTGATTTTAGAAACGACCACCTTTTACTCCTGTCAAAATTTTGCATTTGTTCATTGGCAATGACAAATGACTTGTGCAAGTATTCTTGACACTGGCATCGTATAAAAAAATGAGAATTTAAATTTAAAACGAAATATTTTTAGTAACAGTCGTACAAATTTGAAAATCGAATCACAAAGGACCGAATTCACTTGTTCCGATAAGTAATTGGCAGGATGGTGAAGCTAAAAATATCCTTACAAAAATCGGTTGAATATCTCTCCCATTAAACCCAGATCGATTTATAAAATATTTCCAGAAATGAACCTACTTTGCATAATAACTACAACATATCATTTAAAAATTGTAGAAATTGGACTTGATTTAGGGGGTGGCAAACGTTATCGCCCATAGCTAAATTTGTATGGTCTTTTGACACCTAGATTTTTCACAATCCTCTTAATTTAGCAATTTCTAAAACACCTGAAATCTTTCAAACACGACTGATGCGTAAAATTCTCCTCATCGAGATTTCTCTTTCCTTTGCAATAAAATAAAATCAAGTAAGGGCATAAAAAATAGATCATCACTTTTGTAGTCCGTATGCTCGACTCGGTTCCCGCGGTATTACAAATTCGTCGCGCTCACTTACTAGTGCTATGGCTGTATTGTAGCTGTATTGAGCGCATTGTGAGAACTTCGCGATATTGGCGTGCTACAGATGATTAGTGGCAGCTTAGGGCGTTTGGAATTCACTTAGTTTTAAGCCAACACAGCACGATAAACGGGATAACTGTGACGAAATATTTTTCCTTGAACTTTCTTATGTATCATGAATCATAACGTTGTGTACCTATCAGATTAAATTAATATTAAAAAGTGGTTATTATATACTATTTAGGTATATTTTATGGTCTAGAAATTTAGCAGGGCCAATGAAAAAAAATATATATGTGATGAATATTAAAAATACATTTTACTAAGACTTAAAAAACTAAAATAGGAGGTAGATAGAGTTCCTTTTCTGCTATTATTAAAATTACTCAATTCTAGATAGTAGTTACAGGTTAACTGGATTAACACTTCGGAAATCAGGCCACAAACCTAGTCTCACCTAATCAGAAAAAATCCTATCTATTTACCTGTTGGTATCGCATTTTACAATGACGAGAATGCCGGGGCGTGTGAACACCGCCGCCCTGTCATTTGGCGGACATTACCGATGGTTGCCGACGCCGCGCCGCCCGAATGACCTCCGTGGGAATGCAGGGACAACTTTCTTCGGACTTCTTTAGCATATGGACGCCTGGTACTTTTTATTGAAGTATCTTTAAATAATTAGATACAATAATGTATGTATGTATGTAAACACTTTATTGTACACAAAAAAAACAGAAAATCTAATACAATACAGAGTTATAATGTACAAAGGCGAACTTATCCCTTTAAGGGATCTCTTCCAGCTAACCTTTGGGTGATTGAGTAAAATAAGAAAGCAGAATGCGGCAGACATTATTTAGTACAAAACAAAGTTTACAGAAACGGCGTTAACAAAATTTTAGACCTTGTGAATAAATACTTACTTACTACTACTATACTACTACTTACTTACTTATTACTTGTGGAATAATCGATGTAGTAAGTAAAATTATAAGGAGGTAAATCACAAAATTTGCTTATTTACTCAAATTATAATTACTTATGTGAGTGTGTGTGTGTGTGTGTGTGTGTGTATGTGTGAGAGAGATAGTTTCAGTTCTCCTTCGCATTGAAACGGCTAATACGGATTAAATTGCAATTTGGAACGAAAATAGCCTATATCCTAAATGAACACAAAGGCTACCTTTTAAAAGGAAAACATCAGGTCTTGTAGGATTATCATTATTATCAATATCGACGAAGTCGCGGGCAGAAGCCAGTCTTATTAAAAACAGGGGTTTTGCGTTAATTATCCGCGATGCGACGATTTCAGACACTTGAACTGTTCTACTTAACTACAATTATAAATCAAATTAGCATAAATTATATAAAAATATTATTGGAGGGATTTAAAATTCAAAACTAAAAGGCTTTCTCTCGTTGTTATATCAACTAGGCAGTGAGGTCAAAGCACCTGCGCCTCTTCAAAAAAAAACGGTTTCACATCGCCGTCATGTAAAGTTAATTCGTTCTGAAACTTTAAAAACCAATCCAATTTACGAGCTAGAGCAAAAAAGCAGTAATCCCACATAACACAAAATAATTAATATGCTAATTGTATGTCCAGATTCCATTCGAGATAACTGATTACCCAGTGACAACCTTTTCGGCCGCCATTTTTCATCGGCTCTGTCATAAGCCTTCAGTTTATGCGGATGAATAAATAACGAGTCTCTGAACTTAATTTCAACTTTATCTTTACAAGTATAAAGCTGGAATAAAATTGTTGTTTGTCGCCAAAAAATTAAAGTGCAAAGGAGTCAAATTAATTAAGTCGTAAGGAAAGAATCGATCTGTTGCATCGAGTTACATGCTCGAATACGCACACTCGGATAACGCTCGTTGCGTTTTCGGCATTTTGCGTTTCGAGTGCGTTGACCGGAGAGGAAATTTAAAAATGGTACGATTTGACAGGACGCGTTCGCAATTTAAAAAGGAGCGGCAAACGTTATGTTTCTGACATACGATTTAACATGGTTCAACTGAAATAAGAACGCGATTTTAAATCTAATAGACAGAAATACCTACTACCTACAACTTTTTTTGAAGCTTTCACGCAGCAAATCATAAAAAAAGCGTAAAACAAATGTTTGAACACAAAGTATTGTGTGTATATTCATTAATAGCCCAAAATATAGAATCAAATAAAAGTAATAAAAAACTTTATATCACCTTAAATGCCCAGAATCCAAAACAAAAAAAAACAACCCAAATCAATAACGCAACATCACAACCGCCATTAAAAAATTATAAACAAGCAACAAGCGCGGATATCATAAAAACGACAAATCATCATGCGACATTGCCTTAAAACAAGCCTGCGCTTGTAGGAATCGTGTTCGATCTAATTTAGAGCGCGCGATGCGGCGATAAGCGGCCTCATGCGGTGTGATTTACCGCCGGCACCGCGATATAAGTAAAGTGTGCTGAGTTGAGGTAGGGTTTGTTGAAGACAGACAGACAGTGGCTCTAATTCGAAACCTTAAATTTAGACATGTCCAAAACTACGTTAAGAAACCTCTAATCGAGTTGTCTAATTAGAATATAGTTTGACGTTATCATATAAAGTTTTTGGCACGTCTAAATTTAGAGATCATAATGCGCTTAGACACCTTCCTAGGTGACTAACAAGAGGGACATCTTGTGTACTGTATTCTGCAAATAAATAAATGATTGATTGATTGATTGAATACGTTGGAACGAGATAGAGATATCTCTATACGTATGTAACGTGTTGTGGCATCCCTCTTGTTAGTGAGTAATTTAGGAAGGTGTAAAAAGCCCTTTAAGGTTGGAACAGCAGGTAGGGTTGCTTGCGTTAATTTATTAAAAAGGTTAGTATCCCTTATATGCCTATATGCGCATGAACAAGTACAACCTGTAGTACTTCGTTTGTCATCTTAAAGGCTTAACAAAATTTCAATTTCATTTATTGACCTTTTCCCAAACATTATTAAGTACCCTGTGAATAGCTACCGCTGTAAATGACCTACATCCTCGGATTCATGATCATTTTTCAAAACCCTCACTCGCTTCAGCGTATAGTTTGTCTACGCAGGGAGAATTGTCATCGCGCACCTGTGACGCGGACAGCGGGATTAGATACCGAACGCGTGTAAGGCTGCGCCGTAACCGTACATATGGACATGAGTGTTTTGTTACTATGCGGCCTGAGACCGGGTAGGCTTTTTGTGTTCAATACTTTGTAACTCAACTGCTGGTTGCTGCTGGCAAGGTTGGGTAAATAAGCAAGATTTGCTAAAAAATATCTTTGTTTATGTCACTAGAATTTTAAACTTAGGATTTAATTAAATATCAAAAAGGGAGACGATAAATTGATTTTAATTAATAAGGTAAATCTAGGAGTAATAAAGGTATTCATTTTATTGTAACAGTTTACACCAAAAAAAATAGGAATTAACTTACATTTTCGCTCGTCATTTATTTCAAGAGGTGCACATTCGCAAATTATTCGGTGCCGTGGAAAAGCATTAGTTAACAAGTTCTTAGATTCTCAATGAACACCATAAATATTTATTATGTACTCTATTTTGTTAAACCTGGCAATTAAAACCAAAAACTAATATCTCATCATACACACGAACGTGTCATCATAATAAACGGCCATCGACAAAATTCCATGAACACAAAATCTCGAACCATTTTGTTGTCGATGGCTATCGAGTTGATAGACCGCCGTACATGTATTTACATTTTAAAATGAGAACGTAAATGAGCCGTGAGAATGTTTTTGAAAATCGAAACGTCTTTGGAAATTTCTTTTGAACTTGGAAATTCGTTATTTAAAATAGCTAACGAGCCATCTTGCTTCGTGAGACTCACTTATAATGTTGCAAACTTTGGGTGTGGTAGGAAAGCTACGACGAAAACTGGGTGATATTTAATGTCATATTACACTTACGCACACAGACGCAAACACTAGGTCAATCCTAGTTATCTAGTCATCACCACAGTTCATAAACGCTAAACTGTTGTCATTCTGATTTGTTGTATCGAACATTCTTTGTTGATGATACTGATGATAAAATGGTCGTTCATTCAGTAAATCAGCATCTTTAGAGAAAACATAGACACTGTATAATAGCAAAATAATGTGAAGAAAATATATTTGTTGTCACCAGCACTCTTAAGAAATCATGGTCATGATCATCATGAGCTCCTAAGCGTCTATTATGACGACGCACAGGCCTAGGGGGTAGTGACCCTGCCTACGAAGCTAGCGGTCCTGGGTTCGAATCCCGGTAAGGGCAGATATTTGTGTGATGAGCGCAAATATTTGTTCCCGAGTCATGGATGTTTTCTATGTATTTAAGTATATATTTCTATATATAAGTATTTATACCGTTGTCTAGTACCCATAGTACAAGCCTAGAGCTTAGTTTGGGACTGGATCAATTGGAGTAAGATTACAATACAATACAATACAAAACACTTTATTGTACACCAAACAATAACAATACAGAGATACAGCATAAGAAAGATAAGAAAAAGATTGAAGTGAAGTGAAGTGAGTGTGTTGAAGTGTGGTTGGTTGATAGTTAAGATTGTTCCCTTGTTAAAAAAAAAAAATACTAAACTGCCAGAATTACTTGAATTAGTTTTTAGGAACAATTCTCCAGTCCCTCTCGGCTTTTTTCTATGCCATCTAACGATATAGTTTTATATTCACCAAGTCTTCTGCACTTGGATGCTACCACAGTATAACATTAGAACTTACATCGTATAAAGTACGGACGATCTCTACTACAAAACTTTATAAAAATTCGAATGAAATTCATCAAATTAAAATTATCATAAGATGATTATTAGGTTGATTTATTATAACCGTTTCTCTCTCAATATTTTGTTGTGACACCATGTGAATCTATCATTATTCTAATTTAAACCAAGGTACCAATATTAGTATTTATTTCACTAATCCTTTTCACTAAATCGCTAACTTATTCGCCATATTTTACAGCATTAAAGGAATTTATAAGTGTTAATATCCCTATTTCGAACCGACATATCAAATTAACGAACTGACATTTAAACTGAATTACTCCACGTACTTAAATCGAGAAACGTTTTAAAATCTATAACAACTGCTTATTCAAATTCTAAGTAATGGACGATGAATTACGTCGATTTGCGGTTTAAATGAGTTAACTTAATAATTTCCATAACTACTGAAAATTAAAGAATTAAAACTTACACAGGTCGAATCACAAGAGTTGGCACGAATGGATTGAACGAAAGTAATGTCACCTATCATTGTGTGAGTGCCGTCCTTTGAACCGATGTTCGAATTCCAAACCGAAATTTGTTACTATTTTACACACTAGTATACTTTTATTCACTCATTCAATCCATTCGTGCCAACTCTTGTGAATCAACCTGTACCTACGTAGATAATAAACAAGTTGTGGTCAAATTTTCTTTTTAGGGACAAGCTTTTCTTGCCCACTGTACTTTTTTTGCCCAGTCAACTCAAGTCCAAGTCTACTTATCAAGACCGAACTATTGAGCTCCAGCACAGTAGGTCTAAAGTCAAAGTCAAAATATTTATTGTCTACTTTAAGTATAGCGGAAATCCTGTCGCCACCTTCCAACTCCATCATCAGATCAGCTCTTATATACAATAATATTGCCTTGTCATCGGGTGTACATAATAATATGTGGTCCAAATTTCAGCCCATTGCATTAACGGGAACTGGTTCAAAATTGACTTGCAAATTTTAACGGACAACTTACAAAATAATAACAGAGCCAGTTAAATAAAAGCTTGTAAAAATTGTACTTATTATTGTGATGCAAAATGTCCGATATAATTTATAAAAAGTGAAGACGTCTTTATTTACGCCTAAAAAGACATGTCATAAAGTCACAAGCAAGATGTATTTAGACACCTTAAAAAAAAAAAGACATCTGACAAGCAAAGGTTACAGTCTCACAACTAATTAAAAGAAGTACCCCAGATGACAGTGTTGTATCACACCACCCTTAATCATAAAAACGTAATCACATAAACAAAGCACAATATACGATAATATTACAAACCAATAAGAAAACGTAATTAAACCATCGATAATCAATTCAATACCGAACAAACCCGTCAAAATCGAAATGGATTAAAATCTTAAAAGAAACAACGTAATTCTAATCGATACATTGCATCGATTCTGAAACCTACAAGAGTTTTTATCGTTCCAATCTTCCAATATCATGCACTATGGTCCAAGAAATTAACATCTAAATGACTGATTGGAAAATGGTCGCTCTCCGTCATGGCGTATTAACACTGAATTGGGTTTCTGTGGCGCGCGCATTCTATGTCGAGCGATAAGCAACAATATTGGTTTGTTATTTTTCTTTTTTTTTTCTATTTGACATTTTTTTTTCGTTTTTGCCAGCGGTTCTCTTTGGTTATAAGCATTTTTATTTTTCCATAATTATAATAAGTATTTGTGCATTTAAAATTTCCAACCGCATTTATTTTCACGATTATTTTTTTCTGATTTAGTTTACGTTTTTTTTTATTAGGTTTATTCGGTACTTAATAGTTTGATTTTAATTTGAAATGAAATGAAATGAAATCTTTATTTGCTAGAATACGTTACAATCAGGTCTTAAGATTAATAGTAGAATCAGTATTCTGTCGACATGCAATCGACATGCAAAATATTATGTATGCTTATAATCTAAAAAATCAAATCAGACCCAATAATTAAAATTACAAATTACATGCAGTATTTTCGATACCTACTTAATAAATAATTAGTGACTGGCAGGCTTGAGGTTGCAATCATAATTATCATGTACCATTAAAATTTAAAAAATCCTTTACACTATAAAAGCAATGATGTTGTAGCCATTCGGTCAAATTCGTCTTAAACACTTTACCATGCAGCAGTTTAAATTTATCAGGAAGGTTATTATATAAAACTATACACATGTTATATGCGTTTCTCCTATAGATATCAGATCTACAAGGTGGCTGATATAGTAGATTTTTGTACTGCGCACGTAGCTCTCCTGCGAACATTTTGTCGCGCCTCTTAAAATAATCTGGATGGTTTTTGGTAAATAGACAAATTTTTAAAATATACATAGAGGCTAAGGGGAGAACTTTAAACTTTTGGAAAAGTGGTCTACAGCTGTCGTCAAACCTAGCCCTACCTACTGCACGTATACATTTTTTTTGCATCAAAAATGCCCTCTGAACGTCTACAGAATTGCCCCACAGCAGAAGTCCGTAATTTAGAGCAGACGACACGTAGCCATGGTAGGCGGTCAGCGCTGCCCCAATGGAGACAGAATTCCTGAGTTTTCTCAAGGCAAAAACAAACTTCGCCAATTTTGAACATACTGATTCGATATGATGTTTCCAGTTTAAGTGTTTGTCCATAAATAAACCCAAAAATTTCACACCATCAGTCTCATTAACGGGAGAGTTATTATGATTTACAATTAGATTTAATGATTTTGAATTATATGAATGAAATTGCATAAATGAAGTTTTATTAAGGTTAATATTAAGATTATTATAATTTGTCCAAGAATTAATGTCTGCCAATGCTTTATTTATCTTTGATTCGTACAGATTCTTGTTAGTTCCTTTAACTATTAAGGTAGTGTCATCTGCAAAAAGTATACACTTTTGGGACGTAGCTTGGGGAAGGTCGTTGATATATAGTAAAAACAACAAGGGTCCTAAATTACTTCCCTGAGGCACTCCTGACCCATTTACACGATATTGAGACCTGTATTTCTGCCTTATAAGATTATTCCCCACTGTTACTACTCTAGAGATTTCTGTGCATTGTTTACGGTCAACTAGATAACTGCCTATCCAATCAAGAACATTACCTCTGATACCATAAAATTCAAGTTTTGAAAGTAGTTTTGAGTGATTTACAAAGTCAAAAGCTTTACTCATATCAAGGAAAATTGACATTACCGGTAATTTGTTATTAATAGCTTCTGTTATATCCTTGACAAAATCAAAACAAGCCAATTCTGTTGAGCGTTCCTTCCGAAAGCCAAATTGTTCTGGCAATAAGATACTATGCAAAGTCAAATAATCAATTAATCTCACAAACATAGCCTTCTCTAAGACCTTGGACATAGCTGGGACCATAGTAATGGGTCTGTAGTTGTTTGGATCATTGCGGTTACCTTTCTTGAATAAAGGCTTTACAATCGACAATTTAAGTTGTTCAGGAAAAACACCCTGACTGAATGAAAGATTAATCAAATGCGCCAACGGACGGCACAAATATATAGCATTATACTTAAGCATAATTGTTGATATATCATCATAGCCACAGGACTTACTATTTTTTAGTGACATTATAAGTTTCAAAATTTCATTGCCATCAACAGGCCTTAAAAACATAGAGTGAGCATGATCGCATTTAAAATTTAAAGATTTTTGTGAAGAAGTACTTGGAATATGATTATTAATAATGTCAATGAAAAAGTCATTCATAATATTGCATATGTCCTGAGGGTCACTGCATGTTGCATTATTTGTGGTCAAAGAGTTAATATCATTACCATGATTATTACTGGAGCAACTAGAATTAATTAAATTCCATGTCGCTCTGCACTTATTCTTATTAGACTGAATGTACTGATTATTCTGCAGTTGTTGAGATTTATAAATACATTTTCTCAGAATATGACCATATCTTATTAAAAAATCTTTATTTTGTTTATTATGTTTACTTTTGTTCCTGCATGCTATATATAACTTACGCTTCACATTACAAGATCTTTTAATCCCTTTAGTTAACCACTTTACATTTTTCCGTCGATAACTGACTTTTACTTTTATTAGCGGGAAGCACAGATTAAATAAAAGGCACAACAGGTCATAAAATAGTGCAAAAGCATCTTGCAAGTAACCAGCATTTAACACATCAGAAAATGACAGGGCAGCCAGACACTGTCGAAACTTACGGATATTGTCATTACAATAATCTCTTTTGTACTCAAACCAGGTTATAAACGAATTACTCTTCCTTATATGAAACGTCAATGTTTGAGCCCTGTCATGGTCGGATAGAAAGAGACTGTGAGTCATTGCCTCGACTTTTTTTATGTTCGAAGCAATCTGATCTAAGCAAGCGTTAGCTCTAGTCGGCTTGTGAATGTGCATAACCAGACCATGAGTCAGTAATGTACTCTTAAGATCCTTTGAGAACGAGTTGTCCTTCATAATGTCAATATTCCAATCACCACACAGTAATATTTTTTTATTCTTAAATTTGGTAGTTAATTGAAAAAGCAGTTTGTCAAGTTTGTGAAAGAATATACCTATGTGTGATTTGGTTGGTTCGGGTATTCTATAAATTTTATAAAAAATGTTTAATTGCTCATTAATTTTTAAGCTATTTTAACAAATCTAATTTGAATCTTGTTTTGTTTCAGATGAATCAAAAGTGTAAAGTGTGCGGAGAGCCGGCGGCAGGCTTCCACTTCGGAGCCTTCACTTGTGAGGGTTGCAAGGTAAGCATCAAGTTTCATCATTCCAAAACCAACATCATCAACATCACCAAGTGGAAAAACATCTAGTGTTTTAGAATCTATGGAGACACGGCCGAAATTGTGCGGAGTATGTGCAAAAAATCGTCGAGGATTTGCAAAATTTCGATATAGTCTACTCACTGGTGCAATAAACAGTTATTTTAATATGCGATAGCCGAATAATAAATCCCTGTTAAGGGTATGGTAGGTACCTCTATATCGCTTGAACCCATGCGCAATGTTCCGTCAGGGGACAGCCAGCCGCGCGGCTTGATAATTTGCGTCAAGTCAGTCGGTCAAGTGTTGATGGTTAATACTTAATGGGTATCGCAATTTCTACTTCAAGTGAACAGGATAAAACGCTGAGAAGTTGGCAGATCTATCGTCTTCAAGGCCTGTAACCCTGACAAGGTCATGCTTATAAGCCTGCATATAGACACCACATCTAGCCCGTCAATCTATTGCAAACCTCTTTTTTTATACTGCAGAGCACGCCACACAGACGAAAAAAAACTTATTTTGCTTTGCATATCGGCTAATAATTAATTAATGTAGATAGACCATAATTAAAACTGATATGAAACTGCGCGTATCAATAAATAGAAACAATAGAAACCGCGAGGTTAATAGATTTCATTTTATAATCGCCTAAATCCTAATAAAAAGGGTACACGATAACATGCAATCAGTCCGTCCTTTGACCTGATTCACTTATAACTTGAAATGTGTGAAACTACATGCTCATCCCTAATCATAATACTTATAATTACTTGTACTTATTAGAGTTCTCAGTTACTACGTTCAGTTTAAGTAACTTCTTTCTTATTTGCCTACAAATAAGGATTCTACGAATGTATGCTCAAGATGGTAAATTAGCAAGTTTGGTGCCGTGACCAGGATATCCACTCGAATAATTCGATCAGCACGCAACGGATCCGCTTCTGTTTTTGCTCACAGTAATGAAATTAGACCGATCCTAAAATAATGCATTTCCTCCATTTTGATATTAGGTTATTTACGTTTCCTTATTCAGGCATGTGGTTTCCTTGCGTGATATAGATTTTCATTTTTACGTTGGACTTGGCACATCTCAGTAATTGTTGCATAACTAGTATTTTTCTTGTGTAATTTTAATTAGATCGGCCAGGACAAATATTACGCAGTTTAAAATGGCAGCACTGATTAAATATTGAATAGAGATCACCATATACTAAGTAACATCTAGACAAATGTGTCACATAGATTAATACAATCGGCTTTAGAAGATATCGTGTTTCTTCTTCGTATAATTTCCCCAAATGAGACTTAAGAAATCTAAATATGATCTCAAACAGAACCAACCTCGAGATCAGTTCCTCGATTACATTTAAACTTCATCTTCAAATTACAGTTTATAATGCAAATATCTAAACAACTGTTGCCTCAATACAAACGGTTTCACAATACCCTGTTTCCTTAAATCACATTAGTGGTTACGTCACTAAGTGGACCAGCAATTTGTATGAGCTCAAGTGGATCAGAACAATAGAATGTTGCAAGGGAACCTAAAACCTAGAGCATTGTGACCGGGGAATGACAATGAACGTTGACCCGCTTTGGAAATTATTTCTTTTTTTGGCATTTTTGAACTTAGAATCGATATAATGGCCAGTGTCGCAGCATGCTTTGAGAAGATGCTCTTTTCTTAATTGGATCTTGGAGTGGCCAATATTTGTGTTTTTTGATTCAGGAAGTTTTTCTGGTCGCTCTGAGTTTTTTTTACCATTGTTGTGTTACCATTAGTGTTATATTATTTTTACTTATCATCATTTATTGATGATGACGATCTCGGTCACGGCAACCGTTTTAAAGGAGACCCTGTGGTCGCTGGTGAGCTCGCATGTGGCTTATGTAGGCAATATGGCAGGCAAATAAATATATCAAGCTATGTTAGCATAATGTTGCTTTTTTGCCATTCACTGTGGTTCTTTATTTGCATGTCTCCTTATTAAAAGTGCTTTAATCTTTATCTCTCTTGCAACATTTGCTCTAACATTACAACTCAGGGGAAGTTATATTGTCGTCGACAATTTCGATATTTCGACGTCGTCGATTTTACGGGCAGTGCGCCCGGTTGGCCAAGACCCGTTCCGGCGCCAAACACCATGACGTGCCTCTGCGATTCTATTGCGATATCGTTAATGGGTTGTCGAATCTTAGGAGTTTTGACCAGAAGATGTAGGAACGCTTGGATAGTTCCCGCGGAATTGAAAAACTACCTCAATCATATTGGGTATAATTTTAGTCAGTCACTATTGAAAGGGAATCAGATTCTTATGTTCTAAAAGTAATATAGGAAGGGGTTCTTTGAACTCATGGATGAAGTATTTTGTTGTACTTTTTTTTAAATAATATTTTAGTAATTTGTTGAGAAAAACAAGAAAAAATAATAATTGATTTTTATTACAATTATAGATAGAAGCTCTTTTGACGCATTAATCTACCATAATCACTACAGCGAAAAAACCTCTTATAAAACTTCCATTTGCAAAACGTGAAACAGCAATAAGTAAATTAAGACCAAACCCAATTAATTAGCTCACATAAGAGAGTCGCTTCCCTTTGTCTCCTTTGTGGTGACAAATGGTGGCGGTATCTTTAAACTACTGTTGCCGGTTTCCCCCGCACAATGGCGGCGGCGCTACTCGCGACAAAGCAGATTGTCGATTACGCAGCAGTAAAATTCTTTCCAGAAACCTTTAAAAACAAATTAGAAGCAATGATTTATGGTGTTACGAAAGCTTAGCCCGAATATCTGTTTCCGTTCAAGTCGCGTGCGTTACTGCAATTTGAATGTGCTCTAAATTGGAATATAATATCGTGCGACCGTTCGCTTATCGGACCGGATCGGAGAGGAGTTTGATCATAAAGTTGTAGAAGGTTCTTATTATATTTGTACTAAATCCGCTTGGAAATGGCCTTGACCCTCTTGTGTTTGTAAAATCCCTTGCCTCACAGTAGGACGTTGTACATCTGTATATCGTTCATTGAATACAAAACGGACACAATCCGAAATGAGTCAGTGTTGCATTTTAAAATTAGAAGCGGTTAGAATACGATTTTTAATGGAAGAGCAAATTAATTTGGAATGTGTCCGTTTTGTATTCAATGAGCGATATATAAAAAGCAAACCTGACTCACTGACTTTTATGTCAACGCACAGCCAAAACAACTGTACTTACTTGAAATTTGGTACAGGGGTTCCTTTCATGATGTAAGTGAGCACTATGAAAGGATTTTCCGAAAGTCGACCCCCAACAAGAAGAAATAGGAGGAGTAATGGAAAACTAGTTCTACGCGTACGAAGTCGCGGGCGTTCTCTAGTATCATATAATTAACGAGCTCACAGTAACCCATCAACCTACGTAACCTTTCAACAATTGCAGCAATTTGGCCAATTGCGTCCATCCAAATCAAGATACCTTTCAGCAGCTAGCGTTTAGGCTGTTCTGATTACTATTGCCTTGTTATTTACATAATAACCATGACAAAAACATCGTAACCGCCCGTTGTAATATTTGTAATACCCTTTTGATTTGAATAGCCACAATTACTACCACGGTGCTCCAACTCACTCCTAACTCGCTGCGGACTCGTGACGCAAGTAGATCTGTTCACACGTTTTTGCCGCCACCATCAATCACCGTACCATTATAGTAACTACCGCTAGCGGTCGCTTTTTGTTTTAATTCTGCCCTTTGAGGCGATTAGTTTTGACTTGTGTTTAAAAGAAATGTAGAGTAACGCAATTTTAGAGTTTATTTCGAGAAGGTTTTTTTTATTTTTAACCATATTATTATCATTGTGGTTACGTTATCAAAGCTCTTTTCAATTAATAGTCAAGGTGGCTGTATCTAAAAAGTTCACGGTTTTAAAATGTCACATCCCTAGTGCGTCTCACTAGAGATGTCACATCGTAATTATGCTCAGTTAAAACATTCCATTTTTGAACTTATTCAAAAGTCCCTTGAAAGGTTGCTATACTTGTTCCTTATACATATAATTACAAATTGAGTACAATATCGAGGACTGAACTGCAAATGTCACTGATCTAAAATAAAAATCAAAAAATTCAATTAAAAATTCAATTTACTGCTGGCCATCGAGAAACCAAAGCAATTCAACGAAGAAAAAATAAATAATAGGGAATTCCTCAACCCTAATAAGTCTAAAGAAGACTAGTACTGAATGGGCGGCGGCGCATCTACATACAAACGGGCGGCACGGGCGCAGCCTGTTAATTGTGGACAAATTGAGCGTCGCACGCGCTGCGCAGCTTTGTGCGGATAATGGCTGGTTTACTGCTTCGATTGAATTAGTATTATAATTAATTTATTATTTATAATTTCTTTTAACAATATGCTATTGAAAATTATTTTATTGGAATGAAGCACCTCAACCAACCAACCAACCAACCAACCAACTTAATTAATTTAGATATAAGAAACTTAACATAAACATTAGTTTCGTTGTGATGCACCCTCATGGTAATAGGGTAACAGGGTTGCACAAATTGATTCAGTTATAATAGGTGAAATCTTTTCCTGATTGTTTGGGAAAATTAATTTCTGCTACTTTTCATCTTTTTTTTTGGCAATACTTTTTTTTATAACCGTCCAGGGACGCTCAACATGTTGTAATTTTATGGGAATTAGTAGATTTTAATTATATTTTTATTAATTGAAACTTCATGATAACCAACCTCCTTAATACAGATATGATATTATTATCAGAGGTTCAGAAGCAAAATTATTTCCGAATGACTACATTATTGTCGTAACACGCCATGATACGCAAATAGGTATAAAATAAATAACCATTTATTACCAAACAAACCTTTTTGCCAAATGAAAACCTGTAATCACGGTTTTCTTCCCAAATTGCCCTTGCTTATACAACCTTGTGATAAAAAACCTAATTAAAAAACTAGATCAAAACTCGGTTGATTTGGTGCTACGTTGAAACAATAGCCATTTGTTGGCAACCGGCGACGCAAATCGATTCGATCCACCCGATTGTCGATTGCAATCGACTGCGTACTCGATCACACTTAGAAATATTTCTACTATTAATTGCCTATTACGGCTGTTGATAAATTTATCGAATCATTTGTAACTGAAGTAGCTTTGATTTAGCATGGTTCTCAAAAATCTTACTATAATCGATTTCTTACTAATCGATTCTTAATCGAGTTTGAAGTTCGAACCTTGAACTGGTTATCCTTTGGTGAGTTGCCTACTTATAAAACAGTGAAGCAAATATGTTTGATCGTCGTTGTTTGATTATGAAATCGTCAAGATAGCTATCGTCAAGGTAGTATACCAGTCGGCTTATTGGAGCATAGCAATGATACCTAAATCTTAATAATGTTACGGTCAAACAGATAGGATGATAATTACACCGAGAGTATTTTAAAATAATTGTATCAACCCTTGAAACTTTTTTAGTCGCGTAGTGTGTGACGCAATATTTAGTCATAAACAAATGACATCTTAAGGTTTTCTCTTTTTCTCTTACATTGATTCGAAATATAGTTCACTTGATTTCAAGTCGCAATCTCATTCGTCTTGCATTCGTGTATCTATGTTTCCTCAAAAACGGTCCTAAATCAGCGATCCTTTTATTCTCTGCATAAAAAACTTAATTGTCAATTGTGATTAATAATAATCATTACTTAGATACTAGTTTTGATTAGGGCTCTTATCTACGCGAAATAAAGTATCAATTAATTAATAATATTTGCATCTAGGGCATTATTTGAATATAAAATGGCGCACTGTCATATTTAGCCAGAAGCGCATTTGGATGCGCAACACGCACTGCGCAGTGCGTACTGTTCGATTATTATTGCATAATGTGTTTAATTTTTGAGCCTGTGTCACATACCGTGTGGTGATATAATATGATTTAAGTACAGTGCTAAGACCTCACTTGGTCTTTTAAAGTATGTGGTTATTGTTATAGTACAATATCTCAGATGACAACTAACTTGATCAACCTTCCAATTCAATGTTGGTTTACCTCACTTAAATGAAGTCGATTCCCACGAATGATATACGATTCGATTCATCCCGCGAGACTGCCAAAAATCACTTCCGCGTTGATTGATTACTGAAAACCGAGTGCAATCGAATCACGTTAGTCGAATGATCGAATCGAATAATCGATTGTATTCGAATGTCAGCCGCAATCAAAACATCTCGACCGTTGTTCAGGTCAGTGCTTCCGAACGCAAATGAGGGATGACAAGCGCTCGCGTTCTCCGTTCCATCGGTGTTCTATTTTTGAAATTTAAATCAAGTTGAATTTAACCATAGAGATAAGAAGTGAAGGTTTATTTTGGTTACTGTGGTAATATTATGACAGTACTACCGTTGTAGAGGTCAAAATAAAAGTTATCTATGACATCTGTGTTCTCACGCCTGTTAGTGTGCGTTAGCCGTTAGCTGATTGGTCGAATCCGGTACGAATATAGCGACTAGTGTAATGGTACCTGCCAAATTGATTTTCTTTTTACAAATTAATTAATGATATGTGAAATGTTTTAACTACCCGCTAGATTGATATCAAATTGTTTGGCACTTGCAATAAATAACGGTTTTTGTTTTTATCTATGTTATAAAAGTTTTTATTTAATTAAAACTTTATATATTTTTAAGCGGTTGTGTTTTAATTAAAGCAACTACTAATTTACATTAAAATATTATTAATTAAAAAGAAAACATAATCGTGCGACCTTTTCTCTACAAATATTATTAATTAAGCTTTAGATCTGTGTAATTTTTTGTATACTATTTTTTTTTTAATAACTTGCCTAGTTTTTTTATGGTAAAATAAATAGTGGGTCATTTAACTGGCTAAGTTATTACATATTATTATATCTATAATTATAGTAGAGATCAATACAAAGTAAAACTTAACACTTACAATCCCGTCGCGACTTCACTACATTTTCATTTCCTTTACTGCTCTTTATTCCTAACTTACTGCTTCCTAGTTGTAAATCAGTAAATAGCAGTAACTGGTGTCCTCCCTTATCTGTGCTGCGGTAGGTAACCGCAACAAAACGGCCCTACAAGCCGGCCATAAAGCTGATGGGTCTTAATGACCGACGATGGGTCTTTACGAGCCCTACTTTGTAATACATCACGATATTAAAAGTGTTACGGTTACCGTGACAGCCTGGTTTACGGCATGTGTATAAATCTTTTAGGGTTTGTGATATGATAAACGTTTAAATAGGTGTTAGGTCAGCTACGTTATTATAATGTAACGTTAGACATAGAAAGAAGAATCATGGAACAACATCGCATAAATTGAACTAGTGCCAAACTAAGCTCTAGGCTTGTACTATGGGTACTAGATAACGAGAAACAAACTTATATAGAGAAATACATACTTAAATACATATAAATCGTTAAGGACTGAGGAACAAATATTCGCGCTCGCCACTGAAGTAGTTTCCCTTTCCGGAATTTGAACCCGGGACCGCTAGCTTCAAAGACAGTGTCACTACTAACTAGAGTAATGTGCCGTCACATATTTTTTTTATAACATAGATACAAGCGGTAAAATTGTAAAAGGCAGTGTATAATATGAGTACAAACGCAATTTATTACTCATACACTGCCTTTGGACGGTGGCACAGTGGTTAACCCTACAAATCAAAATGGTTCTTTATAAGTTATTCGGCTATTTAAAACACCATTATATTTATATATCATAGGTATACTCGTAGTAATCATTTTGGCAATAAATATCAAATTTGGTTGTATAATCCAATCATGCGTACGCTATTTCATTTTGGTCGTTAATATACATTAATGTAGCACAGTTCAGTGAAGGACAAAATTGCAAATTTTATTAGAAATTAACTACACACGTCTTGGGCATAAATAACAAGATTACTGTAAACGTACTCTTTAATAACTAAACTGTTTTATTAGTTATTAATTCATCTACTTCAGTAGTTATGAATACGTCATAACCGTAACTCACAAAAAAAATGTTTGCTTGCTTCTTGTTTAGGAATTACGATAGGTCATATTTAAAAAAAAACATTTCGTATTTTGTGACCATGGAACCAAACCTTACATTCTTATTTTTTGGCTTAAAGATTCTATTTATTATTTCGTCTATAATGTAAAAAAACTAATAAAATACAGTATCAGGTACTTACTACTACACTACACATATAAATTGTATTAATGCGTGCTTGATAAATACTCCATATCTAAAGTAAAATTAAAACGCCATACCATCGTACGTCTAATCCTATTTTTGCCCGTCATACATTGGCCCCAACATTGGCCAAACCATAACAATTTTATGCATTAGTCTGCTGTAAAAGTAAAGTACTAAAACCTATTCGTCTATTAAACGTAGCAGGCCTTGGGACCTAGTAATAGCCTGCCTAATAGCTCCTTGCAGTAAATCTTACCGCCTATTTCGTTAAGTGGTGGAAACACGGGAAACACTTAGGTCAGTATATGAGTCATATTTTGAGGAACTAATTTACCTAAAGTTCCGTGTTGGTGCTGTTCAGAGTTACGGAAGGGGATTTTATACTTTATTTACCATTTACGAAATCGGTAGACGACGTACAAAACACACCACAATGTAATAAAAATAAAATTATTAATGAATATTATATAAATTATCAAAAAATGATTGCCTAATTGTGCAAAATGTCGTAACAGAATTATAAACCATTTTTTAGAGTTGTAGTTAATCCTGTAGCTCTTCCTACTCCACTCAGGGAATGAAGGCGTGTGTTTGAGTAGGTATGTATGTAATTACTACATTTCGATACTGCATTTTAAGTAATAAAACTAGTTAATCAAAAAAATCTTACAGAAATCCGACTGCATATTCTAATTAGGGTCGTCTACGTATATTAAATACGCATGTTGAATACTTTTTAATCCGCCATTTTAGTTTTTTTTTTTTAAGTAGCTCGCGACGCTAAGACGAATCTAACGACACCTCGTTTGTCGAAATCGCACCATCCGTTCAGCCTCTACAAGGAAACAAAGAACCATACATTACATTCATACATACATACATTTTAAAAACATAACTCTCCTTCAGCAGTTGGGTAATAACCATTGCCTCCCTGTCAGTACACACTCGTGTCCGGTCGCTTGTCGTTGCCTAGGAGTCGCCTAATTTATTGTTCTTGCGCTCACCTCTGCGCTAGCGCATCTTTTACGTCCACAACTAAACAACAACCTTACTACAAAGCATGACAGTCGGTTTTGAAACAGTAATAGCGAGTAAAGTGACACGTCTCATTAAAATTATCGTGTTTTTTGCAAAGTGATTTATTCCTTATTTTGGTTTGATGTAGGTACAAATTAAATTATGATTAAATTATTATTTGATACAGTATTAATCTCAAACACTAATAAAAACTTTACTAATAAAAGATAAAGATAAAGAGACATTTATTCGCAACAATACAAAACAACATTAGGTACATAGATACAAAAAATAAGACACAGAAACAGTTGCCAAACGGTCCCAACTCAGCATTCGCTAGCCGTAAAGCCAGCACTGGTCTTCCGTTGGAACCGCTTGTTGAAGAGACGGAAAGTGACACACTTAACACAAAATAACATAAAATGAAAAACATCGAGGATCAAAATTTAAATTGTGGAAGAGCTTTATGCAGGGCCCTTACATGACGCCTATCATTTTTTTTATGGCTAGCATACAGACGCTCCTCAGGGTTGGCAACGCATTTACAACCTTGGCATTGCAAATGTCGTTGTATGACTTACTATTAAGTATCTTTATCATCATAATAGCAAGAGAAAACAGTTGAAAAGAAGCTCCAAAAGAATATCAATAGTCTTTAATTATTTATTTGAATCAAATTTAACTCGTAAAACAAAAACGAGATGTCGCCACTAAACTCTACTCTCCGCCGCTAGATGTCGCCTCTCGTAAATTAGCGCTTCAATAAATGAATTATATTGAAAGAGGGCAAGGGTCGGAGGTGACTTCGGCGTCTTGCCCAACGGCTGTTTATGCGCCTGCGCAGTATTAGCGTACATGTGTGTAGAGAAGTGCTGTTTACTTGAATACAACAAAACATACACAGATTGTGTAACTATTAAACAAACGTCTTCATAAGTGCTTACCCACTGAATAAGAAACCAGGATAAAATTAATCTATATCCCTTGTGGTTTTATAAACGCAATTTCCTCTCGGGGTCGCATGTAGTCCATTTTAAGATAATTTGCTAGTAATTTGTAACAGGTTTTTGTTAATAATCGAACACTTTGAAACACTTAATTGCTTTATTGTAACTTTTAATTTGAATTTTTAAATATAAAAAACGTTTGAAATTTACAAAACTGACCTGTAATTATTAAATCCTACTTTTTATCGTCGTTTAAAAACTAAGGCATAAAATTTACCGATTTTCATATTGGGTTCAAATTTCAATAGAAAAAAAATCTCTTTATAAGCTGTTGCCAAAAGAGTTTTAGATTACAGGTTTATCAGTTTCCAAGTTTCACTTCAGCAAATTTTTGATCTTATTTTTTTTTACTTTTAGAAAATTCTTTATTCAATATGGCGTAATCCACGCGCGGTGCGCGCGCTGGACATATGACGCAATTAGTATAACACATGGACGCGCATGCGCCCCTTTATCAACATTAATTGCTCTATCTCCACGATCCATCGCGACTTAATTAATACCGCAACTAATCGCTAGATCTCTCATAATTGGTTAATAAGTGAATTTGACATTGTATTTATGTTACTGCAATATAATTACTGTCATTTTAAATGCCGTCGTCAATTACTTTATTCATAAAAAAATTGCGTATGAACTCTATGACTGTGACAATTGTTATAAATATTATACTCACGTTTAATAAGTTTTTATAAATTCGTTCGGAAGAGTTAAATGATAAGAAAAGTCAAACAAAATAATTTTGCCCCGTCCAATGTGCAAAACTGAATCAATGTAAACTTCCTCGCTTCGCTCTGTCGGAAAACCAGCCTTGGTACTGTGTGTCTTAATAGCGAGACGTGACTTCACACGTATTGGTTTTATGAGTACGTTTATTCATACAAATACTACATGAACCGCTAATAATCTTTTGACTTTGTAATAATCAACTTATATTACATAATATTTTGTTAATACTGGCGTACGTGGCTACATACAACTTGTGCTAGACTACTGTTATACGTATATCATAGCGGTTTAGAAGTTTTGGTAAACACAACGCCATAATGATTCAGATCTCGCTGCACACTTAAGTGCTTTGTCACTTTAAAATTTGAACTGCTGTACTCATCTGTCAAAGGCGTTATGACTTCAAAGTACAAGAGTGTGTGCTACTACTTATAAGGCCGACTGCACTCCTGAGATTGAATGTCGAAGTCGTTACGACTGTCATTTGTTTAGACTTCCTTACGCATACGTATGCAGGCGTATTACTAAAGTGATTTAAATAGTGAGCGCAACCAAAAACATGTCCAAACATATTCTCCTCACGCACCTTTAAGATTGTATTGTTTCAGTTCAAATGCTTAATCTATGACGCGATCGGTGCATTCTACTTGTCATTCAGCCGAGCGCGTCTGCAACCGTTTTGGCAAACTACGTGACACAAAAACGAGGTTTTTTCCGACGGATAATTTTGGAACTAATGTTGTGACACGGTGGATTAGCTATACTAGCGCCGCGGCCAATGTCAGATTGAAATTTGTATTGGTTTTAATCAGGAATAAAGACTTACAGATAATAAATGGTAGAAGCTTATTAACTGCCAGTAAACGAAAGCAAAAAAGATGGAAATAACATTTAATAGACCTAAATCAAGGAACGAGAAACTTTATTCTTGTTACACTATAATCGTTTGTCAATAATGGTTTTCAAATATAATTAAATAAAAACGATCAAAATGGGCCCCATTGTCAAAGTTAAAATTGGAATAAGTTTAAAAGTGAAGTGCTTCTCGTACTGGCAGAATAGAAACCATAGAGTTTATTAGAAATCTATATTCAACGTGTATTGCACTGCTGACAAACGTAATTTATGCCGCCATTTTCTAGTAATTTGACAGTTTTATATCTCTAACGCCTAATCTTCATGATAATAGACGATCGATAAATTCTGAAAGTGATCTTTATGCTTCCTAAAGGTCAGGAATCAAAACTTATGTCTATAAATGGACTCAGACGTAATTGGTCTTAGACTTTTAATAGAACCTGATCTGACCCGGTACGAGCAAGATCTGGGGTCAATCGGCGACATCTCGTCGTGAAAGTTGTATTAATAAACGTATATTTAACTCTATTTAAGTATTTAATTTATATCAGGCTATGTTTACAGGCTGTTTGCAATAGTTCCCAAGCTTTCTCAATCACTTTGAAGGGATCAGGCATGACCAGTTAGTAGGAGACGGCTTTCGGGTGATATGGAGATGACGATAGTAATTACTTTGCGGGAACTGTTCCGTACAAGACTATTTTATTTTCTGGTTCTTTTTTGTTACCGAAAGCTTACTGAAATAAAAGTAAACTTTTGTATTGGAATTGAAATTTATTTTTCTGGCAATGAGCATAAACCACTTAGAAGAATCACATTTACCTACCACCAAACAGCAGTGTTCGCATTGTTGTGTTCCGGTTTGGGGATAAGACAGCCGGTGAAATGACTAGCATAGAGGCATTCCGTCATAGTCCTCAGGGTTGGCAACACTTTTGCAGTATTAGGATTGCATTGCAGTCTTGTGAATGCGAATGTCAATGGGTCACAGTTTCCTCTTACCATCAGGTGGCCTGGGTGCTCGTTTTTCTTTAAAATGCCATTTAAAAAAAATAGATTAAAAAGCATGGTTGAACCACTAAGCGTAATTTAATTTGGTATTTAGATCTTGATTCCTTATAGTTTCCATGGAAATTTAGTTCAACGCGATCGAAGTCACGGTCAAAATCTAGTTACTTACTTAATAAAATCGAAAGTCCTTTCAATTCACAGTTCACAGTCGAGTAAACAATCCAAAATTAAATCTAAAGACGTGTTTACACGGACAGTTGAGCGCCGTCCGAGCGCGTAGTGCTGAGAGTGAAAACCCTTCGTGACGTCACTTCCCGTGGAAATGGGCCAGGGTTCTGCTCTAGCGCACGCTTTGTTTTGGCGACCTTGACGTTATGTAAGGCTTTGGGCTAGTTGGGGTTAGATTAGGTTAGTATTGTTGTCAATTTTAGATTGATTTGGATGGAAACTTCGAACATCTAGACTGACGTCTTCCTCATTTTTTTAATTTTAATTCCCGGCTGATTTTTTTATCTAAATCAGCCTAAGATGTTCGGAAAGGAATATCTCTGTCATAGTGTTTCACTCGAATTATTGTTTATAACAAATGTAAACCCTAAAGCCTTATTGGATTAAAATATAATTGGCTTCTCTAACATCCAGTTTCTTTCTTTGCAGAGTTTCTTCGGGCGATCCTACAACAACCTGGGCTCCATCACCGAATGCAAGAACAATGGAGAGTGCGTCATCAATAAAAAGAACCGCACCGCCTGCAAAGCCTGCCGTCTCCGCAAGTGCCTGCTCGTCGGCATGTCCAAATCCGGCTCAAGATACGGCAGGAGGTCCAACTGGTTCAAGATACACTGCCTACTCCAAGAACAGCAACAAGCTGCCCAATCTCGATCACCACCGAGAATACCCCAATCTCCACACCATCTTGCCCCTCCTTTTCCTCCTCACCTATTCCCAGGTCTAGCAAGACCTAGGTCCAAAGAAGAAATGGCTCTGCTAGGCCTTGACGAGTACAAACCTCCCTGCTCAGGCTCACCGGATTCTCATCGCAGCGGCTCATCGCCCAAACTAGACGAGAAGAATAGGATATCTCAAAGACCTTTAGAAAGACCCCTAACACCTCCCAGAGACACTTTTATCCATATGCCTTTAGCCAACATGTCCTTGCCTCACTTTCCCCACTCGCCGTTTCTTACCCCTCCTCCTTTCAGCCCGTTTGCTGCCAACCACCCTCTGCTGTTCCCTCCTGGTTTCCATCCACTATACTCGAGGCATCTTCTTGATCACGCTGCTCTAAGACAAGCTGCTGAAAACAACAATGATGTCAGAATCGATGACCATAACGCTGATTCATCGAAGCGTTTCTTCCTCGATGAGATTTTGAAGCAGCAGCGGTCTGTGCAGCCTCCGCCGCAAGAAGAAGTCATTCCTGAAGCGGAATTTGTCCCGACTCCGCCAGCTGAGCGACGAACGTCGGAGTCTCCTCTGCAGGAGAACCCTATGGACTTGTCAGTGAAGTCTGATGGACGATCTAGTTCCGCGAGACGGAGATCTGATGATAGTGAAGTGATAGCTCATGACAACGATGATAATGGGTCGGGGAGCGGCGCAGGGTCGGCCAGCGAAGACGAGGAAATGACCTTCCCGGAGATCAACAGGATCAAGCTGCACCCCCTGGACCTCACCACCAAAGTTTGACCGTCTGCCCCTGCCTTTAGTGCCGGCATCTTAACCCCTTTTTATAGCGTCAGTGAAAGATTATATTTAAAGGCCAGTAAATCGGATTGTGATTTTTAAAATAAGTAGGACGATCGACTAGACTTTACGGCAGAGTTTGTTTTGTGAAATTGTTATCGCTTGAAAGAGTCTATCCAAATACGTAAATTAAGTAGCTATTAGATAATTAAAATGTTATTGGTACTCGTAGAGCTGTAGAGGATGTACAAACCGATTGTAAATAATAAATTATTGTATTGCTTAAGTGTAGGTTAGTAGTTGGTTTTATTATTGTAAATGTAACGGGACGGTGGTTCCGTTATAGTTAGTAAAGAAATTCATACGTATGTTTTTTTGTATAATTTGAGTATAATTTATTCCACTTGTAGTAGAATTTGGAGTGTTGTTTGCGAATTTAAAGTGACTTCGGGTGCATTGTGACCGCTGTCCTCTGGAAGGTACTTTTAAGTTTTTTTTTTATAATCACTGTCGTATTATTAGTACAATACTATACATTCCATTTGCTGTGTACTAAAGAAGAATATATACTCGTATAATAAGCGCCTAAACTTAATTGTGGTTGAGTACAGACCCGTCAATCGATGAAGCCGTGGTCTGTAATGAATCAATCAAGACCACGACCACGATCAACGTACGGCCATCGACGATCTTATCCTTATTCAAGTACTAAAGACTTTTTAAATATGATTTAGCCTTAAAAAGAGCATATCCTGCCTTTATTAAATTGGAGCACTGGATAATGTAGGCGATTTCATATTTTATTTTTTGAACTTGAAACTTGATATTCCTTCAACACCACATATGGTGATTATGACTTTGTACTTAATTAATTCTACCAATCATCTACAATACGTGATCCAAAAGACCTTAGTTCTATCTAGTTTGAGGAAGCAACTTCACAAGGCGTGTTATTGCAACTACCTCGTTTGGACTTTAGACTTAAAGCATCTGAGCATAAACTATGATCAAGATGGGTAGTACTTAACAAATCTGACCAATATATTTTGAATTCTGGTTTAAATCTATTGCTACGTGCCCAGGTGGCTAGTTAAAATACATAGTTCTTATCCATTGGGGTGATAATACTGAAAGTTGAATATAGCAATCCACCTTCTTTTAAAAAAAATACACGTATGTTGAAGTAGGTAAGTCTATTGTTATTGTGCCCTTATTAGCAACCTAGAATGGTTTAATTTGATTTGGCAACTTAATTTCACATACGACCTATTTCAATTTAAGTTAAGTTTCAGGCGCTATAGACCAAGTTGCATTCCTATATATTTGCTCAATATTATGTACGAAAGGAGCTTGCTATGTACTCATCGTAGAGAAATTAGTCACAATACACATACTCAAAACACTGTTGTATGACAGTACGTTTGTTTGTAAATATAATTTAGTTAGCGTGTTTTAATGATGCTGTATCGGAGAACGTACAAAATAAAATATTGATGCACTCGACATTTTGTTTTTTTACAACCTTATGATAATTTGAAGAGGGGAATACAAGGTATATAGTTCATTTATTTTATGATGAGAAACCACAATAACATTATATTGCGTTTGGTCAACTATTTATTACCTAGCAAACAGTACAGTACAATAGTCTGGGAGCCGCAAAATAAAATTGTTTTAATGTCACTTTATTTGCGTGTCGTCAATTGTTACTCCAGTACAAACTGTAAAGAGATTACAGTTCACGAGCCGCAATATAATGTTTTGTGGTTTCTCATTCTAAATTAAATGATGTATAGAGTTTTCAATACACTACGGCGCGCGATGCCTTTTAAATTGACGTTGTATGCGTCGTCAATGTACAGTCAGCATCATAAATATGTATACATTAACAACGTTTCAGAAATATATATACAATTTTATTCCCTTGCAGTAGAGTCGTGTTTCCATATTTTTGAAAGTTTAATTGTATCCATATTATTAGACGTAACTGTACGTAAACATGTTGTAATGTGCGCCATAGTGGATTGAAAACTATATTTAGGTATATACAATTTATTACCTTAGTGGTCATAGGCTTTTTTCGTCTTATTTCGAAGCACAAATAGCAAATATACTGTGAGATTCGGACCCGTATTATGGTACCCTTTATCTCGTTGGATAAAGCATCCGTCACCCTCGCACTTACGTACTGGTCAGAAAGTGACAGATGTATTATCCACATCGATAAACATGACCGTAATAGAGTGATAAAGATGGACAGCCGATGACTACTGTTCAATAAATTAGACATACTACACATTATTTAAATCTATAACCAATAACAATAAACGAAAGGAGCTTCTTTTCACACCAAGAAGTAGATCAAACAATTTTCCTAAATTAGGTTGTATCTTAACTGTAAACTGGCATCGTGGGTTTTTTTTTATGGCATAGAGAAGACAAACGAGCACACAGGCCACCTGATGGTAAGTGGAAGCTGCGACCCATAGACATTCGCATCCACAAGACTGAATTAAATAAGAGACTGGGTTAAATTTAATTTTAACCGCCACTCCTTTTTTTTTACGTTCATTTAACGATGACAGCTAGAGAGTTAAGATACAAAAAACTACTGCAGACTAACTAAATGAAGTGAACACTCGTACACGAAAGGTTCCGTATCATTATTGATTTATAATTCAATTGGATTTTCACTGTTTGTTATTATAGCGAAATATAAATCACACTCTGTGAAAATTTCAACTGTCTCCCTATAACAGTTCCGTTGGCACCCTTTGACTACGAAACGCAAAATATGAACATCATCGAACTTAAAAACATTTATTAGCCGTACATAGGTTCGTGTGATAATGTATCAGTTTTAAGTCTGCGTGCACGCATCGTTTGTATGAGATTAAATGTCAGTTTCAATCGACATTGTTTACCTGCTCACACACAAATACATACAAAGCCTACGCAATTTAACGTAACACATAAACAGTACACATTGTCATTGCTTTGAAAAAACCTCGTATCTCACATTTTATGACGTAGAATTTTAAACTTAAACGTGAATAGAATTAAATTCAAACTAGCACATGTCGAAATATCATATACGAGTTTTTGTAAAGTAGTAACGACATGTCATATTCTTAGCAGGAATCCTCTGAGCTATAAAGGCGTCAACTGATTTGATTTCATGCGCGCGCGCCGGTCGCGGTAACCCCGGGCAGCGTGCGCAAGGGCATGGAAGAATTATCGCTTCAATATTAATAAGTCTCTGTTAATGTTATAAGTTGGTGCGAATTGAGGTGTATATGGCCGCATATGGATAATTTTATAGGTAGTTTGAAAAGTGACTTGTAGGTTTTGTTAGGTAAGTACGAGTAGATAAACGCTGTAAAAATATATTTACTTTTGCAACGAAGTTTTGTTGCCGACTGTATTTTTTGCAAAGGCTTCTGTTTGTCGAGTGTATCCAAAGTCCAAACTTGGTTAGTCTATGGTAAATAAACCGAAGAAAATTCTACCATGTAAACTTCCATCAGGTCTCAAAAACCACAATACTCAGGAGTAAGTATTCAATCAAAAAAACAGCTAATTCAAACTTTTTATATCAGGACATTCTAAGAAAATAAATCTAACGAAAGAAAATGAATTTCGTTCATTTTTCACGGGTGCAGCCATGGGTCAATCATTAAAAAAAAAACAGAATATTTCGGGGTGATTTTTTTTACAACTGATTCCGAGAATGTCGGAGAAAAATCTCACTAATATTATAAATGCGATTGTATGTGTGTTCGTTGGTTACTCCTTCACTCTGCAGACGGATTTGGATGAAATGTTAAATGGAGATAGCTTATACCCAGGATTACCTTGTAGGCTACTTTTAATACCGAAAAATTTAAAAGTTCCCGATGGAACAACGATACTGGCTGAAGCTAGTAGGTAATTAACAAAACTGATATCTAAAGCACCAAACTTTAGATTTCTTGCGAGTCCTGCGACAAATTAATTAATTCAAATAAGAGTATTGAACTTAAGTTGAACCACCCGATGTTTCTGTTTGAGCCAAATATTGAATATGCTAATACGTCGAGACAAATACCGCGCGATGCGATAAATTATGTCCAAAGTAGACTTTGCGATATCAACACAGCGTCATCATATAAACACCTTAAGTTATAAGCTGGGGGGGGAATAGAAAGACGCAACTTGTGTGTAACACAGCGTAATTCAGAATTCTCAGACCAGCGAGCCTAGTATGGGTGCGTCTATATCGCGTGTCAAATGTGGATAAAGCATCCGTCACTCTCGTACTTATTTACGTGTCAGAAGGGGTTCCCCTATAGATTCCTTAATCGTCATTTTGTCCTAATGTATCGTTAGTCCGATTTTTCGTTTATCCTAAAGCCTTTTTAGTGTTGTTATAATACAACCCTTTTTTTTGACCCGGGGAAATGCCTATGCATACCCGCCCTGACGGGGGCCAGGGCGGGTTATGTCCGACTTGCACGGACTAAAACCCCCGGGGCGTTGCGCCAATCGCTTTAGGAGGGGGCTACGGAACCGCTATAGCGCCAAAACGTAGCCCCCCAATAGCGGATGCCCTTTGGGCTCGCCTTCCGTTAAAATAACCTAATAACCTAACCTAACCGAACCGCAGATATAATTGGAAAACTTAAAAAATGGTCTGACTCATCTGAAAACCGGTTTAGGGCAAATGAAAATTCGGACAAACGATGTGTCAGGACAAACGTTGGAAAGGATTCTAAGGGACACCCGTCAGAAGGTGACGGATGCCTTATCCAAATTGTCACGGGATAAAGGCAGCTATTATTAGGGCCCTAGGTAAGACGATTCTAGTCTGATACATGGAATTAACCATTACTTTTCTTTCATTCTTACTTTCTTTACTGTTTTAATCGTCATCGAAAATTCCGCATCACACTAAATTTCATACATATCTGACAACTCTGTCTGTGATTATGGATTCTAAATTCGTTACACAAAATTTACTGATTCAAAAAATACTTTACGTAACACCTGGCCATAATGTGAGTTTTATCGCACGCTGCGCGCACGGTAAAACTCGCATTGTGGCCAGGTGAAGACGTAAAATTGTGTACTCATCACGGGCAGTAAAAAAGAAAGCCCTCTATCGCATATTTACAACCCTCGCCTACGGCTCGGGTCTCAAATACCTGCGATTTCGGGCTTTCTTTCTTTTACAGCCCTTGTTAAGTAATGTGCTATATTCTCATACCTTAACATTTGTCTTATTTTCTTTAAAATAAAGTGTTTTCCTCCATACATACATCTAATATTGCAACCGTCACAAAAATTACTCGGCAATTTGTGATAATATTAAATTGGTGATCTGCTTTAAATTAACTCAATTAATAAGATAATACAGGTTGCAGCGGAAACGGTCGCCGTTGTGGTGAGTGAAGAAAGTGCTTTTATTTTAATGTTTGGGCGTAACGTGGGAACACGAAACCGACCAACATCATTATTATAACATAGTCTTGTTAATATGAAGTGAGTTACTTTTTTATCACTCTATACATCTTTTGCATTATTATTATACATTTTCATCTTTAGGAAGAATAAACCATGTCGTATAGACCAGTTTGATCTAGTTTGATTTACACATAACCTGCACCTCAATTCTCGGGAGTAAAATGCAAAACGTTCACGTTCTGTAAACAACGCCGGTCGTGCGGACTGTTGAGTGATATCCAAGCGGCGAGATTAAGTAGTCCCGTCAGTGCGAACAAAACACATTGTAGCGCGTGCATTTTCAATTTAGCAGCACAATGGGTCGAACGTATAAGGCTGCTTAATTGTGAATGCACGCGCTACAATGTGTTTTGTTCGCACTGACGGGCTACTTAACCTCGTCGGTTGGATATCACTCGACAGTCCGCACGACCGGCGTTGTTTACAGAATCACGACCCTGTTATGGTACTGTTTTTGACTCAGCCGCCATTACTGTCAAGTAAATAAGAGCTATCAAAACGATCTGTATGTGGCACCGTAGCTCTTAAACGGGTGATCCGATTCAAATGCATTTTTTTTAATTTGTAAGCAGGTTTTCTAGCGGTGGATTTTTGCTTAGTTTCATGCAAATCGGTTAAGCCGTTCAGGAGATATCAGTTCTGAAAGAATGGGGTCAACATTCGGTGGTTTTTATCGATCTAATAATCTTTGTGGTTCACAAAAGTGACTGGAGTCGCTGGAGCCCCACGTACGCTGATCATTATTATTTATTATCATGAATAGCCTCATTACAATCAATTACGTGCAATTATCCATTTTGCCGGCTGTCATGCATCGTGCAGAAGTCAAAAGATCAAATCTTATTAAGGGGCATTACCTCAAACTGCTGTATAGACCTTTAAAGGTGTATTTTTCTAAACCTTTCAATAACTTAAAAATATCATTTATATATAAAACTGGCTGTTGCCCGCAACTCCGTTCGCTTAGATGTCGTTTATCGCTCTTCCCTCGAGAACTGTACATTTTTTCTGAATAAAGATGTACTATTCTAGATTATAATCTATCTCTGTGCCACATTTAATCCGGATTCGTTCACACGGTCTGGCATGATTAAGTAACAAACATCCAAACTTTCGTCTTCATAAAATACTAGCCGTTGCGTGCGACTCTGTCCACGCAGAAAAATAAAACATAGCCTATGTCACTCAGGGTGAATGTAGCTTTCCAATGGAAGAATTTTTGAAATCGCCACAGAAGTTTTTGAGTTTATTCATTACAGATCTTTCCTCTTTATAATATTATTGTAGAAGATTGTAAGAAAATTGAATGAAAACGATATATAGCTGAAAAAACTATCTACTTACATAAAGTTCAAAAAACATCAAACCTGCACCCGCGGTGCAGCGCAAATATAAGCCAAAACATGGTGGCCATGTCAAATACAGTGCCATAGATTTATAAAACTGCATTATTTAGGTGGAAATGGCTATAAGACAGACGAAAATTTGGACTAACGATGGATTAGGACAAATGACGATTAGGAATTTCAACACACGTGAAAGCAAGTATATAAATAAATCTGGAGGTATTTTATGTACATTATTTCTGTACTGTACATTATCTAAAATAGATTCGACGCTTTCCCGTTTCGTTAGGAGTAGTAAACGTTGCACATACTTTAACAACAAATAACAAATATTCTTTATTGCACAACACCACAAAAACAAAAGTAAAGCCAAAACATGAGATCCTTATAAGCTAAATAACGGTGATCTTATGGCGATTTCTTCCAGACAACCTTAGATAGAAGAGACGCAGCAAGGTAAAACTTAGAACAAAGTAGGCGGTGTTAACAAGGATAGTTAAAAACTGAAAAATGGAGAAATACATTTGATACAAAAATAAACGACTTTACAATCCATAATCAGTACCAAAGTCATACAGACAATACTACAGATTTTGATGCCACTGTTTGATTCAGCGGTAGGTATAGCTATCGCCTTAACAACTTGGTATAGTTAGGTTTATATTATACCGATTAATGTAACATGAGCTTCAAGTGTTTTATTGCGGTATGACTTGATTGACGTATTCAAGAACTAAGTTTCATTCCAATACGCTTATGTAAAACCAAATATTACTTTAAAATACCAAAAAAAATACAACAGCGGGTCTGGTAGCGGGTGTAGTCGGGTAGGGTTGCGGGTGGTAGGACCTTGTGCAAGGTCCGTCCGGATCGCTACCACCATCTTATCCATTAACCTACCGCCAAACAGCAGTGTTCGCATTGTTGTGTTCCGGTTTGGGGATAAGAGAGCCGGTGAAATGACTAGCATAGAGGCATTCCATCTTAGTCCTCAGGGTTGGCAACGCATTTGCAGTCTTAGGATTGCATTGCAGTCTTGTGAATGCGAATGTCTATGGGTCACAGATTCCACTTACCATCAGGTGGCCTGTGTGCTCGTTTGTCTTCTCTATGCTATAAAAAAAAAAGATATTTTATCATGAGTGTGTTTTGGCACCGAAAATACTTTCGTGAAGAGTCTTTAGATCTTGGTTTGGGTTTGTAAAGAAAGTTATATCTGCGAAGTTATCTATCATAAAGTTTGAATACTTTGATTTTTGCGAGTGGATTTTGATGTAAGCGTGTCTGAGAACTTGGAGCGATGCGTGATTGAGTTATATTAGTAAAATCATATAGACCTTTCTTACAAAAAAAAAAAAAAAAAAAAAAAAAAAAAAAAAAAAAAAAAAAAAGTATGGCTGCGGATGCCTTATCCAAACTTTGTCACGCCATATATGCAGCCATATAAGGGGATCAGGATCAGACTCTCAGAGAGACGTCAGACCACTCAAAGGTAATACGGTTTTACTTCTTAGTTAGCGGTTTCAGGTTCGATTCCTGGTATGATCTTATATTTGTATAATGAGCACGAGTATTTTGTTTCTCGATTTTACTTAAATTATTTATATTTATACAGAAGTATTAATTTTCTAATACACTGGTAAACATCTTCGCCTAAGTGTGCAAAATGTGGTTACAGAATTATCAAAAAGATTTTATAGTTGTTGGAAATTCTGTAGCTCTGCCTACCCCACTCTGGGAATAAAGGCGTGAGTTTATGTATGTGTATGTGTATGTATTAATTTTCTACAATAAGTATGTTTAACGTCGTAAGAAGCTTATCTTGGGACTGGGTCATTTAATATTTTTAAAATTCTATTTTTTTTTTTATATTAAGTTAGAAAAACTAATAGATAGATAGCAACCGATCTAACTTGATACCTAGGTCACAACTTGCCACAGTAAACCTTGATTATTATAACTATAGAGCGATAAAATAAGCCTATGCTAACCTCTATGCAACACACCCATCAAGTATTCATTAACACACACACAACAGTTGACAGATCGTCGAAAACAAAACGCAAGCAATTAGAGTCTCCTTGACGTGTGCACAAACTAAACTAAGATGGTGGGGAAATTCGGAACTAACAAAACGTGGCACTAGTTTGATTGTTTGTCATAGACTCTAGCGCTTAACGCGGCGGCAAAGTTAATGTTGCAGAAAATTCAGTTTTTTAAGATGGCTGCTGCCCTTCTAAACTCAAAAGACTCACGCACAGTTTAACAGCCACACTAAAATCGGCCTTTTGAATGTGTTGATGAAGTTGCGTATACAATGACAGTGCAATAACAACTACGACCTTTTTTTAGGAAGGCTGGTATTGGGCGTAATTACGTATTCAGCCGGAGTGACCTATAACACGGCGCGAGCGCACTACTGTTACACAAGTCACTTCCACTTGCGATGGTGCTGTGACGCGGAGGTAGAGTTTGTGGAAGAGGCTTTAAGGAGGTACTACGCTCTAAGAAACGCAGAATTGTATGTATGTATGTATGTATGTATGTAAACACTTTATTGTACAAAAAACAGAAAATCAAATACAATATTTACAGAATTAGAATGTACAAAGGCGAAAGGCGAAACGCAGAATTCGCATGGTGGTATAAAAATGGGCACGATATCCTACTGTTTTATTTGTTTCGGTAAAAAAAACATGGATTTTGTGCAATATGTGATTTATTATTTAGCTCTTTCGCGACCATTTCTTTCAAAATGTTTCATTTTCAGACAATTTGGATTTAAAAACTTCGAAACAAAAAAACACTATTTTTTGTCATGGTTCAAGGGTGACTTTGATATTGTGACAGGGATAATCATAGTAGCCCCATTTTAAGAAACGAAATTTTAAGATGTGTGATTTTTTTTTCTACTAAGCCGTCTCGCTTAGTTTTCCTCGTACTAAGTTACTTCAAATGAGATGTTTTTTTACCTTTTTTTTTTATGGCATCGAGTAGACAAACGAGCACACAGGCCACCTGATGGTAAGTGGAAACTGTGACCCATAGACATTCGCAATCACAAGACTGCAATGCAATCCTAAGACTGCAAATGCGTTGTCAACCCTGAGGCTAAGATGGAATGCCTCTATAAATCGCCATTGGCCATCAATATTATATTTGTAACATCTGAAATGACAGTTTTCTATGACTTGTCGTTTACTTTGACGTAAGTATCTTGTGACGGGGATCTCAGTCAAAATAAGTTCATAAAAGTCTTGCCAACCCTGAAGACTAAAATAGAATGCCTCTATGCTCGTCATATCAGCGGTTGTCTATCACTGAAGCACATCAACCCATTCTAACCTCATCAGCATCATCATCAGCCGCAAGACGTCCACTGCTGCAACGTCCACAAAGGCTTTCCCCAAGGTTTTCCACAAAGATCGGTCCTCTGCAGCTGTCATCCAGTAGTTTCCCACGACCTTTATCAGATCGTCAGATTGTTTATTCTAACCTATCCGCGCCTAGCCTATACCGCTTCTAGTTCCCCTAGCTCCGTCGCGGAGATGCGCCCGCGCCTGCCGGGTCAAGGATCGCCGCTCACAGCTGAATTACCTATCGGACCTGCTGCGACCGAGCACATTTTAATAACCCCGCTAATGTCGTAACCCATGTGCGATACAATCGCGGAGTTAATAATGAACTAACGTTGAGACGAGGAATGGTACCTGTCAATGTGTGTCAACTTAAAGAGCGTTTTCTGTACGATTATGTCGAGCTGACAACGTTTGAAATTTGAATAGTTTTTTTTATTAATTATCTATATTGTCTGCCTTAATTATGTTTAGTCATAATGTGTTTTAGGCCATAAATTATCGCAAGTCATAACATTTTTTTTTGAGAAACGGTATCTCTTTAGGATTTTTAAAAATCAAACCTAACCTAACCTAGTCTTATCTTCACGTTAGATACTTAGGAAATTTTTAATTGTTAATGTTTTCAGCGATTTTTAATATTATGACTCAATAATTATGTAATCAAACATAATGTGTAAAAAAGGGAATATTAATTTCATAGATTTTTGGTATTAGCCAACACCAGCGACATCTGTTGGAGTAAAAATGAACTTAAACTTAAAACGTGGAGCGAAAAGTGACCTCCGTTACGATGATGAGACAATGTTAATAAGGCGGCTAGGACAAATTGGGTGCCACTTGCCCAGGACAAAGAGATCTGGTGCCGTATGAAGGAGGCCTACACCAAAATGGTAGAAGGCTAATCAATTGTGCGCATAATTACCCACAACAAATGGATGCGGGCAGGTCGTGTTGCGAGAAGTGGGGATGACAGGTAGAAGACCAACACACCATGTTGTAATGAGGTGTTGAGGCAATAGTTGACTGAAAATATCACCAGGATAGCAGGGATAAGGTGGATGACAGTAGCTTGGAGGAGACCATCACTTGCCTGTGGGTAGTCATAGGTTAAAACAAAAGAAGAGAATAAATAGATGGATGAACCAGTAAATCTAGCCTCTTGGCCTCTTTGCTTGCAAACATTGCTTTCGTTTCAGGTCACTATCTACTAAAAATATATGCAGCCGACATAAGCAATCGATGCAATCTGTCTTCAGCAAACATCAATCCTATTTTGTCATTTTTTTAAACCGCTTAGCTTAATGCATCCTGAATAAAAACAGAATTCATTCGATACTTATAAGCACTTATTGTGTAGGTACTGAGTTCGTCTATATGTAAATACTCTCCCTATTGTAACCTGAGGGGAGAAGCGAATGCAATGTATGCTGTCTAGCAAAACCTGTCCGTGGGTCCACGGAAGACCCGCGTCGCACTTCCACTAGGTCGTACGACATATAGCTGAGTGGATACCATTTTCGCAGCACTACTTTTCACACACTATAATAATTTATAATTAAGCGAAATTAATGTTTTTCTATTCTATTATATTCTATTCTAATAGGCCCCTAGCGACATCTATCCCACATAACTTGTCATTAAAAACATTCTTACTCTCAATGTCAATCAAATGAACCGAAACAAAAACGAAACGCACAATGAATACAAATCCAAGCCTTGTTAAACGGCCAGTCATTACTGTTTCCTCTTTATTTTTTGTGATACACGCTTTTTGCGGTGTTTTAAAATAACGAGTGCGACCAGCGCACGCGCAGCGGGTGTTGAGTTATGGCGACGGCGCGCGTAGATCACTGTAGAGGACGCGCTAACCCTTCCACTGCGGAAGGTAACATAACATGTTTAACCTATGTCCCAGTACCAGTTCTGTAATCGTTGTGGTTAATATTTTTTTTATGAAACACGTGACATGTGCTTGAATGTGATTAAAAAGCTGGGATTTGTAAAAAACTGGTAATACCTTATTTATTACACAGATGTTGAATTAACACTAATGTCCCATTACATTAGACACCTATACCTACTTCCTACTTAATTCACCAAAGTGGAAAGTGACAGCACGTGACTTAAGGAGATATTAAATTTAATGAACGTTTGTGTAACTGCTTGTAAGTGTAGGTGATAGATAGGTACCTACTGGTAAATATGTCACACTAGAATTTGTCATCAATTTAATAAACTCATATTGGCTGAGATGCGCGTCACAAGATACGTCAAACCATAGAAAGCTGTCATTTTTGACACATCTCAAGACGAGCATTCTAGTTGAGATTAGTTTATCAATACGGGCCTAAGAGACAGGTGATCCTGAGTAATTCCCCAGTCAGACGGTCGCGACCAGCAGCTACGTCAATCCCATACATACATTTCATCAGTTGACGAAAATCGCTTACGTTAGTATTAACTTGTCTACCCTCACTGTCCCGCTTTAACGGCTTAAACGCAGAACCGATTTTAAATAAAAAACCGGACTAGTCCGAGTCGGCCTCTCCCACCGAGGGTTCCGTACAAAATTGTAGGTACTATAAGCCCAATGGAACCCTGACCCACCATAGAACGGTGTCACAGTGACATTATAAAACAATTTGTTTGACACTTCTTATGACTTGAATCATAACGTCTCTGTGACACAGTTCTATGGTGGGTCTGATAGTACTATCAGACCATTGGAACCTTGACCCACCACCTTGACCTTGACGTTATGATTCAAGTCATAAGAAGTGTTAAACAAATTGTTTTTTAATGTCACTGTGACACCGTTCTATGGTGGGTCAGGGTTCCATTGGGCTGATAGTACATACATAAAGAGCCGGTTTTTTCGTGATTTACCTAATTAAAAGTGTACAGTTTTCAGATTCTTCCCAATACTTGTAGTACAGTCAGCTGCAGAGAAATGTAACCACCTTTGCTAGGAAACTTGTATGCAGGGGGGGTCACTTTTCTCTGCAGCTGACTGTACGTATAAGAGGGTATTACTTGCCAAATTTCATAGTTCTAGGTCAACGGAAAATCCATACTAATATTATAAATGCGATAGTGTGTCTGTCTGTCTGTTACCTCTTCACGCTTAAACCGCTGAACCGATTTAGATGGATTTTGGTGCAAAGATAGTATGAATCCTGGGAAAGGCATAGGATAGTTTTTTCCCGAAATTCATCCCCTCAGGCGGTGAAATGGGGGTTAAAAATTATATGGAGCCACGATATAAACGAATTCCACGCGGACGGAGTCGCGGGCAGAAGTAGTGCCTTATAAATTTAAATTCCCTTGAGAGTGTCAAATTATACGTTTTTTGTGGCATAAATGGCTGTATGTTTTATCTTAGAAGTTTGATTTTCTTACAGCTACAAGTGACCTGAGTATACTCGTATGGTTTTAATGTTAATTTAATTTCAATACCACCACGCGTTCCCGAGTTAAAGGGTCTTGACAGACAGATGAACAGACAGACAACAAAGTGATCCTATAAGGGTTCCGTTATTTCCTATTAAGACGCTATTTATATCAATTCATTATGACTCTTCGGAAGTCTGTAATACGCCCGTAACAAACCCTTTGTACCCAGCATTGAACGGGTTAAACCGTTTAGTCTTAGTGGGCATACGAACAGACAAACAGGTGTTATTGTTATTTGTCTTCTGTAGCAATTAATTGTCAGCGATGATAAATTGAGTAAAAAGCACGCAGTTAATAAAGAGGAAATTTTATGGCGGAATTGAATTTATTACCTTTGCAGTACAGTTGTAGTATATTATTGTATTAGGGTTCCGTACCCAAAGGGGCCAAATACGACCACAAACTATGAGTAATAGTTTACTTAAGGCCGTAGTGACCCTGCCTACGAAGCTAGTGGTCCTGGGTTCGAATCCCGGTAAGGGCAGATATTTGTGTGATGAGCGCGAATATTTGTTCGAGTCATGGATGTTTTCTATGTATATAAGTATTTATATCGTTGTCTAGTACCCATAGTACAAGCCTAGAGCTTAGTTTGGGACTAGGTCAATTGGTGTGAGATTGTCCCCTTATATTTATATATTTATTTTTATTTATTTATTTATTGATCTTGACTGTAAATGCTCGTGTCAAGATGCGCAAAAATGGCAGTTCTCTATAGCTTGAGGTATAATTAGAGCAGTGTTGCCAGACCTTCCGATTTTGACTGGACGTCAGATTATTAAATCAAACTTAAATGTCCCGTGCTGGAAAGGCTCTGTCCCGGTTTTCTGGGATAACTCCACCGTGCGTGCTGTGTGTGTTGTTCGCCTGTACTAACTTTAAAACGTTGTATCTTTTGAAACGTAATATCTAGAATGTTGTTATAACGACAAATATTCAAAATAGTTTGTTATACGTAGCAGTAAAAACAAGCGTACAATTTGGTGTGATCTTAGTCCAAACCCTAGAGTAAAACAACGAGGGTAAATAAAAACAGCTAAGTGTGAATCAGGCCTTACAGAACCCTTGGCACGCGAATCCAATCCGCAATCGGGTTTTTTATTGATACAGCAGACAGCTTGCCTATTAAGTATCTCACGCCCCGCTTTGAATCAGCTTCAGTTTCCGCAGAAAGTGTTCTTAAGTTATAAAAATTCATTGGTACACGGTTACTAATTAAATTGAAATTTAATCAATAGCCGTGTACCAATAACTTTTTATATCTTAAGAACACTTTCTGCGGAAACCGAAGCGGTTTAGACGAGGGAAAAACATCGCGAGGACCGATTCCGTTAACAGACTGGGGTAATTGCGCAAAACATCCTACTTGTAGTGATTAAACAATTTGCTATACAAGTTTACAAGTCGGCGGATGAATTATTAAGCGGCAAGTTTTAAGTTGTCCAGTCAGAGCGTACAAGCAATATTTTGCTTGCTACTGTATTAATCTCATATCAGCCAGCGCCTCCCACGATAAGACCACAGCTGAGAAGAAGCGCCACAGATAGTTAACAGTCAGTCATTATTTTACATATTACTTATGACAATGATAATATTGATAATACTTAACATATGGTTGGCACAGTTTTATCGTGTGGATATATCCATAACATTTAATATAATTTAATATATGTATACATAACATTTAATATAATTCGTCTATCTTAACGAAAACGCTAACATGGTTGGTAAGGACATCGTTGATAAAGATATCGCGTCAATAAGGCAGCGTGGGAAAAATTACTAAACTACTATTTAACAAATAAGTTGCCAGTGTTATGATATCAATCATATCTTTGATATGTTGGATATTGCATAGCGGGCATTATGTATTACTCCTGAAATTAATGGTTTACAATCGGTATTGAGGGACTGGACGTGACATACTTTTTAAAATGTACGGGTTATCTTTACAACTTAATCGATGTTCAAACTTCAAAAATTTGCGCGCCATTTACGGTAAGACCGGTCACAGACTAGCGTTTTTCTGCGCACATTACGCCCGTTTTACATACGCGCTTACAACTGCGCTAAATTTTGCGCTTTATTAAACCGATCGAGCGTGAACCCGCTTATTGCGTAAGTTTACAAGCGTACAAAAACAAGCTTATACGGACTGAAAAATAACTAGTCTGAAACCGCTCTAAGGCTAAGCTAAGCTGATCTGAAGATGGAGTTGGAAGGAGGCGTGATGGGACTCATAAGTTTGGTTATGATAAGCAGACTTTTTTACATTTGACAGAAACTCATTTCATAAATTAGCCCGACTTTTAACAGTTTTATTAAACAAAAGAAATATTTATCCACGAATGTAATTAAAGTACCTTTAACCCGCTCATCTTAAATCTCCATCTCTCACCAGTTGACATTATAATGGCGTTTTATAAAACGCGTTTCATTTAGTTAATATCGCCGTAAACCACGACATAAAAGTTTATGTTACGTGCAAATAAGGATGGAGGTTTTTTTTTAATTCACGTCATTACTGTCTGTTGATGCGAAATTATATTGTTATTTAGTGGGTTTTGGGAACACCCGAGTCGCTAATAAAGTATTTTGTATGAGTTGTTAACTGCCGTGAAGAAGACTGAGAGAGAGAGATTTTACGGCAAACGAGCACACAGGCCACCTGATGGTAAGTGGCATCTTAGACCCATAGACAAAATGGAATTCTTACCTTACCGTGTTTATACATCTTTGAGGTGGCAAAATACGTAAGGCGTAATCTAAAACAGTTCCCGACTCGTAGCAACACGCGTGGTTTAAATACCAGAAGGCTCGGTGAACTTTATCCACCAAAGACGCGACTTGCCAAATCTAGAAGGTGTATGCACACGGTAGGACCTAAAGTATATAACAGGATCCCGCTAGAGATAAAACAAGCTACTAGCGACGGATCTTTCAATAAAAAAACTTAAATCAAAATTGGCATCCAACGCCTACTACTCAGTCGATGCATTTTTCGAGAGCTAACATCTATAGGGGACAGGTTGATGCGTTTCAACATCCAAAAGCGTCTGGTTCGCTAGCTCAGCCTTGCCTCACTAACGTTAATACATGTTACAAACATGTAAACTATGTACTAGCATTAAGTAATAGCTATAATTATTCCTAATTTGAATGTACCTAATATGACATGTAAAATTTTATTTTATTAATAAATGATTGAATTGAATTTGAAAAACATCTGCATTGTCAAGACTACAATAACAATACTGCAAGTTCAGACTGCCAATGCGTTCCCGTATGACATAGCTATGCAGTTCAGTTTACGCTGAGAGAAAAGGACAGAGCTATATAACTGCTATAGCTCTGTCCGTAACGCTCGCCGTAAAATCAAATGCATAGTTACGTCATAATTTTGTGAGCGTCGGTGGCCTAGTGGCTTAGGGGGTGGACTCGTGATCGTAAGGTACCGAGTTCAAACCCCCGTGGTCACCATGTACCAATGAGTTTTTCTAACTTAAGTGCATTACCGATGCTCTTACGGTGAAGGAAAAACATCGTGAGGAAAAACCGGCACATTTTGAACAGCTGAGTGTGTAAGAGGGTAATTGCACAAAAAACCCTAAAGGGTCGAAGTGTATCCGAAAGGGCCCATCTGTAAGATAAGATAAGATACGTTATAATTATCACCCCCCTGAAGATTAAGATACTGTGCTTTTACTTTAAGGGTAGTAGGATCTTGTGCAAAGTTCGTCCGAATCGTTACCACCGCATGATCTTTTAACCTGCCGCCAAGCATCAGTGTTCGCATCATTGTGCTCTGGTGTTGATACGTCCACCGGTGAAATTACTAGCATAAAGGCATTCCATCTTAATCCTCGGGGTCGGCAGCGCATTTGCGGGCCACTAGTAACGTATAAGAGCACTACTAAATCCCGTAGTAGTAAACATATCAAGTTACAACAAGTTTCCTAAAATATTTTATTCAAAACAACATAATTATTCACCCGCATTTCCAATCGTGAGTCACCCGGATTACTCCACATCGAATTAAAATAATTATCTTAATATTAGATCTAATAAACAAATCGGTCAGTTTATAATTTCACTGATAAAATCAGCGGTAATTTTCTAATGTTTTACCGTTTTATGCTTAATCAGTGACTCTAGGGTCGTGTATTTCGTTTATAAATCGTTGACTAAAGCTGCTAACGTACTACCAGCGGGGACGGTGCGTTACGGCGGGTTCTCATACAAAAAACGCGTTCGCCACGCTTTGGAAACGCTTTTTAACCACCACTGCGAATATGTTATATGTTTAACCTATGTATCTAAGTATGTGTGTATCTGTTCGTGGCATTGCAGCTCCTTAATTTAATCGGGTTAGTCCCCAGGTAGGTTTGATGAAAATCGATTAAGCCGTTTAAGACTTGGACGTTCGCCAAGTCAACAAAAAAACCTTATAGTTTATCGTGTAGCTTTTAAAAATCATCATGTTATAATAAAGTTTTAGATTTGGGCGATCGGTTAGGAAATAATTTACTCGAAAAGTGTAATTTTATTCATTTATTAAATCTATTATTGCACAGAAATAAGTACAAATGGCGGAACTAATGCCTAATGGCATTCTCTACCAGTCTACGAAATAATCAAACAGTTTAGTGGGTGCATAGAAAAAGAAGACAGACAGAGAATTTTCGGTTAAATTACGTAATAACTTTAACTAGAAATTTAATTAATACTTCTTGTTTGTATCAATTGCTACGGAACTCTACACTAAGTGTTGTCTGAGATGCTCTTGCTCGGTTTCATGTAAACGCGCCGCAACGCGCCGGCACCGCTCTCAGTGTGTTAGTGCCTTAATAGTCTCGATCGCGTTCACGATTAAATTCTACGATTATTAAACGTTTAGCTCTCGATATTTTTAAATAAAATCCATGTCAAGATAATTCCGTTCACATAATCTAATACGTTTCTCACAGGTGTTTTACGATTGTGGGGACATTATAAAATTCCAAGCGGGATTTTTAGCTAATTCCTTGTCACTTTGGTATTCATAATATACCATTGGGATGGAAATGAAGTTGATGACAACACTACGACGACAAATTCTGTATAAGTTTTGTAGCGAATATGTGCTAATGGTTCTTACTCACGATACAAAGTTGTAAATTTCTTTTGAGTATAGTGGCTTTCTTGTAAACTTATTCATTCCTAGTCGTATATTTCATTTTATTTTTAAATGGGTTTCCTTTTAACAACTAATTCATTTAACATTTCTTTCGTAAAAATATTAAAGTATATTTGTTCGAAATTAAGTGCTGAGAATTTTTTAGCCCACAGAGTAATTTTTATCCAGGAAAATTGAGCAGTTCTTTGATGATGAATAGATAATTTTTAACAAGTCAAAATAGACATAATTGCACAGAATATAAAGTAAAAACTCAAAGGATCCGATATAACCTAAATGTAATGTTCAATTTTAAAAACGAAACCCACAGTGCGCGAATTTGAAGCGCACTTGAACATTTTTTGTTTTACTTTACGTTCAGATCTAACACCCGTATTTATAGTCAAGAAAAGTAATGACTAAAGTAACGATTTTTATATGACTTTTGACACTACTAAATTACCTACTCAAGTAATTACTTCTCTTGACTATAAATACGGGTGTAAGTTTATTGATTACAACTAATTAATAACTAATAATTTATATATTTTTAATTACTTTTATATACTGAACTAGCGACTCCCCTTCATTTCGCTCCGGTTTGTGAGTTTTGTACAAAAACTAAAATGTATGTTATACATTAGAAGCTTCCGGAAGAAGTTTCTTAAATGACAACTTCATTAAAATCCGTTGAATAGTTTAGTAAAGGTAACCGGCCAAACGGATGGACGGACGGGTCATCGTCGTCATTTCAGCCTGAAGTCGTCCACTGCTCATGTAAATTGCTGAAGTAAACGATTGATTGATTGATTGATTGACTGCTCCCTCCCTCCCTCCTCCCTTTTTGATTTTCAGCGAGAACGACCCAATGCGGCCTGCATCCACTAACTTCTTACGACCTCTGTTAGGTCATCTGTCCATCGTGCAGTCGTGTATATCTACTTTGTTTTTTACTTACTATATTTATGTAGAGAAGAGAAGATAGAGATGCAACCTGTCCAGGGTAGTGATTCTGTAAACAACGCCGGTCGTGCGGACTGTCGAGTGATATCCAAGCAGCGAGATTAAGTAGTCCCGTCAGTGCGAACAAAACAAATTGTAGCGCGTGCATTTTCAATTAAGCAGCCTTATACGTTCGACCCATCGTGCTGCTAAATTGAAAATGCACGCGCTACAATTTGTTTTGTTCGCACTGACGACGGGACTACTTAATCTCGCCGCTTGGATATCACTCGACAGTCCGCACGACCGGCGTTGTTTACAGAATCACTACCCTGTCCAGCCCTACGGACGTATTATTCGTTACTCATAAATGCAACATAATATTGTTAATAACTTCATCATAACTCGTAAATAACTTTCAAGCAACTTTCTTTAGGTTTCTCACGTATTTAAAACTAACCAATACCATTACTGCGAACTTCATTAATAGACCTCCAAGTAAAATATCTATTCATTATTAAACCTCGATGAAATCAAATGACCTTTTGACCTTATGTTACCAAGATCTATAAACGTATGGCCTACCCAAAACCAACCTTATACTTAGAGCATCTTACGTAACATTTCATATTATTAATATGAAATTTTGGATTTTAATGGCGTAAGTGCCAAGTACTATTAGTGCTAAATTTGTGTGAATGTTTTTGCTATGGTGTGTAATTTGCAGGTTAATTACTAACTCAACACGTTCTTTGCCGTTTATTGCAGGTTTATTCTCAAGGAATTTCGTCGTCTCTTTCATCCCTGACGTCGTAAATTAAGAATTGACACCCGACCACTCTGAAACCACAGAAGTCGTGTCTCAATAAAAGATTTTTACAAGAATTACGGGGCTGTAAATTTACTTGATATTTCTTACTTGTTAACAGAAATTTTATGATCGAGAAGCGTGTGCACAGGATTTACGTTGACAGATGAGCTGAGTAGAGCGGAGCTGTGCTAATATTAACCAATAATAATAATATCATATAAGGGGGGGAGACAATCTTACACCAATTAACGTAGTCCCAAACTAAGCTCTATGTTTGTACTATGGGTACTAGACAACGATATAAATACTTATATAGAGAAATAAATACCTAAATACATATAAAATATCCATGACTCAGGAACAAATATTCGCGCTCATCACACAAATATCTGCCCTGACCGGGATTCGAACCCAGGACCTTTAGGTTCGTAGGCAGGGCCACTACCCACTAGGCCAGCGCATCGTCATTAGAATCTAAACTAACGTTCGCAAGGCGCGCTCGACGTGACCGCATGCGCCATCTCTTGGTTAATATTGGCACAGTTCCGCTGGTCTCCGCCTCAGTAGAGCCGCAGCATAAGGCAGTCGCTATCGTGCCTATGCCCCGGACTGCAGTATTCAGATACAGTTACAGGTTTTTGGCGTTCAAGCGCTGGAATGATCTCCCCCATCCTACCCAAGAAGTGTCCCCCTTTAAGCGCAAGCTTTAGAGGTATTTGTGGACCCTCCCGAAATCCTAACCCTCATCCAGCGCTTATACACACATTAAATATTTCAACTTGTGACTTTTAAAATTACCCTGATTATTCATTTTTAATTTTATCAAGGTATATCAGTATGTACGAGTACCTAAAACCGAAACTTAGTCATTAGTAATTTGTAAATTTGCAAAGTTGTTAGGGGACACCGTTGATGTAGGAAAACATATCAAAGTTTTATTCGGTTGTCTTGTTTTTTTTTCCTTTTTCTCCCTTTATCTCTCTCGTAATATTTTTGACATGTTTTCCTGCTGAACTACGCATGATATTTGATATTATATTTAATTTAATATTTATACTAAGACTAAGTTAAATTAAATATGGTTAAAAAACGACTGACTGCTGAGTTTCTTGCGGCGTTTCTTCTCGGCAGTGGTCTCCTCTTGGGAAGCGCTGGTAGATTCTTGACGTGTAAAAGTGCCCGTGCTTATCTTTATATATCTCTATTATATCTTTTATCTTTTTTTTATGTGGCTGAAAATCAGCGCTGTGGATGTCCACATGAGCATTTTGCTGAGGCAGTCTCCGTGTTACGGCTGCGAGGACATACATTTCCTGTTGTTGTGTAACTATCGATATGTGTATCTTATTGGTTTGTGAAATAATGTATTTTTTCTTCGTTCTCAATCATTGGCCAACGAATTGTAATGCAAGTTGTTTTGTCAGCTTTGAGGACAGGTCAAGAACCTCAACCTGAGACACATATTAAAGTCAACTTTTAACAGACTCACAGGCCAAGTTGTGCTGGCCTATGCTTCGCTGACCAGCTTGCCGACGAGTTATTGGAGAGAACCCGGCAAAACGGTACAGGCTCCATTTTATTGATCACGAATAAGTTTATTAGTCTTAGGTGTTAATAAATTATTTTAATGTCGTTCATAACGGTCGAAATTTGGTTTATGACCTCTGAACTTTATATGTCTTCTTGCTTTTAAATATCTATGATATCATCCATCAGAGATAGCCAGTGATCGGAATAGGTTGAGCTAATTTGCCTAAACTTCATGCACCTTCATTCAATAATGTATTCCCATTTCGCTCACGCATGAATGAATATGCGTCAAGTTTAGGCAAATTCGCTCACCTATTTCCGATCACTAGTGATAGCTCAACATCATATAGCCCAATGACGCGATACGCCGGTGCCCTTTCTTTTAGAGCAGTCAGATATATAATTATATAATACAGTTTTTTGCGTTCAACTAAACCTAATGAACGTATTATATATCAGTTATTATACATATTTTGATAGTTAAACTACGACTTTTATAACCTTAAATCACTGACACCTGTCAAAAGCGCTACTGGCAGCTAATGAAGCTGACTTGAGAAAGTACAGCCTCCTGCGATATTGGAATCTTTTTATGAAGTGCCAGCAAAGCTAGCGGTGCTCGATACACGGACGGTTCACGATACGGCCAAAAATGAATTTTCTTTTGAGTCTTGGTTATTTTGAAGGAAGAAAAGTGTTTTATTGGGTTCTCTGTCGTTTGCCCGAAAGTCATTTGCCATAATTCTATCACTTGCCATAATGTTCATTCGCCATAAAGGCATTTTTTCTGAAATCGTGAACTATTCAGAATTGTTATAAAACAAACCTAACCTAACCTATTGGGCTCTATACGATGGCATGTAAAAATTACCTTTACAGTTTCAGAAAAAATGCCTTTATGGCATATTAACATTATGGCAAATGAAATTCGGGTAAACGAAGTGATCCGGTTTTATTGCCTTAATTGTTTTTGTGTCTTATTGTGCAATCTACTTAGTACCCAGAAATATCTGCCATGCGTGTTCACCCCTAAGGTGATGGAACCGGGTAATAGACAGGGCACCAATAATGGACACTTGATTCTTATTTAACAGAAGATAAGGGTTATTCATTTGTTTTGCAAAAATCACTTTAGGACCGTATAAAATTTGAATTAAGAGTGAAGTGTCTATTACTGGTGCCCGTCAGCTAAAAGTGTCTATACAGATTTGGTACATATTTTCAGCCCAACCACGTTGAATAAGTTATTATTGCCGCTAACTGTACGCATTTATACAGTGAAATCAAACTTATAATACCTCGACGAACGTCATTTGATAATAGACGTGTGTAATGTGATTTTTTAATGAAGAATTTAAAAAATACCTGCACAATGTTTTTGAGGTAGCGGAGCTGTCAACGGTGGGTGAAGACGATATTGTGGCCGACGTGTGAGGCCTGCCACTTTGACACACTGTACTAATAAGTTAAAGAACTAGTTTTTTAAAACGTTTTTTAAATGGTTCAAAAAGTATCGTCACTGGTAAGACACTCATTATTAACGAGTAAAAATTAAAATAAAAAGCAATCCTTAAAACCAGCTGCATTTGTTTTTATATATAGAAATAACACGTCAATTGAACCCGAGACGGGACCTTAACCTTTTTGAGTTTCTCTTCTTTTTAATACTTATCGCTGTTGTAACGAGGTGATAGGTTATTCGATATACAGGGTGGTTGGCAGTCGGGTGTAGGGGTTTTAAGGGATGATAGTAAGGGTCATTCTGAACATTTTTGATCACATTTACTATTATGCTAAGTTTCACGGTTTCCCAGATATTGATCAGTTTAATAGGATTTTTTGTCATTTTTCCTTATATCCGAGATACGAAAAACCTCTTAATTCAAGTATTAATTTAAAAAAAAAACAGTGTTTTCTTGCATGACTTGAATCACTATGAAATAAGGAAGTTTTAAAGCTACATGGCATTTTTTTTTCTTTACAACTTTTTGAGTAAACGCGCAGAGTTACTTTCTCCATACCAAGAGAACCCCTTGTTTGTTTTTCACCAAGTATGGAAAAACCAATTTTACATTTATTTTAGTGGGCATTATGGAGCGTATGTTTCGCAAGAAATACATTCATATTTTACACGAGTAACACGATTTATATTTTTATTCCAATTGTTCCCAACATTAATTCTAAACCGAAACTAGGTCAAACTAATTTATTTTGATAAATAGGGGGTAAAGGTAATCCCAATAGCACCTAGTTATCATACCAAGCCATGGGTGGTCCCACCTACTGACCACGGTCAGTATATGGGAGGTCACGATATCAAAACCCATACCGATACTATAACGATGCCGTGGACCAATTCTTTGCTTCGAGATTAGGTTTTTATTCAAATCAGTTTCTTTACAAGTGGAGCTGGAAGTGAGCGCTTTGGAGCTTTGTACAGATTTGTTTTGACTAAATAAGTTTATAACTTAACAAACATCAAGCTTTAAAAAAACCCAACTGCTGTTTGGATAATGTCGTTAAAGTAATGTTACTTATAATGTATATAATTTTTATTTCCATAATTTCATCATTAAATCATTTTAATATAACCTATGATACTCTAAGTGGTTAGGACGAATCTAACCACGTATATTTTATTATAAATCGGTTTAGCTGTTAATTTGTTACGAGGGAACATAGAGTTGAACATACATACAGAAGGGCTATTGCTTAACACACTCGCTATCGCAATTGTTTTTATTTTGAAAATCGAAGGCTTGTCTGCATACAAAATGAAAACAATTGTTCCGCTTTGAAGCCAATTGAGATTGCGAGTGCGTTAGGCAATAGCGACGCAGGTCAAACACATAGCCCTACGTTTGGGTTTTGCCACAGTCGGGTAAAATAATGAGAACAGCAATAAACGAATTCTACGCGGACGAAGTCGCGGGCGACAGCCAGCATTGTTTATATTAATGAACCGGACACACATTAATCTTCGCACATGATTCTAGATTCAACTTCGATCAATTTCGACCCACGATCTGTCCGCTCCGAATGCCAAGACGTTGCAGAGCTGACGTGGAACTGTCAAACAGACAGACACGCGGGGTCGTAATTATCTAATTAGATCCATGGCAGTAACTCTTATTTAATCTGTGTCCGTGGCGCCCGCGCATCCAGCTGTCAGAGTCTTCTATTTCATGACGGGCGTCGAGTAACATTCGTGAGTATTACTATCAATATGATCTTGTTACGGGGTTTAGGCTGTATTTTACTCGGTAAAGCCATATAGCTTTTGATATGTTATCGTATTGTTAACGGATGATAGCTCTTAAACAATACGATAACATTTCAAAAGCAATATGGTTTTACAAAGTAGAATAGAGCCCCTGGTAAGACATTGACCCCCTTTTGACCCCGTTGGATGTTTTTAACAATCTCCGTACTAAATAAAAAAAAATCTACACTTTAGGAATAAGACTGCGTGGCTATTTTGTAAGTCTTATTAAAGTATGTTAATCGATACTTTAATAAACAAATAAAAAACATCAAAGACACCGGAAGAAATAGTGGCGCTCATTACACAAGTATTTTACCCTTACCCGGGATTGAACCCGAGACTGCTAGCTTCGTAGGTCACTAAAAATGCATCATCGATTGTAAAAAAAAGTTCACCCGGGGTGGATTTTGAATCTTCGGATTTAATTTTGACAGTTACCAGATGCAAAATCGGTCAAATATAGGTCATTTATAACCTTCATATCAACAAAAGCAAGCCTCATCGTATGATATATCAAAATAGGCATACACAACAAGAAACTAGAACCAGGCGTACTTTTTCGAGTCAAATCAGAGAAATACTGGACAAGGGCCGAATCTTAAGTACCTACCCGAAGTCGACGTTGCGTGCATGACTCGATGTATGAATGTGGAAGGAGCGAAAAACAATTGTCAAGATCGTAGCAAATGAAGAGAAGTGGTCTCTGCCTACCCCTCTGGGAAACAGGCGTGATTTAATATGTAACTAGAACCAAAATATTTACACGTAGGAACGCGAGAAGGTTCTAGAGTGACAGGCCTTCCACATGGTGGACCGACGATCTGGTAAAGGTCGCGGGAATCCGCTGGATGACAGCAGCAGAGGACCGATCGTTGTGGAAAACCTTGTGGAAGACCTTTATCCAGCAGTGGACGTCTTGCAGCTGATGAGGATGATGATGATACAAACGAAGTCGAGTTTGAGTCACAATATTACTTTTATGTTGTTCGGCAGCATGAGCACGTTACGCTCGCTCAAAGGTCTTTGCTTACGGCGGCGTCGTTGATCAGGTCGCCACCTTCCCGAACACATGGTTGAGCGAGGCGATGGCTGAGATACGCGTCATACTCGTGATGGGTGCTGTTTGTGGGGTCCGGTCTTTTGTTCAGTTAATTATTCCAGTTATGACTTTTGACGTAGAGACCTCATCGTGTTGTTCTCCTAGTCATTATTTTTAGTTTAATGTATTTGAGCTTACATTTCTAGTGTTTTAATTTGTGCTACTTTATTATCTTTTAATGTAACTTACTTTTAAGTATTATCGTATTTTATGTTTGAAAAAATGACCTTTTACTGGAGTTTCTTGCGGCGCTTCTTCTCCGCAATGATGGTATGTCCGAAGCGCTAGTAGATTCACTCATTACCGACGCCCATTTACTGCATAAATGTTTTGATTTTGATTTTGATTTTTAATAATTTATATACAAAAGGTAGGTATCAGTTGTAGGTTCGTTTAGGACAAGATTAAAAAGCCTGCTTTTGAGTCATTAACTTAACCGTTAATCAGCGCGTCTAGAACCTAGAAAGTTCGAGGAATGCACTTGAACCTAAAGGACATAGACACTAGTAAGTAAAGTTTACTGTTAAGTATATCTAAGGCCGGTAACCCAATACGATCGGACGGGAGATGGTATCGCAGCGTCCCGCAGCGCTGAGGGCTAATCGCTGCTTATTTTAACTAACATTCCTGAGGTAAGGGCTCCTTCACCATTGTGTCACATTAATATAATGCTATTTTAGAGCCTTACTTTTTACTAGCTTCTGTTCGCATTGGGGAATGCAATTTGATAAATTCAAATTCAAATTCAAATTACTTTATTTCACAAAATTTCAGGTACATAAGATGACATATTATAATTTAATATATTAATAAGATAGATATGTGAGAGGAACGAGTGAAACAACCGGTAGCTAATAGCACACTGACGTTTATTATAGAAGCAACGTTGATATCAATCATTGAATACAACACGGACACAATCCAAAATGAGTCAGTGTGGTATTTTAAAATTAGAAGCTGTTGGAACACGATTTTTAATGGAAGACCAAATTATTTTGGAATGTGTCCGTTTTGTATTCATTGAGCGACGTAGGGGCGCGCTCATGCACACATACCCAACACAATTTAACCAGTTATTAACCAAGTAACTGGTTAAAACCGGTTAAAACTGGTTATTTGCATTCCCTAGTTCTCATAGATTTCGATCATAGTTATTCCCTCTTTCCCTATGTATTAATTCCAGGTATAAGCTATCTCCATGTCAATGGAGAATTTGATCCAAATCCCTCCAGCCGTTGCACCGTGAAGGAGTATCAAACTAAAATACAAACTTTCCCATCTAGAATATTACTCGTATCATAAGAAGACAAAATTAATCTGATACACGTAAATTGATTGAGTAATTTGAACTTACTTTAAAAACGAGCAATGGTTCAAAAATATCCTTACATTGAATATATTGCAATGTACGGTGTTGCAGTACATTGTACAATATCAAAATAACGTGAGGGTATTTTTATTGCTGGACATTTTTGATAACTATGTGTAGTTTTAACTGTATAGGGTCCCCCCAGGTCCCCACTCACGTAACTCTAGCAAAAATATATTTTTTAAATTAATATTCTACAAACGATCCTCCGAAAATGAATATGAATATAATTATATGTTTTTTTTAAGCTATTTAAAAATACCTCAATTAAGTCTTAGACAAACCTTGCTTTACATAAATAGGAGTAATAGAAATAGAAATAGAAATAGAAAATATTTATTCGACGATCACAGGAAAAAACAAATAAAACACATTTTAAATTTAAAGAGCCACAACAACCACAACAAAAAAAAAATACGTACCCTTGCGTGGTATAAATAATCTATATCTGTTCCAAAAGAACATTGAGAATTTAACAGTTTCTAAAAAAAAGTGACGGTAACATACAGTGTAGACAGACTGAAGGTCAAATATGGGTAAGGACCAAAAAGTTGTCCACGCTAACTCAATCAATTAAATTTTCTATGAAACTTTTCCGTTGTGACACGAAAATTAGCCATACAAATTGTAGGGATACTTTTCGTCGCACAACGGAACTTTTTTCGTCTTCGTCGTTTGTATGGTTAACTGCGCTTAACTGTGGTCCAACTTTTTGGTCCTCACCCATATAGTGAAACTAAAAAGGTTCCTAGTTTGCCTACGGAACCCTTGAAAGATAGAAATAGAACCATAACTCCCTCTAAAGACATGCGCACACGCCCTTACCACAGCAAGACACTCGCTGTCAACCTCATAACACTATAAACAAACAAGCACGCATCAACTCTGTTATTAGATTTCATTAACTTTTTAATGTTACGAGTAGAGGTTGACCGCTTTATTATAAGGCTAAATTATATATATAAATAGTTTTATTGGAATCTACTAAAGTTTTTGAATGGAATTGAAAAGGAAGAGAAGAAGAAATAAAATCCTTCCTTTTCTACTAAATTATACATTACAACCACACAACTACAGATTAGACATTATACATATATTGTTATGTATATATAATATTTGACGACACGCTGCCCTAGTTGGTAGTGACCCTGCCTACGAAGCTAGCGGTCCTGGGTTCAAATCCCGATATTAGTGTGATGAGCGCGAATATTTGTTCCTGAGTCATGGATGTTTTCTATATATTTAAGTATATATTTCTATATAATAAGTATTTATATCGTTGTCTAGTACCCATAATACAAGCCTTGAGCTTAGTTTGGCACTAGGTCAATTGACAACATTTCATTTTGGTGACACCTTCAAATTACTATACGAATCGAAAGGGTTTTACCTCCTGAACACGGCAAAATATTTATTTAGATTTATTTTTCTTTATTTTCAAAATTACAAGTAAGTTAATAAAAATATCGAGTTTTACCAATACTATGCCTGAATAGATATAATACCATTGCCTTTTTCACGAGAAAAAAAGCTGTCATACTTCAAATTAGATATTGACACTATTGACAGATGGATAGAGATTTAGGGCCATTTGCACGCAGAATTTAACCCTGGGTTAAGGCACTAACTCGAGTTAGTAGACGTCAGATTCATACGATAACTGTCATTTTAACTTGAGTTAGGGCCACTTGCACGAAAAGTTTAACCCTGGGTTAAGACACTAACTCGAGTTAGTATACGTCAGATTCATACGAGAACTGTCATTTTAACTCGGGTTAGGCCCACTTGCGTGGACCAGAGTTAGCGTCTTAACCCGAGGTTAGGCAGCAAACCACGTACAAAAGTAGACGCTTAACTCTGGGTTAAGGGCTAACTCTGGTCCGCGCAAGTGAGCCTTAGTGTCTTAACCCAGGGTTAAACTTTTCGTGCAAGTGGCCCTTAGTGTCTTAACAGAGGGTTAAACTTTTCGTGCAAGTGGCCCTTTATCGGTTGACATGATACTTTTTTATATACAGATTGGACCACAGACCACAGTGGTCTGTGGATTGGACTAACGTAATATGTCCATTGTGTCGTAGAAATGAAGTTACGCCCTTTTAGAATAAGTACATCTTAATAAATTAATAATAAAATAATTATTCATTCTAGAGAAAATTTAAAACTATTAGTGTCTTTCTCCTTCCAAACAGTATCTATAAAACGAATAAAATTAAAGTCTTGAAAATATGAAATCTTGTCAATTGGTGTGACATTTTCCCCTGATATTTATTTATATTTTGACAATAAGTACCACATTTTATTTTCTACCACACAAGTATGACAGAAATGTGTTACATCTTTGGATTCTGCAAACCCAGTTATTTATTCGTAACTCTTCGAATTGTGGTATCATGAATCCATTAAAATTACAATTTAAGGTGCGACCGCACCGCTGCGTACGGTGCGTCAAAAACGGCGCCATGTTGTTACTATGACCCCGTCTTTTGTTTACGGAACGACACCGTATTTTACGCAGCTGTGGGGTCGCACCTTCAAAAAGGGAAATGCCTATAAAACTACTATTTGTCATCCAAATTACATGTATCCAAAAATTACACAAATTTCACCGAGTTTCCACATAAAAACTGATTTAAAATAATCAAAGCCGCCACAAAAACCTTAATCTCCTAAAAATATAACCTATAATCGTATAACTAAGTGCACGTGTCAACACTTTCTTAACAAACTGAACTGTTTATCTTACTATATCGGTTTAATGTATTTTTTATTCATGAGAGAGTCATCTCGTGGATCGATTGAGCTATCAAGCAACTCGAATTTATACTTCGATCGATAGATAGATCATTCGGCCGCGGCGCAATGGTGTAAGTCTAATTTTTATATTTCTATAAACGTTATAAAAATGTGCTAAGACTTGTTTAGTTGATTGAATTATACGTCGTTTAGTCACGGCATACATTTCTCGCAATCATTGCAAAAAAATTGAGATGTTTTTTGCTAAATGGTAGAACGATCGCTTGGTTAAAATAATTGTTTACGAACAGTTATGTTTTTTATTTCTTGACGTCACGATCGATGAACTTGCTAGTGTGTAAGGACCCTTGATGTTGTTGGAGAATGATGGACATGTCTTCAAAGCTTGGAGGGGTGTTGTTTAAGATATGTATGAAACGTTATTCATCATTATGTTGTTTTTTTTCGCTAATTATACATGAGAGATGGGTTAGTTGGTTAACAAAACTTTTTAGGTTAGAAAGAATTCCACACTTCCACTTCGCCAAAATCGGCAATTCGCTCATTATACAGAATGAAGGCACATCATATTCTTGTTTAAAAGGAGATTTTCTTTTCAGTTATCAAGTATAACCCTATGATCTTAGATTTTGGATTTAGGTGTCCTGTATTGGTACCTGACAGCTAAAACTATCTAACACCAGTACAAATTTCATTAACATATTATGTTTTTTTTTTACTTTTAATTAATGGCTTTCACTCCTGTTAAGGTGTATTTCGCCAGCGTCAAGTTATTCATAGACACTCCCATGGACTTATTAGAGCAATAAGTCCGTGGATATCACACGCGAAGACAATTGTTCGTTAAAAGAGAATTTTCTCCAATAGACTAAACAGAAGCACATGGGGTTAGCTCCACGCGCTTCTGTCAAATCCTATTATGACATTATGATCACGCTTTAGTTGTTCAACATCACCTCACTTACGTCAATGATTTTTGGATTATTCGTCAAACGTCATTTAACCATCATCATCATCATGATTTTAGTCGTAAAGCTACTGGACATAGGCTTTCCCGAAATGACCACGATTATAAAATAAAACTAAGCAGTAAACATACGACTTTAATACATACGATGAAAACAGTGTGTGATAAAGATGGATAACACAACTCAAGTCCTTGCTTGAGTAGATGTTAGCGAAGCTTACGCTTAAGACTGCACCAAGCAAACGTCGAGCGTCCAGTGGCGCCCTCATTACTTTTATTGTGTTTTCTACTTAAGTAAAGAATTTCCTTGCAATCAGACGATACATTTTTGAAGCGCAAGTAAAAACACAATTTATGGGATACGTGACACACTGTAATAACAATTACCCTTTGAGTAGTCAGCTTAACGGGAAAAGGTGGCAACTTTTCTCCGTTAAGTTGATAACTCGAAGGTGAATTGTTATTAAACTATGTGATATACCCTATAACTTGTGTTTTCATTTGTAGTACAAAAACCTACCAATCAATTTCAAGAAAATACCTTAGTTTAATAGAAAACACAATAATAATAAGGGACTGTACATCTGGCGTACGCTCGGCGTAGTCTTAAACAACAATTTCTCACTTGCCACATTTTACCAGCGAGCCTCAAACCCTATTATAATAATTAACTTACAAATATATGTATAAAACGGCGCGGGGTTACAGTTCAAGCGATGCGCCGGAGCAGAGATCTATAGCGATCTTGTTTCCGATGAAAAATGGTGACCATTTCTCAGCGGCCGCGTCGCGTGCGCAGGCTAATGGACTTGATAAATAGAGCATTTGGTTGGTATAATTGTTGTTTTTGTTAGAACTGTAATTATGGCAGTAGATTTGGTATGTTTGGATAACACTGTTATTACTACGATACACAAGTATTGACTATGATCTTTATTCGAAATTGTTTTACCCATCTTGATTTTGTATCGTAAATAGCCTAAATAATATTGGAATAGCGCTCCAATAGAGCATTTGACATAAGCTAACGAGTGTTTGCGCGATCGATAAGATAACGCAGATTGCTTTTCGATATGGCCACTTTTGCTGCTCAGTTTGTTAGAGCATCGAGTATCGTAGCAGTTTAATTTAGTCAATGTCCAATTTTAGGTCAAAGAAAAAGAGGGAAAGAAAAATATGCGAAAGGGGTACCTATTATTATATATAAACACTCTCACACATACATATACATACGTCGGTAATATGGAGTGAATCTACTAGCGCTTCCGACAACACCATCGTTGCGGAGAAGAACCGCAAGAAACTCCAGAGCAGGTCATTTTTCAATCATAAAACACAACAATACTTAAAAGTGCAGATTATCGAAATGCTTTTCTCCCCTTATGAGTAAATTTTTAACCATAGTCACAAGTATAGCCTAACCTAACCAGCACAATTAGTATTTAAAATCTCCTGAAAACATCATGATTTTAGCGTAATAGCGTACGAAAAAATAAAAATTCTATGAAATGATACAATAGATGAAGTAAAATTCGATAAATTTATGGGGTACCATGCGAAAGATAAGAGTCTACATACACCAAGCGCAAACGCAAGCGAAAATAGTTTATTTCCAAATGTAGAAACTTAACACACTGGTTACAGTTTAAGTTTAAACTGACCCTCATTTCCATTTTATTTCATAAATAACCACTGTTTTCTGCCAAGTATTTAACTTCTTATATTGATGATGAGAGGAAGTAGTATTTACTAAAGAATATGATATAAAATGCTTGGGTGATCGAAATGAACAACCAAGCTTTCTGGCGAATGTTCTCAATTCTATTAGGACTCTTATGGCCAGGCGAGTTATATGTAACATTAAATGACGTAGAATCAATAATACAAATAGATTAAATCACTAACAACACTCAAAACATTAACCGTACATCAACTTCCGTCGATAGCGTTTGACTAAATCCGGAATCGTTGCCCTAAAACAAACCTTTGTTTTCGATAATTGACAAAAGACTATGCACACGACCGAGAAATCTTTAATTCCTTAATTGTCTGTTTCCATTTTATTGGACATTTCACTGATTGTTTTATTACCCTCGGTCTCGGACACGGTTGACGATGGATTGTTAATCGGTCAACGGGAAAATATTGTTCATTAATAACTAAATTAACGGGATTACCATCAACGCATTTAATGCCCGTGGCTCAAATAGTATTCCGAAACAACAAGGGACCGCGAACATGGGCAGGGAACACGATAACATAGATTTAGATGTTCACGTGACGACAGAAATACAATTTTATTGTTTCCCACGGCTTTTTTTAGAAAAACGGTTTGTGGTCTATTCGGGTCTAATTGGTACAGAATTTGAATGAAATTTGACATATTAAGTATTATGACGAAGTTAATGAAATGTAAATTTTGAAAAACGTATTTTTTTTAAATAACTTTTAGGATATTATGGTAGGACATCGAACATATTTACGAGCATTTTTCAGCCTTTTAGCAAACCTCGAACGCTCTTCAATAAATTCGATGGAATAACGTATTTTTTTTTTCATTGTCCTACTTATGTTAAAATTCGACAGCAAGGTATAGTTAGCCTACAAAAATACTGTTGATCGACCAAAAGCTCCTATCTTGTAAAAAAACTTGTAATATAACATGTTGCTAGCATTGCTATTACAAGCGATTCAGGTTTATTTGTGCCTTGAGAATAAAACAGAGTGGACAATCCTAAACAAAATGACCTAGTCCTAAACTAAGCTCTAGACTTGTTATATGGGTACTAGACGATGATGATAACCTTACTTATATAACAATACATCATTAAATACGCAGAAAACGTTCAAGATGAAACAATAAATACTCGCGCTCATCACACAATACATCTGTCTTTCTGAATTCGAACTTGGGTCCGCTAGGTCCATAGGAAGGGCTTTCAATAATTAAAAAAAAACGTAACACGTGGTATGTGCTAATAGTACACTAATAATATCGGAATATTACTCATCGTAGATAACTATGCTTAATAACATTAACACAATCGTTCATTGAATACAAAACGGACACATTTCGAAATGAGTCCGTGTTGCATTTTAACATTTTTAATGCAAGGGCAAATTATTTTGGAATGTGGTCGTTTTGTATTCAATGAGCAACATATTATTATAGGTAAGACGTCAGATGATTCATCAACAAAATCAACTAAAGAAAACTAAAAAAAACATTTTCAATTTGCCGTAACATTCTCTTTCAATTAACACGCCGACACCTTACACCTTACTCAGGGATACCTTACCACAGTTAAAGTTAACTCACTTTAGAGTATTCCGCCCTTTTAATCAGCTCTTACTCAGTGCCTCATGGAGCTTTTACGGGCTCCCTATAAAACGGAATTGTAACAATTTAAGTCAGCTTTCAAAACTACTAAGGCCCGCGTGTTCGCGCAGGGGTGTTATTCTCTCAAAAACAACGGACGGTCGGACGATTGAGCGAAATCGCAGCCGCGAGTTTAGGTAGTCCTGTCAGAGCGAACAAAACACATTTTAGCCTTATACGTTCGATCCATCAGCAGAAACCATGCAGCTAAATTGAAAATGCACGCGCTAAAATGTGTTTTGTTCGCACTAACGGGAGTATTTAAACTCGCCGCTTCGACATTCACTCGTCTGTCCGTCCGACCGTCGTTGTTCAGAGAATCACTACCCAGCTAATGGCCTGGCCTCGGAATGACTAGGAGACATTTATTTTTATAGTTTTCTTTCCATATTCGGGAACCTTGGGAACAAGGTCCAGCGGGGGTCGGATGACATTTAGCCGCAAAAGGTAATTGTTAAGTGAGATCTAGAAAATTGGTGTAGTTAATGTTTGACATTATTCATGAATAGCGTTATTTTTCTTATCTTTGTCACAACATTTGTGAATGTGGTCAACACTTTGAGAAGCTGGTGGTAAAATATAGTTTAAAATATTCGGTTTTTTTTCCTTTAATTCACACCCACATTACACCTGTCTTGCTCTCATATCTTTTAAGTAAACGTACATACGTAATTTTAAAATGAAATTTTGGCATAGTATGTTATAACTCCATTGTTAACTGTTTTTACGATAGATTTTGTAAATTATGTTCTTTGCTTTGTTTTCTGTCTTTCTTATTCTGTGCAAGACTTTTGTTAGTTTCTGTATGATTAAGTGGTTAACTGGTAGAGAATGCCATTAGGCATTAAGTTTGCCATTTGTACTTTTTTTGTGCAGTAGGTAATGGTTCAATAAATAATAATAAATAAATAACTTAACAATAATAACACCAATAGATTTTTAACATATTCCTGTTGATATAATAATAATGCGCCAAAACCAAAGTTATTCGCATCGGTATTTAACATCTTAAATAGGTCAGTAAAAATCCCATAGCCCTACTGTCATATCGGTCGCAAATCACCGTCATGGCTAGCAATTTGCGTGACGTGACCTTTGGCCGTAAATGACGGTCGGTTGACAGGCCAACCAAGCGGATTTAGAGTCATCTGTCGCTAGCCCGCGGGCGGGGCTGCGCCAGCGCAGAAGGGACGGTGCAGTTTTACCATCAATATCCTCTTTAATTAATATCCGTATAGATTAAAACAAAGAAATTTACTGATATTATCATCGCGCAGCCAAAACATGTAAAATCGAAGAACAGGCCTTCGTTTTAACTGACTTCAAAAAAAGGAGGTTCTATGTATTTTTAAAATAGGTTCACTGATTTCTCCGTCAATTGTAGACCAATAATAATACATTACTGCAGAGGCCGTGATATAAGGGATTTAAGGACGAGTTTGGGGTAGACGGCCGAGTCATATGTAGACAAGGCCGGATAGAACGAGTCCTTCAATCCCTGTTCCGGCCGAGGATTGTATAGTGCTTTTCTCAGGCAATGTGAGGAAATATTAAAAGTACATTAATGCAATCTTACGATGGCAATCTTAAGACTGCAATCTTACGATGGCTATCTTAAGACCGCAATCTTACGATGGCTATCTTAAGACTGTAATCTTACGATGGCTATCTTAAGACCGGAATCTTACGATTGCCATCTCAAGACTGTTATCTTATGATGGCAACGAGTCCAGCAAACCCTGTTCCGGGCGAGAATTTTATAGTGCTTTTATCATGCAATGTGTAGAAATATTAAAATTTAAATAACTACAATACATACATACATACATACATACATCACGCCTGTTTCCCAGAGGGGTAGGCAGAGACCACTTCTTTCCACTTGCTACGATCTTGACAAATTTCTTTCGCTTCTTCCACATTCATACATCGAGTCATGCACGCACGTCGGTTTCGGGTACTTAAGATTCGGCCCTTTTCCAGTATTTCACCGATTTGACTCGAAAAAGTACGCCTAGGACGGCCTCTTCCAACCCGTCCACTCACTATCGATCTGTATATCTCTTTCGTCAATCTCCTTTCATCCATGCTTTCAAAATGACCGAACCATCGAAGCATGCCCTTTTCAATCTTAGTCAGTACATCTTCTTTTATTTCACATTTCTCTCTGACTTTTTCATTCCTTACTCTATCAATCAGTTTCACACCACACATACTACGCAAAGAGCGCATTTCAACGTAATCGAAAAATAACTACAATGTAATCGAAAAAAAAAGCAGCGGCCTTAAATGTTTTTCCTTAGGGTTTTCATACATTACTTCTTGGCCTAGGCTATGAAGTGATGTAGGGAGCCACAAACAAGAAACTTTGTCCTCAATTCGTGACATTATGTATTGCATATGTGCATACATTTCCGAGCATGTTTGAGAACACTTTTTTTTTGGTTGATCGGTCAGATAGCACTCTAGACCATAACACCACAGACATAAATTAGAAATTCCCGCGGTCTATGATTTGAGGGTCCCTGTTGATTAAACAAACCTGGCACTATCCTATGCACCGTCCATGTGATCGTCTGCGCAAGGGCAGTGAGAAAGCCGTGTCCTTTACAGGCCGGCGCCCGCGCACTTGACGGATAGCTCGCATTATTGCGTCGCCGCGATCGCCCGTAATGAGATGCAAGGCAGAGAAGGGTGCGACAGAGGCAGCTGTATTTTTGAACTGCGTACAAATTAGTATGTAACACAAATGGCTATAAGGCAAATGATGACGATGTTACTTTACACAGGTAGATTTTGACTATTATTTGTGTGAGACGGACGAGAGAGGGGACCACCTAATGTGATTTATTTATTTTATTTTATCACCTGACATTTCACATTCCAAAAACCATCTACTCCTGGACATAAACCTCTTTCAAATACATCGGAATACAGCAACCTATTGGTTTTTAAATAGAAGAAGGAAAGAAATCATTTTAAAAACTGTTAGATAGTAGGCCGCACTTGGATTGAACATGACAGCATTTGAACAGGGCATTGCAAAGTGAGTTATCTGCGAAATTATTAAAAAATACGTTTCCAAAAAAAAAACACTGATTCTCTAAATTTAGAGACAGCTCTTGGCAAATTTCAAATGTGTAGTTAGGTTAGAATAGAACTCCGTTTTTTTTTTGATTTTCTGGAAAATGATCTGCTAACTTCACGGACATTAGGAAACCTACCTCGCGATATTTTTCCTTTACCGTAAGAGCATCGGATAACGCACTTAAGTTAGAAAAAATCGGTACATGGTGACCGCGAGGGTTCGAACTCGGTACCTTCCGATCACTAGTCGACCCCCTAAACCGCTAGGCCACCGACGCCCTACAGAGTGATGCCTCTACACCGTTCCATACTCTTCCCCGTCATCAGTAACGATCAGACCGCTGGGCCTGTTATCTTTATCGTTCAAAATGTAAACACAATATTAGGACCACATTCACAACTCACAGAAAATTATGCACTTAATTTGAAAAACCTCGTCTATGTTTGACAGGAGAATTAATATGATAATGCAAGTTTATGTTAGTTTTATGTTTATGTGTATAACAATGGACCCAGCAAGAACTTAAGACCGTAGTATCTTTTTACTACCATTTTATCGTATTGCCTACACAGATGAATACTATCCGATAGAGGGCGATCTTGTAGGGCCTTTGCGTAAATACCCCAAAGCTATCCAAATAATAATTTAAAACAAAAATGACGCGCAGATGTCACGAGATGCTTGAGTGAGATTAACAATTAGTTGCGATCATCATATTTTTGCACATGCTTTACGAGCAGGTTTCTCTGCGGGTTCGAATCAGAAATGAGAGATCCGCAGTAAAACTAAAGCTTTTACAATTCAGCAAATTGCAAACCCTGGCAAGGAACTCATAGAAAGGATACCCGTTGAGGCGAAAAGGTTCTAGAGAGACCACCACGTACCAAAAAGCAGTTGGCAGGCTTCCAACAAGGTCTTACGATCTGACTAGGGTTACAGAAAGCAGCTGGATGCTTCTAACACAGGACCGATCATGGTGGAGACCTTTAAATTCAAAATTCAAATTCAAATCATTTATTCTGTAAGTAGGCCCTGTAGGCACTTTTACAAGTCTGAATCTACCAGCGCTTCCAAAGAGACCACTGTTGAGAAGAAGCGCCGCAAGAAACTCAACAGTAAGCCATTTTTTAAAAATAAATCACTTATTACCTTACTAAACTTAAGCTACATAATTTAAATGTCACAGGGATGTACAGGTCCCAGTAGTAATAATAATTAAATAAATCAAAATGTCGGATTAAAATAAATAATACAATTTCGGAGATGTAAACAGGCGTCAGGCGTTTAGAGAAGGATGTCCAGAAGTGGATAGATTCTTTTGACATGATAGTGATGATGATGTTCACAAAAGCAAGACCGAACCTTTAAGCGCCTAACGCTAGATTACCTTTAGATATTTATATCACTAATTTGCCCTTTAATATAACTAATAAAACAAGGGCATCGTGGCTGGCAACAAATCAAACCCATCGTGAGCCAGGCTTGGAGACGATCCACACAATTACTTAAGGTCGTGACCAAAATATAGTCATAAATTGTTCTAGAAACGAGGGCGGACCCAACTGATGACAATTATCTGCTATTACACGTTCATCGTATAAACTGTACAAAATTAATCAGCCAACCCACAGGTCTACCTTTAAAATTAATCCCAATCTTATTCCATGAGGCGTAAGCGCTGAGAGATTTAAAACGTATCAGTATTGCGGTTTTTCATCCGCAAAATTAAAGATGGTAACTCATTTGGAAACAATTTAAAGTGTAATACTTGTAAAATTGCATGTGTTCTTATCGCGTCATGATAAGATTCAAAATGATATGGTAAACGATAAACTAGTGACTAAGTTGTTGTGGTTTCGCTCTGGACAGTCAGTTGCGGTTTCTGGCGTAAAAAGCTCTTAAACGATTGTAAATTGACGTATCGTATTGCGATCTGATGTGGAATCTGCCGATAAAAATATATCTAGGTTATTTTGCTGCTTCGAAAGGGTTACCAAACTTGCTACACAATCTTTGATGCAGTTGGATTTCACTCTCTCTCCTGGCACTTACTATTCCCATCTGATGGTGGGTCTGCCTTTCTTGCCTTTTCTCTGCTTTTACAGTAAAGAGAAGACAAGAATCAATCCTGACAGCTGTCATTCCATTATAACCTCAAAGCCAAAAGTCTTACTAATATTATAATTACGAAAGTTACCTCTTCACGCTGCAATGGCTTAACGAAATTGGATGAAATTTAGAATGAACATCCAACTCCTCATCCCATAAAATTTAAAGGTTCCCCAAGAAATAACTACAATCGGAATCTACGCGGACTAAGTCACGTGCAGAAGCTAGTAGGTTTATAAATTGTACTGCGATGACAGGTGTCAGGATTGAATGAATGAATGAATGAATGATATTTATTTTCCAAAGTAAGTCACAGTACATACATTGCATGTTATGTCAAAAGTACAAGAAATTACATTGGAATCGTCAGCAATTATACATAAGTACAAAATAAAGAATAAAAATAATATTATATTTACTCCTTATTTTCCTTTTATACACGCTTGTAAGTCCCCCAAATTAGAGATGAATGTGATGTCATATCTTCTCTATCGTCTTGTCGTATCTTGAGTGCAACTTCATCTCTACTGACACGAGAATCAAGTACCGCGAACATTTTAACACTACTTCTGACATGTTATCGTAATATTTTAAGCTCGACCTTCAAGTAAATAAGAGCTATCGATACTTTGACGATACAATAACACTTCAAAAGTTATATATAATTCTACCGAGTAGGGCTCTAAGACTTCTATTTTAATGTATGTTTAATTATTATGGTTTAAGAAACCATGGCATGATTGGCATGATTATGGCAATTAAATGATTTGTTATATCATTTAATGTACCACTTACTTTCCGGGCCCCCGTTTCTTATGTTTTCTCGGGCCTCTGGTATTTCTACCTTTAATTGATTGGGGTTATTATGACATGGCTATGCATGCAGTTAATTTTACGGCGAGCGTAAAGGACAGAGCTATAGCAGTTATATAGCTCTGTCCTTTTCTCTCAGCGTAAACAAAACTTTTCAATAGTAATAACATTTCCAAATAATCTTATGCACTTTACCTACCTACTGCATTATCTCCGACATTATTCATTACCTGTGCATAGAAACCTTTTCTCTTCCGAAAGCGGCTCTTCCCCCCCCTAATTTGCGCATGATCAGCCCCAGTTTAACCCCGCGGTGTGTGGCGCTGGCGCAGGCGCATGAGCTGGTTCCCACGCGAGGATCTACAGCGTCAGGATGTGACCTTGGTTATGAGGAAGGGAAACTGTTGAGCCTCTGTAAGGCTAGACGTTGACTAACGCTAACTAACGTAAATGGTTGCCGAAAACTGACAAAATGTATGGAGTTGACGTAGGCGCTTGACGCGACCGTCTGTGACAGCTTACGTCAATCCTGTACATTTTTGGTAACGATAACGAACGTCGAATGCATTTAACTAGACAAGTCTCGTATTGTTTCATATTCGAATTTAATGGCTATAGAAAAGTGGCATGTGTCAAACTCAGCTCTGTGACATAGACAAAGATGCAAAGCATTTGCGGTTTTCGAAAACTATCGAAATGTCATAATATAAGCTTGACGCGATAGATCGCCCAGCTTACGAGAACGTCAATCAGATACATTTTGTCAGTTTTCGAAAATGTTTGTGCACTGTGTGCAAATGCGATGCCAACACTGAGGACTAAGATGGAATGCCTCTATCATAGAGGCATGGAGGTATTTCATCATGGAGGTATTTCACCGGTTTTCTTATCTTATTAAGTTTGTAATGTTTTGGTGATAACACCCGTGTTGGACAATTTTAGCTGACAGGCGCCGATAATGGACACTTAACTCTTTAATTCAAAGATCATAGAGTCCATCCATTGCCAAACAAATGAATAATCCTTACCATCTGCAATCTGTCGGGTGGTAGCACCTTGAGTAGGGTCCGTCCGGATCGCTGCCACCATCTTATCCATTAACCTACCACCAAACAACAGTGTTCGTGTTGTGTTCCGGTTTGGGGATAAGACAGCCGGTGAAATGACTAGCATAGAGGCGTTCCATCTTAGTCCTCAGGGTTGGCAACGCATTTGCAGTCTTAGGATTGCATTGCAGTCTAGTGAATGCGAATGTCTATGGGTCACAGTTTCCACTTACCATCAGGTGGCCTGTATGCTCGTTTGTCTTCTCTATGGCATTAAAAAAAAATAGAATCGAGTGTCCATCATTGGTTTTTGTCCATTACTGGTTCCATCACACTTTTAATTACAAAAATGTACTTTGATACATAAATAAAATTAAATCCCCAACGGATGACAACAATGCTTGATAGGTATAAAATGGCCACCGTTTGCGGCATAGATCTTTGTCGCGGGCGGGGCAGGTCATCAATTAGGGCGAGCACCATTTTTACGCGCGTGCGCCGCTCTCATCGGTAACGAGAGCAAATAGATGCAATTTGCTACTCAGTTAGCGCACTATGGTTAGAGATGATGCATTTGAGCTTAGGATCGAACATTTACACGGATTAGGTGCAAGGGGTTTGCTAGTAGAGAGTTAAAATTGTTTAATGATATATATGGTTAAAAAAAAACGGTTAAGTGCGAGTCCTTACTCCCTTAGACCAGTAAACTTCAATAGATATACCTCTTTATCATAAATATTTGTTAGATTGAACGCCCCTAAGGATTAGTGAGCGTAATTTTTGAGTTGTATGTATGTATTTTCGGTCGTGTAATTTCAGCTTTATACAAAAAACCAACTCATTTTGCGTCGCCGTGTGAACCAAACTGGAATTTTGACGAAACCGAATGTAACAGAACTTACACGACTAACAACTCACAAAAATACTCTTATTATTAAAACGCAACGTCAACTTTCCATACCTCACCAAAACTTTATCGGCGAAACCGCTACAGAGCTTAATACATTGGCAGTCATAAAAGTCATAATAAATAACAATAATTTTCATACATTGTCAACTTGGGACCATAATTTTATTGGGTAAAGTTTGTTCATTAATAAATAATAAAAAATTTAAGTGCGGTATTACGATAGAGCATAGACAATAAAGGCGCGTTGCGATAAATCCCCGTAACTAGCGTCCTGCTGCGTCCGCGCAGGCCTGGTAGCATAAATTAGGCGACGCGCATGATCGCGAGGTGTGCGCGAGGTTAAGGGTGGGATCGGATCGTTTATGGATTTATTTAACTTGAAAAACATAGGGTTTTACATTTTACGAACATTAATTTAAAAAAAAAAACAAGTTACGTGAGCTTCAAATAATTACTACACAAGTCTAATTAAAAAAATCATGTTTTAATTTCTTTAAATATGAAAATCATAAAAAACAATGACGTAGATGACAGGTGCTACAATCTAGCATATTTGTAAAAGCCCGGCGGTCACCTTCAAAAAATAGTGGTCGAGTCTATCTACATACATACATACATAAGCTCACGCCTTTATTCCCAGAGTGGGGTAGGCAGAGCTACAGAATTACTAACAACTCTAAAAACTTGTTAATAATTCTGTAAACACATTTTGCACAATTAGGCTAAGATGTTTACTAGTGTATTAGTGACAAGTTGCAAGCTATAAGTTGAGTCTATCTAAACATCATTAACATTATTATAACAAAACATAACTTGCATTACTTTTGACAGGAATTTGCCACATTTTTCTACACTCTTCATGTGATGTTAAAGTGCAGTCAACCAATTTTGACTACGTTAAAGAGACGTAGTCAAACTTAACAGACTTCCTATGATTTGGTTAACAACGTCACGTTGACAAACAAAGTGGCTTAGAAATCAAATTGGTTTACTGTACATGTCTTAGAACTTATATCTAGACGTACAAGAATATTTAAAACGAATTTTTAATTTACATAGGTAAGCATTAAAAAAACATGCCATAAAGCGGGAAGTATACCTAAAAAATACAGGGTGTTTGTTTTCCGTTCCATGTTCACTATTTTCATCCCAAATAAATCATAAAACACAGCCTCTCCACAGCTCCTCTGTGCTGTAAAATAAAATAATTACATTAGTTTGGTGGCAATAACAATAATTTAACCCGCAGGCACCGGGGCGCCTTATGTTTCACAGATCACCAGATACCGCCCTAACTTACAGTTGTCAAGTTGTCATACACATTGAGTTGACAAACATTTGGTCCATGGGGTGAACGCACCTTCGATTTAAAAAAAACTGAGTCGATACTTGCTGGGTTCTGTAGATACAATTTGTATGAAAACACGCTGTGAGTTTTTTTAAACGGTCACACAGCTTCCATTAAAATAAATGACTTTTAAAATCAATATGTTCTAACATTTTATATTTCAACTCAGATTTTTTAACCTTTATAAGCCAGTTATATAATTAAACTTAACTTTGTTATAACTTACTTTAAAACGGGATCCCTTTGAAACGCATAAAATATTTTCGCATTCCTTTTAGGCTAAAATTGCAAAATTTAATAAACATGTATTGTGTAGATTAGGCTAGGTTAGGACAGGTTAGTTTTTTATAATAATTAAAATAAAACCGTTTCTACTGTAAAACCCGTTTTCGGCCAAGCGATTTTATGCGAAAAGATGCGTAAAAAATATGCCATTCAACAGTGACCCTTTAAATTAATCATAATTGGAAAAAAAAATACCATCCACAAGGCTCCATGTTATGACAAGTATCTAAATTAAAATATATCTCCTAATCTAACTCCAATCAAATGTACAACACATTATCAGAGCCGAGCGCCCCGCACAGATAATAAATGGGCATAATGACAGGAATCCTTCGCCCAAAAAAAACACAGTCTATGGAATTCGAAGCGCGCGCGTAAGATGTTCCATATTCAAATTGAAATTTTATATGCGTTATTGTGAAGTTTTAAGTTTATTTGATCTATTTATCGTAAATATGGTGGCTTTACGGTTATCTAAGGATTAGGTGATTTTTATTGACAGTTGGGACAAAGCTCTCAATAATTTACGGTAACCGTTGAATACAATTATACTAACACGGTTTAATATGATATAAATTAAACATATTTACCAAAAAGTACATTCTAAATGCAGTGTTTTTATTATAACATGTTTTAAAATTATATCTTTAGTTACTAATATTGTAAAAAGAGGAAGCGGATTTGTAAGTTTGCTTATAAAATATGAGGAGGGTAACCTTCGGAACCACTGCACCTATTTGAAAAAAATATTTCACTATTTCAATCAAAGGTCCATTATTTCAGATGGGTATAGTTTATTATTTTATTGTTAATAATAATTATTTAACCTGTGCGAAATCGGGATGGGCCGCTAGTTACATTGTAATCTATTTTGTGTTATCATAGTATTTAGGTTATAAAGGTTTTTTTTTTTGTTTAGAAAAGATAAATGTGTCATTTATTTTGATAAAAATACAGATCGAGATCATTCGTATAAAAGTGCACGTTCACTACCCGACACGCGCAATCAGATCAACAAGAATCCAATTATCACCAACAACCCCATTAAGGCTAATTAAACACCCTGCCAAAGCCCCGACCCGGTCGGCACTACATCACGCATTCCGCTCCGATCGCGGACACACATAACTCCAGAGAAACATCTCATTTATCCAAAAACACAGTTTAAATATTTAACTCCCACCGAAAACTCATTAACCCGAGATCACACGATAAACCAAGCAACCATTAAAAATTTAAAACACATTATTAAAGAAAAATCGATACAAAAACGACTAATCAAAGCACTCGATTCGTCACGTTGTGATCGATTACGCACTCCAATTAATCGATATAACTTTATAGGTATATAATTATATAATAATAAAGCGATTCGCATTATTACTAACTACTATTAATAATTATTGATCTAATAAACGCGGCACCTCTCATGTTGTAAGACGTTATTACAGTAACGTCTTCATTTCTTCCTAGTGGTGATTGATGCATCGACTATCGATGAATTCGGCTGGAATAGAAAATCAATCATGAATTTATAACACTTATTAATGTCTGTTTGCTTAATGGGATATGAATTACGAGGCGAGAAAGAGAGAACGGGTTAATTTTAAATTTAAACGCGGACAATAAATTTTAATGACATGTAATATCGACAAATCTAATGCGCGCGTTGGGCAGGCCTAGCGGACGGCTATTAAACCAGTAATAACGGTGATTAACCTCAGATTAGGTTTGCATTAGCTCGTGCGGTACTCACTTAAAAAAACACCTTTCGAACCATTTTAAAATTCGAATATCGAACGCCGACGCGACTTGTTCACACGCTCGCTCGACTTTCATCAAACATTTTTCACTCGATATTGCAATCGATTACAATTAAACGTATGGATGTTACCGTTTGAACCGATATTCGGTTTTACGCGGATATTTAGACCGTTTGTAGAACAGCACAGTACATTAGTGTAATCTAATAGTTTGAACGTGAGTTTCGATACCATTTTAATTTAAACGGTACCGCAAATTTTTCTCGTTAAAAACTAGTGAGAGCAGTTAAGAATGGGCAGAGAACGAGAATCGATTGTGGCGAGCGAGCCAGCTCCAATCGCGATCATTAACGAATCGATCCAATCCGTCGCGTTACCATTCACCATAAAGCCCAATAATTAAATATTTATTCGGTTCCATTAGAATCCAAATCGAACTATTACACGGAATCGATTGAACACCATGGAAATGTTTAAATTACTTACAATAAAAGTAAAAAATGCCGTGAAATACATTTGACAAACGACCTCAAAGAGCTGTATTTACTTTATACCATTAATTTATTTTAATCGATAATCGTTATATATAATTGAAAGCGTTTATCGGATCGGTATTGTACGGAGCCATGTTCCTGTAACCCACTCGTGACCGATACGAATCGATTCGACTATCGATATATCGATAGTTGGGTCTGTCACGCGATAGCTGGGGCGATCGAGGGTGATTACAGGACTATTTTTCAAGGGATAAAATATATAAATAGTGTGAATGCGGCTTCCGTTACGTGTGGTGCTAGCCTTTATCGCACTATCGGAACTATAAACGAGCCTTAATTAAATAAGGCAAGGACTAAACTGCTCAGATTAAACCAGGGATTGAAAACCGGTTTATTTTCCGTACCGGTTAGAGCCGCACTTTGAGAGCCTAACCCATAATAAAGGTTACGCTCGCAAGAACCGCTCTAACCGGTATCTCTATGTCGGAGCGTAAACAGGGAACGAAATCAATTTACCGGTTAGAGAGCGGTTCCTCCGTGTGGGGGGTGAATGACCGCTCGTTTAAGGAGACAGGATTGGTTTGCTATGGTATTAGATTGATAGCGCAGCCACCAGCAGCGCCTCGACGCGCGACAGCGGTCATTCATCCCGTATCGAAACACAGAGTAACCGGTTAGGGAGCGCTTCGAAATAACGTTCCCAAATCATTTCGTTCGAACGTAACCTAAATTATTAACCGGTTTAACCTAAATAAATACCGGTTTATTTGTAACCGGTTACAATCCCTGGATTAAACTTAAGGCTCGTCCAGGTTCGTACCTAGGAGTGTGATCTCGTTTAAAACCGGTTTAAGTTCGTAATGAATATATGTTACTGACTATCCGATCTGATTATACTTCTGAGCATTACTTATGTGTTTTTATACAAATATACCACAGATAGGATAGCAAAGCCGACGTGTTCTATAATGAAAGCATTCGGAATTGCGGTTGCTTATTTATTATTAAAAAAAAACACTTCTATCCTTGACAGCTAGCTAACCTGTATTTCAAACATTGGATCATAGAGAAAACTTGGAGGTCCTCATCTTTCGTTTCTATCTTCATTTATTATTCTTCTTACCCCCCACCCCCTGCCCTACACAAACAGAAGGGTGTTTAATGTGTGTGTATTTTTTTTGTATCAGTCTGTAGCGTTGTAGCAAATTTTGTTTACGTTTATTTTATTGAAACATTTTTACCTGGGGCTTAAAAGATATCAACTCTGAAAGTAATATATCGTCTCATAATAATATTTCGGGGTTAATATCTATTTATGTTAGGTAAAAAACCTTCTTATTATGATAATGTGGTTTTTCTTTTCTATTCTGTTCGATTATCGATCCGTAAACAGGCGTGATTTAATGTATGTATGTATGATCAAAGGACAATCTCACACAAATTGAAATGGTCCAAAACAAAATTCAATAGGCTGGCTTTATGGGTATTAGACAATAATAAACACTTAGGCACGTAGGTAAGTAAATACACATTGAAAATTAAATTATTCTAAGTCACCAATCATAATGAATTCAGGTATAAAATGAATAAATATGAAATTAAATAAATAAAAGCAAAGTCCAAATTTACTAAATAATATATTAAAAAACAAATCGCTCCCATCACTCAATATTGCCCTTACCGGATTCGAATCCAGGAATACTTCGCAAGGAGGGTCACTAAACGAACTAGACTAAACGTGTCGTCAAATAAATCACATAATAACCCCTAATCAAGTTTTAATACAAAATAATTTGAAAACTCTCACCATACTTCCGTAAAATCGCAAGAAATAAATCGAAAGCTTTTAATTATTTCAATTACCTACTCTAACTAAGCCAACGTTTCCATTCGTTCCAAAGGCCTAACCACACGAGTAAACCCTGCTTCGAGCAACGAGCAAACAAGCGAACACGTTCTAATTGCTCTAATCCGTCTGTATCGGGCCTAATGGTTTCATCATCGCTTTTGGTTAGCTACGTGCTAGTTTACTTCAAAACTTTATATTTGTTCAACTCATTGAACACTTTATATTCCGGAACTTTAAGAAACATCTAATTTTATGTTTACATTTGAAATTATAGACACTAATGTATCAAGAATAATTTCCTGTCAAAAAAATGCGATAGGCTTATGTCACCGATTTTTTTTCGATGTAATGGCGACCACTATTATAGTGCCCGGCCGTTAACAAGTCAATCCTGACAGCTGTCACCGCAGTACAATTTATAACCTATTCTTGGGTTTGAGGTTATAATTTGTACTGAAATGACAGGTGTCAGGATCGACTTCTTATCGGCCGGGCACTATAAGTACTTTCAGGGCGTCTCAACATGGGAAAAACCATTATTGCTTTTGACTTTTCACCGTATTGTCAACGTTAGGATAGCTCTTATTTAGGTACTTCCCAAGTAACACAAAAAGCCGTAATAAGAGCTGTTTATTATAATTGTCTACGCTTAAAGCTGAATAACTTAGCTGAATAAGGGCTGAAAAAGCGCTTTTTCAGCCGTTATTCATCTTAATTGGGCAAAAATTATTCAGCCTAAAGTTCACATGGCTGTTTAATTGCTTTATAGTGGCTGAATAATGGCTGTATTAAGGGTCACAGAGTTATAAGGGCTGAATAACGGCTGTTTAAAAGAGCACAAGGGCGTGTTTATTCAGACTAAAGTTCACATGTGAACCCTTATTACTATCTTAAACCTCCACAAGTTCACCTTTAGCTGGACAAGCAAGAAAGTCGCTACATCAAACGTCAAGTTACAAATCTATATAATTAATTGAATACCTGTTGAAGTGTTTTGATTTTTCATTGAGATGACCCTACGACTAGATTTGCTTCAACGGGAAATGGCGGAATATTAAATAGTAATTAAGTATACTTGAATTTTTGTTATATCAGTGAAAATGATTGCGGTCTCGATTTTACTGTGTATATATATATATATTATTTAAGAAAATTTTCACGCGCTCCATAAATAATGCGTTTTTTTACAAAATAAACAGTAAATATACGCCGAAGAAAGTATACCAAATCCGTTTTCTTTCTTTTTTTATCAAAAATATACCATAAACTGATGTTACTGGTCTAAGAAGAGACAATAATTTTAATTTAATAATAGTTTATGGTTGAAATATCCTCAAAAGTAAAGATAAAGTACGATAATTTAAAGGTTATAGAATAAAAAATGGTGAATGAGTTTTCTGCACCAATGTGAACTACTTTTATTCCATATTTCAGCTATAGGCTGCGTAATGATTAACGAGAGTCCCTTTATTCAGCCTAAACCAGTAATAAGTGTAACTCGTGACCGCAAATTCAGCAGTAGCCGTTAATTTGATTCACTAATATTCTTCTAAACAGCTATTAGCGTTTTGCTGAACTTCTAAACAGCCGCTATGCAGATTGTATCAGTAGGCTGAATAAAGGCTGACTAGCAGGGAAAAAATCAGCCCTAAGCATTAGTAATGTTCACTTGTAGTTCACTATACCTCTATTGACGTTATAATAGTTCACAAGTGGTATCTTAAAAAGTCAACGTAATAAATATTCACATGTGCTATCATACACAGCACTTAGCATAAAGTTCTCCACTAAGTTGCCCTTAAACAGCTAATAGTGTTTAAAAATACTTAGAGCTGAATAAGGACGTAAATGTGTACCCTTTCTATACCGTAATACAGCTCTTATTCAGACTGAGCTGTTTAATTGACACTAAATGCTATTATGCAGCTGTAAGTTCACGGATGAACTTTTGTAAGTGTTTATATCAGCATAGAACTGTATATAAGACCACGAGTGAGTAGTTATATTGCTTACTGTGTTATGACCCTAAGAGGATTGTAAAGCTAAAATCGCGTAGCTGTCAAAAAAAACCATACGAAGGGCATTGGGTAAATTTAATTGAAGAATATTGTCTTTTTTTACAGCGGCCACGGATGATTTTTACACGGTTACGAGTACTTTACGGACTTTAATAATATCGGAGCCGAGATATTTAATATTTAAGTATTCAGTTTTTGGTACTAAAAGTACGCCTAGTTAAGAAAATTGAATGTCTCGGCTCCGATGCACTTAAGAGTATTACATGACATAACAAAACATGTTTATTTTGAATTATTCTATCATAATTTACCACTTTTACACCGCCCATTTTCAAAAATCGGACTATTTTCAAGGGGAGAGAAACGTTATCGCATTTTACATGGTTTTTTTTAGTTTCACAGTTGAATTAATAACACGTCAAAGGCAATATGGTTTGACCTATAGAAAAAAAACTACATTGAAAACTCTTAAATTAATATACTTAATATTAATTTAATAAATTATTTTCATCAAACCTATACTAAGAACCAATCCGTTTTAACCAGTTTTCTTGGATTTCGGTAAAACAATACTCACAGCTAGGATTTGAATGTAGACTTCCTACACGTTAGAGATGCTCTTTTAACATTATTACTGCTACAATTTTATATTTTGGCCCTGCAACACAGCGAATCCTAACACAGGACCCAAAATCATTTTTATGCCTTAAAATGAGTTTTTCTGAAAATCATTTTTCATTTCCATTTTCTTTTCAATAATGCAATTCATTTTGCGTCCGCGCATAATTTATCGACCCCTAAGGACCTGATCGATTTAATCGATAGATGGGCGGAACCAATAAAAAAACAAATACACTTTGTTTTTTAATATTAGTACCTACTTATAAGTAGGTTGTGATTCTGGCGAGTCATCGTATTGACAATCGTTGTTGCAGACAGTCACTGTTACTATGAATATAAATACTGATTGTAAATAGAGGAAGAATAAAAAAAAACGATTTCCATGACCTTTCGATCAATAAAAGTAACAAAAAGCAATTTTCTAACATTAAAATAATTCACATAATAGACAGAAAGGACAATTGACACCTCAATTTAATATTACCATACGCCTTTCTAAGTTTAATCGTCTTTGATTAAGTGTTTATTAAATAAGGCAGCGTCAACCGTGACGCTGAATTAAACAATCAGGCAACACCGTAAACAAACGAGTTACTGGCAACACTGGCCGTATCAATTAAAAAATTATCACCAATTACCTCGCCGCAGGCCGTCAAACATTGTTCGAAATTTGAATATTAATCGACGGATAATTTTATAAGAATCGATTAATCGAATCGTTTTAAATCGTCCGCTCGCTTATAAAGTGTACGTCTTAATTGTGCGCCATCTACCGGTGGATCTTTGGAAGTCATTTATCGTAAGGAGTCCCTTAATTAGTTCGTATCCCGTGCCGAGTCGATAGCATCGCCGCCTCACCTATTCCTTATTTGAAACTACGCTTAAACATGCCCTCTCTCATTTTAACAAAGGTCATTTTGTACTTGTTAGAGTGGGATGTTTGTTTGTGTGTGATTGCGATCGTCCGAGGCGCCGGCACCCGACGGTCCTAATGCGTGTCTTAAATGTATACTAATGAACACGATTATTTAAAGCGACATTTTCGGATTTCTCCGCGGCCATTACAAATACTCGGCGCTCTCGACTATCTTACAGTGAATTAAAATACAGTGATTCTTATCCAGCTATCTGTTAGGAATGCCGACGCATGCGTTGTGTCTATGTCGAACTTTGACATCCATTGGGAAGTGGCGACACCTCGTGTTGACACTTAGTAAGGTTGATGAGTTCGAATCAGCATACAGAGTGGCTAAAGCGATCGTTATTGAATATTAACATTGACCGTGTGAGCATGATCGGAAAAATGGATATCTTCCACTTAAGTGCTTTCATTTTTGTCTCTGTGAGTTGAATTTTATTGTTGAGATGATTTTATTATTTTGTATATTTCTTGGTTAAAAGTTTCTTTAACATCTTTTGCTGGCTTTACACAATCGTCGAGAGCCTTTGAGTTGGGCTGAAATGACAATCCGGTACTCTTCCGGAGTTTTGCGCTTTGTCCCATATCCAGTAATTTTAGTTTACTGTCCGCTACTGTGGAATTCTCGACGCTATAGAAGTTCAAAGGCTAACAAGTGCATTTTTTATCGTTTTTGCTTTTCACGTAATAATGACACAGGACGAAAAATGTCGTCTTTAATTATTATCTGGAGAAAGCTCCAGAAACTCAACATCTCGGAAATTATAAACCTAAATCTGGTAACCCTAACTGAAACCGCCTCTAAAGCTCATTCATTAATAACGAAAAACATGTCTATCTTCCGATTAAAACTCATTAAAAAGGTGATCTACCGTACACTCCACCAATAACATCAGACGACTTAATTAAATTTTTGGCAAAATATTGACGTATTACGCCAGGGTCGCTACAGGTGTCATTATGGCTGTTATGATATCGCTCTAATGGGTTACCAGCAGGTTGCCATTTACGTTTTTACGCTGAGCCGGATCTGCCCGGTTAATATCAAAATCAATCTGCTAGCTTATATTTTGGGGTTCCGTAGGATATATTCTATAAGTGTTGACCTTTATTGCACATAAACAATTACAGGACAAATAAATTTACAATAAATTAAAACTAAAATAAAACCTACTTATCACTAAACTAAATACTATAAAATTAAAACTAAATAAAAACTAAAAACTAAGAAAGGGCCCCCGTGGCAAAGTACCACAGATGCTGGCAGCATTTCCTCGTTGTACAGCAATGCTTAAGCGTTGGCCGAGGAAGCTGCCAGCTCTATGGTCTCCGTTGGTTTCTATTAGCCTTTTTGATAACTCCTTAAAAAGGCTAATAGCACCGGGTCCCCACGGACCAAGGGTCTCGACGCCAAAAGGAACGAAGTGATATTCCGCACCGAGACCCTTGTACTTATTAGTATAAGTATATTGACGCCGCGTTAGCCTAAAATACCGCTTAAGGGGTACCTTTTCTCCGTCAAAAACATAACCTCTGTAAATAAATATGCTTTAGCTTTAGCCATAAGCACTGATGCATGTTGTATAATTGGGAGAAGGCGCATGAGCACTATCTGACAATTAGGGGACTCATCCATCCATTGCAATCCTACGAGTAATGTTGGAAATGCGTTCGTTTTAAATATATTGCAAGACTTTGAAACCCAATTCGTATTTGTCATAAATATCCTTGTGATTACAATATAACATACTCGTATTATTATAACATATTTATATAACGGAAACACCTTAAAATTCCAAATTACTTTTTAATCAACTTTCCTTTTTCCGAATGCTATGCTACGCTGGAGCCATTTTAGATTAAATGCAGGTTAGGTTTGATTTATAGGCGATAACAAAAAATTAAGTCTTTTATCAAAAAATCAAAAAAATCAATTTGGAATTATGTAGTGTAACCGTTATGTAACATATTTGACAGCTAACCTTTGACTATACTGACCATTGACCATATTGACCAGAGGGACTGAACCAACACCGCCTCTACCATTTCTATCGCGCAAGCCAAGCTCCAAAATGTCGGAGCGATATAATAAATAATAGCAAGCTAATATATGCAAATCTGTCGATACGTAGGCAACGCACCAATAACCCGGCGGGGGGTGGGGCAGACGGACTGCCACTCGAAATGGCAGAGGTATAATTTAAGCAGCGACCACACTAGGGCTTAAAAAACGGTGACGGTACGAAATCGCAGTGACGCGTCGTATTAGCACCGTTTTTGACGCATGCGTTTTTGCGGGTGGTAGGACCTTGTGCAGGGTCCGTCCGGATCGCTACCACCGTCTTATCCATTAACCTACCGCCAAACAGCAGTGTTCGCATTGTTGTGTTCCGGTTTGGGGATAAGACAGCCGGTGAAATAACTAGCATAGAGGCATTCCATCTTAGTCCTCAGGGTTGGCAACGCATTTGCAGTCTTAGGATTGCATTGCAGTCTTGTGAATGCGAATGTCTATGGGTCACAGTTTCCACTTACCATCAGGCGGCCTGTGTGCTCGTTCATCTTCTCTATGCCATAAAAAAAAAATGCTCTCCACACCGGTGCTCAAAATTCGCAGACGGTGTGGAAACAAAAGAATGTGTCATAGTAATAACATAGCGTCAATTTTGACGTACCGTGATATACGCAACGTTAAGCAGCGGTGTGGGGAGCGTGCGTCAAAAACGGTGCTAAAACGACGCGTCACTGCGATTCCGTACAGTCACCGTTTTTTAAGCATTGGTGTGGTCGCTGCTTTACGCTAGGAAGGCTTCGGAAAAGTGTAGGACAGGGTATAATGTCAAAGGAAAAGAAAAAAAAAGGAAGGAGGAAAAGGAAGGAAGGAGGGTATTTGTGTGTTGAGCGCGAATAGTTGTTCCTGAGTCTTGAATATAATATAGAGTAAGTTTATCGTTGTGTAGTGCCTAACTATTAATTCAGAGAGAAATGTGGAATTAAAGAAGATGTAGTGACTAAGATTGAAAAGGGCATGCTTCCATGGTTCGGTCATTTGTAAAGATTGGATGAAAAAATATTGACGAAAGATATATGTATACAGTGCGAAAGTGAGTGGAAGGGTCGGAAGGGGCGTACTTTTTCGAATCAAATCGTAGAAATACTAGAGAAAGGCCGAATCTTAAGTAACCGAAACCGACGTGCGTGCATGACTCGATGTATGAATGTGAGATGCGAGAGAGATTTGTCAGAATCGTAACAAGTGGAAATAAATGGTCTCTTCCCACCCCTCTGGGAAACAGGCGTGATTTAATGTAGGTATGTATGTTCAGTATCTACCCATAGTACAAGCCTTGAGCTTAGTTTGGTACTAGGTCAAATGGTGTGAGATTTTCCCCTGATATATGTTACCAAGATCGTAGCAAGTGGAAAGAAGTAGTCTCTGCCTACCCCTCTGGGAAACAGGCATCTCAAGGTGGGAGGTATGTATGTGTGTATGTATGTATATTACCAAAAGTAAAGTAACGTTCAAAACGTATTTACGCTTAACTAGTTTTTAAAGCTAAATAAATCTTTTCGACCCCAGGATACGCAAAAACACGATATTAGAGGTTTATGTGAGTTTTCTACAAAACTCGTACATAATTCAGAATTGATAAAACACACTTTTACTGCGTGGTGCTAAATTTTTTAACGAGGTGTCTTCGGTGACTGATATTGACTTGTTTTGCACTAGTGCTCAAGCTGCTACCAGAAACTTAAGTAATGCTTTCTTCAATTAGTCTAATAATTATAATGTTAAATGTCTTTTAGTTATATCTAACTAAATAGTGTTCGAACCATCTTGAGTGAGTATGTCTTTGTGAATTAGCTTGTAATATGCGGAGACTTATTGTCAGCAATTTACACTTGTCATATATTATACCCAATTCTTACTTTCCTGTATTAGTCTGTAAGTCTTCCTAAAATAAATAAATAAAATAATAATAAATAAAAACATACACTTGAATCACTATTTATCGATGAAAACTGCATTAAAATCCGTTGCATAGTTAAGATCTACGTACGTACGGAGGGACTGAAAGAGACTTTGTTTTATACTATGTAAAGATTTCAACGGGTTTTTACATAGCTATAGGAAAGTAATAATAAAATAGTCTAAATCTGTTTGTTTGACATCACGCCACTGGTTTTAGAACAGACCAATTAAAAAATATCTAATTTTATTGATTTATTGTAATTATCGTGACAGCCAAAATCCGAGCGCTGGACATCACAGGCCTCCTGTGGTTTTTATACTAGAATTTTATTATTATATTTTTAACTGCAATTTTATGGTTACCCGTCCTGATAGAGAAAAGCGGAACTATTTCAAAGGGGTTTAAACAACGTTAAAATTTTAAAAACTTTCGAAGTTTAGGTACATATAACATTACATTATTTTTATTTTTAGACGTATCTATTCAAAATCGATTAGACGGCGAAAATTTATGAGAACCCTCGAGGTAGTTTTAGGGTCCCATTATATCTTGCAAGCTAAATTGCAATCTTTTAACAAAAATATACGTTGATATGAAAATTCAGCCTTTGTATGAACATTCCTGCTGAATATTTTTATAGTTAATTGTTTACACACATACACACTACATAATATGTAAATTAAAAATACCCATTCGTAATCCATACTAATATTATAAATGCGAAAGTCTGTCTGTTACCTCTTCACGCTTAAACCGCTGAACCGATTTAGGTGAAATTTGGTGCAAAGATAGTTTGAATCCTGGGAAAGGACATAGGATAGTTTTGTTCCCGAAATACATCCCCTATGCAGGTGAAATAGAGGGTGAAAATTTGTATGGAGTTACGATATAAACGAGTTCCACGCGAACGGAGTCGCGGGCAGCAGCTAGTAGGTTATTACTTTCGAAGGGACCAACCAAATTTTGTAGTAGCCTGCTTGTTTGAATAACCAAAACATTAACAGGTTCAAACACTATACTAATAGGTATGTTCTTTGCTTGGTTTTTTGTCTTTCTTCTTGTGTTCACCACTTATTTCAGTTTCTGTATGATTATTTGGTTCACTGCAAGAGTCTGAATGGTAGAGACCTAATGCCTGGGGAATTAGGCATTACTAACAATTACTATATGGACTTTATGTCTGAAATAAAGAGTTTTATTATTATTATGTATGTCTTTACCAATCACGGAACTATGGGAGTCCCGGACCTTTGGAAGGCGTACATGGAGCCGAAGCCAACACGCAGAGGCCCTTTAGACAAGTTTAATTTAGTAAAGTGATGGGATACCAACCGGCGATTGTCCCTGAGTTCAAACTATAGAGGTATGCTCCCACGGACAACCACCGGTTAGTATGTATTTCGGGAACAAAACTATCCTATGTCCTTTCCCAGGATTCAAACTATCTTTGCACCCAATGTCACCTTATTATTATTATTATTAAGTTCACCATTAATGGTCTTTATTGTGAAATATACGTAAACTAACCTAACCTAACCTAACCATATCCATACACATACCGTCACGCCTTCATCTCAGAACAGAGCAACAGAATTACCATATTCAAAGATTTAAAAAATCCTAATGTATTTAAAAAACTAAACTTTTAGACCTAACTTTTATGCGATGTCTTGTTAATATTTCTGCAGACCTAACGTGAAGCCGACGCGGCAACTAGAAGCGGCAGTGGGCCAAGGCCCCCGTCGTACATCATGTTGATATGATTAGCATCATTACGGCCATTAAGTATACCTAGAGGCTACTGTCCGTATCCCTACTTCGTCGAGTACCAGCAGAACAGTCGCTCTCACGATAGGTTAAGCCTAGTTGGTAGTGACCCTGCCTACGAAGCTAGCGGTCCCGGGTAAGAGGCCTGGAAAGGTCAAATATTAGTATAATGACGGTTAGTATATCTATGTATTTTGCTACATGTTTATCTTTTTCAAGTATCCATAGTGTAATTTTAGAGCCTAGGTTTTTTTTTTTTTTTTTTTTTTATGTTATAGGGAAGACAAACGAGCACACAGGCCACCTGATGGTAAGTGGACTCTGTGACCCATAGACATTCGCATTCACAAGACTGCAATGCAATCCTGAGACTGCAAATGCGTTGCCAACCCTGAGGACTAAGGTGGAATGCCTCTATGCTAGTCTAGGTTGGGACTAGGTCAATTTGTGTGAGATGGTCCTCTGATATTTATATACTTTACTGGAAAAACCGGTCAAGTGCGAGCCGGACTCGCGTACCGAGGGTTCCGTACAAAAGTTTGTTGCCATGAATGAATGAATGAATTAATTAATGAATGAATGGTATTTATTTTCCAAAGTAAGTCACAGTTCATAAGTCATGTTGTTCTAGGCATACTTATCAATTCAATTCAATTCAATTCATTTATTTCTTTCAAGATAACATTGGATCTCATTATTGTTAGTATAGTCTTAGAAATAATGTTAGTACTTAAAAACTAAATTGGATTTTACACATATAATATTATTTGATTCAATATAGGACAACACACATGATCAGCAATCATCTTCAGGATGCTTATCGAGTTTAATCGCAGAACAAAGTGCAGCAGCCGAGTTCCAACCACAAAATACCAACTTTTTAAAGTAAAGTTTTATCTTTTCCCTCCCTGTTCTAATACTCGATCAGGTATGGCTACCGATGATACGCTCCGGGTCTACAATTAAAGCTGTTATAGTGTTCTGTTTGTCACGACGGAGTAACAAGATTTGTAGTTGCAGTTTTATGCATTTAGTATATAAAGTAAATCATTTGAAATATATATTTTTTAGACATCGGTTCATTATATTTGTTAGTGAACACTAAATATATACATACTTGTATCTATATACGGTGATTTTTTTTTGGTGATCAGGAACCAATTTTTCTAATTCAGTTATTAATGGCGATCACGTTTATTACACAGTTACATGAAACAAAACTTATTTTTTTATGTAAAAAATATATTTTGAAACTAACTTTTAATTGAAATTAATTGTCACCCTACTAATTGTTTAGTCTATGAGTTAACAACACTTAACTGATAAGTTCATTGGCGTAATATCTGTCAAATTTCCCGCCAAAGCGATGGCACTTGACGTATCTACTTCACTTCCATCCATTCCATCCAGTGGTGATTGGTTTTAACAATATCATTAACTTAAATAAATTAAACAGTGAGTTAATTGTTTGAGACATCAACCATTAAATTCAATTTTTGTTGCTTATTAATAATTTCCAACTCCTGATCACCGATAAAAAATCACCGTGTAGATATGTATGCAAAATGCATGACTTAAGAACAGACGTTCGAGCTTCTAACACAAAACATATAGTAGATTTTACACCGGGCATTGTTTTATTGTTCTGTACCCAAAGGGCCCAAACTTCCAATGTCTGTCTGTCTGTCAGTAGGTTGTATCTCATGAACCGTAATAGACAGTTGAATCCGCTGTAACAACAAATGTATGGCTAATTTTCGTCCCAAAAACTGACAAGGTTAAAGTTCCTTAATTTGGTTTAAGTCTTCAATTGAGGTACTGTCACGAGATGAAATTTGGTACCCACTTTAAGTCCAAAGTCAATCTGACTCTACAACAATAATGTTGAGTTTCCTAAAAAAAGTTACAAATGACTTGACATCTCTAATGACATTGACGACTTCAAGTATATTTTTCTTGAAATGGGTTCCAAATTAACGCCCAAGTATCAAAATATAACCATTACCATTTTAGCTAAGTGTTCTACCAGAATTTAAATGGTAATGGTATACATACGAGGGTGAAAATGTACATTATTATAAAACTTAACATTATTCAGTACGGTCAGTAAAAAATTAAAATGTCTTTAATATCGACACATGTATTGTATGTAATAAAAAATACTCTTATAATATGATCTTATCTGAGCTTGAATAACACCTGGTTGAAACGATTGCAATATTTATTTGCATTCAAAACAGCCAGTATTACCACACCTGATCTCATCCTCAAATTCAATAACATTATACAATCAAACATTTAAATATGATCATCAAAAATCCTCACTTACCTAATTATATGTTAACTCCATGATAGTGGAGTTCGTAACTCAACCACATTAAACCATTCAACGCCATACCCTGTACTAACAATACAAAATTGGCTCAAAAAGGAGTCCTCAGTAATGAACGTATTAAGTTAACGAGGCAACAGACACGCGCCTAAGCTACTAATATACATATTAATATACATTTTAATACACAGATTATGGTTTGGAATGGTTCCGAAGAACCGCGGGTGGTCCCTAATTGTTGATCATATGCAAATACACTCGAATATGCGCCGGCGACGATCAATGATTGTTGAACTGTAGATCTTAGATTAGATCGTCAGTATGTTCGGGTTGGAATAGTTGCGAAATAGTTGAAGCATCATGTTTTTGGAAAAGCTATAAAAGTTATTATTAATTTATTTGTTTGTGGTCGTTATAAAAAATCTAACCTTTATAGTATAGGTGATAATAAACTTAATTTTTAATGAGCTGGGTAGTGATTCTCTGAACAACGACGGTCGGACGGACGGACGAGTGAATGTCCAAGCGGCGAGTTTAAGTAGTCCCGTCAATGCGAACAAAACATATTTTAACGCGTGCATTTTCAATTTAGCAGCATGGTTTCTGTCGATGGTGCGAACGTATAAGGCTGCTTAACTGACAATGCACGCGCTAAAATGTGTTTTGTTCGCTCTGACGGGACTATCTAAACCTGCCGCTGTGATTTCGCTCGTTCGTCCGCCCATCCGTTGTTTTTGACAGAAAAACACTCCAGAGATTGCATTGGTTAGCCTGCATTGCTACTGCCTAATGCACCCGCAACCTCAATTGGCCTCAAAGCGGAACAATTTGTTTTCATTTTGTATGCAGACAAGCCTTCGATTTTCAAAATGAAAACAATTACGATTGCGAGTGCGTTAAGCAATAGCCCCTCTGGTTGGTGACCTACAAAACTAATGGTCCTGGATTAAAATTAAAGTGATATAAAATTTGAAAGTTTCTATGTTAACTAGGACAAGCATATTGTTATTTTTAAGATCTTAGGAATATTTAGGTAATTAACGTAATGCGCAAATAAACAATCCCTGCCGTTTATTTCCAAAAATACTAAGGAAACATATCTTGGAATTACATGGACTAGGAAATGATCTTCATGTTTCAGGAAAAATAATAGAATTACTCTCATAAACATGGTAAAAAAACAAAAAACTGTCACAGTAGTAAACTTAGTACTGAGGTTGGTGAAATCACTTAAGGCTTCTAACGTATGAAGCCAGCGAGCCACAGCAGGACTTTAAGGTTTCTAATATTCCATACAAATACGACGTAACTGCGAAACCCTCAGTGCTCGAGTACAAGCCGCACTTGACCGGTTTATTTCATATCTTAAAACAACGTTTCAAACGACGGGGTATTTGCCTTGAAAAATGCGCAAATTGCTCGCTAGATAAAAAGATAAAGATAAAAGCCATTTATTCAGTAAGTAGGCCGTACGGGCACTTTTATACGTCAAGAATCTACCAGCGCTTCCCAAGAGGAGACACTGCTGAGAAGAAGCGCCGCAAGAAACTCAGCAGTCAGTCATTTTTTAAACATATTACAATGGTACTACTTAATCTAGCATTATTATAAAGCAATAAATATTAAATTCAATATAATATTATTATAGATCAGCAGGAAAACATGCCAAAAATGTTACGTGAGAGATAAAGGAAGAAAAAGGAAAAAAAAAAAGAAGAAGTAGGTAATAAGTACATGGCGTTCTTTTAGACTAGACCACACCGGTTGTAAAGACGTGGCGGAGTAAATGCGACATAGAGTTAACGTTGCGTCAGCGTATTTTAAGTTTCCGTGTGGTCGATCCTTAAAGCGCCAAACAACACCGCCGCAAACCACTAGTCTATTACATCGTCTTCATAATTATTTGATGTCCACTGATTTGTTGACATTGCCAATAGAATCCGCAAGATCAAAGGCCCGCTCATTTCAGAATCGATATTAATAGCTCAATAATAAATCGGTCGGTTGTCAACGACATAATCGAATCGATCGGAAAATCGCAATAATCGATTGGTGATTGACCCCACTAACTGCTTAGCGGTTGAACTTTAGTAATGGGCATTTGAATTTACGATATGGTCTGAGAAATGGGTAATTTATACGAGTGCGCACAATATTCTAATGATACTTTTTTGGGATTTTGGATTATTTCTACTTACAATCTGGAAAAGTATTGATCTAAATAGAATAAATAATATCTACGTGATTCACTTTTTATACATATTTACATGTTTCACTTTGTAACAATACACCCTTCGTTTTTACGGAAAAATATTCAAAATGTGACCATAGTTACGTTATTTTTCTATTTTAGTCAATATTTCGCAACGTTGGAAGCGTTGCTCTGTCTTTTGCCAGAAAATCCCTTAAATCCAAATTATAAAATCAATCTAAATTATAACTGAACGTACCTATGTTCTGTTTCTGCACTTTGTTTATTGTATAATAATAAAAATAAATACCTACAAATACAGGCATATAAAAAATCTTTAATAGTTAAAACTCAATTGAAAGCAACAAAATCGGAAGATCAATAACGCTCCTGGCTATCAACAGAAAAAACACAAAAATAGACAAGATTTTTTACATAAAATCTCTGGCAGGCAAAATTCTAGATTTTCATTTCAAACCAGTAAAACTCACAAACTACTGATTGAGATAATTGTAAATGTTCTTCATTCGTTATAACCTATCAAGGTTAAAAAAACTAAAATGTTTATAAGCCTGTAATACTAAAAGAAAGTCAGTAAATAACGAACATGGCCTTTTATCAAACAGTGGGGTGCCAATAACTCTACATATTATGTTTCAAATTTGAATCAAGTTTCTCCACACCCCCCAAAAACCACGCCTTTAGGCCTTTGGCCAACTGAACTATAGATCACCTATTTTATGGCACATTAGTATTCATATTGAACAATTCACAAGTATTTTTATGCGGCAGTAGGCAGTAATGGCTGCCCACGGATATTTTCCTCAAATCTTTTCACACTTCAAGATTTTATTCATGGAGGTTCAATTTATATTCGACCACTTTCCTACGTTTTAACCGTGAGATACATTTAGCCAAGAATGACCCAAGAAGTACTCTTGAAAACGCGATGCAACTTTGTCATAGCTACAACATGTATGTAGTTCCATAGACGTTTAAAAGGAAACTTAAAGCGGCATGGTACTTGGGTAACTGCGTTTCAAAACTCTCGTAGCAAAGAGGTTTTATCACTAGATAATCGTTGTATTATGAGCAATATTGTTATCGTGGTAATCCCCTTAATTGATTCACTTGCTAACATCTCTATGGTCGTCATCTTAAGGTTGAGTTTTTTCCGCTTTGACAGTAGTTAAACGATGGTATAAATTGGTAGCGATACTCAATCCTACCAACATAACGAGCCCAGGACAGTTTATTCGTTATTTATGAGTAGTTTGGAGCTAACGCGCGTCTCGAATCGGCTACAGATGGATTATAATCGTATATTATTTGGATTTAAGTTTTCTAAAAATCAGTTTTGTGAATTAACGTTGTTTAATATGAGATTAGAGCCGTGGGCGGACGTCGTTATATTTTTGATGGGCGCGAAACGTAATAAAATATTATTTTTCTTGGCAAATGATCCGGTAGCTGGGCGTGGACAATATAAATCTAAGATTTAGGGAGAATGTGTGATTTTACCGGAGACATTGAACGGTATTATATTACTTTGTAGGTTGTTATTTTCTTTTGTTAGATTAGAATACGTTTAACTGTAACGGTTCATTGCCGTATGTATTTTGCATATTTCTTCCGAGAATAGGTAGGCATCGCAAAATACTATTGCATCCTATCTTCTTTCGTAAAGACCTTGTCGTGTTCTCCTAGTCATTATTTTTCAATTTAGTTTATTGAGTTCACATTTGTTATGTTTTATTTGTGCTAGTTTTAACATTATTATTGATAAGTTATAAGGTCCGTATTAATAAACTGATCTCGACTTTAATCCTCATCTCATTTAATTAATACGGGCCTAAGTCTTTTACCTCAAATGTAACTTGTAACTGACTTTTCTATATTTAGGTATGTATTTTACGATTGAAAAAATAACCCTTCTTCTCTGCAATGGTGGTCTTGTCCGAAGCGCTAGAATATTCACTAAATGAGTATTTTTCATTTTCAATTTTCCTTGTCAAACCATGTGTCAAACAATGTCGGTTCGTTTGTAATATGGGTTTATTTAAGATTAAATCTTCATACACCTTTAAGATCTGGTGATCATGTTTATACTGAAAGAGACTAAACTTTTTATTTCAATGTATAACGATATATATCGTTGCTTAAATACAAAAGGGCCACAAATCAAAATGTGTTTGTGTTGCATTTAAATTCCGAATGCTTTAAGTTTTAAATCAAACTATACCTTTTTTTGTTTTGTGGCGTTTTTGTATTTAAGCAGCGATATATATAAATATATATAAGTATAGATTTGGTTTAAGTCAGTGTGGTAAGTTTTATTTCTGGTTTCTTAAACTTCTACATTACCATGTAACCCTGTGTCCAAATAAATATTTTTATCGTTATCTTTGTCTTGTTTGATTATTAATTAATATGCATGTATTCTACTACTTGAGACTAGGATATTCTATTCTATCTCACTGATATCTCTACATCTATGCAAAATTTACAAAATCAGTAGCCATTTTACGGCAATAAATAAATACATAATGCATTTGCGGAACCTTTTCAGATAAACATAGTTATAATAAGTTTGTAGAAAAAATCTGTACATTGATGATTATGGTCCAAAAACCAGTGGCCAAACAGCAGTGTTCGCATTGTTGTGTTCCGGTTTGGAGATAAGGCACCCGGTGAAATGACTAGCATAGAGGCATTCCATCTTAGTCCTCAGGGTTGGCAACGCATTTGCAGTTTTAGGATTGCATCGCAGTCCTGTGAATGCGAATGTCTATGGGTCACAGTTTCCACTTACCATCAGGTAGCCTGTGTGCTCGTTTGTCTTCTCTATGCCATATAAAAAAAAAATACTATCCCCATTACTTATAATCGTGGAATAAGCTTGCAATAGTTTATGCCATGCTTTGTCCTTATCTGTAATTGTGAGTCACAGTTGACTTACTTACTAATCACAGTGTATAAAAATAAAACTAAATAGTTAACTTTAACATTAATACGTGACTTTATTGTTAACTGTATGAGTAGTGAAATGTTCAAACACTTTACTTTTCGGTCTCATGACTCAAGCACATCTAACGCACGTGTTGATAGCACCAGATACGTTAGAAGACTGAAAAAGTGCAACAAGTTTTATCTTTTTAGAGGAAGGGAGACAGCCATTGAAAGAAAGGGACAGAAACATAATACTCAGAAACGGTACCTATCGCAAAAAGAGAAACGATTTTGTGATGCAAACAAAAGCTTAAATGTTATGATACAAACATGAATAATGTGTATCTAGTAGGTATAACACGAGGTTTTTAGCAAAAGTAATTTAATTCTGCTGAGCACTTCATTATTAACTAAGTTTAATAAAAAATAAAATTGCCTAATCTGTATTGCAATATTCCCCTGTTTGGGAATATTCCTGGGAATAAAGGAATATTCCCACGGCACATCACTAATTGTGACCTTTGCATCTGACAGAAAGTGACAAAGCATGGCATAAACTATTCCAAGCTTATTCCACGTTTATAAGTAAGGGGTATGGCTTAAACTTATCCAAGTCCTGCCCAAGCATTTTATATCAATTATCGATTCCTGCCCATCCAAAAATGTACATACGAGTACAATATCAATACAGAAACGAAGTTTTTGCATGGATTATTTTAATTTGAGGGCAGAACGAGCTAAATCCATTTGTTCTTAATAAAGAACATTGGGTAGGACGAGGAGAAAATATTTTTTTACAATTTATCCTGGCATCAATTGGAAGCTGTCAGGACTACTAAACTTTCGTTTTGTGTTATTTTATTGTAAATGGTACGGGCTACCTGTTTTTAAGCGAAATATGTTTGCCAGATGAATCGTTTCCCAACCGTTTCATTTGCCAACCCGCTTTGTTTTCTGTAACCGTAAATATTTCAGAATTTTATAAAAAACTAACCTAACCTATAGGGTTCTACACGATGGTACTGAAATAAATCCTAAAACGTTTATATCAAATTGGGTTAGTTATATTTTTGACAAACGACAGGCTCCGAATTTGTACATACATACATATACGTACAAGGGGCAATGTGCCTCCAACATAATAATCAGCTAATGTTAATTTACATATTCATACTTTTAACTTCGAACTGTTAACCTCTGAATCATTAAACCGTTATTTTTAACTGGAAAGACGAAATACATCAAATCAAATCTATGATTAAACAAAAGAATCCAACGGGCGTGAACCAAACAATCCGAACACCATTTCGCAATCATAAAAACTTTCACCGCTCAAACAATGTCCAAACTGCCCCGAAACGTGACTCGAGCCCATAACCATCACGTCACTAACAATATAATAATAAATAAATAACTAATAACAACATAAACATATTTATAGGCGCGTCTTCCACATAACTGAACCTCGAAACAATCGCCTTACACCAATCACCAATCAAAAACGAACTTTAAATCACAATTTTAAAATTCAAACAGTGTTGTGTTCGAATTTTAAAAGATGTCGTTGACTGGTACTAAATCAGTATGGTTGATGTAAAAATTGATTTCCCATGTCGCGTGGCGATTGGCCGACTGGCGGCGTGGGCGCAGGCCACGGTGATAAATAATAATTTACTTCACTTTTTGCTTTTTCCCACGATTATTATCTCGATTGTGACTGGGGACGATATGGGGTTTGTAGAGGACAGCGTGAGCCATGGGAGGTGGAAAGTAAGTAATTAGGGATGCTCAGTAATTATTTTATGGATTTTATGAGGGATCCATACTGTTTAAAACACAGCGAGCATGCAAGTAAGATAAGAAGTTATATTATGAGTACATAATATTTTTTCTATAACATTGTTGACGCTGTCTGTAATAATTTTGAAATTTTTCCGTAGAATTATCTAAATCTTGACTAGTAGTACCTACTCAAATCAATGAGGCGGAATAATTAAGGCAGTAATTAAGTATTTTAATTTTTTATGGTTCTATACATAATAGAAAAACGATAAAAGATAAAAAAAGATAAAAGGTTTTTGTTCAGTAAATGGCAGCACGGGCACTTTTACAAGGTCTGTCAATACAATTGAAGAAATAAATTTCAGTTTCAAATTCAGTTTGATTTTCCAGAAATTAATGCTGACATTGTGAAGCTGAAATTTGAGACAAGGTATCTAGAAAGTAGCCCAAATTTACAGAGGGGAGAAAAACACGATTCCTTAACAGGTCATGTGTATCTTCATTTTCACGTATTGTAGATCACCAACTTCGTTGTTAATTTATTCTCATCTCGTAAATCATTTCATAGATTTTAATAACGAATAGTTTTGGATTTTTGTGAATTAAATCAAACTTAATCAGGCTTATAAGAGGTCAACATTTGCGTTTACGATTTTGAATAACCTAAACATAACAGCTCAAGCATAACGTGAGTATCATTGCTCCTTGTGCGCCAAATTTATGTTATTTAATCCCACTGCTGAAAAAGGCTCCCTCCCATATTTCCACCAGTCTGGATCCTGAACAGTTTCCCACAAATCTTACCGGAAGGCATCAATATTTGAATGGTGCTACCTCGTGCACGGTCCGTCCGGACTGCTACCACCATCTTATCCTTTAACCCACGGCCATGCGGCAGTGTTCACATTGTTGTTCCATCTTAGTCCTCAGGACTTAGAATGCATTTGTGATCATAGGATTGCAATCTTTAGATTGTAGGTATGAGAATGCAAATGTTTATGAGTCACAGATCCCACTTACCATCAAGTGGCCTGTGTGTTTGTTTGCCTTATTAATTCCATTTAAAAAAACTCATCTCTCCACCTATAACATGGTCAGCCGCAGCCTCATACATAGATATTAATCTAGAAACATGAAATATAAAGTATTTCGCACATCTGCTCAGAAATATAGCCTCAAAACGCCATAAACTAGAAAGCATGCTGGCTCAAAAAACACGGAGCTAACCTCATATAAAACACGTGTCATTAGCAAATCGATAGATTTACAGGGACCATAATGCTTTCTGAAACTCACTTGCACATGCCAACTTACACAAAACATTAACAAAACGCTTCACCACTGAAAACTAATCCTAAGTGTTCAAATCATAAGAGTTCTGTTGAGTTTTTTAACTGCGTAAGTTATGTTGGTAATTCCATGCCACCCAGAGCGCATCGCCTATAAAGGTGCACAATTTACAACCAACTTAGGCAGGTTGAAAACTTGGGCGTGTTATTCTTAACTAATGGGGGAGATAGAAAAATCTAAGATTTACACATTACATTATGCGGTTGGTTGATGACCGAGGACATACGATTGCGATCCGACATTGCATGAGAGTGATTGCTTTTGCTTATGGTCTGGGATATCTCAAACGGTTACTTAGTGGTTGTACTGCCTACGAAGCTAGTGGTCCCGGGTTCGAATCCCGGTAAGGGCAGATATTTGTGTGATGAGCGCGAATATTTGTTCCTGAGTCACGGATGTTTTCTATGTATTTACTTAAGTAGGTATATATTTCTCTATATAAGTATTTATATCGTTGTCTAGTACCCATAGTACAAGCCTAGAGCTTAGTTTGGGACTAGGTCAATGGTGTGAGATTGTCCCCTTATATATATTTATTTATTTATTTTATTTATATACATACATACATACATTAAATCACGCCTGTTTCCTAGAGGGGTAGGCAGAGACCACTTCTTTCCACTTGCTACGATCTTGACAAATTTCTTTATTTATATGTATGCACGATATGGTACCGTAAAATGTTCCAACTTTACTCCCCCACGGGTAATTATGCTCTATGGTAATATTGAGGTAATCTGTATTGTAAATTATTCTATTGCTTTCATTCAGTTCGAGGCTGGATGTATACATTAATTCTTTTTAGCAAATTTGTCATCGACTTGACTTATAACGTAAAAAACAACATAGTCACTTATGGAGCATAGTTACCTATAGGGGGGCAAAGTAGGAACATTTTACGGTATTCTTACGGTTTGTCTTTACTCTACGTAAGTTAAACCCATCTTGTCGCCAAGCAGCAGTGTTTGCATTGGGTTGTGTTCCGGTGTGGAAATAAGACAACCAGTGGAATTACTAGTATAGAAGCATTCCATCTTAGTCCTCAGCGTTGGTAACGCATTTGCGGTCTTAGGATTGCAGTCTTAAAGATAAAGATAAAAGATAAAGAGACATTTATTCGCAACAATACAAAACCACATTAGGTACATAGATACAAAAATAACAAGACAGAGAAACAGTTGCGAAACGGTCCCAACTCAGCATTCGCTAGCCGTAAAGCCAGCACTGGTCTTCCGTTGGAACCGCTTGGTGAAGTGACGGATAGTGACACACTTAACACAAAATAACGTAAAAATTAAAAACATGAAAGATTAAAATTAAAATAATTTGTTCGAGATTATCTCAAACGATCATAAGAGTAACACCCTGTTAAGGTTGGCAACACTAAGGAAACAGAAAACAACAGACTAGTCTATGGGAATGTAAACACAAGCCATGTAGGTTACGTAACAATAACAAAAATTGTTGGTAGATGGTAGTCTTAAGATTATAGTCTTGAGAAAGCAAATGTCTATGGGTCACAGATCATCATCAGGCCTGTGATGTGAGCTCGTTGGAAGCGCGCTCTGGAAAAAATAATCGAATATTATATCTATACTAATATTATAAAGCTGAACAGTTTGTTTGTTTGCTTGAACGCGCTAATCTAAGGAACTACAAGTCCGATTTGAAAAATTATTTCAGTGTTAGATAGCCCATTTATCGAGGGAGGCTATTGGCTATACGAGTATATCATTCTCACTTAATCCGAAGCGAAGCAAGGGCGGGTCGCTAGTATTCTACACTAATGTTATAAATTAAGAGGAAAGATTTGTATTTTTGCTCACTTATCGTCATCAGGTGACTCGCTTGTTCTTCTACATAAATCTTCAAATTAAAAAAAAAAGGCTATCAACCAACTGCTATTTGACTCGTTCGACAGTAAGTACCTATACAAACATTTCCCCTTCTAGCGTCGAGAATTAAATTAATTGTTTATTAGAATTAAAAACTTACCATATTATGCCAATTGCTTTTATAATTGCGTATCTAACAATTATTATGTAAATCACCTATAATTATGCAAAAATAAAAGGATTGTTCTCCAATACTTTCTAATCGATCAGAGGTGTCATTATGTTACAAAATTGTCACCTGTCACTTTCTAAAAACAGTGAGGAAAGTAGGCAGTAAAACAATTTAATTTTAAATGCTAAAGTAGTTAGTTTTCTTGTCACTAAATGTACGTGTCACGTGTACGATTGATACACATGAATGGCACGATTTACAGTCATTAAGTACAAATGGAAAATCGACCACTCGAAATTATACGTCAATTCAGAAAAATGCCAATTTTAAATACCTACAACAAAACGTAATATTGTCTATCCTGAATAAAGTTTAAAGTGGAATCATGTCCTATGCTAAAACTCTCCTGTATGAAATAGGTATAAAAAATATATATTTGTATTTACGTACACTCAGAAACATGACCAACTGTAAATACGTGCTGTGCTATCTGAAATATGTACAATTTATACTATATTTTATTATGGTCTTAATTCATATTAAGATAAACATCTTAGCCTGTTTGTGCTAAATTTGGGAATAAAGGCGTGAAGATATGTACCTATGTATGTATTAATTCATATTAGACTACAGTCACGTTGAGCGTATTTAATTCTCCTCATAATTTATAATGAGACTTAATTAATTAACAATGAAAATAAATTTGGTTATAAATATTCAGCAGCACATTTTAACTAAATCCACTTTGGATCCTACTCGCGTTCACCACCAAAATATCTGCCCTTACCGGGATTTGAACCTGGGACCGCTAGCTTCGAAAGTAGACTCTCTACAAACTAAGCTAATGTGTCGTCGAAAGGATAAGATTGTGGTAGCAATCCGGACCCGGGCAGACCCAGCTCCTACCACGAGTAAAATCAAAGGATATATCCGTACCGCCGATTTTCCATCAGAATACCGCTTGACCATAAATCTTCAAAAGCATGATAAACAGCACGTGCGCCGGAGCAGATTTACGATCTATATAACATCTCTAATGAGCAGTAACGCGTTGCCATGCCGGCATTCACTTACTTTGTTTCGACGATGAAATAGTCCGCTTATCGGAGCGATAATTATAAAGGTGTTATTCTCCTAAAAAACATTTTTACCGAGAGAATAAACAGTCAAAAGTTAAGCTGCCTAATTCAGGATGCGCGTCCCGAAATGTTCTTATGCATTTGTAGAAGTTTGACAAACTACAGGACGAGTGTGAGTGTGTGCGCACGATTAAGTCGTTCCTTACGATTCGACGACCATTCGACGAAGTTTGAAAAAGGAACGAGTTAATTGTTTCTAAAATGTCTCCGAAAAAACCGGAGCCTTGGTGAAAAAGACTTTAAGTCTAGTCTACTATACTCCGTTCATGTATTTACTCTTTTTTACTACGAGTTAAGTCGACTTGGACCCTCTTTCACTGGGACCCCAGCGGCAGTAAGAGTTTAAGGTAAATCAAGTAAATTAAGTTATCCTGAACGTACAGATTTTGTTGATCTATTGATCAGAGTGATTAAATTAGTCTAATAGTGATCTATACTAACATAAACAAAAACCAAAAACACAATCTTTTTAAAGCATTCCATATTGGTCCTAACGCATTCGCAATTTTCGTCTCACTAATATTATAAATGCGAAAGTTTGGAATGGAGATAGCTTATATCCTGGATTAATACGTAGGCTACTTTTAATTCCGGAAAATTTATAAGTTACCGAGAGAATAACAATAATTGAAATCACCCGCAAGATGGCACGGCAGAATAACTAATTCTACGCGGATGAAGTCGCAGGCAGAAGCTAGTATTGCATATATTCACTAATTTTAACGCCCATTTAACATCAAGTCACTTGTGTTCTCTTTGCACACACCGCACCAAAAAAAAAGTCACCATCAAACCATCAGTGACGTACACTTACGTCCATGACGCCATAGACAATACTCGTATTGATCGAACTAATTAAAAACTGTATTACGATTCCGGGATGGGCACCGGTCATCGTCACAAACAGCCGTACAGTGTTAATTGCCATGGAGGTTAGTTATTCGAGGACATGTCACATTAGGCGCAATAATTGGTTTCGTAAGCAGATAATCAGTTGCTTCTTTTGATTTAGGGTTCCGTTTCCACAAACCTTGATAACAACCAAGAGTAAGTTTTGAAAACCTTTTATAGAATATGAAATACCCTATAGCGTTAGAATTGAGGAGTTAAAAAAATTAAAATAGAACATATTTGCTCGATTACAGTCTTGAATCAAACACGAGAAAATCCTATTAACGTTTTGGATGGGTTCTGCATCGAATATTTTGGTTCTCATGTTAAAATATAGCCGAGGATACATCAGGCAAAACACCAATCTAACGTTTCGCATTCCAAAATATACCAAGCAGATTATTCTACAGATTATAAATAGGGTGACGGCACCAATGTTGGACACTTTTAACTGAAGCCACCAATATTTATTTAATCGTATGGCGATCTGTAGAATAACTAGGAGAATACATTATAGATTATTATTGATTATAAGTCAACATTCAGCGTTCTCAGCCAATTAGCTGCGTCTTGAGTAAGGTTGTAGATGTCTTCTATGGGTCCCGGATATGAATGTATTGGGCATCGCTGCATTATATGGTCCATGGTTTGGGCCTCTTCACCACAATCACATAGGTCCGAATCACGCCAACCCCATTTGTGTCGAAAGAAGTTACAGCGACCATGTCCTGACCTAAACCTGTTTAACTTACACCAGAGCTTCCGAGGTAGATTGAAGCCCTTAGGTTTGGCTGTTGGGTCTGCGACTTGGACTTTTGCATTTGCTTCTACGCTCCATTCATTTTCCCAGTAATTATCAATATCGAAGTGGGAGAGACTCCAGGATGAGATGCAGGGAGGGTGGCGAGAAGTGAGTCTTATTGTCGGTGGATGGCAAAATTCAGCATGTGCAGGGAATGACGGTGAAGCTGCAATTTTTTCTGCCTCTCTTTTTAGAGCTTTTTCCCTGCGAAGGTGCGGACCAATTCTTAATTCAAAGATAAGGTTACAAATTGAGTGTCTCAAAATAAATGAATAACCCATATATATTCTGTACCGTAAGAATCAAGTGTCAATTATTGGTCCTTGTTCATTCCTGGTTCCATCACCCTAAATAGACTTACACATACGAGAGGCTTGTAGCATTGTTAGGCGGTGGGCTTGCAACCTGTCACTAATACGCTGGTAAATCTTAGTCTGTTTGTGCAAAATGTGGTTATATCAACAAGCTTTTAGAGTTGTTAGTAATTCTGTAGCTCTGCCTACCCCAATGGGAATTAAGGCGTGAAGGTATGACGATGATGATGACATATACATACAGGTACATATACTCAACTAGCGACCCACCACGCTATATAACGATAAAGATGATAAACATGACCCTCTTTCTAGGGCAGTCTTTTGACAGTGCTGTTAAATTGACATAATTTCATCATTAAGTAGTGGGGTACTAGCAAACATCAGTTTTTTATCTTAAATGGTTTATTGCTTAAGATAAAATGTGTATAAAACCGTCTCCTGATATTTATGTTATTTTATTTTATATCCCAGTCTATTCTTGAGCTATTCATAAACGCACAATAGTTAAAATGTTCTATCCTTATCTGTCATTGTGACATTTGCATCTGACAGAAAATGACAGAGCATACTTTAACTAAAACAGCTTTATAGTGCGTTTATGAACAAAGGGGTTAGGTGTAGGCACTAATGCTTAATGAAAGCTAGGGCCTAGCTTACTTACTTATTAAGAATACTTGGTAAAGTGCAATAATGTCGCAAAAAAAACTAAGCACGATAATATCAAACGAACGTGATAGATTTAGCAGAGTTATCAGAAAACTGTTTTTTATAGAACTTTGTGTAGATACGAGGGCTGCTACTTATGTAACCGGAATAGAAAAAATAAACAAACGTACATGGCTAAATATGGTTTTATTGTTTTTCGAAGTATTCTCCGTGATAATCGATGCACTTTTGCATACGTTGAAACCAATTTATAAAGCACTTTTTCCACTCTGACTGAGGTATCTCCAAAACGTGCTGTCTGAACGCGTCGACGGCATCTTCACGGGTCGAAAATCGTTGACCACGTAATTTATTCTTTACATTTGGAAATAAATAGAAATCATTGGGTGCCAAATCAGGGCTGTAAGGTGGATGACCCGTTAATTCTATATTTTGACCTTCCAAAAATCGAGTCGTTTCACGTGATGTATGACAGCTGGCGTTATCATGGTGCAGAATGATTCTCCGTCGCTGGTTGTTTTTCCGTATTTTTTCAAATACTTCCGGCAAACAAATGGTCGTGTACCACTCCGAATTAACCGTTTTACGATTCTCTAGGGGCACTGTAGCCACATGGCCATTAATACCAAAAAAGCAGGCCACCATTTGCTTCAAGGTGCTTTTTGCACGAGTTACTTTCGTAGGGTTCGGCTCATTTTGAAACACCCACACCGTTGATTGTTGTTTAGTTTCGGGATCATACGCATAGATCCAGGATTCGTCACCTGTGTAGATATTATAAACAGCTTTTGAGTCACCACGGTTATATTTTTTCAACATTTCCTTGCACCATTCGACGCGAGCCTCTTTTTGATCCTTAGTTAAGTTGTGCGGGATCCAACGCGAAAAAATTTTTTTCACAGCTAAGTGTTCATGTAATATCTTATTAATGCTCGTCATACATATGCCTATAGTCGCCTCTATCTCGCGATACGTAACATGACGGTCATGCATTATAAGTTTTCGCACAGCTTCAATATTTTGTGGTACAACGACCGATTTCGGGCGACCATCCTTAACTTCGTCCCTGAGCATACTACGTCCACGATTGAACTCACTAAACCAGTGATACACAGTAGTTTTGGATGGAGCTTCATCACCAAAAGTCGAAGTTAGTTGATCTATGCACTGTTGTTGCGTTAAACCACGCCGAAAATCGTAATAAATCATAGCACGAATATTTTCACGAGTGAGTTCCATTCTTGCAGCGAGATTAAAATTTAAACCCGCCAAAAACAAAAGACTAGCGTACATAAGAAAAAAAATATATAGCGGCCAGTATTAAAAAAAGTTCAAATTTTACCATGGAGGTCAGATATAGCGTTTAAAAATGTTGGAATCCTGGATTCCGGTTACCTAAGTAGCAGCCCTCGTAAAAATAGCACAAGGCCAGTTTTTATGGCATTGTTTTTGCGTAAAACGACGAACAAATGTACGAATTTCCCAGAAATATTTTTTCCTTATTTTTGTTTTACGTAAGATACGACCTAAAGAGATAATAAAATATAGTTAATCAGCACATAAATATTTTTTAATTTAATTTCAATTCGCTAACGTCGTCAGTGAATATCAAGCATAATAGAAATAACAGCAATTGTTAGTAGGCTGCAAAGGTATAAAAAACAGAGTCTAAAGAAACTACTCTTGAGACGATGCAATGCGAGAAACTTGAATTTTCATGTTTGCTAGCTTCCAAATGTTCAATTCGTTAACTAATTAGGCGATGTGAAAATCTGCGGCGTGGCTAACATAAGTTCTGTAATACGACTAACCTTGATCTTGAAATAGCTATACTATTGTTTTGTTTGATGGCATCGCCTTAAAGTAAACCTATGCGTGGAATTACACCATAACCTCCCAATGAATCCACAACACCTCAAAAAACAAACGGAATAATATCAAGTTACACCAAGTTATCAAAACCGGTGGGAAAAAACGTACCAACATCTCACTATACCATATTCACTCGTTAATAAAGACTACAGCGGCAACTCTAACTGCATTTATAAATTGGTAAAAATACTCAAGAATTCTTATTTCAAAATGACACAAACATAGACAATGAAGACGTTTTATTGGCGCAATATAGGAAGATGATGTGTCGCGTGATGTCACTGGCTGTAAAAGTAATTGGGGCTGGTCTATTCTTAAAACCAAAAGTTTTATTATCTGTAGAACTAGAGGTATTAGCGACCTCATCGCTGAAAGGGTAGAGTCGAATTTATTTTATCTGTAGAATGCAAGATGAGATCTTTTAGCGGGAAGTAGAGTGATGTGTCTTCGATTTATGACAATATGGCTGCGTTGGTGCGGACATGGCTCAACACACGATTTGACGTGTTAAAAAGGTAGAATTGTTGATTGAGACCTACGGCTGTGATATATCATCAATAAGAAACGCTATCTCTTCACACTGTGTGGTTAAAATTGTTTCTTTAAAGCCTTACATCTTGTGGGAAGTTGCGAAAGCAATTGAATGTTATAACAATTTGACGACGTGGTAGCCTAGTCGGTAGTGACTCTGCCTACGAAGCTAGCGGTCCGGGATTCGATCCCGGTACGGACAAATATTTGTGTTTTCTATGTATTTAACTATGTTTTTATCTATATAAGTAAGTATATCGTTGCCTAGTTAGTACCTTTTTATTTACTTATTTTAGTTTTCCTTTTTTCATCCCACGAGCATCCTGACCACCTGATGGTAAGTGAGATCTGAGACAAAGATACGTCGGTGCAACACCACGTAACTAACAAATTCGATAAGTTGCAAAATGTACCTTACTGATTTACTTGCTAAGGTTTATATTGCACCGGTATTGCAGTATCACCGACGATTTTGAATATCAAGTCTACAAATTCAAGAATAAAAATGCGTTGCTAACCCTACAATCTAAGACTTTTTTTTTAATACGTGCTTGTTGTGGACTCAAACTTTGGGAATTTTTACTTGTAATTGAGTGCCAATCGTCACCGTTAGGCTCTAATGGGCTAATGTTTGAAGAAATCATCATGTTAGCCGAATCTTGTCCATTGTAGCGGGCCTAGCATGGTTGTGTATCGCGTGACAAAATGTGGATGGAGCATCCGTCACCATCGTACTTGTATACGTGTTAGACAGTGAAGGAGGTTTTCACTGAAGACTGCTAATCCTGAGGACTAAGATGAACCAGTTGTCTTACCCCACACCGGAGCAGAACAATGCGAACACTGCATTTTTTTTATGGCAAGGAGAAAGCATTCCAGCACTTTGACCACCTGACGGTAAGTGAGATCTGAGATCTGAGACATTTGCATTCTCATGACTTCAAATGCGCTGCCAACCCTTAGGACCAAGATGGAATGCCTTTATGCTAGTAATTTCACCGGATATCTTTTCCCAACACCGGAACAGAACAATGCGAACACTGATGCTTGAGGGTAAGTTAATGAATGAGATGGTGGTGGGGAATGGACCTTTTTTATGGCATGCAGAAGGCAGACGCACACAGGCCACGTGATGATAAGTGGAGAAATTGCGACCTCAAGATTACAATCTTAAGACTGCAAATGTTTTGCCAACCCTGAGGACTTGCACAAGCTCCTGCCAGCACAAACCCAATGATACCCAGCATCGGTCCAGTGCTACTTGCTTTATGAGGTTCCCCGCGGTTTTGAAAATTACATATTACATCTAACCGCTTCAGACTGGTTAAGAAGATAACCCTGGTTCCAATAAATCGTAGATAAGTTACCGTTGGCCGATAACAACGTTCACAGCGGCCACCCAATTGGTCAAATTAGCGAGCGCTGTGTGCGCCCGCGCTGACATTTGTTACTGGAACACCCTGTGGGACAAAGTGGAGCAGGGACGGGGGCCTGTGATACCGAATTTGATACTAACAAAGTGAGGATTCATATTATTCATTATAATAGTCAGTACGTCCAAGTCATGACAAAAAATACTTGGTAACAAATTGAAAGTCGATTTGTTTAAGATAATTTTACTTTTTATTCGGCTAGGGTGACGGTACCAATGATGCACACTTTTAGCTGGCAGGCACCATTAATAGACATTTCACTCTAAATTTCAATTTCGTACGGTCCTAAATTGATTGTTGCAAAACATAACCCTTACCTTCTATAAAATAAGAATCAAGTGTCCATCATTGGTCCTTGTCCATTACTGGTTCCGTCACTATTTTGCCTTTAGGGAATACCATCGCATTATCAACGAAATTTCTAATTTATACCACTGAAATAATTACAACGAATGTTATCATGGTAAATCTGGTTTTACATGACAATCTACTAAATGTTTGTAGGGTTCTGTAGTTAAAGGGTCCCAATGGGAGCCTATTACTAAGCCTTGGCTATTTGTCTGTCTGTCAGCGGGTTGTATCTTAAAAACCGTAATATGTAAACATTTTGCATATTACGCATGCATATTCAGCATTTTGCATATTACGCATGCATATGCATATTCAGCATGTGTATTTTTAACGCCGCAATAACAAAAAATAATAAAAAACATGTAAAATTAAAGCACTTGCTCCTCACCTGTTTTTGTAACAGAATACGGTAAGATTTTTATGAAAAAAGTCTAGTAAAATGCCGTGTAAATGGGGAGGTTACGTTGCATAACTTTTTTCTTGCAGCATTCAAAGGAAATAAATCATCGTTCAGGTATCAGTCCCATATTAACATTGAAACCGTAACCAAAATCGGTTTAAATTTCCCATCCCTATCCCTCCGCGAAGACATTGAGCAATAACATCCTCCAGACCCTGTATATATGCAGCGTCTCGCCAACCACACAATCAATTATCCGCTCTATTACAACTGGTATACGATCCATCACCATCGCAGCAAACAACTTTGCTGCACTGCCAGTTTCAATGCAATAGAAACATGGGAGTTTTAACCTTAGTGAGAAAATGTTAAGAGTTTTTGAGCTGTTTTTGTATTAGTTTTTGTATTAAAAGTATTAAAATAATCACGCTGTGCGTTTCGCGCGTTTTGATTTATCAGTACGAACGCGTCGCCTTATGCTGTAAAGGTGCGCTTACACGGGCAATCGAGAAATGATTGCCTGTCAACAGTACGGACGTCTCATTCATTAATTTGCTGGATGAGAATTTTAAATCCTCAGAGTTTAAACGCATTTGCAGATAGCAGGCTTGGGTTCCATCTCAGAACTTGTTGACTACGGACAAGACGAAACTGAGTGATAGTACTTAATATTATATTACACAATAAATCATTTTGTTTCCAACCCATTCCAAAACATCCTGTGTGTTTATATGAATACGTCATTATGACGAAACCGGCATGAAATGTACGCTCCCTGCTCCTTACTATAAAAAATTCTCATGGCCAGTTTTATACTTCTTCGTTTGAAACTCTAAAGCCGGCCATACACGTTACGGTTACCAAAGAGGTCTACCCTGTGGGGCTAGACAAGTTGCAATCGTTCACGAACGCTAGCGTTAGGAGATCACTGGCGACATGTATTGTCATTGAAAAATGTATGGGAATGACGTAAGTCACGTGATATATCACTCGTTACAACTGACACGCTTGTCTAGCCTATTTAATTTTGACAGCGCCAAGGGACAGGTGATCACCAAAGTCGCCTAACGCTAGCGTTCGTGAACATGGCAACTTGTCTAGCCCCACTGTGTAGACCGGAGCCAAACTAAAAAACAATTATTTCGAGTGACACCGTACGGTGAACCTGTGCGTGTGTGCCGTGTCCTCGTGTATCTCGTGTGACGTGGATGGCCGGGGTGAATATTTGGCGTTTCAACCGCCGTCATTATTGTTTTCGCATATTATTCAATATAAACTCAATAACTTTCTTGTTTTTTTAAATGGAATGGATACTACCCCCGGGTCCGCTGATTTTGACATCAAAAATTGCTGGTAGTTATCATTATTTTCGTCAATGTATTAAAGAGAATAATGACGGCGGTTGGAACGCCCGAATATTCACCCGCCGGCATCATACGGTGACCGAGTCCAATGCGCTCATCAAATGTAGTGACTGTTCAATTCGCAAGCAACGTTAAAAAACTTTCAAGGGTCGAAATGGATAGCATATGGAACAATACTTTTATTACTATATTATTTAAATCATTTAAATGTGTTTAGTCATATTTTACGAAGGTATATGTACAGTCAACCAATTTGATTTCTAGGCCACTTTGGACTATGTTAAAGTGACGTTGTCAACCAAAACGTAAGAGACTCCCTATGATTTGGTTTACAACGTCACGTTGACAAAGTCCATAGTGGCCTAGGAATCAAATTGGTTGACTGTACCTATTTATTCAAAAGGCTATGTAAGTCGAACGGAACCCTAAAAATGGCGTCAATAACTGAAAAAAACACAAAGGGCAATGGTAGTCCTAAAAGTAGCACATTAAAGACGTAATACACGTGACGTTGTTAGCATTTAGGACACTTATGACGACGGCTCGATCACGACCACTTTCATCGGATAATTCAGTTTATATTTTATGAAATATTATACGATTGGGTTTTGTAGTATAGTTGTAGATATAAGTAGAAATAGAAAATTTTATTTGCCGTATTGAGTAGTACGGTTATTTAAAGTTGATTTTCGTAACAGAGCTGAAACCACATTGAAGTAAAGTAGTAATTTTACGTAGGTTCTTTTTATCCTAGAATGTTTGACAGTGCCCAAAGAAATGGCGCTAGCTAAAAGTCGAAAAAAAATGTTTAAAATTAACTAAATCTAAGAGATAAACTTACAAGCAATACACTCAAAATTGAAAATATAAAAGTTGTAACTTGAGACTGAAAGTCATTTTTGCGGACAGATTTTTCAATTAATAGTACATTGTGTATTAAGGGTGGTAAAGAAAGAATTACAAACGAGAGTCTGTTAGAAGCCCGAAACCGAAGGCTTTAATGACTCGAGCTTTGTATTTCCTTTACCACCCGTGTAACATACAATGTTTTTCATCACTATTGCGAGGAAATGAAATAAAATCAGACAAAAGATCATATTTTTTACTTATTAGCGGTAGACTACATCATTGTCTGTGACTTACCACAGATAATGTCAAACGTGTTCGGAGTTCGATTCTAGTGACATATGAGATCAATAGTTTATTATGCGAGATTTTTAGGAAATAGTATTCAACTGACATTTCATCTCGAATGAAACTTCATATCGAATGGCACAAGAATTGGGGTCCTGACATATTGTGATAGTTTGAGTCCACGTATAAATATTTAAAAAAAGCTATTACGCACGTTAGGGCGTAATGGTAAAAAAAAGGCCCGTGGGTATTATTTTGGATTTACGGTCGATTTTTCTAGCATGTTAGGACACTATTTACGAGCAAGTGTGATGAAAATAAAATGTCGTACTGCACATGGCGGGATTTCGTATTTGAGCGTTTTAAGATACATTTGATATTAAAATGTATTTCAATTATAAATTTAAAGGCATATGATTAAGGTTGTAACTGGCGGGTAGGAGTCTGATCTTTTGAAAATATTTTGCTGGTAACATTAGGGCCACTTGCACGAAAAGTTTAACCCTGGGTTAAGACACTAACTCGAGTTAAAAGGACAGTTTTCGTATGAATCTGACGTCTACTAACTCGAGTTAGTGCCTTAACCCAGGGTTAAATTCTGCGTGCAAGTGGCCCTTAACTAAGTAATGGGTAAACTTGATCGAAATGTTAGAAGCAATGATCTATGTAATTGCTTTTACAATATTTATTTTTCATATTAATAAGTGTTTATTTACGTTACATTTTAGCATTTCGTACGCAAAGGGACCCTTAATATCTCGCACTAATGATAATCCATGTCATTTTTCTTTTAACGTCGTTTTGTTAAGTGTGTCTCTTACCGTATTTTCACCAAGGAATAAAAGATAACATAATATAATGATGGTGTGGTCAAAATTAAACAAATTAATGAGATAATCATCATTCAAAAACTATCCAAATGAGTAAAGGAATGAATGATATTATGCAGCACTGGACGCGCGTCCAACTCTCAAAAGATACGCAACTGTCTAATGTACATTTAATTATATTTTAATTTTAACTAACTAATATAATTATAAGACCAATGTTACTAGCACTATGTGGGCAACGCCTGAAATAAATAAATTCGGTTTTTTTTTCCAAAGTAAGTCACAGTATACAATTGCATGGTCAAAAGTACAAGGTGACGTACGCTTGAGTAGGTTGCATTAAGACTCAATTTTATAATACCTTATACTATATACATATAACCAATACGTCTAGATCTACAATGCCGAAATACCTTACGTTACTTACTTTACCTTGTGTAGGGACCGGAGAGACCGCTCCTATTTAGGAGGTTTAGTACCAACGCGCTCCCTAGATGGCGTTATTGTATACTTAGATCACGCAATCGTTTGTTCCCCTCGCGTTACCTAGTCATTTTGGCGACTTGATAAATTTGATGGCTCCCGTTATTATCATACTATTATTTTTAGAAAGGGTTTAGAACGGCTGTTAGTCCGGTCAAAACCTTCATCAATAAAATGGAAGAAGGCACTTATTAATAAACTCGTGTTGGTTGAGATGCCTATCACAAGACTGAGATTAAATAATATACATAATTATCTCTACCCGTGAAAGGTAATCCTCGAATCAGATGAGACGGATTCAGCCCTTTTCCAGTATTTCTCCGATTCGATTTGAAAAAGTACGCCTAGAGCCGCCCCTTCCGACCCTGCCACCACTTTCGCTCTGTACTTAAATATATATCTCTTTCGTCAATCTGCTTTCATCCATCCTTTCAAAATAACCGAACCATCGAAGCATGCCCTGTTATGTCAAAAGTAAAAGAAATTACATTGGAATCGTCAACAATATACATAAATTTTAATACAATCAAAATATAAATAAGAAGTCAGGATAACAATAACAATACAGAACTAAGGAGTTAAAGTATCACGTATAATACATACGACGCGTTGTTATTATTATTAATAACTTAATTAATCATATTCGGTGACGTAGGCTTGAGTAGGTTTCATTAAGACTCAATTTTATAATACCTTATACTATATAATAAACAATACGTCCAGATCTACAATGCCGAAATACTTTACGTTACTTACTTTACCTTATTTACGCTAAGGGAGAGACCGCTCCTATTTAGGAGGTTTAGTACCAACGCGCTCCCTAGATGGCGTTATTGTATACTTAGATCGCGCAATCGTTTGTTCCCCCCGCGTTACCTAGTCATTTTCGAGACTTGATCAATTTTATGACTCCTCTGGTGACTATTCTACCAACTATTTTTGGAAAGGGTTTTGAACGGCTGTTAGTCCGGTAAAAACCCTCATTAAGACTTTGGTAATAAAATGGAAGAAAGCGCGTATTAATAAACTCGTGTTGATTGAGATGCCTGTCACAAGACTGAGATTTAATTAATATACATAATTATCTCTACCCGTGAAAGGTAATCTCAGATGAGACGGATTCAGCCCTTTAGTATTTCTCCGATTTGATTTGAAAAAGTACGCCCCTTCCGACCCTGCCACCACTTTCGCTCTGTACTTAAATATATATCTCTTTCGTCAATCTTCTTTCATCCATCCTTTCAAAATGACCGAACCATCGAAGCATGCCCTTATCCATCTTAGGGTCGTATTAATAAACTAATCTCAACTCTAATGCTCGTCTCGAGATGCGTCAAAAATGACAGTGTTCTATGGTTTGACGTTTACTTTGACGTATCTTGTGACGGGCCTCGAGATGTGTTTATTAATACGGCCCTTAGTTACTACATCTTCTTGTATTTTACCAGTTCAAATTTAAATGCTATAACAGTAGTGATTACCTAGACTTGTTACTTACATAATAAATATTATAAACAGCCTACGGTGTTCAAAATGTGAATGTGCATGTAAAGCCCATTTCTTATGATAACCGGGTCCCAAGATAGAAACTCTGCCTAGTTTAGGTCTCGCACTCGTAATTACTATATTCCATTTTTGACAACCACTTATTAATTACAAGCTACGAGTATACTTATGAATCTCGGGGGACAAGTCGATAGCGTGATGTAGGATTTTACGCCTATGTAACAGCGCCATCTACCGGACGACTGCAACACTACTCATATTAGACATATGTAAACTTTTTTAATAAAATGCGAAAGTGTGTCTGTTTGTTAGCTCTGGCTTTCATTCAATCCCTAAACCGATTATTGTAAAATTGGATACACAGATAGTTTATCGTCCGAAGTCGGACATATTTGCTGCTTATTTGGGCTAGCCTAGTTGGTACTTGATAGTGACCCTGCCTACGAAGCTAGCGGTCCTGGGTTTTGGATTGGATTTGATCCCGGTAATATCAGCCATATTTGTGTGATGACCGCGATTATTTGTTCCTGAGTCATGGATGTTTTTTATGTATTTTAAGTATATATTTCACTATGTAAGTATTTATATTGTCGCTTAGTTTGGGACAACATCAATTCGTGTGACATGGTCCCCTGATATTTATTTATTTAAAGTACTTTTCATCCCAAATAATCGATCAATTTCCCAGAACACTTAAAAATGCCTGAGACTCGAAGAAAGTAGGGAAGAACCTGCGGTTCTATATTCTAGAAACTTTCCTAACAAACAACTCTTACATCCGGATTGTTACTTTAGATCTCATAGCTCTTTACCTCTCAAGTGGTATTAAGAGGCTGATTCGACGTATTGCACTGTTTCGAGGCGAGTCAAGTGCGCGGGCGAGTAACAAGTGCAGTTCCCAGGCGAGATGACTGGACAGAGCCAGTAGGGTGGCCACACCTACTGAACGCGGCGGAACATCAGATAGGCGTGACGGACAAACGGTCTAGATGACTGACCTTAAAACTTTATAAAACTGGTCTGAGAATAAGAGCTACACGTATGCCTTTTGATGGAATGAATTTTCAAGTATCTTTTTTTTATTTAAAAGGATGGCAAATGAGCATGTAATTTCTCTGATATCCAACGACAGGGTTAGCTTTTGATCGTAGTGACCCTACGAAATTCGATCCTGGGTTCGATTCCCGTTAAGGGCAAGTATTCGTATTGAATCTTGGATGTTTCCTTTGTATTGAAGTATGTATTGCTTTTTAGTAAGTATGTTTGTCGCTGTCTAGTGTCCTTAGTATAAAGGACTAGAAAAGTTGTGTTTGTGTGTGAGACTGTCTCTCTGATAATTATTTATTTTCTAAGAAGGATTGTCGATCCTTTTATGCATACATAAGCTATTTGCTTATAGGCCTAAATATCATACCTGTACATACCTACATAGATATTTTACACGAGTAACATATTACCCTCCTTGAGTCTGCAGCAGTCGTGTAAAAGATGCAAATGTCCGAATCATCCTATCCACCGCGTGGTCACCGCCATGACAATCTAAAGATGACGATTGTTTGATTTGAGCTATTGTTGTTTTTGTGGAGTGCCAGTGTCTCTGGGATAATTCATTCACGAGCAGTACGATAATACGGGACTTCAATATCATGTTGTTACGTTACATAATGGCGGTTTTCCCAGAGTGTAGGATCAGTAAGAGATGCTGTGTGTTCTGGGAAGTGTGTTGTAATACTTGTATTCCAGCTGAAACTCAGCGAGCTTCTCCGAGACGCAATATCAGCTCGGGGACGTATTAAGAAAGGGCCAGGTCTGGAGACTAAACCGACGCACGTGTACAAAGAGACTTATGAGTGTGGAGGAAGCGAAGGAAGTTTGCCTGCGTCGTAGCAAGTGGAAGGAAGTGGACTCTGCCTACCCCTACGGGAGAGAGGCGTGATTGTATTGTATGAGAAAATCGTCAGAAATGAGGTTTTTTTTTAATCCCTATGGATCCCATTTCTCATAAGAATTAAAACATTATTTGAGACCAACTGAGGTTAGAGTACTAGAACACTCACAAATCAAAGAAAACGTTTTCCATACATTTATTAGGGTAATAACTGAGAACACTTACTACTTTCTGACGATTTTCTCGCTGACTGTATCTTTTATCAAAAATCTGTGAATGTCGATTGTCATCACTCAAAAAGTTGTGTGAGGTCTCCTAAGATCGTTTTCGCGTGGCAGCAAGGGTTCTGGTAGCTGCCCTTAATGCCCCATCTCAACTTTCCACCCTGTATATTATGACCATTATGTATTATGACTACATAAATGTATACCTACTTCTGAGTTCAACGTTACTTAAATCTGCCTTACTATCTGACTCAAGTTCCACAGAATGCGTTAGAGCAATAACAAAGCCATCGCACCAATAAACTGATAAAACATTAAAATCATAAACAATTTTCCATAGAATCTATATCTATGGCCGAATAGCTCCGCTAAAAGTGTCATATCCTCGTATCAAGCCCGAACAAAGATCCAGCGCTCGCTTTATGGTCTTTATGGTCTACAATATAGACGGAATTAGCACCTGTTTTGTTTGTGTTTCCCACCGCGCACACAATAACTTTATAGCAGTCACTGTTACCAGCTACCGGTAAAGGCCCAGTTTTGAGGAAGTTGTAAAGCTCTTGGAAATCGTTGCGTAACCCGCCTGATATTAAAGAAAGGTTGTTAACAGTGGGATTGGCTACTGTCTTACTTGATTGGTTTTAGCGTGGAGGCGATAACCAGGGTGTGATAACAGAAAGGTAGCTTGAACAACATACATTTTGTTAATACTTAAAATCACTATATGGCATAGAAGTTGATGCTGCATAAGTGCATACGCTCTAACAATATGGTAAACTACTAACAGCTTTATCCATTTTTAGACCTTATTGCAAGGAAAAACTGAATACATCTCGATGTACTCGACTGTGCATGTAACATTAGAGTCAACTGATTTTGGGTAGAAGCACGGTGTCTATTCTGCTCGGTAAAACCATATTGCTTGTGACAAGTTATAGTATTGTCAACGTTACGATAGCCGTTAACTTGACAGTCATGGCGCCCGAGGTACAAGCCAAGCCAAGATGCAAACGCTGCAAACATGTCTGTTTTCTTTCGATTCGAAATGTATGAAGTTGACAAGCGGTCGAGTGATCTATCAGCTTACGTCAATCCTACACATATTGTCGATTTTCGAAGATCGCTAACTTGACGTTATGCGTCTGTGCACAATCTTACGTGTCTATAGGTTTGTTTTCAGCGTACTTTCTCAATTATCTTATCGATACTAACGCTGAATGAGAAAAGCAAGATAAATACGAACTCCTCCGAACAAAAACTATGTCGTTTATTTATTCACTACATCGGTAATTTGAATCGTTTGAAACATTTTGAATATATGTAGAACTAAAGCCAGAGACAATTAGGAAATTCAAAAAACGAACGGATTCTACGTCAGCTGTAATTGTAATAAAAAAGGGTATTTGATCTTCAGAAGACTTATACCATGCTTCGCTAGGACCTAGAACTTGACCTCTAGTGCACGGTCGCCCTCACAATTCTTTGTCACATTAAAGTCATATTTGAACTGCTGCATTAACCTGCCAAAGGCGTTAAAGCGACATGGTACAAAAGTGTGCAGCTTTTAAGGCCTACTGTACCTTACCTACACACTACATGTACGATACCGTAAGATTTTCGCGATAGGGAGCGGCTACCAGTCGCCAATTCTAGTGGTAATAGATATGGTCTCTATCAAGAATTTTAGGGTTATCGTAAGAATGTGTGGTAGGTCACTACTAAATACGAATGTGCGGAAGCTTTCTCCTTGTCACTTAGTTATTAGCTTTTACGCAATTGTAAGAAGAGGACGGCTAACGTAACTAGCAGTACGTTTAGCATATGATGTTACAAAACCTTATACCTATGTCTTATTTCAATCAACAATCTTTTATTATCTTATCTTATGTATCCGCTTGTTTGTAAGTTGGAGTTGGAATGTTATTATACATATAATATTTGAATCGTTTCTTTCTTCAGTTGAATTACGTATATACTTACCTATTTTTGTATTAGACATGCGATGCTATATACTTTTGAATCACTCCGTAGACGACATAATTTACAATTCCGAATTTCAGTAATAAGTATGTAATTTATATTTTTTACTGATTAGTAATAAAAAAGAGCATAAAAGAAGACGAAGAAGAACCTTAACTTTTCTAAAACTTATGGTGAAAATGTGGACGTAACTTTTTTATGCTATTTTTTCAGTTTAAAATCAAATTTAAACCGCGGAAGAGCAGTGTCGTATGTAAAATGTATTTTCATCACACTTGCTCGTAAATAGTGTCCTAACATGCTAGAAAAATCGACCGTAAATCCAAAATAATACCCGGGGGCCTTTTTTTTACCATTACGTTACTTAAGTGCGTAATAGCTTTTTTTTTTAATATTATACGTGGACTCAAACTATCACAATACGTCAGGACCCCAATTCTTGTGCCATTCGATATGAAGTTTCATTCGAGATGAAATGTCAGTTGAATACTATTTCCTAACAATCTCGCATAATAAACTATTGATCTCATATGTCACTAGAATCGGACTCCGAACACGTTTGACATTATCTGTGGTAAGCCACAGACAATGATGTAGTCTGCCGCTAATAAGTTAAAAATATGATCTTTTGTCTGATTTTATTTCATTTCCTCGCAATTGTGATGAAAAACATTGTATGTTACATGGGTGGTAAAGGAAATACAAAGCTCGAGTCATTAAAGCCCTCAGCCTACGGCTTCGGGCTTCTAACAGACTCTCGTTTGTAATTCTTTCTTTACCACCCTTAATACACAATGTACTATTAAGTAATTCTTATGTTATGTTTACGTAAGTATTCGTAAGTTTGTAATAAATGTATGTCTTTCCTTCTTTGAATTGAATTCAGGCCTAAACCACCGACTGACTTCAAAACTTTAAATAAATAGACAGAATCTTACTGACATTACTTTTCGAGAAGAACTCACAATCGAGATCGTCTCGTCCGTTGTCAGAATAAAGACCAAATCACTTGACAGACAGGTGTCGTACAATAAACAGTTACAATAACTTGATCCGAGTCCAACAGTATTTGATTGTTCGGGTCGGCCATTGTTCTTGTTTGACGGCTTCCTTAGCATAAAACAAGATGTCTTGTGCTTAAGCGGTGCTTAATACAGTGGCAATGGCGTACTGTCTTTCATAACAAGTAGTTTGGGATCCATTCATTGATTTGAACATTTTAAACACCTGCAAAGATGCCTCACTCGTTTTGTGTTTTGATGACGCGGTTAAGCTTCTTGGTAGTGACTGCTCACTAAAATAACAGTCCAAAGTTGTATTTTCCGTATGGGCAATATTTTAGTAATCAGCGTCATAATATGGGAGGAAAAAACGAAAGCAAGAAAGTTTTTTCATCTAACAAAAGGATAGAAAACCAAAACTACTGATTTACCTAGTAGTGCCAGGCATGTGAAATAACAAGTATATAACAATTGATTCACAAAATTTACAGTTTTTTTTTTCGTGTTATAACGAAGAACCCTGTCATAATGATCGGCCATATCAGTTACTTACGTTAGAGTTCTACGTTGGTCAGTTAGTGTGCCGGAAAGCCCACCCTCTCCATCCACAAATATTTTATTTTTCTCATTTAATCCCTAGTGGCTTGCAGTGCACCTGGGGTACCTACCTAATTTTATTGAAACACCATTCAACAAACATATAATTTCATCGAAAGGCTTTCAGCCGCATTATGTAATTTTTAGTAGTCACACATCTAATCTAACTTAGTCGTCACAGGTACCTATCGACCGAAACAATTGAATGATTTTTACACCTTAATAAATTCAACTCATCTTAATTACCTATATCAAAACCACCCTTCTCTACATAAAATCTAAATATATAAAAGGAGAAACTGACTGACTGACTGACATATCAACGCACAGCCTAAACGGCTAAACGTAGGCACTTGAAATTTGGAAGGGACGTAGCTTAGGTACCGTAGAGGTGCACTAAGAAAGGAATTCCCGAAATTCCCACGGGAATGGGAATTAGCAGGAAAATTATTAACTCAAAAAAAATGTTTTACCCAACGAAGTGGACACGGGAACAGCTAGTAGGTAAGGGTATATTTTGTAAGTTTAATAAACGCAATACAATTTATATTTACTCCATTAATTACATACAATTCTTGTGAGCTTTCAAGCTTGCTACGTCTTATTGGGTACTGTCACTAGATTGCGCCATGGAATCAATCATTAATCAATCAGGGCAGATGTTCCTCTGAATTAATAAAACGCTACCACTATGTGATACGCAGGTTTATAGCAATTAGCCAATGCACTTGTCAAGTCTGGCTGCAATCACCTTAGGTAGATATAAGTAATTCAAATTATGCAGTTGTACCTGTTCCTCTCTACCAGTATTATTGTTAAATTTGAATTGGCACAAGAATTGTGGAAGAGATATCAATTGTCTAGCCACCGAGGCAGCCGCCTCTACTGTCTTCAACTCTTCTGTCAAATACATAGCAACTATAAAACCATCTACATTTATTACTCGACCTATCGCCCGTTATGCCTCGATTCACCTTTTAAATCAGGCCAAACGCGGCTAACGAGGGTTAAGGTTGTTAAGTCATCTAAGTAAAGGCTTGTCGCTTAGTTTAATGGCGCCACCTTGTCGGCCATTTTGATGTGCGGACGGAGCGCAAAATGGCGTCGCTTGACCCGACGCTAACGCGTGACTAAACGATCTGTTTTGCGATACGAATTATCTGTGATCTTCGAACCTAGGTCGACCTGGCCTGTTACGACGTATTAAAACAAAGCCTGTGTTTTCTAAAGGATAGATATTATTTTAAATGTGTCGTCACGGATCCACCCTTACCTCATAAATAGAAGTCTACCCTGTGCAAACCAACCACGGCCGTTCTGTTAAAATCAGCTATTAGTGACAATATTTCTGGACCGATAAGATGAACCTACTCTCTTCTCAATTGTGGGTAATGGACTTGTGCCTCCTGTCTTCTATGTTGCAGGTGTCCATGGTCGGCATGAGTGATCATTTGACTCCTCCAGCATAAAAACAACTAATGTCGGGAAGAACCGAACCACAAACCACTTAACTTTTTTTGGATTCGACTTTTACTATAAGGATCCTTTCAGCGACTCTAGTCAACGACGTTCCTCGACAGCATCTAAAGTCGTCCACTCTTGCGCTGTAATTGTTTAAGCAGCAAACACCTTGTTCAAACACGTTCTACCCAGGTCAAGTCAATCTTTTTTTCAACATATTTTTTTTTTCAGAAAGCTAGGTTGACATTTCCTTGTGGGTAGTGTAGGTCTGAGTAGATAGGAAGTCTCACTCTTCCATAAACTATCGGGGTGAGTACTTACTTATATCTTGTTAATCGATTTTAGTATTTCCCTTTGTAAATATTATTTTATTTGGAAAGCAGAACTAAGTAAATACACTACAATCGAATTACTTACACACAAATGAACACTAAGCCATATAAAACCAAAAACAATGCTTATTAGTCCTAACTATAAAAATATTACCACAAACACACTCGTAATCAGATCTACTATACATGTGTGCGCTATACAACTGAAAGGTGCGCACACGCAGCATTTATAGCGACCCATAAACAGGACCTTCGACCTGGGAAGCGCGATGTGGGAACCGATTCCCGCCATTATCCACATACTATACTATTTAGGACGATATATCGGGAATAAACATCACATTTGTTTCGTTGGAACAAAGGCTGTCGCGGTTTTTTTCAGTAGGTATTATTATTAAGTTTGTTGAACAAGTTTAGTAAGTATAACATCCTGAAGTTACAATAAATAGCTTAAATAAACCTTTCTATCCGACTGCTAAAGAAGGAGGTAATGGTTTTGACCAGCATGTATGTATGTATGGTGGTTTGTTCCCTCGTATAAGCGGAATGGATGACCCGATTATGTATGACAAACGAGGTGTCATTGGATACGTCATAGCTTCGCTAGTGTCACTGGGTAAATACTTTATTTTTAAAACAATAATAAAATGGCGGATTTAAAAAACTTAAGTGTGGCCCCAGGGGGCCTTATTTGGCTGCGTTTATAATTTTGGATAAGGCATCCGTCACCTTCTGACCAGTAAAGAAGTACCTACACGTGTCAAAAAGTGACGGATGCTTTATCCACAGTTGACACGCGGTATAGACGCAGACATACTAGACCCGATGCTGAACTCTGAAGATATTATTGCGTACGAGAAATAAGGACAGATATAATAATCGCTCGATATTGCAATACAATTCAGTAACGGTCAATTTGTTTACATTCTTTATCTCGTATCATTGACCGTACCTTAGACCGTTCTGGAGTAAGATTATTAAAAAATCTTAAACCTGTACCGAGCCATGCTATTAATCTTATACAGCCACTTTTTAGTAAAACTATACCGCGTCTTACTTTTATAACTTTTATTAAACAAAAGTGTTTACCTCGCTAAAATACCTCGTGTGAAACAGGTGCCTTTCATTCCTTGGTTAACCATCTACTGTGACGTACAACGTTAGAAATTAGAAACCCGCATCCATTATAGCCACGCGCCTTCGACAAATGAACTCGTATCATTTAGTAAGTATCCACAACTTCAACAAGTAACTATTACTTCCTCAATTACCGACTAATACCAGTACAGAATTATGCAGTTCGCAAATACTCGTCTATGGCAGCCCACAAACACTCCTAAGAAAGCTTTAGGTGGTCGCAAACACAACTCCAACTCGCTTTTGTTTGAGCGCCAATTTGGAACGCCCAAGCATTTTATACGCACAACAATACTTCTACATCCCAAACAGGACATTAAGAACTCTATTAGTGTTGTAATTAGGGTTAAGAAGTGGGTAAACTTGTGATAGCAGATAGGCAAGCGCTCTTAAAATTTAATTGCAAAATCTCAGCTTCCCTTGTATGCTCGCGAATGTGTTAATTTAACATTTCAAATACAAGTTTGAACCCTTCTTTATCTATATGGTGTAAATTTTCTCGGTGAGAATTCCTTTCGACGTTGCTTGCTTTATGATGGTGTGTAGTTACAGGATTATCTTGGTACGAATATGATCCTTATTCGCCGTTTGCTTTGCATCAATAGTTCCAAAGAAAAGGTAGATTTTTTTAATCGGTTTAGGACTAATTACGGTATGGGGCTATGCCTAGGGTTTCGTAGCTGAAAGTGAAAACTTTTTTCAGCTTGTTTTAGAACAGTTTGCTGGAAATGAACAGGATGCTGGATGCTTCATCCAAGAAAACACGGGTCAATATCCCATCAATTGACCTAGTCCCAAACTAAGCTCTAGGCTTGTACTATGGGTAATAGACAACGATATAAATACTTTTATAAAAATAAAGTAATACTTTTAAATGGACAAACCGCATGGACAGTCCCTCACTATGGCACTTGGTCGAAAAGGCAGTGGTGTCATAAAATAGGATCAAATAGTATAGGTAGTAATGCGTAGTAATTTAAAATTGAATTTTAATTCTAATTTCGATTGTGTTTTGTTGTAATCCTAATCATTTATTTACTGCCACTATTTTAATTATTTTATTCTATCATGATGTAACTGTAATTTTACTGTATGAATTGAATGTAATGTAATTTTAATTTTGTTGTATTTAATTTAATTTAATTTAATTTTAATGTAACTGCCTACTAACATAAAATAATGAACTTGTGTAAATAACTTATTATGGAATTTAATTCTGAAATAAACGATTATTATTATTATTATTATTAAATACTTAAATAGATAGAAAACATCTAATATTCAGAAACAAACACTCATGCACATCACACAAATATTTTCCCATACCAGGAATTGAACCTGGGACCGCTAGCTTCGTAGGCAGGGTCACTTCCAATCCAACTAGGCTACCGCATCGGCATGATGTCCAAAATGAGTTGGTAAAGTCGACAGCATAAATAATTGATCATTTATGTACCTTGTCACTTTAACGTCGTGTTTGAAATGTTACACAAAATTGTGAGACGATTGAAAGCGACAAGGTACAGAAATGATCACTTTTTTTAATATTATTATTAAAATTTATTAATGAAAACAATTACAGTATATCAATACAACGTTGGCCCACAATACTGTTTGTTACACAGTTTGACTGCGGGATCTTTGAGTCTCTTAACTATGATATAATTTACTTAAAATTAATTTTAAAATTTATATAATACTAACTAAATAATTAGACATTCTTCTTGTAAACTTTGCCTTATTGGCCTCCAACCTAATATCTGTGGGTAAGCTACTGAGAATGTAGGGTAGAGTACGTTTCTTTATGCTGTTGACTGTACACCTACCTCCAGAGAATGAGTTTATTTCGCACTTGTTTTGTTTTTAACTACAATTCCTGGCACGACTTTGAGATAAACCAACGGTGCAAGCCGGATTCTAACCCAAGGACCTATGATTGAGAAGCACGCGCCCAAACCACAAAGTCATCGAAGCAAAAACACCTAGACCACGTTTTTATCCGACTCCCTGAGAGGAATAAACTTCGAACGATTAAAAAAATTATGTTCTTGTGACAGCAGTTTGTATAATTTCAAACACTAACTTTAATAGCAAACAAGGCTTGAAAAAAAAACACGCGACGGCGACATGTACATGAAAAGGTCATGGCATAGAGAAGACAAATGAGCACACAGGCTAACCTGATGGTAAGTGGAAACTATGGCCCATACTTAGACATTCGCATTCACAAGACTGCAATGCAATCCTAAGACTGCAAATGCGTTGCCAACCCTGAGGACTAAGATGGAATGCCTCTATGTTAGTCATTTCACCGGCTGTCTTATCCCCAAACCGGAACACAACAATGCGAACACTGCTGTTTGGCGATAGGTTAATGGATAAGATGGTTGTAGCGATCCGGACGGACCCTGCACAAGGTCCTACCACCCGCAAAACGTTTATCTACAGATAAACGTACAACTGTCTTTTTAGGAGTCTGTTAAAAAGATGTACTTAAATAAATTAAATCACTTACTGAAAAGGTATCAATGTATAAGTATCAATAAAAAGACAAAGAAATTGGTGTAATATTATGGTGATGGCCCCAGTTTTTGACACTTAAAGCTAACAGGTACCAATAATGAACTCTTAATAGGCTAAGTAAAGTTTTTGCATGATATGTATATTATATTTATTTTCGATAGTCGTCATCCTAAAGATCAAGAAATTGCGGCTCTTTTATTTTTATTTCGTCTAATATTTTAGAAATACTTTTTTTAGTTATGAAGTTGACATTTGTACACTTTAATGACCGACTAGCTTGTTGCCTTCGTACTTAATGAAAAAGAAAAAAAACACTTCTATATCTGTCATTGTCAAGTCAAATCAAAGTAAACAAACGATTCAATACAACGGCTCTTTTCTGTTTGCTTGTGTTTCATGTGATCAGTGTTTTTAGAAATATTTTTAACGATCTCAGAACGAACTCCGGACTTTCGTTTTGCCGCTTTGCTCTAAGACCTTTGCACGATATTAAATTTCGTCTACGATTTATTTTCGAACCCTTTGGCACTTCTTCTTGGACACCGATTTCTTCCTTTCTCGACGACTCTTGCTCTGCTTTTTGATAGCCACGAGAGCACTTTTGAATTGTACAATCCACGCCATGAATTCAGGCAACCTCACACGGACTGTGGAAATGGAGTATTACAAAGATTTACTTGAATTTACTTATTTGAATTGAACTGTTTATTTACTTTGATTTGATTTGACGTTGACAGATATAGAAGTGACAGTTTTTTTTTTCTATTTCATTAAATACGAAGGCAACAAGCTTGTCGGTCATTAAAGTTTACAAATGTCAACTTCATAACTAAAAAAAAGATTTCTAGAATATTAGAGGAAATAAAAGTAAAAGAGCCGCAGTTCCATGATCTTCAGGATGACGACTATCGAAAAAAAATATAATTTACATCTCTTCCAAAAACTTTACTTACCCAATTCATAGATCATCCATAGTAATATTATAAATGCGAAAGTGTGTTTGTCTGTCTGTTACCTCTTTACGCTTAAACCGCTGAACCGATTTAGATGAAAATTGGTACAGAGATAGTTTGAGTCCCGGAGAAGGACATAAAATATTTTTTATACTTACCGAAAATCATCCCCTAAGGTGAAATAGAGGGTGAAAATTTGTATGGAGCTACGATATAAACGAGTTCCACGCGGACGGAGCCGCGGGCAGAAGCTAGTACGGTTATTAATTAATCGTTGCCAAACAAATGAATAACCCTTATAAGGGCCAAATCAAAAGCACCCGAAACCGACGTACGTGCATGAAGAGATTGATGAATGTAGAGGAAGCGAAAATTGTGTGTTTAGATCGGTGCACTTGGCGTTCCATAATCTCTGCCTACCCCATTGGGAGACAGGCGTGAAGGTATGTATGTATATATGTATGTAACCCTTATCTTCAGTGAAATAAGAATCAAGCGTTAATCATTGGACCTTGTCCATTACAGGTTGCATCACGATGAAGGAACGACCTTGCAATCATCGAATTTTTTCCCGGAATCGAACCCGGTAACGGTAGCTTAGCAGGCACTCACTTCCAACTAGGCTTCATCGTCGCATAATACGATCCGAGTTGAAAGACTATTTTGATAACGAAACCCTTAAACACTTCGTTGATTTCTTGTCGTCGAGTTATTTTGCTCTGACTATCTACGCAGGCGCACGTTATAAAAGGCAGGTTTTTGTGAACTTTAATAACTAGGTACTTACTTTACTGAAGGTACAGGTACAGGCTTTAAGTTTGGCAGCACAGAATTCAAAAAATTCAAAATTTCAAATTATTTATTCAGTAAATAGGCCACATGAGGGCTCTTTTACACGTCGGTAATATAGGGTGAGTCTACCAGCGCTTCGGACAAGACCATCATTGCGGAGAACAAGCGCCGCAAGAAACTACAGCAGAAGGTCATTTTACAGAGTATTTTTTTAACTGCCAAAGCAAGCAGTGTTCGCATTGTTGTGTTCCGGTTTGGGGATAAGACAGCCGGTGAAATGACTAGCATAGAGGCATTCCATCTAAGTCCTCAGAGTTGGCAACGCATTTGCAGTCTTAGGATTGCATTGCAGTCTTGTGAATGCGAATGTCTATGGGTCACAGTTTCCACTTACCATCAGGCAGCCTGTGTGCTCGTTTGTCTTATCAATGCCAAAAAAAAAAAGGAGTATCGTCTATATACATATTTTTTATAAGATAGAAATTACGAGTATTCACGCAAATTCTCCGCAAACGTCTCCTCGTATTAATTTGTGGTGTTAACGCGGGTTTTTATTCTACCCGGATTGTCATACACCGTTTTATTTTTGTTTTGGCCGCCAACATTATCATAACGCAGACGTAAGGTGGGCAGGCAATCCAAATGGGTCAATAGGGGAGATTCGTAAACTAACAGTCTCTCTGTTCTGTGTTGGAAAATACATCTAAAGATCTTGAAAAAACAGGTACGAACTGGGTATAAAATCCTCTTGTTTTTACACTGTAGTTTCGTCCTTTTTCTTAGACTGATTTGAAAGGAATGACACTAGTGTTGCCACTTTTTAATTTCAAGACTGTATTTCCAGACTATACTTAGTTCTATTCACAGTTATAGTATCTATGATTTATTATAATTCTTCAAATATATTTTTCCCTTTTTGCCAAAATCGACAGTAGACAGTAGAATTTTTCAGGCTATTTCTAACGCCAAAACAAATAATTAAAAAAAACGGAATGGTACGAAACCCTTTGTGTGCGAGCCCCTCTGGCACTTAGCCCGTTTTTTTTTTGATCTGGTAACTCTAACGACAAGAAATAAAAGAGGCGATTAAAAACTTATATTTATTCGTCACTTACTGGTAAATAATAACTAATTTAACTTTACGCGCCTACTACCCGACAGACCTACAGAATTATCGTGGCTTGTTGAAATTGCATTGTATCATTTCTAAATCTCACACATTTTAAAACAATTACACATCATGAGGAATATTTACAAACAAAAAGCGAAAAAAAAAATTTTTATCTTTGATTTCCAAAGATAATAGATACTAAAGTTTATATTTTTTTCTTTGAAGTACTAATACGATTGACTAAACAGAGTGGCTGGCACATATGAGAATCACTCGTTTATTGCTTCCGTAAAAGGAAGTTAACACATTCCACTACAAATTATAACCTCTACAGATTTGGCTGATTCTAGGGTAAATGTGTATCGAAAGAATCCTCCCATAAATACGAAACGAAGTTCTTATTACACTCGAATAAGGTGCATTGGGACATATTTTAGAGGGGTTGTGTTTTCCCATATTTTTACACTTGACTGTACCGCACCCTTAAGGGTGCTAACGTGACCCTATTAATAACCTTCAGTTGTCTGTCCGTCTGTCTGGTCAGTGGGCAGTCTAATAGGTAGTCGGTTGAAATTTGTGTAGAGTCTATTGCCGTTATAACAACAAAATTAGGGTGGCCCCCATACAAGAATGGTACAGAACTCATTGTGTGCGAGACCGACTCCCACTTGGCTGTTTTTTTTGTGTTGGTAATTGCCAAGACAAGATTTGAATGCAAGAAATAAATCAATAAGTAGGTTATAAATTGTACTGCAATGACATTAAATTCTTATTTTCCATTTACTAATTTCTCTCTATAAAGTCGCCGGCAATAGAACTGTTGAACGACATTACCTACTACGACCAATTGACAACATTTCATTTTGGTGACACCTGCAAATTACTATACGAATCGAAAGGGTTTTACCTCCTGAACACGGCAAAATATTTATTTAGATTTATTTTTCTTTATTTACAAAATTACAAGTAAGTTAATAAAAATATCGAGTTTTACCAATACTATGCCTGAATAGATATAATACCATTGCCTTTTTCACGAGAAAAAAGCTGTCATACTTCAAATTTGATATTGACACTATTGACAGATGGATAGATACTTAGGGCCACTTGCACGCAGAATTTAACCCTGGGTTAAGGCACTAACTCCAGTTAGTAGACGTCAGATTCATACGAAAACTGTCATTTTAACTCGAGTTAGTGTCTTAACCCAGGGTTAAACTGATACTTTTTTATATACAGATTGGACTAACGTAATATGTCCATTGTGTCGTAGAAATGGAGTTACGCCCTTTTAGAATAAGTACATCTTAATAAATTAATAATAAAATAATTATTCATTCTAGAGAAAATTTAAAAGTATTAGTGTCTTCCTCCTTCCAAATAGTATCTATAAAACGAATAAAATTAAAGTCTTGAAAATATGAAATCTTGTCAATTACTACTGTTTGACACATAACCTCAAATATTCACCAAAAGTGTTTTTATGAAAAATAACGTATAATGAATAGTTATTTCATTTTAAACTTCATATGAAATTAATGGTCTAGTGTATAAATAATTGCAAAGACCTCACTTGATCTTTAAAAATGCGTGATTGTCGAGTAATCATGGTGAAATGGGTCGTTACGTTTTGTTTACACCTTTTGCAAGTTCTATTGACGGCGACTTTAGTTGCAGACAAGCCAGTAAGTGAGGTCAAACTGACAAAAGTTGAGTGGCCAAATTGTGCTAGCCATCCTGTTGTGACAGAAAACTTGAACTGCTAACGAAAAATCATGGACATTATTAAAAAAACATTTAAAACCCTTCACAAGGCTACAACACTTCAATTATCTATCGGGCACAACTATCCACTCATTTCGGCTTCGTTTCCTGATCCGTAACATATCTAATATAGATCGTATCCTCAGGTTTAGGGTCTTCAACTTGCGTCTCGTCAAGCTGCGAGCACGCGATGGCGAGAGCCGAGCCATCGTGTGAGAAGGAGAGAGAGGAGACAGCGGTGTTGTATCTGTGGAACTGGCAGAGGCGCTTCTTGTTGAAGCCATCCCAGATGTTAACGTAGCCATCGGAGCCGCCCGTGGCAAACGTGTTGTATACGGAGTGGAAGCTTATTGCGTTCACTGGATAGATTTTTTCTAGACCTGAAACAATGAAATAGACTATATCATGTTGAATCGCTATTCGGAATTGTCTTTTGTGTGTTTATCCCACTTTGTTTAACACATCTTGCTTCTGAAAATATAATATTTTTTATCATAAAGAAGTTCTAAAGCAAGAGAATAAGAGCCATGTTAGCTTAATGTTAAAAATATAATAACAATATGGTTTTTTTAAAACAAAGTAGAAAAGTGGCACTTGTTACAATATTTTTTTATGAATTTATTTCTCATTTGCAAAGCCAATTCTGTCTACATAAATAAAACAGCATTTGCAATAAGACATTCCTATTCAGCATATCCCTAGAAGGCTGAATATCCCAACTTCCATACAAGTAAATTTGTTTACTTGTTAAACAAAGCGAGCAAAGCTCTTAACCTCAAAATCTCACAAGTCAGTACAAATCGAGCCTAAAACCATAACCTACCTCCATCTTTAATCCTGTGGCACTTGAACGCATACTTCTTCTTCTGCACCTCCGGGTTGCTGTCCAGATACTCCACCGCCACTCGGCCCTCGATCGAGCTCAGAACATATCCCTGCTTGTTAGGGAACACCCGGATGCAGCGGGTCTGGTACTTGAGTGAGGACTCTCGGCGCTGGTTCACATGGCCCATGTTACGGACGTCCCAGACAAAGATCTTACGGCCTGATGTACCAACGACAAATTTTTCACCAACTATGCTCATGGTGTATACCTTAAATAGATAGGAAACGAATTTTATTGTGTGCAGTTCGACAAATAGTAAAAAGAAGTAAAATTAATCAAACTCTTTAAATTCTGACAGACATTTACAGCTAGTCGGTGTTTACACAATTGATCAAATTTTAAGTATAGTTTCTTGAATACTTAGAACAGTGAACTGACGGTGGTTGAAACGCCCGTGGAATCACCCATACTTTAATATTTAACCTTATATTTTCATTGAGGCTCAAATTAAATAAACACAACATATCCCTTTTTTTATTTTCCATTGTTTGGATGATGAGGATGGCTTTTAATGTATAATTATCTCTTGGTTGAAACCAGCCATGAAACAAAGATTAAACATAATTTTCTGCTGCCAACTATTAATAGGTAACTGACAGCAATTTAAGCAAGATAGCATTGGAAATTGTAACACTAAATTGCTTAATACAAGATTTACTATTACCCTTTCATTGCCTTGGTTATAAGTCCCAACGCAGTTAGGCACGCGGCTGTCCCACATCTTAACCGTGCCGTCCCAACTGCCTGTCAATACTGCATTCACTTCATTGGCAAACTCAACACAGCGGATCGCCCCCTTGTGCTCGCCAAGACAAGTCTCTGTGCCTGCATTGAGGTCATACATCTTCAAAGTCTGGTCGAGCCCGCCACTGTATGAATGGACCGCATCCTGAAAAAGACAATGATACAAATACTGTTACGTTATAATATAATTAAACTAGGTAACTAAGCATCTTAAAGGAAGTGTAACTAACGTGCACTAGTAGTAGAACAGTAGTTTTTAAGGTTTTTTTCACACTAATTATTCTTGATTGGTCTCACCCGAAAGCAGACGTCGAGAACTGGCAGTTCATGGCTGTATTTGTGCCGCTCTATGTTACCGCTCACGTCGTACAGCCGTACGGAACAGTCCCACGACGATACCAACAGGAACTGGTTCGACTTAGGTGCAAATTTAACACTTGATATTACATCCTCAGGGAGACTCTTTAATTTGAATTCGGTGCGGGATTCCGCAACCCGCGTTACAGTCATTGTGGAAGCAATTTTGTTGGGTTTCTAATAATAGTTTTAGAAAAAAATGGTTCGTTGTTTTATGACGTTCGTTATGAGTAGAAATAAAGGGATGGAATAGTAAATGCCGCAGGCAAAAGCTGAAACAATAAAGAAATTAACGAAATTGCAGGCTAGGCTCGGCTTGGCAAATCACAAACTGTCAATTCGTTTTGTTTTCTGTCCTTCGGTAGTTGAACTATACCTTTTTTATGAAAAAACGTTTAATCAAAAACAAAATCATATTTAGATATGTTTTAAGTCGAATTTACCTAAAAAAATGTTCAAAATGCTATAAATGTGTTAAAATAAATCATATAGTTTTCAGTTAACAAAACGCATCTCGTGTGAAATCTGCGTTCAGATTCAAGTATTTTATTATTCTAATATGGGTCGTAAGAAATATTGCAATTTCTTTTTAATGATTTGATTTGATATGATATATGAACTAGATCTATTGTGTCTGATTTTGTTTAGTCAATAAAAAAACAAAATTCAAAATATGTATGGTCAAAAATACCAAATAGATGTTTTAAGATATGTTAGCCTCCATCGGTAGATAGTATTGGCAAAATGTGAACGCGACATTTTATTGACTTGACATGTTTGTGATGAGGTGTGAATCGTACTGGGGAATCGTAGATTCCGTCTCGAAATGATTACAAGTAAATCGTTTGTTGCATAAAGTTTTGTGATGTTACTTTTGTGCTGTTATTTATCGAGCAACTAGACCTACGAATACAATACAACAGTGCCTCAATAGAGTTATGTAAATACCGACAGAGCCACCGCGCACCTAAGTCGATTCCAGTAGGAACGAATGGAGTGACTTCCTTATAAAATAACGATGCAAACCAACCTGAAAACTAAAGAAATGTTTATAGTACGAGCCCTGGAGAAGATATTAGCCGATAAGGACATAAAGAGGTCCTATCACAGCCAGTTGAAAAAGTCCTGTGAGGTAGCTCTAGGTAAGGTTCGACGTTCACTTGCCAACAGGCACAGCGGAGGTTAGGCTCCGTTCGGTCATGATAGTTGCACTAATTAGGTTAACATTACAATGTCGTTTGCGGAATTTCAATGGTCTGATTAATTTAGTAAATGTCTGTTGACCTTGTAAGTGAAAGTAGTGGGAGGTATCTATGTATAAGCCTTATCAAAGTCATTGGAGTATAATCTATTCACCACTTTGCGCTCTAGCCACTTCAATATAAATTATTGAAATGATGTAGCTGAGTTGGAATTTGTTTTATTTATGTTAAATATTGTAGCTGTGTAATTAGTCAGTTATTATACA